>JAYKKT010000090.1:19052500-20502500 GCA_036023115.1 Brasenia schreberi
GTAGCAGCAGCCATCATAGCCAGCCAGGCCATGATATCAGGCACCTTCTCAATCATTCAGCAATCGGTCTGGCTTGGCTGTTTCCCCCGTGTTAAGATAGTGCACACATCCGCAGACTATGAAGGCCAAGTCTACATTCCAGAGGTCAATTTCCTGCTCATGGTTGCCTGTGTTGCTGTGACTTTAGGCTTCAAGACTACCACCAAGATTGGAAATGCTTATGGTATGCTTCCCCCCCCTCTCTCTCTATATATGTATACGTATATTCTCTCTTTCTCTCTCTATATATAAAACAAGTAATCATTTCCCCATTTAGTACTAAATGGAGTCCGCTACATGAATTATTTGTTTTAGGAGAGCTTTATCCAATACCATACTACTTGTTAATTGATGGGTAAATGGAGCTTCCATTGATCACCTTTTCACGTGTTTAAACCTTCCTAAACAATTTTCTAATTTTATCATTTATTAGTGTTACTCCCGAATTGTTTTTCATAATCTTATTATGTATACGATCCTTACTTTGTGATCACATATTCATCTCAACATCTTCATTTCTATCAAGACCGTCTTTTGTACATATTGATGATTAATTGTCCAACACTCATAATCATATAACATAAGGGGTCTAATTGCTACTCTATAATATTTATGTTTCAACCTTAATCATATCCTCTTGTCACATAGATAGCTTATGCACCTCTCCATTTTAACCAACTTGCATTAATTCTATATGCAATATCTCTATCAATTTTCCTATCACTCTCAAAAACAGACATTAGTGAAGTAACCAAATGATTAAACCTGAATTATACTTATTTTATTTTTGGAAGCCTTTACTTTATAATGTTTCTTTCCATATGTTCCAATTTCTTTTTAACATTTTTCTTGGACTCATCCACTAAAATAATGTCATCAGAAAATAACATATAGTCTCATATGGTTTGTTAGCTCACACATGTTTGTATACCATTTATACATGTCTTATAATATTAATCTACATCAACGCGATACCTCTCTTTTCTAAGGTTTTTCAAATAATACCTCTTGGTATCCTATCATAAGTTTTTTCTAAATAAATAAATACCATGTGAAAGTTTTTCTATTTTGTTCTAAAATGTCCAATAAGATAACTGAATAGGTAAATAGACATAAATCAAAATTGGTTCTCTATTATATTCACTACTTGTCTCAACCTATGTTCAATAGTTTTTTAACATAATTTCATAGTATAACTCATTAACCTGAGACCCCAATAATTGCATAATTCTAAAGTTTCTCTTGTTCTTGTATGTGTAATAATTGTATTCTTTTCTTATTCCTTAAACAACTTTTGACTACTCTATATTATAGTAAATAATCTTGTATGTGATACCCATCTCTTATATGATTTTCTATACTTTGATAGAAATATTTTTCTTGTTCAAAAGATTTGCCAATCTTCATAGAGTTAAGGGCATCTATGACTTCAGTCCTTTGAATATGTTGGTATAAATTATGGTTTATATACTTTTATGAGTTGATCAACTCTTCCAAGCTAATAATAGAACCCCTATTTTTGTTAAAAAGCTTATGAAAATAAATTTACAATTTATTTTTGATATCATTACTTGCTACTAGAATCTTCTCATCGTCATCTTTGATACATCTAACAAAAGCAAGATCCTTAATTTTCCTAATCTAGCTTTAACTATCCTAAAAATAACTTTTTCACCTCCTTTTGAGTTGTACTTTTCATATACATCCTCTTAAGTTTTGACTTTGCTTCACTAACAAAATTTTTCTTCTTTTTTGAAATTCTTGTAATTCTCTCAAATTTCAACAATCTTGTTAGCATAATTCAATTTATAAATATTTTATTTACCTTAATTTTATCTTACATTCTTTATTTCACCACAAAGCTTTCTTTCATATCAGTACATCTCCATTAGATTTACCCAACATATTTTCTCTTTCCTAATATGCTTACTCATATTATTTCATATGTCACAAGACTATACCAATATAATTCTAAGTATTTTTTTGAACAACTTTCTTTTTATGTACAACTTTTTAATTATTTTGGAGGTTCCATTATTCAATTTGATTAGCTATATATACTCTTTGCCTCTATCCACTTTTTTACATATAAATCTATAACTAAAAGTCGATATTGAGTAGTTATATTTTCTTTTGGAATTACCTTGTAATCCTTCTACTTTTCTCCTATACACAAAATAATCAACTGGTGTTTAAGACAACCTACTCTTGTAAGTAATTTTATCTCATTTTTTAATTATATTGGCTATATATATAAATAGTAGGATAGGCTTAAGGGGCTCACCCTACCTCTCTTTCTAGCAGCAATAAGAAAACCTCTAACCCTCCCTCTATCTCTTCCTCGTATCTCCCTCCTATTTGTAGTAGAGAGAGATTGAGCGTGTTGGATAGACCTAAGTCTCTCTCTCTCTAGAGAGAGAGGGGGAGGGAGGGTTAGGATGTCCCTGAATGCTGCTAGAAGCGAGGAGGTAGACTGAGCCAATTAAGCCTATATCTTACATAATTAAACATACACACACAAATCCACACTATGAACCACTGCGCACAATGTGTTTCCACACAGATTTCATAAGCATTTAAAAATGGAACTGCATTCACCTTTTGAACTTATAAACTCAAGATTATATGATCCCAAAGAAATCCAGATTATACATAACGTACATGGTCGAGGCTCTTTAGCATTCTCTGCACATCTGCATGGTTAGTCCTACAGAAAGATCATCAAAAGCTGGGTTTACAAACAGACACATATGTATGTATTTGTACGGTTAACCGCATATTTTAGTTAATTAACTTTTGAAACGCAAATTTTTTAATCAACACAGGAATCGCGGTGGTGTTTGTGATGACACTCACGTCTCTGTTGCTGATACTCATAATGGTGATGATATGGAAGACAAATATACTCTTGGTCGTTCTCTATGCCGTGACTATCCTCGCTATTGAGTATTTCTACCTTAGTTCGGCACTGTACAAGTTTGACCAAGGCGGTTACCTTCCCTTAGCATTTGCTGCTGTCTTGATGTTTGTCATGTACGTATGGAACTACGTACACCGTAAGAAATACATCTACGAGCTGGAAAACAAAGTGAAGCCGGAAAAGATCCGGGAGGTCATTGCCAGTCACGACTTCTGTCGCCTTCCAGGAGTGGGAATGTTCTATACAGAGCTTGTCCAAGGCATTCCTCCCATCTTCAGTCACTATGTAAACAATGTCCCTGCTCTGCACTCCATCCTTGTCTTTGTATCCATTAAGTCTCTACATATAAGTAAAGTACCGGCCGAAGAGCGGTTCCTTTTCCGGAGAGTCGGCACTCGGGAGTTGTCCGCTTTCCGTTGCGTGGTCAGGTATGGTTACACTGACTTAAGAAATGAGAGAGATTCATTCGAGAGGTCAGTGCTTGAGAAACTGAAGGAATTCATAAGGGATGAGGCAGCATTTGCGCTAAGGGCTAATGGTAATCATCAAGAAGATCCATCAGCCGAGTCCACAGATGGAGGAAAAGGTGTTGAAGAGGCTGGTGTAGAAGTCGTGTCAGACATGGCATTGGTGGAGAGGGAGATTGCATTAGTGGAGAAGGCAAGAAATAAAGGTGCAGTTTACTTGTTAGGAGAGAGTGAGGTGATAGCAGCAAAAGGGTCTGGGTTAATGAAGACGATGGTGATAGATTATGCCTTCAATTTTCTGAGGAGGAACTTGAGGCAAGGTGATGAAGTTTTGGCTATTCCACACCGTCGCCTCTTAAAGATAGGAATGACATATGAGTTATAAATAAAAATATATACCTTTTATCGGGTTGCCACGAGAGGGAAAATGCAAAACATCAAACCTCCAAGTCTATTTCAGCCATGGTCTGTTCGGGGGAGGTTGTGCACTGAGGTTGACATGGATTTTATTGAATCTTACCCTTAACTAAGTACCACAGTGGTCGTGTATGCAATTGTTTACATATACTCTTTAGTCGAAATTATATTTCATCTTGATGTAGTTTTGTTAAGACCAGGCTAGGCAAGAGGCCATAAAATCACAGGCTTACCCTGGTCGATCGTGATTTGTTTTTGTTTCTTTAATACTTTAATTGATAAAGAAGAGCTCTTCCTTTCTCCTTTTGTTATGTTGACTAATTTCTTTTGATTATGGTTTGATATGAACAAGAATTACAAGGTTACTGTCACAATTGAGTTCCACGATGGAGAATGTAGAGGCCATGTCAATGCAGGCCATGAAAATACTTAGGCCATTTTTGGTCTACCTTGAAACAAGATTGTCATAATCATGTCTCGAAGTGTCACCAATGTCAAGTACACGGAAATGCCATTCACATTTCATCATTGCATTCCGTTGTGAGTCCATGGCCTTTCGCCATACGAGCATTTGATATTATAGAACCTATTTCACCTACTCCATCAAATGGGCATAGGTTTATTTTAGGAGCCACTGAATATTTTTCTAACTGGGTTGAACTACCTCCTTGACTAATGTTCAAGAACAACATGTAGTGGCATTCATTAAGAAAAATATATTGACTCGATTTGGGGTTTCAAGAGACCTAGTGTCAGATAACAACACCCCTCATATAGCAAGAAATACTTCATTAATAATCAGAATCAATAGTCAGGTAGAAGGACAAGAACTGAGGAGCCTCCTCATTGCAGGAACATTTACCATGTGTCTTAGCACAGATTCACAATCCGCATCTTAAAACAAGTTAATAGGTATAGGTATGCCAATGGCCCACCTTGCACGTCACCCACAGATGTCAATGTTCAAAACCCGCACCCTGTGGGTTGTTTGGTCCCGCGGAGTGCTCGGACCGGAACCCCAGAGAGGGATTTTTGGGAATAAAAGTTCTGTATGTTGTGAACGCCGATCACACTGGCCCGCGGGACAAAGTTGCCCGTGCATTTGCAAGCACCGCCCTACTGGATGGCTACTTCTACAATCCGACCCCACCTCATGTTACCCGTTCTCGTTATCCCCAAGATCAAGGCATGGGATACCGACACGGCTTGGTTCGCCACCTGCAAACAGATTAACCCTTCATCCTCTCGCAAATCTCATCTCTCCCGAGTGGTCGTGACCTGGTACACTATGTTGCTGGTGTCACATTCACTCTTCTCTCTCACCCGTGCTTACACACATGCCGACTAAAAACAAGAAAAAGAATAAGAAGACAATTTCCCAAAACTGTAATTATATTCAATATGTTGTACTCTTTTACAAGAGCCTAAACCTAAAGAGAGGTTAAATACTCAACCCTACCCAAATGGAAAAGGTTCCTAAATGAACCATTTCAAACCCAAGCCAAATGAAATCCAAAATACAAGCAAAGACCCAAACTCCCTAAGCAAGTTTGGATCTTAATGCTCCAACCCTTACCTGGTCTCAAAGCAAACGTGTTGCATAAGACCTCTTATTGCATACTCAAACCAATAGCAAAAGACTCTAAACGACTAAGCAAATACGTGTCAAGCACTCAAACCCAACTCATTAGTCTTCCATGCCAAGTGCGACATGCATAGGTGTACCTCCCAAAAAAATGCACGGCAACAATCTTGCCTCGGCCAAAGGGATCTCACTCTCGAGGTCCCAGCAAGCGAGCTCCATCATGATGATTACTCCCATATGAGTCAAGCTCTACCTCTAGCTCCATGTCCTTAACCTCCACACATCCAACAAGTGGCAACACACACCACAATAGTCATGACAATGAATACCATTTGACCTATAGCACCAACGAAGATGGCCAACACCATGTCGTACTACTAGCACTACCTCAGCATGCTAAAGGTCACCCTTGCACAATTGTCGCCTCATTGATAGGCCCATCACCGTGTCACCGTTGTAGATGTGAAAATTTTACTCTAAAGTCTATATAGAGACTTGAAATAAGTTTTCAATCTACGTCATTTGTGCGAGCATGTCAGCTAGTTTCACTTAAACTAGCAAAGTTGTATTTTATGACTTTAATGACAATCGTGGAGAAGTGAGATCTTTTCGACTTAGGCCTTCCTGAACCCACCCTCAAGGGTCACCCTAAATGCTTTAAGGATTGATTTAGAGTTGGTGTGTTTTTGAAATTCACTTTTCGAATCAACTTGACTCAACAAAAAATGTGCACTTAGCTTATAAAAGGAAATTTTTCAAAGTTTTGAAAAACAAAAATTGGTTCTGGTTTCAGAATTTTCTAAACAATTTTGGAATCTCCAAAATTCATGAAAATTTTACAGTAAGTAAAATGAATATGAAGATTTTGCAACTATTTTTATTCTATTTTTTTTGTGCTGTGATTGTGTAGAATTAAATCAAGAATGTGCCTCCACTCAGGCGTTCAGAACTAATCTATTATAGAAATATAAAGGTTTAAAGAAACGTCTGTATCTCTATATATAGAGCTTCGATCTTTATGAATTGTTCTTCTTGAAAAGCTATGTATGTTAGCTTTCCAATGAGACAAGTTTCACTGAAATTGGTTCACTATAGACAGAGTTATAGGATGATAACCAAAACTCTGTTGCACGAAACACAGGTTTGACAGATTTAATTATGGATTTTTTCGATATTCCCCAATTTTAATTATGTAGCTACACGACCCTACAATTCTTGAAAATTTTATCATATGTGTGTGTGTGAGGATTCAGTATACCAAATTTTAGATCATTTAGAGCATAGATATGAAAATGAAAAATAAAACATCATACATATATAGGATGCTGAAAATAAATTTTCGTGTTTAAAACATATATGAATGCATTCCGTCTGAAATTAAAAGACTAATCACAACAAATTTAAAGTAAATGACTTAAAGAAATAAATTGAAATATATTTATAGCTTAAGCATAGAGGAGATTAGAAAATATAAGAGAGTATATCGTATAGAGAGGTAAGAGAAACTTGAAATCAAACATGTAATAGGCGTGAATGTAAAGGAATGAAATGGACAACATCACTAGCTATTACATCATGGGAAAAATAATTGTTCCAATAATATAACCCCTTTTAATTGAATGAGAATAAGGAGAGATTAAAGTAACTAAGGGATGAGAAATAAAACTTGTAATCAGACCTCCCTTGGCACCGGATGAGGAGGATGTTTGAAGAGACGTCTCTTTTTCTCTTTTTCTCCCTCTCTTTCTCTCTCTCTCTCTTGCTGCAGCTCTCCCTCTCTCTCCTAGGCTCTTTTTTTTCTTCCCTCAATCCTTTCAATGTTGGAAAACAACCTCCAAGGTGCCTTTTTATAGGCTTTTAGTGGATCTCAAATTGGATCTTTGATTGGGTCTTTTTGGAGCCAAAGTCTTGATCCAATCTCTTAGCTGGCCACATGGCTTCATGCGAGTCTCTTGGTGGTCCCTCTTGGTCAAAGTAAGCACAACCCTATGTGGCTAAGTCAGCTAAGTGGTTCGGTCTAACATGATATGGTCAAGTGCCTTTGAATATGGTCTGACTAAGCTTGATTTGGTGCAACCGGTTGCTTTCAATTTGGGGCAGCCTTTGGTGTCATATTTTATGGAGTCGTGGCTTGGATTGATCCATGTCTTTGCTCCTCATTTAATGGATGAGTATGGTCCTTGCACTCTTGTTTTTGTTTTGAGATCGGATTGAGATGCTTCACTCGATCCCGCTTTGATTTGATTCACAACTTTGTCCTTGAATCGGACTTGAATCCTGCGCTTGATTTCAGATTCATGGTTTCAAATATTTTTTTTGATTATTTAAAACCATTTCATTTAAGATATATTTGAAAACATCGAGTTTTATTGAAATATTCAAATATTATTTTTGAAAACGATTGAGTTCTATTCCTAGTGTTTGTTTGCACGGGTGACCTGCTTTCACTCCGTGAGTTAGTATTTACCATTTTAACCACTTAAACCCTTTGCTGGGTGTAGGGTATTAGTCCACTTTAACCCTTTCGATGAGTGTAGGGTCTCAAACCTCTTTAACCCTTGGGTGCAAAAATGAGTTCGTTTAAGGTATCTTTATTTGAAAACCCTTAAAAGTTCCAAAACCATAATTTTTTCTTGAAAAGGCAAAATTTCTAAAAATAAAATGTTTTGGAAATTTTTTTGGGTGTTTACAGATTCTCCTCTTTTGCATTAATCTAAATTTATTTGGTTAATGGTAAAGAAAAACGCCCATAAATTTTTTATTTTTTTGAATGCTTGAGTTGATTTGAGTTGAATTAAGATTTCATAAATTTTCTTATTTTTGTTGAGGGATTCATTTCTCGGACTTGGTCTATCCTAATTCCGATGGAAGAGGATTTTTAGTAAAGGTTACTCAACATAAATAGTAGTCGACCAATGCAAGGATCATATGTGCATAAGACCATTTATGAATGGATATGTGCATGAGATGTATGCAATGGATGAATCATGTATGTTGGATGATCTCCATGATTTATTTAGGAGAGATCACATGAAAGTTGGGTGCTCTAAGTGGGATATCCTCTATGTTCATTTCCTTGATGTCTTGAGTTTTGTAAAAATCATTTTGGAATGGATACTTTCTTTTTGTTTTTATCAAAAGAGACTTTCATTTCCTATATTTCTCTTAACTTTGGTTTTAATACAAAATTACTTGATAGAGGTTTTTATAGTTGGAAAAACTCAACAACATTTCAAAACTCTATTTTCCACACTACAAGGCCTAATCCTCAAACAAAATGAGATTCAAATTGGTAGGTTCTATTTATACTTTAGGATCATAATGACAAGACTTTTTTTCTTTTAGGATAAGCTGTAGGGGTATGAGAGAGAGTTTCCACAGTCCCTTTTGAAACGTCCCGTGGTATGAGGAAAAGATATTTTTGATGAAAAAATACTCTTTTAAGCTTTGGTTTTTCTTTTTCTTTTCTTTCAAAGGGAACCTCTATATTAGAGGTTTTTTGTTTTTTATTTTTTCTTTTTAAGAAGACCTCTATATTTGAGGTTTATTTTCTTTTTTATTTTCTTCTATTTTAAGTTTTGCCAATTTTCCTTTTTGGAGAGAATGAAGTGGGGAAACAACTTATCCCTTTAGATACTTGGTCTAATCAAGTATGACCTATTTCATAATAGCACATACAACTTGAAAATATTTTGCTATTTTGAACTTGGCCCTATCTTATAAAAGAAGGATTTTTGAAATGTCATTTCATGATTTTGAAAACACTCTACTTTTCATAAAGCATCAATCCCTAGTTAAGAGGCATATATTTGACTTGGTCCCTTCTTCAAAAAACTAAAGAAGATCCATTTTACAAAAATCATTTCAAAAAAATTTGTGGTAGACACTAATCATTATATCTTTTTTATATTGGGCATTTATAGGGTCTACCAAGTTTCTTTTCTAGGCATCAATTAGCCAATATGCATGATCGATTTTTTTTGTTTTGCCCCCTTTTATGACATAGAGACATTCTCACTTGGGCTACCACTTTTCAAGCTTCTTTGGGTGAATGATGTAAATGGGATGCATGCCATGTAAAATATATTCCCATACGAGATGATGGAGATACATGAAATGATGTATGTTTCCATGAAAGGTTTTTGGGGAATGCACTCCACCTGCCCCTAGTTTAGTGGAGATGACATGAGCATTCATACTATGAACGACCCTTTTGTGGTATGTGATGAATGATATTTAGTGTGATGAATGAATGATTCATACATGCACAATCTTGATTTTTGGCATGACTTTGGAATATACATGATATGATCCTAGCCTTGATACATTTTGAGTATATGTTTGATTCCTATGTTGGTCACCTTCTAAGGAACTTGAATGTTTACCCATGTCTATTATTTTCTTGTTTTTGAGGAAGTTCATGTAAATTGACATCACTCAAATTATCTATAAGGGAATTGACAATTTTTTTTTTGAAAAATGGTTTTAATTTTTCTCTTTTTCCTTTTGAAATTTTTTGCATTTTTGGTTTTCCTTTTTCAATTTTTTTTTGGATTTTGAGAATAACCTATACAATATATACAAAGCCCGGAGTTAGAATTATGTCCAAGACAAATCTGAGAGTTCGGGTGCATCAAGGATGGGTGTGGTTTAGAGTATGTTCTTGGAATAAATCCTAGGTGCAACCCAATGTGCCCCTAGGGGTGGATGATGTACATGGGTTTTATCAAAATCGATTTTTTAGAATTTGTAAACGGTTTTGAAAACTAAATTTTTTGGGATTTTCAACTTTTTCATATTTTTTTGGATTTTTTCAAAAAATGCTGGAAGGATGAATATAAAAGACTTTCTTTTTGGAATTTTTAGATTTTTCTAATGTTTTTGGGTTTTGAAAATCTTCTAGATTTTTTTTTTTATTTTTCCAAATATATATTTTTTTGGATTTTTTTCTAGAAAGGGGTCTTCTATCAAACTTATAAAGAAAATACCATGAATTAGACTCTAAACAAGAGGTCTAAGTCATAGGTTTCGGTTTTAGTTGGCTCTAGGGCACCCTTGACTCAATTGATCTTAGGTGGTGGCTTAGGGGGTATGGATGACTTATATCCTAAGCCATGTCGACCCAAGTTAGGTAGAGGCACGATAAGCTCTAACCTACCTTGGTTTTTGGCTCCAAGACCTTGGTATGATATATACTCCATGTTTAATAGAATATTCCAAGGTTTTTTAAGTTTTGAAAAGTTTTTGTAAAGGGGATGGCCTTGGAATAGTGTATCGTCCATGGTATGGTTATACACTTGAGTTATTTGGGGTGTACCTAAGAGATGTAAGGCTTTGGAAATGTTTGACTTGGATGCCTCTAGGATACATGCGACCCTAGACAGTTTGGGATTGATACTAGGTGTAACCCAATGTGCTCTTAGGGGTGGATAGTTTGAGTTTGTATGGATGCTAAAGGAGAGCATGTTTGATCTCTTGAGAAGTGAAAAGGTATGGATTCCAAGGGAAACCATGGTCGGTCCCTTGGTTGGTTTATGAATGTTTGGAGAAGTCATGGCAATAGGTTTGATTTTATGATACAAACCTAGGCTCAAAGAGATTTGTTTATACATGGTAGGATTAGGAGCACCTAGGATGTCAATGCATGCCTTAGGAGTAACCATGTCTACCATATTTTGAATTTTCTTTTCTTTTTGTTTTTCATTTTGAAAGTCTTTTTGTTGGTGCGGGACATTCGGCGTGATGCACCTTGAAAATCCACATCCTTGGCATCATTTGGTGGGGTTGTGGGTGCATGAGTGTGATTTGATACATAGAATGCATACGAATGATTTACTGATCTTACACTAAGAAGGGGAGAATCGAGTAGGGAGTTTTGGAGAGAGTGAGTTTCAAGTATACATTTTTCGAGCTTGACTACATTTCTATGGTGATAGCAAGCTTCCTTGTAGGCGTCCTGAGGTTGCTCTAGCTCATGCATAGCTTCGAGCTCTTGTTGTTTTGCGAGGTCTTTGATTTCATCCTCCAAGCCTATGTGTGTGCAACACTCATTCTCTTTCGTGTTTGAAATGGTGCTCATGGGAATGGAACCCATCGGAGCAAATGATTTTAAAAATTTTGGAGTGATTTGTGTGAAGTGAGTCTCATGTCCCACTTTTCTTGTGTGCATAGGGATGCAAACCTTTTCTTCATTTTCAATTTTCAAAATTTTAAATTTTTGATTTTCAAATGTTTTTGATTTTGAAAGATTTTCCAATTTTTTGAAATAAAGAACTTTTTTGGGTTTCCCATGGACAAAAGGGTGTTTGGATGATCAGCAAGGTTAGATGATTTAGTCTCCACACTTGCTACATTTGTTGCCTCATATCCTTCATCGGATTTTAGGCTCAGTTTAGTTTTTTGGGTATGGTTTTTCTCTCTATGTACCCGACATGACTTTTCATGGGAACGATGTACCTTAGTCTTTTGGCTTAGGGCCTCAATTTCTCTTTCAAGTTGTATTGCTCTCTTCCTTAAAGAGGCAATTTCTTCATCTCGAGTTTTAGAAGATTTCTTTGAGGTTTTAGAAAACCGATTTTGAAAGTTTGATGAGGCCTTACTTGACATATTTTCAAAGGAATCATCCAAACTTGACATTATTTTTGAAGAAAAATCGACCTGTGCAAAAGGAATGGATTAATCACTATTTTTTTTTTGAGAAGTGTATTTGAAAACCAACACTGAATCAATCAATCCTTAAAGACCCAAGTCCCATCGGGCGTGCCAATTCTGTAGATGTGAAAACTTTACTCCAAAGTCTATGTAGAGACTTGAAATAAGTTTTTAATCTATGTCGTTTGTGCGAGCGTGCCGGCTAGTTTCACTTAAACTAGCAAAGTTGTATTTTCTAACTTTAATGGCGATTGTGGGGAAGTGGGATCTTCTCAACTTAGGTCTTCTTGAAGCGACGTTCAAGGGTTAGCCTAGATGCTTTGAGGATTAATTTGGATCAGGTGTGTTTTTGAAATTCACTTTTCAAATCAACTTCATTCAACCAAAAACGTGCACTTCGCCTTTAAAAGGAAAATTTTCAAAGTTATGGAAAACAAAAACTGGTTTTATTTTCAGAACTTGTTTTCAGAATTTTCTGAATAATTTCGGAATCTCTAAAATTTATAAAAATTTTATAGTAAGTAAATACGAATATGAAGATTCTGAAACTATTTTTATTCTATTTTTTGTGCTGTGATTGTATGGAATTATATCAAGAATGTGCCTATGCTCAGGCATTCGGAGTTGATCTATTATAGAAATATAGAGGTTTAAAGAAACGTCTGTATCTCAGTGTACAGAGCTCCGATCTTTTTGAACTTGGTCTTGTTGGAAAGCTATAGATGCTAGCTTTCCAGTGAGATAAGTTTTACTAAAATTGGTTCACTATAGACAGAGTTATGAGATGATAACCCAAGCTCTATTGTAGGAATGAAATGGAATGAAATAGACTTATGTTTATAGCTTAAGCATAGAGGAGATTAGAAGATATAAGAGAGTATATCGTATAGAGAGGTAGGAGAAACTTGAAATCAAACATTTAATAGGCGTGAATGTAAATGAATGAAATGGACAACATCACTAGCTATTACATCATGGGGAGAGACAATTGCTCCATTAATTCAACCCCTTTTAATTAAATGGGAATAAGAAGAGATTAGAGTAACTAAGGGATGAAAAATAAACCTTGCAATCGGACCTCCCTTGGCATCGGATGAGGAGGATCTTGAAGGAGACGTCCCCTTCCTCTCCTTTCTCTTCCTCTCTCTTTTTCTCTCTCTCTCTTTTCCTCTCTCTCTTGCTGCAACTCTCCCTCTCTCTCCTCGGCTCTTTCCCCTCTTCCCTGAATCCCTTAAATGCTGGAAAACATCCTCAAGGTGCCTTTTTATAGCTTTTGGTAGATCTCAAATTGGATATTTGATTGGGTCTTTTTGGAGCCTAAGTCTTGATTCAATCTTTTGGCTGACCACATGGCTTCATGTGAGCCTCTTGGTGGTCTCTCTTGGTCAAAGTAAGCATAGTCCCATGTGGCTAGGTCGGCCAAGTAGTTCGGTCTAGCATGATATGGTCAAGTACCTTTAAATATGGTCTGACTAAGCTTGATTTGGTGTAGCCGATTGCTTTTAATTTGGTGCAACCTTTGGTGCCATATTTGATGGAGTCGTGGCTTGGCTTGATCCATGTCTTTGCTCCTCATTTAATGGATTAGTTCGGTCCTTGTACTCTTGTTTTTGTTTTGAGATCGGATTGAGATGCTTCACTCGAACCCGCTTTGTTTTGATTCGCAGCTTTGTCCTTAAATCAAACTTGAATCCTATGCTTGATTTTAGATTCATGGTTTCAAATATTTCTTTTGATTATTTAAAACCATTTCATTTAAGATATATTTGAAAACATCGAACTTTATCAAAATCTTCAAATATTCTTTTTGAAAACGATTGAGTTTCATTCCTAGTGTTTGTTTGCACAGGTGACCTGCTTTCGCTCCGTGAGTTAGTATTTACCATTTCAACAACTTTAACCCTTTGTTGGGTGTAGGGTGTCGGACCACTTGAACCCTTTCGATGGGTGTAGGGTCTCGAATCTCTTTAACCCTTGAGTGTATGGTTTGAGACCACTTTAACCCTTTGATGGATGTAGGGTCCTATAGTAGGACTATCCTTAATCAGGCAAGTTTTTGAAGCTTGATTTAAATTTAATTTAAATTTTAAAGGTTTTGTTAAATTTGACATTTTGCAAACATTTTTTTTAGGTTTGGTTCCCAATGTCTCATTTTCATTTGTTTCTTTGAAGAAATTTTTTTAAAACCATAATTTCTTTAAAGAAAATCATTTGTAAAGGGAGAGACTGCTACAAAATTTTGGTGCAAAAATGAGTTCGTTTAAGGTATCTTTATTTGAAACCCCTTAAAAGACCCAAAATCATAATTTTTTCTTGAAAAGGCAAAATTTCTAAAAGTCAAATGTTTTGATAAAATATTTGGGTGTTTACAAATGCCCCTCTTTGAGAATAATCTAAATTTATTTGGTTAATCGCAAATAATAACGCTATAAAAATTTTATTTTTTTGAATGCTTGAGTTGAATTAAGATTTCATAAAGTTTCTCATTTTTGTTGAGGGATTCATTTCTCATACTTGGGCTATCCTAATTCTGATGGAAGAGGATTTCTAGCAAGGGTGACTTAACATGAATGGTAGTCGACCAATCCAAGGATCATATGTGCATTGGACCATTTTCAAGAATCCTCGCGCACGTATAATAAAATTTTCAAGAATTTTGAGGCCGTGTAGTATAATAATTAAAATAGAAGAAGATCAGACAAATTCAGAGTCAAGTCTTTGCAGTCTGTATTTCCTACAATAGAGGTGGGGTAATCTTCACATAACTTTGTCTGTGGTGAGTCAAATCTATTGAAACTAGTCTCATTGGAAAGCTGACATCCATGAATTTGCAAAAAGACTAAATTCATAAAAATTGGAGCTCTGTGTACCAAAATAAAGAAGTTTCTTTAGACCTCTATATTTTTCTAACAGAATATTCTAAACGCCTGAGTAGAGGAATTTCTTAGATTTAATTATATGAAATCACAGTACACAAAAAATAAAATAAAAACTGTTTTAGGATTTGCACATTATGCTCTACATATTGTAAAAGTTTCATGAATTTTGGAGATGTCTAAGCTATTTAAAAAAATCTGCAAACAAGCTCTAAAAACATAACCAGTTTATGTTTTTCAGAACTTGAAAAGTTTTCATTCCCTAAACCAAGTGCACGACTTGTCTGATTTAAATTGGGTCTAAAGTGAATTTTGGAAACACATACCATGCTCAAATTAATCCTTAAAGCATCAAGACTGACCTTTGAGCACCAGTTTAAGAAGGCCTAAGACGAAAAGATCCCGCTTCTCCACAATCGCTCCATGAAGTTTGAAGACACAACTTTGCTAGTTGAAGTGAAACTAGCTAGCACGCTGGCACAAAATGAAGTAAATTGAAAAATTATTTCAAGTCTCTATATAGGCTTTAGAGTAAATTTTTCGCATCTGCAAAATTGGCATGTTCGGTGGGACTCGGGTCTTTGAGGATTGATTAGCTTGGTGTCGATTTCTTTAAATTCACTTTTTCAAAAATCTTTTGTGCTTAATCCATTTTTTTTTCATAGGTTGATTTTGAAATAATGTTAAGTTTGAATGATTCCTTTGAAAACATGTCAAGGAAAGCCTCATCACATTTCCAAAATCGGTTTTCCAAAACCACAAAGAAATCCTCTAAAACTCAAGATGAAGAACTTGCTTCTTTAAAGGAAAAAACAATAAAACTTGAAAGAGAAATCGAGGCCCTAAGCCAAAAGGCCAAGGCACATCGTTCCCATGAAAAATCATCTCCGGTACATAGAGAGAAAAACCATACCCGAAGAACCAAAACGAGCCCAAAATCCGATGACAGATATGAGGCCACAAGTATAGCAAGTGTTGAGATTGAATCATCCAACCTTGCTGATCATCGAAACACCCCTTTGTCCATAGAAAACCCAAAAAAGTTCTTCATTTGGAAAAATAAAAAAATATAGAAAATCTTCAAAAATCAAAAACATTTGAAAATCAATAATTTTAAATTCTGAAAATTGAAAATTAAGAAAAGGTCTACATCCCTATGCACACAAGAAAAGTGGGACATGAGACTCACTTCACACAAATCACTCCAAAATGTTCAAAATCATTTGCTTCGATGGGTTCCATTCCCATGAGCAACATTTCAAACACGAAGGAGAATGAGTATTGCACACATAGGCTTGGAGGATAAAATCTAAGACCTCGCAAAGCAATGGGAGCTCGAAGCCACGCATGAGCTCGGGTCACTTCAA
Source organism: Brasenia schreberi (assembly GCA_036023115.1). Classification (NCBI taxonomy): domain Eukaryota; kingdom Viridiplantae; phylum Streptophyta; class Magnoliopsida; order Nymphaeales; family Cabombaceae; genus Brasenia; species Brasenia schreberi. The sequence continues at coordinate 19,068,823 of JAYKKT010000090.1, forward strand.
AAAACGTGCAAGGAAACTTGCTCTCACTATGAAAAGGTAGACAAGCTTGGAAAGGTATGTCTGAAACTCATTTCTCTCAAAACTCTCTACTCGATCATTCTCTTTGTTGTGTAGGACTGGTAGATCATTCATATGTGCCGAATCATACTTATGTACCCACAAACCCACCAAATATGCCCAAGAATATGGATTTCAAGGTGCGCCGAATGTCCCACATCAACAAAAAGAATTTCAAAGTTAAAAACAAAAAGAAAAGAAAATTTAAAATATGGTAGACATGGTTACTCCTAAGGCATACATCAACATCCTAGGTATGCCTAACCCTACTATGTATAAATAAGGCATACATCAACATCCTAGGTATGCCTAACCCTACTATGTATAAATAAATCTCTTTGAGCCTAGGTTTGTATCATAAACCCAAGCCTATGCCCATGACTTCTCCAAACATTTACAAACCCGTTAGGGGACCGACCATGGTTTCTCTTGGAATCCATTTCTCTCCATCATGCAAGGGATCAAACATGCTCTCCCTTTGCATCCAAATAAACACAAACCGTCCGCCCCTAGGGGCACATTGGGTTGCACCTAGGATCAATACCAAACTCGTCCATCTCCTAAGAAGCCCCAAGTCACCCACTCCTAGGGACATGTGTATCCTAGGGAAACCAAAACATTCCCTCATCCAAACCTTCAAACTCTTAGGCAAACCCAAGCAAAATCGAGTGTATGACTATGATGTTGATGATACGTTATTACAAGGCCATCCTCTTTATAAAAAAAATTCAAAATTTAAAAAGTCTTCGAATATGATGTTGAACATGGGATATGACATCTAGGAGCCAAGAGCCAAGGTAGGTTAGAGCCATCCTACTTCTACCCAACTGAAATCGATATGGATTGAGATACGTCCCATTCATACCCCCCGAGCTACCACCTAAGACCAATTGGGTCAAGGGTGCTCTAGAGCCAACTAAAACCGAAACCTATGGCTTATACCTCTTGTTTAGAGTCTAATTCATGGCGTTTTCTTTGTAGGTTTTATGGAAGACCCATTTTTTAAAAAAATCCAAAAAATAGTATATATTTGGAAAAACCAAAAAAATCTAAAAAGTTTCCAAAACTCAAAAACATTTAAAAAATCTGAAAATTCCAAAAAGAAAGTCTTTTATGTTCGTGCTTCTAGCATTTGTTTGGAAAAATCCAAAAAAATTGAAAAAGTTGAAAATCCCAAAAATTCTGATTTTTAAAACCATGTACAAATTCCAAAATCAGTTTTGACAAAACCCATGTCCATCATTCACCCCTAGGGGCACATTGGGTTTCACCTAGGCTCCATCCTAAGAACATCAACCATACCACACCCCGGGTGCGCATCCTTGATGCACCCGAACCCGCGAACCCACCATGGACATGAAGCTAACTCCGGGTTTTTGTATATATTGTATAGGTTATTCCTAAAATCTAAAAAAATCTGAAAAAGGATAAACCAAAAATACAAAATTTTTCAAAAGAAAAAAATCAAAACTATTTTTCAAAAAATTGTCAATTCCCTTAGAGATGATTTGAGTGATATCAATTTACATGAACTTTCTCAAAATCAACAAAGTCTTGGACTTTGGCAAACATTCAAGTTCCTTAGAAGGTGACCAACATAGGAATCAAACCTATATCCAAAATGAATCAAGGCTAGGATCATATCATGCAAAGCCATTCCAAAAACCAAGATCGTGCATGTATGAACCATTCATTCATCACACTAAATATCATTCATCACATGATAGGGTCGGCCATAGTATGAATGCTCATGTCATCTCCACTAAACTAGGGGCTGGTAGAGGGCATTCCCTAAAAACCTTTCATGGAAACATACATCATTTCATGCATATCCATCAGAACTACATTTTACATGTCATCATCCCATGTACATTATTCACCCAAAAAGGCCCCAAAAGGTGGCGTTCCAAGTGGTAATGTCCCCATGTCATAAAATGAGGCAAAACAAAAAAAATCGATCATGCATATTGGCTAATTGATGCCTAGGGAAGAAACTTGGTAGGCTCTATCAATGCCCAAAAAGATATTTAGTATCTATCACAAATTCTTTTGAAACGATTTTTATAAAATGGATCTTCTTTAGTTTTTTAAAGAAGGGACTAAGTCGAATATAGGCCTCTTAACTAGGGATTGATGCTTTATGAAAAGTGGAGTATTTTCAAAATCATAAGATGACATTTAAAAAATCTTTCTTTGACAAGATAGTGCCTAGTTCAAAATAGCAAAATATTTTCAAATAGTATGTGCTATTATGAAATAGGGCATATTTGATTAGACTGAGTATCTAAAGGGATAAGTTGTCTCCTCACTTCATTCTCTCAAAAAAGGAAAATTGGCAAAAAGTCAAAATAGAAAAAAAGGAAGAAAATAAACCTCCAATATAGAGGTCTTCCTATAAGAAAAAAGGGAAAACAAAAAGCCTCCAATATAGAGGTTCTCTTTGAAAGAAAAGAAAAAGAAAAGCTAAAACTCAAAAGAGTAATTTTTCATCAAAAATCTCTTTTTCTTATACCATAGGATGCTTGAGAAGGGATCGTGGTAAATTCTTTCCCAAACCCCTACAGCTTCTACCAAAAGAAAAAAGTTTATCAGTATAGTCCTAAAGTAGGAATAAAATCTACCATTTTGGTTCTCATTTTGTTTGAGGATTAGGCTTTGTAGTGTGGAAAATGGAGTTTTGAAATGTTGTTGAGTTTTTCCAACAATAAAAACCTCTATCAAATAATTTTGCATTAAAACCAAAGTAAAGAGAAATATAGGAGATGAAAGTCTTTTTTGATAGAAACAGAAAGAAAGTATCCATTTCAAAATGATTTTTACAAAATTCAAGGCATCAAGCAAATAAACATTGAGGTTGTCCCACTTAGGAAAGCCAACTTTCATGGGATCTCTCCTAAAAAAATTGTGGAGATCATCAAACATTCATGATTCATCCATGGCATACATCTCATGCTCATATGCATTCATAGATGGCCTTATGCACATATGATCCATGCATTGGATGACTACCATCCATGTTGAGTCATCCTTGCTAGAAATCCTTTTCTATCATAACTAGGATAACCCAAGTTCAAGAAATGAACCCCTTAACAAAGACTGAAAAAGTTCATGAAATCTTAATTCAACTCAAATCAACTCAAGTATTCAAAAAATAATAATTTTTTTTATGGGTGTTATTCTTTGCCATTAACCAAATAAATTTGGATTAATGCCAAAGAGAGGCATTTGTAGACACCCAATTTTTTTTTGAAAACATTTGATTTTTAGAAATTTTGCGTTTTCAAGAAAAAATTATAGTTTTAGGTCTTTTAAGGGTTTTCAAATAAAGATACCTTAAACAAACTCATTTTTGTACCAATATTTTGTGACAACCTTAAAATAAGGATAAATGATACCCCTCTAAAAAAAATCTAATTTTGACAAAGAGCCAAAAAATGAATGCCTTGCCCTCAAGCCTAAATTGGTAGGATTATGCTTTTCAAATGATTTCCTTTAAAGAAAGGATGGTTTCAAACAATTTTCTTCATAGAAACAAATGAAAATGAGACATTGGGAACCAAACTTAAAAATGTTTGCAAAATATCAAATTTACTAAAAACCTTTGAAATTCAAATCAAATCAGGCCTTAAAAACTCGCTTGATTGACGATAGTTATATTCTGGGACCCTACACCCATCAAAGGATTAAAGCAGTCCGAAACCCTATACCCAAGGGTTAAAGTGGTCCGACACCTTATACCCAATAAAGGGTTACAATGGTCGAAACGGTAAAGATTAACTCATGGAGCGAAAGTAGGTCTCACGTGCAAACAAACACTTGAAATGTAACCCAATTATTTTCAAAAGTATTTGAAAATTTTGATAAAGCTCATTGTTTTCAAATATATCTCAAACAAAATAGTTTTAAATAATCAAAAGAAATATTTGAAACCATAAATCTGAAATCAAGCACAGGATTCAAGTCTAATTGAGGGTCAAACCTGCGAATTTCATAAAATCCTTAAAAATGGAAATTTCAAAATCAAATGTCTTCAAAATTGAAGTTAGGGAATTAAATTGGGAAATATTAAAAGGGATGAAAGCTAGGTCGAACAAGGATAAGAACAAATCAGGATGGGAGAGAGGATCAAGGCAACGATGAAGCCAAGCCCGCATCAAGCCAAGACCAAGCTCGTGCGAACCAAGCTATGGATCAAGGGAGATCAAAGACGTAGAGAAAACTAAATCAAGACTTCACCAACCATGGCACAAAGCTACCCCAAGTTGAACTTGGTTGGGCCACATCCAAGTGCATCCAGCCAAACCCACTTGGTTGAATGAACCTCTTTGGCTAGACACCCCTTGATCGAACCCACCTTGGCTTTGCTAGACCACACCACCTTGGCTTTGTTTGACCAAACCACCTTCTTGAAAAACCTTGACCAAAACCCCTTGGCCAACCTCAATTGAACCATCTCGATTGATCTTGACCAGGCCCTTTGGCCAAGCCTTGACCGAACTCCCTTGGCTAAACCTGCCTTGACCAAACCTCCTTGACCTTGGCCTAACTAAGTCACTTAGACCCAACCTATCTTGGCTAACCCATGACACAAAGGGGACCAACTCAAGGCCCACGTGAACACATGGGCCAACCATGAAATTGGAGCAAGAGATTGGGCCAAAGAGCTTGGCCCAATCCACATCGTGAAAGCCTCTAACCCCCCTCCCCTTTTGAGACCTATAAAAAGGGGTCTTGGGAGCTCATTTTCAGAGCATTCAAGAGATTGAAGGACGTATAGAGGGAGCCCAAGAGAGAGAGTGAGTGATGTAAAAAGAGAGAGAGGAGGAGAGAAAATGAGAGAGAAAAAAAGAGAGAGTGAGAGAAGAGGGGAAGAAGGGAATCAACCCCTTCCTTAAGCCATCGTCCATTTGGGGCAATTGTAAGTTTAATCCTTCTTGTTTGTTGATCTAAATCTCTCCTTCTTATTCAATTCAAAAGGGGTTGTATTAATGGATCATTAGTCTCCCCCCATGATGTAATAGAGTAGAAATGTTGTCCGTTTCATTCATTTTACATTTATGCATTCTTGATTTCAAGTTTCTCTACCTCTCTATATGCTATATCCTCTTATATCACCTAATCCACTCTATGCTTAAGCTATAAATATATTTTAATTTATTTTCCTTCAGTCATTTACTTTGAACTAGCTGTAATTAGCTTTTGATTTCGGATGAATGCATTCACGTATGCTTTAGAAACTGAAATTTTAGAAACACACACCCTGCTCAAATTAATCTTCAAAGTGTCAAGATTGACCCTTGAGCACCGGTTCAAGAAGGCCTAAGATGAAAAGATCCCGCTTCTCCACAATCGCTCGATTAAGTCAGAAAACACAACTTTGCTAGTTTAAGTGAAACTAGTTGGCACACTCGCGCAAAAGGACGTAGATTGAAAGCTTTATTTCAAGTCTCTATATAGACTTTGGAATAAAGTTTTCACATCTACATGTGGAAATGAGTTTGTTTATAGTATCTTTATTTGAAAACCCTTAAAAGACCTAAAACAGTAATTTTTTATTGAAAAGGTAAAATTTCCAAAAATCAAATGTTTTGAATTTTTTTTTGGGTGTTTACAACCTTCTCTCTATCGAATCCTTGAAAACAAGTCTTTGGAAGTGTCCAACGATGGCGACAACCAGACCGGATTGCCTTCACACTACGGAATAATCTATGTTGTAACAACCTTTTTTTCTTTCAAAACCTCACAACTAGCAAATCCCCCTATGTGGAGTAAACATTTCTTACAAATGCTCCTACTTGACCCAAGTCGATGAAGTCTCTCAAGCACGCACATATACAAGTGTGTAAAGATGGGAGGGGAGAAAGAAGAAGAATGTGATTTTTGCTCTACAATGGTAGAATCTTTATTCAATAGTTGTCCCTCCTTACAATAGCTCAATGATAACTTAAATACTAAAAGCCTACCAAGTAGAAATGAATCCAAATGAGTCACTCCATACCCAAACCAAATGATACTCTAAATGATCGAAAACTGTACACAAATAACATCAAACCAAATCTAAATAAACTATACCCTCTAAACATCTTAATAATGATCATACATGACCACTTATTACATAACCAAAGCAAATACAAAAGACCTAAACAAAACTACTTAAAGGTGCACTAAGGACTCAACTCACGTGCACACCTCTTGTGCCATGTATGACACATATATGTGAAACACTTGGAACTAACATTGTAACAACTCTCTCTTGGCTAAGGCGGACCTCGCGCTTGAGGTCTTGGCAAGCAAAATCTACCACGATGACTTCTCCCTCAACTAAGTCGAGCTCCATCTACGACTGCATGCCTCTAGCCTCCAAAAAGGTCCAAGTACCCACACACAATGACACTCATGTATGCACCATGAACCAACATCCACTCGATGATCCGATGACTATCTCACATGTTCGCCATGATGACCCTACCACTAAGTCCATTCGGTCTACGACACCACCGAAGTTAGTCGGCCTTAAGTCACACCACTAGTTTCTCTGCTATAACACCTCCAAGGTCTCCCATGTGCAACTACCGTCATGTTAGTGTGCTTAGCACCACGCCACATGCATGTCGTGCACCCTACCTCTAACGTGCACACTCACTATCCTATAGCTCTGGCACCATATGTTGCCTCCCAAGTCCAATTGGTTGCTACACCGCAACAAACCTCTAGCCTTGCATAGACGATTGTGGTCTCGTCATACATTAGAAACTGCCACCATGCTATCTAGCGAAGATCGGCTATCCTTGTTCCACATCCCCTTTGGCCACACCCTAGTACCAAAGAAGAGAGCAATGCACATACCTAAGGTTGTCTTTTGCAAACCAAATTTTGGAAAGAAGCCTACATACTCTTAATCTATATACACGAGTCCATCGAGATGTGGTGTCACTAATGTCTTTGTCAAAAGTGAGGAGTTGTACTCTACATGAGCCTCCTCAACCACAAGGCTACTCCTGAATTTTATTAAGGAGATCACCATATACCACTTGAACTGCATCATAGCCACCTACTTAACTATCATTGACCTCCTCTACTAGAGGCTCCACATCCACACCAAGATGGTGTAAACACCCGAATTGTAAATAAATTTTTTTCAAATACCAAGGCAAAGAGGGCATGTTACAAATTACATTATGCTAAGAAAACTAGTGAAACTTTAGAGGCTTATAAGAAAACAAATAAAGAAGCAAAAAATACCATCAATGAAGCAAAAACTAAAATTTGAGAGGATTTATATAAAAAACACAACTCAAAAGAGGGTGAAAGATATGTTTTTAAGATAGCTAGGGCTAGAGATAAGAAAACTAAGGATCTTAATTTTGTTAGATGCATCAAAGACGATGATGAGAAAATTCTAGTGGCAAATGATGATATAAAAAATAGATGAAAAAACTATTTTTATAAGCTTTTAATGAAAACAAAGATGTTAATATTAACTTAGGAGAGTTAGCTAAATCAGAAACGTATATAAACCACAATTTCTACCGACGTATTCAAAAGAATAAAGTCAAATAGGCTCTTAAACATATGAAGGGTAGTAAATTGGTAGGACCAGACAATATTCTTATAGAAGTTTGGAAAATCCTAAGAGAAACAGGAATTACTTAGCTCACAAGACTATTTAATGAAATATGGGGAAACCAAAAGATGCTCGAAGAATGGAGAATGAGTACACTTATACCCATATACAAGTACAAGGGAGACATTCAGAATTATGTGAATTATAGGGGTATTAAGTTAATGAGCCATACTATAAAATTATGGGAAAGAATTATCGAATGTAGGTTAAGATAAGTATCAAGTATAACAGAGAACCAATTTAGATTTAAGCCAAGCAAATCTACTATTGAAGCGATTCACCTTTTGAGACATCTTATGAAACATTTTAGAGCAAAAAAGAAAGACCTTCACATGATATTTATTGATCTACAAAAAGCTTACAATAGGGTACCAAGAGAGGTTCTTTAGAAAACCTTTAAAAAAAGAGGCATCCCATTGACATACATAAACCTTATAAGAAACATGTATGATGGTACAAAAACATGTGTGAGGACTCATGAAGGAATGACAAACTTCTTTGAAGTTAATATTGGGTTACATCAAAGATCAACTTTAAGTCGATACTTATTTATAACAGTGATTGATGAGTTAACAAAACAAATTGAATGACATTGTGTTAGTGGAGAAGTCTAAGGAAAAAGTTAATAGAAAATTGAAATTATGAAGAGAAACATTAGAAAGTAAAGGCTTTCGACTGAGTAGAACAAAGACAGAATATATGGAATGTAAGTTTGATCATTTCGTTGCTTCAGAGAACATAGAAATTAAAATTGATATACATTGCACCCCTCAAAAGAAAAGTTTTAAATACCTAGGATAAATTTTTCAAAGTGATGGAAGAATTGATGGAGATGTTATGCATATATTTAATGCTGGTTGGTTAAAATGGAGAGGAGCATTAGGTATTCTTTTTGATAAGAATATACAATTAAATTTAAAAGATAAATATTATAGAGTAACAATTATAAATATTATAGAGTAACAATTATACCTTCTATGTTTTATGGTTCTGAGTGTCGAGTAGTTAATCATCTTGTAAAAAAGATGTATGTGACAGAAATAAAGATGTTGAGATGGATGAGTGGTCAAAAAAGAAAAGACCGTATATGTAATGAGGTTATTAGAAACAAATTAGGAGTGACACTAATGGAGGATAAAATGAGAGAATATCATTTAAGATGGTTTGAACATATAGAAAGAAGATCAAAAGAAGAACCTCTAAGAAGGTATGAAAAACTAGATTTTGAAAGTATTAAAAGAGAGGACGACCACAAAATGTTGGAAAGAAACAATAAAGAATGATCTAGCTTATTGTGAGTTAACTGCTAACATGGCACATGATAGGGCTTTGTGGAAACAAAGAATCCATGTAGCCGATCCTGTCTAGTATGAAAAAAGGCTTAGTTGTTGTTGTACCAAAGTTTTTTCAATTCTAGATTGTGTTAAACCCCCTGATTTTCAAAATGGTTTAAAAACTTGATATTCAAAATAAAATTTTAAAAAAGAAATGATTTGAAATCTTGAGATCTTATCCAAAGCTAGATCAAGCAAGAAATGACTAGAACTAGAAAGGAGCGAATTGTCCGAAAAAGGTGGATAAGGAAAGGATAAAAAAGGCAACTAGATCTAGTCCAAATCAAGCATGCAAATCTAGTTTGATTCAAGGTCAAGTGGCAGGACAAAGCCCAATCCAATCCAAGGTCAAGCGAAGCTAGATTCAAATCCAAGTTCAAGTCATGTAACTTCACCAACCTAGCCCAAGTCTAGCCAAGGTCAGCACCAAGAGAAATCAAGGGTGCATACAACCAAGGCATGCCAAGCATCAAGGCTTGAGTAAGGTATGTGTTTGGTCAAGGTAAATCAAAACCAAGGAGCCACACTTAGTAAAGTCACAAATTTAATCGAGTCAAGAAGAGTCAAATTCAAGACCAAGACTACACCAAACAACGGGCTATATCAAGTTAAGCAAGGTTGACACAAGGACCTAGTGGGCTAAATCAAAGACCACAAACCATGCATTGGCCAAGGACCACGGCTGCACCTAGACAAGACTCACACCAAATTACCTAGAACGCACCAAGCAAAAAGGGCGGGTTGAAGTGGCTCGACCACACCTAGCTGTGACCAAGTGAAGGCCGAACCGTGTGCTGCACCCTTGACCAAAAGTGGACCACTACAAGCCCCATGTGCACACATGTCATCAGCAACCACCTTGGATCAAATCAAATTGGGCAAAACATCAATCTCCATATCCAATTCATGGTAAACTCTAGAGGCTTCTCTTAAAAGATATAAAAAGAGACCTTGGAGACTGGTTTAAAGGAGGAAAAATCAAGAGAGATCCCAACAAATACAGAGAGAAGAGAGGAGAGGAAGAAGAAGGTGAGGAAGTGATGCACACTTCCATCACTGGCCACATCCAAGTCTTCCACGCCTTCAAGGTGCCTATTCAAGGTTGATTTCTTTCCTTCTCTTCTCCTTGGCTTTTTTAATGCTTTCAATTCCATGCAATTTGGGTTGTAATTAAGGAGCATTTGACTCCAAAGCTTTGTAATATTTGAGAGAAGGTACTGCCAAAATTCATCCACGAGCGTTGGTAAGATCGTCTATTACTTGTTCAATTTGTGGTTGCTTCTACCACGATATACATTGTACATCTTATACTCTCAACTCCTCGATGCTTAAGCTATGTACTATTTTCCCTTGATTATTGCACTTCCTCTTTGATAAAATTTCTTTGGATGAGCATTTAACATGTTAGATATTGGTTTGATGCATTCATTAGATTTTCAAAATAGAAAACTCTGTTTTCAACATTTTGCATCCATCTAACTATCGAATTTTCTAGCCCTGACCTACAATTGAAAAATTCTGAAAATTGGTTCACACAATGGCCAACCCACCATAATATTTTCAAGAATTTTAGGCGCATATAAGTTCATAAATAAAATTGTGCAAAACAAACAAAATTGAAATAGAACCTGACTGTAGTGTACATCATGCAATAAAGCCTAGGTTAAAGTCCCTTAACTATCCAAAAATCTTGAAAATGATCCCGTTGGAACGCTGATTCCCATATTAAAACTTGACTAGTGTCATAAAACTCCAACACCTATGTGTAGAGATACAAGCATTTTTTTAAGCCTCTATACTTTTGTCACAAGGTCTAACCGAGTTCTAAGGCTGGCAATTTAACTGATTTAATTCTGTACATCCACATATTTAAAAACCAAAAACAAAAATATCCAATAAACTTCACACTTGGGCCTATATTGGGTAAAATTTTTAGGATTTGTGAAGATTTTAAAGGTACAAAAAAAAATGAAGAACATCTGTTGTTGAAAATATAATCAGTTCTATTTTCAGGATTGAACTTGATTTTGTCAAGGGAATGATCACACAACTTTTGAAAGTTTATTTTGATTGAAACTTTGTTTTAACAATCTCAGATTCCAAATCATTTTCCTAAGTGTCTAAACTGACTCTTGAGCATCGGTTAAAGAAGGCTTACAACGATAAGATCCCACTTGCCCACAATCGCGAAAGAAGTTATAATTCAAAATTTGTAAGTTTTAGAAAACTTGATGGCAAGCTTCCACTTTGTTTTGTAAATCTGATTTCAAGTAAATCCATAGACTTTGAAATTGAATTTAGATCAACAGATGGTCCTGAGAACAATCTGTGACAACACTCACATTAGTGCAACCATATGAACTCATGATACTTGAAGAAGCAAAGAGTGGTACCAAATGTGGGTAAACCCTAATAGCACCAACCACCTTTGAAACAATGACAATCGATAGGGTGTGGGTTTTCACCTCAGATTGACAAAACATGTCCATCCTCTACAAGATATGCATCATCATGCTCTCTATGCCAACCATGCGAGCCATGTGATTATGAGGCCCTTGCTTTTCGACACTCGTGCTAGAACTTGCAATGCCATGAGTGATAGCCACATGAGCCCTAGTAAATAGCACCCAGTTGTTCTCTTATGAAATGAATAAATCTCAGGTAAATCTAATTTGTCTCAATATGAATAAATATATGTAAAGCTGGCTTAAGATAAAAAATATGCAATAAAAGAGATACCTTGCTCCCTATGCAAATAAATCTATAATTGCACTTCTTGCATTTTCAAAAACTCTTAAAAATTTTTAAAGCATGAGTTAGTATGTTCATGATCTTATTTTCTTATATATATTGGATCCACCAATACTCAAGTTTACTTTTGACTTTTGAGAGAATGAGTATAACAAGGTTATCTCCAAATACCCTTATAACTTTTTGAATAATACTTACGTCTCAAAAGTAAATGATAGACTTAGTATGCATGTGTTAAAAACACTAAATACACAATCATACTCAATTGCTCATTTTGCATGGTTCCACCATTTCAACTATTAGTCATTACCTTCCAACACCTTATACTACTCTTTTGTTGTTCGAAACTACCTTCTACGAATCAAAACTATTGTCACTATCACCTAGAAAATCTAAATATTTATATATATAGATGGTTTTGTTTAGGTCGTTTAGGTAGTCTTGATGGTGGTAACAACTGGTTTTGACTAACAGAAAGTAGTTTCAGGCAGTAAAAGGTGATGACAAGTAGCGACTGATAGTTGAAAGGTGGAATCATGCAAAATAAGTCATTGAGTATTATTGACTGCTTACTCTCAGTATATATATACATACATATAGTTTATATATATTTACACACACACACACACACACACACACATATATATATATATATATATATATATATAACGAGTGCCAACAAGTTCAACAGGTCACATATCATCTTAACAAATCTCCATAGGTTATTCTTGTGTGCACTAACATTCTATCAATACATACAATGCGAGTTCTTCCCTTAATGTCCAGAATTTTGATAAACCCTCTCTACACCATGTTGAGCAAGTTTGTAACTCCCATTGCTACCAACCTCTGTCATTGTCAAAATGGAGTTCCTCCAATCTGCATGCTGAAGGATAACAATCACAACAAGCTTCTTGAACATAGAAAAGGAACTTAATACTCACATAGCTTAAATGAGTTAGAAATAAGCTTTTGACAATAATAACAAAAATAACAACTAAGCCTTTTTCCATACTAGATGGGGTCAGCTACATTGATTCTTTGTTTCTACATATCCCTATTATGTGTCATGCTAGCATTTAACTCAATATAAACTAGATCATTGTTTGTAGTTTCTTTCTAACACTTTGTGGTCATCTTCTTCCTCTTTAACATTGTCACAATCTAATTTTTCTTATCTTCTTACGGGAGCATCCTTTGGTCGTCTTTCTATATGTCCAAACCATCTTAAATTATTTTCTCTCATTTTATCCTCTATTGGTGCTACTACCAATTGGTTTTTAATAACCTCATTATGTATATAGTTTTTTCTTGTGTGATCACTCATCTATCTCAACATCTTCATTTCTACTATGGACATCCTTTCTACATATTGATAATTAACTGCGCAACACTCAAAACTATAAAACATAGCAGGTTTAATTGTTGCTTTATAATATTTACCATTTAACTTTAATGGATCTTCTTATCACACAGAATATCTGATGCCTCCTCTCTATATTTTAATCAATCGACATTAATTCTATTCGTAACATCCCTATTAATTTTTTCATCATTTTGAAAAATTGACCTAAGTATTTTAAACTTTTCTTTGAGAGATGCAATGTGTGCCAATCTTAATTTTTATGTCCTCTGAAGTACCCAAATGATCAAACTTACATTCCATATATTTTGTCTTTGTTCTACAAGTTGAAATCCTTTACTTTCTAAAGTTTCTCTCCGTAGTTCTAATTTCTTATTAACTTTTTCTTTAGAATCATCCAATAACACAATGTCATCTGCAAATAACATACACCAAGGTACTTCATCTTGAATATATTTTGTTAGCGCATCATTAACCAATATAAATAAATATAAACTTAAAGTTGATCCATGATACAACCCAATATTAACTTCAAAGGTATATGCCATTCATTCATAAGTCCTTACACATGTTTTTGCACCATCGTACATGTCTCTTATAAGATTTATTTAAGGTTCCAAAAAGCATCTCACCCTATTATAAGTTTTTCTAGATCAATAAATATCATGTAAAATTTCTTCTTTCTTGCTCTAAAATGTTCCATAAGATGTTTCAATAGGTGAATCACTTCAATAGTAGGTCTACTGGGTATTAATTCAAATTGGTTCTATATTGTACTTGATATTTTTCTTAACCTACATTCGATAATTCTTTCTTTCTCATAATTTCATAGTGTGGCTCATTAACTTGATACCTCGATTATTCACACAATTATTATTCTCTCTTGATCTTATATGTAGGTATAAGTGTACTCACTCTCCATTCCTCGAGCATCTTTTGGGTTCTCCATATTTCATTAAATAGTCTTATGAGCCAAGTGAGTCCCATCTCTCCTATGATTTTTTATACTTTTATAAAAATATTGTCTGATACTACAGATTTACCAACCTTCATACATTTAACAGCCTCTTTGACTTCATTCTTTTAAATACACCGATATAAATTATGGTTTATATATATTTTTTATTTGGTTAACTCTCATAAGCTAATACTAACATTTATATTTTCATCAAAAAACTTATAAAAATAATTTTTCATCTATTTTTTATATCATCATTCGCCACTATAATTTTTTCATCTTCATCTTTGATGCATCTAATAAAAGTAAGATCCTTAGTTTTCTTATCCTTATCCTTAGCTATCCTAAAATTATCTCTTTCACATTCTTTTGAGTTCAACTTTTTATATAAATCCTCCTAAATTTTGGTTTTTACTTCACTAATGATCTTTTTTGCTTCTTTCTTTGCTGTCTTATAAGCCTCCCAAGTTTCACTAGACTTCTTAGTATAATGCAATTTGTAATCTACCTTCTTTGCCTTGATTTTATCTTCCACCACTATGCTTTGGACAATAGCAAAGGATGTAAATTCATGACTAGTCCTACTTTTGGCACATAAATGAGGCTAAAAATCGTGAAACTCAAATTGTTCTTTCAAGAAAGCAACATAAAGTAATACCCTTTTTTTTGAAATATCGAAATTTTGCTAGTACAACCTTGAGAGTAAAATGGTCATTTTTTTTATTTTGTTCAAATTCAATTTTTTTGTGTGGGCTCGAAGTAACCTCATTTTGAAGTTTTCATAAAATTTTGATATATAGATAAGCTCGCTTAAGGTGTCTTTGTTGAAAGAAACGTTAAAAGACCCATGACCATAATTTTTCTTGTAATTTTGGTGTTTATAAATGTCCCTCTTTGTTATTATTAATCAAATTTATTTGGATAATGGCAAAAAATAATACCATTAAATTTTTTCTTTTTTCTGAATACTAGAGTTGATTTGAGTTGAACCAAGATTTCATGAACTTTCACATTCTTTGTTAAGGGACGCACTTCTTGAACTTCAGTTATCCTAATTTTGGTGGGGAGAGTACTTCTTGCCAAAGGTGACTCAACATGAATGATAACCAACCAATATGGGGACCATATACGAACAAGGCCATTATAGATGCACATGAGCGTGTGGTGTGTGAGATGCAATAGATTAATAAGTGTGTTGGAGACCTCCACGAACTATTTTGGGAGCTTGATGAGATTCCATGAATTTCGACTACCTTAAGTGGGATGGCTTTCATGCTCATTTTCTTGATGCCTTGGGTTTTGTAAAAATTATTTTTAAAGGATAATCTTCTGTAGTTTTCATCTGACAAGACTTTCATCTCCTATATTTCCCTTAACCCCGGTCTTAATTTTCCATTAGTCTTTGTGGAGCTTTTTATTGTTGGAAAAACTTAACAATATTTCAAAAGTTCACTTTTACACTATAAGGCCTAATCCTCAAACAAAAGGATATCCAAATTGGTAGGTTCTATTCCTACTTTAAGACTATAATAATAGAGTTCTTTTATCTTTTTGAGATAAGTTGTAAGGGGTATATGGAGAATTTTCACGGTCTCTTCTAAAGCATCCTGTGGTATAGAGAAAAGAGAATTTTGAGGAAAGTACTTTTGTTCTTTGAGCTTTTGGTTTTCTTTTTCTTTCTTTTGTAGGAAGACCTCTATATTGGAGGTTGATTTTTCTCCTTTTCTTTTCTTTTCTCATTGTTTTTCTTCTATTTTGGCTTTCGATATATTGGACCCTTGCCCATTTTCTTAAAGAGGATAAGAAGGGGGAACAATTTATCTCTCTAGATACTTGATCTAATCAAGTATGCCCTATTTTCATAATAATACCTACTATTTGAAAATATTTTTCTGTTTTGAATTAGGCTATATCTTGTAAAATAAGAACTTTTGAAATGTTATTTAGTCATTTTGAAAACACATCTTTTCATAGAGTGCCAATTCCTAGCTAAGAGACTTTACTCAACTTGGTTTCCTCTTCAAGAAATTAAAGATGATCCATTTGTAAAATAATTTCAAAAGAATTGGTGGTAGACTCTAAACATGATATCTTTTTAGATATTGGGCGTTTATAGGGTCTTCCAAGTTTCTTCCCTCAGCATCAATTAGCCAATATGTATTATTGGTTGTTGCCCCTCTTATGCCATGGGGACCTTTCCAATTGGTCCACCACTTTTCGAGAGGATGTGGGCCACTTTGGTGTATGCTCGTCAACACAAGATCTCCTACCTTAAAGTAGTGAGCCTTCATGTATTTCTTGTAATGTTGGGTTATCCTTTGCCGGTATGTATGCGCAGATCCATGACAACGAGTTTTTTCTTATCAAGAAAGTCGAGCTCAACTAGTCTATATGCCTTATTTGCAAGATGGAACACTAATTAATAAACTACAAAATATTTGAACTGTCAAAAGAAATCAAATGCAACGGAAATAGCATTTTTACCTCATTTGTCATCATTGGATAACAATTAGAACATAATAGGTTAATAATGTTCAATTTTTTTCAAGTATGATGAAACACGTCCATCACACTTGAAAAGAAGAAGGTGCCCTATAGATGGTAGAGAGATAGGAGAGTAAAGGAGGAAACATAAGGAGACTAAAATGAAAGAGTAGAATAGTGAGAATGATAGATGCAATTTGGAAAAAGGGTTGTGCACATAATAAAAAACAGTATGTAATTAGTAAAACTGTTCGGCAAAAGCTCCATGGATGAAAGCGAAACATTTTTGTTGTTAAAGCGTACATATTTGTTTAGTTTTTAACTTGGTTTTCTGAGTCTTCTTGAATTGCAATGAACCAACTTTCCAAGTTATTAGGATGAACCATAAGTGAGAAACTCATAATTTTGTCTAGGGGATTGATTCATAAAAGCATTTAAATGGAAGGTCTTAAGTTCAATGCTTAGGATCACATCGAGTGGGGGTCTTCCTAAACCTAGCTTGCATATATATATATATATATAAATTGCTGACATGCTCACTCATACTAATGAGCATAAATTAAAAAGTTTTAAGAAAAATATATATAAGATAATGTTATTATACTTATGCCTCCAAAAATGACCAGGCATGAGTGAGCAGTATCATATATATATATATAGCAAGTTAAAAGCAAGGACATATGAAAATACCTATTTAACATAAGCAATTAATGCCATACTTATATATATTTGGGATATTACACTGTAAATACCTAAATTTTTAAAAAAAAATATTTTTAAAAAGATCGCTTTACAAGCAAAATTGTGGTCATTAGTTTTTTAAGGTTTCTTTAAACAAAAATACTTTAAGTAAGCTCATTTCTAACCCAAAATTTTGTGAGAACCTCAAAATGAGGGTACTTTGAACTCCACCAAAAAACATTGAACTTTGATAAAAAAATATAAACAAACCATTTTACCCTCAAGGTTGTATTAGTGAAATTTCACTGATTCAAGCATGTTTCCTTCACAGAAGGGTTTGTAAAAGTAAAAAAGAAGCATTTAAAATAAAAGTAAATTCTACCTACAAAACGTTTTATCCCTACAATTATATTTGAATTAAAAAATAAAAATAGAACATTTAGGCCAAAAACGTGGAGAAAATAAGCTTAGAAAAGACTTTAGAAACTGAGAAGACTCAAGTTCAGCGATGGCTCAAGCGAAAAACGTTAAGTAAAAAGTTTGAAATATCCTGACCAAAGAAGATCTTACACCAAGCGACCTTACACCCATTAGAAAGTTAAAGCAATGTAGAAAAGGTTAAAGAGATAACCTAGAGAGCAAAAAAGGACAAAATCATCAATCTAGAACAAAGAGAAAGACGGGGTGTAAGGTCCTTGATGAACTAGATTTAGATTTGGATCGGGCCTAGTGATTCAGAAGGGTCTGATTCAAGAAAATACCTATAAAAGAAAGATGAGATGACCAAGAGAGAGGATTCCAACCCAAGAGTGAGAAGCCCTGCCAAGGAAAACTTGAGGGAGCTCATTCCTAGCTCAAAGAGGAGTTTATCCGAGGGAGAGACCTAGAGAGAAGCCTTCAAGCCACCCTTTTCTACCCCTTTTCTTGTTTCATTTGTATTGTAAGCTTGAGTTTTTATCTCAAACCCTTGTAATTTAAAGAGTAACAACCATTTTAATAGAATACCATTGCAAACGCAGTCCAACGATGTGAATGGGAGGGTTATAAGTAAGAGAAATCCACTATTTTTACAAGATTTTGTTTTTTCTACCACAAATACTTTATATCTTATACGTTCTTATCTTTTCTATGCTTATAGGTTATATCATCTCTTCTCCCCTTTCTTCGATGTATTGATTGTCTCTAATTTAATTCAAGAAGCCATAAGAGAAACATAACAATCAGGATTACATATGATGACATGAGTATTTAATTACTCTTATGATAGATTAATCACCCATAAGTTTAGTTATGAGAGAGTATTGAGCTATGATCACATATACTTCACAAGCGAGCAATCCTCTTGGAGAGAGATGCCCCGATGATCTATATGTGCACAAGTTCCTTCCCGAACGAGCATAAGTCCTCAACAAAATTCTTTGAATGATCACTAAACCATTAAGATTCGAACCGAATGCATCATTATTTTTCATAAAGAAATTTCTACAGATTTCAGCATATTACATAAACCTTATGTAATCTCAAAATTTTCCAGCTACCATTTTCAAGCAAAATACTATCAAATTTTATTTGTGAGTGACACACACCGACCAATATTTGGTAAAATTTTTACAAATTTTGGACATATATGAGGTTGATAAAAACATCATCAAAGATGAGACTCAACCCGAAACCAAACATGTCTGTGGCAAAAGTTCAACGATAGATCCATCCATTATAACTTAGTCTATATGTATCCAAATACCTCATGAATGATTTGGTCTGAAATCTAACATTCATATCTTTCCAAATACAAGTGTTTTACTAAGACCATAAATCTCAATTAAAGATATTGTCCAAATTTTATAATAGCATTTAGTTAAAATCTTTCTCAAATTTCTATTCTAAAATCAAAGGATGTAAAAATGTAAATAAAAATTGTCAATAAAACTTCATACATAGTTCTCACTCGGGTTAAAGTTTTGGGATTTTTGGACCCCAGTAAGGACTTCTAAAAAATATAAACTTTCATATTGTAAAATAGA
Organism: Brasenia schreberi; assembly: GCA_036023115.1. NCBI lineage: Eukaryota > Viridiplantae > Streptophyta > Magnoliopsida > Nymphaeales > Cabombaceae > Brasenia > Brasenia schreberi. The sequence goes on from JAYKKT010000090.1 coordinate 19,088,099, forward strand.
ATCAATTTTGTTTCCGAAAAACTAAACCTGGTTTGGCCAAGTGAAATCATTGCCGTTTTAGAAATGGGTGATTTCGAATCAAAATTATTTTGGGAAAACTACGAATTCCAAAATCACTCTTCCTAAGCTTTTAAGTTGACACTTAAGCACCGGTTTAAGAAGTCCTATATCAACAAAAATCTATTTTCCCACAATCACTGAATAGTGAGATAAATCTCTTTTTAAGTTTGAGTAAACTTGTTGATACACTCGTGCACATTTTTTGCAAGCAAAGTTTTAAGTCTATATAAGACCAAAAAAAATTTATTTACATACACGCATTACTTAATATGTTCATGTATAGAGATGCTCATACAATAAGTGACTCGGTGCCGGTCCCAAGCACGTGCTTTTGTTATATCATGGTGTGCACTCCAGCACATGGATGTGCTGTGATCCGAAGGCGGTAACAATCCTTCCCCCTCCTAAGGAGACCTCGGGCTCGAGGTCTCATGGTAGTCTCGAATAGGAGCCTCATACTCCCACAACTCGGTGTTTGAAAAACAAGCATCATCATATGTGTCTGGTTCTATCCATCAAACCATATATAGGGTCTTCCGCACTGACCCCTTCCCCTCCACTCGGTGGTCTAATATTGAACATGATCGATGTCGATGCACGAAGGGGAGGTGGTCATCGTGTTGTCTTCTTTGGATCCTCAAAGCATGGCTTAAGTTGCAATATGTGGAAATGAGATGCATCTTTAGCCTCTCTGAAAGCTCTAGTCAATAAGCAACATGTCTAATGCACTCTTCCATCATAAATGGGCCATCTTACCTTGGTTTGAGGCATGCACTAAGTCTTTAAATCTATCAAAAAATGGTTTATGAGATTCTCAACCATACTTGTTCCTCTACTTGGAACTCTCATGGTGACGATGTCTATCCACGTAGCATCTCATCTTTGTTCGTGCACGGTAGCTGAAGCACGGGCTCCGTCATAGATTGTTGTCTCTCATACAACTCCCTAAGCATTATAGGACATCAGTTGTTGATCTCTTAATGGGCAATGTCCATTGGGGAGAAGGGCTCCTAGTTGGGTGTCAACTCGAAAGGGTTGGACCCAGTAGACACACTTTGATGTGTGTTATAGCTGAACTAGGCCGTCTTCGATAAGGACACCCAGTTTCTCTAACTGTCACTCATATGATGGCAGAGATAATCCTCATATAGGGTGTTCAGACACTCATCTTGTCCTTCTCTCTACATGGCTTCTAATTCGCTAGAGTATCTCCCCTTCTAAACGAGTCACAACTACTACAATTTATTCAATGTGCTTCTAGCTGAGTGCATCCACCACTTTATTATGCCGACATGGTTTGTACACCCAAGTGAAATTGTACTCCTAGAGGAACTCCAACCATCTTGCTTATCAGACATTCAGTTTTTTCTAGCTCCACTTTATTAAGCCGACATAGTTTGTACACTCAAGTGAAATTGTACTCCTAGAGGAACTCCAACCATCTGGCTTATTAGACATTGAATTTTTTCTAGGTCTTAAAGAAAGTATTCACCATGTTATAGTAACCACTGAGAAAGGAGTGCCCAAGAAGTAACTTTTTCAAACATGTGGGCAATGTACTAACATAAGTGATTGCTTCTCATGAGTCGGATATTTCTCCTCTACATCTCATAGCTTCTGGCTCTCAAAGGTAAGAATGTCCATCCTGAACTAAGACTGCACCATTGTGTCCATATGAACCTCAAAGGAGCTGGTGAAGTCTAGTAGGTGAAGGCATGGTCATGCTCCTTGGTCCAACTCCATGGAGTACTCGACGATCATGAGTGTTAAATGAATCTCCAGCAATAATTTGCCAACCCAAGGAAGCTTTGCAACTCATTAACTGTGTGTTATACTTCCCAATAAAGAATGACTTTCACCTTACGAGGGTCCATCCAAACACTATCTCCAATAATATGCTTAAACAAAGTGATGCTTTGCCTCGTTAACATAGAGAGTGCTCTCAAAGTCTCCTAAATGTCAAGGAGAGATGTCGTGAATGATCCTCCATGTCTGGCAATAAACGACTATGTCATCAAGGTAGATGATCATAAACTCAAGAAAGAATCCCGCCAACACCTCATTCATGAGGTGGTAGGAAGTGGCGTGTTCGTTCATAAGGAATCACGAGAAACTCATGGGACTTGTACCTGGTAATCATAATCGGCTTAGCCTCATCTCCTTCGGTAATCCTCACTTAGATAGTACCCCGATATTAGGTCTAGCTTTGTAAACCATTAGACAGCTCAATCCATGAATTCTCTCCATATTAAACATGAATTCTCTCCAAATCATGCAGGGTATAAATTTGTGCACATATAGTCAGTCAACTTACTAAACATGAACTCTCTCCATATTAAACATATTCAATCATTTGAAGAAGTACCAAAGGCCAACAAAATCAAGACCGTGTCAGGGGAACCATATAGACTTTAAAACTTGGATTGTTTAACTAGGGTTTTCTAAAGACTTCTTGATCCAAATCATGCAAATAATATTACTTCTCTTAGAAAGATTGAGGTTTTTGAGTTTTCATGTCATTTTCTCAACTAGTATCGAGTACACATGTTTGATATGTTGTATAACATGGAATGATATGGTCCATATAACTGTTCGTAGATGCATTTTACTTTTGGTACAAAGGGGAGGCCGAATAGAGATGCTAATCCCAAACTCATGACCTTCAACTTTTGAGTCAACATATGTAGAAGGTTTGGAAATTTATATTTTCACTTAGTCGGGTTATCCTATGTATGCCAACTTACTACTTTTCCGGAAAATAGTTCCCTTAGTCGTGAGCTATCTTTTGTTGCAACAACACTACATAAGCAGTTTCTTGGTAAGAACTAAGTTATACAATTCATGATGTTTTCAACTAGTTGGAAATGAATAAGCAATTCTCTTTTTGTGCATACTTCGCACTATGAGTATCAATAATTATGCATTTTGATTTTATTACGTCATATGACTCGTGAAATACACAATTGAGATATGAAAATTAGGCATCATAAATGGGCTTGATTCGACAAAAGTTGTAGGTGTGGGTGCACCAAACTACCATGTTATGTTGTATGAAATTCAAGCACTAAAAACCAGCCCATTGCAGCAAAAGTGGTGCATTTGCATCTAGAGTGCTAGATCAACTGACATGGCACTTTGATGACCTTGTTGCTGGTGGGAGGCTCGAGTCTTGGTGGTGCATGTGTCTATGTTGGGCTTTCGCCTCCCTTCATAAAAAATTAGTGCCTCTCTTTCAGAAATAGGGGTTGTAGGAAGAGGACCAGGGATAATATCAGTGCATTTTTCTATTTTATTGTAAAAGTATCTCAAAATTCATACATATAAGCTTGTAACAGAGATGTGAGTTTAACTAAGGGCATACTCATGTCCTTTAGCGTAGATAGCAATGGCATTTGCAACTTTGTTGCTTGGGAACATATTTGGTTTCAAATCTATTGAGCTAGATAGCATATGTAAATCTATACTTAAATAAAGCACTTTATAAGACCAATTGTCTTCGACTTCATTGATCGGATACCTGCATCACCTTTAATGATAATTTTTGATACCCTTATTGCTACACAAATATGAGTACCTCTTTGATAGCTAGCAACTGAGACTCTTGATGATACTATCACTCATAGCAACAAAAGCTTAAGAGAGTATGTCGCTCTTCACAAGACTCATGAGAGCCACTTTCATCTATTATATAAAAAATTCTTGCTCTATAGATGGCAATTTATCTCACAGGAGTAGGATATCATTGAAATAGAATAAGGACATCTCCTTATGATGTGATCAATTGATTCCTCACCATGTTACATAGTAAAAAGATCATGTCACTTTTCAATCCCTTTTTAGCAAGACCATCCTTAGTGGGAGCCTACTTATCCTCTAGAGGAAAATCTGAAGTCTCTCCAACCATTTCAGTTTCTATATATGCTTCCAAAGCTTTGTATTTTTTCACTTTCGTAGATGAGGCACTATTGTATTTTTTTATAGTTTTGAACTCCTGCTCATCTTATAGTTTCATGCTAATTTGCATCTATTCTTTACAATATATCTTTCTTTAGCATATAGCAACTAGCAATACATATCTTGATACTCGTCATTACTTAACGGTATGTCCTTTATAGCCTTAGCCTTATGCTCCAAGAAAAAGGTATTAATTAATGCCAAAATCCATTGTTTCTTATGTTTTCAAATTTTATTGAGGTGACCAACTATCTTAATATGCAGAGTTAGATTTGTTGGTCCGTGCAACCAAAACCCCTCTAATGTTGGAATCAAATGGTCTTGTCATATTTCGATTCTTTCCTCGCTTCCCACTCTTATTAATAATCTTCTCTATCACATTCCTTCCTTCTATTAGGCTACGATAGGTAACGAAGGGATTTACACTCATTTAGGCATGCACAAAAGAGATATTAAAAAAAACATTAGCTTTAATAATGTTGGACATTAGGGAGTTTGGCTTATTAAGAATCCTCCCTGCCTCATACCTTTTCGTAGCTTAAATTTTTTTACAAGCTGCCTATTAACAAGTATTGTATATGGCAATCAATATGCAAGGAACACGTTCAATCCACCTTGGAGAAAAACCCACTCTGCCCTATTTATTGTTACTCATGTCCAATTTCAATGCCATAGATCCATTTCTACCTTGTGTGTGCTCCTTGTTTGCATATAGTATCAACTCATAGGTGATAATAACCTTTTTTATCAGTTTCTTTTGCATAAAGATATTTTATGAATCTGAAGTAAGGTTGAGTTAGTTGATTGGCTAAGGTTTTAGTAATAACCTTTACCACATTGCACAAGAAATAGGAAGGTACTTTTTCATTGCTAACCACATCCTAAGAATTTTGAAGAAACAATGCTCGAGTCCATCAAGGTCTGATGTCTTACTGGATACCAATTGAAATAAAGCATCTTTAACTTCATTTATGATATAAGGCAAATTAAGAAATTTTTATGATTTAGAGTTGAAAAAAGGTACCCCATAATTCAACACTTCCTGAATGGTTCTTCACCTCGAGGATGTGAATAACTCTTTGAAATAAGTTGGCCACCTCCTCCAAGTCATGTGCTTGCTTAATGGAACCATCCTAGGATCTAAATTCAAGAATCATGTTGTTCGTTCTCCTTGTTGATTCTCTTCCATAAAGAAACTAGTATTAGAGTCCCCTTCTTTCAACCATTACACTTTAGATAATTGCCTCTATAAAATCTTCTCTCTTATTTGCCATTAATTTACTTGTTATTATAAAATGTCCTCTCTCCATCTATACATTAGAGGTTGGTATGAAATTAAGACAATTAAGCTCTTGTTGTAATTTAGCAATTGTCTTTGTGACAATTTTAAAATTTTCTTTGTCCTAAAACTATAATTGTTTAGTAACACTTTGAAATGTGTGACTTATGTGAGTATCAAAAGATCCCCAAGAGTCACCTTGCTTTATTACTTTCCACACATCATCCTCTCAAAACCATCATTTCTTAATCTAAAAATTTATTAGAGAAAAGAAAAATCTTATGACTCATCCCCATCTTGTTCAAGAAAAATGGGGAAACGATCAGAATTAGAGAAATTGAGAAGCTTTACCTTTGTTCTAGGCCATTTGAGCATCTAAACTTTATTTGCTAAAAACCGATTTAGTTGAACCTACACATTTTCAATACTTTTTCTTTTATTGTTCCAAGTGTACGTGTGGCCTTTATATCTTATGTCTCTCAACCCACAATACCTGACAACATATCCAAGCTCTTGGATCTATCTTTCTTATTACACACTATCTGACTTCTCATTCAACTCTAAAATCTCATTGAAGTCACCTACCACAATCCATAGTTGTTGATCATCTTGGTATAAATTGCTTTCGTAACATCAACCACCTTTGTGTAACACTCACTGCAAGGGCCCCATGAAATCATATAAACATGTAGGTTCTTCTATTTCAAGATCCATAATTTTTTATTCATAAATGAAGAAATACAAAGTCTTATTTTCATTTGAACTTTATTTTTGCATAGAATACCCCCTCTTTTCCATTTGGCACTGACACCTAACCCATGTAATGATTTTCATGACTTTTAGTGGGCTTGATATTGTGTTACTCTCCTTTTCTTTAATTTCTAAATTTATCTTTTCCAAAATTAGGATGTTGAGTTCCCAATCTTCATCTCTAGTCATCGATATTGTGAGCATACCATGCAATTAACTTTTGCCATGAAATATTGTTTTCTTTCTCATCTTACTTTTCTACTCTTGGCATTCAGTTCCACATTTTCCCATTCATCTTATATCTTTCATTAGTTTTGAAGGAGAAGTGACTTCTTCTTCATCCTCTTTCTCTCCTAAGAAAACTAGAATCCTCATAGGTGTTAGAACAAAAGTGTTACTACTTAGGGATTGGTCTTGTTTACACATCTTTTACCTTGGGAGCCTTATTGATTATTTTAGTTTTTTTATCTTATCTAGTTTGTATCAAATTTATTGGAGCAACTTTCTACTTTTTCTCTCCTTGAAGACCCCTATCGCAAGGTACTTTAAATCTAGATCTTGTATAGAGCCAATCTCCATATTGGTTTACCGCTTGAATCTCTTTATCACAATCATCTAATACATATCCCAACATCCAACAACAGTAACAAAAGTTTTACAACTTCTCATTATGTAAATTGAATCTTCTCTTTTTTTAGTTTTACGGAAGATTCTCCTCTTTAATATAAAGGTAAATGATTCAACTTTCACTTTGAGAAATTCTATCACTAGTCTTGCTTTGTTCTAGTTGACTTCCATATAGTTGCCAATATTGTTCCCTATTAGCTCATCCACTTTTTTGGTCATCATATTCAAAGGCAAATCTAAAACCCTAAGCCAAAAAGGTCCGTGAGTAAAGCTAATAGCTAATGGTCTTGTTTTCTCATCGTACTCTTTAAGCATTATGATATGTTTTCTCAAACCACTATGAATTAAAAATTCTACATATATCCTTGCAAGAAAACCACTCAAAGAAAGAAGGTCCATGTCACATTTTCTAGTTTCTCTATTTAGTGACTTTCTTCTCCATCTTCCACACATATATTAGGGGTTGTTTTCACCGTAGATAGAGTATTTTTCATCTTTTTGCAATGTCTTCTGTGTTATTGGTGATCAATCCGCAAACATTCTCTTGATGAAATACTGTCTTTTTCTTCGATCTTGTATCGTTCTCTCCATCGACCAAGAAGATGAAATCTGATAAAGGCTTTAAAAGGATATTATGAACCCTAACCCTGCTCGTCTCCCACCACTGTTGTGTTTTGTAGAGCCCTTAATCTATACTGCTTCTTTTAGCAATATCTCGCTTCACACCCAACACGCTTTCACCTATTCAAACAAGAGTAGTGGATGAAACACTCTCATAGGCCTGGAGTTTGTTGATGACATCGTGAGATAGAGCAATCAGATGTGAAATAACCCCTCTTTGCTCCCTCAAAAAGATCCATGGTTCTTCCCTCCCAATGCCCTTGTGTGACCCAGAGTTCTCTTATTATCATCTTCCTAAATAAGAATCATATTTTATACTTCTGCTATGCTCTCTTGAAAATCTACATAGGGAACTCCCACACTTAGATGTGAGGAGAAGAAACCCTTACTAACTGGTGAGGCACACCTCCACAACTGAAACCCTAGCATGAGTGCTTGTTCTAAATTCTAGGTCTTAGTAATTTTATTTTTATTTAAAAATAGTAATAGGATTAGGAGGTGTTTTAGTTTCGTACCCATCTCAATATGATAACCATGATCTCTCTTTAGCATATTTTCTCTAGTTCAATTATTGATCAATAGGTTGTTTTTCTTAGCATGGGTGATACTCAAAGGAACACTTCAACTCAAACAGGTTATTTATTTTTAAAGATAGAAATAATTAGCAAATTCATCCATGAAATGGTCCATTAAGTTGCAATCATAGTCAGCTTTTCTGCTCTTCCCTCTTGAAAAAAAGAACATTGTTCATCTTATATATTTGAGTGGATCATAAAAGTTTTTTTAATATGAAAACACATTCTCTGTAATTGCCAAAAAGAAACACAAGTTACAACTTTTGGAGATATAGAGTTATCATGTGACATGCAAAATGATCTCCTCATGAACAATTCATGGGTTTGATCAATCACATAGAGCATTTTATATTGTTAAGTTCTAAACTTGGTATGGTGTCCTACATTTTAGTGTCTAGAAAAGAATTTTAGTATATAAGACTCAATTAAAAACTTGATAGTCCAATCTGTATTGATCCATTGTTTCTTTCCATCGTGGAAATGTCTAAAATGGTGAATCTAAAACCTTTGAGAGCTTCCTTCTATTAGCACCAAAAATTTCAAATGTATCCCATGCTCAGTGACAACTTGCTACGCTGGATGAGGTGTTACATGCCAACTTGGATGATGCAATTTATTCATAGTTTGACAATGGGGCTTATGCCACATTCGACAACCTTACTCAAAGAAGGGTTGGCAATGGAAAACATGGATCTAACCAAGTCAACTGACCCACACATAAGGCTAATAAGTTCAATAATCTTAGATGAGTGCTACTATTCATACACCCCTTTTACCAAACATACACCCCTTTCATTCTTGTTTCAAAATTACCCTTGCTAATGTTCCCCTCTCTTCCATTCTCTTTATTTGCACGCTATCTTCTACAAAAAGAGGCACCCACTGCATGTCATTCTTCAAATAGCGACATGTCCACTGTCCATCTGTCCTTTGAACAAAACACACCTTGAGTGCATCTTATTGTCATACATAAAGGTGACATTGTAATCATGTCATCTTCTACATAAAGACATGTTCATTGTACTCTATTCTTTAAATAGTAATGCATCGTGGGCACATTTATCCTTTTAAATAAAATATGCCTTAGGCGCATCTCATCATCAATAACCGTTTTCACCCCTTGTTTGAAATGTATGTCATGACAAGCTCTAGATTTCCATTTTCTATCAATTTATCATGAGATTCATCCTCAGATTGAGATAGAAGTTAAGAATAATAGAGAAAAAGGTTGAAAAGAGATCAATAAAAGGATATAAAACAATTCAAAAATGTTTCGAAAAAGAAAAGTTGAAAAGGACAAGATTTAGAGAGAGATTCAACTATTAAGAGAAAGACCGACATTAAAAGAGATTGTTACATAGAGAGACTAGAGAAGGTTATTGGGAAGAAAGAAGAAGTCGACATCATGCAGATGGATTGTTGGGAGGAGGAGTGAGTAAGCAAAGAGGAAAGGAGAGAGAATGTTTAGTAGGGATAGTTTAAAAGTTTTGTAAAAAAGAGTGTGTATTTAATAAAATCGGGGTGTATGAATAGCAACTATATTTTTGACCAAGATAGCTAAGGAGGATAAGCATCCAAAGGAATTTTGTTCAATGTTGCGCACAAACTAGGAGAAATGGCTACAAGTGCTACTAGCTTATCCTATTCTAGGAAGCAAAGGGGATTCCTAGGAGCATAGTTCAAGCTTATGTTCTATGATAATAGTCAAACGTAATGGTTATAAAATGAGCACTTTGCTTAGCTTGGATGCATTAGTCCATCACCTGATGAACCAATTCATTTTGTATTTACAATTCCCTTTTGTTGTTTATGCTCGCTTACTGACTATAAAGTTTCTTGATTATCTAGTAAAACAATATTCCTTTTTCTTTGTTTTGCTTTCACTCCTAGTTGCTTTCATTTCCCATTAGTTCCTAGTTCCTTCTTAGTATTAGAGACACAACTTGGGCTACCAACCTAAATAGGTCCATGGATCCACTTCATCCTGATTTGCTTTCACTCCTAGTTGCTTTCATTTCCCATTAGTTCCTAGTTCCTTCTTAGTATTAGAGACACAACTTGGGCTACCATCCTAAATAGGTCCATGGATCCACTTCATCCTGATTTGACCAAGAGGCATTGCTCAACCCATTCAGCTTCATTCCATTGGAAGTGTTTCTTGGCCTACCCTGTCAAAATAAAAACTATGCTTTTGCTTAAAATTCATCTTGGTGGGACTAGTGCATGAGGAGATCAAAATCTAAATACATCTCCTCTTAAGAATAGAGTTGATCTTAGCCACATTTGGCCACATGGTACTTTGGCCTCGAACTAGTAAGCCAACATGGACACTTTGCCTAGTTCAACACCTACAATTGATTCCCCTCTGCCATCTCTTTCAGGGACAACAATTCGCTATACCAACTGCGTGCAAGATTAGGGTTTGAGTGGTGCTTCTTAATATGAAGGTCATTTGAAAGATTAATGAGTAATGCAATGGCAACACACACTCAACATTTTGCAGAGGTTGTCAAATCCATGGTGCATAATGTGATATCATTTGCCTATAAATGAGAGAAGCGGTCTCAAAGCATGTCCATTGTATTTGATCCCCCTCTATCTCACGTGTAGGTAGACATGACTAATCTACCATCCCTTTTAGGGAAAGCAATTCACCATAACAACTGTGAAATTATGATATGGGTGGTACTTCTCAACATGAAGGTGATTCAAAAGGCTATCCATAAAACATCACCGAAATGAAAATGAGTAATGCCATGGCGATACTCACTCAACATGTTGTGGAGGTTGTCAAATCCATGGTGTAGAATGAGATATTGGCTTCACGAATGGGACAAGTAGTCTGAAAGAATGGCAACAAAGTATTTTGTTCCTTTTGCTCCACACTCAAACCCAGAAGTAGTGCCTAATTTGTTGTCATTTTGTGGTGCTTATTTGCAATCATTTTAGAATTTCTGACCCATCAATTATGGGCCCCTGAGCTTAGAGCATTGCATATATCAATAAGATTCATTGATCCTTGGATGTTAGTGGAAAACCTTGGGTATCTACCGGTGCCCACTCTATTCACTTTCATTCCTTCTATTCTACCATCTCTTTATGAATATCATGTGACATTTGCGAGAGTTTAACTGTTGCCAGTATATGGCAGCTATATGGTCGAACCAGCGTGAAATATCCCCTTCATCGTTCATGCCACCTATCCTATACTATGGCTAGCCCATGGAGAAATCAATCAAAACTTTTTGCAATTCAATAAAATTTATGTATGATTGAATGGTCAAGCTTTGTCGATGGACCAACCTTATCTTGTCGAGGTGTCATGTTAGGTGAATAATTAATCTAACGCAATTGAAGCATTGTACATGTAGCTAACCAGCTTATACTATCGAAGCTCCAGGACAAATGGAAAACGACTAATACATTGTTGGGGTCCCATGATAGATTAATCAGTGATGCCATGTGCTATTGAATTTCAACATCAGGCAACAAACTAGCATTAGTCTACCAAAGCTCAACAATCAGCAATGAACTAATAGATCAACCCCAATTTGATCGACTACATAATTTGACGTCATTTTGGGCTTGAATTTAGACCACTTGAAAGTTTGACCTTACCTTAAGCAAGCAGACCATTTGGTGCCACTTCCATGGGATATAAAATTCCAATTTTTTTTAGCTTTTGTAATGAACCATGAAACATGTCAGCCGATTCATGGACCAACATAGGGAGGTGAGGTGGAATGATCTCCACAAGCTCCAACACTTTCCCTTCTTGCTAACCGAGATAACATTTGTTTGGTATTGGACGTTCTTGCCCTACTTGATTCAAACACATAGAGCTTTTGTTCTATGAGGGTTTCTATCTACCATGGCCCAAATTCATCGTTCCTGAGATCAGCCTAAAAGAGCATGCCGATGACTGCTCTAGCATCTTGGAATGAATCGAGAAACATATAGTTTGCTATTGGTGCCCTTAAATGATTTTTACAGTGTTCAATCCATCCTTTATTTCATTTCCTACTGGATACGGAACTAAAGCCATCCATCATATACTTGGTTCAGTTCAATTATCATGGTTCAGTTTCAGCTCTAGAATCATAAACCAAATTGCTAATTAGTTTTTCTATTAGAACTTAAATGAACCAAACCATTCAGAATCTAGAACCAAACAAAACTATTAGTTTGGTTCGGCTTTAATGGTTTGATTTGGTTCCAGCCAATCCTTGAACACCCCTATTTGTATCTCTCCTTGGCTATACTATGAGCGAAGCATATGATAGCCACACTAATTTATAGGATGATATATTAGCAGCCAAATTGATTAATGACTGACCATGTACTTTCGCGGCCTTAAGGCCAATAAAGGTTAAGAAGAACAATCATCAATAAAGAGATATATCTTTTCAATATCACCAAGACATTAGATCTTCAACTAATAGATAGCCAACTATATATCAACTTCTGCAAATAGCATCGCAAGTGGAATAACCTTTATACCCATTCCACAAGTAATTGCATCAACTTCCAAAAGACAATCAAAGAAGGTTGTGCACGTTTGAAGCCCAGATGCAAAGGAAGAGGATTGCATTCGAAAGCCAGCCTTAAACTTCGTTGAATTTACAACCATAGATTCTAAACATTATGAGCATTCTTTTGAGCCATTCCCTCTTAGCAACACACTTCAAAACCCGAACAAGTGAAATTTAAGTAAGTGCCTCTATATCTTCGCTCAAATTTAGTAAATCAGTTATAGAGAGAGTTCCAAAAGAAGATCAAAGAAGGCCACACCCTTTCCAAGTCCGGATGCAAAGGAAGAGGGTTGCATCCTACTTTTGACAACTAGCGTAAAACTTTGTTTAATTTACAACGATAGATTTTAGACATTATGAGCATTCTTTTGAGTTGTTCCCTCTTAGTGATGCACTTCAAAGCCCAAATAAGTGAAATTTAAGCAAGGGCTTCTATGTCTTTGCTCAAATTTAGTAAATACGTTATAGAGAGGGTTCACATATCATAGATAGGTGTAAGTAATGAAACTATTCTCACTACATTGCTACCTGAATGTGTGTGAACAAATTGTAGATATGGTCTCTCCATTTTGAGTATGGACATATGTTGTTGGAGGGCTGTAAGAAAAATAATTGATTTTGACCCACTGAAGATCAACTTGATTCAACCCATACTAACCAATGTCTAGCTATAGTATCGAAGTTAATTTGCTGGTAATTAAAGGTGTAGATGACTCTACACTACTCGAGATAAAAGTCGGCCAAATTAGAGCTGAAATAGAGGACGAATTGGACTCAAACCTGAACTGGCTTGAAAAAGTGGGGACACTGGATGATGTGACAGTCCAGTAGGGCATGCCCAAGGCTAGCTTATTAGTCTTATGAACTCATTTTCATTTTATTTATGTTTATTTAGGATTTACTTAAGTTATTTTTTTTCAAGTTTAGTTGATTAAGTATAACAATTATCTTTTTTATTGCAGGGCAACAACAAATTGTAAAAAGATTGAAATATCTGGGATATACCTGCACAAATTTCCAAGCTTTCCATTAGGTTTCTTACTAGTAGGTTTCCACAACAAGAGGGTTTACTTAAGTAGAGTAGGATTTCTACGTATTCAACCCTTAAGTAGAGTAGGGTTTTATTGTTGATTCCTTTTATTAATGTTCTTTTGGAATTGCCTTCCTATTCCTCTTGTCTCAAATTTGTTCTTTTTAATTTTTCGATTCAAAATAGAAATTAAATCACTTCAAGACGAGAACTTCTTAACAATCATCCAAGATTTTCAACCATTAAAAGGAGCCATCTTTGGAGATATTTGGAGCTACTTTCTACATCCTAAAGGGTCTAATTTTGATTGTTCCACTCATACATAAGTCCAATAAGAATTGACATAAAAACAACTTTGTTGTTTCAAACTGCATCTAGCTGAAATTTTTGATAAAATTTTATTAATTTAGAACCATAAAAAATAAGATTTTTTGTGCTCTAAGGCCTAAACACGTTGTCTGGTATCAATCAGTTCTAATCAAATTCATGCATGAATAAGTTCATCAACCTTGCCGGAATTGGGGGCAAGCTCTCGTTGTGCAAAGAGCACCATCTCTTAAAGAGAATTGGAAAAGCTATCTGCATATGTTAACTCCCAATTTGCTGCCATGATGGAGATGATGAACCATCTTCTCACTGGTTGATCAACAACTTTGGTAACCCACAAAAGGCTGAACAATTGGCCACTCAATCGGTCATTCCACCACAGTTGTCGAAAGATCAAAGTGTATAACAAATATTATCCTTTCGAAAATTCTGTCTATTTAGAGAGCATTGAACATGAAGAATTTGATAAAGAAGCTTGCTCTTGTCCTAAATATTAGTTCTAATATTTAAGTAAGACCGAAATAGTTAGGTTGCGGCTATCTCCATCTCAAAGTCGAGCCACCGGCCACCTATTGCATCGAAGGGTAAACTCTTATGCTTATCCTTATACTTCTTTTCGAATCATAATTTTATCCAAATATTTGAAAATCCATCAAAGATTCAAACAATCATTAAAAAATTAGATGATAAATCTCCATGTCTAAAGCATTCGGCTTTGATCCCAAAAAAGAAATGGCAGGTTCAGCTAGTCCGTGAACAACCAACCATCTCATTCTAAAAACTACATATGGTCATTAAGGACTCCTAAAAGGATTCACTAAATTCATCAAGTTGTTCCAGTAAATCGAAACGGACACTTATTAACCGACTCCAATCTATGATACTATCGGAGTGAAACAAGGGACCTGAGCAAGAATTGAGGATAGCTAGACTTTATTAATAACAAGTAAATCCTTTGTACGTACCATGTTACTTGAAAAGAATGAAGAAGGAAAGGAAGAAATCCCAAGCAACCCAAGAAATAGGCAAGAACAACAACTAGGAACGTTCTTAATTTCCTACACATCACACCAACAGAACAAGCCAGTCAATTTAGAGCTTTCCCAAGGCACCCTCCTTGTCCAGATCTGAAAATTATATCCCATTTATATTCCATTGAAATTGAGCATTCAAGGTTACAAATGAATTTATTTTTCCGCTGGGAGTTATAATATACGTAGCATATGCTAACGATCTCTGTTTCTTTTGCGTGTCATGCATTGCCTCCGAGCTTTCCATATGGCTTCAGTGGCGAAGATGTTTTGCTCTCCAAGGTCACATACCCCTCGTTGTGGTGAAATGGCCGTTGCCCTCTTTTTGGTGTCCTAACCGCTAAAGGAGAGACATTCAAAAACAAGCGATTTTAGGTGGAACTTTCTGCCAAATTTAGGGGGATAGCATAGCAGCCACGCAATTCTGTGTGTAACGTTAACTTCATGGCATCCCTAAATACCAACTGCTGCATTAACCGTTTCAAACCCTTTTCCACACTAACATCTAGAAAAGCGGGCAACCCCATGAACGTCTCTCCTAAGCAATCGGACTCGTTCTCTTCTCTTTACCACTAATCTTCTCGAGTGCTTTGGTTATAAGTAGCTGCAATAGTTTCCTATGATTCCCACACCTCCACACAAAACCATAAAACAACAAAAGCAATAAGGTGTATAAAGAGGTGGAACCCCAGCAACTCTCTCTCTCTCTTCAATCCTACCAATCTCTTTCTTTCCAAAACAAGAAAAGAAATGACAGCCTTTAGAAGCTATAGTAACAGTGTAGGCGGGGATGGCAAGAAAAAGAAGAGCATTATCATAGTATCCGTCTCCTCTCTCATCCTATTGGCCATGGTTGTAGCCGTCGCCGCCAGCGTGTCCAAGAACCACAGTTCCTCCAGTGTTTCTTCTGATGCCAACATCGCCACCTCCAACAGGGCCGTCACCGCCATATGCCAACCCACTGACTACAAGGATGCCTGCATCTCCGGCCTCACCTCCGCCGGTGCAACCAACACCACCGAGCCCAAGGACCTAATCAAGCTCTCCTTCCAGATCGTCGTCGACCAGATCCACAGCGCCCTCAATAAATCTGCAGTGCTCAAGGAGGCCGCGGCTGATCCAAGAACAAAGGCGGCCCTCGAAAGCTGCAGCGAGCTTATGGACTCTGCCGTTGATGATCTCAAAAAGTCCATCGATCAAGTGAATTCAATTGATCTGGCTTCTATAGAAGAGCTAACGACTGACCTCAAGGTCTGGCTCAGCGCCGTCGTCACCTATCAGGAGACTTGCTTTGATGGCTTCCAAAACACCACCGGCGACGTCGGCGAGAAGATGCAGAACCTCTTGAAGACTGCCACCCAGCTCACCAGCAACACCCTCGCCATTGTTGACGAGATATCCACTATCCTGGGCTCACTGGACCTCTCCAATTTATTGCACCGCCGGTTGTTGACTACCAGCGCCGAGGAGGCGGATCCCGATGGTTTCCCTGAGTGGATGCCAGCCACGAAACGCAGGTTGCTCGCCGTTCCCACCTCGAGCATTACTCCTGATATTGTGGTGGCCAAGGATGGAAGTGGCAAATTCACCACTGTTGCGGAAGCGATTAACGCCGTGCCCGCTGGGGCTGGTACCAATGGCACGTATGTGATCTATGTAAAGGCCGGCGTTTACAAGGAGACCGTTACCGTCCCCAGGAGCGCGACCAATCTCATGTTGATGGGTGATGGA
Organism: Brasenia schreberi; assembly: GCA_036023115.1. NCBI lineage: Eukaryota > Viridiplantae > Streptophyta > Magnoliopsida > Nymphaeales > Cabombaceae > Brasenia > Brasenia schreberi. Next base: position 19,104,616 of record JAYKKT010000090.1, read on the forward strand.
CCAACCAAAACCAAGATCACAAACAACTTGAACTTCATTGATGGAACCCCTACCTTCCGGACCGCTACCGTTGGTAAGTGCATTAATCGATGCAACTTCACTTATTATTATTGTACTCGGCACGTTTTTTATATGAACGAGCAGAGACAACCCCTAGCCAAACAACCTTATGAGGGGTTTGTTACCCTTTTATGAGCCGAGTTGAGCGACATTTTCTTAAATGCCCTAAGCAAAAACCCCCTCGCTTACCTGAGAACTTCATTTGTAAAAACAAAAATGAGCCGTAGATTCCCTTAAATGTCTCAATATGATTCCCTGGAGGCATGATTTGGATTGAATTCAAAAAGAAATATTATTCAAGGAGCATTCACATACTTATGAACCAAGTTGAACATGCCACCTTCATGTTCAGTTCAGGTGGTTTAACGAACTGAACAAGAACAAACTAAGGATGATGGGAACTACGAGAAGCTTAGTTCATTTATCAGCCCTACTTTGGACTAGGTGGTTTATTGATGAGCAGGGAGTTGAGATCTGCTTAAACATCCAGGGTGCTCGTCACTCAGCTTTGTACGTGAAGTCTCAAAGGGGTTTGAGCCCGATGGTAAGGACTCCTCATGACCCCGATTAACACTCGAGTAATCTTAAGCGTAAACCTAAACCGTTTCTCAAATTCTCAATGAGGAGAAAAATTATCTATATGTGCAAATATAGACTCAAATAATGCAACTTGTGTCTTTTGCAGGTGTGATCGGAGATGGATTCATTGCAAGGGACATTGGATTCGAGAACAGCGCAGGAGCGGAGAAGCACCAAGCAGTGGCCCTCCGGGTGCAATCTGACCGATCGATCTTCTACAACTGCCAGATGGACGGATACCAAGACACGCTGTACGCACACACCAAGTGACTGCACCATCTCCGGCACCATCGACTTCATCTTCGGCTGGCGTGCCTTATATTGCCGGCTTGTTGCCTGTCGGCTACAAGGAGACGCCCGCTGCAGCACATCAGTAACTTGTTGCCTGAGACCCCGAGACCATTAAAGATTATATGTATTTGATGAGCCTTTTCGGGCTTCCTTTAAATACTGGGAGCAAAGCTAAATAAATTGGTTTCATATAGAGATCGAACAAAATAATCAGGAAATGCAATGTGGAGCAGCTGGCTTGCAAGAGTATTTCCTGTCACACCACCTATCGGTGGTGCTTTTTGTTCAATCTCCTCTGCGATTTTTTAATTTCTTTTCTTGATCCTTCCGGTCAAAATGTAATACAAACATTATCACATAGAGGGGCCATATTAACTTGTTAAAGTGTTAATATTCACCTATTGAACTATCAGTGCTCTACTCTTTGTTTATCGTGTTCTACTCACATGTACCGTTTGAATGAGTGCCATCACAATAACATTGAAATTTCTCCAATGGGGCCCAAATAACAGAGAACATTTGGATACTAGTTTCATGTGATAAGAACTCCATCGTCCTTGAATGAGTGCCATCGCAATAACATTTGGGTATGGGCGTGTCAAAGGTTGCTAACTGCTGCCACTCCACGGGGAATGTCAAGTTCATTTAGGATCGAACGAGCTGCACCTCCTAGGGCCTTCTCGAGCCAAGTAGCCCAGAGACTGGCGACAGAAGAAATGGAGTTCTTATCGGATGAAATTTATGCATTGGACGTAAGATGGCAGCAAATTTCACTCATCCTAAAAATAAAATCACCTTGTTGGACTTCACAAATAAAATCAGCTTGCTGAACTTATCACACACACATGTAAAGAGTATTCCTTATCTTAAACATACAATATTCAGATTTAGTATAGTTACAATAACGAATCATCCACGAAAAGTCGAAAGGCTACACCGATGTCGAATCACAACTATTTATTTGCATAGAATCATTCCTGAAAGACGATGGATCAAACCGAAAAAAATAGGAAAAGCAGAAGTTGAATAAAGACAAACATCGACCGATCTCAAACTTCATTAGTATGTGCACGTGTTACCAATTGAACAAGAATTCTAAGCATACAGCGATGCACATCTACCTTTAATATCATATCCAAACTCATAAGTGCTAAGGTAAATACGGTTTAATATAATAAACATCTTCAAATTCCAAATATATATCCTGTTTAGAACATCAAACTTAGCAGAAACTAGTAGACTAGCTCCCTCATTTTCCTGCAGGACAACATAGACCTAAGATCGATAGCAAGGTAAAACAAAAGCTTGCGGTGGAGACATCCCATATTAGCATAAGCAGAAAATCAACAAATCAAGGTTGTCGACAAGCAAACAAGGATGTATGAGACGATGACCTCCAGTATCAATGGGATGCCCCAACAACACAACATTTCAATACAAGATCATTCGAACTATCTGTTGCTGTAATCGATTCAATACTGAAAGAGATATACAACCTTTGCTTGGAATTACCGCAGAAATCGATGCTGATTAAGGGGGAAAGAATTACCTTTAGCACGACACCATAACTCCACCCGACTCGAACTATTTCATGAATGCTTCTTTTTTCTATTTATGTAAACAAAATTTTTGGTCCATGTGGAATTAAAACTTCGCTTTCAAAAAATGTGTGTTAGGGTGCCATCAAGTTTACTTTACTTACAAAGGTTTCGGTATAGCTTTGACTTCTTAAGCGAATGTGGGAAGGTAGGTTCTTATCGACATATACCTTCTTAAACCAATACTCAAGGGTCAGCCTAGATACTTAAGAAGAGTTATTTTGAAAATTGAAGTTTTCTTGAAGCAATTTTGATTCAAAATAGCCCTTTCCAAAACCACATTTTATATAGAACTAGGTTCAATTATGTGAAAAACAGAATTGATTTCGTTTCACCGAGTTCGCATTTTATCGAAGCATTTATTGGGGTCCAAAAGTCCTGAAAATTTAATCCAAACCAGTGTTTGTGTAAGGTTTTATTGATAATTTTTGTTTATATTTTTCAATCCTTTGATGATCACATAAAAGTTATAGAGAGGTTTTAAACCGAATGGTATTCGAGAATTTGGGCATTGCTTGTAACTTAAACTTAGGGCATCAGTAAAATACTTATAACTCGGTGTGTAGATCTCCTATTTTCTTGAAATTCATCACTCTTAAAAGGTACATATGTTGTCTTTTCTATGACACTATCCTCGATGGATTTTGGTACATATAGACCTAGTTATATCATGTTTACCGAATGATGGTCGAAGAACTTTTGTCATAGGTAGATTAGGTACGGATGGAGTCTGATCTTTGATGTTTTTTTTTATGATCTTTGTACCTTTCTGGAATTCATGAAAATTTTATTAGACATTTTTCTATGTGTTCTCCGCTTAATGAAAAAAAATGGAAGTATTTCCCTTGAAAATAAATTTGAAAAAAATCTGACAACCTAACAGGTTTATGTAGGATGCTGAAATTTTCAGAGATTTTTTATAATAGAAATGATGTATCAAGTTAGAAGATTAATGTTTAAGTGATAACTCAATGAATTTTGTTGAGGACTTATGTTCTATCGGGTAGTAACTCATTCCCACGACACCTCTCTAAGAGGGTTGCTCACTTGAAAAATATATGCAATCATAACACAATACCCTCCTTAATATAAACTTATTGGTAATTAATCCACCATAAGAGTGATTACATACTCATATCATCGAATGTAATCGGGAAACTACGTTCTTCTTATAGCTTCTTGAATTAAGTTAGGGGCAACCAATTCATCGAAGAAATGAAAAAAGGGGATGATATATCATATAAGAATAGAATAATAAGAGTAAGTATAAGATATAAGTATATTGGAGAATAATCAACAAAAATTTACAAAGTAAAGGAATTTTTCTCACCTATAGCCCAATCCTTTGTGGCTCTAGACTCGGGCAATCCTTCTTTTGGAATGATGTGCCATAAAAATTATTATTTTCTCTTGAGATACAATGATCTTGGGAAAACCCCAAGTTTACAACGAATAGGACAAAATGAAAGAGGAGGAGAGGTGGCTCGAAGGCTTCTCTTTTGGTCTCTCTCCTTCATCTCTTGGATGATTCTTCCTCGTTGGCTCCCTTCTCTCTTGGGTTGGTCTCTTTTCTTCTTTGAATTTCCTTTTTTGCTAGCCAAAGTCTATTGTTTATAGACACCAAATCAAATTGGATATTTCTCAGGTTATTGGGCTCGATTCGGATCCAAATCTAATCCATCAAGAGATCAATCGTATTGCACATAGACACCTATAATAGTTTCAATACATTCAAAACTTGTTTTACATCCATTATTAGGTGATCCTATGTTATTGGACCTCATAGAGACATGAGTAATACTATGAATGAATCCACCGGTTGACACTTAATGATAATGATAGTGACAATGCATGACATTTTTTGTTTGGGTTGTATGTATGATGTTATTTTGTAATTTTCAAATATTATATATATAAATGATAATTGGAATGAAATAAATTTGATTTCTTTGATGCTCATACCTACATAATGATTGCAATGAAATATCCTACTCTATGAATCAACAAATACCACATGTGGGAGGAGCAATTGGACATGTGTTGCACATGGGAAGAGGATTGGAAGAGATGGAGGATGTAAGAAATTTGTTGGCGCGCGCAATGGTGTATGGCAGTGGCGCTTTTAGGCTTTCTTGCTTTGTGGGTTGATCTCTTTAATCTTTATAGACTGCTTTAACTTCCTAATGGGTGTAGGGTCACTTCGTGTAGGATCTTACTCGATCGGGTATATTTTAGACTTTTCATTTAATGCTTTTCGTTTATGCTTTCTGATTTTTTGAGGTCCTACTCTTTTTTCCTCCATGTTTTAAACTTGTTTGTTCTATTTTTTTCTTTTTTAAATATTTTATTTTTGTATCGGTAAAATAATCATTTTGTAAATGTTTTGCTGGTAGAACTTTATTCTGATACCAAATGTCCCATTTTAACTTCTACAACTGGTCAGTTTTTGGATTTTGTAAATTTCAAAAAACAAATTGTAGGACTTGAAGTATGCTTATTTTCAAGAAATTTTAGTTGTTTACAATTTCCTTTGCTTACATAAAGTAAATATGAATATCATCTATACCAAATTTCATACACTTGGTCACAAGATTGATTTATTATCCATTTTTCTCGGGAATGTTCTAAGCAAGTAGCTTTCTAAGTGCCTTATTGATTTTTATAGATACAATATAAATGAAAGGAAAATTTCACCTAAAGGTATCTTATGGTTTCTCAAATTTTACACTTTAAGAGCTCAATTTATCATCTTAATAGAGCCAAGGTTTTCACTGTTAATTAACTAGAGATCCAAGATATGAATCATTAGGGACCTCGTAGCTAACGACATTAGTATTTGCATACGTATCATAAAACCTGAGGTCTCTATTGACTAATAATTGAAACCTCGGGTCCCTAACCTCATGTCTCTCCTGAAATTTTTAAATTTTAAGGTTTATAAAGTGTAAAGTTTGAGCAACCACATGGTACATTTTGTGTAATTTTCCATAAATGAAGTACATGAACACTGCAAGGTGAAACTTTCCTGGAAGCACACGCTATTCCATAGTTATTGGTGGTACTAAACAGCTGCAATCATTTTTTAATAGAACGTCCTGCAAATCAGTTGCTTGGTCACGTCCCTATCGGAGGATCCATATACTATCCATATATTTGAAAAATAACGCCATGCTAATAGCACGAAAACAATACAAAAAAGAGCATGGAACTAGTTCATTGCCATATCAGCCAGCATGCAAAACATCTTCAGTCTATAACCCAGGCGAATAAAGGAAATAAGCTAATAGATGATGAGTTTAAGCAATGAAATGATGAAAACAACCAATTACCTCGACTACACCATATTGCAGCAAGCAATACCACCAACAAGAATGAATCGACAACATGAACATTCATATTTCCTTCGCTTCCTGAGCAAATTTACTAGTAAATGTCGCTGCATCTTTGATATGCATATGACAGAAATCAAACACGAAAAATGCTTGTGTAAAAAGACTACCGTATTGTAGTTCATAGTTACAAAAGCGAAATAAAATAAACTGAGAAATGAAGTAAAGGTTGGAAATAAAAGCATTTTGAATGATAGGCATGTTGAATGTGTTGAAAATCTTTACTGGATTCATGCAAAACTACATTGACTGATCCTTGCCATGTAACTGTGCTTTGCCAAATTGAGCAAATCTTCATAAGGCCAGTTAGAATTAGTGAACGAAGGAGGGGAATGGGGGCATCTCATGATTAGGGGAACTCAGGAGAAACCATATTCAGCTTTAAATAGAAATTGGTATCACGGACCTAATACTACGCAAAACAATAGGCTAGATCATAAGTTTTATGACATGATCCCTATGCTGTGAAAGCTTGCTAAAGTTAGGATAGTCAAAGGAGACATCAATGTTTGAATTGCAACACCTCTGTATGTTTTCACACTAAAACCCACCAAATCAGAGTGAACTCTTACTGGCTTAAGCAACAAAAGAGAGAGATCCACATAAGGGGGTACTAAACATCGATAACAAGTAACATGGAGAATATGTAGAATGCAGGTTCATGATATTCAACTAAAATCGATAGCTGAGGATATACGCATTCAGTTCATATGTTAGCTATTTATGCTCCTCGATACATGCATGAAAGTAAACAAGTCTCATATATATATAGTGGCGGATCTAGAAAGTAGTGTTGGAAGGGGCGACATATATATTTCATCGTGTAAGGGGAGCAAAGCATGAATTGATAGCTGAGGATATACGCATTCAGTTCATATGTTAGCTATTTATGCTCCTCGATACATGCATGAAAGTAAACAAGTCTGCTATTGATATATATATAGTGGTCGATCTAGAAAATAGTGTTGGAGGGGGCGACGTATATATTTCATCATGTAAGGGGGGCAAAGCATGAATCTCAACAATATATTCACTGTAGGTTTTACAGGTAAAATTTCAAATTTTCATGGGGCGGCTGCCCCCCCCCTCCATGTAAATCCGCCATTGTATATATACATACATATATATATATACATATATATACATACATATATATATCCATGTTGATTCTATTATCCCATCTGGAATGAATGCTAATATAGTTGTTCTTGCACCAATTTTGATATAGTTTTAGATGGTATCTCACACATGTGCGTGTGGACGCACATCTTTTAGGTGAAAGGGGATCCAGGCTTACTTGAAAAATCCACCCCAAAGATTTGTCACCAAATGCGGTTAGCACTGACCAGTAAATGAGTCTCGCTTTTGTGCAGATTGACCGAATCATTCTGTTGCAGTTTCTAAACAATTAATGTTATGGTAAAAGAAATAGTCCTCAAGTTACAGCAGACGAAACTCTCTAAATACGATGAGCTTATGAACTATATGCAGATGGCTTATGATCAGATCTAATAAGAGTATAATGGCCCTCAATCAAGGAGATCACCAAGTGCAGTTAGTATGCCTGAAGTATACTACAATGTGAACTCATGCCGAATGAATGACTCAACACAAGTCGATGGAGACCTGGTTATGGACTAAGTGTAGAACAGGTAAAACTATTAAGCAACCAATATGGCATGTATATGATTTATCAAATACAAGAGAAAGCAATAAATCATTAAGTTTAAATAAATGCAGTGGAGGATCAGAAGCTCAACTTTCAATGGATCAATGCTATAATAACTATGCAACTAAGGATTGGCAAATGTGCCATGGATAGGAGTCAACTGCAGATCTAAAGGGCTGCTATAAGTAAAGAATCGAAATGGCTTATGAGTCTCTCAACCGATTTCATGGATGACTTGGCCAGAAACTGTCCTAGGAAAGGACAGGATTTTTATGTTTTTCAGCATCCGTGCATCTGTCGAGTTTTTGCATGGACCAAGTGGTGGCCGGAATCAGCTAAAATCACCACCGAAAACCAAGAGGCCAGTGGAGCCGGTGACTCTGGTCGGTCCCTTAACTCGGTCAGGGCTGGTTCGGTCTTCAGTTTCCAGTTCTAGTTCTGCAGAAACCCTGAACCTAGAGTCTAGGCACAATTCTTTTAAAATTGATACCCTGTCCTGCTTGACAAGTCCATGTTAGTGTGTCGGACTAACTAGAGAACGTCTCATCTCACGTGTCTCATACTGTGTCAAGTGATGGTGTCGGCATGATGTCTAAATATCATCAATCAATTAGTGTTAGTTCAGGACTGTATTTGGGTCAGGTTCATGTTTGTGGCTGACGTCAGCAAGGTCTTTGGTTTTTGTTGGATCCAATTAAGAATTTGAAAGATTTATGGAATCTTTGTTGAGATTTATGAATTAGTCATATAATAGATGAACATGAATAACAAAAAGAATTTGAAATCTAATTGTGTGAAAGTAGTGGTTATATTGTGTTTTCTTATGTGGGATATGTCGAGATGTAGTTGATATGTAAAACCCTTAGATATTTAACCAAGGGAGTGAAGGGTGGGCACCAGGGCACTCCAACCATAACAAACACCATATACCCAAGGGCCGTTGGTGAGGTTTGAACTACCCTAAATATTTGGTTTTAGCATTGTATAGGCCACAAATATCAGAACCAAATAAGATGTGTGATGGATGTGTTTTGTTTTGAGGTATGTGGATGTGGATATATATAGATTTGATTATTGGATTGAAAATTATGATGGTGTTTACTTGTTTTGATAACTATAATATACATTTATATTTAAATGTGCATGCTTGCAGTATGTAATCTTATTAGCGGCATATCTTCCTACTAAGTACATGTTATTGGTGCTTATCTATTTATTATTACTATAAACTATTTTATAGATTAAGATTGTAGGTTGAAACACTGGCTAACTTAGTGGGATGAACAACTATGCAATAGAGTAAGAAAATCGTAACTTTGGAGAGGTCATATTTATTATCACTAATGTAAACCTTGACACTAAGTTATATTATGTGAGTTATAGGTATTGATGTGTAATTTATTTAGATTTACATATTGAGTTATAAATACCATTTGACTTGATTTATAATGGAATTTGAAGGGCTTATTGTTCATATTCTTGCATCTTACACCCAGTTTAGTTGTGCCACGTCAGATGAGTCTATGAGAGTTATTTGAGGCAAAGCCCATGAAGGTGTGACAACAATGAGAGAACAATTGAGGAATCAGAAAGAGAAAAAGACAAATTCCATCAAGACATCATACAGAGAAAAGGAAACGATTAAAGGATTATTGAGAGAGAGTGCGGAAAAGAGAGCAATTAACATTGATCTGAGAAGCCACTCTAATATAAGCGACTTTCAGAATATGAAAGGAACAGATACACCATCCTGGAAAGTGGAGCAAGAATAAATTATTGGAGAAGTCAATCAGTTATGTAGAGTAGTGAAAAACGAAAGATGATCTTGTAAATGACCTACCCTCAACCATAAAAGGAGATAGCTGCTCACCTTGAAAGACATCAAAGAATCTATTGAACAATATCAACCTATAGTCTACTTTGTTTACTTTTTTCTCTTTTCTAATTGTAATCCTTAGTTGTAGTTTTTTTCTTTGTAGTTAATAAAAAAAATCATTCTCGGTTGTTTTTGTTGTTAGTTTTCTCTTTCTGCATTAAGTTGCACAATTAAATCCATAGTTATTAACTTATTGAACATCTGCTATGAGTTCTAAAATTTATCAAAAGTTCATTTTTATATGGATTTTCCTTATTTTCAAACATTTAGAAAGCTTGTATTGCCTACTTTTCAACGGATCAAGAATCACTCACATCCAAGTTTGTACAAACAAAATATAGAGGCCACAATCTAACCTTGTTAGAAGCATATGATGTCTCAATACACTGAGTACATCTTCTAACGAAAGGACATAACTAACTGATTATAGTCAGAATTGGCTAACTGTTTATTTCATGGAAAGGTCTTCATGTCCTCTTTTCAAGAAATCAAGATTTGTTGAAATGAAAGTTTAAAGGAGGAGTTATAGCCAGAACAAGATGTTAGGAGGCATGACACTCGGCTATTGAACGGATCTTCATAGGATTAGAAAATTCATCGAAAATCCAGTTCTTATTGAAATGATGTGATTTTAGCTCATTAGATAGCTCTATATGTCTATATCCAATGCAATAAGAATTGTATCAATCGGAATTGTATGAAATAATTGATTTCTATCTCGTGGAATTGTGACCTTGCCAAGTTGTTTGTGCCATATTCGATTGCTACTATTTGGCCTTTAGATGAATTAGATTCAATGCTATGAAATATGTCGGTTAAAAAATGAACAGTATAAATTCGAGGAAGTCTTCAACCCAACTAGTACTCCATCCAAACCAAGTTAGCAAATTACCACTTTGTAAATTACATATGGGGTTGGTTGCTCGTAACTACCGTAACATAGTGGGTCGGGTCAAGATTCACGTTCTGACCCAGACCCAAAATGGTAGCCATGAACAGTAACGAATTTGCGTGTTAGTGGAAGTTGAGGGTGAAACCGCCACCCACCTTAATTCCACTCCGTTTTAGTGCTGGATAGGGAGCAAGAGGAACTCATCAGAGAGCCCTTAACAATCCGCAACCCCAAGTAGACCGGAGCAACTGGCAATGGTGAGAAAACTAGTGAGTTTTTGTTTTTATTTTCTTATTATGCAAATCTCTCAATAATCATGTTGAAAAGCATACAATTTCAGTTGGGTTGGTTGATTAAGTCATAGGATGTGTTGAGGCTAAGAATCAAAGGTCGTCGATGTCAAAATTGACCGAAAATCCGTAGTTGGTTATGGGTTTTCAGAAAAGAACCCTGAATGGGTTCTGCATGGTTTTCCAGCAAAAATCACCATCATTAAATGGTGGATTTATTGGGGAATAAGGGGGCTTTTTGTAAATTAGATTATTATCAATAGAATTAGATTGAAAACTGGCAAGAAACTCTTGGATTCACAGAATTTTTCCTTCTTCAGAGGCCTTCCTGTTTTCTTTTTTCCTATTCTTGTTTTTTGAAGAAACATCATCGCCAGCAACCGTTCTTTGGCTTGACCGGAAGGGGGGGAGGCAGATGGTAGGGCACCACTGTCGGCCCTCGCCGATGCTGGGAAACAGTGAATTCATTGTAAAAAAACCATAGAACTCTATTCCTATTGTGTCCTAGTTTGTGTGTCGTGTAATGTCACGTTTTCATGTCATAACTAGTTATGTCTTGTGTCTCTATGTCTTGTGTTATATCAGTGGTTCTTATATTAGATAGGTTCTTGTTGGAACAAAAATAGATTTTGGATTCTATTTTGTCTAAAAAACAAGTCAAAACCAAGTTGGGTTTAGGTTAGGTCCAAAATGGGTTTTAGGTCAAAATTTGTGAAGTAAACGCATAACTTGTTTGGGTAATTTTAGGTTCGGCTCAAGTTCTATGTTGACCCAATAATACATAGTACCTATTGTTTTGTCGAGTTTCAAACATAAATAGATTCAGGTGATAGCTTGGATGCAAGATAACCTATTTGGATTCATGTTAGGTTTTTTGAGTCATTTTATGGTCGTTTAGAATATGGTTTGTTGTGTTAGACCCATAATTAAATAAATATTAATATTATTTAAAGTTATTTAGAAATTAAGATTTGAGGATTTGACGGTGATGTCCAATAGTTTAGGGATTGAATCTTTGTGCTTTTTCATAGGAGATTATACATTTCTTGATAGAACCATACTAGAAGTGATTTTTCTTGTTTTGAAAGGATTTAAATGTGTATGTTTGTTAAATTTTTTTTTTTGGTGTTTTTTGAATGATATTTAAAATTATAACTTATTTAATATGCTTTTGAGATAATCTTATTTATGGTCGGCTGATAAAGAGTAGATATACATTTATTTGATATAATAATGTAATTTGAATACTATGTGGATATGGATTTGAATATATGGATCCGGATATAGACTTGTAAATATGATAAGATGAAACTGGTTTTGGAACATAATGATACATGAGTTGTACTTGTGTGGTTTGTGTGGTGGAGTCTCTAAAGACTTGTAGTTCCTCAACCATTCCGGCTTGCATTGAGTATAGAATGTGTTTTCGAACAATATCATGAAAGCCAGTGTGGTTTGACCATCGTGGATGGGATAGACCAAGGTCATATAAGAGAGGATCATATGACACTTGTGGCTTTGGGGCAGACATAGTATGGACTATAATTATATAAATGATGTGTATGTATGAATTTGAAAGCACTAATTGAAATTTGAATATTGTTTTGGTATGAAATGTGTGTGAAATATGTATGCTTTTAGTATGAATTCTTTTGAGAGATATATAATTTTTCTATTGAGCAATGGGTCGGAGCTCACCCTATTACTTTTAGGGTTTATCCTAAAACTAGCACTTCTGAAGTGTTTGACACCGAGTAATTGCTTATTGGATTTCAAGAGTTGATATGGTATAGATAGATAACAATTAACCTTGTAGACTTAGTTTTTTTTTTTGCTTTTGAGGATTATGCTGGTGGGTGTAGACACAAAATTTTTCACTCCAAGCCTATGTTGAGACTTGAAATGATAATTTCTTATCTACACGATGTGCGAGCATGCTAGCTAGTTTACAAAAACTAGCAAAGTTTTAATAAAATCTTACTTTTTGGTGATTGTAGTTAAGCAGACTCTTTTCGCTTTAGGCCTTCTTGAACCGATGCTCAAGAGTCTGCCTAAGCACTTAAAAATTTCAAAACTATAGGTGAAAGATTCAGATTCACGTAAAGATGTGATGTTTTTCAAAGAAGAAACAAGTGCACTTGATTTAAAGCTTTGAAATGAACAAGTCCTGAAAAGCAGAATGTTCTGTTTTCAGGCCTTGTTTCCCGAATCAATCTCAATGTCTTACAGACCTCCAAAAATCACCATTTTTTACAGGACTTAACCTGTGATGTGGAGGATCTGTAGCACTTTACATATCTTAATTCGGAGATGTATTAAAGCAGAATTAATATCTTAATTCATAAATGTATTGAAGTAGAATTAAATCAAAGAAGTACCTTTGCTCAGGTACCCGAAACTGTCCTATCACAGAAATACAAAGATTCAAATATGAGCCTGTATATCGGTGATCTGAGTTCAAAATTTAGTGAATTTGATATTACTGGAAAGCTATGGATGTCAGCTTTCCAATAAATCAAAATTCATCCGATTTGGATGCCTACAGACAAAGTTATGGGATGAAAACCCAAGCTCTATTACAGGAAAACAGAATGTTCAGACAGTGGACAAGTATTAACATGATTTTGCCCAATTTTAATTACGTAGCTACACGACCCTAAAATTCTTGAAAATTTTATTAAGAGTGGGCTTGTGTATGTATAATGTGTGTACAAAATTTCGGATTAATTGAAGTAGGGATTCAAGAATTAAAAATACAGCAAATAACGTATGCAGAGATGCAAAAGTTCAGTTTCAGGTTTTTAAGAACATACGTGATGCAAACTCACTCGAATTGAAATTGCAACAACTCTACATCACGAATTAAACTCACACGAATTGAAATTGCAACAACTCCACATCACAAAGGAAATGAAAGGAAATATTCGTATAAGCTTAAGCATAGAGGGGGTAGAGAATATAGAGTATTTATAGAGTATATTGGGGTAGAATCGCATAATCAAACACATAGAGTGTGTGTGTGTGAGTGACAATTCATCAAGATAATGAAAATTCAGTCATTCTAATCACTATTACAACGTGGGAGGAGACTATGCTCTATTAATACAACCTCATTTCAATTGAATCAATGTAGAACAAGGATCTAAAGATGAAAATACTTACAGATTTTGCATCCAATTGATTGGAATTCCAAGAATGGAATCTGACCTTCTTCCTTCTTGCTTTCTTCTCCACTCAATGGCTAATATTACCCCACTCTCTTTCCCTCCTAGCTAAGCCTCTTGCAGCCCACGACTCACCTTGTGCAACACCTCCTTTCTCAGCCCAAGATCAACCCTTCTCTCTCCTAGCTAGCCCCCAATTCCCTAAGTATTTCAAGCTTTCCAAGATGGTGAACCCGCCCCCCCCTTGGCCCAAGATGGTTAATCATCTCACAAAATTGTGTAACCATATATATATATATATATATATATATATATATATATATATATATATATATATATATATATATATATATATATATATATATATATATATATACCCACTTATTCAATGGAAACTGCCTTATATGTCAATGCCATGTATTACACATATCTACCAATTACCAGCAATAAATAGACGATTATGTTGGTCATCTAGAGACGTTGACTACAATGATGATGAGATAGACTGTGTGCCAGCATATGCGATTATAAAGTTTGTGATTGCTTGAAGATGTACTTATAGCATTGGTTATCTAAAAGGGCCTCACCACAAGCAGATAAATTGGCACCCTAGAGACCATCATTAATAATGACGTATAACCTATCGATGGTTTAGAAAGGGATGATATGAGCAACCCCAATTGATGATTTTGTGCATTGGTATAGCTATAACAATGATGCCGCTAAATTCAACAATGACCCTATGGACATCGAAGATGAAGTACAGAAAAGCAGCAATTACTCGCTCTAGTATGACAACTCAGGAAGCTATAACAATGAAACCGAATTGAACTATGAAATCTCCGAATACTGAAAATTCTCTCTCAAAGTGGAATCGGCTAATAAAATGAACCGGATACTAGGCTTTGTAACTATGGGTGACTAACGGCCTACTCCTTGGATTATGGATAAAATCTTATGGTAACTCAAGATTTTCAAAATTGGACAACTTTATACATCGTCAAGTAGAAAAAAATAATATTAATAGTAATATGAGTACTTCAGGATGGAGGACTTATTTTAATTTTTAGTTTTGTATCAAGGTATAAAATATTTTCTAAATGACAATACGCATATTTCAAATAACGGTTGCAGAGGGGCAAAGTGTTAATGCCAAAAAATGCACCCGAGGAGACATTCCCAAGATATAATTGCCCCCTTCCCAATGAACTGAAAGAGCCACTTTGAGAATATTTAATAAAAGAATAATTAGTCATTATGGAAACAGACACACCATCCTAGAGTGAATTATTAGATAAGTCAATGATGATTCTAGAGGAGTGGAGCAACAAAAATAATCTAAAGAATCAATCCACCATCAGTTATAAAAGGAGGTGATTGCCCACTTTGAAAATCAGCACAGATTAATCAATCATCAACTTATTGTCTATTTTATTTCCTTTTCTTTCCTTTCTTAGTTGTATTCTTTGTGGTTAATAAACCTTTTGTTTTCATTCTCATTTGTTTTCTTTGTTAGTTTGGTCTTTCTATATCAAGTTTCACAATCAAACCCCGGCCTTACTCATTCTTTCTTCCTTATAAGTTTAGTATCCCTACGTTTAATCACACAATCAATCCCATAGTTATCAACTTAATAAAAATCTACAGTAAATTTCAAAGCTCATCGAAATTCCATTTCTATGAAATTTTTTCATGACCATTGTTTCTAGGTAACTTGGTTCGAGGAGACCCATGAACCCGTAACTTATTCTGGATAAAGTCTATATTCCCTCTTGAGCAGGGGTGGACCTTGAAATCTGAAAAACCTAGAAGGGGCATCGGCAATTTAGAAAAAATTGTAAATTCGCCTCACCTGGAATTTAGAGAAAAAAGGTGGCGGCATAAAATACTTAAGTTAAAATCGTTAGATTATAAATTTTAAAAACTTAATCAGATTTGGATTGTACAAATAAAATTCTAATCCAACATATATCCAAATCCAAACAAATTAGTAAAACTGTAAAAAGGTTAGGGTTTACCTTTTTATCAAAATTTTGTGCTCTGCGTCTCTTTACCATTTTTTTTTGTGACGTAAAGAAATCGGCAAAGTCCGCGGCCCTCCGGGTGCGTCACTCATTTTTCTCATAGCTGCTGAGTTCTAAGCTAAAGAGGTAAGAGATCTTCTGTGTTATAGTTTCAACATATTTTTGAGTTATTTGCAATGTTTTTGGTTGCTTAGAGAAAGGCTATCGATTTTTTGAGCGTTTATGCATTGTCTTGTTATAGTTCAAACTTTCAACAGATTCCTTAACACTATATTAGGGAGAACGAAGAGAGGAGTAAGACTCCCTTTTCACTATCTTTTGGGTCTCTTTTTCTGTTAATGGTATCTCTGCATTTGATTGCTGTGTTATACGACACAAAGGGGCTTTCCTGAAATGTTTGAAATTGGTGTTTTGAGACTTTAGTTATATGCCAGTTTGATTTACAACGATCAGCCAGAAGTTGAACTGTTAAAACATCACACACCCACAAACATATAGTGATACAAATATGTTGCTACGCTTACAGCTATAGTAATCTGCTCGAGATACATGCAACACAATGAGCAATCATTTATAGCTCCTCAATAAGTACCTTCATAACGAAGTGAATTTCCTTACCTCTGATTTCGGAGGGCTTGGTGACTTTCCCCTGCGATCCGGTCCAGTCATTGCCCGTGCAAGCAGTGAAAATCCGCTACAAACACCAGGTCGCCATGTCTTCAGAAGTCCGGATACAACTTTCGTTTGCATCATTCTCCCCTGCACTCGCTATCTCTTTGCAAGAGCATTGCGCACGCTTAGACATTTGCCTACTTGTAGCAGAAGGAACAATGACATAGTAAGGAACTCGTGTCGCCAGCTCATGTTCCCACGACGTTGTGAATGTAACGTGTCGGTCCAGAAGATAATGCAACGTTTTTGTGGTTTTTCTGAATCCTGCCTTTGTTGTTTAGCTACTTATAAAACCTTCACCTTTTTGGTTAATCTCAAAAGCATCCTTCTTACCTGCGCGACTATGAGTTTGATTTCAAGTGTAAGCTGAAAAATCAATTTTTTTATGCTAACCAAGTCCATGGAACAGAAAATTCAGTTTTGTCCAATGATTTATTATATAGTTTATTTATTATATAGTATATAAATAATATAATCTATAATTAAGTCATAGTTCCATCTTTTTTCTCGAGCGTTTTGAACTTGTGTCTTGAGGTCCTGACGGAACATACGTACCCTTTTCACATTGCAGTAAATAAAAAACGACGATGAGATGAATCAAACGACGAATAACAATTCACAACTTTAATTTGTTCACCCATCACATGTGGATCGGTAGATTTTTCATAGTTGGTGTTGGTGCACATGCAATCATTGATCCAATTAGTCGATACAAGGATCTATT
This sequence comes from Brasenia schreberi, assembly GCA_036023115.1. NCBI lineage: Eukaryota > Viridiplantae > Streptophyta > Magnoliopsida > Nymphaeales > Cabombaceae > Brasenia > Brasenia schreberi. Next base: position 19,121,844 of record JAYKKT010000090.1, read on the forward strand.
AGATCATGTCCATAAACACCACGATGTAATTATATCACATTTTAATTGGGCATGTATTTTTCTAGGCTTTCACAGTTTTGGCTTGTATATTCACAATGGTACCACGAGCCCTTTGAAGCATCATGAAGATGTTTTTTTCTGATATATAATTTCAACATATCTTTGTTCCATGAATACAAAATATCAATGCTTTAGCATGTGCAGCAACATGCACTAGCTTGACTTGGGGAAGGGGGTGATTTAGTGACAAAAGGCCGCAAGGTAGCTTTGTTACTTATTTCACAGGGAATCACAGATTTTTGGGGATAGAAAAGGGAGAGCATGCCAAGTATGTGCGTGGGACCATGTCTCCTTAAGTCTATTATGGACGTTACACTACAATTTCAATAATAATATTTCAGTTCAGCTAAAAAATTCAATAAGATGTTTGGGATAGTATGAGTGATCAAGGGATTGTAACTCATATTGTGGGAAGGAAACTTTGCAGCTCTATTAATGGCTACACCACCCAAAAGTTTTTAAAATCGGTTGCTCCGATGGGTTCCATTCCCACGAGCATCATTTCATGTACGAGAGAGAACAAGTGTTGCACACACGTAGGCTTGGCGGATGAAATCCAAGACCTACCAAAGCAATGGGAGCTCGAAACTATACATGAGCCAGAGCATCCTCAGGGCTTCAGGACGCCTGCAAGGAAGCTTGCTCTCACCATGGAAAGGTAGACAAGCATGAAAAAGGTATACCTGAAACTCTTTTCTCTCTAAACTCTCTACTCGATCCTCCTATTCGTTGTTGTAGGACCGGTTGATCATCAGGGTTCAAATCACAATCATGCACCTACAACCTCACAAAATTTGCCGAAGGATGTAGATTTGGAAGGTGCGATGAATGTCCAGCACCAAAAAGAATTTCAAATTGAAAAAGAAAATAAAAGTCAAAACTTGGTAGACATGGTTATTCCTAGGGCATGTATTGATAACCTAGGTACACCTAACCCTACCCGATATAAACAAATCGTTTTGAGCCTGGGTTAGTACCATAAACCAAGCCTACGACCTTGATTTCCCCAAACAACAATAAACCCGCCAAGGGACCAATCACGTTCTCCCTTGGAACCCTTTTCTCTCGTTTGTGTAAGGGATCAATCACGCTCTCCCTTAGCACCCATATAAACCCAAAACCTCAAACCCTAGGGGCACACTTGACTACACATAGGATCCATCCCCCTTCCATCCTACTAGGAGAAACCGAACCACACTCAACCAAGGTCGTCCATCTCTTAGAGGAACCCATCCTACCTAGACCAAACCCAAGTCGATATGGATTTGGCTATATCCCATCAATACCACCCGAACCACTACCCGAAACCAATTGGGTTAAGGGTGTCCTAGAACCCGCTAATCCCGAAACCTATGATTTAGGCATCTTATTTAGAGTCTAACTCGTAGTGTTTTCTTTGCAGGTTTGATGGAAGATCCCTTTTCATTGAAAAGAATCTAAAAAAATTAGAAAACTCCAAAAACCCAAAAAAAATTGAAAAAGTCAAAATTCCCAAAAAAGAAAGTTTTGCTTGTTTTCTCTTCTACTAGTTGTTTCGGAAAATCCAAAAACTCCAAAAATATTGTTTTTCAAAAATTAGATTTAAAAATGCCTTCTTCTTTTAGCCATGATACTTCCGTAGAAATAAAAATGCTTAAGAGTGATTAAAGCAAGGAGGAAGATCCCCTCATCCATGAGGATGGTCAAGCCTTCAAACTTCTAAATTCCATAAAATCTTTGATTTGGAAAAATCTTCAAAATATGTAGATAGGAATTTCCTAGAAACTGATTAGGGAGTTAACCTAACTCAAAATATACCAAAGATTAGAATCATATCATGCATCGCAAAGAACTAAGATCATGCATATCCTTCATGCATCATATTGAAAATCAGTCATGTCATATAGGGATCGGCCGCTCATGCCATTCCCTCCAAACTAGGGGCATCGAGATGTTATTCTTTAAATACATTTCATAGAGATTGAATATATTCATCATTTCATAAAGCATGCATTTCCAATGTATTATAGGAATACATTTCACATAATTCATCCATAAGAGGCCCACACTCCATTTGAAGATGGCGGCCCACAAGGATGGTCCCTATATTGAGAAAGGGTATCATAAAATCAATCTTGGTAAGTTGATGTTGAGGAAGTAAATTTAGTAGATTCTATAAGTGCCCAATACTATGTATAGGGTTTACTTTAAATTTCATTTGAAAAGATTTTGAAAATAGATATCCTTTGAATTTCTGGAAAGAAGGACCAAAGGTGGATCGTGTGACTCTAAATTAGAGAATTGATACTTTATGAAAAGTGGAGTTTCCAAAAAAATTATTTGGTAACTTTTCAAAAATCTTTTACTTACCAAATGAGGCATAGTTCAAAATAGTAAGGTGTTTTCAAATGGAAAGTGCTATTAGGAAATAGGTCATTCTTGGCTGGATTGATTATCTAAAGGGATGAGTTGTATTTCCCATTTCGCTTCTCTCCAAAAAAGGAAAATTGGCAAAAAGAAAAAAATTAAAAGAAAAGAAAGGAAATAAAACCTCCAATACAGAGGTCATCCTAGAAAGAAAAAGAAAAATGGAAACAAAAACCTCCAATATAGAGGTGTCCTTTGAAAAACAAAGGGGGGAAACAAAAGCCTCCAATATAGAGGTGCCTTTTGAAAAGAAAAAGAAAGCGAAAGCTCAAAAGAGCAATTTTCTATAAAAAAAGTTCTTTGCCTTAAACCCTATGACGCTTCAGAAGGGACTGTGGGTAACTCTTTCCCAAAATCTCCATAACTCATCCTGATGGAGAAAAGTTCACCTTGAAAGTCCTAGAGTAGGAATATGACCAGCTTATTTGGATTTATGTTGTTTGAGAATTAGAATTCGTTGAGTAAGAAATGGAGCTTTGAAATGTTATTCAAAATCTTCCATAAAACCTCTACTTATTAGTGGGTATTAAAACTCGAGTGAAGGGAAATGTAAGAAGTTGTAAGTCCTTTTCGATAGAAACCAAAAAGGAGTTCTCTTTTCGAAAAAGAAATTTGAAAAATCCTAAACATCAAAAGAAACAATACAGGGACCATTGCATGGGGTAGCTAGCCATCATAAGCTTCTTCTCAAGTTCGTGAATCCAAGGTATGGGTCTCTAAACATCCATTTCATTCATCTCACATTCCATGTAGTGGTCATTCATGCATGATTACCCTAAGACTGGTACTCTTATCAAATCTCCTTTTGCGAAGATCCCGTCCTTTATAAAAGTAAATCCAAAGAAATAGATGTTATGGAATGAAGAAAAATTTCTTACCCTCAAAGTAAATCTGGGAAGGAAAGCAAATGGGTGTTTTCGTCTTTGCTATTATCCAAATAAATTTGGAATAATGTCAAAGAGGGGCTTGTGTAAACACCCAATTTTTTTTTAAACTTTTGCCTCTTAGGAAATTAGCTATTTTTGGTAATTTCGGGTTTTTGAATAAAAAAGGCATCAAACAAGTGTGTTTTGGCATCAAAATTTTACGAAAGCCTTAAAATGATGAAAGAGTGCTTCCCTTTCTGAAAATTTCGAATTTGGACAAAATTGGATAAAAATGACGATTTTACCCTCAGCACTGGAAAAACAGGATTTCATTTCCTTAAAAGATTTATGTTGAAAAGTATGTTGAAAACTTGCCCTTTTAAAAGATACAAGTATCAAAGAGACAAGTTGACACTTGAAAAAGAAGGTGGACGCCCAAAAAGAGAAAGCGGGTATTAAAAAGGGAAAGTGAGCTTTCCTGAAGGAAAAGCTCATATTTGGAAAGAAATTAATTTCCAGAGGGTAAAGTAGGTATCACAAAAAGAAAGAAAAGATTGATGCAAGAATAATGGCTTCCGAAGAGAAAGGTTTGGTATCGAATGCATTAGGATCAAGTGGTTGTAACAGTGATAAAGAGTTTGGCAATGAAATCAGTTTCTGTAACATGAGGTTCATCATGAACTATCAAGGCAGAAAAATGCATTTTGATGACAGATAACAGAAGGATCAGACACTCAACTTTCATGTGTCTAAAGCCAACAAATCTAGAATTGGAGAAAGAGTTGGAAGCAGAGGTTGCACAACTAGAAAACCGAAGGAAAGATGTCAAAGCTAAATGGAAGAAGGTAAAGCGGGGGGGAATTGTTCCAATCTGCATAAGGTGCTATCACTATGGAACATCCAGGGCCGCACTAGATAAAGGAAAACTCGATGATGCAGTGAACTATGGAACGAAGGCACTCTCAAAACTTTTAGCAGTCTGTGGCCCCTATTATATCTAAAAGATTTTAATCAAAACTTTTAGCAGTTTGGCCGTGGTGCTTTATCATACGGGAGATTTTAATCAGGCAGCCTTATATCATCAAAAGTCCTTGGATATAAACGAGAGGGAGTTGGGACTTGACCACCCTGATACAATGAAAAGCTACGGCAATCTTTCAGTTTTCTTCTATCGTCTGCAATATACTGAATTGGCTTTAGACAATGATGGAAGAATAACTGGGAAATGTTCATACTGCTCTCAGATATCTACATGATGCCCTTAAATGCAATCAAAGATTGCTTGGAGCTGATCACACACAAACTGCTGCAAGCTATCATGCCATAGCCATTGCTCTTTCATTAATGGAAGCATATGCACTTAGTGTCCAACATGAACGACCAACTCTACATATACTTAAAGCTAAACTAGGAACTGAAGATCTTCACACTCAGGATGCTGCTGCCTGGTTAGAATCTGTCAAATCCAAGAATATGGAGCAGCAAGAAGCTGCATGTAGTGGCACACCAAAGCTTGATGCAACCATAGCAAGCAAAGGTCACCTGAGTGCGTGGGATCCCCTTGACTACATAAATCATGATGTAGAGGTAAAAGGAAGAGATCTTCAAAAGAAACAGCTTCAAGCGTTGGCATCTTTATGGCGCATTTTCAGAGGTCGAAAGTGGAATCCTCTGCGAAAAAGATATAGATCGTTATGCACCACAATGTGTATCTACGTTGTCATTGAAAATGGAGAAGAATGCTGTAGCAAGGGGTTCATTTTCCACTTCACATACCAGCTCTAGCTTGCGACAGATTGGTGAAGGTTCTGAAGATACATTTCACAAACCAGCACTCAGCCGGGAGCATTATTACGCCCAAGATGTTCAAACAAAAGCTCATCGGCAACTGAATTTCTTATCACAGGAAATAAGTTCCCCATTGCAAAGTAGGTTCTGATGATCATGACACACCTAGAAATGAAGAAACCAAGCATGATTCTTTAGCTAAAAGATAACGTTCAAGGCTTACTCAACTCTGATGAAATCAAAAGGAATATCATGCTTATCAAATACAGATAACGTTCAAGGCTTACCTAACTCAAATGAAATCAAAGGAGGATCATGCTTATCAAGTACAAATCACGTTCAAGATCATTCAACTCAGATGAGATCAGGTGGAAGATCGAGCTTATCAGAACAGAAACATAATCAGGATCAAACTTATCCAAACCTAGCATATAGCAATCCATGAGCCTATAAAAAGGCTCTCCCAGGTGCTGCAAAGGCCATCAACCAACGATCCACCAAGGATCAACCACTCACCGCTAAAATCCAGTCTGTGAACAGTAGAATAGAGAGAGAAAGAGAGAGAAAGAAGGAGGAGAAGGAGAGGTTGGCCCTGCTCCACCGTATGACGTTCGCTAAGGGAGTTCCTCGGCCACGTTAGGAGCTTCTCATCCACATCTTCTTCGATTCCACAAGTTCGAATCGTTCATTGTATGATTGTAATCCATGAGAAACTAAGAATTTGCAGATTTTGCAGAGAACTGTACAGGGACTGAACTATAGCTCGTATTCACGACCCATGTCAATGCAAAACATGAATGTTTTCTTTATGAACGAGATAAACACCACATACTTGTATGATCTGCATGAATGTTAGGACTGGTTACAAGTTGAGAATCGTTCCAAACAATCAAAGGAACACTCTTAATTTTTCTGTAATTTTGAATTTTCGAAACTGCATGATCACACACGTATGAACATAGATTTGTTCTGAACAAATGAATAACTCAATCAAATCGATTTTTTGCACATCTAATATAGATATATCAGAGGTCATTAGATAAAATTTTGAAGATTTTTTGTGATCGTTTGCTTAGTCAATTAGATCCGTGAACTTTAGTAAAAATCAGATCCTGTTATGCATAAACAGAACATTCAGAAACAGACCTCTGTTCTTTTATCCATATCTCTGTAAATACTGACTGGAATTCTATGAAAATTGATTATCTAGAAAGCTAACATCCGTAGCTTTCCAACAAATCAAATTTTGTTTAATTTAGATGTCTGAGTGCAGAGATATGTCTGTTTTTCTGAGGCTCTGACTCATAGAAACAGAACTGTTCTGAGTTTCTGAGCAGTCTTTGATTCTGGATTTAATTCTCAGAATTTACAAAAGCAAAATGTAAAGTAAAAATATATTCTGATTCTGCACACATATATCTTGCTTTTATAAAATTTTTAGAATTTTTGCAGACTCGAAACTATTTTTAAAAATTCAGAGAACAGATCTCTGAAACTGAACAGGTTCTGCAATTTTAAGAATTTGAAAATTTTCAAAAATCAGGAACTTAGGCACAAATTCTGAATTTTGTAAGATTTGGTTTTTACTTTTTTGAATTTAACAGATTTAAACGCTTTCCAAGCGTCTAGGCTGACCCTTGAGCGCCAGTTCAAGAAAGCCTACGTCGAAAAGATCTCACTTGTCTGCAATCGCCTACGAAAGTTAGAAAGTCGAACTTTATTAGTTTTATTAAACTAACTGGCATGCTCGCGCACACGACGTAGTTCAAGAGATTGATTTCATATCCTAAAAAGATTTGAAATAAAAATTCACATCTACAACAATATTAGATAGTTGTGAAAAAGATTCTAAGACATCTTAAAGGAGCAAAAAAACTTAAAATTATGTTTTCAAGCAGATAAATTTATAGTAGGATACTCATATGTTGACTTTGCTAGGAGCAAAGATGATAACAAATCAACCTTGTGTTAAATATTCTTATTTAGAGGTAGAGTTATTTCTTGGGATTGCAAGAAAGAGGGTTGTATAACATTGCATACATAAGAGACTGAGTATATGGCTTGCTGTATGATGGTAACTATTGCCGTTTGGACAAGCCATTTCATACGTGATTTGGAGCTCAATATAGCTAACGAGTTGATTGTCATTTATTGTGACAATAATGCAATAATTACTCTAATTAAGAGTGAAGTTGATAAATCCAAAAAAAGCATATAATAGTTAAATACCACTATGTTCATGATATGGTTATGAGAAAGGAAATATCAATCTCATATGTGCCAATTAAGGACATGTTGACAAACCCCTTGACTAAAGGCATAATACAAGATCTTTTCTTAAAGTATGTTATAAATATGGGTTTGAGATATACTTGATTGTTGTTTAGGTAATAAACAACACAATAGGTAATGATTACAATAACAATCATACATAACTTTAAAAACCCTACAAAAGTGGGAGGCAAAACAAGTATATCAGGTTACTTAGCTCAAATGGTAAAGTGGGAGATGTAACGAAAAATAATCATTCTCAAAAGTGAGAGATAAAATCAGTATGTAAGGTTACTTAGGTCGAATGGCGAAGTGAGAGATGTAATAGAAAATAACTATTTTCAGGCGGTAAAATATTACATGTGAAAAAAAATGGTAATATTACATCAATTAAACCAAAAATGTTATAGAAATAAAAAATGTAATAAAAAGACCGTACGCCAAAACTAGGAAGATGACCTAGTGTATTGAAAAAATAGATAAAACATCACGGATGAGGAAAACTGTTTAACACAACCTTCTTTTACTTTCTCCTTTCTTATACCACAACCTTCTTTTACTTTCTCCTCTCTTTTTCCACGGTCATTCTCAAGTAAGATCCACTTTCCCCTTAAACTCCGTCAACCTCCGGCGATGAAATGAAGCACAGGGCATGCAACTCTTTAGACAGGTACATTTTGTTGTATGCTATCTATTCACTCGTTCTTATGGTTCTCAATTACACCAGTTATGCTTTTCATCTGTGCTTGTGCTGAAAGAGTCATTGGTGGAATTGGATAGAGCAATCCAATTGGATCCTCGGTAGAAACCTTGTAATTTTCTACCCCACTTGGATTATGTAATTAAATTGAATTGATTTTGTTGTACTCACTGGATGGTATTTAATCCGGGTTGCTTGTTTGAGTTTCTCAATTCTTTGTTGGTTTGATGCCGTAATCCTATCTTTGGCAAAGGGGATTATCACTGTACTTTCTTGATAGGTATGGTATCACCGAAGTGTGAGGAGTTAACTTCTTGTTTTCACTCTTAAGGAACTTTGAATGGTCGGTATTGAGGGATGTAGGTTTAAAGAAGGGGCAGATCAGTTCCGGCTAGATGTTGCTGAGAATCCGAATGATACTGAAGAGTCCATTTGGTGCTTTCTATGTGAATTGTGAAGCCCAGCTTTATGGGTCAAACGAAGCACGGAAACGCTTCCTTGAGGCAAGTTGGTCGTTGACGCTCTATCAATCATGTTTCACTAATTCCAGTTTTATTTTCCACCTACATCGTGACATTCGTTTCATCCTTGCATTTTTAAGATAAGAGGAGGGTCGGGTTGGTTGCAATTTTCTCTTTTTTTTCGTTAAGTTGGATTTGGATGAACAATTCGTTAAGTGTGGTGTGGCAGATATGCAGAACGGTGTCTTAAAATTTGGCCTGACGCAAGAAATTATGAGTGCTTAAGTGCGGTGGGTTCTATGTGATACATTGCATGCACCACATTAACCATGATTGATGACTGCTGATATGGTTTTAATTGTGAAAGACATATAATGTAGTTGTATTGCCAATCTTGGATGCAGGTTGATCGTGATCCATGACCTGTTATGCATGAAGCATATGCTCTGTTTAGAGATGGTGGAGACCCAAACAAGGTACATCTAGATGCTTTGAATTGGTTGTAGTTTCCATGTTGAAAGAAGTAATTATCCATGAGTCACCATTGGTGACTCTTGATTAACTCATTCTAGCATTCAATTTTAGATATCTTATTCTTCTCTAAATCCCTCTAAATAGTCTATGAAGGATGACCTTGCTCATGAAAACATTTAACTTTCTTTTCAATCTTTTTTCTGAAGAATGATGTGCTTACATTTTACTGTTTAGTTGCCGTTTTGCTTTTAACAAGTCTATATGGTGTGATTTATGAAAGCCATTCTTATCTAGGTTGCCTCATCCTTCCGTTTAGTTTGGGTAGAAGTAACTGTTGTAGCTCTTTGTGCTAAACCTAAGCAAATTTGTCATACCTCCAAACTCTCAGAAACTGAACGAGGAAAACATGTCTTTCTTTGACTCATTCAGGGAATTGATTAAGACGGCAATAATAGAACGATAACATACCTCAGCATGGAAGCAGTTTTGTCATTCATTCATAGAGAAATCTGGTTCTCTAAATGCAGAGCAATTCAGAGGCTCATATAGTTAGGAAATAGAATTTTATAATTTCTTCTATTCATGAAGATGACTCCATCTAGTATGGAAAAAGGCTTAGTTGTTGTTGTTGTACTATTCATGAAGAATTGCTTCTCTAGCCATGAAAAACAAGTTAAGAGTGCTATTTTTCTTGGATAGAGTTTCTATCTTAGCAGTCGTAACTTTTTGTGTTGAGCTATCGATTCTCAGTAAATACTATTCTTTTATCCTCAAATATAAGATGGTTTGTTGTTCAAAACATTCGAGGTTCAACCAAGAAAGTGGAAAACCCCAGCAAATGATTTTTGAATAGCTACTGCCATAATAAGTTACGACATGTACGAGGGAGGTTCTTTGGAGAACTTTGGAAAAAAGAGGTATCCCATTGACATACATTAACCTTATAAGAGACATGTACGATGGTACAAAAACATGTGTGAGGACTGATGAAGTAATGTCAAACTTCTTTGAAGTTAATATTGGGTTACATCAAGGATCAACTTTAAGTCCATACTTATTTATAATGGTGATTGATGAGTTAAGAAAACATATTCAAGATGAAGTACCTTGGTGTATGTTATTTGCAGATGACATTGTGTTAGTGGAGGAGTCTAAGGAAAAAGTTAATAGAAAATTAGAACTATGAAGAGAAACATTAGAAAGCAAAGGCCTCCGACTTAGTAGAACAAAGACATAATATATGGAATGTAAGTTTGATCATTTGGTTACTTGAGAGGACATAAAAATTAAAATTGGCACACATTGCATCCCCCAAAAGGAAAGTTTTAAATACTTAGGGTCAATTTTTTAGAGTGATGGAAGAATTGATGGAGATGTTACGTATAGAATTAATGCTGGTTGGTTAAAATGGAGAGGAGCATAAGGTATTCTTTGTGATAAAAAGATACCATTAAATTTAAAAGGTAAATATTATAGAGCAGCAATTAAGCCTGCCATGTTTTATGGTTCTGAGTGTTGGGCAGTTAATCATCAATATGTACAAAAGATATCTGTGACAGAAATAAAGATGTTGAGATGGATGAGTGGTCATACAAGAAAAGACCGGATACATAATGAGGTTATTAGAAACAAATTAGGAGCGGCACCAATAGAGGATAAAGTGAGAGAATATCGTTTAAGATGGTTTGGACATATAGAAAGAAGATCAAAAGAAGAACCTCTAAGAAGGTATGAAAAACTAAATTTGAAAAGTATTAAAAGAGGTAGAGGACGACCACAAAAGTGTTGGAAAGAAACAATAAAGAATGATCTAGCTTATTGTGAGTTAACTGCTAAAATGGCACACGATAGGGATCTGTGGAAACAAAGAATCCATGTAGCCGACCCCGTCTAGTATGGGAAAAGTCTTAGTTGTTGTTGTTGTACTTCCATAATAACTTTTTCATCATTGTCAATCTTTTTTTTTCTCTTGGTACTAATATTTTAAATTATCATACTTATCCGATCTTTGAGTGACATTCATGCGATAGCTAGTCGTGGAAGTGCTTGAATTACAAGTGAAAAAAGGAAACCCTAAAAAATGGTGTTTAGAACATAATGTTAGGTCTATTATGTGCATTATTGTTATTCTGGGTCATACTCAATAAAAGGTCTGTTTCATAAACTTTTTATTAAGTGTACAATGAACTCTTTTTAATAACAACAACTAAGCCTTTTTCCATACTAGATGGGGTCGGCTACATGGATTCTTTGTTTCCACAGAGCCCTATCATGTGCCAGTTAACTCACAATAAGCTAGATCATTCTTTATTGTTTCTTTCCAACACTTTTGTGGTCATCCTCTACCTCTTTTAATAGTTTCCAAATTTAGTTTTTCATACCTTCTTACGGGTTCTTCTTTTGATCTTCTTTCTACATGTCCAAACCATCTCAAACGATATTCTTTCATTTTATCCTCTATTGGTGCCACTCCTAATTTGTTTCTAATAACCTCATTATATATACGGTCTTTTCTTGTATGACCACTCATCCATCTCAACATCTTCGTTTCTGTCACAGACATCTTTTGTACATATTGATGATTAACTGTCCAACACTCATAACCATAAAACATGGCAAGTCTAATTGCTGTATAATATTTACCTTTTAACTTTAATGCTATCTTCTTATCACAAAGAATACTTGATGCTCCTCTCCATTTTAACCAACCAACATTAATTCTATGCGTAACATCTCCATCAATTCTTCCATCACTCTAAAAAATTGACCCTAGGTATTTAAAACTTTCCTTTTAGGAGATAAAATGTGTGCCAATTTTAATTTCTATGTCCTCTCAAGTAACCAAATGATCAAACTTACATTCCATATATTATGTCTTTGTTCTACTAAGTCGGAAGCCTTTACTTTCTAATGTTTCTCTCCATAGTTCCAATTTTCTATTAACTTTTTCCTTAGACTCCTCAACTAACATAATGTCATCTGCAAATAACATACACCAAGGTACTTCATCTTGAATATGTTTTGTTAACTCATCAATCACTATTATAAATATGGACTTAAAGTTGATCCTTGATGTAACCCAATATTAACTTCAAAGAAGTCTGTCATTCCTACATGAGTTCTCGCACATGTTTTTACACTATCGTACATGTCTCTTATAAGGTTTATGTATGTCAATGAGATACATCTTTTTTCAAAGGTTCTCCAAAGAATCTCCTTTGATACCCTATTATAAGCTTTTTCTAGATTAATAAATATCATGTGAAAGTCTTTCTTTTTTGCTCTAAAATGTACCATATGACCTTTCAAAAGGTGAATCACTTCAACAGTAGATTTACCTGACATGAATCCAAATTGGTTCTCTGTTGTAGTCAATACTTGTCTTAAACTACGTTTGATAGTTCTTTCCCACAATTTCATGGTATGGCTCATTAACTTGATACCCCGATAATTCGAACAATTATGAATATCTCACTTGTTCTTATATATGGGTATAAGTGTACTCGCTCTCCATTCCTTGGGCATCTTTTGGTTTCTCCATATTTCATTAAACAGTCTTGTAAGCCAAGTGGTTCTTGTTTCTCATAGGATTTTCCAAACTTCTATAGGAATATTGTTTGGTCCTACCAATTTACCACTCTTCATATGTTGAAGAGCCTCTTTTACTTCATTCTTTTGAATACGTCGGTAGAAATTGTGGTTTACATACTTTTCTGATTTGACTAACTCTCCTAAGCTAATACTAACATCTTTATTTTCATTAAAAAGCTTATAAAAATAGTTTTTTGATCTATTTCTTATATCTCATTTGCCACTAGAATTTTTTCATTATCATCTTAATTAAGATCTTTAGTTTTCTCATCTCTAGCCCTAGGCTCCTAGCTATCCTAAAAATATCTCTTTCAGTCTTTTGAGTTGAGTTTTTTATATAAATCCTCCCAAATTTTAGCTTTTGCTTCACTGAGGCCTTCTTCACTTCCTTCCTTGTTTTTTTTTAGTCAAAAAAAATGTAATGGACCAAACATTGTGAACTTGCTTTAGCTCGACTTGGAACTTTTGTATCTTTGTGAAGTGGATGATTGTTGTGTGATATTATCAGTTTGGAAACTTTTGATTTATGTAAACTCCGTGGAGTTGTTTATTCTGAATTATCTTCTATCATCTTTCCAACCATCCATCTTTTTCTCTCCAGAAGGCTGTCCTTAAGGCTATAGAAAGCAGAACTTGTTGATCACATTCTTGTGTGCATTTGAAGTAATCAAAACGTCCAGTACCATCTTGATAAAACTAGAGAAAATTTGTTGTTTATGTTGATAGTTTGGTCCACTTCCTATTGGAGCCAACAATCCGCTAAGGAGTTTTTGTGGTTGTTGCAGCTTGTTTCAGAATTTTCTAATGGAAAGGAGAATGCGTATTTCTATGCTGCTTTATACGCTGGACTCTATCGTGAATCTGAGGTATGGTTGGGCCTTTATTGTGCTAATATCAATTGAACATTTTCAGTATTTATTATGCTAACTCACCAAATATAAACCAAGATTTCTCCCATACTAAGTGGAGTTGGCTAATTTATTATGGTAAGTGTGCAACCAAATTATGTGAAGTTCAACTACTTGTGAAGCTTGATCTTTATTAAGACTTTTTTGCACATAGCTTCACAAAAGTATAACTGAAGATTCCAGATCTTGTTCTGTCCATTTCACCGGAGATGTTAAGATTGGAACTCAGCAGATCTGTGTGATACTATAAGACCAAATGGGGAGTTAAAAATATATAAAGACGATAAGTAAATATTGGTTGAGAATCCAATGACATAGCTTGCGAGGAAGTAAGTGAAAAGAACCATATGACGGAGTTAACCAGAGAACTTCAGACCCGATGTGAAGTATGCATTTATTTACTCTTAAACATGACATTTTCTCTTGCTGCTACAGGGGGATTCTGCTGCCGCCGAGCTACTTATTGTTGCTGCCTGCAACAACGGAATTGGAGGCTGACAGTGTTTTCTCCGTAATTGTGTGACAGGTCTGATGATTACATGGCTGCTCTTGCCAAGGTCCACTGCCTCTGTCGTGATTGGAGCCTTCGGTAGACATATCTCCTTAGATATTGTCCGTTCTTGCAAAAAATACTGTGTTTGTCCGATGTATGCAAAGCTCTTTCAATGTGATTTTCTACCACTTGTAACTTGGATTCTCCCTGCAACAACGGAAAAGGACATCAGAAATAGTGCAGTCCCAAGGAGATGCAGATCTCCTGGCCAAGGAGGCGGTTGAGAAGTCTTCAAGTTGGAAGGAAGTTGCAATTTAAGATATCTGAGTTACCTGGTAAAGGGACTACCTTAACACAGGTTCTCAAGAGAATGAGTCAGAGTGTGTCTTTTTTTCGACATATACTGCATGTCATATTTGTATATGTTATTTATTTTTCAATAGAACAGGACTAAAGTCCGATTGCAAAGGCAACAGTACAGAAACTTCTCCTGGAGTTCAGACTCCCGTATCAGTAAATACCATAAGCCCACTGGGCATTGGCTCCATATTTGAGCGTCTATAACTAGCAAAGCCAATCGGCACACCTATTACCATCTGTACCCCGATGCTGGCACAACTAAAGTCTGTGATCCCCAAAACTTAATATTTTTTCCATAAAAGATGTTTACTTCAGCTGACAGAAAATAATTTTGCGTGCTGCCCATACTCCTATATTTGTTGTGTCAAAAGGTATAATTTGTAGGATATAACCTATTTCCAATGGAACGTGTGTGATGCCATTTGCCAATTTCTTGCGCCAGTTATTATAGACTACGACGCGGAAAATGGCATTTTGCGTGTTGACAAGTCCGGAGACTCTTAAAGCGATTGACAAACTTGGTACACTAAAAAAAAACAATATAATATTTTATCTGAAGAATTCTTGTAGGAATTCCGTGTGCTTTTGTTGAACAAAGGTTGGCCACCACGATGATGGCGTCTACTGCCATTTCTGGAAAAGATACGTGTTATGTCACCAACGGAATCCTTCCAGCCAAAGCTGGTCTCTCTCTCTCTCTCTATATATATATATATTCTTTCGTACAAATCGTTCCTACATGTACTCTTCCATCAAGGTTCTGCGTTTGTTTTGATTAATTCTGATGATCAATGTTAAAGGTAATCATAAATGATAGAAAAAGCTAACGAAAGGTTTCGTTAAGAAAATCAACTATTGGTGCAAGGAGCTATAGCTCTCCTCGCCTGCGACTCGACTGAAAAGAACCGTCTAGATGATGACGAAGAGTTTGATAGCCAGTGTAGGCACACATGCTAGTGGTCTATTTAACCCCAAGTTGCCAAAGAAAAAAAGAAAGAAGGCAATGATGGAAGGGCATATTTGCAAGGGATCTAATATAAGAGGTTATGTATGCAATGCAAGTTTCCAGAGAAGCATGTTTAGTAGTATGTGCGGTCAACTTGGACTAAACTATTTTAAACGAGAAGTAAATAAATTTTTTTAAAATCATGAGTTTGTTTAAACAAAGAGTCTTTCTCTTTTCGTTTGAAACAAGATTTTTTTGCACTCGGAGCGTTAGCTCAACTTAGCTTGATGTCCTGACACCCTTGGGAAGCTCAACTCCCAAGAGGGTTTAGGCTTCGGCCTCCCTTTGTAACCCAAACAAAAGAAAGAGGCTTTTATGACCTGTATCATTATTTCCCAGAAAAACCTTCATGTCTACATCTATTTTATGTCGTTTCAATAATTAAATTCTTCCTGATGTTATTTACAGCATTTGACCGTTTTAACGGACTTTTGATCACAGAGTTGATCAACAGTTGGGGTTGGTAAGTAAATCGATCAAGCCCAAAAACGGCATGGCTAGTTTCTCAACTCAAAACACTATTCATATTCGTCTTGTTAGCTCGTTTCAGGAGCCAAACCTAAACCAAACTTGAGCTGAGTTAGACAAGATGATGATAATAGCTTCTCGTTAAATAAAGAATAATGATTTAAGATCTAACCATCATTGAGATTTTGATTTCCTAATGAAGAATCAAGTAAAGATTGTATTCTTTATACAATCTTATGGTATATCACAAGGCCGAGCTCTATGAGCATCAGAGAATCCATCTGGTCGACCCTACCCAGCATGGGAAAAGTCTTGTATGTTGGTTCTTGCAAGATTTACCAAGGTGCATACACTCAAACAAGCTTATGCAAGTCAAGTCGAACCGAAAACAACACTCATGCATCCGTAAAGCTTAACGAGCCGTTTCATTTAGATCATGAACGAGCAAATCACGAGCTGAATCAAAGCCCAACCATCAAACAAATGCTCGTTTTAGCCGCAACATCAGTATGACTAAACTAGCAGTTGTGCCGTACCGGTCTCGTTTTTGCATAAGACAGGTTCATCCGTCGAAACGAAACAATCCGCTTCCGTCTCGGGTAAGTTGTCCCCGTGGACCGTCTCACTTTCGAAATTGCGTCTTTGTCGAAGTGAGGGCGTTGGACGTGGCACCACTCGGAAGGCAACGAGAAGCAGCGAGAGCGAGAACGAAGTTTTTGCATCTTCAAACTGAACCGTCCTCTCTTCTCCTCTCTTTGCGTTCTTCTCTGACCCTTGGGATTTCCGAATACCGTAGATTCCGGATTCCCCGAGGGAGGAACGAAGGAGGAGATCCGATTCAATCGGTACACTGGAATTGACGGACGAATTCTGCCGGCAATGCGATGTTGAGGGATTCGTCGGGCAATATCGCCGGGCGTGGCGGTCAAGGACATCAGTATTTCCAGATGCAATCGGAGCCGCCGTTCACCGCCGCCTCGTCGTCGCACTCTTTCCGCCAGGGCGTCGAATTGTCGTGGATCTTCGACGAATTGCCTAAAGCGATGATCGTCTCCGTCTCGAGGCCCGACGCCAGTGATATTAGCCCCGCGTTGCTCTCCTATACCATCGAACTGCAGTATCGACAGGCACGCTCGTCTGAGTTTTGTTCCCTCGTCTTTTCAGCTTCTCAATTCGGCATGTTGTACATCAAATTCCATTAAAATCGCTGATTTTCGTACACATTCAACTCTCTTTTTAGGGTTGATTTTCCATAAACTAGTTACCTTTGGTAGTTCAAACGATTAGGAAGTACAAGAACGAGTATTTAGTTACCATGTGTTATTTGTTGTCTCGTGATAAATTTTAGACAACTAACTAGTTTGCAAGGATGTTTATGAGTAATGTTCAGTTTGTTGGCATGTATCGTTATGCCATGAATTCTGTTGTGATGCTCTCTTGTTGTTATTAGCAAGCAGAACGTTGCTAATGCGTGTAAATGTAGCTATAGTATGACGCGTATGAAATTCGTGAGAAAATGAGAAAAGCATAGAAAAGAAACTGGGAATAAATAAAGCATTCAGAAGCTCAAGCTTTGGATTACGATTAACCTTTTAAATATAAACGTAGCTTAGCTGTACGAGTGGATATGAATCTAAGTTCACATGTTTCTATTCCCATAAAACCAAACAGATGGAGAAAAGATTATAATGCAACGGGGAAGTACCTGAGCTGTCTCATTTTTGAAATGCTGAGAGAACGCAAATCATTTCTTTGCTGTAATGTTGGCGGTCTGGATTCTATAATTTGTGGCTTAACTGAATACAGGTTTGGTTTTCAGAGCCTGGTTCTGAACTTTCTCTTCAAAGCTCCACTAAGTCTTAAAGAAACTTCCATGAAATGTAGTCCTTAAGGGTCGGGGTTCTGTCATTCTATGGACCAATTGGTTCCAGCGACTATCTGCTGTTAGCACTGTTAGCCATTTGATATTGCTTATACTATGACTCTGCAAATCATAATTAGTCAAAATGATAGTGGAAAGAGTCTCTATGATTTTATCTGAGGTATTCCAGTCATTAATGTCACACTTTGGTTGTCCTTTAGGAAAAGAGCGGATGTGTTTTCCATCCTTAATTATCCATAATCCATCTATTCCCAGTAGAACACAACAAAATCTTTCCGGTGAATTCTTTGAGGCTGTTTGCGTGGGTTAGCTTCAACAGGGCCTATGAAATCAATAGCACAACATCGGCTGATATATCCCTGCTATCTGCTTAGAGCGTCATTGTTCTAGTGGCACCATTTACCAATTTTATAAAAATTATATCATATCATATCATATGATACGATTTTATCGAGTATTGTATGAGTATACAGTATGATACAGGGGCACATATCGCAATAAGCGATTTATCGTGTCGTATCATACCGTATGGTACGAGTCGACGCTAATTTCTCGGGTATAAATTATGAAAATCCGAAGTTACGGAAATTATTTTTGCTTCTCAAACCCTTTTTCACGCTATTCCCTTGCTCCCATATCTTATTCTTATCCTTGTTCTTGTTGATTTCGTGGTTTATTCACAAGATTCTCAAGTGTTTCACCCAATCCAACTCCCGATCTCTAGGGTTTTTGTTAAATCCGTGACATACCTCTTTCTTTTTGCATTCTACCCGATTTTTCACTTGTAAAACTGTAAAATGCCTAGAAATCCAACTCCCGATCTCTAGGGTTTTCCAGATTTCATGATTCTTAACCTGTAAAATGCCTTTTTCTTCTTATTGATTATTCACTCTTGTCTTAATAGCTTTCGATCAAGTCAATCCGGTATAGAAATATTGCACCCCGGTGTATGAAGTCAATAGACTTGTGAACAAGTGCATGTTTTACAATTAAGTAAAACATGGTGATATTTCTCGTATGAAACACTACCTTGCGAGAACCAAGAATGATGCTAGTGCATGTGCTCGGGTTCCTGAAGCAGTGAAGTACGAGATTAGACTTCGAAGGAGAAGAAGATATTAAGGGTGAGAGAGGGCAAAAATAGGTGGTTGGAATATGTCTCAACATTTGAAGATGCTTCTGTTGAAGGGATTTATGGTGATGAATTTCATGGTATGGCTGAAGAGGGGAAGAGAAGGCGAAAAAAGAGAAAAAGTGTAGATTCTGGTGGTAGTAGCAGTGTAGCTGACTCTTGTTCTACTGTAAGAGCTCCTACTCGCCCGATGCCTACGAGGGGTACTAGAGGAGCAAGAGCTAGAGGTAATAGGATGCCTTCATTTTCTCTCGACGTATGACTCCTGGAGCTAAGCTAGGCATTATATCAGCTATGGCTTCAAAGGAGGTAATTAAGAAAGTAGATTTGAAGTGTTCTGAATTTTTTTTATGCAATTACCTCCCTTTCAATGTTGCAAACTCATTTTTTTTTCAAAGTATGGCTGATGCTAATACTAGTGTAGGATCGGGTTATAGAGTCCCTACTTATCATGCTTTGAGGGACACATTATTGAAGAAATAGGTTGATATTGTTAATGAATGAAGTTTTGAATTTAGGGAGTCATGGAAGGATACATGATGTTCTATTATGGCTGATGGTTAGATAGATGGTCAACGTAGGTCTTTGGTGAACTTTCTAGTCTTTTATTCCAAAGGGACACTGTTTTTGAAATCATATGACTTGCCTGATATTGATAAAACTGTAGATAATTTACTCCCTAGTTTTGAGGAACTAGGTGTTTAAAATGTTATTCAATTCATTACTGATAATGCTGTAAATTTTAGAGCAGCTGATAAGATGCTTGAGGCAAATCATTCATCCTTAGTATGGGCTCCATATGTTGTACATTGCATAGACTTAATGCTCAAAGATTTGACTACAATGGATGAAATAAGAGGGACTATAGATGCATGCAGAAATGTTACAAAGTTTATTTATAATCATTCTTCAGTATTACATTTGGTGTGAATCTATACAGGTAAAAGGGAATTGATTAGGCTTTCATTGACAAGATTTGCTATGAATGTCATTACTATGCAAAGTCTTGTCATATAGAAAAATGCATTGAAAAAATTGTTTGCGTTTGATGGTCTAGAAAGAGGGAAGAGATTGTTGTCATAGATGATATTTTCAATGCTGATTTGTGAGGAAATTACAGCAAATGATTGTACCTTTGGCTAAGGTAATGAGGATGGTAGACAATGAAGATAGGCCTTCTATTCCTTATATATATGATACTATGGATAAGGCTAAATTGGAAATATAAGCAAACCTTGACCGTAAGCGGTCATTTCTAAAGAAGGTTTGAAAGATAATTAATACACGTTGAAACCGCTAAATGCATCATGATTTGTATGCTGCTGCATATTTTCTTAACCCTTCTATTCGATTTTCTCCCAACTTTGTGGAGGATGAAGAAGTAAAAAAGGTTATATTGAATGCAATTGACCTTATTCAAGATTCATCTACTTGTTGCAATATCCATTTAGAGTTAAGTAAGTATATACAAAGTGTTATAGATTTTAGAAGGCCAATTACAATCCAACTCCGCTCCCAAATGTGACAAGGTATTGTGTTTTATTGATATTTATTTAAGTTATCAATTGATTAACTTTGAGTGTTTCTTATTAATCATTATCGTGTTTTATTTCAGATGAATGGTGGGCTCGTTTTGGTGTAGATGCACTGAACTTGGCAAGGTTTTCTCAACGTATATTGAGACAAACATGTCGTTCGAGTGGGTGCGAGAGGAATTATAGCTTTTTTGAATACATTCACACGAAAAAGCGAAATATACTAGAGCGTGCTCAACTGCGTGATTTGGTATACGTTGCCTATAACATGAAGTTAAGGCAAAGGTAATAATTTTAAAATATGTATTGTTTATTGCTGCCTAGTTATTTCTTAATCTTATTAATAATGAATGATTAATATGACTATATTGCATTTGATATTCTTTATAATTTGAATATTTTTTCTTTATAGACAAATGCAAAATGATGGAAGAAAATATTGATATTCTTAATGATAGGGTCAAAAAGGAGGAGCCCTCTATCAATTTAGAGGATGAAAACAGGAGGACACTCTAAGCCGAAGCAGAACTTAGAGTTGAGATGATAAAAATGAAGGTGTTGGATGGGCAAATCCAATTGTGGAGGAAGAAGGAGGTGATGATGGTGATGGTGGTCATCCTGACTATGTTGATTATAATGCTTTTATTGATTATGATCGACAATGTTGCTCACAACATGAAGTTAAGGCAAATGTAATAATTTTAAAATATGTATTGTTTGTTTATTGCGTAGTTCTTTTTTAATCTTATTAATAATGAATGATTAATATGGTTATATTGTATTTAATATTATTTATAATTTGAATATTCTTTCTTTATAGACAAATTCAAAAGGATACAAGAAGAGCAAGGAAGGTGCTATATGACACGTTGAGCTACGAAAATATTGATATTCTTGATGATTGGGTCGAAGAAGAGAAGTCCCTATCAATTTAGAGGATGCAAACTAGAGGACACTGCAAGTCGAAGGAGAACTTGGAGTTGAAGATGATGATAAAAATGAAGGTGTTGGATGGGCAGGTCCAATTATGGAGGAGGAAGTGGGAGGAGATTATGATAAAAATGAAGGTGTTGGATAGTCAGATCCAATTGTGGAGGAGGAAGAGGGAGGAGATAGATGATGATGGTGATGATCCTGACTATGTTGATTATAATGCTTTTGTTAATTATGATCCATGTTGTGGATAATTGTAATTTGTTTTAACTTTTATTTGTAACTTTGTAACGTTTTGATCTTGAATCTCTTGATGATTGTAAGTTGTAACTTTGTTGTTTATTAATTAAATTTAAACCCCAAATGTATTCAGTATTCACGTTATGGTATGGATGCTTGTAGCCTTGTTCATTATAAGATGTTTTGTTATGGTGTGGATGCTTCTTCATTGTGTTATATATATTTTGTATATTAATTTCAATTTTTGTATTTTTTGATTTTTTTTTTATATTTTTGAATTTTTTAATACAAAAATTAAAAATTTACACCATACAGTGCGGTACGATACAGGTGTATCGGTGCCCAGTGTGATATGGGCAACGATACGGTTTTTATAACATTGCCATTTACTGTGTCCAAGATCGATAGTGAGTTTCCGCCATTTCTTGATTAGAAGTACTCTTTTCTCCTTCTCCTCTTTATTTTCTCTTTCTTTCTTTCTTTTTCACCTTCTTTCTTTGTAGTTTGCCTCTTGTTTCTCTTTCTTCCTCTTTATCTTTCTCGTTAAATCATGCATTCTTTTTTTTCATATTATTTCATACTTACATAATATATATATATATATTATTTCTTGCTCATCTATGAAACTCATTTTTATCTCTTTGCCAAATTGTTATTGTCCTCTATGAATATATAACGAATTAAATTCTTTTGTGAAGATGGATTGACATATAAATGTGTTGGACAATATCTTTTATAATTTTTTATAATTTATATATTTTTTTATTTTTGTATTTGCTGATTAGCAGTGGTGTTCCACTAAATCGACTATATCGCCAATATGACCCTGCTAAGAGAATTAATAACATGATACAAAAATGAGTATCTCTTACAGTGGAGTGGTTTGGGACTGGAAGAATGTTTATGGTAGTTGCAGAAGTGAAGATGTTTATTCTATTCATACATGAATGGTGGTTTTGGAGGTGGTATGCTAGAGTGTCCAATTGATATGCTGTCGTCTCACAGATAATGTTGGACTGGAATCTAAAGGAGTTGTGCTAGGTAGGATGGTGCTTCAGGAACTGTTGGTGTGGTGAAGAGAGTAGGTGTGATTGTGGCAGAATGAGAGAAGTGGCTTAGTGCAAGATGGAGGTAATGATGAGCTTGTAGATATTCTGGTCAGAGTTGGCAATTATAATGGTCTGGTTTAGTTGGCATGTTCTCTAATGTGCTCTTGGTAGTGATTGTGACTAGAATTGCACTTCAGAAGTAAGCAACATCCATTCCTACAGTCTAGTTTATTAATGTTTTGAGTCTAAAGTAATGAATCCCACAAAAAAATGTCTTAATTTGGAGAAGGGGTGAGTCCTTTTATCTTAAGGTTTATCATATATCATCATATATTGTGATGCTTAGACTAGTTATTTTACGCACAAGGGTTTGTGATAAAACAGGTAAAAATTATTGAATTCATTTTATTGAAATTGAATGAACCTCAAGAGATAGGATTTAGAGAATTAAGCCATGAGAAACTATCTTTTTTACAGATGATGATTTCAACAATTTATACAGCAAGAGAAGAGAGAGATTCTCCAACGGCTATCCAACTAGCCGTTGGAGGACCTGTTATGGTCCCAGTGACCAGGCCACATTGGCCCGATCCTCGTAGGGTTGGGCCCTATTGACCCAATCAATCATATTACATCTTAACACCACCCCTCAAACTTATGGTGTGTATACCGAAAGTTTGTCTAATAACAAAAAAACATAAATCTTGAGAGTATTGACTTTGTAGAACCATCTAGGATCCATGACACCACTTGCCCACTATTTTCGCAAGAATACCTTCATATCTTTATTTTAATACCGGCAACATGACTTATAGAATTAATCATCAATAAAAGTATTAAGATTCCATAACTACAAACATGAAAACCTATGTTTTTAAATAAGTTTTTTAATGAAAAACATTGATAATATCATAAATCACCATAAACTCATGATATTACAAAAATGCCTTGTGGACCAAACAAGCTTTAAGGCTAAGCTTGAACCCGAGTTTTAAGGACAAATTCGAACCCAAACAAGCTTTAAGGCTAAGCTCAAACCATCCAAATCAATCAAATGCCAAGGCCCTTAAATAACTCACAATCTTAAACGTGATTATATGATTCCAATAATAAGATATTCCACTAAGATGATCAAAAAATGTTTTAAAGATTTATAATCAACTTAAAAGAATCTTTTCAATAGAAAATATTTGTCTAACAAAAATTCTTTGAATGCAAATTTTATCATTCGCATAAAATGCTCAAAATATAGCAAATGAATAGTCAATACTCACAACAAAACTCTTTTTATGCATTATTTTCAAATACTTATATCAAGCACAAGGTTATCAAGATAACAATAATTGCATTTTCAACATTGACTCATCTCCAACCAATAGCCAACAACATGAAACACATTAATCACAAAGGTCTTAAACAAAAGGCCAATAAACGTGACATATAGCCACAACACGAAGATCTTATTCACATGAAAATACAACTTAAAAGTTATCAATATCACAACCTATCAAATAACAATAAGTGCGTCTTTAAATATTAAATGATCTCCAACCAATAGCCAACAAGATGAAGTACTTTAACACAAAGGTCTTGAACAAAAGGCCAACAAAAGTGACATATAGTCACAACACAGAGATCTTAATCACATAAAGATTAAACTTATTGTCTAACAAACAAACAATCTATCTTAATAAAAAGAGGCCAACAAATCGATATGCTCAATATCATAAATAAATATCAATAACTTTGAAGGAAACTTAGAGGGAACACACTTGGATTGACTCCAATCTGAATGCCAAATAAGATCAAATCGAATTCAAACATAGGCGAAGTTGAAAATTTAAAATCCACTAGAGCATCATATTTTTGAATCACAATTCCAGCAAAGATTCGATTGTGTGCCACTTTCAAAATCATTCAGTTGGATGCCAAGTTCTTGGTCCTTGCCTCTGCCCAGTCTAGTAACACAACATAAAGAATGCCTGTTGGAAAACCCAAGAGCACAAACCAATCCAATACATTGAATGGTCAGGCACCATACTGAGGTCATCGCTAACACATAAGGGATCTAGATCCAAGACCTGATCCACGACCCTCCCCTCCCCTATAAGTAAATGATCCTTTAAGTTGCTCGAGGAATCCCAACCAATTGTCAATTGAACAAACCGATAATAGCCATGAAACTGATTCACCAAAAGCTTGGTGTTTCAATGCTAAAGTCAAATAACAAGTCAAATATTAAAACAACCAAGAGTCAAACAAGTGTCAAGGTGCTGCAAAACAACATGATTTATTGATGAAGAAAGGCTCTATATATAGAGCATTATGTACAACATTTACATTATGGAGAAGGAAAGAGTTGTAGCCGTCGGGGGCCAACAATTCTAAGTGGTCCTGGCCCTAGCAACCAGGCTAGTTAGTTTCAGCGAACCCTAGTGGCTTGTCTCCTATTACATTTTAGCTTTAACATCCTCCCTCAAACTTACGGTGTATATATTGAAATTTGTCTAACAAAAATTAAAACGAGTTGCCGATAGGGATTTGATGAAGAAATTTGTCAGTTGCATTTCTGATGTTACATAACGCAAACTAATCTTTTTCTTCAAGCATTCTTCACGAACAAAATGACAATCCATCTCAATATGGTTTGTAATTTCATGGAAAGTGTTGTTGGTGGCGATATACATTACACTTTTATTGTCACAGAACATGGTGGCTGGTTGTCGTAATATGATTCTCATATCTCTTTGTACTTCTGTAATCCAAGAGGTTTCTATAGCAGTGATAGTCATAGCTCATTATTAAGCTTCGGTAGAGGAAAGCAAAACCTTTTGTTGCTTCTTGCATTTT
Organism: Brasenia schreberi; assembly: GCA_036023115.1. Taxonomy (NCBI): domain Eukaryota; kingdom Viridiplantae; phylum Streptophyta; class Magnoliopsida; order Nymphaeales; family Cabombaceae; genus Brasenia; species Brasenia schreberi. The sequence goes on from JAYKKT010000090.1 coordinate 19,147,317, forward strand.
CATGAAATATGTGATTCTTCTAAAAAGACACAAAAACCAATAGTAGAATGCATGTTGTTGACATCTCCACCCAAGAAGAAGTCAAAAGTACCCCTTGTTTATATAACTCTTTATATAGCGAATAATTCTCATAACAATACTCATATGGATCGTAGTAAGTGCTTGTTGAAATTGATTAGTTGTACATAGTAAGATAGGTTAGAGCACCTATCAGTTGCTTTTAGGGAGTTGGGTCATCCATCTTTTCTCTGTTCATTGCTCTTAACTTTATGCCTAGGACCTCAGGTGTATAACTCTTTTACCTATCAATTATTTCATTTGCAAACTTAGTTTGTGACATAAAATGTCCTCTGTTATTTATCATCACTTCTAGTGATAATCTTATCATGCATGTACAGAAGTAATATAATAATACTTTTCTTATAAACAAAGTGGTGTCAGTAACATTATAAAAGATACAAAGTTATGCATATGCATGAAGTCTTTAAAATGATCAAACCAAGCCTTGAGAGCTTGTTTAAGACCATACAATGCTTTCTTAAGTGTAAGAACATGATCCTAGGGAATATCAAATCTGGGAGGAGTAGTCGTATGAACATCTTCATTAAATTTTCTATTCAAAAAAGCATTTTTAATATCAAATTAAAAGATGTTCTAGTTTTTTATAGCACTAAGAGTTATGAGAATCCTTATAGTGGTCATTATAGCGACAGGGACAAACGTTTCATCATAATCAATTCCACGTTCTGGAGCATAACCATTGGCTACAAATCTAGCTTTATATCTTTCTACGTTACCATTACTATGAATTTTAATTTTGTAAACTCATCTACTTCTAATAATTATTATCCTTGGGCTTGGGAACAACTGACCAAGTTTGAGCTTTATTATCTAATGCATGTATCTCTTCATGCGTAACATCCTCCCATTCTGAAATGCCCTTTGCTTGATAGTAGAATGTAGGCTCTTTTACTTATGAATGGTTGGAATCAAATTATTTCATTGAGATTTAAATATTCATAAGATACAAAGCGTTGAGGAGGTTTTGAAATTCTAGGTTCTAATCGTGAGGTGTTTTAATCCCTAGGTTTTCTAGTGTAGTGCAGCGGAAAATGTTAAATAATATGTTATGTATCAAGAAAAATATCATTATGATCATGTTGGATAACATTCAGATTGTCTTCAAGATCATTATCTTCAGTCTCACTATCCTCTAAGTTGAAAAAATCATGCGAAGAAGATTCTTTATTATTTTTAATAGAGCTAGTTTTATAATAGTAGTTATCTTCAAAAAATTTCACTTAGAAACATATAGTTTATCATTGATAGGGTCAAAACATCTATATCATTTTTTATCGATTCGATATCAAAGAAAAATACATTCAATAACTCCAGGAGACAACTTATCATTTTTATCGGTATAAATAAAACATGTGCAACCAAAAACCCTTAGTCTTTCATAATAAGGAGAGAGATTATACAATTTTTCAAAAGGAGAAATAATTTTAAGGCGGTTTGACGACATTCTATTAATGAGATATACGGCTGTAATAGTAGCTTCTACCCATAAAAACTTAGGAACTTTTCTTTTTTCTAGCCCATTTTGTTGTGGGGTTTTAGTGAGACTTTTTATGTAAAATACCATTTGTTTCAAAAAAATTGAAAATCTTTTGATAAGTATTATCCTCCCATTTGTGAAAGATCAAATATTTTTCAAATATTTCTCATTTATGTCTCAACATATATATTCAAGTAAAGCGAGTAAAATCATCTATAAAAGTTACATAATAGGAGCAAATCTCCAAACATCGAAATATATTAATTTAAAAGGTTTACTTGTTATAAAATTTCTTTCACTAAAAGGAAGATGATACATTTTTTAATGGATACATTCTTTATAATCAAAATTATGATTCTCATTTTTCTCAGAAAAGTAAAATTACATAGTATATGCATATCCAAATGTGGCATTTATGCCAAATAGTAGTATCATGAACTATATTACAAGATTCAATATTTGGCATAACTAAACTATCCATTTTGTATAATTCACTTTCTTTATGGTCTTAATCAATCACTTTCTTCGATAGGTACACCACATAATTTTTATATGAGAAAGTAACTATACATCTATTATCACAAATTTGAGCAACTGAGAGAACATTTAGATTTAACTTAGATATGAAACATTTTGAATTTTGAAATCTTTTATTTCAATATTCTCAAATTTTTTAATTTGAAGTTTTGTACTATCGACCATAAAAACATGTTTACCAAAAATATTTTGAAGATTTTTTAAAGAATTTTCATCATTAATCATATGAAATGAAGCACGTGAATCTAAAAACAAAGACATACCTTGAGAAATAGATAGAGCATTTTCGGAGATGCTTTCCTTCTCCTCAAACATTTCTTCTATGTAAACCTTGATGTTTTAAGGTAAGACTCCTCCATCTTTGTCTTCCATGGCTCCCATGTTTCCATATCTTTTTCGAAGAAGGGGACAAGTGGTCTTAATGTGACCACTTTCCTTATAATAGTGGCAAATAGTGTCTTTGTTTGGCTATTGCACCATTGGCTTCTTACTCGATCCATCACCACATTTTTCTCCTTCAAAGTTTTTAACATGGGGAGGCTTGTATGTCTTAATATTTGTTCCTGGCGAAGCGACAAAAATGACTTCTTTTGTAATACTCATATTTTTCAATATAGTTTTTTCCGTAACTAGATCAGCCAAGAAAGTATCTCCTTTTGGTTTAGGTTTCCTATGAATTAAATTTGATCTTAATATTTTTGAATTCATTCCTAAGACCCCACATAAATAAGAAAAAATATTGATTGTCCAAAAATTCTTGAAATTCATTCATTTTTTGAAGTTTTTCAAACTTATCAAAAATTCGAAGTTGAGTCCACAATTCGGAAAACTCATTGTGATACTCTCTAATGAGTAAATTTCCTTGCTTAAGCATTATCATTCTTTCCATTAAATCTATTTTAAACACAAAGTCATCTTGAGAATGATTTTTTTCAAATATTCTCAAGTTTCAAAGGCACTTTCAAATACACTAATTCTGTTTCTAAGTTTATCATCATTTTGACAAATCATTTATATTATTTTCACATTCATTTTCTCCCAAATTTTTAAATCTTTGTTTGTATTTTTCTTAGACTTTAAAACATCATCTAAATTTTCAGCATCTAATTTTGGGTCTTAAATCGTCCCATCTATTTGATAATAAGTATTTCTTTATAGTTCTTACCAAACTTTGATAGCACTTTGGGTCAATAATACATTTGAAAGACTCATTTTACTATCAATTTCTAGAAACAAATAAGAATTTTGATGTTACCTCAAGTACATATGAACATTTTGCGCTGATACACGTGTATATGTATGGATATCTATCTTACAATCCCATTATTTTAAAACTACCATGATGCACCTTTCAATCCCATATTGTCTCTCATATGGCATTGTTCCCTACATCATGTAAGACAATCAGAGATGGATTATGGATTTTAATCAACTCTCTTAACCAGGTTCTTGTGTGCTTCTCAAATGTTGACTTTGGTTTTCGTCATGGAACTTATGGCATAACCATGCAAGGACCTCATGTTTGGGTTTGAAAACTATGTAAGCATTCAAAGATTGTTGTCAGTAGGAGGTTTGTCTTTGGATTTGACTGTTCGTTGTTTGTTTTCCTTCCCAAAACATATTTTATCTGGTAATAGGTGGTTTGCCTTTGTGTCTGAAGTGTGCTGCTTGTTTCCTGACGTACTTAACACTAAAGCTTTCAAGATTGTTCCAGTTCAAGTGGCAGTTACTGAAGAAAGCATCACAGGTTTTCTATCTACATTTTGCTTTGAAAAAGCGTGCAATCATTGAAGAGTTCCATGAGAAACAGGAGCAGGTATGGACATCTTTATAGCAGATTGTTTCTATTTTGATTGTCACTAAAGCATTGGACTCCCAAATGTATATTTCGTGGTTGATTATGGTTTAAAAGCTTTCTGGTTGAACCCAGTAAGTCGTCCGTTCACTGGGACAAACTCCAAGGCTTTCGTGAGGGAGGGAGGGAGCACTTTATATGTGTAACAATGATGGCAATCGTTAAAAATCATATCACGGAAAAGTATATCTCTGCGCATATACACAATAATTGAGTGATGTAATAAATAGAAACATATTATCTGCATACACTATGTTTTCATACAAAACATTTGAGCTTGTGCCACTATTTTATTGGTAACTGAGAGATACCACCTTCCTACGGTTCAGAACAAACTGGATGAAATCTCTGAGGCTATTATCCTCTTCTCTGGGCATTGGCTTGCACAGGTTGTGGCACCCAGGGAAATCAAACTTTGACTGCCTGGCTAGAAGTCAGAGCCTTTTCAATTTGGTGAAACAACCTGCTGGGGCCTATGATTTTAAACATTCACACACAAATATACATAATATGGAAAAGGACACTTGTATGATGACATGTCAACATAAGGGTGGCTGCTGCTAGGAATTGTGCTTGTGATGTAGCAGCATAGTTTTCAATAAGGCATTTATGATGTTTTCTAATGCGTTTTGGTGTCTATTTCACATGCAAGGCGAAAGAATGGCTTCAAAACTTGGGTATAGGGGAACACACGGCAGTTGTACAAGATGAAGATGAAGCTGATGATGATGCTGCTGTCCTACAACATGAAGAAAACTATGTATCAAAGAATAGGTGGTCCTAAGATCCTTCACACATGCAAAATCTAGCTCTGTGCAATTTATTTAGATGCTTTGCACAAAGTTTTCTTGTCTAGTACAAGTTAAGATTCTTCCAACATCTGGTCAATATCTTGACCTCAGATGTGTTACATGTTCTATATATAAAATAGTTTCATTTCCCCAGCATTCTTGTAAGTTCATATTTGATATATGTATCTGCATCTGTGTGTGTGTGTGTGTGACACATATGGATAGTGTTGGAGATAACTTGAATCTTGTTAATTTAGTTTTAAGTTTAGTCATATGTATGTATGTGGAGTCGTATGTAAGGTGGATTCTTTTTATATTCAGTCATATGTAATATGGGTCCTAATGGATCGGATTCTGATCCATTAGGAACTAAGTCTAATTAGTTACTAACTAGGGGTATTTAGGACTTTTAAGTTAGATTAGTATTATAAATACTAGTGTGTGATTAGGGTTAAGTAAGTGAGGGGAATCACGTGAAAAGCAAGGGGCGGCTGCCAGGAGGCCGACCTGCTCCATGTTCCTACATCTTGTGTATTCTTTCAATTATCAATAAAAATGCTTTCTGCTGCATGATTTCAACAGATAGAACTTACAAACTTAGTAGTCTCCTTATGTTATTGGTCGAGCTATATAAACTAATATTTGAACCCCAAGCTTCCAGTAATGAGGAATTCTGAGCTAGTTTTCTTCAAACAGGGATGTTCCTTCTATTGCAGCATTGCCAATTATCAAGCCAGCACTAGGACGACAGCAATCTATTTCAGATAGAGCAAAGGTTGCGATGCAGGGTTATCTCAACCATTTTATGGGGAACATGGACATAGTTAATTCTAGGGAGGTAAACTTGAACCTCTGGCACTGTTGGTAATCTCATGATATTTATACATGAAAAATTCATGGACCCATATGCACATGTATCCTTTCTTCAACATGACATCCCTCCCATGTTTACGGGCTTTTATATGCATCCTATTGGCTCCTAATGAGGTGGTGTCATTTCTGTTTTATGTATCTTGGGGTAACCAACAACTGCTTGATTTATAGGTCTGCAAGTTTTTGGAGGTCTCAAAGTTGTCTTTTCTGCCCGAGTATGGGCCTAAACTGAAAGAGGATTATGTGATGGTGAGCCATCTACCTAAAATTCAGAAGGATGTCAGTGAAAGGTGTTGTCCATGCCATCTCTTTGATTGTTGCAATGATAATTGGCAGAAGGTAATGCCACATTTCTGGTTTCTTTTTCTTAGTTTTCTCCTAGAGAGAGAATGGGGGAGAGAGAGACTGTGTCACATGGATTCCCAAATATATGAGCAAGATCGAGGGTTGCATTAAGCATTTGAAAAATACTCAGCACAGAAAGTATTGAGAAATAAAGTTGATGTTATATCTTTTTCTCTCTGATGCTAATATGTATGTCTGGCTATGCATGTTCACACGTATGTCTTTTCATCTGTATTTCGTCCATTATGATTTCGATTAACTCCTAGACAATACTAAACATATAGGCTAGGTAAATACTAGGTATTCATCATCATTTTAACTATGACGTTAGTGGTTATGCAAGAAGTTACCGTGTGATGGTTACAGCATAAGCATATGTAGATTAGGTAGAGGAAAACTCACTTTTAAGGGATTCTGAATTACAATGATCTCATAATAGTATGTTTGAAAAACTTTTACCAATTTTTATGCTGAATGAGTTGTTGAAGATCCGTTTTAGTTTAATTTTCCTGCATTATCCATATTTAGTTTGTATCTTCTTGTTTGTATGGAAGCCTCCTGTACGTGTATCACCCATTCTCTTGCAAATTTCGTACTTCTGCAAATTATGAGAATTAATGAAAAGAATAAATGGAAAGTCTTTGCCATTTTTTGTAACAGTTTTTTTTTTCATGATGCCACAAGAATATTGCAAAATTTGATATTTTATTATTTGGACATTTTCAGCTCTTTTACATATTTTTTGCTTCTTTTATTTAAATTCATGGTTTAACTTGCTTCTTTTTTTTTGTATAAAGCAGTATTAGTAACTGTTATTTGAACTATTGTTGAAGCATCCCTGCTTTTTCATGAGCTTTTATTACGAGAGTACACCTTTTAAAATCTGTCCCAAGGGAAACCATATGTGGGTGCATGAGTTCGTGCATAATCTGTGAGAGTATGTCACTGTGTTGTGTGTGCATGTACATGTGTATGTATATGTTTGAGTTGTGTGTGCGTTCAGGTGTGCATGTTTTTCTTGGAATGTGTCTGTCTAATCTAGTCTCTTTAAGTAGTTTCCTGTGCCGATGCATTGCTTCTTTTAGGTATGGGCAGTTCTGAAACCAGGATTCATAGCTCTTCTGGAAGATCCTTTTGAAATGAAACTCTTGGATATAATTTTGTTCGATGTACTACCACCTTCTGATGGCAATGGTGAGGGCCATGTTTCTCTTGCGAAAGAAATGAAGGAGCGAAATCCTTTGCGCAATGGGTTCACAGTGAGTTCTTCTTGCAGTTTCATTTCTTACTTGACATAAAATAGTATCTATCGACGACTTTGAGAGATCATAGCAGTTCAACATGTTGTAAAGCACTGGGGCTTCCTATTGTTATTTTCCTTTTTATAGCAATACTAGATGTGAGAGTATAGCTGCTAAAGGAGAGCATCAGTCTGCATTGCTTAGTTATAGGCCTCTTTCCACTGCATGAGGTGTTCAACCATGATGTTTTGGCTGCTGTTTCCCCATTTCTTTTTTCTAAGTTGGTCTACTTTGATGCAAAGACTTGACTCTTGAACTTAACCCTACTTAATGAGATGATGGCACACATGGAGTGAGTTATTCATAGATAAAAATGTTCACTATTTTATTTGTTATCAATTGTTGCTCCATGTGATCTAGCATGGTAAAACTGGAACCAAGATTAGGATGAGTTGTGCTAAAGTTATACTGGATTCAGGAATCAGGAAGAAAATAAGACACAGTACAAGAACCATCAGTAAATGATGTTCCCAGTGGTGGGATGTGAAATGGAAATCAGGATTACCAAGCAAATCAGGAATATAATCATGGGAACTCTGTTTTCAAAGAGAATCAGGATTGCTAACTGTCGTCACTTCCAGCTTGTGAGGATATTGATTCCACCTCTCCGGGCTTCTTCAAGATCGTTGAATTGTTTATACCTGCAAAGCCATTGTCTCTAGTCCTTGTAGGTTTAACAATTGTTTATCCATCTCCACTTTACTATCAGATAATACACACAAATGCATATGTACATACGTATTAGAATTTTCTATGTAATGATGTATGTGGGTCTAAATACATTATTTTCTCTTTCTTCCTTATATTGTTAGAAAGTATTGCTTAAATTTGGTTCTATGGTGGCCTATGTCACACGGGTGTGGGTGCGGGTGCAGGATACTGCAAATTTCAAAATTTTTGGGTGCGGCGACACGGCTAGGATATATAATATTCAAGCTACAACAAGTGAGACATCAATTAACATAAGTATATGACAATAGCAAGTACATAATTTTATATTAAAGCAAAATACATAAATGGTAAACAACTACTAATTTCATCATAATACACAAATCAATCTTCACTATCTGGACCCATTTATCCAAAAAGACCCGAACTTCAAAATCGATACCAGATTTTGAAGCGTGGAATATCCACACAAAAGGAAGTGAAGAAGGTCCGCGTTGAGATATTTTTCTATGTTCATTGACGGTGTTTCATGGGAGATTATGGAAGACAAGCTTAAGGAGCATTTTGGAAACTATGGTGAGGTAACTCAGGTGGTCATCATGGGAGATAAGGCCACGAGTCGACTAAGAGTCTTCGGTTTCATCGTCTTCACGGATTACTCCCTCTTTGATCGGTTTCTGCAGAATAAATACACCATAGACGACAGAACTGTGAGTTACAATTTTTTTTTTGCATTTTTTTTGCCATGCCGCACCGACACGGTGTCGGTGTTGGTGTCACACCCGTGTCGAGGTCGACACTCCACCTCTTAGAAGTGTCTGTGTGACTTAGATGGTGGCATAAGTGGATACTGACAATCTTTGTTTGCTTTCACTTAGTAAACTTTTTAGTGCAGTGGTCTTTGTGCATCAAATTGTTGTAACCAGTGTTGTGCGTATCGGTTCGTATTGTACAATACAGACCTATCGATGTAGGACCTATATCGCACTAGGTAAGTGTATCGGGCAATCTATGTTATCAATAGTGCGTTACAGCGAATTAGCAGTTTCGTGACTGCTATAACAGTTCGAAATTCACGGCCATCTAGCATGGACTTATTAGCGTCATTAAGAGCACTATAGCAGTCCGCTATATTATTAATAACGTATAGGTCAGGTCAATCCAATGGATATGGGTCGACCTAACCTAATTCCCAAATGTATACTAGATTAGGTCAAGTTTCAACCCCCATCTCCTCTCTCTCGTGCCTTCTATCGCCACTGACCTCCATCGATTAAATGGAGAAGTGCATCAGGTATTCTATGTGACAAGAATATATCATTAAAGTTTGAAAGAAAAATATTATAGAGTAATAATTAGACCTGCAATGTTTTATGGTTCTAAGCAGTGTTATCCGTCTACGTACGGTAACCTGTATTGTATGATACAGGTTATCGTGGCGATATGCCCAAAAAAAAATTTCAAATTTTTTTTTTCAATTTTTTTGTGTGCAGGTTTGGCCTCTCTTCGCCTCTCTTTACTTCTTTGCAAGGCATCCTCCGATATACTTGTTTTGGATTGCAAGCTATATATGTAACATGTAAATTCGGGTTTATAATTTCATTTATTGAATAAGAATAATTTATGAACAAATAAAAATTGTGACAAAATCATTTCCTTTTCTGTTGCCATCTTTTAGGTATATTTCTGCTATTAGTTTCTAATTTCATGAAATCGCAAACAATGAAGCAATTTGGTTGTCTTGGTTCATTGAGTGGGTATTTCACAACTTCACTATTTTAGGGTTCACCTTATTTGACTTCCATTGAGTTGAACATGATCAACGTGTATGAGGCTTAACTTAGTCTGTGAAGTGAGAAATAGAGCTCAAGCATTAGTTAAAAAGCTAGTCTCCAGTAAGAGAAAAAGGGGATATCATCAAGTAACAATATCACATCACTGAGGTGTCATAAACTCAATAATCAAAGAAATGGAGCTTTTCGTTTTGCTCACAGATGAAAATTAGCAAATATGACAACTACATGTACAAAGATAGCAGTTTGTTAATTTTGATATATTAGATTAGTGGATTATGGAAGATAACGAAGAAAATGCACTCCTAACTGAAGAAGACATTGCATGGATTAATTTGAAAGGAGTGCAACATCATTAGGGAGATGAAGATTTTGATTTTGAAGTAGAAGGTGATGAGAAACTTTGAATCTTCATCAAGGAGAAGATGAAGATTATTTAGTTAATGATCGTGATACAAATTTACAATATGTAAAATGTAAATGTATTTCATTTTTTGCTTCAAAATATGTAAATTTGGATGCAATTGTTCAATGTTGAATGCTTAATATGTACTAAACTTTGCATTATATGAATTCAAAGCAATTACCAGTTTTTTCCTAATTTTTCCTGATTTTTTCTTTTTTTTTTTCTTCAGATTTTTACTAATTTTCTTGATTTTTAAAATTTTCTTTATTTTTTAATATTAAAGTACGATACGATGCGATATGCTACGATAGGCTCGTATCATGGAGCCCAACGATATGCGATACGATACGCGTCAGACAACACTGGTTCTAAGTGTTAAGCAGTTAATCATCAACATGTACAAAAAATGATAAAGATGTTGAGATGGATGCATGGTCACACAATGAAAGACCATATTATTAATGTAATAGGTGGCATGGGCCATTATGGCCCGTGCACTCTGTGGGAATGGCAGGGCCACTAGGGCCCACAAGGCCATAACCGTTGAGCCCAACGGCATGCTAGCCAACGGCTATGGCCTGGCCAGCAACTAGCCGTTGAACTCCAGCGGCTAGTGCTGGCCAAGGCTGACCGGCCGGCCAATACACTTGCTTCTTGTGCTCTTCTTTGCTCTCCTTTGTGGCCTCTTATGTACATATGTAAACTATATAAATACCTCACTAATTCATGAATAAAGTATGCTGTCATCGTACAACTTTTGCTTTGTGTTTGGCTTGCTTTCGTTCTCTTGATTGATATATTTGAGTTTGACACCTATTCTCGGGTGACTTGAAATCTTGCGATTTGTCAAAGTTGCATTGTGAGCACCAACCTTCGATCATCAACATCAATTTATATGGTATCAGAGCCTCGGATTGAAGAAATCGAGTGTATTGGAAAGCATGCCAACTTTGGAAAATCTACAATTCTTGTTTATTGACATTGCGAAGTTAAAGGTAACTTTAGAAAATATGTTTGTTTTGAAAATTGAAGGAAAATAATGAAGTTCTCAATTGATTACGTTGTCTTCATTGAAATTTTGGAATTTCCTAGAAATTTTGTCTTCTCTTGAAACTTGCTAGTATAACATTGTGTTTGGATGTGTTCACTTATAAATTCTCCCACACATTTCTTGATTTTGGATGTGTTTGTTAGGAAAATATAACTTTTATTAGTAATATATGATTATGTTTTTTTTTTATATATGCTTGTGTTTTTGAAATTGATCTTTTGATTTTAATGAACGACTCTTGACTAAAATAAATTTGTGGCCATGTTTGATATGTTCGAAACATTTGAAAACTTGGTTGTTTTTTGTTGTTTATCTTAGATGCTCAAAGACATGAGTTAGGCTAGTATGGTTGACATTCTCGTTTTTCAAAAGTAGTGTATTATCATTATCTTTAGTTATTGATCCATGTTTTGCCCTTAATGAGTTTGAAGAAGGTGATAGATTAGCTCATTCGCATTGCATTGCTTCATTTCTCAAATTTCATCTTCCCATTTTGATTGGTTCATTGATAATAGTTTTGTTACCCATACCTTCGTTTTCTATAGAAATTTGCTTTCTTTTGATGGTTTGGATAGTTGCATCTAGAGTTCTAATACAAAAAACAAAAACAAAAGCTCAATGATATTTCTTTTGATTCATGGTTGTTATAAGAACATTATGCGATTTATTTTTGGATTAAGGATGGTTTATTAGTTTATTTCCTCTTTCTATGATAAATCCTATTTTGTTTCGGTGTAAATATGGTAACTTAAGATCTCTTGAAGCATGTTTTTGAAATTATCGTTGAATAATTACTTGGATTTTGAAGAAATCACTATGTTTTTCAGTGCTAAGTGTCCTTTGTTGGTTGCGACTGTCTGTTGGTCGGTGTGTTCTATGCTTTCGGTATATTTCTTTTGTAATTTTTGGGTCTGTAGACACATAAAATTTTCACTCTGGGTTCTTAGGCCTGAAGTGAACCTTTTCGTGTGTCTAAGTCGCTTTTATAAAAAGGGCGTGCCAGCTAGCGTACTCAAGCTAGCGAAGTAAGTTTTGAAAATCTGACTCGTTTGGGGCGACTGTGAGCAAGTGAGGTCTTTTCGTCGCAGACCTTCTTGCACCGATGCGCAAGGGTCAATCTGTATGCTTAACAAAGTCGATTTTAAACAAGTATAACCTCTTTGCAAACATGCGAAGTGTTTGATTGGGTTTTGTTTGTATGGTTGCAAATTTTATTTCACGTGGGATTTGCACGTGCCTATGTCTTTCAATTTTTTACGCTATTTAGGCCAACTAGGTGTGTGCTCAAGTGACCTAAGTTGGGCGATTTTTGCACGGGTGTATGGGGTTTTGCTTTGATGCAATATGCTTCTTAACTCGTGGTATGGCGAATATGCAATGCAAACTCACACAACTCCAAGGGAAAATTCCCGAAATTGAAAGACAATGCTTAAGAGAAATTGCAAAAGGGAATATGGCTATATCTTAAGAGCGGAAAGACTCAATTGTGTAAGTGTGTGTCGTGTATATATTGAAAGACTACTCACACAGCTGAACCTTAAAACCCAAATCTTAAAGACATAGCGGAAGGGAAATACAACTATATATATATATGGGCCTGAAGGTCGCCAACGTGTGCATGGGTGTTGTGTATATATGTAAAGACAACTCACACGACTTGGAATGTAAAACCCAAATTGAATTGCAATATGGCTCTTATTAGAGTCTTGGGAGTAAGAGCGAAAGCTCAATGTGTGTGAGTGTGGAATTGAAAGACCACGCACACAACTTGAATGAAAACCCCAAATTGAATTGCAATACGGCTCTTATTAGAGTCTTGGGAGTAAGAGCGAAAGCTCAATGTGTGTGAGTATGGAATTGAAAGACAACACCCACGACTTAAATATAAACACACGCAGCTGAACTTATATAAATAAAATTATATCTTAGGGGCTGTCAAGGCCCGTGTGTGTGCAAAAGGTGTGCAACTAAGAGCGGAAAGGCTCAAGTGCACGTGGGTGCTTGTGTGTCAAACCAAGTTATTACATCTTGGGGGGAGACTACGCTCCATTATTACAACCCCATGTCAAAATTTAATTGAATGTAAAGCAAGTTCATATAATGGATCAAGTTTAGATACTTACATGTAGCTGGTCCATCTTCAACTTGCGTGGATTTGGACTTGTGATTCGCCTTGGGTAGCCAAGAGGAGTCCCTTAGGTAGCTTGTCGCGGCTGGTAGGAGTGCTGGCCGACTGATGTTGAGGTGTTGTAGGGAAGGTAGGTTGAGCTAAGGGGTGATGCTGGGAGTTGGGATGAGTTTGGGGACAGGTAGGGCTCGGTTGGAAGTGAAGGAGTTGGGGAATGGTAAAGGGGTGCTGGAAATTGGGCGACTAGGGGTGGCAGGTGGATGGGAGGTGCTCAACTGGGAGGAAGAGAGGTGTTGGCTAGGTGGAGGGGAGAAGGGCAGGTGGATGGGAGTGCTGGTGCTTTGGGGAAGGGAGAGTGGTACTAACCGGGAAGGAGGCGGCAGGTGGAGTTGGAGTGGGGTGGAAGAGGATGGCGTTGTCCAGGTCCTCGCCGGGTGGAAGAGTGGTAAGTACTGCTCGGTTGGGAGTGGAGAGGGTGAAGAGAGGTGCTGGCCGAATCCCTTGAAGAGTGTCCAGCTAGTGAAGAGGGTGTCCTGAGAGCCTGGAGAGAAGAACCCGCAGGTGGTGGATGGGGTTTATATAGGCTGGCTAGGGATTAGTGGCTGGGACAAGGGAGCTAGGTCGGTTGGGCTGGGCCAGATATTTATTTTGGTGGGCTGGGATATGGTGGGCTAGATATTTCTATTTAGGTGGGTTGGGTTAGTGGTTTGGGGTAGGTCGGTTAGGTGGGCTGGGTTTAGTTGGTTAGGGACTTAGGTGAACTAAGGTTAGCTTAGGGTTAGTTGGTTAGGGTCTAGGTGGTCCAGCTAGGTGAGGTCGGCTAGGTGAAGTGGGTGCGGTTTTGGGTGAGAAGGGCTAAGTCTAGGTTAGGTTTGGGTTAGGTTTTAGGAACAATGGCTAGGTGAGGTAAGCTAACTTAGGGCTAGGTTTAGGAACCACCTCTTGGCGCCGGTCCATTGCCTTAGTTGCAGCCATATCCAAGTTGGTGCAGCCCTAGGTCAAGTGTAGATGCATACAAGCTTGAACCCACACTCTTGGTTAAACCCACAAGGCTAACCCACTTTTTTGACCAAAAGTCAAGCCTACCAACTTTCTCACTCTTACTTTATGGCCCCTTTTCTTTTTCTACCCAAGCCTTCCAAGGCTATTCACGTGAACTTTTGTGGGCCCCTCACCCCCATTTATGGGGAGGTGAAGTGGGCCATGGATACAGATATTGGATTTGGATCTTGGGATCCAAATCCAAATATATTTTGGGTTTGGATATGGATATATATGGTTCAGATCTGATCCAAATTTGATTTTTTTGATTCCTTCATGGCGTTTCGAGACGGACGGTTTGTGCGAGGCATGACTTCATAAGTACTCCGTCTTGCGTTGGGTCTTCGCCAACATTATCGTCCGATCTTTTTCTCACCTGCAGGATTTCATTTTGATCATTTTTTTGATATTTGGGGCTTGGATGTCTGAGAATTTAGGGATGCTTTTGACATGAGGGTTGATATACCGAGTTTGAAGTATGCTTCGGGTCCGGGTTTTCTTTTGCCTTTTCGATCCGCTTTTATCAGGCCAGGAGGCTTTTGGGGCTTCAAAATACTATTTATAGTCTAAAAGCAATATGTACTGAGTTTTAAATCATATGTACAGGTTTTTAAATATGTACAGGATTGTCTGGAAGGCTCCTGGGTTTCCAGACTCAAAATAGCTCTTTGGGGCTGCTTTTGTAAAATCAGGTATGTTTGAGAAAATCGTGGGATTTTGGGATGTTTACAGGGTCCTCTCGGTATGACCTTTTATTTCAAAACTTCTGTGTTCAAATTCAGTGCTTAGGTTCGTCCAATTGATCTTATTTTTGCTTTGTTATTTTTTGTTATTTTTTGTCAATACTCAATCTTAAAGTTTTCTGGTTGCACCCACATGCCCATTTCGTGTTATTTTTCATGATTCTAAGTTGAGAATTGAGGGTCTTGATGATCTAGGCTCAATTTCTCGTTTTTTGGGTTTTTATTTTGGGGATGGTTTATGGTTCTCGAATAATCTATTTTGCGATTGTAAATGTGCAATACATCTATATGGGTGTTGGTTTCCCTTGTGTAGTTTCGTTTGGGTTTTGGTATTTAAGTGACTTGATAAGGGTTGGAATAGCTTTGCCCTTTTGTCCTTGAAAATTGGTTTAATGAAGATTGGGTACTTAGCTAATCGTTGCTTCTTTATATGTGGGTTTTGTTTGGCTTGTTTATTTATTAAGAAATTGACTATCATTCTGGGTTTGCCATGTGAATTCGGCGAGTCTTGTACTTTTTGTGATGTTGGTTGCTTTGAGAATCCAGTGATGATGTTATTGTGGAAGGAACTGAGCCTTTTTGTGGTTGTATGTAGTGATGGTAGGGATATGCAATATTCCATAATATCAGTTTGTTTCTTTGTCATCTCATTTGAGGGAACCACTTTTTCTTATCCTTGATCCAACAATGTTAAATTGTACGTGGATTAGATGAACTTATTGGAAAGAAACATGGGCTCAGTTTAATTATTGAAACATTTTACTGGAAACATAAAACTTTTTCATTGCACTTAATATTATTGCACATTTGTATAGTATTTGCATTACTGAGTTAAATGAACAGATTTGGCTATTCGATCCGATTCCGTTGTGCATGGTATTGAGACTTAGCCCATCCAGGTGTGTTCCTTCCAACTTGGTTAAATGCAATATTGATTAGATCAAATTGTTTGTTGACATGTTTAGAAGAAAAATGTGTTGTGACATTTGAACGATTTCAAACTTGATTATTGATAAGATCGAAAATGTATTTGTTAGAAAACAATAAGGGGTATCTTCATGTATAATTGAGTTCCATGTTGTTGGCCTTTTGTTGAAGACCTTTGTGACTAAGGTGCTTCGTGTTGGTGGCCTTTTGTTGGAAATCATTTAATGTTTGAAGATATACTTATTGTTATTTGAGACATTTGGAAAAATATTTGTTGACAATGAGTTGCATCTACTTGTATGACTAAGATTTATATGTTTGGCCTTTGGTTGGAAATTAATTAAAAATTGAAGATGCACTTATTTGAAGATTTGTGATCTTGATAACTTTAAGGTTGCTTTTTCATGAGATTATAATCTCCGTTTGTTGGCCTTTTGTCGGAAATCTTTGTGATTAAGATGTTCCATGTTGTTGGCCTTTTGGTTGGAGAGTAATCAATATTGAAAAAGACTTATAGTTATCTTGATTAACTTGTATGTGATAAAATTGTTTTAATAAACCTCATGAAACTTTTTGAAAGGCACGAAGTTGATTCCTTTGACTTGTTTTAATCATTCTATTGGATTGCCTTATTTTTGGAACCATAGAATCATTTTTGAGTTTAAAAGATATTTATGGGCCTTGGGAATTGTATGTTTGACTTGAAGGTTTTGATTTTTGCCTTAAAAAGCTTGTTTGGGTTTGAGTTTGATTAGAAGGTTTTGAGCTTTGCCTTAAAAAGCTTGTTTGAGTTTGAGTTTATTCTCAAAACTCAGGTTTGAGCTTAGCCTTAAAGCTCGTTTGACTTGGCGGGTTTTGAGCTTAACCTTAAAAAGCTTGTTTGATTAGAAGGTTTTAAGCTTTGCCTTTAAAAGCTTGTTTGGGTTCGAGTTTGTCCTTAAAACTTGGGTTTTGAGCATAACCTTAAAATGCTTGTTTGATATACCAAGGTCCCCTTACAATATCACAAGTTTATAGTGATTTATAAATCTAGTTGTTATAATAGACAATCCTATTTGAATGATATCAATGTTTTCTCTCAAATGAGTTTCTTTAGATCAAATCAACTTCATAATTTTTGGCTTATCTTTTGGGTTATAAATCATCTTCTTGGTTTTTAGAAATTGAGCAAATGCACGTATTGATACTTCATTGATTTTCATGCAGGATGAAAAAAGAATTGATACATTGGTTGTGGAAATATGATCTAGAGTTGTTTCAAAGGAAGCAGTGGCAATCTGGATACTATTTTTATGGAAATTCTTGTTACAAGCAAACACAAGAATTAAGTTGTATTTGATTATGTGGACAAACTTTTGGTATATACACCATTAGTTTGAGAGGGTGTGTTAATGTAATAGGTGGCATGGGTCACTAGGGCCCGTGCACTCTGTGGGAATGGCACGGGCCACTAGGGCCCGCAAGGCCATAGCCGTTGGAGCCCAATGGCATGCTGGCCAACGGCTATGGCCTGGTCAGCAACTAGCTGTTGGACTCCAATGGCTAGTGCTGGCCAAGGCTGGCTGGCTAGCACACTTGCTTCTTGTGCTCTTCTTTGCTCTCCTTTGTGGCCTCTTATGTACATATTTAAACTCTATAAATACCTCACTAATTCATGAATAAAGTATGCTGTCATTGTACAACTTTTGCTTTGTGTTTGGCTTGCTTTCGCTCTCTTGATTGATATATTTGAGTTTGACACTTATTCTCGGGTGACTTGTGTTAAAGAATTCTGCAAAACTGAAGAGATATCAGCAGTCGATATAGTCATTCTTATCATTGTTATTTATTGGTCTTTCTTTCTTTGTTTTTAAAGTTAGCTTTAAATAAGCCTCATTAATGACATTCTTGTAATTTAGAGAATCTTTGTACAACTGATATTTAAGGGTTCAAACCCTATCAACCGATTGTACTTTTGCGGAGAAAAGAAAGTGATTAGAGGGCGGCAACTGCACAGACCGCACCTCCTCCATCTTCTCAGCTAAGTCACCATTATTACTTGTTTATTTGATTTGATATTGTTTGCACATGGTATCAGATCGTGCATACTCATTACTGGTAAGGAGAAACGTTGAAGGGAGCCTCTACTAGAAGGCAACAGTCTGTCATTAGATGGACATAACATAATCGATACAAAATCATCACCATATTGTATTGGTCTGTCATTGACTGGACAGGGAATTTGATATCATTTGCCTGCCGTTGATTGGACAGGAAATATATTGCGATTGGCCTGTCGTTGACTGGACAAGAAAGCTATTCGGCTAGTATTGTTGGCCAGAACTGTTGTTGACTGGACAGGGAAATTATTCAGCCAGTATTATCTAGCAACACAAAACCTGGCACATAATAGGCCAAGTCTTATTGCATCAAGAAGCAAACACAGAGAATTTATTGCGACCATTGAAGGATCAGTTTCATAAGGTAACTTTGGTCTTATTACATCAAGAAGCAAACATGCAGGATTTATTGTGATCATTGAAGGATCATAATCATTAGGTATGTAATTTTGATACTGATTTATAATACAACTGTGCATCACATCGTGGGACTTCAACTTCAGACTACACTCCATCTATATTGAATTGAAATAACAAATCAGTTTACATACTCAAGCATATATATAATGGAGAAAAGAATGAAAGAAGAACAATTAGTTATTGGTGGCAACGACCAGAAACAAGAGCCTTTTAAAATTACAAATATCCGTTTAGAAGGCAAAAATTACAAAGAATGGGCAAGATCAATTGAATTAGTTCTTCGTGTTCGTGGGAAATTATCAATGATTAAACCAAGCCAGCCACAACCCGATGCAGAGAATGCAGATTTTGACAGACGGTCCAAAGATGATGCATTAGTAAGCTCATGACTTCTTCAATAAATGAATCAGTCTATCAGTAAAACATTCATGTATTTAGAATCAGCTGCAGAGATTTGGGGAGCAGTTGAAGAAGCATTTTCAAGACAAAGTAATATAGCAAAAGAATATGAGATTATTGAGAAAATAAGGTGTCGACAAGGTACTAGATCAGTCAGTGAGTATTATGGAGAATTAAGAGAATTATGGAATGAACAGAGATATTTTGTGGAAAATAAATGCAGCCATTGTGTGAAAGAAAGAACAGCCGAAAGTGAAATTCAAAAAGTGTTTGATTTGCTTTGGGGAGTTTCGCTAGAATATGACTTAATCAAGCTGAATATTCTAAGTAAAGAAGACCTGCCATCACTGGGGACGGTATACTCACTCTTATTAGGAGAAGAAGACAGAAAAAATCTAGAAAAAGGAGAACATACCCAAACTGAAAAATCTGCTTTTGTTGGTAGAGGCAATATAAGCTATCAAAGAGGTAGAGATTCAGGAAGAGGCCGTGGAAGAGGAAGATCATAGAATTACGAGTATAGGAATAAGCTTCAATGTATGCACTGTGAGAAACGAAGACATACTAAAGAACATTGCTGGGAAATTATCGAAAAACCTGTAGAGTATAAAAATTATGGTAGTCATGTGACTGCTACATCTAAAAAGGAAAAAATTGAACCAAATTCTATATATGAAATGGCTGAACTGAAAAAACAACTTGCACATATAGAAAGTCGTCTTCGTGATCATCCTTCAACATCATCTTCAAAGTATGAGACGAACCAGCCTACTTCCTATAGTATGAGTGGTATTTTTTGGAAAAAATTCTGTATATTCAAATTATTGGGTGATTGACTCAGGAGCTACAGATCATATGGTAGGAGATAAATCTGGTTTTAAAGAATATAAAGTTATTTCTACACCTCAATATGTAAAGATGGCCAATGGCTCATTAATTCCAATGGAAGGAACAGGAGAAATTTAAGGGAAGAATTTTAAACTTAATTCAGTGATATACATTCCTAAATTTCCAGTAAATTTACTTTCTGTAAGCTCTTTGGTTAAAGACATGAATTGTTCAATCACATTTTCTCCATCTGGTTGTGTGTTTCAAGATCTGAGGACGGGAAGAACCTTTGGACGTGGTGAATTGAAAAATGGGTTATACTTACTTCCTGGTCCACATCCTATGATACAGAGAAGAGCATTGGCATTTAAGTGGAAGAAGAAATAAGACTTTGACATAGTAGATTAGGACACCTACCTGTTTCTAAGATTCATGAGTTTGTTCCTTTTGTAATTCCAAAAGACATGGTTATTCAATGTGATGTATGTTAGAGAGCTAAACACCATAGAACATTATTTTCTAGTAGTAACTCTAAGTCGTCAGTTCCATTTGAGTTAATATATTCTGATGTATGGGGTCCATGTTTGACACCTTCTTTGGGCAATTTTAAGTACTTTGTTACTTTCATTGATGACTATTCCAGACTCACGTTTGTTTACCTTGTGAAATCAAAGACCGAAATACCATCTATTTTTTCTATGGTTCACAATCTAATTAAGACTCAGTTTGGATATGCAATTACGATTCTTCAATCTGATAATGGTGGTGAATTTTATAATTCTGTTTTGGAATCATATCTTCAAAGCCATGGGATTCTTCATCAAACTTCTTGTGTGTACACCTCTCAACAAAATGGAGTTGCTGAAAGAAAAAACAGACATATTTTGGAAATTGCTACAACTCTCTTGCTTGAACACAAAGTTTCAAAGTATTTTTGGTCAGATGCAATTCTTACAGCTGTGTATCTCATGAACAGACTTTCCTTTGTTGTTTTTGGTGGAAAATCTCCATTTAACATGATTAAACCTAATTCTAATCCATTTCATCTTATTCCTAGAGTGTTTGGATGTGTATGCTATGTTCATATTCACAATCAGTTTAGGGACAAACTTGATCCAAGAGCTGTCAAATGTGTTTTTATTGGGTATTCTAGTGAAAAAAGGGATATGTTTGTTATGATCCAAATTCACATAGGAAATACATTTCCATGGATGTAACATTCTTTGAAAATACTCCCTTATTTGGCAATCCTATTGATGAGTCAGACTCTACTATTGAAGATACTGTGCTTCCGATAAATATTACTGGCGATGAGAGAGATGAACATATTGTTAATGAAGATGATCAACAACAGGAAGAAAAAGAGACTCAAGTATATCAAAAGGGAAAGAGGAATATAGTTATGCCCAATCACGAATCAAGGGGGAGTACCTACCTCAGATTCCTCCGATCTCTCAGAGACTATTCCATTTGAAGCAGACGATTTGAATATTCCAATAGCTCACAGAAAAGGAAAGAGAACATGTGGTAAGTATCCAATTTCACATTTCATTTCTTATGATCAATTATCTTCCAGTTATCAGAATTTTGTATTAAAGGCTGAATTATATCGTATTCCAAAGAATTTTAATGAAGCTTCTTAACAGAAACATTGGGTTGAAGCCATGAAATCTGAACTCCAACTCCAAGCACATGAAAAAAATCAGACATGGGAAATCAGTGAATTACCACCAAGAAGGAAAGCAATAAGTTGTAAATAGGTGTATACTATAAAATTTAAAGCTATTGGATCATTAGAAAGATATAAGACAAGACTAGTGGCTCGTGGCTATAGTCAATCATATAGAATTGACTATGAAGAAACATTCTCACCTGTAGCAAAACTCGCATCTATACGAGTCATTATCAGCATTGCAGCACAAAAGAATTAGACCATGTGGCAGCTTGATATAAAGAATGCATTTTTACAGGGAGAACTCAAAGAAGAAGTGTATATTGAACAACCTTCTAGTTTTGAAAACTATGATTTGCCCAACCACATTTTTAAATTGAAAAGGCATTGTGCATGTGCTTGAAACAAGTTACCTAGAGTCTTGGTATGAACTATTGAGCAAGAATTTCTTTCTAGAAAATGGTTTTATAAGAAGAAAGGTTGAGACAACCATCTTTCATCAAACAACAAAAGCATGACATTACTTCTTGTACAAATTTTTGTAGATGATAATTATATTTGGTGCTATCATATAGAATCTCTTTGTAAAGAGTTTGCAAATCTTATGTAAAGTTGAAGTTTGAAGATGTCCAGATGTACGTGGAGAGCTTCGATTTCTTCTCGTCTGTGTCTTCAAATCAAGCAAACAAGAGGATGGATACTTTCATTAGCCAATCTAAGTATTGCAAAGAGCTTGCTTAAGAAATTTGGAATGGAGGGTGCTCAAAGCAAATGGACTACACCATAAGTGAGCACCTTTTGTTACTACCGGACAAGGACGACGGCGATGTGAATTCAGAGAAATCACTAAATATAGAGGTACGATAGATCTACTTCTTTATCTTCACCGCTAGTAGTAATCGGATATTATGTTCAAGGTTTCTGTATGTGTGCAAGATTACCAAGCAAATCCTAAAGAGTCACAATCTTAAATGCCGTTAAATGAATCAACGTAAATATCTTAATAAGCACTTCACAAACGTGGGTTTGCGGGTACCCCAAAGCGTGCCAGCTTATTGTAGCTTAATTGGTTATTCCACTCGATTTTGATTTTGGCTGATGCAAATTGGACAGAAAAGCACTAGTGGGACATGTCATCTTGCTTAAAGCTCACTTCAGTTTCTGGCACAAGCAAGAAACAAAATACAGGACATTGTTCATAATGTCTACTACTGACATGTTGCGTTACCGAAGTATACAGAGTCTGTAAGTTGTTGTGCTCAAATCCTTTGGAATGAAGGAACAACTTCTAAGACTTTGGTTCTGAGCTTAGATCGCATCCTCTATAAGGCGTGATAATACTAGTGCAATAAATCTTCGTCCAAGAACCCCTATTCTCGCGACTCTCTAGAACTAAAATACATTGAGATAAGACATCATTTTATACGAGACAACATACACACTAAGGAATTTCAGTTAGAACATGTGAGGTCAGGAAGTCAGTGTGCTGATATTCTTACTAAAACACTTAACAGAAACCTTTTGATGAGATTATGTAGCAAGTTGGGTGTAACATCCATCTTTCACCCAACTTGAGGGGGAGTGTTAAAGAATTCTACAAAACTGAAGAGATATCAGCAGCCGATATAGTCATTCTTATCATTGTTATTTATCTGTCTGTCTTTCTTTGTTTTTAAAGTTAGCTTTAAATAAGCCTCAATGGCATTCTTGTAATTTAGAGAATCTTTGTACAACTGATATTTAAGAGTTCAAACCCTATCAGTCGATTGTACTTTTGTAGAGGAAAGAAAGTGATTAGAGGGCGGTGAGTGCAAAGACCGCACCTCCTCCATCTTCTCAGTTAAGTCACCATTATTACTTGTTTATTTGATTTGATATTGTTTGCACAACTTGAAATCTTGGTGATTTGTCGAAGTTGTATCGTGAGCACCAACCTTCGATCATCAACATCAATTTACACATATATCCGATGAGGTATTAGAAACAAATTTGTTGTGACACCAATAAATGATAAAATGAGAAAAATTAGTTAAGATGGTTTGAACACATGTAAAGACGACAAAAAAAGCTCTGGTAAAAGGTATGAGAAATTATATAGTAAAAATGTGAAAAGAGAAAGAGGAAGATGACAAAAGTGTTTGAAGGAAATAATAAAGAACGACCTAGTTTACGTTGAGTTAATTGTTAGCATAGCACATGATCGAGCTCTACATAAACAAAGAGTTCTTGTACTCATCCCCATGACCTTTTCGAGAATCTGTTTCACGATCCTTACACTGACAACCTCTTGTGGAAAACAGTTCAGGCCAAAATGTGAGTGCATTTTATAGAGATGACAATATGGGCCGGTCCGGCCCACATATTATATGGGCCTCTAAAGTGCTGGCGTGGCCTAGGCCAGCCCACACCTATGTATATATACATACATATATATATATATATATATATATACATACATACATATATATATATATACATACATACATATATATATACATACATATATATATATACATACATATATATATATATATAGTTTTTTTATTACACGCATATATATGAATAGTTTTTTTCATTACATGTATGTATATATGTATAGTTTTTTCCGCTACATATATGTGTATAGTTTTTACTATATGTATAGTTTTATTTCCATTACGTGTGTATATATAGTTGTTTTATATAAAAATTGTATCATATCGTACAATATGAGTTTATTATGTATCGGATGCGGGGATGACACGATACATTAGAGGATTTATCGGCTCATATCGTATCGTACGAGTCAATATTGATTTTTCTAAATATATAAACTTGAGACCCACGGGGAAGTGTTCTACCTACTCTCAAACATTTTCTTATTGCATGTTGTAGTCTTTCTCACCATATTTTTCACTTGAAAAAATTGGTGTTTTTGTATATCTCGAGATTCCTTATCTTCCAAAAGCCTTTTTCTTGTCGTTTAGCTCTTTCCAGCTTGATGGCGTCTGATCGGTCTGATCCAACGTGGAAGTATTGCACCCAATCTACGAGGGATAACGAGGTTAAGCATGAAGTTATTTTTTGCATGAAACACCATCTTGCAAGAATAAAAAAAGATGCAAGTCATAAGGTGTTTAAAACTATAAAGTATGAAATTCAACAAGTTTTAGAGGCTTTGAATGCTACAAAAGAGAGAAAAAGATTAGAGAAGAGAGAGAGCAAAAGTAGGTGGTTGGGATATGTCTCAATAGTTTGAAGACGTTGCTCAAGAGATGTAGAATGAAGAAATGCATGGATTGGTGTGGTTGAGGAGGAGACTCTTGAGGAGACAAAGAGAAAGTGAGATAAGGGAAGGAGTAGAGGTTCTAATGACAATAACAATGGAGTTGACTCTTGTTCTACTACAAGAGTCTCTATTCGCCTTATGACTACGAGGGATAGTAGAGGAGGTAGAGACTAAAATGCATTCATTTCTTTTCTATGTACGACTCCCAGAGCTCAACCAGGCGTTAGATCCGCTACGGCTTCTGAAACTTTGAAGAATGTGAACCAACATATTAGTTTTAGTTTGTAACTTTGTAGTGTTTAACAACTTTAACTCTCTTAAGCCTGTTGATTCAATTGTGTTTAATCATTAATGTTAATTGTGTTTTCTAATGTTATTTTTTGTTGATTAATTTCAATTTTTTTATTGTTTAGATTTTTTAATGTTTTTTTCTGATATTTACAATATTGAACAAGTTATTTTCAAGGTACAATTATTGTGTATCGGTGCCCTTTACGATACGGGTATCAATACGAGTTTTAGAGCATTGGTTTTCTCCGTTACATGCATATATATATATATATAGTTTTTATATATATAGTTTTTTATTACCTGTACAAATATATATATATATATATATAGTATATATGGCTTATATATATGTATGTATATACATATATTCATATATATGTATGGATACATATATAGTACTATATATATATACATATATATATATGTACTATATATGTATATATATACATATATACATATATTCATATATATATATATATATATGTATACATATATAGTACATATATAGTACTATATATACATATATATATGTACTATATATGTGTATATATACACATATATGTATATATATATATAGTTTTTTTATTACATATGTATATGTAATATATATATATACATATTTTAATGTAAGAATATTATCTGGTCCTGCATATTTACCACCCTTGTTCTACGGTAGAAAAACTATTTTTATAAGCTTTTTAATGAAAATAAAGATATTAGTATTAGCTTAGGAGAGTTAGCCAAATCAGAAAAGTATATAAAGCATAATTTCTACCAACGTATTCAAAAGAGTGAAGTCAAAAAGGGTCTTAAACATAGGATGATAAATCTATAGGACCGGATAATATTTCTATAGAAGTTTGGAAAATCCTAAGAGAGACAGGAATCACTTGGCTCACAAGACTATTTATTGAAATATGGAGAAACCAAAAGATGCCCAAGGAATGGAGAGCGAGTACACTTATACGGTTATACCGATATACAAGAACAAGGGAGACATTCAAAATTGTGTGAATTATCGGAGTATCAAGTTAATGAGTCATACTATTAAATTATGAGAAAAAATTATCGAACATAGGTTAACATAAATATCGAGTACAATTGAGAACCAATTTGGATTCATGCCAGGCAGATCTACTATTGAAGTGATTCACCTTTTGAGACGTCTTATGAAACATTTTAGAGCAAAAAAGAAAGACCTTAATATGATATTTATTGATCAAGAAAAAGCTTACGATAGGGTAGCAAGGGATGTTCTTTGGAGAACTTTGGAAAAAAAAGGTATTTCATTGACATACATATACCTTATAAGAGACATGTATAATGGTGCAAAAACATGTGTGAAGACTCATGAAGGAATGAAACACTTCTTCGAAGTTAATATTAGGTTACATCAAGGATCAACTTTAAGTTCATACTTATTTATAATAGTGATTGATGAGTTAACAAAACATATTCAAGATGAAGTACCTTGGTGTATGTTATTTGCATATGACATAATGCTAGTGGAGGAGTCTAAGGAAAAAGTTAATAGAAAATTTGAATTGTGGAGAGAAATATTAGAAAGTAAAGGCTTATGACTTAGTAGAACAAAGACAATATATGAAATGTAAGTTTGATTATTTGGTTACTTCAGATGACATAGAAATTAAAATTGGCACACATTGCTTTTCCAAAAGGAAAGTTTTAAATACCTAGGGTCAATTTTTAAGAGTGATGGAAGAATTGATGGAGATGTTATGCATAGAATTAATGAAGGTTGGTTAAAATGGAGAGGATCATCATGTATTCTTTGTGACAAGAAGATACCATTAAAATTAAAAGGTAAATATTATAGAGCAACAATTAGACCTGCCATGTTTTATGGTTTTGCGTGTTGGGCAGTTAATCATCAATGTGTACAAAAGATGTCTTGTGACATACATAAATAAAGATGTTGAGATGGATGAGTGGTTATACAAGGAAATACCTTATACATAATGAGGTTATTCGAAACAAATTACGAGTGGCACCAATAGAGGATAAAATGAGAGAATATCGTTTAAGATGGTTTGGACATGTAGAAAGAAGACCAAAAAAAGCACTTCTAAGAAGGTATGAAAAACTAGATTTTGAAAGTATTAAAAGAGGTAGAGGACGACTATAAAAGTGTTGGAAAGAAACAATAAAGAATGATCTAGCTTATGTTGAGTTAACTGCTAACATGACACATGATAGGGCTCTATGGAAACAAAGAATTCATGTAGTTGACCCCGTCTAGTATGGGAAAAGGCTTAGTTGTTGTTTTGGTATATGGCTTATTACAGCCTGAAATGTTGTGATTGGATTTGGATTTCAAGAAGATTTGGAATGGGTCTTATAGACCCAACCTAATATCCAACAGGCATGTGGCCCTGCAGGCCAGCCCGACCTTTTTTAGTCGCCCCCCTGGGCCATATGGGCTGGGCCATTCAGCCCTGCTTCAAATATGTGCCAGAAATCTCTGGCCCGGACAAGTTTGATATCTCTAGCATTTGATGTGGCAAGGATGCCATATGGGCATGACCAGCACATTAAATATTTTATCCAAAATGAATTTTGAGTCTTGATGCATGTTTGACAAATGCATGTATGCTCGTGGACATGGATAAGTAGATATAAGCTATTAAGCATAGCTTTGAGTCCTTTTTCAAAAAGTAAACTAAACTTTCTTTTTTATGTAAGCTCCGGAACAACTTTCAAGCAAAGAAAAGGTGGAGAATTTTCACTCAAGTATGGCACCAAATTCTGTCGTAGAAACCTTCATTGGTACAATGAAGTTTCTCCCTTGTTTTTGGCGGTATTCCAGTAGGAATAATACGGGGAATCTGGAGCAAACATGTCATGATGAGAATGCTATATTGACACACATTTCCAGATCTAACACCCCTCACTTTCACAAAGTTTGAGGATGTTGGACACGTAATGAAGAAGCAAAAGGCAAAGGAGATTCCTTGGGTTGGACGTATTAGAGCACAAGTACAACAAAACAATCACCCAATCGCTAGTGTGAAGCAAATCTGAAAACCTGCACTACTCAAAGATTAAGTAACATATGTATATATACCTATGTGTATGTGTACAATATTGGATGAAAATGCAGATTTATTGAAAGGAACAACAAATAAATCAAGAATGGTTCAACCCTCTTGTAGGAGTCAACCTAATCTCTCTCTTCTATTTCTTTTCTAAAACCATAAAAGAGATTACAACAATATAAGCCTTTATCTAACGGGCTTTCTAACTTAAAATACTAAAATGTCCTTAGTAAGTAATATTGTCTCAAATCTATCTTAACGTGAAGATCTTTTCAGTCTTCCACGCTTTCCCTCAAGTTGGGTGGAATATATTTTAACTCCCCATTTGCTATACATTCGATCTAATATACTCTTACACACTATCTTGGTTAAAATATCAGCAATTCGGTCTAATATGCTCTTAGACATTGTCTTGGTTAAAATATCGGCAACTTGATTCTCTGATGTCACATATTGCACACTTAGTATCTTGTTTAATATTTTTTCTCTGATAAAGTGACAATCCACTTCTATATGCTTTGTCCTCTTATGTTGAACAAGATTTGTAGCTATATGTATTATTACTTGATTATCTATATATAGTGGTATCGAGACATTGACTTTTACTTGTAGTTCTGTAATCAATGAAATCAACCATATTCCTTCGCTTATTCCTGGAGTAACTATCCTATACTCTACTTCTTCGCTTTATCTTGCAACTACAGATCGCTTTTTACCTTTCCAAGAAATTATATTTCTCTTAAATAATGCAACATACCTTGTTGTAGATTTTATATCATCAACTGATCCTGCCCAATCAGCATCAGTGTACAATTCCAAATTATTGTGCCCATGATTAGAGTATAAGATACCATTTTTGGTTGTATTTTTCAAGTATCTCAAAATCTTGAATATTGCATCCATATGTTGTTGTTTTGAAGTGTGCATAAATCTACTAACGATCCCAACATCATATGTTATGTCAGGTAATGTGATTGTCAAGTAGATCAATTTTTTCACGAGTCTTTGATATCTTCTAGCATCACTTAACTCCTTACTATTATTTATCCTCAATCTGTGATTGATATCCATGGGAATATCACATGGCTTTGATCTTATAACACTTATTTCTTTTAATAAATCCATTACATATTTTCATTCAGAAGGGAAGATACCTTTTTTATCTCCATACTTCAATCCCTAGGAAATAATGAAATAATCTCAAATCTTTCAAGTCAAAAAGTTTATGCAAACGATTAAATTTTGAATTTTTTCTTCATTATCTCCTATCACAAAACTCAACTCAAAAGAGGGTGAAAGAGACATTTTTAGGATAGCTAGGGCTAGAGATAAGAAAACTAAAGATCTTAATTATGTTAGATGCATAAAAGACGAGGATGAAAAAATTCTAGTGGCAAATGATGATATAAGAAATAGATGGAAAAACTATTTTTATAATCTTTTTAATGAAAATAAAGATTTTAGTATTAGTTTAGGAGATTTAGCCAAGTCAGAAAAGTATATAAACCACAATTTCTACCGACGTATTCAAAAGAATGAAGTCAAAGAGGCTCTTAAACATATGAAGAGTGGTAAATCGGTAGGACCAGATAATATTCCTATAGAAGTTTGGAAAATACTAGGAGAAATAGGAATCACTTGGCTCACAAGACTATTTAATGAAATATGGAAAAACCAAAAGATGCCCGAGGAATGGAGAGCAAGTACACTTATACCCATATATAAAAACAA
Organism: Brasenia schreberi; assembly: GCA_036023115.1. NCBI lineage: Eukaryota > Viridiplantae > Streptophyta > Magnoliopsida > Nymphaeales > Cabombaceae > Brasenia > Brasenia schreberi. The sequence continues at coordinate 19,177,099 of JAYKKT010000090.1, forward strand.
GGGAGACATTCAAAATTGTGCGAATTATCGAGGTATCAAGTTAATGAGTCATACTATGAAATTATGGGAAAGAATTATTGAACGTAGGTTAAGACAAGTATCAAGTACAACAGAGAACCAATTTGGATTTATGCCTGGTAGATCTACTATTGAAGCGATTCACCTTTTGAGACGTCTTATGGAACATTTTAGAGCAAAAAAGAAAGACCTTCACATGATATTTATTGATCTAGAAAAAGCTTATGATAGGGTACCGAGGGAGGTTCTTTGGAGAACTTTGGAAAAAAGAGGTATCCCATTGACATATATTAACCTTATAAGAGACATGTATGATGGTGCAAAAACATGTGTGAGGACTCATGAAGGAACGACAGACTTCTTTGAAGTTAATATTGGGTTACATCAAGGATCAACTTTAAGTCCATACTTATTTATAATGGTGATGGATGAGTTAACAAAACATATTCAAGATGAAGTACCTTGGTGTATGTTATTTGCAGATGACATTGTATTAGTGGAGGAGTCTAAGGAAAAAGTTAATAGAAAATTGGAACTATGGAGAGAAACATTAGAAAACAAAGGCCTCCGACTTAGTAGAACAAAGACAGAATATATGGAATGTAAGTTTGATCATTTGACTACTTCAGAGGACATAGAAATTAAAATTGGCACACATTGCATTCCCCAAAAGGAAAGTTTTAAATACCTAGGGTCAATTTTTCAAAGTGATGGAAGAATTGATGGAGATGTTACACATAGAATTAATGCTGGTTGGTTAAAATGGAGAGGAGCATCAGGTATTCTTTGTGACAAGAAGATACCATTAAAATTAAAAGGTAAATATTATAGAGCAGCAGTTAGGCCTGCATGTTTTATGGTTCTGAGTGTTGGGCAGTTAATCATCAACATGTACAAAAGATGTCTGTGACAGAAATGAAGATGTTGAGATGGATGAGTGGTCATACAAGAAAAGACCGTATACATAATGAGGTTATTAGAAACAAATTAGGAGTGGCACCAATAGAGGATAAAATGAGAGAACATCGTTTAAGATGGTTTGGACATATAGAAAGAAGATCAAAAGAAGAACCTGTAAGAAGGTTAGAAAACCTAAATTTGGAAAGTATTAAAAGAGGTAGAGGACGGCCACAAAAGTGTTGGAAAGAAACAATAAAGAATGATCTAGCTTATTGGGAGTTAACTGCTAACATGGCACACGATAGAGATCTGTGGAAACAAGGAATCCATGTAGCCGACCCCGTCTAGTATGGGAAAAGGCTTAGTTGTTGTTGTTGTTGTTGTTAATTGATGAGTTAACAAAACATATTCAAGATGAAGTACCTTGTTGTATGTTATTTGCTGATGACATTGTATTAGTGGAGGAGTCTAAGGAAAAAGTTAATAGAAAATTGAAACTATTGAGAGAAACATTAGAAAGCAAAGGCCTCCGACTTAGTAGAACAAAGACAGAATATATGGAATGTAAGTTTGATCATTTGGTTATCTCAGAGGACATAGAAATTAAAATTGGCATACATTGCATCCCCCAAAAGGAAAGTTTTAAATACCTAGGGTCAAATTTTCAGAGTGATGGAAGAATTGATGGAGATGTTACGCATAGAATTAATGCTGGTTGGTTAAAATGGAGAGGAGCATGAGGTATTCTTTGTGATAAGAAGATACCATTAAAGTTAAAAGGTAAATATTATAGAGTAACAATTAGGTTGGGTAGTTAATCATCAACATGTACAAAAGATGTTTGTGACAGAAATGAAGATGTTGAGATGGATGAGTGGTCATACAAAAAAAGACCGTATACATAATGAGGTTATTAGAAACAAATTAGGAGTGACACCAATAGAGGATAAAATAAGAGACTATCGTTTAAGATGGTTTGGACATATATAAAGAAGATCAAAAGAAGAACCTATAAGAAGGTATGAAAAACTAAATTTGGAAAGTATTAAAAGAGGTAGAGGACGATCACAAAAGTGTTGGAAAGAAACAATAAAGAATGATCTAGCTTATTGTGAGTTAACTGCTAACATGGCACACGATAGGGATATGTGGAAACAAAGAATCCATGTAGCCGACCCCGTCTAGTATGGGAAAAGGCTGAGTTGTTGTTGTTGTTGTTGTTGTTGTTATTATCTCCTATCACAACAATATCATCCACATAAACAATTAGTAAGGATATTTCATTCCTAGTGTAGGGTCATTTTTACTTTAGGAATACCCGTGTCCAATGATTCCTTTACTGAAACGTTTAAACCATACCCTGGTGATTGTTTTAATCCATATAAAGCCTTCGTCAGCCTCCACACTTTATCTGGTCCAGACTGATGCTTCAACCCTTCTACTTCCATGTATACTTTTTCATTGAGATTTCCTTGAAGAAAGGTATTTTTTATATTAAGTTGTCATATCTTTCATCCTTTGTTTGTTGTCATGCTAATAAGGACACGTATAGATGTTATCTTTGTTATTAGGGCAAATGTTTCATTATAGTCTACCTCATAGGATTGACTATATCCCTTTGTAACGAGTCTAGCTTTGTATCTATCAATTTCTCCCGATGTTTTGTATTTTACGATATATACTCATTTACATCCTATAAATTCTCTCCCTTTTTGTAACGATACAATCTCCTAGGTGTTGTTCTTCTTTAATGTATTAATTTCTTTCTTTATACAAAATTGTCATTCTTTTGATAATGTTACACCCTCCTAGGTTTTTAGAATTAACATTTGCCACAAACGATATGTAGTTGGTTGACATTTCTCCATAATCAATAAAATTGCTGATCGGATATACACATCTCCTTTTTTCTTCCTTACTACGATTGGTAAGTTTAAATCATTTGTTAGATTTGTTGATGTAGGTACTGGAGGAGTTGGTGTTGTTGAAGAATATGCTTTTAGTATGAGTTTTAGTAATTTTGATGTTTTAGGTATTATTGTAATTACCCGTAGTACTAAGAGTATTTTATGTTTCACATCCCATTATATAAGGGTTAGACTTAAGATTAAGATTAAGAAAGAGAGAGAGGGGGGACGACCTCCATTAGAGGGACTGCTCCCTCCTCCTATCTTCATATTTTTCTCTTCACTTTGTTCTTCTCGTTTGTGACCCGTGCTGGTCGCCTCGTAGACGAGATCATCGGGATGCCATAGCTTGACCGTCTGATCAAGAGACCCGATGAGGAGTAGCGTCGGCCGATCGTTCGTCGCAAGAACCCAGTGGCGAAAAAAGACGAAGTAGATATTGAGCAGTGGTAAACCCGACTATTCCCCAAATCGACGTCTTGGCAAATTCATACACTCGTAAACCCTAAAGCTCCTAGTTGGGAGATATGGATTGGGACAATCAGGGAGAAGATGGAGGACAGATTCCAGATACTTTAAGAGTGAGCGTGTCCTCGGTTAAGAAGAAGCCTGTCAGAAATAAAACTCTTTCCATCGGCTTCGACGAGAAGAGCCTACAGTGGCTTTCACAAGAGAAAGAAGAAAAGGCGAAAAGAAGCCCATCATCAACTAGAAGAGAAGGCAAGAGTATGACAGATTGAACAAAGGAAAAAGAGGAAGCTGGAAATAGAATTGGGTTATGGAAAACATGTCCAGAATGGGGAAAACCCTGATACTGTTCCAGATGGAATCAGTGATGGGCTTGGAGAGGATGATAATGACGTTCAAACTCCAGCAGTTTCTGGGAAAACTTAGAACGACAATGGTGACACGACCATTATTGTGACGACTAGTGAGTTGTGCGCTAAAGAGGACGTAGATGTTCGCGCACGGAATCATGAAGCAGAAAAACAGGCGATTAATGTGAAAAGAAGGCTAGTGAATCGGATGAAGTCAGCAAAGGATTCGGGGAAACAAAGTTTAACAAAGCAAGCAATAACTTCATGGCGGAAGATGCGGAAGAAGACGAGTCGCCAGTGGAGCCCATGAACCTGGCGAGGAGGTCAAGCAGTGGCGGGGAGGAAGATGCGGCCGATGTCCAGTGGGCACGGATTACCTCGTCGGCGAGTGTGTGCGTCTTGCGCACCGCATCCCGCAGCTGGTTCTCCGAGCCCAAGCGCTTGGCCTTCCATAGCCGTGACACTCGTGTCATCACCCAATTGGCTGATATCAGGGAAGCCATGTTGAAGGCTTAGGCGAACTCACCCAGTGGGAATGCTAGATCCAGGCAGTCGAGGTTGACGCCTAAGGAGGCCTTGCAGATGCAGTTAAAAGAGAACCGCCAGAGCACATCCTGGAGATCAATCTCTCCTCTCACCGAGCTGAGAATCAGAAGCATCCGATCGTGGATTTCAATGCATATGAGGCCGAAGATGAAGGACTGGACGTTCGCACGACCGAGCTTGAAGCTGGTCATCTTACACTGGGTGCGCCAGAGATCAGAGATCGTCGTCAACGTTAAAGATGCCGTGGCCAAGCAGGTTGTGGAGGATGGCCTCCCTCTTTCCTGACTCCATGTACCATGTCGGCGAGGACGAGGTTGTTGTGCACTGCTAAGAGTCGGAAGCTGTTGTCCAACATTTTTATCCCGAAGGGTGAACATTGTCACAACTTCTCTAGGAATACATCGATGGTAGCATGTTAACTATTTGATGAAATGCTCAAGAAGAAGAGATGATTAACATGCACACAAGTGTTATGAAATGCAGGAGGTGGTTGTGAAGTGTCTGATGATTGATTTGCAAATCGGGCTGCAAGGGTGCAGTCTAATTAGTTTGACATGGAAGAAGTGTTGTGAAGAAACTTGTTGCTATTTTTTTTATGAGGTGAATATTGCAGTCATGAGGATTGATGAAATGTGTTTTGCAGCCATAAGGTTGGTAGAATTTACAGTCAAAGAAGGTGCTGAAAATGACCAGCCAGGAAGGCTGAGTTGAAGATGTAGCTGTTGAAGAATATGTTTATCTAGTGTCTTTGTGTTAGTTTTATGTTTCTAGGTATTATTGTACTCGCCCGAAATTGTAGGGGCATTTTGATAATTTTCTGTACTAGGGGTATTTTGGTCATTTTTGTTAACTTCCGTTTTACAGCTCCTTATATAAGGGCTGGTAAGTTGTATTACAGAGAGAGAGGTTGTGTTGTAAGAGAGAGTGGAGAAGAGGGGGGCCGGCCTCCATTGGAGGTCCGCCCCTTCCTTCAATCCCTCATTTTTCCTCCATAATATTAGAAATATTTTTAGTTTTAATCATCTGCAATGTGTCTCTGGATTTCAGAGCCATACATAGTGAAAATCGTGGCATGCAAAAGTCGCCGAAGGGGAAGAAGGTGAAGGAGATGAAGTTTATGAAACTTGGATCGAAGCCAGACTCCTTTGGCAGCAATACGAGGTATGTTGCTACGGAATTGGCTAGTGACTTTGTCGTAAATGTTGGGGATATCAAGTTTTATTTGCATAAGTTCCCTTTTCTATCAAAGAGTGCCTTGCTGCAAAACCTAGTTGCAAGCAATAAAGAAGAAACCAATGATGTATACATTTCTGACATCCCTGGTGGTGCTTTGGCCTTTGAGATATGTGCAAAGTTCTGTTATGGAATGACAGTCACGCTAAATGCATACAATATTGTTGTTGCTCGTTGCACTGTTGAGTACTTAGAAATGCATGAGGCTGTTGAGAAGGGAAATCTGATTTACAAAATTGAAGTGTTCCTCAACAGTAGCATTTTCAAGAGTTGGAAGGATTCTATCGTTGTCCTTGAGACCAGGAAGTATCTGTTTCCATTGAAGGTATCTATTGAACCATCGAAGGTCGACTGGTCTTATAGTTATAATAGGAAGAAGCCTAGAATGTCCACTAAACGAATTGGATTCCTGTCATCAAGCTTCCAACCATCTCATATTGCTTAAGTGTCATTGATTTGCTGCATTTATTGGAGAGTTACTTTGTGAAAAGAGTAGCACTGCACCAAGATTCATTCCCGAAAGGTGTTTAAAGATTTTTTAATCCTGCAAGAGGCCATGGGCAAGATGTGAAGGAAGTGCAAGCAGGGACCTTCACCACGGCAAAGAGAATTAATGATACTTTTTGGAAGCCCTGGTTATAAGCCTGTGGTGTTGATTCATGGACCACTTCAGTCCTATGAGAGAATTGCATATTATGTACTGGTTGAATGTTGTATTGTAACAACAGTTAGAGATGGAATGAATCTAATCCCTTATGAGTATATCATCTACAGGCAAAGCAATGAAAGACTGGATAAGATCTTAAAGTCGGGTTATTCAACTCCTAAAAGGAGCATGCTTGTGGCTTAGGAATTTATCGGGTGTTCTCCTTCTTTAAGTGGTGCTGTTCGAGTAAATTCCTGGAACATAGATGCAGTGGCAGATGCGATGTACTCGGCTATTGTAATGGTTAAGGCATGAGAAGCATTATAGGTATGTTAGCACACATGATCAAGGTTACTGGGACCATAGTTTTCTTGCAGGATTACATGGAGAACATAAGAGGCAATTATGATGGACCAGAGAAAGATGACAGTTACTAGAAAAGTGGAGCTGCTTGGCAGATGCATTTAATAAATATGGCGGCTAGAATTAATTGCTGCAATATTACGTTGGAAAAGGAATATAAAAAGGCAATTGCAGGATTACATGGAGAATGTGAGAAGCAATTAAACACTGAGAATTCTTGTTGGACATTAATGACAACCTGGGCGATTTTTAATTAATAGTGAAAGACCACTTATGATCACTGAATGGTGTTAGGAAATCTAATTGGCTGCAAATGAGTGGCTGCATTTACTGCATCTGGTCAGTAATGGGCCAAGTTCCAAGGTGGTGGCTGCAACAATTAATAAGGATGGTTTTTTGACAGTCTGGATATTGAAATGGATGATAGCTGCAACATTGGACGCGTTTTGTTTTATGGCTGCATTAACTGCTTAAACCAGATATTGAGAAGTACAGAATCTGAAGTATCTTATGAATATGAATCGTTTTTTTTTTTAAAATCAAGATTTAGATTATTGAACAGGATGGACAGTTTATGGCGCAGGATGTGAAATGCATAAAACAACAAGTCTCTTGAAAAATAAATGTGTCGAAGGACAGGAGATATTACTGTTCATTCATTGAAATCTTTGAGTGATGATATTTACCTATGTTTGAGAAAGGCTATGAGATGCTCTGGGAATAGAATGCAGTTCTAGCCAAGGGAACACTAACATGCTTCAAGACGGATCACAATGGAGTCCAAGAATCTATGCAGCTGACCCACTGAGTGTACGATGGAATGAGAGATGTTTACTTGCAACACATCAAGTGTTTGATGAAATGAGAGATGTCCCTTGAAAAAGAGCATGTTAACTGTTTGATGGAATGAGAGATGTTTACTTGCAACATATCAAGTGCTTGAGGAAATGTTTAAGAGAGCATGAAAATTCAGGAAAAGAGTTATGAGGATTAATATGTTAGAAAAGTGAGATTGTATGGATTGTCATAATGATAAGTTAAGAAAGAAAGAAAGGTAGCCATGTGTGGGCACCGATGAAGAGTTGTGGGCAGGTTGGATGGAATGTCTCTAATTTGTTGATTCTTTTTTTTTTTTAAAGATTGCAGTCAAAGTAACTGCTTTGATGTTGTGATAGCCAGGATGGCTGCTTTGTTGATGTAACAGCCAGGATGATTGCTTTATTGTTATGACAACCAGGATGGCTGCTTTGATATTGTGACAGCTAGGATGGCTGCTTTATTGTTGTGACAGTCAGGATGGCTGCTTTGTTGATGTGACAGCCAGGATGGTTGCTTTATTGTTGTGACAGCCAAGATGGCTGCTTTATTGATGTGACAGCCAGGATGGCTGCTTTATTGTTGTGATAGCCAGGATGGCTACTTTGTTGATGTGATAGGTAGGATAGCTGTTTTATTGATATGAGAACCAGGATGACTGCTTTGATTATTGTGACAGCCAGGATGGCTGCTTTATTGATGTGACAGCCAGGATGGCTGCTTTAATGTTGTGACAGTCAGGATGGCTACTTTGTTATTGTTACAGCCAAGAAGGCTGAGTTGATGTTGCAGCCAGAGATGCTGCCTGAGATGATTAGCCAGGAAGGCTAAGTTTATATTGCAGCCAGAGATGCTACTTAGCCAGGAAGGCTAAGTTTACATTGCAGCTAGAGATGCTGCTTGATATGATCAGCCAAGAAGGTTGAGTTGAAGATATTGCAGCCAAAGAAGCTGTTGAAGATTAAACCAGTGATAAAGACAGATGAAGAACGTTGCAAGCAGATATGAAGATTGTTTGGAAAGTTTGGAGTTCGAAGTATCTCACTCCCAACTTGAGGGGGGGTATTGAAGAATATGTTTATCTAGTGTCTTTGTGTTAGTTTTATGTTTCTAGGTATTATTGTACTCGCCCAAAACTGTAGGGGCATTTTGGTAATTTTTTGTACTAGGGGTGTTTTGGTCATTTTGGTTAATTTCCGTTTTACAGCTCCTTATATAAGGGCTGGTAAGTTGTATTACAGAGAGAGAGGTTGTGTTGTAAGAGAGAGTGGAGAAGAGGGGGGGCAGCCTCCATTGGAGGTCCGCCCCTTCCTTCAATCCCTCATTTTTCCACCATAATATTAGAAATATTTTTAGTTTTAATCTTCTGTAATGTGTCTCTGGATTTCAACAGTAGCAACCAAAGAAGATGCTGAATATGACCAACTAGGAGGGTTGAGTTGAAGATATTCTAGCCAAGAAGCTGCTAAAGATTAGTGTAGCCGTGAAACAACCAAAGAACAACCATGAAGGTTGATAAAGAATGTTGTAGCCAGGAAGGTTGCTGAAAAGGGGACAGCAATGATGGCTTAAAAATAAAAAAAAATGAAGAAAGAATTAGTTTTTTGGCAAGTTTGGAGTTCGAAGTATCTCACTCCCAACTTGAGGAGGGTGTTGAAGAATATGCTTTTAGTGTCAATTTTAGTAATTTTGATGTTTTAGGTATTATTGTAATTGCCCGTAGTACTAAGGGCATTTTGGTCATTTTATGTTTCACAACCCATTATATAAGGGTTGGACTTCTTGTATTAGGGTTAAAAGACTAAGATTAAGAAAGAAAGAGAAAGGGGGGTGACCTCCATTGGAGGGCTTGCCCCCTCTTATCTCCATATTTTTCTCTTCACTTATTCTTCTCATTTTGTGATATTTGATCTTTCACTACGCTACCATCGTTTTCGAATAGGTGTCACATAATTGGACTCTTCTTGTGACTATTATACAAAACAACAACAACTAAGCCTTTTCCCATACTAGACGGGGTCGGCTACATGGATTCTTTGTTTCCACAGATCCCTATTGTGTGCCATGTTAGCAGTTAACTCACAATAAGCTAGATCATTCTTTATTGTTTCTTTCCAACACTTTTGTGGTCGTCCTCTACCTCTTTTAATACTTTCCAAATTTTGTTTTTCTAACCTTCTTACGAGTTCTTCTTTTGATCTTCTTTCTATATGTCCAAACCATCTTAAACGATATTCTCTAATTTTATCTTCTATTGGTGCCACTCCTAATTTGTTTCTAATAACCTCATTATGTATAAGGTATTTCCTTGTATAACCATTCATCCATCTCAACATCTTTATTTCTGTCTATCACTGACATCTTTTGTACATGTTGATGATTAACTGCCCAACACTCAGAACCATAAAACAAGGTAGACCTAATTGTTGCTCTATAATGTTTACCTTTTAACTTTAATGGTATCTTCTTATCACAAAGAATACTTGATGGTCCTCTCCATTTTAACCAACCAGCATTAATTCTATGCGTAACATCTCCATAAATTCTTCCATCACTCTAAAAAATTGACCCTAGGTATTTAAAACTTTTCTTTTAGGGGATGCAATGTGTGCCAATTTTAATTTCTATGTCCTCTCAAGTAACCAAATGATCAAACTTATATTCCATATATTTTGTCTTTGTTCTAGTAAGTCCGAGGCCTTTGCTTTCTAATGTTTCTCTCCATAGTTCCAATTTTCTATTAACTTTTTCCTTAGACTCCTCCACTAACATAATGTCATATGCAAATAACATACACCAAGGTACTTCATCTTGAATATGTTTTGTTAACTCATCAATCACCATTATAAATAAGTTTGGACTTAAAGTTGATCCTTGATGTAACCCAATATTAACTTCAAAGAAGTCTGTCGTTCCTTCATGAGTCCTCACACATGTTTTTGCACCATCATACATGTCTCTTATAAGGTTAATATATGTCAATAGGATGCCTCTTTTTTCCAAAGTTTTCCAAAGAACCTCCCTCGGTACCCTATCATAAGCTTTTTCTAGATCAATAAATATCATGTGAAGGTCTTTCTTTTTTTCTCTAAAATGTTCCATAAGACATCTCAAAAGGTGAATCGCTTCAATAGTAGATCTGTCTGGCATGAATCCAAATTGGTTCTCTGTTGTACTTGATATTTGTCTTAACCTACGTTTGATAATTCTTTCCCATAATTTCATAGTATGGCTCATTAACTTATACCTCGATGATTCGCACAATTTTGAATGTCTCGCTTGTTCTTATATATGGGTATAAGTGTACTTGCTCTCCATTCCTCGGGCATCTTTTGGTTTTTCTATATTTCATTAAATAGTCTTGTGAGCCAAGTGATTCCTATTTCTCCTAGTATTTTCCAAACTTCTATAGGAATATTATCTAGTCCTACCGATTTACCACCCTTCATATGTTTAAGAGCTTCTTTGACTTCATTCTTTTGAATATGTCGGTAGAAATTGTGGTTTATATACTTTTCTGATTTGGCTAACTCTCCTAAGCTAATACTAACATCTTTATTTTCATTAAAAAGATTATAAAAATAGTTTTTTCATCTATTTCTTATATCATCATTTGCCACTAGAATTTTTTCATCCTTGTCTTTTATGCATCTAACATAATTAAGATCTTTAGTTTTCTTATCTCTAGCCCTAGCTATCCTAAAAATATCTCTTTCACCCTCTTTTGAGTTGAGTTTTTTTATATAAGTCCTCCCAAATTTTAGCTTTTGCTTCACTAACGGCCTTTTTCGCTTTCTTCTTTGCTTTCTTGTAAGCCTCTAAAGTTTCACTAGTTTTCTTAGCGTAATGTAATTTGTAACATGCCCTCTTTGCCTTGATTTTATTTTGTACTACTTCACTCCACCACCAAGCTTCTTTTTGTGCTGGTACACCTCCCTTAGATACCCCTAACACATCTTCTTGTGACACTTATATTTGCCAAAACTTTCTTCCTTTTTCCTCTTGTATACACCTGGCTTTGAGCTTGTTTTTCAGACTTTTCACTGCTAACATCTTTATTTTCTTGATCTTCAAGATCTTCTGATAGTAATGGAAGAATTAACTCCCTCTGTTTTATAACTTGCTCTAACTCCCCCTCACTACCATAGTAAAATGTATTCTCATGAAACGTAACGTCTCTAGAAACAAAGAGTTTCTTGGTGCAAGGGTCATAACATCGATATCTCTTTTGGAAGGGTAAATATTCGATAAATACACCAGCTTATCCCTATTGTTAAGATGTGCATGCACATAACATACACATCCAAACACTCTAGGAGTAATATGGAAGAGTTTCTTTTGGAAATAGCAATTGCATAGGTACTTTTCCTTTAAGAGTTGATGATGGAGCATGGTTTATAAGCTAAACAGAAGTAAGTACTACCTCACCCCATAGGTATTTTGGTGATTTGCTCCCAATCATCAATGTTCGCGTTGTTTCCAGTATATGATGATTTTACGTTCTGCTACTCCATTATGTTGGGGAGAATATATACGAGACGTTTAGTGGAGTATTTCCTATGATACAAGATAATTCACCACCATCATATGATCTGATAGCTTTAACTTGTGCCTGAAACTGCTTATCAACAAATTTATGAAATAAAGGAAATATTGTATTTTGATTTCATTAAATAAATAACAGTAAACAAAAAATAATCATCAATAAATAAAATGAAATATCTGTCTAGTAACAACATTAATCGGGCAAGGTCTCCATACATCCGAATGTATTAAACTAAATGCACTTTGAGTTATTAATACACTTCTAGGAAAATTAACTCGAACATGTTTACCCAATTGACATGGTTCACATTCCAAACACATTTCTTTGTTGAGTTTAGCCAGTTTCGGTACAAGCATCTTTAGCTTTGATAGGGGTAGATGACCTAGTCTTTGATGTCAAAATATTGCTTCTTTATTATGTTGTATTGAGGACATATTTGTTGTTGGTTTCTTGAGGTTCCCTCGTATAAGTAAAGGCATCCATTTCTTCTACCATAACTAAATCTTTCTCGTCTTTTTTTTCTGAAATGCACTATAAGAATAAGATGAGAAATATATATCACAATTTAGTCTTATAGTTAGAGCACAAGCATAGAGAAGATTCATCGAAATCTGAGGTAGATATAACACTGGATTAAGTAGTCCTAACAACATCCACATTTTTCCTTTTTAGTTACTGATATAAAGGAATTTTTGGCAATTTTAACCAAATCGTGGAGTTCTTTGATAATCAATTAACCCTTCTTTGGATCTCACCATGTGTTTTGTTGTACTTGAAACAATAATCCAGTATCTATGTAAAGAAAAGCTAAAAGAATTACCACTTGTTCCAGTCTGGTCACCGTGTGTGGTTGCTATAGTTGCATGATATTTATCTTATGATGACGCTGTGAGTCCACCCTCTATGCCTTCTAAGCATTTAAGTATCATGTTGATATCATTACTTGTATTATTGTCTGGTCTTGTTTCTTAATTTCTTGCAATAAAAACTTTATTTTTAATATGATTAGGCTTACCAACCAGTTCTAGCACTGCTCTCTGGTACGTGTATATTTCAACATATCTCTCCCTTGTGCAGTAATGTTGCCATGCTCTCGCCCTCTAGTTTCTCCTATGCATCTTATAGCCTGATTATAATTCTTTCCAACGAAGGTTGTCTTCTCAATATTATGAACTCATTTTTCTAAGTTTCTTCTATCCTCTTCTCTAATGAATGGTGTGTATAATGTTTTAAGAGTAGGGATATCTTCACTTGCAAGGATATTAGCCTTTATATTTTCATAGTTTGAGGAGATACCATGTAATAGATCAAATACTTTTTTTTTTTCGAATTCATTTCCTCGTTACTTGACACAACCATTATGTAATACACCAGCTCATCCCATAGTCTTCTCAACTGTATATAATATTCACTGATGGTCCTTACCTCTTGTTTACATTTTTGAAGTTTTTCTAAGAGTTCATGCTCTTTTGCCATATTTTTCTTTCTTAAATAAGCTACTTTCACTCCATTTCAGATTTAATGGGTTAGTTTCAAAGTACACAAAGGAACGTCCTACATTAGGCATCATGGAATTAATTAACCAGACTGCAACTAATGCATCCTCTTTTTTCCATTTAGGGTATTCTAAACTCCTTACTTCTGGTTTCATGCATTGCCTTGTGAGATATTCAGTCACACCCTTTACCTTAACACCAAGGTATATGGATATAAACCATTCTAGATAATTTTTTCTAATTTTTCTATCAAGCTTGATGTTGGTTATGAGAAAAGTATTACTGCTATTTGTTTGGGTGATTCGGTATGTCACAGTCTCTTTCCGAAATCCTTTATTCTTTCCGAAATCCTTTATTCATGATTAGGATTATAAGACAAACCTTAATAAGTTGATGCCATGAGAATATTGGTGGTTGCGATTAGATTTGATGCTGCAACTGGAGGCGGCGGTAGCGACTGAGAGAGCACCTTGAGGCATTGATTGGCTATTTGCATGCCTATTGAGGCTCTAATACCATGTACGATATTGAATAAAAACACATATTTATTGAAAGGAACAACAAATCAATCAAGAATGGTTCGACTTGTAGGAGTCAACTTAATCTCTTTATTTTGTGTCTTTTCTAAAACCCTAAAAGAGATTACAACAATATGGCTTTCTAACTTAAAAGACTAAAATGCTCTTAGTAAGTAATATTGTCCCAAATCTATCTTAACGTGAAGATCCCTTCAGTCTTCCACAGTATGTACCAAGTTTTTGTACCTCTATGAGTCATATATGCATAATTATTCCTTTTTGTGCGATATTGCCTCTGTAACCATGTATACCCTACTATATTGTTAACACTTTTTTCTTTTAAATGTAAAATATCTTGACAAGTTGTAAACAAAGTTCCTCATTGTTATTATGTTAAGATCATGATATGCATTTTCTTCAAATTATATTTTTTAGAACATTGTCTAGAAAAACCACTGATCTTCTTTTGAGATAGGTTGCCTAAAGTTTCCTAATTCCATATGTTGTTCAGCTATATCCTCATGCTTTATATGTCTATTTATGTATGAGCATATGTTACTTAAATCCATGCATACGGAGAGCTCAGACTTGAAACTCTCATAGATGCATAGTTGTATTTCTATTTGATGGGAACCTATGATGTTGATTAGTGAATGCATCATCCTTTAGGTCAGATAGTTTGTGTTCTCTCAGCACCAACTTATAAGGATACTGCTCTTATTACTAATTTGTATGCTTGCATATACGTGCTCTACCTGCTTCAACTAGCAAGAAAAAACCATTAAATGTTGTAGCCTCATAGTTCTGCTTAATGTGCCATGGTGAGATGGTGTAATGTATGCAAGCTGCAAATTGAGGTTCACCGGTCATAAATCTGCTCATAGTGAATTAGGAGTTTGTTTTTTTCGTCATCAACATTCTACCATCACGCATTGGGAAATGTAATGTTTTGAGAAACTTCGACATCTGCTGTCTCACTCAAAAGCATTGTCCTGTTGCAATAGTTTTTACATCTGGTACAATGTTGTCTACCTTTTGATACGATGCATTAGCCTTGTAGAGGGGGTAATCATTTTTATCAGAACTTTACACCGACTTATTGATAGAAAATATGTTTTGAATGCATATATCAATTCGATATGAGAACATCTTACTCGCATTCCAATCCCTCAAAAGGTGTCTTGCGGGAACATGACTATAAAGTTGAGGACAAAAAGTAAGGCCAAAGTCCGTGATTGGGTTGCTTCGATCAACGATGCTGGTTTGCGGCCACCTGAGGGATGGTGTCATCCTCACAGATTTGGGGCTTCTGCTCCTCCAAGGGGTTTGACGGAAGATGGTAGCAAAGCTCAGTGGTTTATTGACGGGCAAGCAGCATTTGAAGCAATTGCATCATCTATTGAACAAGCCAAATCAGAGGTATATTTCACCATGATTTCACGAAGTGCTTTTACCATAGGTATATTAAGTACCAGTGACCCCAAAATATTTCTGCAGATTTTTATTACTGATTGGTGGTTATGCCCGGAGTTGTACTTGCGTCGTCCTTTTAATTGTCATGGCTCCTCCCGGCTTGATGCTCTGCTGGAAGCAAAGGCTAAGCAAGGAGTTCAGGTAGTTGACCGTTTCTGTCAATGATGTGGTTCTCTAAAATTTTAAGTCACTACCATTGGTGACCAGCACAATAATTCCTGGTCTAGATAATAGCGAAAGATGTGCTGACTTTGCTTTTGCAATCTAGTAGTGAAAGATTTACTGACCTCACTTTTGCAATGTTCAGATATATATACTTTTGTACAAAGAAGTTGCGCTTGCTTTGAAGATTAACAGTGTATACAGTAAACGGAGGTTACTTAACATCCATGAGAATGTCAAGGTCCTGCGCTACCCTGATCATTTTTCGTCTGGTGTCTATCTATGGTATGATATAATCTTTATACTTTCTCTGTAATTTCCATCAGTGATTGTTAGCAACTTTCTAAGTGTTTTCTTGACTTGGATAACCCTCTTACAGGTCTCATCATGAAAAAATTGTAATTGTGGATTATGATGTCTGCTACATAGGAGGTCTAGATCTGTGCTTTGGTCGCTATGACAACAGTGAGCATAATGTAGGTGATTTTCCTGCTCAAATATGGCCGGGAAAAGACTACTATAATCCCAGGTAACATCTTTCCCAATCCAAAACCAAGCTGAAATCATCTTTCTTTTATGTAACTATCCTTTTTGAATATAGAGAGTCTGAGCCAAACTCTTGGGAAGATACAATCAAGGATGAATTGGACCGTGAAAAATATCCTCGAATGCCATGGCATGATGTTCACTGTGCTCTATGGGGACCCCCTTGTCGTGATGTGGCAAGACACTTTGTTCAACGTTGGAACTATGCAAAGGTTCTTTCTCTTTTCTCTCTCCCGAATTATATAAAGTTATAAATAGGATGCCTCTCTTATGATGGATTGGACTTGTGTTTATGTAGAGAAACAAAGCCCCAAATGAGCAAGCAATCCCGTTACTTATGCCACAGCATCACATGGTTATTCCACATTATATGGGTAAGGCTGATGTTATAGATGCTAAGAAAAAACAGGATGAAGCACATGAGCTTAAGCGGCAGGACTCTTTCACCTCCCGATCATCATCACAGGACATCCCATTACTTTTACCTCTGGAGTCTGATGGCAAAGATGTCACCAACGTGGACGTAAAAGTGAATGGGTTAGATATAAGTCACGTTGCTGATCAAATAAAGGAATCTGGCTGGAACCATGCATTTTCTTACAGAAGGTTGAAATCTGAGCCTCATGTTCAAGACATGCAGTTGGAAGATTTTGTCGATGATCATGATGCAAAACATTTTCCTACTACAACATATATTGATACATCAACGCATCCAAATGATGAGTGGTGGGAAACTCAGGAAAGATGTGAGATGGACATTTCTGTGTACGAAGCTGGACAAGGTCCTTGCACTTCTTGCCGGTGTCAGGTTAGTTTCTTTTTGTTGCCGTGCTGTTATACTTTTATCATGTTCTTTGTCCAGTTTTCTTGAGGTAGGAACTGGTCCAATTTTGCATCCTCTAAGCTTTTTTATTAGCATGATGAGGTTACAGGATAAAATTTTTATTCACGATAAAGTCATGGTTTTTTAGTGAGACCCTTAGAAATGCTGAAAGTTGATATCAAAGTCTGTTTCCTGCTTTCACTAATAGGGTTTACCAGTCATTCTGTATATTTTTTTCCCAATATTATTTTCGCCTGAATAAATTTCTTTGACTTATTCACCTTGTAGTCATGCACTGATTATTCTCATCGCTAATGAGCTTGGCTCGTTGATAATGTTTTTTGAGATATTCATTGTTTTTAACTCTGTGGTTCTTTGTGTACCTTACAAGCAGCAGCCAGTTCAGGACATCATTTTCCTGTTAAGATTTAAGATGTAGAGAGCTTAAAGAGTTAGTGAATTGATTGTTGTCTTTTCTGCTGCTAGATCATTAGGAGTGTTGGCCAATGGTCTGCTGGAACAAGCCAGACTGAAGAAAGTATTCACAATGCCTACTGCTCCCTTATAGAGAAAGCTGAACACTTTATATACATTGAGGTAATTATCTTTATAAAACATTATGGGAGTGAAATCCTTGGATTATGTTTTTTTTTTTCAGAATGGTTGATGTTCGATTTTTTTATTGTTTGTAATTTTCCCCCTTGTACTTTAATTACATTATCCAATACGTTATGCTTAATTTCCAACCATAACTTTGTTGAAGAATATGAATGTATCTGCTGTACTAGTGTTAGGTTTGTCATTTTTTTAATGTTTTAGGTGTTATTTAATTGCCCATAGTAGTAAGGGCATTTTGGTCATTTTGTTTTAACAGGCTAACAACCCATTATATAAGGGTTGAACATGATGTATTAGGGTTAAAAGATTAAGATTAAGAAAGAGAGAGAGGGGGGGGCGGCCTCCATTGGAGGGCCTGCCCCTCCTTCAATCTCCAAATTTTTTCTTTACTTTTTTTTATTGTTTTATGATATTAATCATCCGTTGCACTTTCACAATTTTCAACATGGTATCAGAGCATATTTTGATCACTGAGAGCAGTAGTAGCTGGCGACAGATTTGCTAGAACGTGTGGAAGGGCCGACAACCACCAAAACTTGGTGATCTCAAGTGGCAGTCTTGGTGGCTACTGCATTTCGAGTCTGGTTATGCGGATAGCATGGACATATTTTATACGGTAGCTGGTTCTGAAAAATACTACTAAACGAAGCCCTCAATTCTGATTTCTGCTCAACCTGAGTTTGATATCATCTTCGGTAGCGCCGTCTGTGCATACTTTCTCTATTGGCCAAAGATGGTGGAGACGATAACCACAACAAATCTAGCAATGCATTTTGTTCGTTCATCTCCTATTCTACTGAAAGAGCCGACGATTGTTGTTTCGTATTCCAAATGACATTAGCCCCAATCTATCCCGATCTCTTTGGTTCAGGACTGCAAGCATTTAAATGAAATCAAACAATTTCACTGCAGAATTATCAAGAAAACCATGCCATACTGATGTTCTTCTTGCTAAGCTTGTCGAGCATTTGGTGAATCTGAACCATGTACGATATGCATGTAAAGTGTTCGATAAAAGGACTGAACCAACAACCTTATCTTTCAACACCATCATTAGAGAGTATGCGTTGAGCGCTACTCGTCACGAGGGGTTGTACCTCTTTGTTGAAATGCAGCAAAGAGATGTCTTGCTTGATAATTCAGCAACAGAGATTCACTATGACTTGTTGTTGTGCAACAGATGTACTATCTGTCAACTTATTTGAAGATAGTATGGACATTTATCGAGTAAAAGGTTCTAAATCAACTTGTTGTTGTGCAAAGAATGAGAAATCTGGAAATGAAAGAAATAACAAGAGATAGATAGAAATCAAGTTTCTCGTAACCAAAACAAGAGAAAACCCGATAGACTATAAAAACTCTGACTTGCCGATGGATATGATCCACTATGAAGTCACTTCTGATACAGTTTCAACAAATAAATAAATGTGTATACATCTATGTTGATAAAGGAGATAGAGGATATATGTTTTAAATTATGGTACTCAGGTAAAGAAAAGGCTCGAAACGAAGTTGGTATTATCATAAATAAAGATTTAAAGGATAGTGTAGTAGACATACAACGATATGGTGACCGAATCATGACATTGAAATTAGTGTTAAGAGCAGAGGTTTTGAATATAGTTTGTGCTTACGCACCCCAAGTAGGACTAGAAGATAGTATAAAGACAACTTTTTGGGAAGAGTTAGATAAGGTGATTCAAAAGATTCCACAAAGGGAGATGATTTGTTTAGGATGAGACTTAAATGGACATGTCGGTAAAGAGGCATTAGGATATCAAGATATTCATGGAAACTTTGGTTTTGGGGATATAAATGAGGAAGGTAGGGAGATTTTAAATTTTTCTATGGCATTTGATATCTTTATAGTCAATACAATCTTCAAAAAATGAGATGAACATTTAATTACTTATAAGACTGGCTTATCACAAACACAAATTGATTACTTTATTTGTAGAAAAAAAGATAGAGTGTGTTGTAAAGATTGCAAGGTAATTCCAGGAGAAAGCTTAACCACCTAACATCGACTTTTAGTTATGGATTTACAAATAAAAAAATGGGAAAAGAATAAAAGAGTGCATCGAGTTATTCGGACTAAATGGTGAAACCTCAAAAGCGAGAAAGAAGATATATTTAAATAGAAAGTCCTTTAAGTAGATGTTCGGAATTATGTTGGTACACCATGTGATATGTGGAACAATATGGTTACACATATTAGGAAAGTGGCGCAAGATGTGTTAGGTGTATCTAAGGGAGGTGTACCAGCACAAAAAGAAGTTTGGTGGTGGAGTGAAGTAGTGCAAAATAAAATCAAGACAAAGAGGGCATGTTACAAATTACATTATGCTAAGAAAACTAGTGAAACTTTAGAAGCTTATAAGAAAGCAAATAAGGAAGCGAAAAAGGCCGTGAGTGAAGCAAAAGCTAAAATTTGGGAGGATTTATATAAAAAACTCAACTCAAAAGAGGGTGAAAGAGATATTTTTAGGATAGTTAGGACTAGAGATAAGAAGACTAAAGATCTTAATTATGTTAGATGCATCAAGTATTCTTTGTGATAAGAAGATAACATTAAAGTTAAAAGGTAAATATTATAGAGCAATAATTAGGTCTACCTTGTTTTATGGTTATGAGTGTTGGGCAGTTAATCATCAACATGTACAAAAGATGTCTGTGATAGACAGAAATAAAGATGTTGAGATGGATGAGTGGTTATACAAGGAAATACCTTATACATAATGAGGTTATTAGAAACAAATTTTGAGTGGCACCAATAGAGGATAAAATGAGAGAATATCGTTTAAGATGGTTTGGACATATAGAAAGAATATCAAAAGAAGAACCTGTAAGAAGTTATGAAAAACTAAATTTAGAAAGTATTAAAAGAGGTAGAGGACGACCACAAAAATTTTGGAAAGAAACAATAAAGAATGATCTAACTTATTGTGAGTTAACTGCTAACATGGCACACGATAGGGATCTGTGGAAACAAAGAATCCATGTAGTCGACTCCATCTAGTATGGGAAAAGGCTTAGTTGTTGTTGTTGTATATCTATGTTGGTGCACATAAATGTATATAAAGATTTCATGCTTAAAATGGTCAGCAAAGAATCACAAGACTATTTACAGCTTCAACACTGTCTGAAATGGATCATATTCACCAATCCAATTTTTTTGCGAAAGGAAAGCACAGAGGTGCTTCTTTTGTATTAGATGATGAAAAAGTTACAGATTAGGTTTCTCAACATGACAACACACTACGTCAGCATCCAACTAACTTGCATGAGTCTCAGTTTTAATTTATGATTATGGATATTAGAAAATCAAAAGATCTTCAATGAACAATCCCTTATATTTGTTGGGTGAAACTAGCCTTCTTTAGCTTTCCCTTTAAAAGGAGGCACCCGCAACAGAAACCTAGCATGAAAAGTTTTCCATGCACCTGGTTAGAAAATCAAAAGATCATTGTTCTTCTAGTTCCTGTTCTTCTGCATCTGTTTCTTCAAAATTAAACTTTTTCTTCATCTTCCATAGGCATCTTATCATTTGCTTTGTTTTGCCTTCTTTGTCGCTTTCGTGTCATTGGCCTTGTATAAACAACTCTCCATCTTGATCTTCAGATTTCATATCGATATTTCGCCATGTAAGTGAAATATCGTCACCAACGAATTCATTATCAGTAGGATATTCATCGTGATCGGGTCGAAATTTGCTCTGCTAACTTTCCTCTCTTCATACCTTCTTTTTAGCTTTTCGTTATATTGAACAAAAACTAAGTCGTTAAGCTTTTGATGCAATAATCTATTTTGTTTCTTCGTATGAATCTAAGAGAAATAATTTAGGTAAGTCGTTAAGTCCATACTTATTTATAATGGTGATGGATGAGTTAACAAAACATATTCAAGATGAAGTACCTTGGTGTATGTTATTTGCAGATGACATTGTATTAGTGGAGGAGTCTAAGGAAAAGTTAATAGAAAATTGGAACTATGGAGAGAAACATTAGAAAGCAAAGGCCTTCGACTTAGTAGAACAAAAACAGAATATATGAAATGTAAGTTTGATCATTTGGTTACTTCAGAGGATATAGAAATTAAAATAGGCACATATTGCATTCCTCAGAAGGAAAGTTTTAAATACCTAGGGTCAATTTTTCAGAGTGATGGAAGAATTGATGGAGATGTTACGCATAGAATTAATGCTGATTGGTTAAAATGGAGAGGAGCATCAGGTATTCTTTGTGATAAGAAGATACCATTAAAATTAAAAGGTAAATATTATAGAGCAGCAATTAGGCCTGCCATGTTTTATGGTTCTGAGTGTTGGTAAGTTAATCATTAACATGTACAAAAGATGTCTGTGACAGAAATGAAGATGTTGAGATGGATGAGTGGTCATACAAGAAAAGACCGTATACATAATGAGGTTATTAGAAACAAAGTAGGACTGGCACCAATAGAGGATAAAATGAGAGAACATCGTTTAAGATGGTTTGGACATATAGAAAGAAGATCAAAAGAAGAACCTCTAAGAAGGTTAGAAAAACTAAATTTGGAAAGTATTAAAAGGGGTAGAGGACGACCACAAAAGTATTGGAAAGAAACAATAAAGAACGATCTAGCTTATTGGGAGTTAACTGCTAACATGGCACAAGATAGGGATTTGTGGAAATAAAGAATCCATGTAGTCGACCCCGTCTAGTATGGGAAAAGGCTTAGTTGTTGTTGTTCGTTAACTCAATAAAAAAACTTTAATTTAATTATAGTATAAATAAAAAGTATAATTCTTTCCATTTCAAAGGTATTCTAATTGCGTTCACATGGGATGACACTACAAGTAAGACCCAAAATTCGTATAGCAAAATTTTGCAATTCATGGCAGCCATAACCAAAGCTCATCCACCATTCAACTATTACAAAAACCATGTATAAACAATAAATTAATCATATTAAAAAACCCTAAATTATATCTTAATAATAAAAGAAAGCAAAGTTGCTTAAATTAATCACCTGGTGCATATGCTTTCCTCGAACTTATAGCTAATTCGAGTCCAAAACCACTCACGACACTTCGTTAACTCATAAGTTGCTAAGTGATTTGTTGTTGTTCTTCCTTACGTACAATCATAGCTATAACTTGAAACAAACCACATTTAATCTCAGCATTAGATTATATCCCATCATAATCATAATACAATCGTGGATTCAGATACAATGCAGCAGGATTGCAATGGCTTATGCACTTGCGTGTCCCATCTTTTGTCTATGATCTCCCAAATAAAATCATATTGTTCTTCTTTGTTCAAGTTAACCTATAAAACAAGATAAATATTATTATAATATTAAGAAGTAAAGATTAACAAATAACAACACATAACTTTGAAATATTTATGTATCTTTATTTGCTCCTTCACACGATCCATCTTTTAATGATGTTGCTCATGGGTGGTTTTTCATCATTATCCACCATACATAAAACATCTACCAAAGGGCCCATTGCCCTAATTGAAAAATTAATGCCCTTCCAAAATCTGAGTTACAAAATTATTGTCTTATAGCTTCTTTTGATTGCCTCAAGTTGTCCAGGGTTAAGAATCTAGTAGCAAAACGGGTCACAGTCTGTCTATGTATGTTTTTTCCTCCTATACAATGTTATCATATGCAATATTTGTCCATGGCTATATAGAAATGTCACTAGCTTCTTTGCTTTGCTCAAGATGCCTTTTAGTTTATTTGTCTCTCCAATATCTTCAAGTATAAAATCTATAAAGTGTGCAGCACATGGTGTCCAAAACAAATGATTAAATTCAACCATCAATATTCTACCAACTGCAACATAATTTGTTGCATTATTTATGACCACCTCCACAACATTCTTCTCTCCAACCTCTAAGATTACTTCTTTTAACAATGTCTATAATTTATTTGCATCTTTCACTTCATGGGATGCATCAATGGACTTAAGAAACATTGTACCTTGAGGATAATGCACTAAAAAATTTATTAGTGTTCTATGTTTCTTATCCATCCATCCATGAGACATGATAAAGCATCCATATATAGCCCAATGCTTTCTGAATTCATTTGTAAACTCTCTTACTATTCCCACTTCCTTCTCCAAGAATTTTTTCCTTACTTCATGGTACAATAGAGCCTTCATTCCAAGTCCAAATTTCCCTATATCACTAATATCACTTGAAAGCTAGGAGATCTTACAACATTAAACGGGATTCCATTTTAATACATCCACTTGCTAATGGATATACATACTCGGTCTCTTTCTTCTTTCTTATATTGATTTTTTAATGTAGCTTCTCATAGTGAGTCAGGGGATGAATGCACAAATGAATCCATAGGCCCTTTCTAAAGAGGTAGTCGTGAGCCAAATAACGATGAATATGGTAAATGTTGGGCGCCTCTCCCTAATGTTAGCTTTCATACTATAAGCTTCTCCTCCATATAGAAATGAAATCTTTTCAGCCTTCTTCGATGTATTTTGCACATAATCATAAATTGCTTTCTTTATTTCTTTAGTTGCATTCTTTCAAGCTGTCATATTTTTGCTCTTTCTCATTAAATTGTCCTTGTATCTTGTTATTCTACTAGTAGAAACATGACCACATAACGTATAAAATACTGACATATTACTTTAGTAGATTTTGTCAAACCCTAATTTCATCCTTCATCATTAGAAGCTAGGGGTCTATATTTGTATGCTGGGTTAGAAAACTGAATACCAATTGTATTGCTAGTGTCGGTGCCACAACTATCACTGCCATTACCACAACAAATCATTGCACTTGCTGGTGATTCCATACTCACTATAAAAAATAAAAATAACTACTCAGTTAGCTAGCAATAAAACAAAGCTATACAGTTTGTCACCACAGAAAACACAAACCCCACGTTAAGCAAAGAGATACATATATAGCACGGTCACTAATGAATAGTTCACCATCATTTTCTTGACGGAGGTATATATCCTTGGTGAATAGACAAACTCAATAAATTATTGATGAAAGTCTTCTTCAGGTATTGACTCTCCACAACTAGGTTTTTGAATTCATAACTAGTGTTGCTAGAAACAAACAAAAGAAAAGGACAATTATGTTCGACCCTCACAAAGAAGTTATGGAATTGCATTATGAGCAATGCAGGAGCCACTGAAGGCGCATTATGGATGTGCTCCTTCACGAATCCCTCGATGATGTTCTCTGCTTATGGGCAAGTTTCATCATAAAACCCAACTTTAAGTTGAGCTTGAGAGACACCCAAAAAGCCTAAAAGGGCAAAGGCAACAATGGTAATGCGCACGATACTCCTCATTTTCCTCTCTCCTATTAGACTCTCATAATAATAAAACAGGCCTTTCTGTGTGATAGAACTCGTTTAAATGAGCCCCTTACATAAAATACTCCACGAAGTATACACCAGACACTCTTTATTCATGTAGATCGATTTGAATATTCAAGTTGTAGAAGAAGGCAGAGAGAGAAGAGAGAAAGGGAGAGAGAGTGTGGTGGAGGAAGGCGGAGACAGAGAGATAAGAGAAAGAATTCACGAGGGAGAAGGCAATGGAGGCAGAGAAATGTTAAATGTAATAGGAGCACGGGCCATTAGGGCCCGTGTCAGTGCCACCAACGGCTATTTGCTGGCCAGGCTGGCCAACACATGTAGCTGAATCAGTTGTTGCTCTTTTCCCTTCTTTTCTCACTAGTATATCCTCTATAAATATGAGTTTATACTCAATAAAGATTATGCTATCTAGCACAACTTTTGTTTGTAGTTTGACTATCTTGTTCTTCACTCTTGTGTTTTTGGCATGTGACATCTATATTCGAATGTTTTGATATCTTGGCTATTTGACGAATTGCAACTTCGGCGGTTCAGCCTTCAATTATCAACAATTATTTACATGGTATCATAGCCTCGTATTGAAGAATTCGAGCATATCAAAAAAGTGTCAAAATTGCAATTTTTGTGAAATCATTCCAAACTTGAGGTAACTCTAAAACTTTTATTTTTGCATAAAATGAAAAGCAAAAATGAATCTTTTAGATGCATTCTTGACTCGAAATGCTATCAAAGTTGGGCTAGGACCATGAAAAAGTATTTTGTCTAAAGATTTTTGGGATTATGTTGATAGTACAATCTAAGAACTGATTTTAGATATTGAAGGCTTGGATGATGATGATGTTGTGAAGACACATGAAAAATATAAGTAAGATGTAAAGAATTGAGAAAAAATGAATGCAAAAATAACTTTGATTATTTGTCAAAATGTAGATGAAAAACTTAGAAATAGAATTAGTGTTTTCGAAAGTGCTTTTGAAACTTAGAATATTTGAAAAAGATTCACTCTCAAGATGACTTTGTCTTCCAAATTGATTTAATGGAAAGGATGATAATGCTTAAACAAGGGAATTTAAGCATTAAAGACTATCATAATGAGTTTTCGAAATTATGGACTCAACATAGAAGTTTTGATAAATTCGAAAAACTTGAAAAAATTGATGAATTAAGAGTTTTTGAATAATCAATATTTCTTTTTGTTTATACGCGGTTTAAGAGATGATTTTAAAAATATTAGATCAAACTTAATACATAAAAAACTTAGATCAAAAGGAGATTCGTTTTTGGCCGATCTTGTTATGGAGAAAAGAAGATTAAAAAGCATTAATGTTGCAAAAGAAGTTTTTCTTGCCTCATCTAAACCGAGAGCTAATATGAAGGTATACAAGCTCCCTCATGTGAAAAACTTCGAAGGACAAAGAGAAAGAACAAAAAAGAAACCCACGGGACCATGGCCAAACAAGGACACCATATGTCACTATTACAAGGAAAATGGGCATATCAAAACCACTTGTCCTCTTCTTCGAAAGAAATTTGGAAATGTGAGAGTTGTAGAAGATAAAAGAAGGAGGAGCCTTGTCTACCAACATCAAAGCATATATAGAGGAAATGTTTAAAGAAAAGGCAAGCATTTCCAGAAACGCTCTCTCAACTTCTCAAGGTATGTCTTGGTTTTTAGATTTGTGTGCTTTTTTTCATATGACTCATTATGATAAATTCTTAAATAAATCTCATGATATTTTTAGAAAGCATGTGTTTATGGCCGATGGCACAAAACTTCAAATTGAAAAAATAGGAAATTTTGAAAAAGACAATTTTAAAATTCAAAATATAAGCTTTATACCTAAACTTAATTTAAACTTACTGTCAGTTGCTCAAATTTGTGATAATGATTGTATAGTCACTTTCTCATCCAAGCATTGTGTGGTACATGATCACTTATCGAAGAAGGTGATTGGTTAAGGCCATAGAGAAAGTAGACTATACAAAATGGATTGTTTAGTTATGCCAAATTTTGATTCTTGTAATGTAGCCCAAGATGATTCTCTTTGGCATAAACGACTTGGACATTTGGATATGCATAAATTATGTAATTTTCCTTTGTTGAAAAAAATTAGAAAATAAAAGTTTGAACGTAAAGAATGTGTTCATGTGAAAATACATCATCTTCCTTTTGGAAAAAGAAATTATGTACCAAGCAAAGCTTTTGAATTAATACATTATGATGTTTGGGGTCCCATTCCTGTTGTTTCTAAGGGAGGGGTTCAATATTATGTGATATTTGTAGATAACTTTACTCGCTTTACTTGGATATATCTCTTGAAACACAAATTAGAAGTATTTGAAAAGTTTGTGACCTTTTGCAACATGGTTAGAAATCAATTTGGCTCCACTATTAAGATTTTTAGAGCTAACTCAAGAGGAGAGTACATGTCAAATGAGTTTCAAAAGTTTGTTGAAACCAATGGAATTCTGCATAAAAAATCTTGCACCAAAACCCCTTAACAAAATGGCGTTGAGAGAAAACATAGGCACATTATAAAAACATGTCGAACTATGTTGATTGATAGTAATGTCCCAAGTTTTTATGGGCAGAAGTTACTCTTACTGTTGTATGTCTTATTAATAGAATGCCTTCAACCAAACTTGAAAATATTTTTTCTTTTGAAAAACTGTATAATCTTTCTCGCTATTATGAAAGACTTAGAGTTTTTGGGTGCAAATGTTTTATTTATACTGACAAAAATGATAAACTGTCTCCCAGGGCCATTGAATGTGTATTTTTTGGTTATAGGATAGACAAAAAAGGTTACAAATGTTTTGATCCTATTAATGATAAATTTTATGTTTAAGGATGTAAAATTCTTTGAAAATGATGCTTACTATAAGACTAAATCTTTCGAAAATTCTGAATCATCTTTAACTAAAAATTTCTTTAAACTAGAAGAAGATGATGGTTGTGACTCTGAAGCTCATCAAGATATTCCCCTTGAGTCTTGTAATGTTCAAAATGAAATTGTTGACCCTCAACCCATCATTGAACCCTTTCCCTTACATTACACTAGACGACATAGAGAATCCGATAAGAGATGTCTAGAACCCAGAGTTTCAAAACCTCTTCAACGTTTTGTTTTCTATGTATCTTTTGAACCTCAATGAAAAAATTTGATTGCAATTCTTCATTAAGTTAAAGAATCCAAATTTTATCATCAAGATAAAGTTATTCCAAAATGTGAAGATACGAGGGATGAACTTAGAGCCTTAGACTACATGTCGATGGGTTTATAAAATTAAAACTCATAGCAATGATTATATTGACAGATATAAGGTAAGATTGGTTGCAAAGGGTTATGCCGAAGAATATGGAATTGATTATGATGAAACGTTTGCTCCGGTTGCTAGAATGACTACAATTAGAATTCTTATAACTCTTAGTGCCATTAAAAATTGGGATATATATCAACTTGATGTTAAAAATGCTTTTCTGAATGGTTATTTGACTGAAGATGTTTATATGACTTCCCTTCTTGGTTTTAATGTTCTCCAAGATCATGTTCTTAAACTGCAAAAAGTATTGTATGGCTTTAAACAAGCTCCCAAGGCTTGGTTTGATCGATTTGAAAAATTCATTTATCTGCATAACTTTATATTTTGTTATACCGACACTACTTTATTTGTATGAAAGACAGAGGTAGGTATTGTTATTTTGCTCTTATATGTGGAAGATATTATCATCACTGGGAGTGATAAAGCAAGGATCGAAGAGGTTAAACATAACCTTCATAAGGAGTTTGACATGAAAGACTTAGGCCTTCTTAACTACTTTTTGGGCATTGAAATTAGTAGAAACAATTGTGTTTACTTTATGTCTCAGACTAAATTTGCAAATGATATAATTGAAAGGTCAGTTATCACATACAACAAAACAGTGGACACTCTCGAAGTTCTTGGTACTAAGTTAAGATCCACTGATGAAGAAAGATTAGATGACCCTATCCCCTATAGACAACTCATAGGTGCTCTTACCTGTCTCATTATTACCCAACCCGATATGTCTTATGCAGTTCATACAGCTAGTCAATTTCAGCAAACACCTACCTTTGTTCATATGAGTACTGTTTTGTGCATTATTCGATATGTCAAAAACTCTACAAACAAGGGGGTCCTCTTAACTTCTTTTTCGTCTTTTGATTTATCTGTTTATACGGATGTTGACTGGGGTGAAGATGTCAACAATAGACACTCTACGACTGGTTTTTGTGTTTTTTTAGGTGAGTCACTAATCTCCTAGAAGTGTAAAAAGCAACAAAAGGTGTTACTCTCTTCGACCGAAGCAGAATATCGAGTCATGGCTATTATGACTACGGAGATTTCTTGGATTACATTTGTTTTGTGTGATATGGGTGTTACTTCTCAACAACCTGTCACTATGTATTCTGACAATAAAAGTACCATGTATATTACCTCCAACAACACCTTCCATGAACAGACGATGCATATTGAGATGGATTGTTATTTTGTTTATGAAAAATGCTTACAAAAGAAGATAATTTTGTGTTATGTTACATCATAAATGTAACTAGTTGACTTCTTCACCAAAACTCTCTCTACTACTCGTTTTCATTTTTTATTAGACAAACTTTTGGTATATACACCTTAAGTTTGAGGGGGGTGTTAAATGTAATAGGAGCACGGGCCATTAGGGACTGTGCCTTTGATTTGGATATATGTTGGTCAAAACTGGCCAACACTTACAGCTGAATCAATTGTTGTTCTTTTCCCTTCTTTTCTCACTTGAATATCCTCTATAAATATGAGCTTTCTCCTCAATAAAGATTATGTTGCCTAGCACAACTTTTGTTTGTGGTTTGACTATCTTGTTCTTCACTCTTGTTGCGTTCTTGGCCTTTAACATTCATATTAGGATGCTTTGATATCTTGACGATTTGACGAATTGTAACTTGGGCGATTCAACCTTCAATTATCAACAATTATTTACAAGAAAGAGAGAGAAAGGGATTGAGCATACCTACAGCAGAGGTGGACGTCGATGGTTGTTGCTGCTCACTGGTAGTGGCGAAGAGCGCAGACACGACACGGGAGGCTCGAGAGAGAGGCCAGACAGGAGAAGAGGCAAAATTTAACCTATTTGTATCGGGTCGATCCAATGGATATTGGATTGACCCGATCCAATATCATGTTGTATGCTAACATCTCCTTGGAGGGATGCCCACTATAGCTATCACGCTATAGCAGTTTCTGTCTTGCGATAACATTATAGCACACTATTGATAACATAGCTTTCATCTATTCTTCAAGTTGCTTTATTTTATTTTGTTCACGGAGAGCAAGAGTTTATTTTCCTTCTCCCTCAATCCCAACAACTTTGTTCTTTAATTTATGATAAAATTTAAATACATGACATTGTTCCTTACAATACAAACAAATTACTTCCTTCTTTGCATTATGTTGTTCATCTGCCTTTTAAAATATGGAGGTTGATGTTTGCTCTTGGTTTGCAGCTAGTATAGAGTCTCTTTGAGTTTTTGCTTCCTTTAGCCTAGTTTTTGTCATTTGTAAATCGGCCAAAACTTTTTCTTTTGAAGGGAATGATTTTCTATGAATGAGACTTTCACTACTTCGAATTCTTCCCTCAAACTTTTAAGAAACTGATAGACAAAGTCCTCATTTTGTTTACAATGCCTTCTGTCAAGACAATGTGTACACTTTCTCATATCCACGAAGTTGATTCCAAATATTAGAAAACTCTATATAAAATTCACAAATGTTTTTATGTCATTGTCTTAAGGTCATAAGTTTATCTCTAAGAGTCATTCTGTGAGTTACATCACTCTGTAATTGGCTTCTTTTGAGATAATCCCACGCTTCTCTAGCATTTGTAAAATCTGCTAGATTGTATCTTACATGCTCATTAACATTGTTCATGAGGATCCATAGAATGGTTCTGTGTTATCCCTCGTATTCTTCCATTTGTTCTAAACTTAAATCAATTTAAGGTTATGTTTTTGTTATGCTAACGTAACTCCATAGTTTCTTGAAATATAAATAATTTTGTATGGTTTGTGCTCATGTTTTATAGTTAGTGTTTGTTAGGTGGAAACAAAACCCTTTATCTTTCATTATAAAAAATAAACAATCAACAAATGTCTTACTTGAAGAGATGAGCAGTCCACTGGATTAAAACCTTCTTAACACGTTTCTCGATATCACCTTTTTCGATCAATCATACACGACGAGGTTCTGATATCATGTAATAAAGATTGGCCTCACATGATCTCGATAGCCACTTGAAGTGCCTTAAGCACTTCACCAAGAATAATCTAACTGTGCCTTAAGTACTAAATTGCATAATATAAACACTTTAAAGAAAGAACACTTTATTGCAAAGCCCTAAGACTTATAGAGGAGTGAAGAGGAGGTATTTATAGACAAAAGAAGGTACAATAGAATAGAAAAAGATAGTAGGAAAGAGGAAAGAGAGGAAGAAAGAGGACCAGCACCCAACGACTAGTGTGCTGGCCATTGGGTGTTGGCCTGGTTAGAAAATCTAGCCGTTGGGCTGCTGGCCATTGGCTGGGTGGCCCAGCAGGTGGCGGCGGTGGCAAGCAGCAGACCTTCTAACAAGTTTGACATCTACCTACTTACATGAGTTTCAAGAGGAACTTGCTTTAAGCCTCATATGCTGTAGTTGGGAGAATGCAAGATGATTATTGCATGCATCACATTGATTACATTCTCCATGCAGATCTTATACCATGCTTAAAGTAAAATGGTTTTGCTTTTATATGCAAGTGAGGTTGTTCCAAATGTGAAGTTCAGAATCATATTTCTCGTAATCATCTTAATACATTAATTTCTGACAATGGTTATACACTTTCCCTTTTTTCCCTCTAGAACCAGTTTTTCATATCAGGTCTTAAAGGGGATGAGATAATCAGAAACCGCGTTTTAGAAGCACTCTACCGCCGAATTTTGCGGGCAGACAATGAAAAGAAATGTTTCAGAGTGATTATAGTTATACCTCTCTTGCCTGGATTCCAGGTATCATGATGAATGGATAGCATCACTATAATTCTGCCTTGATGAGCATCTCTCTTGACCATCTGATTCTGCAGGGAGGCCTCGATGATGCAGGTGCAGCCTCAGTGAGGGCTATATTGCACTGGCAGTATCGCACCATTTGTAGAGGACAGAGCTCTATGTTGAAAAACCTATATGATGCAGTTGGTCCTAAAGCTCATGATTATATTTCTTTTTATGGTCTCCGGTCTTACGGAAGATTATGTGATGGTGGCCTTCTTGCTACCAGTCAGGTGAAACATCCTACTATTGCTTCTTTTCCTTTTTGCCCATTTCTTGTGTTGATTCTGGCATGTTGTAGCTAGCTTTTGTTTCGAGCAGTGTATCAGGTTATTGGTGTTAAGTTAATAGTCAATGTCATAGAAGTTTATCATCTCATTTTACAAGAGAAATCAAATATGTAGCTGCATGTCAGGTCTATGTCCATAGCAAAGTGATGATTGTAGATGACCGTGCTGTTTTGGTTGGATCTGCAAACATAAATGACAGAAGCTTACTAGGGTCCAGAGATTCTGAGGTATGCACTTTTCAATTTAGCAATATTCTTTTTTCTTCCTCATTGCTCCCATGGGCTAAATAAACCCACGGCTTTGTAACTTTTATTCCATCAAATGTCATGCTGCTTGTCTATTTATTATTACTTTCTGTATTGAGCGATTGTGTTCTGGTAAAATTACTAAGCTTAAATCCTGTCATTTTGGATGAAGTTCTATGAACTGCCATTATCTACTAGGAAGCACAGATCCATTCCCTTGTGGATACTAAAACCATGTTGTAGTTATTAGGTACACTTTTCATTTATTCAAATCGGAAAGTTATTTAGAAGTCTTTCCAACCATGTGAGATCCTGCAAGAAGTAGATTAAAAAGTTGTGACAGTTAGATAAGCAAATGGTAGGTGTTCTAGAAGAAGGAAAAGCCATCAAATCTTATCCGAGTCTTCTACATTACTTTTAAGGATACAATGTACGTAAGGCTCTTCAGAAGTGGTTAAGTTGTAGATGTGACCCATTAAAACTTGGAAACAAAGTTATGCCTGAAAGAAATACACATTTCAGTATGAAAAATAAAATGCTATTCTTGCTATGTTGCCTCAAGATATGCATGGTCCACAATCATTAGCTATTTTGTCCTTTAAAAGCCAATGTAGCACCAGACAAAGGCTTGGTGAGGTGGTCTTTGACCTGCTGCTGACTGTGAAAGGACCATGACTGAATTACCCTCATGAATAAACTGTTGTTCAATCTCCAAATGCTCCTTTTCCCCGTGTTCTACAGGATTAGAAACCGTTGGCTTTTGAAAAGACTTTTTATAGAATTGCCACAAAGAAATAAATGCAGATGCTGTTCTCCTGTCCTTCATTGTTCACAGTCCAAATCATTTTCCTTTAAAGCCTTCTCTTGCTGTGCCCCCATCCCTCTCCTTCTTCTCCATGCTAATTTTGTTGTTCAAACAGATCCATAACATAGGATGTTTTATCTTTCTGTTTTTTATCCTTCATGTTTTCTGAAAAATATCAGTTGAAAGGTCACTGAATAGCTCTAGTAATATATTCCCTGCTTTTATTTTGCAGTCCATCTTATTTGTTACTTTAGCTTAAATCTATTACCTGTAGTTGGTGTTTCTTCAGCAAAACATTATTGATCTTCCAATTGTCTCAAATGGCATTTAATAAATTGAAATTTCTTGTGTTATACATCAATGTTTCATCATGTTCCAAAATTATCTTGTGGTTTCTCAGGAAATTATATCCAATGGTTTGTCTTGTAAGGACTAGTAAGCTACTTACAGAACCCTCTTAGATTCATCACAACTTTTTGATATTATCAAGATGTTGTCCATTTGGCTGTCCATTAGGGCCTTGAATTATATGTGTCCGACATCTTCTGTACAGCAATGGAACGACAATTGTAGAAAATCTAGTAAACAGTTGTCCATATTAGTAGTAGTTTGAACACCAAATCATGCCTGGATGGAACATTAGCGCCCACGACAAGGGATGGTTTAAATTGGAGAATATGGATGGCTTAAATTGCAGTTAGGGACTTAAGACTTGTGTTGGGTACGGACAATTTTTTCATGCTAGGCCTGCATCTCAATTTGCCCTGATCACTTCTTCAGCAATTTGGATCTTTAGGAAATGGGTCTTAGCCTTTCCCTTTGTTGCCAATTTCTCAGCTCAAACTCACACACTTGCACTGTGTAACTGGAACGGAGGAGTTAGTATATATGAATGTTGTACTTTACTGTATTGAACCGTGTATTGAAATTGCCCATGATACAATACAGCTGTTACGTATACGTATCAAAACGCATAAACCATATTGTATATTGAAAACATGAAAAATCTAGAAAAATCCTAAACAAATAGTATAAATCACAATAAGTGGAAATAACATTAAAATTGCATCAAAACTGAACCGAAATGCTGTGCTGGATCTACATAATGTCCTAGTGACTTAGATAGTCTTGATATATATCCTCCAAAATTAGACACGAATGCTTAACATGACAAGAACAATGATGCATACATCAAATGCAACAAAAACCTTGAAGAAATAGAGAAAAACAACACTTTATACCTCAAATACAATGACAGATTAAAAAAAACATGAAGAAATCACCACCACAAGGCCAAGTAAGTTTCAAACCATCAAGTAACAAGTAAAACCTCCTCTATGCATGCGTAGAATGGAGTTAGATGAAGGAAAATAATGATGCATGCATGAAATGCAACAAAAAATCTGAAGAGAACAAGAGTTTATGCTTTGTTTCTTCAGAATAAATCATTTCCATAAGGCCAAGAAAGCTTCAAACTGCCAAGGAAGTAGAAAAACCTCCCCCTACATGTGCATAGATTGGAGTGAAATGAACAAAAGTGCCTTAAAGGACCTGTCCTGTGAGAAAACCAGGGAAAATGAAGTAATGGAGTTAAGAAAAGGTGTATCAGTTGTATTATTCCATATGGCCCATATCATGTGATTGCCGTAGTACTGTGACGACTTTTGCGGCGATACATATTGGTCCTCATCATATGATACAGACCGATACTTACAACAATGTTCTGTAGCTTACATTAACTGAAATATCATACTGAATATATTTGCATTTTATGAAATACTAATATTGTTCCATGAAGTTTGAAAACATGAGAAAGCTTTCTTGTGAAATTCATCCTATGAAGTTCATTTGTATATTTTCTATTATAGGTTTCTCTAGTGTAAAACTTTGTTTTACTTATTTACCATGGATTCTACAAATTATGATAGGGCTCTGTGGAAACAAAGAATCCATGTAGCCGACCCCATCTAGTATGGGAAAAAGGCTTAGTTGTTGTTGTTGTATAGGTTTCTCTAGTGTAGCCCCAGTCCATTTTTCCGATTGCTTATTGGTAACCTTTTGGTTCTAGATTGGTGCACTTATTGAAGATAAAGAGTTCACTGGTTCCTATATGAATGGTTGCCCATGGAAGGCTGGAAAGTTTGCTTATAGTCTACGGATATCATTGTGGCGTGAGCATCTTGGTTTACATCCTTCAGAGGTCAAGTCAGATATTATTTTGGCTTTTATTTTTATTATTTCTAAGAATGTACCATGCAGTGAAATTTAAACATATTACTTTTTTTCTTCTTGACACCTGGGACCAATTTCAGCTCTGTCGTGAGCGTGATGAACATGTATATATATATATATATATGTGTGTGTGTGTGTGTGTGTGTGTGTGTGTGTGTGTGTGTATACATTGGGCATGTATTTTTCTGATTAGAAAAGCTTCAAACATGAACTCGTGTATGATTTGCCTTTCAT
Source organism: Brasenia schreberi (assembly GCA_036023115.1). Classification (NCBI taxonomy): domain Eukaryota; kingdom Viridiplantae; phylum Streptophyta; class Magnoliopsida; order Nymphaeales; family Cabombaceae; genus Brasenia; species Brasenia schreberi. The sequence continues at coordinate 19,212,788 of JAYKKT010000090.1, forward strand.
ACTCTAATTCTAGATCATTTGTTGAATTATAATAAATGTCATGTATTGGATTTGAGTAGGTCAGAAAACAATCATGGATTAATCATGATTTACGCTGGAAAGGTTTAAGCTGGTAAAATATATGAAAACAAATTGCTTTACCATACCTCGCAGAGAAGCATAAACATATAACTAAAGTTTGAAACTCTTTATTCCATGATGCAAGTACCATTTAATAAACGAGTATGCAAGCCAAATAATGGAAAATGTTACAGCATTAATGCCTGATACAATAAACTGTTAAGCATTATATTTTTCTTTGGTACAATCGGGAGTCTGAAGCCAGATGCACGCCCCGCATATGGTACTCATGACCTTCAACTTGTTAGTTGATCCCCTAGCCAGGTGATCTGTTTCTCATTATGCTGTCAATAATTATCTCTATTACGAAGCTATGATATTCTTAAGAGTTAGAAAAGTACTTCTTACTGTCAATATTTTTTTTGATGGCTCTAGCTTATTACGTCATTAGTCATTATTGAAAACTAGACTCCAATTTGCGGTTTTTACTTCCTAAGTCTTTTGTTTCTTATTCACTTTAAGTGTTTGGGCCGTAGTGGCAAAATATTTAAAGTGGCAGTTTCTTGACTTTCAATTACTCAAGAAATGTTCAATTTTATTCTTGGTTTGTAAATGGCGAATCTCCGAAAGGTATACAAGAAAGAACCAAATAAATTGTTTTGTTGAGAGTAGGTTTATTTTTAATGCAAATAATTGCTATTTTACTAAACATGTAACAAGCATGATACTTGTCCATCATGCCCATTGAAGATGTTTGTGGTACTTTCAAAATCCACAGGGCATTAGTGTTGCCAGGTGGATGTAAGGAATGCACGTCTAGTTTTCTATTCTAAGAGCATGACTACATGGATGCATAGCCTTCTCTCTTTTTCTTAACGCAAATAATTGCAATTAGGAATAAGCATGTGATGAAATGATACTTATCCATCATGCCCAACAAATATGTTTGTGGTACTTTCAAAATCGGCAGAGTATTAGAGTTGCCAGGTGGATGTAGGGGATGCAGGTTTGTTTTTCTATTCAAAGAGCATGAGTGCATGGTATTCAGAACCTGATTTCTTTTTTTCCTGAAAGAGGCGTGAAGGCTGGGAAGGGCTCCATTTCAAGTTATAATATAGCAAGATTCACTACCTAATATTGATCTTCACTAGGTTCAAGATTTTGGAGGACCCCTAATTGTGCTCTGGACTGTTAGGAAGCATTTCTTCTTGTTGGGTGTGGCTATCAAGGGGAAATTATCATTATAGGGATGGATTATTCTTCATAAATTCTTGTCTTGAGAAATATTTAGACCTTCCCCATGAACGACTTATTTTAGAAGTGATTTTTTTGTCTTTGCATGTCCGTTTCAAAGATGTCTGCTGATTGTCATGTTAGTATTTTTGAGAAAATCTGGGTTTCTTTCCCGTTAAGTACTTGGTTAATTGTCTCTGTTTTGCTACAAGGGGCGATTGTTCTTGAAATTTTGTGTGCACGCCCTTTCCAGTACCTTGTGACTGCAACTTTTAGTGTCAGTTTTCATGGTTCTCGTGCATTGGTATACTTAGTCGCTGTTTCACTGTCTGAATCAAGAACTTAAGAGGTGTCATGTCTCGCCCTAGCTTCTTTTCTTAGTTTGACTATAAAAAGTTGCACTAGATTGTTGTGAATATGTTCTCACTATATATAGCTTTTATTCGTAATTTTTCTTGCAGGTTGCTGGCATTGCTGACCCTGTGATTGACACAACATACAGAGATATCTGGATGTCAACTGCAAAGGTGATAAGCGCTTGTGGTTTATGAACTTCACTTGCAATAATTTAACCACTTTCAATATTGTCCTTGTAATTCTTCTGTTCTGAAAAACAAGAACACCAACAACCAACCATTTTTCCCCTACTAGATGGGGTAAGCCATATAGATTCTTTGTTTCCATAGATCTCAATCATGTATCATGCTAACTGTTAACTCAACATAAGCTGGATAATTCTTTGTTGTTTCCTTCCGACAGTTTTTTTTTTTTAAATATTTTTGTTGTCTAGTTTCTTGTATCTTCTTAATGGAGCTTCCTTTGGTAGCCTTTCCATTTGCTTAAACCATCAAGTGATTTTTCCTCTTTTTATCTAGCGGTGTCACTTTTAATTTGTTTCTAATAACCTCATTATGTATACGGTCTTCTCTTGTGTGACCGCACATTCATCTTAGCATCTTCATTTCTCCCACATACATCTTTTATATATATTGGTGATTACCTGCCCAACACTCAAGCGTGTAATATAGCGGGTCTAATTGTTTTTCTATAATATTTACCTTTCAACTTTAATGGTATCGTCTTATCACATAGAGGAAGAAGAAGTTAAGAACACCTCCTTATCCATAAAGTACTTAATGTATCTGATAATTCTCATAACCTAACTCATATGAACACTGGTAGGAGCTTGCTGAAATTGGCTTGCAATGTAGACAGTGTGTAATATGTTTGGACAAGTGATAGTGAGAAAAGTCAATGCTCCTATAAGTTGCCTCTATGGTGTTGGATCTTCCAGTTTCTCTCCATTCGTTGTTCTTAATTTTGTTCTAAGTATATTTGGTGTTGTTGATTTGACCCTCCAAAATATATTTTATTCATCAGAAAACAGAAAAATACAAGAAGAAATGAAGAAGGGTGCAGGTTGGCACCCCTTGGCTACCGCCACCTGCCCATGTTTTTTCACACACCCTAGCTTTGTCCTTTCATGGAAGACTGGATTCTGTGCTATTTGTAAGACAGCTTTATTGTCTGTAAAGAATGTAATCGGAGAGTTTCTTTAAATCAAATTTCTTCTAGGAGTGAGATAATCCACTATCCCTCATACATACCTAGAGCAATAGCTCGATATTCTGCCTCTGCACTGGATCGGGCTACCACAGACTGTTTCTTGCTTTTCCAGGATACAGTATTTCCTCCTACACGTATTATATAGCCTGATGTTGACTTTCGATCAGTCTTCGAACCTGCCCAATCAGCATCGGAGTAAATTTCTATATCAAAGTTGGGTGTGGAGTATATAGCAAGCCATACGTGATAGAGGATTTCAAATATCGAATAATATGGAAAACTGTATTCATACGATGTTTAGGACTGTGCATCCACCTACTTGCATATCTAACTGCAAAGCTGATATCTGGTCTTGTGATCGTTACATATATCAGTTTTCCTACTAATCTCTGGTATTTTCCAACATCTTCATAGGGTTCTGCAAGCTTGAAATTATCACCCTTAGGGATTTCCATAGGAATGGAGCATATTCGGCAATCTTCCATTTTCGTTTCCTTCAGTAGGTCTAGGATATATTTCCTCTGGCTTAAGAGTAATCCATTCTCTTTATGAATTACTTCTATTCCCAAAAAATAATGCAACTTGGCTCAAGTCTTTTAAGGCAAAAACTGAATTTAACTTTGAGATGACAGAAGACACAACATATTGAGAATTGCTAGTGATGATAATGTCATCTACATATACTAGCACAAAAATGGTAATGTGTTCTGTAATCTGAACAAACAAGGAAGTGTCACATTTGGTGGCCTGAAACCAACTTGACAAAGTGTTTGGCCCTAATTTCTCAAACCATGCTCTTGGGGCCTGCTCAAGGCCATATAATGCTTTTTATGAAGCCTGCACACTAGCTTACCATTGTCTTGTGTGCACTACCCTTCTGGTTGCCGCATAAAAACTTCTTCTTTGAGGTCTCCATTTAGAAAAGCATTATTCACATCCACTTGATGAATTGGCCAGCCTAAAGACAGTGCAATGGTGAGGACCACCCTGACAGTAATAGGCTTAACTACTGGACTAAAAGTCTTAGTAAAATCAAAAGCCCTCTCTTTAGTGAAAGCCTTTAGCAACTAATCGTGCTTTGTATTTTTTGCACTGTACCATCAGGGTTCCTTTTGATTTTAAATATCCACTTGCAGCCTATAGGCTTTCTCTGACGTGGTAAAGGTTCTAAAGTCCAGGTTTGGTTCTTTAGCAAGGCCTGATATTCTTGATCCATTGCTGTTTTCCACTCTGGATGTTGTCTTTCTTCTTCGTAAGTTTTTGGTATGAGAGTAGAATCTGCATTCATAATAAACACCTGATATTCTCTGGGATAACTAGAGTAAGATACCATTTTCTTCAAGGAATATTTCGCTGTTTTCCGTTTTCCTTTTCTGATAGCAATAGGTAAGTCATCCAACTCATCATTAGAATACTGAGAGATTTCCTGAATATGATGTGGAACTGATTCTGGAACGGAATTATGATCGGGAGTGATTGATAGCTGAGGAGCAACAACCTTCCTTTCCCCTCTGGTATATACTTGTATATTTTCTGCATGAAAAAATGGCATCTCTTCTTCTCCTTCATCATGTATACGATGTGCTTCTGCTGGTGGAAGTGGCATGACATAAGGCGTCTGCATAGATGAATGATCAACTTGTGATGAATCATAAAATGAAGTATCTTCATGAAAAGTGATATCCATTGTAACATATAGCTTTCTTCTTAGTGGATCATAGCATTTATAACCCTTTTGGGTAGACGAGTATCCCAAAAAAATACATTTAATCGCTCTAGCATCTAATATATCCCTCAATCCACGATGAACATGTACAAAATAAGTACAACCAAACACCCTTGGGAGTAAATGAAATTGTTTCTGAGAAGGACACAATAAATGAAATGAAGTATCTCCATGGAGTACACTACTAGGCATTCAATTTATCAGGAAGACTGCAGTTAAAACTGCTTCACCCCAATAGTATTTAGGAGCATTACATCCAACGAGAAGTGTCCTTACAACTTCTAATATATGTTTATTCTTTCTCTCTGCAACCCTATTTTGTTCAGAAGAATGGGCACATGAAGTCTAATGCAAGATTCCCTGTGCTAGAAAGTATGAATTAAGGGATTGAGACATAAACTCACCCCATTATCACTACGAAAAACTCTTATAGCTCTCTGAATGGCAGTATATTGGAAGAATATTCTTCACTTCATCTTTGGTTTTCATAAGATATATCATTGTGAATCTAGTGCAATCATCAATAAAGGAAACAAAATACTTATATCCATGCACAAATGTAGTAGAGCAAGGGCCCCAAATATCCGAATGAACAATCTCAAAAGGAATAGCAGATCTGTCTTCACTTAGGAAAAGAAACACGATGATGCTTAGCCTTTTGGCAAGTCTCACAATTTAAATTCAAATTATTACAATCCTTAAATTTTGGTAGTAACATTCTCAGCTTAGATAATGGTAAATATCCCAATCTTTGATACCATTGAGATATGTCCTCTTTCTGTTTCCTAGTGATCACAATTGATTGCAGTGCTACTCCTTTATGATCCTCGCAGAAATATAAGCCTCTTCTCACACTACCCTGTCCAAAGATCCTCCCCGTCTGTATCTCCTGAAAGTAACACCCAATAGAATCAAATATTATACTACATTTTTTATCTCTAGTCATAGAAAACACAGATAATAAGTTGACTGAGATATTTGAAACATGCAGGACATTCTTTAAGATACCAAACGAAGTAGTAATACTTCCTTTTGCAGCTATGGGAGTATAGGAACCATCTGCGAGTTTGATATTAATGTTGTCTTGAGACAATTCTTAATTATCAAAAAACTCTCTTCGATTGACCATATGATTTGTCGCACCTGAATCAATAACCTAAATATGTGAATAAGAAGAAACAATATTACCCTGAGTCAGGAAAGAAAAAGGATATGCCACCGTGGCCTGAGGATCATTGTGAGATGATGTAGACGTAGATTGAGAATCAGTTAGTTTGGCTTTAAGGAGTTCAATTTCTTTCTTCATATCTGCTAATGAGGTCGTACTATCATCATTAACTGGTTTCTCTGTCTGATCACTGCTGAAGTAAGCCCTGTTGGATCGATTCTGATTCTGAAACTGAGTAGGTACTCCAACTAATTTCTAACATGTTTCCCTCGTATGACGTGGTTTTCCACAATGTGAACAGATTAACTTATCCTTGTCTTCAGAAGTAGTCCCAGATCTGCCTCTACCTCGTCCATAACCTCCTCTCCTCCTAGAAAAGGTGGGAGTCTCTTCCTACGAATGCTGAAGTTTCTGATATATTCACTTTGGTTTCCTTTTCTAGCTGCTTTTTGTCCTCTTTACGAAGTAGGAGAGAATATATTGTACTCAATTGTGGGAGTTCTTCTCTACTAAGAATATTGTTCTTATCAGCCTCATACTTAGAAGAAATTCCCCATAGTAGATCAAATATTTTTCGCTCTTCAAATTCTTCATTGCGCTCAAGTGTGCAGCTCTGGTATTTGGTTTTGGAGTAGAATTGTAATTCCTCCCACAAACCTCTGAGTTCCGCATAGTACTCACTGATAGTTCTTCCTCCCTGTCTGTACTTCCTAATCTTTTCTATAAGATCATACTTCTTTGCAATAATTTTTTTCTGAGCATAAGCCTCCTGTACTGCCAACCATATCTCTCTGGCTGTTTCCAAGAACATAAAGGTACTGCCAATGAAAGGTGTCATAGACTGGATCAACCAAGCACTCACCAGTACATTTTCTTTTCTTCATCTAGAATAAAGAGGATCTATACTTGAAGGTTGAGTTACTTTACCCGTTATGTAATCCCAACGCCCCCTGGTGAACGAGCCCACTGGAGATAATTTTTTCCATCTAATTTCAGATTGGTTATCTGGAACTCTTCATTTTTATCTATAAAACATTGTTCATTTGTATCACCCATCTTGGTTCTTTCCATGAATATTTCCAAGGTAATCTTTTTTTTTTAGTCACCTACAATTTAAATTAAATACACTTGAAACACGATCAAATCAGCTGTGTGTATGAAATACACCAAGGGACTGAAATACCCTAAGAATCTGCTTCTCACTTCAAGAACCCGTGAACCCTAAGTTACTTTTGCATAACCCTCTGTTATGTACTTCATAAAATCGTGGAACACAATATGAAGAAGAAATAGAATACCGATGTAATCCACAAAATCACTAATAGAATTTGTACTTCACCGATTCCTTAATCTCAATATGAAATATGCAAATCACGGTATCTTCAATCCAATGGATATAATCCCCTCTTTTTATGGATTCTTTCTATGATCATTAAAATAGAAGAAAACATTCATCCAAACAATCAAATAAGCTTATGATTTTGGTTGAATCCGCTTAATCGGCATGAGAACACTTCATAATGGCTTAAACTTCGCGATTAGGCTCTGATACCATGTTGAGTTGACCCTCCAAAATATATTTTATTCATCAAAAAATAGAAGAATATAAAAGGAAATTAAGAAGGGTGCAGGTCGGCACCCCTTGGTTGCCGCCACCTGTTGCTCACGTTTTTTCACACACCCTAACCCTAATGACAACATTTTAAATACTACTAATCTAATTTGAAAGACTAAAATGCCCCTAATTAGTAACTAATAGGATTCAGGTCCCAATGGATCAGAATCTGATCCATTGGGATCCAAACTGTACATAACTCACACTAATTACATAGAACTGAAGATAAAGACATTACACGACACAACCTAGACTCTAAACATTCTGTCAACTTGCTCTTCATAACAAGTGTATATACCTTTTTCTCATTTGTTAGACCTGAATTGATAACAATATCACTTGCAAATTTCGTTTGAGACATAAAGTATCCTCTATCATTATATACAATTTCAATTCCCAAAAAATAACTAAGCAAACTGAGATCTTTCATTTTAAATTCTTTATGAAGATCTCTTTTAACTTGTAATATGTTATCTTCATCACTTCTATCAACATACAAAAGCAAGATTATTATACTTGCATATGATTTAATCATAAATAGTGTTGTGTCATTATAAGAGGACAAAAAATTATTCATATGCATGCAGTCTTCAAATATGTCAAACAAAGCTTTAGGGGCTTGCTTCAAACCGTACAAAGCCTTATTTAGTTTAAGGACATGATATTTCAAGACATCAAGTCCCAGGAGAGGAATCATATATATCTCTTCATTTAGTTTGTCATTCAAGAAGGCATTTTTAACATCTAATTGAAAGATTTTCTACTTCTTAATAACACTAAGGGTTATGAGAATTCTTATGGTAGTCATTCTAACAATGGGAGCAAATGTTTTCTCATAGTCTATTACATATTATTGTGTATACCCTTTAGCTATTAGTCTAACATTATATCTTTATATGGTACCATCACTGTTTGTTTTTCCCTTGTATATCCATCTACAACCAATAAGTTTCTTATTTTAGGTTTAGGCACTATTTTCCAAGTACAAGCCTTATCCAAAGCTTTTAATTATTCTTGGGTAGCGATTTTTCATTTCCATATACCTTTGACTTGATTGTAGAAATTAGGTTCTTTAACTTGTTGGATGGTGGCAATAAGGTTTCTTCTTTGAGTTTCAAATGTTTCATAGAACACAAACTTTAGTGGGAGTCTTTCTAGAGGATATTGTTACATTTTCTTGTATTTTAGTTATTCTAGTGTAGAAAAGTAGAAAAGGTTCTATGGTCTCTCTAGGTTCATTGTTTTCTCTATTTTTAGTCCCGCATTTTCTTCTTATTGTTTAGGATCTATGGTTCTCTCGTTTTTACTATCTTCATTGTCACTATCTTTTTCTATGCTTATAATGTCATTTAGAAAGGTATATTTTTCTTTATCTTCATTATTAGCGTTATAGTAGTAATCAACCTCTAGAAATTCCACATCTCTTGATACATACAGTTTGTTTTCTTTGGGATCAAAGAACCTATAACCCTTTTTGTCAATTTCATACAACAGCAACAACAACTAAGCCTTTTCCCATACTAGACGGGGTCGGCTACATGGATTCTTTGTTTCCACAGATCCCTATCGTGTGCCATGTTAGCAGTTAACTCCCAATATGATTTTCAGTGTAATGTTGGTATTTAAAAAGGGGAAACCCTACTAGTATCATTATGATTTTCAGTGAAGAATAAAGAAGAAAGAAAGAGGGTGTGGCAACTTATGGGACTGTCGATAGCCACCCCAATTCCATCTTCAAATCTTCGATCTCATGTTCCCTTGATTTCTTATTGATTTTGACAGGTCCTATATCTGGATCCGATTTATCTTGTTTGACATTCATATTGGAGTCAATCCACGTGTGTTCTTTCGAGTTATTAATATTTGTTTATGATATTTAACATATTGATTAGTTGACTTCTTTTTATGAGGGTATACTGTTTGTTAGACAATAAGTTACATCTTTGTATGATTAAGATCTTCGCATTGTGGCTATGTGTTACTTTTGTTGGCCTTTTGTTGAAGACTTTTGTATTAAGGTGTTCCATGTTGTTGGCTATTGATGGGAGATCAGTCAATGTTTTAATATACACTTATTATTATTTGATATTTTTTATTTTCATGTGATTAAGATCTCAAAATATCAAATAGCAATAAGTACATCTTTAAACATTGACCCATTTCTAACCAATAGCCAAGAACATGAAACACCTTAACACAAAGGTCTTCAACAAAAGGCCAACAAAAGTGACATATAGCCACAAGATGGAGATCTTAATCATACAAAGATGTAACTTATTCTATACCAAACAGTCCACCCTCATAAAAAGAAGTCAATCAATCAATATGTTAAATATCATAAACAAATATCAATAACTGGAAGGAACACACTTGGATTGACTCCAATATGAATGTTAAATAGGATCAAGTTAGATCGAAACATAGGCTCGGGTTTGGATCGAGGACCGGATCCATGACCCAACTGCATATAAATGCCCATCTCTCTTTTCCTCTCCATGTCGCAGAACCTCTTTCTCTCTCTGTCCATCAAACCATTGATACTATGTTAGAAAAAGGTGAAATTCATGTTTTCATTTTATTAAAATTATGAGATAATCTATACACAATCAACCACACCAAGCTTCTTTATAATGTTACACATGATGTATTTATATACACGGGAATTTTTCGTTAGCTAGCATCCAAGTTAGTTGTGAAGGGTAGGACCATGTTGACCTTGGTCCTAGTGGTCTAGCTCGGGTCTACTGGGACTTGATTACAAACAAAAATTTATGAGCCCTATTGGCCCAACCCTGCTACATTTTAACAGTCATCAAGGAAGATGCAATACCCAGTTGTTGGATGACTATCATTAACATCCGGGTAAGTGTAAGTAACTAAGTTGAGGAGGAAGGGGATAAGAACAGTGTTGTTCGATGCGTATCGTATCGTGTATCGTTTTGCTCCATGATACGGGTGTATCGTATCGTATCGTACTTTAATATTAAAAAAATATAAAATGTATATATAAAAAATCAAGAAAATTAGTAAAAATACAAAAAAAATCAAAAAAATACAAAAAATCTATTAATTGCAAAGAATTCATATAATGCAAAGTTTAGTACATATTGATCATTCACCATTGACCAATTGAAAAAAAATTATATATTTTGAAGCAAAAAATGAAATACATTTATATTTACATATTTTAAATTGTATCAGGATCATTAGCTAAATAATCTCCATCTTCTCCTTGATGAAGATTCAAAGTTTCTCACCACCTTCTGCTTCAAAATCAAAATTTTCATCTCCTTCATGATGTTGCACTCCTTCTTAATTAATCCATTTAATGTCTTCTTCGGTTAGGACTTAGGAGTGCATTTTCTTCGTTATCTTTCATAATCCACTCATCTAATATACCAAAATTAACAAACTGCTATCTTTGTACATGTAGTTGGCATATTTGCTAATTTTCATATGTGAGCAAAACGATGAGCTCCATTTCTTTGATTATTGAGTCTATGACACCCTAGCGATGTGATATTGTTACTTGATATCTTCTTTTTATCTTACTGGAGACTAACTTTTTAACTAATGCTTGAAGTGGTTTGAAACTGAAGGATGATAGATGGATGTTGTGGGTTAAAATCAAGTAATCTGATTACTTCTTATCTCACTTCACAGACTGAGTTAAGCCTCACACACGGTGATCATGTTCAACTCAATGGAAGTCATAAGGTGAACCCTAAAATAGTGAAGTTGTGAAATGCCCACTCAATGAACTGAGGGTCTGAGACAACCAAATTGTTCTTCATGTTTGCGATTTCATGAAATTAGAAACTGGTAGCATAAATATACCTAAAAATTAGCAACATAAAGGGAAATGATTTTCACATTTTTATTTGTTCATAGATTATTCTTATTCAATAAATTTCTTATAAACTAACCCGAATTTATATGTTACATACACGGCTTGCAATCCCAAACACGCATATCGGAGGATGCCTTGGAGAGAAGTGAAGAGAGGCAAGAAACCTACAAAAAAAAATTGATTTTTTTTTTTGGGTGTATCACCCGTATCACAGGCCATATCGTACGATACGGCACGATAACCTATATCATACGATACAGGTTACCGTATCGTATCGTGGCTTCACGATACGGATAACACTGGATAAAAAGGTGGTTTGTGTGATATATCTAGTTATTCTTATGACAACATTTATATGCACCATAATAGGTGCATGTTGACATTAACCAACTACTGAGAATAAGTGATGCCAGAACGAGTAATAGTAAAATAAGTCAAAGCACCAATCATCTAGCGATAAGGTGTAGGGTCACTAAATAATTCTTCATCAGTGAGTCTCATCTTTTGATTAAGAACTTCTAGTGCCTCAATTGTCTTGGTATCTATTAGTCCTAATTGTCTTGGTATTTGTTAGCCCTGATTTAACAATATAGTAAATTTTGTTTGAGATAGAAAATATTTTGTGTGAGCATGTGTTACCTTGAACCAAGTAAATTGCGTAAATGTTTAAGATCCTTCATTTTAATTTTTCAGAGGACATAGAAATTAAAATTGGCACACATTGCATCTCTCAAAAGGAAAGTTTTAAATACCTAGGGTCAATTTTTCAGAGTGATGGAAGAATTGATAGAGATGATACGCATAGGATTAATGCTGGTTGGTTAAAATGGAGAGGAGCATCAGTATTCTTTGTGATAAGAAGATACCATTAAAGTTAAAAGGTTAATATTATAGAGCAGCAATTAGACCTGCCATGTTTTATGGTTTTAAGTGTTGGGCAGTTAATCATCAACATGTACAAAAGATGTATGTGACAGAAATGAAGATGTTGAGATGGATGAGTGGTCATAGAAGAAAAGACCGTATACAAAATGAGGTTATTAGAAACAAATTATGTGGCACCAATAGAGGATAAAACGAGAGAATGTCGTTTAAGTTGGTTTGGAAATATAGAAAGAAGATAAGAAAAACCTGTAAAAAGGTATGAAAAAGTAGATTTTGAAAGTATTGAAAGAGGTAGAGGACGACAACAAAAGTATTGGAAAGAAACAATAAAGAATGATCTAGCTTATTGTGAGCTAACTGCTAACATGGCACATGATAGGGCTCTATGCATACAATACCTACAACAGATTCCCTTATAAGCCGTGTTAGTATCCATTGGTAACCATAAAATTATTCATCTTATCAATTCAAGCCTTAAGAGCCTATTTAAGACTATATGTAGCTTTTCTTATAAAAAAAACATGATTTTAAAGAACAACAAAACTAAGGAGAAGTTCCATGTAAACCTCCTCCTCAACTATCCATTTAATAAAATATTTTCCACATCCATTTGAAAGATATCAAGTTCCTAATATCACTAATAGCTATGATAGTCCTAATTGTCATCATTCGTAAAGGTTCCTCATAATCTGTTCCATATTATTATAAGTAGCCTTTTGTAATTAATCGTGCTTTATACTTCTCTATAGTACTATCACTCTTTATCTCAATTTTGTACATCATTTACATCTTATAATCTTTTTGTTTTCAGGATGCCTAACAACTTCCCATCAGCTTTTTCCAAGGCGTCTAATTCCTCTTTGATAACATCAAGTGAATCTTGAGATGTTTTGGCTTTCTTGAAAGTTTTAGGTTTACTACTCGTTGTAATGGTGGCCATAAGTATTATATACTGAGGTGAAAAGGTTTTATAGAAATCAAACCTATCGGGTGGTCTAAATTCTCTACTAAATTTTGAGTGTAATAGGTTGAGAGGTTTTTTGGTTCTTCCTAACATATCTTTCAAATGGAGTTAAAATGCTCCTCAAATACATGATTTGGTTCTCCATGTTCACTTCTTGATCTTCATTGTCACCAAGGATGTCAATCACGGAGGAATATCTAGATCTATTAGTAAAACTTGAAATATCATTTTAAAAATAAAATTTATCTTCTACAAATTTAACATCCTTTCAAACATAAAGCTTGTCATTTTTAAGATCATACCACCTATAACCCTTTTCTCAATACCATAACCCATAAAAACATATTCAATAGCTAGAGAAGAAAGCTTGTCCCCTTTATCTAAAATACAAAACATTTACTTTCAAAAACTTTTAAATGAAAGTAGTTGGGGACAACTTTAAATAGTTTTTCAAGTGAAACATTTTTCTAAATAAAAGATGATATCTTATTTATCAAATAAATAAATGTCATTATTTATCAACCCAAATTATGATTTTTATACTATGGATTACACAAATTATGAGGATTGCTTTAGGGCATCCCCGCCTAGCAACGTGCTACAGAGCCTTAATGCAGTGATAAGTAAGTAAGGGTCACTATATTTTCCCCTGAATGTAGTGAATCAATTGCAGAGAGGGTTCCCATGTCATGGATGGGTATGGGTAAATAAGTTAGTCCCGTTACATTGCCGCCCGAATGTAGTGAATAATTTTGAGAGAGGGTCTCCACATTTTGAATATGGATGGATGCGAAGGGTAAGGAAGCTAGTCCTAGATAATAAGATTCATATAGGCTCTTGGAATATCGGAACATTATCCGATAAGCTAATGGAGGTGGTAGATACTATGATTTAGAGAAAGATTCATATTCTATGTTTACACGAGACAAAATGGGTTGGAGAAAAAGCAAAGAAGATAGAGGATACAGGTTTTAAATTATGATACTCAGGTAAAGAAAAGGCTTGAAACGGAGTTGGTATTATCATAAATAAAGATTTAAAGGATAGTGTAGTAGACATACAACGATATGGTGACCGAATCATGACGTTGAAATTAGTATTAGGAGCAGAGGTTTTGAATATAGTTTGTGCTTACGCACCCTAAGTAGGATATCAAGGGAGATGATTTGTTTAGGAGGAGACTTAAATGGACATGTAGGTAAAGAGACACTAGGATATCAAGGTATTCATGGAAACCTTGGTTTTGGATATATAAATGAGGAAGGTAGGGAGATTTTAAATTTTGCCATATATGAATGAGGAAGGTAGAGAGATTTTAAATTTTGCTATGGCATTTGATATCTTTATAATCAACACAATCTTCAAGAAACGAGATGAACATTTAATTACTTATAAGAGTGGCTTATCACAAACACAAATTGATTACTTTATTTGTAGAAAAAAGATAGAGCGTGTTGTAAAGATTGCAAGGTAATTCTAGGAGAAAGTTTAACCACTCAACATCGACTTTTAGTTATGGATTTACAAATAAAAAAATGGACAAAGAAGAAAAGAGTGCATCGAGTTATTCGGACTAAATGGTGGAACCTCAAAAGCGAGAAAAAAGATATATTTAAACAGAAAGTCCTTCAAGGAGATATTTGGAATTATGTTGGCACACCCTGTGATGTGTGGAACAATATGGCTATATATATTAGGAAAGTGGCGAAAGATGTGTTAGGTGTATCTAAGGGAGGTGTACCGACACAAAAAGAAGCTTGGTGGTGGAGTGAAGTAGTGCAAAATAAAATCAAGGCAAAGAGGGCATGTTATAAATTATATTATGCTAAGAAAACTTTTGAAACTTTATAGGCTTATAAGAAAGCAAAGAAGGAAGCGAAAAAGGCCGTGAGTAAAGCAAAAGCTAAAATTTGGGAGGATTTATATAAGAAAACTAAAGATCTTTATGTTAGATGCATCAAGGACGAAGATGAAAAAATTGTAGTGACAAATGATGATATAAGAAATAGATGGAAAAACTACTTTTTAGCTTTTTAATGAAAATAAAGATGTTAGTATTAGCTTAGGAGAGTTAGCCAAATCAGAAAAATATATAAACCACAATTTCTACCTACGTGTTCAAAAGAATGAAGTCAAAGAGGCTCTTAAGCATATGAAGGGTGATAAATCGGTAGGACCATACAATATTCATATAGAAGTATGGAAAATACTAGGAGAAATAGGAATCACTTGGTTCACAAGACTATTTAATGAAATATGAAGAAACAAAAAGATGCCCGAGGAATAGAGAGCGAGTGCACTTATCCCCATATATAAGAATAAGGGAGGCATTTAGAATTGTGCGAATTATCGAGGTATCAAGTTAATGCGCCATACTATGAAATTGTGGGAAAGAATTATCGAACATAGGTTAAGACAAGTATCAAGTACAACAGAAAACCAATTTGGATTCATGCTAGGCAGATCTATTGTTTAAGCGATTCACCTTTTGAGACGTCTTATGGAACATTTTAGAGCAAAAAAGAAAGACCTTCACATGATATTTATTAATCTAGAAGAAGCTTACAATAGGATACCGATGGAGGTTATTTGGAGAACCTTGGAAAAAAGAGGTATCCCATTGACATACATTAACCTTATAAGAGAATGTACGATGGTGCAAAAACATGTGTGAGGACTCACGAAGGAATGACAGACTTCTTTGAAGTTAATATTGGGTTACATCAAGGATCAACTTTAAGTTCATACTTATTTATAATGGTGATTGATGAGTTAACAAAAAACATATTCAAGATGAAGTGCCTTGGTGTATGTTATTTGCATATGACATTGTGTTAGTGGAAGAGTCTAAGGAAAAAGTTAATAGAAAATTGGAACTATGGAGAGAAGCATTAGAAAGTAAAGGCCTCCGACTTAGTAGAACAAAGACAGAATATATAGAATGTAAGTTTGATCATTTGGTTACTTCAGAGGACATAAAAATTAAAATTGGCACACATTGCATCCTCTAAAAGGAAAGTTTTAAATACCTGGAGTTAATTTTTCAGAGTGATGGAAGAATTGATGGAGATGTTATGGATAGAATTAATGTTGGTTGGTTAAAATGGAGAGGAGCATTAGGTATTCTTTGTGATAAGAAGATACCATTAAAGTTAAAAGGTAAATATTATAGAGCAGCAATTAGACCTGCCATGTTTTATGCTTCTGAGTATTGGGTAGTTAACCATCAATATGTAGAAAAAATGTCTATGACAGAAATGAAGATGTTGAGATGGATAAGTGGTCATACAATAAAAGACTGTATACATAATGAGACTATTAGAAACAAATTAGGAGTGACACCAATAGAGGATCAAATGAGAGAATATCGTTTAATATAGTTTGGACATATAGAAAGAAGATCAGAAGAAGAACCTGTAAGAAGGTATGAAAAACTAAATTTGGAAAGTATTAAAAGAGGTAGAGGAATCACCCTTTCATGGCCGGTCCCAAGCCCGGAAAAAGGAGGAGGGTTGTGTTAGGCTTCTGACAGCCAGCGTAAAACTTTGTCGGACTTAACATGGATTCTACAAAAAAAAACAAAGAATCCATGTAGCTGACCCCATCTAGTATGGGAAAAGGCTTAGTTGTAGTAGATTAAAAGAGGTAGAGGACGACCATAAAAGTGTTGGAAAGAAACAATAAAGAATGATCTAGCTTATTGCGAGTTAATTGTCAACATGGCACATGATAGAGCTATGTGGAAACAAAGAATACATGTAGCCGACCCCGTCTAGTATGGGAAAAGGCTTAGTTGTTGTTTGTTATCAACCCAAAGATTTTTTATGAACTCCACTCAACACTAAAAAGTCAGTGTTGTTTTTCATAGTATGTTGATGCGTATGCTTGTAAACACTATTTTGTTGAGGAGATTTTGTAAAAACCTTTGATGTAAACTAGTATTTCTCTCAAGGTATGCTTCAAACTTATGACAAACTTGCCTTCAGAATCATATCTAAAAAGTTTAATATTAGCATAAAATTGACTTTTGACAAGATTATGAAAGATATGAAATTATGAAAACTTTTGACTTGCTTTTCAACGGATAGATCCATATATATATCTGGTAAAATGATCAACAAAATAACATATAAAACTCTTATAAGTAATCAAATGCTCATCTCGTTTTCTAAAAAATGTATTGGCTATAAAAAAATCATATATCATAGCAAAATCTAAAATTTCCTTACCTTCTTTATTTAAATCCATAGTTTTCATGACTACCTTGATAATGTCTCTTTACACAAATGTGCATTTAGATGTCCTCCCAAACAAATCTCCTCTTTTTTTATTTTTTTGAATTACCTTATTTTTATACTTATCTTTTAACCCTACTTAGGGTACGTAAGCATAAACTATATTTAAAGCATCTACTCCTAATACTAGTTTCACTATTATAATTCAGTCATCATGACATTGTATGCCTACTATGTTATCTTTTAAAATCTTATTTACAACAATACCAACTCCATTCAGAACCTTTTCTTTTCTTGAATACCATAATTTAAAAGTTGTGTTTTCAATCTCTTTTGTTTCTTCTCCAACCTATTTTGTCTCTTGTAGTCATAGAATGTGAATCTTTCGCATAATAATAGTATCTATTATCTTCATTAGCTTGCCAGTTAATGTTCTCGTATTCCAAGTACCACTAGGATTAGATAACTTTCTTACCCCCTCGCATCTGTTCATGTTGAAAATGCGGAGACTCTCAATGCAATTTATTCGTTATGTTTAAGTGGCAATGTAGCAGGACTAACTGAATCTAGACTTTGAAATCCTGTTTCTTTCTGCTTTAGGGGACCTAGGAACTTTAATTTCATTGTTGACTATTTCAAGTATTCTGATAAATTAAGATGGCCATGCTGGTTACCATGTTGCTATATGCATCTCTAAGCTGTTTTATAAGATTTGTTGTGGTGATTAACCTGGGAGGTCTGGCTCAGGATTCTTGATATGGTCAGCTTCAAGTTTTTCTTGATTTGGAGCTGTTACTGCACATGGTAATAAACTAATTGTCTGATGAATTGAATGTTGTGACATGTAACAAGTTTGTGCAAGTGTGAAACAAGTGTTTCTTTTTGGGCTTGGTCGTGCTCCTCGTTGAGAATCTTTTGACAGTGGGTTTCTGTTTAATCACAAACTGTAATCCAAGGTTTTCCAATTTTTTTGGGGTGTTTTCTTACTCCGATATATTTGCCTGAGTTATCATTTTCTTGTTTGCAGACAAATACGATGATCTACCAGGATGTGTTCTCATGCATCCCAAATGACCTTATAACCTCCAGGTACAGCTGAAGTCATTCTCTTCCATATCTGATTTCTTTTACCATAGAGGTCCTAGACATATTATCTCCTTGCAGAACTGCATTACGGCAAGCTGTGGCTTACTGGAAAGAGAGAGTTGGACATACAACGATCGATTTGGGAATAGCTACAGGGAAGCTGGAATCTTACCATAATGGAGATGTTAGGGCGACAGACCCCATGGAGAGGCTACGATCAGTAAAAGGATTTCTTGTTTCTTATCCATTGGAGTTCATGTGCCAAGAAGATTTAAGGCCAGTATTCAATGAGAGCGAGTATTATGCTTCTGCTCAGGTCTTCCATTGAGCTTATTTTATCCAATTGTGTTGCTATATCATGCAATTATGTTCCCACTCCGGTGAAAAATTTGAGAGAACCCCTGGTATACTATGCGCATTCAAGGAAAAACCAATCAGGAAGGAAGATAGTTATGAAAACACGCTGCTGATTCAGTTCATTAATTGATTTGCAGCAATTGTGTATGTGGAATTCATTTTCTTCTGGGAAAGGTGTGGATATACGCCTTTCTCTAATTCCTTCTACCATTAACCTATCAAAATCCTACAGTCGAGTAACAGGTTTTACATAAAGTCAAGTTCCCAAAGAAGTTTATGACTTGAAATTCGTCCTGTATATTCGCCACTCATTTCCATATGTAAATCTTTCCTACTTCCCCGTGACTAAGAGCCCCTTACTATATGAAATCTAATTTGTGTTCAATATTTCCTTCTAATGTAAGGGTGATACAAAATTCATTTGTACAAAGGTGCTATTTTTGGCATTTCAGTTTGTTCTTTTCCTCTTCCCGCGGGAAACCACAGTTGTGGACCTTGTTCGATTCAAAGATGAATTAGCTTAATGAACTTCCCATTCTTGTTTCTTTATCTTTGGTAAATTTATGCATTGTCATTAAAAATGAAATGAAACTTGATTCAAGTACTCAATTCGGTTTGTGTTTGTTTCCTTGATCCTCTCTGCTTTCAGCAATGGGGAGAGTGCATTTTGTTGCATGCTTTGAGAGCTTGGCTCCAGAATCTTGGTTTGGGGAGCGTACGCCAATCAAACCCATCAGGTGTGAAGTGCAAACCTGTTTGAACTTCAGACCTGAATCCCGATTGGTGGTGAATCAGTTTGTGATTTGGGTTTAACGATTCCAACTTTTGTAAACTCTATACAAGCCGATAGGTTGGTGGTCAAAGTGCGTCTGGCTTAAGAGGAGCCGTCTTATGTTGACCCTAAATTTTACCAATCAATCCGAATGAAAACGAAAAATAGTTTCATTAATCAGAATGTGAACACAGTTAAACAGTTTTTTAGAAAATCGACCTAGTTTCTGGTCACATCGGGTTTGAGTTGTCTCAGCTTTTTATCCAACTATGTCGAGTTAAGTCACCTCGTTGCAAGTTGCAAATTAACTTGAATCTGAGCCCAATTCGTCTGTAGACGGTTTGGGTCATCATTTGGATAGCGCGCCGCCCACCCAATTGCACCTACTCAAAATAGCTATAGGGTCTTGTTAGAGATCATTACATGTATACTCCTGAAAGTCCGGTTAAAACTGAAAATCATGGTTTGGTTCGGTAATCGAGAGATTCAGTTTGACTTCGGTTTAGGAAACTGTATAAAGTCAGTATTCAGTTCTGAAAATTCCAGAACCGAATAACCAATATTCAGATGATGCCTTAGAATAACCACATTTCCCCAAGCTCTCTCGGTCTCTCTTTGTTGCGCCCGTGTCCGAAACAGTTGAGATGTTTGTCACCGAAGTTCTTTTCATCAAACTTTCGTCTATAACCTTGTGTCTACAATCAGTCGAGCTCCCCAACATATAAAATCAAGGTGAAATCTGCATGACTCTTCTCTGAAACGTTTTTGATGTTTTGTCATTGATAGTTTCATCTTTCGTGGGTATTTCATAGGTGTTTTTTAGGATTTCCATTTCCGTAAGGTGATCGACTTCTGTTTGTGGATCAAATCAAATCCCTTTTGTTCATGTTTATGTCTTGTGTCAAATATCGAATTGTGTTTTACGTCTCTCATCATATCCGAGTGTTTTGCATCATAGCACTGTTCTACACTTGAAACAATGTTTCATGCTTATTCGTTCCATACACATTGAGGTCATTGAGAGCAAGAACAGGTGGTGAGTGAAGAGAGCAAAAATGGAATATAGAGATAATGTATGCTCTGAAGTAACCTGGAAACTGGTGATTGATACATTTCCGCATGCAGCAGTCTGTCTAATGTCCAAATGATGTTGTTTAGGGAAGTTGCTTGATTGGGGTATTAAAAAGTGTTTATGGTTATAATTGATAATGCTAGCTCAAATGATGTGTCTCGTATTTGAAAAAGAAATTCTTAAGTTGGAGAACTGATGTTGCAAATTGCAATTATTTACATATGATTAAACTGGTGTTGCAAATTGCAATTATTTACATGTGATTGCTTGAACTAGCATTAATGCATTTAAAAGAGGCAGCTTCTTGATGTGCATATCACACTTACACAGTAACATGACCATACAACACACAGATGTGCTTGGCAGGAAATTTGTGGAACCATGCTTTGCATGAACATCCTCTAGGTGCATTGCCTCCTTGTCTTAGTGTGTTACTTCTGAGTTGAGGAGTTCTTTAGTGGAATTTCTGAGGATGTTAATCTCAAATTTTCAAAGTTTTGGATGATGTTACATATGTAATTGATTCCTATATTGTTTATTGTTGATTCAAATAGTGGTATGTTCTCTATGGCGACTGTGGGAGTAGGAGGACGAGGTTTGCCTCACCCCCAACCACATAAATCTTAGTGTGTTTTTGGTGTATATTTGTTTTTTATTGTTTCTTTCTGTTCTTTGATACTAACATTTACTTTTGTTGTCATAGTAGCAGGTAAACGAAGCTAGTGTGCATTGCCCATTGTTATCCTGTTCTCAGACAATGTAGGGATGTGTGTTCTGCATATATTCTCTTATTTTGAAACAATATAAACAGAAATTACATAGATGGCTTCATGGAGTTTCAATGGTCGTTTTGTCTGGTTTAGTGCCGCGCAGATGAGTTATGTTATATGTAATGTTTGAGTTGTAAATTGGGTTCTTGTGTACATACTCTTTATGCAAGTAATGAAGTCAATATATAATCTTTCATATTGGGATTTGTGGATTGAAGGACGGAGTCTCTCTTGCGTATAAAACCAAATCAAATAACCCAACCAAATTGAACTAATTCCGTCTTGTCACCTATTAAGTTCGGTTCGGTTTCAGGACCAACAATTTTCGACATTTCGATATTTGGTTATTTCAGTTAAGTTGAGTTATTGAACCAAATCGACCAATGCTCATCCGTAGTTGCAAAACGATTCGTGCATAGGTTTTCTCTTAGAGGCTTGCATGACGTGTGTCGGTTTGCTACACCTTGTATCAACGTTTTCATCTAATCAGGGTAATGAACTTATTGGGTGATTTACTTAATTGATAAGTAACCATCTTTTGTAAGCAAGAACCACGCTACAATCTGTTATGCAATGAAAGTATCCATGGAGAAAAGTTGGTGGAGGTGCATGCACACAAATTTTATTTAAACCAAGGAGGCATGCTTGCAAATTTCTGTTTCCGCTAGTTTTCTCTCTTTTTTCTGCAAGGAGATGGAAGCCTAAAACACATGCATGCACTTACTAGGAATCAAGCTCCACACCTACAACGGAAGAGTGAGCCCTGCCAGTTGAGCCAATTCTGTAGCTGATGTTTCCGTTAGTTTATTGATAGGGGACACTTTCTCCCTGCTTTTGATGGAGAGAAGTGACAGCCTCGCTCGTGCCTTTGCTCCTCGTTGTTCTATGCTTGCGCGACGGAGATCAAACCCCATCTTGCATCCCACGACACAAAAGTGTGACCCATGCTGGTTCAAATGTTTGGTTTTGAGAATGCATGTTGGTTGGTCAGAGATTAACTGATGTAGTGGTTGGCATTCTTGTTTGGGCGATGAAGGTACGTCATTCGATTTTGCCGCCGTCAGAAAATTGTTGTTCTTCCTTCTCTTTTGATGATTGATTTGCGTGTCTTCATAGTGCAATTGTTTACGTTGCGATTATTTGTTCTTCGCAGAGGCAAGGGAAAGGGGTTGTTCTTTCGAGAAATAGCAGGATTTTCTATGAAGAAAGATTATGTAGTCTCATCTTTCTCTCCATTCAAATGGGTGCAAGGCTGAGCGCATATGAACCTTTGGAGGCAGACACTCATATAGCACATTGGATAATTTTGGCAGAAAATCCAACCAACCCTGTTGCTCCGTTTGGCTGTTAAGAGAAAGAAACACACCACTTTATCTCGGTGTTCACGGTCGGGCTATACGCCAATTCATGATGCCAATAACTTTGATGGGACAAATTTCCAAGTCTAAATTGGGGTTATCTAAATTATCATGATAGAATAAACCAAACCAACGGTTCCAAGATTCTTGGGGTAATGCAACAGAACGGCAACCAAAAAATAATTTAATAACATGTGGTCAGTGAGCAACTAATAGACATTAAACTCATAACAACAAATATTACACTTGATTTTAGCGATGAAAAATGTCTTATTCAGTGTCCTACAATAGTTTTTATAGTGCTCAACCCATCCTTTATCTCATTCCTGGTCGATACGGGACTAAACGTAACCATCTTATACTTAGTTCG
Organism: Brasenia schreberi; assembly: GCA_036023115.1. Lineage (NCBI taxonomy): Eukaryota > Viridiplantae > Streptophyta > Magnoliopsida > Nymphaeales > Cabombaceae > Brasenia > Brasenia schreberi. The sequence continues at coordinate 19,235,875 of JAYKKT010000090.1, forward strand.
GTTCGATTCCAGCACTAGAACTGCAAACTGAATCGCTGACCTTTTTTTATTAGAACTAAACCAAACCAAACTGTTCAGTTCTAGCGGTTTGGTTTGATTCCAGTGGATCTGTGAACACTTCCACACCTTACACTCTCATTGTGACACTCTCTCATACAAACGTTAATCTTCCACTGTGAACAACCGTGCTTCTTCGTTACATCGAGTCTACTGTGCTTCTTCATGCACCAACCAAACCTATTAACATGAGCAGCTCGAAGGATCATGCTTGTATCGATTGAAAGATCATGATTGCATCCATTGAAATTTTGGTATATTTTTTATGCCTTTATTTTTATTTTTGTTATTATTCAACTTCTTCTAACGATTGTGAGGTCATGGTGGTCAGGAAGGAGACGCGCCTTGGGTGCGACATCTCATTATAGGAGATGCATCCTGGTTGCATTTGGTTATGATTAGAGGCACAGCCACAATGTATTTCCTTTGATGTAGTCCATTGCCTGAGATAATGTGTTGGTCGTATCCCTCTACTCTTCATGACGCGTTTGTGATATGTCCTTTTTTCATTCTTGCATGGCATGTTCAAGTCATGTCTTGTGCGCGCACACACACACACACACACACACACACACACACACATATATATATATATATATTGGTACGTATGTGTTATATATGTTATACATGTAATACTACCAGTTGTATTATTACTTATATTACATACTTTATTGCATATTCACATATTCAAATGAAATAGTTGGTTTAGATTTTGTAATATCAATGACTCACGGAGGTGATTATCATATGGAGGCGGATGACTAGAAGGCCATATTATTATGGCATCATCGAAACAACAGAATGCCTTTAGGTTGACATGTAGTAGACAACCATGATGACACTAGGAAGAGGGACATGTGGAGTCATCACAAGCAGATCATCCTAAGATCCAACTACACTTTCGAAATGGATTACGCAGTAGCTTCTTCAGGGTATCGTGATGAAGATGGTCCTTCAAAGCTTTATCCTGATGTGGATGGTAATGAGTACTTTATAGAAGGTGATGATGTTGTTGCCCCCTTATCTCGGAGTTGCCCCCAATTTCATAGGTCATATTGTAAGGTCATATTGTATATATTGGAGTAAGTAATTTTAAACCCTTTTATGATATAACATTTTGTTTATTATAAGTAAAAGATTCTTATATACAAATGCTACTAACAAACATTATGTGTAAAATATATTGGTATTTTGAAAGTGGTGGTATATCACACAAGATATAATATTGTGGTTGAGTGGTTATTTCTAAAAAAGGATGTAAAAGTACCAGGTAGCTAGCAAGATATTATATAATGGTTTGCATTATATGAGTAGAAAGGTTTGTTGTTTCAAACTTTAGATCAACCATTACTCATTAACTTTATCAAGAGATGGCAAGCTAATACTAACATATTTCATATTTCATAGGGTAAGATGATTATAATTCTCCATGATATCCCTAACATTTTAGGCCTTTTGATGGGTGGTCACATTTTAGGCCTTATGATGGGTGGCCACATTTTAGCCTTTATATTGAGACGAATAAGATAAATATTATGGTGGAATTAATGCACATAGACTACGATGAAGTAAAATTATAGATTAAGTTTGAAGGTGTGAAGTTGAAGATGCTCCGGATATATGCTTAGAGAAAGGAGTTTATGCTTGAGTAAAATGTTATTTTATTGTATCATATAGGGTGTACCATGTATTAGGCTAAGTTGAGGGACTTAGTATTGGTTTCCGTTGTGTAGTGGTTAGCATATGGTTTATCGAGGATCGACGAGTATCCTTGGTGTGCAATGATGGTGGCCAGTTAAGAAGGGTTCCCACACAAAAGTACACCAATTTAGTGGCCATATTACTCTCATGTAGGTAATAATTGCTCATTTTATTTGTTTTAGTGTAACAATAACAATTTCATAATTAAATGATGGAAAAAAATTTATGCATTCTAGAAATGGATTTACAAATACTTTTCAGCCTTTAAAGTGCGGCAACATCTTGGGTGGACTAACGGGCAGCCTCGCGTGGCTAGGTGGATGAGTAGTATCACTCATAGGGATCGTCCTACTAATTGTCTTGTTACGTATCATGGGCAGTTGGACTCAATCTATGCTCATGAAGTATATGATTATTGATATATATATTTGGATATATATTTGGTACTTTATAAGAAAGTTTATGGTTCTTTATCATAGATAATCAATTTTATTATAATAATATTGATATCATTCATCTATATTTTTTCATAGATCATATAGCAACCTTATTGCTAGAAAAGATATATGGGTGACACATTTCACTTGTCTCAATTCCACAAATGTATTTGATGTTTGGATATTATGGAATCATATGTGTCAAACTAATTTGTTCATCAATTTAGTCATTATCACCATATCCCAATTGATCCACTAAAATCCATTGCAGCACAAAGGACAGTAAAGTCACATACCTATAAGGTGGAGTACCATGCACAAAATGTGTAGTAGTAGTCACATGATTCATATTACCTTTGGCCACAACATTATATTGTCTAGGCATTATACACGCACGAGTGTGATGATTAATATATGAGTTGGTATGTCTTACAAACACATCCATTTCTATTGAAAGATTGTATGCGTCGCTACAAATACATTTATCCTACATTGGACAGTCATCCTTCAACATCAAGGACGGCTTATCAGGTAAAGTAGTTTCCTTTTATGTCTTTTATTTTTTAGTTTATATATTATGAAAGTATTAACTCATCTATCATGTTTGTTGTTATAGTGTATTGTGAATGCCTTGTAGATGATGAGATATGTGGTACTAACACTAAGACAATACCCACGTTGTTGCCGTTAAGATGTGATGTGATAAACCTCATTAACAATTGTTATGAGAGAGTATACAAATTGATAATTAACTACATACCCAATGATAATGAAAAGTAGACGTGATTGTTTAGGGTGCTTCTCACTATATACGGCTACATATGTATTTGTAACTAAATGAATGTACATGTATTTATAATTAAGTGACTAATTGAATTCACTTTTCACACAATTGGTCTCCCCCCCCCTCTCTCTCTCTCTCTCTCTCTCTCTCTCTCTATATATATATATATATATATATATATATATATATATACATATATATGCAATATAGTCATGGTACCTCAATGGAATGCAACAATTACATCTCTTTCTTTTCAATGTCAACACCACTTCATTGATACCATTTAGAAGAAATTGAGGCAAATAAATAGAGTAATTATACAACTAGATAAATAAGTGAAGTGATGTTACAACTCAAACAAAAAAGTACAGCTTAATTCACAAGTAGCTAATCATCATCAAAATTATATATATTATCATCGCCTAATGCTCTCGATTCTATGTAGGTTGCAATATAGTTGCAGAACGGTAAATCCTAATTAGCAACACTTTCATGTTTATAGCATTATCAAGATAAAAAAATATGTGGCGTCGAGGATTTATTTGTAAGATGTATCTACAGAAAATGCAACACAAGGTAAGTCATAAAACTCAATACAACATTTTAATATATAACAAGTTAACAAACATGTCCTTACCATCAAAAAGTGTTGTATTGAATCATCATAGCACGTATATCACATATAATTGGTTATCGTTTGCCACTAATAGAAGGTATGTTATCAACCCAATCATAGAGAGTGGTACTAATACAATGTTCCAACAATAGCTACAACCTAACCCATGTCTAGCATTGACATGCAATACTCAAAAGAACACTAATTATCCTCTCAAAAAAGGAAATATTCAACAAACTCTCAATACTACGCTAAAAAATAAATCATTAAAGCACAAGAGAGGAATAAATCTAACCTTTATTTTATTACCAAGAGCTTCACACTTTAACCCAAGTAGGCTAGAACTTATTTACACATAAACTAAAAGAAAGAAAAGAGAAAAAAGAGAGAAAAGAAAAGTGAAGGGAGACTGAGGAGCAGAAGGGAATTCTCCTCTCCTCCCTGGAAATATGCCCGCAGTTTCCCTCCCCCAAATTGTCCTGGATTCTCAATGTCAATTGCCTATTTATAGGCAAATGGGAGTTATTGCAGCTTGCAATTTTAGAATTGCAAATTGAGCCACAGAAGCTACAAAGGGAATTAATGATTTGATGCACAGAAAACTTAATTGCTAAGTTTCACGTATTTTCCTTTTTTTTTTCTTTTTCTTTTAATAATAATTGAAAGAACATGTACAAATTATAAGGGCCCAAATATCTTTTCATTTTGAGAGAAGAGGTCTTCATGAAAGTTGTGTCTGAATATTTTCATCGTGATAAAGGTACCTCGCCCTCCACCATCTTCTATGCATTACCATGTGCTTGCCTATAATGTCATTTTGTCATTAGTTTCATATTTGTCTTCTTAAATGTGATATTTAGAGCCTGTAATTACTTTTGGGTCATAACATGATTTTCATGCTTACTTCTTGATGTTGGGTTGAGGAGGATGTTGGAGTTTGGCATACTTTAAGAAAGCTTTGAACCGAACATTGGTCGAGCATCATCGTTGGGCATTGGATCTTCCTAGTATGGGAGTCATACGAAGTTTTAGCATCGGAAAAACCAAATTAAGACTCTATGTGAGTACTACCTACCTTGACTTCTCTACTTCTCTTGATTTAGTACAGCTTGAGCACCCTGGATCCATTTTACTATGATAGAAATGGATTAGTTGATGCCTCTTCACCTTTTCTTGTTAATTACTTTAATTAGAGCAACTTCAAGATTAAATTCGAATTAATAAGATTTAACTCTTATAATTAAGAGGCAATATGGCCATAAAAACTCTAGTAGGAGTTATTATCTCCTATTTGGTCATTTGAGTCATCATGATATAATAGATTTTTCCCATTATTGATTGATTTTTTCTATTGTATTACTTTTTAGTTATAAGGTTTATAGTTTTCATGTATAACTATAATAAGTATATTGTCATGTGGTTATGCATAATCACTACATTTTCGGGCATAATAATTTACATGCTCTTTCCAGTTATGTGGTTTCTCCATAGTTAGTACATGTTCTCAATACAACCAAAAGCCTCTTACATGCTTGAGGAACAAGTCATTCATTGTGCCTTTAGTTAAGAGGTTTGCTATCATATCCTTAGTATGCAAATAAGGCATTGATATTTAATTCTTTTGAACTATGTCATGTATATAATTGTATTTTACCATTATATGCTTGCTTCTAAAGTTGTTAGCTCCTCACATTATCAAACTTATGGCTGCAATATTGTCATAATATATGATAATTAGTTCGTTAGCTATGTCTAGCTTCATATCATGTATGAAACAATTTACCCATACTATACTATTTGCAACCAGACTACAAAGAACATGCTCAACTTCTTTTGTATCAAAAGGTATGCATCCTTGTTTCTTTAATAACCAAGAAATAGAACTACCTTCAAATAAGAAAATATGATTAGAAGTTGACATGTTATCATCTTTGCTTCTAGCAAGTATCTAACTACTTTTAGCTTATCTACATGATAACATAACTTTATATCCTTTCTTCCTTTTAGTTATCTTAAAACCCTCTTTACTATAACTATGATTTATCAACCATTACTTTGATATTTACTCACCAGACCAATGACAAAAACTAAAACTTGATCTTCTATATATTATACATCTAGCTACCAACAACTATACGAAACATTTGGTTTCTGTTATCCATTATTAAGATAATTAGATTTACACGTAGTATTAATGCTCTATGATAAGTAATATTTATTTTTAGGATATATGATGCATTTCACATATCCTTCATTTCGAATTTAGGATTGAATCATGACTTGGTTTTGACAATCGTATCATTGTCGCTTTCATTCAAAAATAATGAAGATAGAATGACAAAATGGCTCTTTGTCTCAAATATAAACAACAATTGTTAAGCTTATTAGCCAAAATCTAAGTTCTAGAAGTTTACACAAGATCCCACTAAATTGTGGATTTTACCAATTATATCATTTGGTTGCATGAGCCTAAACATGGTACATGGGAGACCACTCACTTCTAGTGAATGTTTCTAGTTATATTGCCATGAGTTATTCTAGTGCTCCATATTCGATACATTTCAAACATAATGACTCGTGTACTCTTACCCTTATGCAGTTTTACCGTGGCCCACATGCTTTTCCTAAAGAATTAAGTTTTAAGCATATCACAAATACAAGTACCATGTATTGAGAATAAATTCTCGAATATGCCACTAGGGAACCAAGAAACAAGGTCTCCTATAGTATAAAAAGATATATCTTTTCTTCTAAGGGATAGTATTTTTATTTGTCACTTTATTAAGATAATTTTCATCAATCATGAATGCTTAGGGAAGCACCACTTCTTTCTTAAAAACATATCACACCATACATTAACTATAGAGTTATGTATCCTCACGAGACCCAATGACCACAGGATTTGAATCCAATTATCATGGTCCAACAATGTCAGTTTGGTCAATCCAAGTGAACAATACCATCACCTTAGGTAGTGAGTAGAAGGATATGATGCTCATACCACTAAGATATAGATATCAAGGTTATTCAAAATTTATCCAAATGTGATACCATAGCCATGTATATATTTATATGTAGATCCACATGGTGACATGTTGAATTCATATATCTAGAATTATGAACCCTATGTCATCAATAGATGATCTATATGAAGCATCTCATGATAGCATTTTGTATTATGATATACATCATATTTTCCTCTATGATAAAGTTATTTATCCATTGTGGGCCCAAATCAAGTTCTTTTTACAATTACCTTCTTACCCCAATGGGCAAGGATTAATTCTTACGCTACAAAGTTTCTAGTTAATAAAAAGGAAAGATACATTCACACTTGAATTGAGATGTGAGCACAAAAAGGGGGTATTTGTTCCTATTGGTTTTGGATCTCAAGGGATAACGATCTAAATTGGATGTGGGTACAAATGGGTATAGATCTAAAATGGGTATGGCCTAATGGATATGGATCTAAAATGAATATAGACTTCTACATGGATATAGATCTAAAATGGATGTGGACTTATGAATGGATATGGTTAGAATCAACCATAGGAAAATAATGCGCTAATTAACAATTATGCAATAAATAGAATATGCAAATAATTAAAAAAAGTGTTAAGATGCAAAAATCCCAATTTGTAGGAAATCTTGATTTCCAAAAGATCTCAATTTGCAGGAAATCGTGATTTGTAATATGCACGAATTTTAAATAATTGTTTTTATAAAATCAAATGTGCACAAAAGTTTTTAGAAAATTTTATGCAAAGGGGTGAATGGGATCTTGAACATGCATGAATTAAATCTGATATGCAAAATAATCCTAACCAAACCAAGAATTAAACTATCTATGTAAGAACAAAACTAAAGAATAAAGATACAAGATTATTAAAAAGGGATCAACTAAGACTCATGATGGTATAGGCATATGATGCTTATGTTAAATGACCAAGGCTTGAAAATTTATGAAAAGAAATCCTAAGAAAACTAAGAAGGTTTAATGAAAGAAAGCATAAATTAATAGGCTAAAAGATCATACTCAAAAGGTTGGCTAGCAAGTGGTCGGTCAACCCTTGAGTGTTGATGGCAACAATGGTCACACCACAACAAAGAGAGAGATGGCTCGAATTCTTATTCCTTCTTCCTTCTTCCTTTTGCCCTCCTTTATAATGAGGATGAACACCCTATTTATAGTTTTTCTTAGGGTGTCACGAAAATGAAAACTTGATACAACATTTCTCACTTTGGGAAAGCATACAATGAAAAGTAAGAAGGTGAAATTATTGGTATTTGCATGGATTGTGCTTCCTTCTTGAACTTGCTGCTACAAGTAAAAGTATAAAACTGGAAACTGTTGGCTGCTCCTTTCTTGTTTGATTCAGCTTTTATGCATGCCATGTATACATTACATATAGTTATATATTATGTAGATATGATTAATATACAAAGATAATATATTGAATATCTCTCTCACACACATATATTATGTAAACATGCATACACACATATATAGGTATATATATCTCTAAGGCAAGCACATATATATTTTATGATACTACCTATATATACTTACCTAGTGTTATATATATAAGACATATGTTACATAAATATATATAGTTTTATTCAGTTATTACATATTTATATATTATATAACTATACATGTATATGTACATATAGCATATATGTAATATGTATGCATGACTTTACATAATAACTGAAAGCATTTTAGGTATTTCTATTTTTACGAGAATTTTCTTCAATGATAGACTCTTCCAAATAAAGCAAGTGAATGATGTAGCTTTTCCTTTACATTTATTCTCTTTTTGAATATATTTATGGATCAACAACTTCATTTGATTTGATTTGATTCATTGTAAAGCCGGCCTGGACCCTATGATCTAAGATCCATAGAGTCATTTCATATATTTTAAAATTTGAAACTTTAAAACCAGTTTTATTGGCTAAAACATATTTTTCCTAATGAAAATTTTGGGTGTTTACACTATGAAACTGCTATCTTCCTAAGTGAATGACATAATCTTTAAAGAACAAAGGTGAGTTGATGAAAAAGTTCATCATGTTGCATCATCAAAGAAGAAGAATTGGAATAATGTTGATAACTCTTGGTTACTAAAATGGCCATAAGGCCTCAAATGACGGTCATGGAATAGAAAAGTGGGTCCCCTTCCATATTACATGATATGTTTCCCATTTTCATAATCAAATAGATTCAAACAACTTTTCTTTTACAAAATATAATGTAAGAGATAGAGAGCCATTTTATTTGGATAAAATGCACATCTAAGAAAAGGAAAGAAAGGATAGAATTACAAATGAGAGTTACAAAAGACACACAAACTATTCTACAGAACTCTTTGTTCTCTCTCTAATTACTACCTTGTGAAACCTCCTTGAAGAAGGTGTGCCAAGAGATCCAAAACTCAATGTTAATTGGCTTCGCTATGAAGAACAACATAATAGCTGGTATCAAACCACAATTGATCCTAACATGTGCCACCAACCACCCAAATCTACAATGAGATTGACCATTATAGGCTCAATCAAGGCACACTACTCATATATTTATAATATATATAAATTATTTAACAGAAGGAAGGAAATAATGCCTAGATCATATTAAATACCGATCTGATCAAACCATGTTTCTCTATTAATGGATGAAATAATTCCTTCTTTTGCTTTCGATTAAGTTTGTTCTATAGATTTCTCTACAAACAAGAAAGAAGCAAACTTAAGTAGAAAAATATCAAATAAATTGAGAAAAGGGGTGAAAGTACACGAAGAGATTGGATTATAATCATATCAAGTTCACTCTCTATCCTCCTTTTATTTTATATTTTTCATCTTGATCTAAATCAAACTTTTTTACCAATTCAAGAGGAACAAACTGAAATTATAAGAGCAATTTTTCTTATAACAAATAGATTATATCAAACAACAAAACACTATAAGAAATAGAAAGACAGAATATTTATTTACTGATCTACTTTGGTTGTTGACCATTGTGAGAAAGACAACCTCCAATTACTTTTGATGTTTGAGTAGGCACCTGGAGAAACAATCAAACTCAAATTTGATAAAGAAAGGTGACAGGTTTGCCATTTATCCCTAACAGTCATTTTTCCCTACTAGTTAACATTATGCATCAAAACTGTTCTTCAAGGATTGAGAGTGGATGAAAGAAAAAAACACAAAGGTGGGAGGAGGACGAAACCATTCAAGTCACTGGCTAAAATATTGGCAGGTAGTTTTCAACTCTCATTTCTTCAGTAAAACAAAGAGAAGAAACTATTTCAAGAGGCAAATACACACATCACAAGGAAGCCTTCACCGCTCTCAACCATTTTATCTGATGGCCTTCTTCTTTGGATACCAAAAACACTCAATAGTGAGCAACTCCCTTCTCTCTCTTCATTTCGCAAATGAGTTTGGAAATTGGTTTGCGAGATGTCTAAGGGGCAAACTGAGCTCTCAATTTTGAAAAAACCAATGAACCAAAACCGCCCACAGTTTCAAAAACATGGGCACAACAGGTCTACAAACTGTAGTTTCACAAGAGCATAAATTACATATCAACACATAAAGCTTTTTGGTAATTTCATGTTTGTCTCAAAAATAATTTGCACTTGAACTAAGAATTTCGTAATATTTTGAAAATATGTTTGCAATAGTTATATAAATACACATTTGTAATATCCTGCATTTGTAATTGACCGGCTATTATTTGTAAGAATTAAAAAATAATGTGATTATTTATAATTGTGCACCCGAAACACGTTTTAATCTACAAAAAGGTGCAACCTACTATTTGTGCGATGTTGTTATTGACTTATATTTTGTTGTTTAGTACTAAGTTACTTATAAGTATGCATTATTGTTGCTTTAAATTTTAGTTTAAAGAGTTGGTCACTAAATTAGGTGTTTGTTTCTTTTTTGTTTGACTTGGACTGCTAGATCCTCATTCTTGGAATATTTGTCAAATATTAAAATTAAAAATGGCTTTCAAAGTCTATACCTTTGAGTTGGCTAAAAAAAAAATGGAATAGTTTGAACTTTAAACATGAAAAAGATGTATCTCGTTGGTCTTACTTGAGGGTGTTGACTATGTCTTACATGAAACTATGACTAAACCCACTACAGAAGCAACAACTAAGGAAAGAGAAAGTTATAAAACTTTTATAGGGATGATACCATAGTAAAGACAATTATGTTGACTTATATGGAAGACAACCTAATCATGGTCTTCAAAAACTATAAGATTGTAAAGAAAGTATGACACGACAACTTAATTGCATGTGTAGTTGATCTTATAATATTACAACTCCTTTAGAGTGAAAAAGATGGAGAATGTAGTAGAGCATGGAAACAAATTGCTCATTATGGCTTAAACTTAGTTGTACCCAATTCAGCCATCATTGATCCCATCCAGATCTCTACAATCCTGAACTACTGCTCTTAGGGTTAATAGAATTATTACCTTGACTCAACTCCTTCTAAAATTCATAATTTAATAGGAGTACATAAAGAAGCACAATAAAGAAAAATTGCTTCTTACTCAAGATGATCTAGGATCCAATTCTCACAACAATAAAAAAAGAGAAATAAAATAAAATAAAATATAGAAAATTTAACAAAAAAAGGTCAAGCATTGTAGAAATTGCAAGTCCACTTCTCTGATAAAGTATTTCAATTATAGAAAAATGAGACATTCAAAAGATATTGTTGCAATCACAAGAAGGATGATAATAATATTTAATAATGCTACTAAAAGGAGAAGCGTGAAGTAATCTTCGTGATCTTATAATATCTTCATCTGGACCGTGATGTTTCATGTTAGAGGATTGATTATAAAGCAACGTGTCACGTCACAAAGAGTACTAACCTAGAGAATATTTTTCTACGTGGGAAACAATATCTATTTTGATATTTTTGAGTTGGGTCCTTTAGGATTGATATAGATTTGAGGTTAGATTTTTTGCAAGGAAGGTATGGTCGTATGTATTTTATTGGCATAGTCTATTTAAACATAACACAATAAATAATAAAGGATCATCTCTTTCTTCTAGTTATATTGATTGTGTAATAGTTCTTTATGTGAATGTGTTGCATAGAAGGTTAGGACATGTTAGCCTAAATAAGTTAAAGAAATTAGTAACCTTTAACTTATAACATGTATTTGATGAAACCATATTTAATAAATGTGAGGCTTGTATTCAAGAGAAAATGATAAGAAAACATTTTTCCAAATAAGCAAAGAGAGCCATGAGTCATGGGAAGGTCTACTTTATAACATTCATTAATGACTATTTGAGATATTGTTATATATATACCTTTAAAGTATTAGACACATTCAAAGAATATAAACAAAATATTGAAAATGAATTAGCTTGCATAATTAAGTACGATGATTTGATTGGGATGGGGAATACACTTCAACCTAGTTTTTAGAATACTATAAATAATATAGTATATCTAGGCAAAATAAAATGTATAAGATACCTCAACAAAATGATATAGTTGAACGTTATAATATGATCATTTTAAATATAATAAGATCCATGTTAAGAGATGCTTCTCTAGCAATCAAAGAATTCAACATCTCTAATAGTGATCATCTAAATCCATACAAACTGAACCAAATGACTTTTCCCTACAAACTGAAACATTAAGTTATCATAAGAGACCACAAGGTCCTTCATCTTACTTAAAGAATTATCATATTTAACTAAGTAAACATGTTATTAAGTAGATTTATATTAGATAACTAATAACCTAAGTTATCAAGAAGCGATGAGTTAATCTGAAACATCATATTAATTAAAAGTAATTGATGAAGAAATTGAATCTATTCAGAAATACAAAGTTAATGATTTCATACAAAATTTAAAGCAAAGTTGGTTGTAAAAGGCTTTTCGTAAAAGAAGGTAATTGATTATATTAATGCATATTCCCTCCTTGCGAAATTTGCACTCACAAAGATATTTTGATAATTGTAGTCTTTTATATTTTAGATTTACATCAGCTAAATATAAAGACTAATGTTTTGAATAGTTATATTAATTAAGACTATTTACATGAAATAGGTAGAAGGCTATATAATTAAAGATTACGATAGCATGGTATATAGGTTAAAGGAATCCTTACATGGTTTAAAGCAATCATATCATCAATGATATTTGACTTTTCAAAATGTCATTATATAACTTGAGTTTGTGGCTAATTAGCTTGATCATGACGTTTACATTTGATTGGTAATGATCATGATATGATTGTTAAGACCAAGTCATAGCTAAGTTTCAATTTGAGATCAAGGATATGGAAGAGACATCTTATATTTTAGATTTAAAGAATACTCGTGATAGACCATCTAGACTATTACATTTAATTCAAGAAAAGTATATTGATTATATCCACAAAAAGTTTACAATGGATAACCATAAGTCTGCAAGTACAACTATTGTAAAAAGGGTCAACCTTAATAAGGCTTACTCCCTAAGTGATTGATAAGAAAAACCAAATATTCCTTATACTCAAGTTGTTGGTAACTTGAGGTATACTATGTTATATATGAGACATGATATCAGCTTTGTTGTTTGACTCATGAGTAAATATCAAAGTAATCCTAATTTACAGCATTAGATTGTTGTAAAGAGGATCTTAAAAAGAATAAGATATTTGAAATAATGTTATCAGGCATATGAATTAAAAATAATTTGATACTCAAATATTGATTTATTAGGATAAAGATGACAATTAACCTTCAATTAAGTTTTCTTATTTGGAGGTGGTATTGTTTCTTTGTCATACAAGAAAGGAGTTATTTATCATTACATACGCAAAAAGTTAAGTATAATGCTTATAGTATGACTGCAACAAGCATCATTTAGATAAGTTGCTTCATTCATGATTTGAAGTTGGACATAGCTAATGGGTCAATTGACATTTATTGTGACAACAATGCAGCTATAACTTTTATAAAGAGTAGAACTCATAGCTTAAGGAGCAAGCATAGAATGATAATGTATTATTATGAACGGTATAAAGAATTAAATATCTATATCTAATCCTACTATAGGGGATATAAAGTATATTTGCTAAACAAGAGGACCTCCTTCCATATTGTATGATCCATTTCTTGTTTTTACAATAAAATAAATTCAAACAATTTTCTTTTTATAAAATATAAAATAAGAGACATGAAGCCATTTCACTTGATTGAAGCATACATTCAAAAAAAAAGGAAAGAAAGCAAGGATAAAAATAAAAATGAGAAAACACACAAACTATTCTCCACAACACTTTATGTTCTCTCTCTTATTGTTACCTTGTGAAACCTTCTTAAAGAAAGCATGCTAAAAGATCCAAAACCCAATCTCGATCACCATCGAGCAAAGAAAAACACAGCATATGTCATCTTCGTGACTTTGAACTCGGAATCTTATGGGAAAACCCCAAATAGACAGGAACACTCCATGCATCGTGCACATGCTAAATCCCTTGTCCGATAACAATTAGCCAACAAGACTCTTCCTATGTTAATCTAACACCATGGTTGGCATCCTGATGAAGAGGATAGGTTCTACTTTGCACTTGTAAATACCTAAAAATATTTTTTGTCAAAAGTTTTGTAACAATTCTTTTTTAAAAATGAAAAATTAAATATTCTAAAAATACATGAAATTTGCCTGAAAACCAATAAATATTCAACTTGAATTCAATCATTTAAAAATAACATACCAACCTAATTAGAATGCGTGCAACCCAATTTTTATCCGAGAAGAGTCGGGTCTAACTCAACTTTGTCCATGTAAGGGATCACCCTTGCATGACCGATCCCAAGATAAGATAAAGGAGGAGGGTTATGTTAGGCTTCCGACAGTCAGCGTAAAACTTTGTCGGATTTTTATACCATGGATTACACAAATTATGAGCATTGCATTAGGGCGTCCCCTCTTAGCGATGTACTGCAGAGCCTAAATGCAGTGAAAAGTGAGAAAAGACCATTATATTTTCGCCCGAATGTAGTGAATCAATTATAGAGAGGGTTCCCACATCATGAACGAGTGTGGGTAAAGAAGTTAGTCCTGCTACGTTACCGCCCAAATGTAGTGAATAAATTACAAAGATAGTCTCCGTATTTTCAATATGGACAGATGCGGGGATAAGGAAGCTAGTCCTAGATAATAAGATTCGTATTGGTTCTTGGAATATTGAAACATTGTTTAGTAAGCTAATGAAGGTGGCAGATACTATGATTCGAAGAAAGACTTATATTCTATGTTTACAAGAGACAAAATGGGTTGAAAAAAAAGCAAAGAAAATTGAGGATACATGTTTTAAATTATGATACTCAGGTAAGAAAAAGACTCAAAATGGAGTTGGTATTATCATAAATAAAGATTTAAATGATAGTTTAGTAGACATGCAACGATATATGACCGAATTATAACATTAAAATTAATATTAGGAGCAAAGGTTTTGAATATAGTTTGTGCTTACACACCCCAAGTAGGACTACAAGATAGTATAAAGATGACTTTTTATTAAGAGTTAGATAAGGTGATTGAAAGAATTCCACAACGGGAGATGATTTGTTTAGGAGGAGACTTAAATGAACATATCGGTAAAGAGGCATTAGGATATCAAGGTATTCATGGAAACTTTGGTTTTGGGGATATAAATGAGGAAGGTAGAGAGATTTTAAATTTTGCTATGGCATTTGATCTCTTTATAGTCAATACAATCTTCAAAAATCGAGATGAACATTTAATTACTTATAAGAGTCGCTTATCACAAACACAAATTGATTACTTTATTTGTAAAAAAAAGATAGAGTGTGTCGTAAAGATGTAAGGTAATTCCAAGACAAAGCTTAACCACCCAACATTGACTTTTGGTTACGGATTTACAAATAAAAAAATGGACAAAGAAGAAAAGAGTGCATCGAGCTATTTGGACTAAATGGTGCAACCTTAAAAGCGAGAAAGAAGATATATTTAAACAAAAAGTCCTTCAAGGAGATGTTTGGAATTATGTTGATACACCCTGTGATATGTGGAATAATATGGCTATACATATTAGGAAAGTGGCAAAAGATGTGTTAGGTGAATCTAAGGGAGATGTACCAACACAAAAAGAAGCTTAGTAGTAGAGTGAAGTAGTGCAAAATAAAATCAAGGTAAAAACCGCATGTTATAAATTATATTATAATAACAAAACTAATGAAACTTTAAAGCCTTATAAGAAAGCAAAGAAGGAAGCGAAAAAGGCCATGAGTGAAGCAAAAGCTAAAATTTTGGAGGATTTATATAAAAAACTCAACTCAAAAGAGGGTGAAAAAGAATTTTTTAGGACATCTAGGGTTAGAGATAAGGAAACTAAAGATCTTAATTCTATTAGATGTATCAACGGTGAGGATGAAAAAATTCTAGTAGCAAATGATGACATAAGAAACTATTTTTATAAGCTTTTTAATGAAAATAAATATGGTAGTATTAACTTAGGAGAGTTAGCAAAATCATAAAATTATATAAACCATAATTTCTCCAGACGTATTAAAAAGAATAATGTCAAAGAGGCTCTTAAACATATGAAGGGTGGTAAATTAGTAGGAGGAAAAATAGGAATCACTTCCTCACAAGACTATTTAATGAAATATGAAAAAACCAAAAGATGCCTAAGGAATGGAGAGCAAGTATACTTATACCCATATATAAGAACAAGGGAGACATTTAGAATTGTGCGAATTATCGAGGTATAAAGTTAATGAGCCATACTATGAAATTGTGAGAAAAAATTATCGAACATAGGTTAAGACAAGTATCGAGTACAATTGAGAACCAATTTGGATTCATGCTAGGCAGATCTATTGTTTAAGCGATTCACCTTTTGAGACGTCTTATGGAACATTTTAGAGTAAAAAGGAAAGACCTTCACATGATATTTATTAATCTAGAAGAAGCTTACAATAGAATACCCATGGAGGTTATTTGGAGAACCTTGGAAAAAAGAGGTATCCCATTGACATACATTAACCTTATAAGAGAATGTACGATGGTGCAAAAACATACGTGAGGACTCATGAAGGAATGACAGACTTCTTTGAAGTTAATATTGGGTTACATCAAGGATCAACTTTAAGTCTATACTTATTTATAATGGTGATTGATGAGTTAACAAAACATATTCAAGATGAAGTACCTTGGTGTATGTTATTTGCAGATGACATTGTATTAGTGGAGGAGTCTAAGGAAAAAGTTAATAGAAAATTGGAACTATGGAGAGAAACATTAGAAAGCAAAGGCCTCCGACTTAGTAGAACAAAGACAGAATATATGGAATGTAAGTTTGATCATTTGGTTACATCAGAGGACATAGAAATTAAAATTGGCACACATTGCATCCCCAGAAGGAAAGTTTTAAATACCTAGGGTCAATTTTTCAAGTGATGGAAGAATTGATGGAGATGTTATGCATAGAATTAATGTTGGTTGGTTAAAATGGAGAGGAGCATCTGGTATTCTTTGTGATACGAAGATACCATTAAAGTTAAAAGGTAAATATTATAGAGCAACAATTAGGCCTGCCATGTTTGATGGTTCTGAGTGTTATGCAATTAATCATCAACATGTACAAAAGATGTATAATGTGATAGAAATGAAGATGTTGAGACTCATGAGTGATCAGACAAGAAAAATCATATACATAAGGAGGTTATTATAAACAAATTAGCAATGACACCAATAGAGGATAAAATGAGAGAATATTGTTTAAGATGGTTTGGACGTATAGAAAGAAGATCGAAAGAAGAACCTTTAACAAGGTATGAAAAATTAGATTTTGAAAGTATTAAAAGAAGTAGAGGACGACCACAAAAGTGTTGGAAAGAAAAAATAAAGAATGATCTAACTTATTGTGAGGTAACTGCTAACATGAATAAGGCTATGTGAAAACAAAGAATACATGTAGCCGAGTATGGGAAAAGTTGTTGTTGTTGTAAGAGTGGGGTCTAACTCATGAATGTAGACGAGTGAACAAAGTTAAGAGTGTGGTGAGATCAAATTCCATGAAAGACCCAAAGGAAAGGTCAAATGTGCGATCTCGAGGCCTTCTCTACCCTAATTGAAGCCTCTAAAATGAATAATACAGGAGGAGGAGAAAGGCATTTTTAGCGCTGAAGAGGCGAGTTCCTTTATCCTTTTCTCTCACACTCCAAAAGAGGCGACTGAGGCATCTCTCTGTATCTTTCTCTCTTTCTCAGACATGCCCGGAGAGCCCGACAGATTCACGAGGAGGCCGACTTTTGTAAAAGAAAGAGAAGCGACGGCTAGGGATTTTTCTCTCCTTTTATCTCTCTCACGGGAAGAGGCCATTTTTCACGCAGGAGGGCCTTCACCGTGAGATTGAAGAGACCTAGCTGCTCTATTTCGTTCTTCTTTTGTGGTGTGTGGCTATTGAAGGAGTCACGTTTTAGAGATGCCTCTTCGTTGGGTGTGCAGCTCTTTGAGGTTGTGAGCGCATACTGGTTCTTGTACATGAATCGTTGAGGGCTTCCTTTGGTTGCTGTTAGGGGCTGCACTTTGGGGTTTCATACGTATTGAATGGGGATGTTTTAGTAAGAGCCTGCGAGAAGATTTAGGCTGCTACATTAGTTTCTCTCATTGTATTGATGCATATACCCTGTAAAAGGATATGAAGAACTGCCTTTCGTAACAGCTGCCATGGAAGTGCCAGGATGTATACCTCTCATAGGAGCTGTATTGTTTTGGCATTGGAATTTTCATGCCATGGTGTGGTAGGATAAGGTGTGGTAGATTGTAATGTTGCGGATGTTATATATAAATGATCGATGCATGAATTTTATTATCGATGCTTACAGTTTTAAGTGCTCATGATATAATATTGCCTGTTTGCAATCCTTTTATTGCAGTCACTTTGGATGAATAAGTTTCTTGTTTGTATGGAATCGGCATTGTTGATCTTTGAACGGTTCTGTAATTTATGTTGCAGAGCATTTCTAATCAATGCCTAAACTAAAAGCCATTCAATCAAATTCTAATATGATGAAATGGCAGCGGCTGACAACCGTAAGGATGAATCCACAAATGAGTGGCTTACTTTGCTGCTTGTTTACTATTTTCATCCTACATATTGTTGTCTCCCTTCCATAGGATCAGCACGTGAGGTTAACTTTGCCAGACTTTCTCTCTTTCTCTCCCTCTCTCCTTTAAGTGTATCAGGTTTCATAGCTTGAGGTTTTCCCGTAAACTATCAATGTTTACAATTTTAGATGTGCATGATATAATATGCATATTTGCATTACTCTTGCTCCAGTAGCTGTGGATGAATAATTTGTCTTGCTCGTGTGGTATCGGCATTGTTGATCTTTGAATTGCTTTGTAGTTTATGTTGGAGAGTGTTTTTAAGCAATGCCTAAACTAAAAGTCATTCAACCATATTCTAATATGATGGCAGCAGCCGACAACCGTAAGGATGAATCCACAAATGAGTGGCTTACTTTGCTGCTTGTTTACTATATTCATCGTATATATTGTTGTTTTCCTTTACTTTTGGTGTATCATTTAGATTCTTGCCCATAAAAAGCTTTGCTTGCCTAGCTAGGTGTGCTACTAGTGCTATTATGCTTGGTTCTTGAATTGACACCTAATTATTTAAAATCTTGCATCCAATTTGTAGATCATTGGCAATGGTGTTTTGAAAGCTAATAATGATCACACGATTGATTCCTTTTGCTTGTTTGACTTGTGATTTGGAGGAAACTTTAGAGACTGGGCATGTGATGTTTATATTATTTACATATTGAATCATGATGTAGATTCTAACTCCGCTTGTTATCTGATGCCCATGTAATTGTATATCGTAAGTATTTTTCATTAATGTTGATGATTTCCCTTCTTGTTGTTCTTCATGTTGCTTTTAAGTTTCTTTCCAATTGAAGCACAATTTGGGATTTAATTATGAATCGATAGGTTCCCACAAATGTTGTTTTTCTACGTACATATGATTGCAGTATTAGTATCGAGTTTGTATTAGTTTTTATGGGCTATGTATTGAGTTAGTCATGTTTTTTTATTTTGTTTTTAAAGATCATGTATTGAGTTAGCCATGTTTTTTTGTTCTGTATTAGTCTTTATGGGCTATATATAAAACCTAATGGTTAATCAATCAGATTAATAAGAAAGAAATAGGTGAGAGGTGCAGCCGACCTCCAAAGGGAGGTTAAGACCCTAATTCGCAATTCTTCATCAGCTTGATTCACATCTATTCTCTTGTGTGAATGTTGATTATTCTACAGGGTTTCATAGCATTATCACGTCATCCATACATTGGGTGTTCACGCAATTAAGGTAATCATTTTTAGGGCTTTAATGTAAACCCTAATTTTTTTTTTTGGAAAAAGAATGGAAAAAACATCCACTGGTTGAAAACCTTAAGATCAACACATAACTTTGTTAGGTTGACGCGGAACACAAAATTAGAAGTGGCTAAGGAGTGGGCACACATCTAGAGACAATTGGCGCAATTCTTGAGGCGGGAAAATGGCTGGAAAAGGTGAATATTTTGATGATTCGATTAAAGTTTTGGATGAGAACAAAATCAACGATAAGATAGATGTTGTACAGATTAT
This sequence comes from Brasenia schreberi, assembly GCA_036023115.1. Lineage (NCBI taxonomy): Eukaryota > Viridiplantae > Streptophyta > Magnoliopsida > Nymphaeales > Cabombaceae > Brasenia > Brasenia schreberi. The sequence goes on from JAYKKT010000090.1 coordinate 19,256,136, forward strand.
CACCATCAAATTTGATGGAAAGAATGATAAAACTTGTTTTAGGGCTCTTGAATTTGCCCTAATCGCAAGGAGAAAATGAGAAGTTATCATGGGACAAATTCCCCAATTCCATCCTTCAGATCCTAAATATCTAAAATGGAAGGAGAATGCCATCGTGGTTCTTGGACAATTAATTATATGGTATCAAGTATTGGAAGGACCTTTATGTACCTCTATATTGCATCTAAAATTTGGACAACAATCACAAATGCTTATTCTTAAAGATTAATGTTGCTAAGAAGTATGAAATACAAATAAAAAATTAGAAAGTATCAACAAGGAAGTTGAACTATTAGTGAGTAATTATGTATAACTTAGAAGCACATGGGATGAACTATAATATTATAATAAAGGAGAATGCTCTTATTGCATCAAGAACATAAATGTAAAACTAGAAAAGAAGAAAGTGTTCGATTTATTATGGAGAGTATCAAGTGACTTTGAAAATGTAAAGGCAAATATCTTTAGTAATGAGATTCTACTATCCTTGGGTGTAGTATATACTCTACTCATACGAGAAGAAGACACGAAGAACTTGGAGAAATGAGGAGAAAAAATAGCTTTTTTGAGTTATGTATAGGAAACATCGGAGTAGTCATGAAAGAGGGGGTGCCACCATTAATGGTCGTGGACATGGAGCCTCACGTCCTCATGAGAAAGACAAGCTGAAGTGCTCTCATTGTTTAAAGTCGAGACATACTAAGTAATAGTACTAGGATATTATTGGAAAATCAACTTACCTAAAGAATAAAGCCTATCACGCGAGCTCGTCAGATACAATGGATATAGAAAACAATATCCTTTCATAAATATTAAAGCGACTAGATGACTTGGGAAAATCTAGAGAGGGACAAAAATCTACTTCATACCTACAAGCTTTCTTGGTTCATGCATCATGTTTAATGCCATGAACTCTATTGGTTTGTATTCTTTTGCTTCTTGGATTATTGATTCAGGAGCTACCCATCATATGGATGGATGGTAACAGAAATAGTTCCAATTCTTATGAATATATTAAAGTTGACAGCAATGTAAAACTTACGTATGGTTCTTACATTAATATTCAATGAAAAGGAAAAGTGGGAACATCAATTGACCATCTCTTTTCAGTGTTACATGTCCCTAAATTTTCTAACAACCTTTTATTTTTCCATGCTATTAATAAGGAGTTAGATTGTCTCCTAACTTTTGATGCAAATAGTTGTTTATGTCAGGATCGATGGATAGGAAGGATCTTTGGGTATGGTAGAGAAAAGAGTAAATTATATATTTTTGATGGAGTACAATCACGAGTAATCGTGAATAAAGGGATTTTGAATGCAAGTGTCAAGGAAATCATATTATGGCACCAAAGACTGGCCATCTTCCTTTTTCAAAACTGAAAAATGTAGTTCTAGATTTGGGTTTAGATATAGGTAACTTATCTCTTCAGTGTGATACTTGTAAAAAAGGCAAGCATTATAGAGATGACTTTCTCGACAGTGAGTCTAGAAGAATAAACCCAATTGAGCTTGTTCACTATATGTGTGGGGTTCGAGTCTTGTAGTTGCTATATATGGTTACATATATTTTGTTACTTTTGTGGATGATTATACAAGGTTCACAACGGTTTGCTTGATGAAAAATAAGAATGAAGTTTCAGTTATATTTCTCAGGTTTCACAAATTTGTGGCAACTAAATTTCAGTGCTCTATCAAGTGTATTAGATCAGATAATGGTAGAGAATTCTATGTAACTGTTTTAAAAAATTATATAAAAAATCATGGCATAATCCATAAGACTATATGTGCTGATATACCCCAGCAAAATGGTGTGGGAGAGAGTCCCTTTTTCATACTATAAGAAAAAATCCCACTACGGATATTGATGCCCAATAAGAAACTCTTTAATATCCCTCTTAGAATATTTGGGTGTATTTGTTATGTTCATGACCATAGCAAACATAAAGATAAGCTGGATTCAAAAGAGGTATGTGTGTTATGATCCTAGTAGGAGAAAAGTACATGTGTCAATTGATGTAACCTTTATACTATGAGAGTAAGGGGTTGAAACTACCCACAGGAGACTAAGAGATATGTGCCACACTATCCTAGAATAAAAGAAGAAAATGAGGATAAATCACAACAAGAAGAGTTGAAACCAGAAAATCAAAATAGGCGTGAACTGTAAGTGTACTACAAACGGCATAAGAATGCTCCTAGGGAAACTGTGCAACCTATCATGACCCAAGAAGAGGATCTCTCCTTTGGTCCGTAGTTGCTTAACTCTGTGCCATAAAGTCCATCATGGTATCAATTGAAAATGACTTCGATGTTCCATCCCTTTAAGAAAAGGGAAAAGATCTTGCACCTATCGTATATCCCAATACATCTCTTATCATGATACCCCAAAAACTTTAAGGTGTTTGCTCTTAACTTTTATCTTATTCATGTGCCAAGTAACTATGAGGAGGCAAAGGACTCTAAATACCATAAAGAAGCTATAGAGACAAAGATTTAAGTTTTAGAGAACAACACTTTGGAGATTGTGAAACTACGTCCTTGAAGAAAATCGGTGGGATACAAATGGGTGTACACTATTAAGTATAGAGTTGATGGTAGTGTTGAGAGATATAAAGCTTGATTAGCTAACAAATGTTACAGTCAAGATTATGGTTTAGACTATAATGATATGTTGACCTCTATCAAGGTCATTATTAGTATAAATCCTAATAAAGGATGAAAAATTTGGCAAATGGATGTTAAAATACATTTCTCCAAGGGTTCTTGAATTAAGAAATTTACATTTATTTACCGCTTGATGCAAACTCAATAAAGTTATATATGGACTAAAACAATCATTATAGTGGCAAATCTATGTTTGTAAAGAAGTGTAAGTGATAAATATGGTTTGAACGATTTAGTGATGGTGTTATTGGTCTTGGGTTTACAAGAAGTGTAAGTGATCATACTATGTTTGTAAAGAATATTAATGGTATTTGTGTCCTAATAGTTTATTTGAGTGATATCGTTATCACTAGAGATAATGATAATGAAATCATGGAACTAAAGGACTACCTGTGAAATCTGTTTAATATGAAGGATCTTTGACCCCTTCATTATTTCTTGGGAATTAAAGTATGGAGGAACTTATGAGACATATTTTTAATTCAAAGGAAATACACTCTCAATCTAGAGTGTAAGCCTTTGAATATGCCCATGGATAGTAACTTGAAATTAAGTGTCAGTATCGATGAACAATTGCAGGAGCCTTGAGAATATCAAAGGTTAGTGGGATGACTTATATATTTAATGATTACACGCCCAGATATTTTGTATGTTGTGAGTATGGTAAGTCGGTTTATCCATAACCCTACCATAACTCATATGACCATTGTGGGACAAATATTAAGGTACTTAAAGCACACTACATGAATAGGCCTATTGTATGCCGTTCATGATCACCTTAATATGGAGGTATTTAGGTACCTAACGATGGTTGGGGGCAACATGATATCTTGGAAAAGTAAAAAATAAATTATAGTAGTAAGGTCGTCACTAGAAGCATAGTATAGAGCGGCAACACTTGGAGTCTATGAGGTAATTTGGCTAAAATCCCTACTATAAGAACTTGGTATCTACATTAAAGAGTCAATATTATTCTACCGTGACAATTAGGCGGTGATTCAAATAGCTACAAGTTCAATATATAATGAGAGAATGAAGCATATTGAAATAGATTGTCACTTCATACATTAAAATTTGGAATAATGATATATGTTCAATTAGAAGAATAGTGTATCAATTTCTTAACTAAAGCCTTAGGGAAATGAGTGGCTTACTTTGCTGCTTGTTTGCTATATTCATCGTACATATTGTGTTCTCCCTTCTTTACTTTTGGTGTATCATTTAGATTCTTGTCCATGAAAAGCTTTGCTTATCTAGCTTGGTGTGCTACTAGTGCTATTATGCTTGGTTCTTGAATTGACACCTAATTATTTAGAATCTTGCATTCAATTTGTAGATCATTGTCAATGGTGTTTCTAAAGTTAACACTGATCACATGTTTGATTCCTTTTGCTTGTTTGACTTGCGATTTGGCGGAAACTTTAGAGACTGGGCATCTGATGTTTGTATTATTCTACAGACTGAATCACGATGCAGATTCAAGTTTCAACTCCCCTTATTATCCGATGCCCATGTAATTTTATAAAAACAACAACAACAACTAAGCCTTTTCCCATACTAGACGGGGTCAGCTACATGGATTCTTTGTTTCCACAGATCCCTATCGTGTGTCATGTTAGCAGTTAACTCCCAATAAGCTAGATCATTCTTTATTGTTTCTTCCAACACTTTTGTGGTCGTCCACTACCTCTTTTAATGCTTTCCAAAATTAGTTTTTCTAACCTTCTTACAGGTTCTTCTTTTGATCTTCTTTCTATATGTCCAAACCATCTTAAACGATGTTCTCTCATTTTATTCTCTATTGGTGCCACTCCTAATTTGTTTCTAATAACCTCATTATGTATACGGTCTTTTCTTGTATGACCACTCATCCATCTCAACATCTTCATTTCTGTCACACACATCTTTTGTACATGTTGATGATTAACTGCCCAACACTCAGAACCATAAAACATGGCAGGCCTAATTGCTGCTCTATAATATTTACCTTTTAATTTTAATGGTATCTTCTTATCACAAAGAATAAAGATCTCCCTATCTTCCTCGTTTATATCCCCAAAACCAAAGTTTCCATGAATCCCTTGATATCCTAATGCCTCTTTACCGACATGTCCATTTAAATCTCCTCCTAAACAAATCATCTCCCTTTGTGGAATCTTTTGAAACACCTTATCTAACTCTTCCCAAAAAACTGTCTTTATACTATCTTCTAGTCCTACTTGGGGTGCATAAGCACAAACTATATTCAAAACCTTTGCTCCTAACACTAATTTCAACATCATGATTCGATCACCATATCGTTGTATGTCTACTACACTCTCCTTTAAATCTTTATTTATGATAATACCAACTCCGTTTCGAGCCTTTTCTTTACCTGAGTACCATAATTTAAAACCTGTATCTTCTATCTCCTTTGCTTTTTCTCCAACCCATTTTGTCTCTTGTAAACATAGAATATGAATCTTTCTCCGAATCATAGTATCTACCACCTCCATTAGCTTACCCGATAATGTTCCGATATTCCAAGAACCAATACGAATCTTATTATCTAGGACTAGCTTCCTTACCTCCCGCATCCGTCCATATTCAAAATGCGGAGACCCTCTCACTACATTCGGGCGGCAATGTAGCGGAACTAACTTCTTTACCCACACCCGTCCATGATGTGGGAACCCTCTCTGCAATTGATTCACTACATTCGGGCGAAAATGTAGTGGCCCTTGCTTACTTCTTATTGCATTCGGGCTCTGCAGCATATCGCTAGGCGGGGACGCCTCAAAGCAATGCTCATAATTTTTGTAATCCATGTTGTAAAAATCCGACGAAGTTTTACGCTGGCTGTCGGAAGCCTAACACAACCCTCCTCCTTTATCTGGGCTTGGGACCGGCAATGCGAAGGGTGATCCCTTACAACCCATGTAATTTTATATCGTAAGTATTTTTCGTTAATGTTGATGAATTCCCTTCCTATTGTTCTTCCTATTGCTTCTAAGTTTCTTTCGCAGTGAAGCATTTTAATGCTGAAATGACATGTTGCCATAAATGCCAACCATTTGGTTGCAAATTGTGGTTGTTTATGTTCATATCTACGGCTTTTATTTTCTATTGTACATGCAAGTAACTGCAGCCCTACTGCTGTCTTTTAATTGCTGAATGTTTAAAACTGGTGGAAAACTTATGTAGTTGGCTTACCAACTCTTTGCCTCTCATTTTGCGTTATTGTCAAATGGTTGACAGAACGGGCGGACAGAACCTGTCATTTTGTTCCTTTCCAACCATTATCAAAGAATCTCAATCATAAAATTTTACGAACGAGCCATGTTGATTGTTTGCAATAGCATTTAGTGCATGAGCAATTTTAGAAAATTTGGCCTGATAAAACCTCCACCTTAGCATCTTGTAGTTTTCTTTACATTCTGAATGGAATTAAGATTGTGATGTGATTATGATTTTTTGCAGTGTTAAATGAAGTACCGTAAGATTGCCATTGTATGGTAATGATTTTTGGGGCAATGCTTGTCGGTCCATGTCTTACGATACAAAGCAATACTTACAACAATGTTATGTACCTTATTTTAGCTGAAAATTTAGACTGAATGTATTTGCATTTTCAGACTGAAGTTCTTTTGTATATTTTTAGTATAGGTTTGTGTAGTGTTGCACCAGGGCGTTTTCCAGATTGCTTTTTCACAACATTTTGCTCATGGGACTCCGGAAAGTTTTCTTACAGTCTGTATATCTTTGTGGCATGAGCATCTTGGTTTACATCCTGCGTAGGTAATGTCAGATATTATTTTGGATTTTATTTTCTTATTTATGAGAATGTACTTCGCCGTGCAGTGAAACTTAAACATATTACTTCCTCTTTTTCTTTGCTTCACCTGGCACCACTGAAGCACCGCTACCACTTAGGGTGGCGTACCCATACATGGGTATTCAGGTTTTTTATTTTATAAGAATGGATCAGGTCAACCCGTATCTAAATGGGTTCACCTGATCCAAAACTCAAATTAAAATCGTGAAATCCCTAATCTCCTCCTTTTACGGTATCATCTATCTGTTCTTCGGCGAATCGGTTCTATGTCATAGTTTTTACAAGATCATGGCAATACGCTGCCATCCATCTGTGGTATTCTCTCTCTTAGAGAGGAACAATGGTCACTTTCTCTCTAGGTTCGATTCGGTGTTTTTAAGTCACAGAAATAGGGAGCAACTTGAATGTCCCTTGAACGCTAAAAAATTGTGATTTGTGTGAATTGGCAGAGGAGGAAAGACTATTGATATAAAAGTCAAGCAGTATGAAAATAAAATATTGATGTGATAAATAAAAATTAGCATGCGTGTATCCTAATATGTTTGCACTTTTTCTTTACTATGTGGTTCATTATTTTCGTATAATATGAATTTATGCGTGTATTCTAAAAATGATTATGCCTTACTGATGTGGGGTTCCTCATTTTGATAATCTATTGCCTCCTGTTCTAAACAGATGAGATTCTGATATAAAAATTAGCATGGGTATATCCTAATTATGTTTGCACTTGTTCTTACTCTACTATGTGGTTCCCTATTTTTATAAGATGAACTTAAGATTGTATTCTGCCTGTGCTTATTTATGCATGGATCCCCATTTTGATAATCTATTGCCTCCTCTAAACAGATGAGATTCTGATGTATTTTCCTCTTATTTAGTGTTCTTGTTTTGATATAGTTCATTTACTTAAATTTATCTTCTAATAATTGTCAATTTTCCTCTGAACTACCATATTTAATTTCACATAATTTTAATTGTATATATATAAGGTATCTTGAATTTTCTATATTTTTTAATAGTGGCATACCCGGACCTTGATTTTCTCAAATTCATGTATCCCGTACCCTTATCTGGTACTGGTACCATATACCTGTATCCATGCAACTTAGCGAGACACCAATTTCTTCTGTCTTCTCTCTCTCTCTCTCTCTCTCTTTCTCTCTCTCTCTCTATATATATATATATATATATATATATATATTATTGGGAATATATTTTTATGACTAGAAAAGCTTCTAATATGAACTCATGTATGATTGTCTTTCATACACTAATTCTAGATCATGTTATGAATTATAATAAATGTCATGTATTGAATTTGAGGCCAGAAAACAATACTGGATCGTTCATGATTTACGTTGGGAAGGTCTAAGCTGGTAAGATATACGAAAGCAAATTGCTTCCCTTATAACTTGCAGAAAAGCATAAACTCGTAACTGAAGCCTAAGTGTAATCTGGTATGCAGAGACTTTTTTCTTTTTATCTTGAAAGCCTTGAGGGTAATCCATGTCATGCACGGACACCCTCTTATCTCGGCTTAGGGGCTTAGGTGCTACTTGGGTTTTAGTTTTTCCTAGGATCGACACCATCTTGGGTGGATGATTTGGGTAAGCCTTGGGCTGTCCTTGGATGCACACGACAAGCTTTGATTGTCCTAGGATTTTAATGGGCTTTGGTGGGTCGACCAAGGGTGTTGGTTCTCCTCACAAGATGAGTGACTGACAAACAAGGGAAGTTTTGAATTCCCTTAAGTTGAGGGTGGTTTTCTCCTAGAATTACAACGACTTGTTTTTATAGGGATCTTGATACACCTATGGAAAGTAGAAGGCACGACTCGAAGGCTATGGATCTACGGTCTTCCTAAGAGTAAGTTGTAGTGGGGGTGTATGTCTAAGACATGCAACACCCCCGTATGGCTTATACCCCCTACTTCCATGGGTAATTCTATGGCTCCTATAGGTTGGGATGCATTTCCATCATATCCTGTGATTACGATGAAACTTAGACTCAAAGAGGTTAGGGTTACTCCGACTTGAAAGGCCACGTGTAGCAGAATGATGTTTAGACCTCCTCCTCCATCAACCAAGCATTTGTCTAGAGAGTGGTGATTCAATATCACCTCTATATGCAAGGCTTTGTTGTAGGTTCTATAGGGTTGTTCTAATTCATCTTTCGAAAACACGATGAGGGCCTTGGCACAAATAGGTGAGGCCAAGAAGGATAAGGACTCAAGGGTTATGGTTGAGTTAACCTTGGCTCTTTCTAAGATTTTCTCTAAGACTTGTCTATGCATTGGGAAAATTTAGATGATTTCTAGGATAGACATGTTTATGGGAATCTTAGAAAGATGAGTTTCGAAATCATAAGAGGTTAACACATTTTTTTCTTTGTCCATGAGATGAGATGCTTTAGGAATGCATGATTTTGAAGGGCCTAGGACAACGACCACTTCCTTGCTACCATCTTTTGCTAAGTGTGGGGGTTGGTAGATCCTCCCGAACCTAGTCACCTCACCCACACCTTCCCTAGGGCTCATTCCTATGTTGGCTCTAGTTTGGTGCTTCGGAGCACCCCGAATTTCTAAGAAGTCTCTAACCGGGTGTGGGACTCTAAGCGCTCCCCGGATCACTACTTGTTTGGCTTTTTTTATTACGAGAGGTGGTGTGTGGCAAGTAGTGAAATCCGTATGATATGCATGCTCCAATCCATATGAGTGAGTTGAGAGATCACGTACCTCCTTGTCTTTTCCACTGGTACTCGTGTGGTTGGGGAAGGGTTCCTTGAGAATTGCTTGGGCGGGCTCCGGTTCCTCGGTAACATGGAGCATGCCCTGCTCGATCAAGTCCTTGATCTTGTTTAAAAGCGTGTAACATTTATTTGTATCATGGCTTTTGAGCCTATGATACTTGCAAAACTGATTCAAAAATTTCCCTTTTGGGGGTGTCCCCTCGGGAATGTTGGGAAGTGTGACCATGCCTTGATTTAGCAAGAGGTCTAGGACTTTCGAGATAGGTTGTCCTAATGGAGTATATTCTCTTTTTTCAAAAGATTTTTAAACCTTTTTGTCATGCTTTGGTTCAGATCTGCCATTTGGATTGAAAAATATCGGTGCCACATACCAAAGAGCCATGACTACTATTTTTCACGATCAAATTCATGAGCTCTTAGAAGTATATGTGGATGATCTTTTGGTAAAATAAAAAACCTGATGCACACATCAAATCTTTGCAAAAGGTTTTCGAAAGGCTTAAGCTTTACAAAGTGAAACTAAACCCTCAAAAGTGTATCTTTGGAGTGGAATCGGGTAAGCTTTTAGGCTTTATGGTGAGCCAAAGGGGCATTGAAGTCGACCCCTCTGTAAACACCCAAAAATGGGAATGTTTTCAACAAACTCCTGAATTTTGAAAACTAGCTCACAGCCTTTTGAACTTGTAAAAACCCCAAAATTTTGAAGTTTAAACCTTTTCAGAAAATCTTTCAAAAAAAAGTTTTCGAACCCAAGCCAAAAACCCAAGGATTGCAAAGCAACTCAAACAAAAAGGTGAAACCAGATCCAAAATCCAGCTCAAGATCGAGTCAAAAAGTGAAGGAGAGGCCCAACCCGTCCGGATAAAAATGAGGCAGAGAATCAAAACTAGCATCCATGTCAAAATCAAAATTCAGCTCCAAAATACAAAAGAAGAAGCCAAGACCCCGATGAAGCCATCAGGGATCAAGCACCAGGCCTGTAAAAACGAAAATCAGAAGTTCGTTGGAAAATCCAAGATTGACCTCATCCAAAACAATCCTGAGACGGGACCAGAAAGATCAAAACCAAACGTCAAAAAGTCTTGAAAGTGAGAAATTGGTCGATCAAAAGGACTGGGAAAAACCCAGCCTAAAATTAGGTCACTGAGGAACTGGGGCCTGCTAAAAAATCGCTCGTTTCATGCACCAAAGAAGGACTCAAAAAAGAAATTTTGAATTGTATCTGGACAAAAAATCAAGATCCAGGTCCATTTGGAGTTTGGATTTGGTTGGATCCTAGGATCCAAACCCAAAACCAAGAACCACCCTTGGCCTATAAATAGGGCCAAGGGGGTTAATGTGAACACAAGTTTTGCAAAGTTTGGAGCTTGGGCAAAGGAGAGAGAGGGAGTGGAGCCAAGCAATCCACGTGAAGATCAAAAGCAAAGTCAATAAAAGTGGCTTGACCAAGAGAAGGAGCCCAAGCAAGCCTTCGAGAGCAAGTTGACCAAGACTTGGAGGCCAAGCAAGAGCTTCACGTGAAATCCAAGTCAACAAAGATGGCTCGACTTGGACTTGGGTTGAAACCGAGGTAAGCAACTTGACCTGCACCTTGGACCGGTCCTTCTTAAAGCTGGGCTGTTTTGACTTGGGCTGAACCCAATCGAACACCTTGACCCACTTGGCTGAACCACAAAGAAGACCGACTGCAACCAGTTGACTGACTTGCTGGCCGACCCCCTTTGACTAAAATCACGCCAAAGAACCGGACTTGGTGTTGGCCGAATCTACTTGGACTTGGGCTGAACCATCTTCAGTTGAACCTGCCTTGAGTTGCAACTAAATTTGTCCGAGCCCAACAAGAACCGAACCACTCTTTGAATCTTCAACTGAACCTTTGAGCCGCATCCTTGGCTGACTGCATCCTTGGCCGAACCCTTGCTGCACCCGGCCTTGATTTGGGCTGAACCACCTTTTACCGAACCAAACTTGGGGGCCAACCTACCTTGAATCGAGCCCACTTGAAGGACCCGGCTGTGTTGTGCTTTGGACAAAACCCAGCTGCAAACTTGTAAACAACAAAAATTCTCACTTCTAGTTTTAAAGCTGGAAATGAACCTTTTCGCGTCTACGTCATTTCTATGGGCGTGCCAGCTAGCTTGCTCAAGCTAGCGAAGTTTTTAAAAATATCTGACTTTTGGGTAATTGTGAGAAAGCAGGATCTTTTCGCTTTAAAACCTTCTTGAACCGATGCTCAAGGGTCAGTTTAAGCGCTTATAGACTTCGATAAAAATAATTTTAACTCTGAAAATATAAGTGTTTGAAATATGAATTTGATTCGTGCCTACGTTGCAAATTTTATGTACGGGGCTGTACGTTTCCAAGTCTTTGAGTTTTTAGCTATTTAGGCCGGATATGTGTGTGCATAAGTGGTCTAATTTTAGCAAGTTTGAGCGTAGATTCGGGGTTTCCTTTTGAAAACGTGCGAATGCAAGGATGCACAAATATTTTCTGGGTTTGATATGATGATGTGAGCTAGGCTCGAATTGAAAGCAACTCACACACACAACTTAATGTAAATACCCGAATGGAAGTGCAACTCACGCAGCGTAAGGAAAATACCCGAACTTGAAAGCAACTCACACGACTTGAATGTAAATTGCAGAATTGAAATATATTTATATCTTAAGAGCGGAAAGGCTCAATGTGAGTGAGTGCTCTTGGTGTGTAAATAGAAAGATAACTCACACGACTTGAATTGAACTTGTCGAAATTGAAATATAAGTATATAGTAAGAGCGAAAAGGCTCAATTGTGAGTGAGTGCTCTTGGTGTATAAATGTAAAGACAACTCACATGACTTGAATTGAATTTGCCAAAATTGAAATATAAGTATATAGTAAGAGCAGAAAGGCTCAATTGTGAGTGAGTGCTCTTGGTGTGTAAATGTAAAGACAACTCACACAACTTGAATTAAACCCACCCGGAATGTAAGTGCTTACACGACATTAATGTAAAACTCACGCAGTTGGAAAATATAGAAGTATGCTATATCTTTATGAGCAACAAAGGCTCCACATGTGCGTGAGAGTGTGGAGCAAGTGCTCAAGTACTTCTTGGGTATGAGTGTGAAATTTAAATGACAAACTCACACGACGTGAATGTAACAACCTGAATTTAATTGCAACTCACACAGCTTTCACTAAAGTAAATACCCAAAGGGAAATATATACTTTAGCTTAAGAGCGGAAAGGCTCAATGTGTGTGCAATCGTGTGCAATTAAGAGCGGAAAGGCTCAAGTGCACGTGGGTGTCTTGTGTACGTCTAAGAGCAATATGGCTCAAGTGTACGTGTGTGTCTTGTGTATGAAGTACCAATATTACATTTCGGGGGGAGACTACGCTCCGTTATTACAACCCCATATCAAATTGAATTTACTTTGAATAGGAAAAATGACTTGATATATATTTTGAAAGACTTACACTTTTGAAGTCGGGATTTTGCTAGGTCGTATCCAACTTCTTTGTGCTGAGCTATGGTAGTTCAGTCCACATTGAAGTAGTTCAGTCCCTTTTGCCATGGTCAAGTTGTTGCAGCCGAGGTAGGTTCTTTTGGTACAGTTGGCTCAAGTCTTGGAGTTCGGCCAAGCTCAAGATGGGTGAAAGGTTTCAGCCAAGGAGAGCTAAGTCAAGTCGGTTGGGAGTGGGGCGACATGAGATTGGAGCTTGGGTTTGTTTGGGGGCAGCCAAGTGGTTTGGGGCTTTAGGGTGGTGTGAGTTGAGGTAGGTCAGCAGGTTGGAGGGTGTGTGGCGCTAGGGTATGTCGAGGCAGCAAGGTATGCTGCGGGTATGGCAGGGGGTTGCGGTGTGGCTAGGGCGTATGGCTAAGGGATGGTAGTGGCAGGTAGGTAGGGGGGTGAGATGGGGTGGATTGAATGGAGTCGGCTGGGATGTGGGGTAGGTAGGTGAGGGGTTGTGTTAGGGTGTTGGCCAGGGCAGGATGTTGGCCGGAGGTTGGCGCTGCACAAGGTGTAGGTCGAGTGGCAGGTGGGGTGGCTTTAGGGAGTCGGTTTGGGATGTAGGGTGGATTGAATGAAGTCGGTTGGGATATGGCTGGGCGGTATGGGTTAGGTTTTAGTGGTATGGCTAGGTGGAAATGGGTTAGGTTAGGTAGTATGGCTAGGTGGTGGGTTAGGTCTTAGGTCGTGTGCAACTAGGTTGCAGCAAAAGGGGTGAGGGTTCGGTTTAGGTGGGGTGTCTAGGGTGAGGTAGTGAGTTAGGTCTTAGGTCGTGTGCAACTAGGTTGCAGCAAAAGGGGTGAGGGTTCGGTTTAGGTGGGGTGTCTAGGGTGAGGTGGTGAAGGTTAGGTCGGCTAGGTGGAAATGGGTTAGGTTTTGGTGGGTCGGCTAGGTGGAGATGGGCTAGGTTAGGGTTAGGTTTAGGCACTACCTCTTGGAGTCGGTCCACCCATTTGCAGCTTCAAATCCACGCCATTTGCATGTTGGTGCAACCTTTTGGTTAGGTCTAGGTTCATACATGGCTTGAACCCACACCCTTTGATCAAGCCCACATGGTTAGCCCACTTGAAAATATCAAACCCACCATTTCTTTCTCCTACTTTATGCAAGCTCTCCCCAAGCTCACTTGAATTTCACGTGAGTTTATGGCACCCCTCACCTCTATTTATAGGCAAATGAGGTGAGTCTTGGGTATGGATCTTGGATTTGGATTTTGATATCTAAATCCGATCCAAACACTATTTGGGTCTGGATTTGGATATTTGGGTTCAGATCCAATCCAAATTTTCATTTCTTCAGTCCTTCTTGGCATTTTGAGATGGACAGTTTTTGCGAGCCCTAGCTTTATCAGTGCTCCGTCTTGGGCTAGGTCTTCCCCAACCTTTTCGTCCGAACTCCTTCTCATCTTCTAGACTTCGTTTTGTCTGAATCTTGGGATTCCGAGCTTGGTCTTGGTTTTTTGAGGCCTTGTTAATGCCTTGACTTTGCATTTCATATCCTAGGGTTGAAATCTTCTTCTGGCCTGGGCTTTGCTTTTTGGTCTCGAATTATGGCTTTGAACCTCTGTCGTGCTTTTCTTCGAACGGGCTTCAACTTTCCTTTTCTTTCTTGCTTTGGCCTTGAGATGGCTTTTTAGGTTTGGGAATTTCAAAATATGGCATTTTTTTGGGGTGTTTACAAAACTGATCCGAATTTGTTGGCCGAACCCACTCTTGGTTGTCCCAACAAACCCTTTGTTGCCCCCTTGGTTTTGACTGAACCAACTGAATCTCTTTGACTTGGTTGCACCAACTGCACCACGGCTGCAACAAAGCTGGCCGAACCTTGGACACCTTGGGCTGACCACGACCTGGGACTTGGCTGCAACATCAACATGAAGCTGGTTTAACCAAGGCTCGACACCAAGTGGAGGACTCGACTTGACCTAGTTCACGGCTGCGATGAAGTGGGCTTGAGCGAACCCAACCAATTGAATCAAAGGCTACGCACAAGAGACTAAACCGAACGAAAAGAACTTGTAAGTACTTTTAATTTCGGTTTTAAACCGCTCTTTTCATTCAATTCATCGGAACGAGGTTGTAGTAATGGAGCGAAGTCTCTCCCTGGGTTGTAATATTTGCGCATGAACATGATCGCACCCATGAGCACTTGAGCCTTTCCGCTCTTAACTGGTGGATGAACCTTATCGCACCCATAAGCACTTGAGCCTTTTCGCTCTTAATTGGTGGATGAACACGATCGCACCCACGAGCACTTGAGCCTTTTCGCTCTTATCTGGTAGATGAACATGATCGCACCCAAGAGCACTTGAGCCTTTTCACTCTTTACACTCACATGCACTTGAGTCTTTCCACTCTTTGCCCCAATATACATTATAAAACATTCTATACTTCGAACCCCACCTTTTCTTAAGCAAGTATACTTACTTTAAATTCACGTGGGTTTACTTCGTGAAAGTCGAGTGAGTTGCACTTAAATTCGCGTGAGTTTACTTTCGTGAAAGTAGAGTTGCACTTTACATTCGCGTGGGTTTACTTTCATGAAAGCAGTGTGAGTTGCAATTTCAATTCGAGTGAGTTCGCATCATCGTTCTCGAAAACCCAAAAAGATTTTCAGCATCCCTACATTCGCTCGCTTTCAAAAGCCCTCGAATGATCGCTCAAACCACGCTGAAATTAGGCCACACATTCCACACACACATCAAGCCTAAACCAACTCCCTAAACCACCTAGTTCGACCACCACCCGGCCGAGCACCACCCCAAGACAAAACCAACTAAGTTCGGCCAAGACCTGGCCGAACTCCCCTTTGAACCACCCTCTAAGCTCGGCCAAAGTTGGCCGAGCCATCCCTAAACCCACGGCCTGCAAGTGCAGGCCGTGTCCCTGTTTTTCTACCTAAGGTTTGGCCTGCCATTCGGCAGGCCACCTACCCTAAAAACCACCCAGCCATCGGCTGGATTTTTCCTCCCCCACCCACCTAAAACAACCCAGCCAAAGGTGGCCGGGCTTCCTTGCTTTTTAGCCACAGATCTGGCCTACCCTAAAGGCAGGCCATCCCTCCAACAAAACCATGGCCTGCAAGGCAGGCCGTGTCCCACTTAGGACCACCCAAGGCCTGCCCTAAAGGCAGGCCATCCACCCAACAAAACCACGGCCTGCAAGAAGGTGGATTTATAATTTCAAGTCGCAGCTCCCGGAACTCCAAGTCTCTCCAAGCTCTCAAGCTCTCCGACTTCGCTTTCACGTGCCCCGGACTCCATAAGAAGAAGGTGGATTCGCTTCTTGTACAATCCCAAATCAAGAACCTGGAAAAGTGTAAGTCGTTTGATATATATCAAGTCTCTTTTCCATTCAATTCAATTTGTGATACGGGGTTGTAATAAAGGAGCGTTGTCTCCCCCCGAAATGTAATAACGGTGCTGGACACACGAGACATACACGTACACTTGATCCTTTCCGCTCTTATCTCGTACACAAGCACCACGTACACAATTGAGCCTTTTCGCTCTTATCATATACATACGTATTTCAATTCAGCTGGGTTATTACATTAAGTCGTGTGAGTTTGTCTTTCAATTATACACTTGCACCCAAGAAACACCCGAGCGATTGCTCAAACACCTCACGCACATTTTGGCCTCAGAAGCCACTAAGATATAGCCATATCTATATATTTTCTACTGTGTGAGTTTTCCCGGTTTAGCTGTGTACGCATTTCAATTCTGGGTTTTAAATTTAGTCGTGTGTGTTGTCTTTCAATTCATACATACACACACGCCACAATTGAGCCTTTCCACTCTTATATATATATATATATATATATATATATATATATCCCTTCTGCTGCATTTTACGGTTCAGTTGCGTGTGTTGCATTTCAATTTATACACAACACCCACGCACACATTGAGCCTTTCCACTCTTAAGATATAGATATATTTAAATTTCTGCAATTTACATTCAAGTCGTGTGAGTTGCATTCAATTTGGGTTTTCCCTTCTGCTAAGTCTTTAAATTTCGGGTTTTACATTCAAGTTGTGTGAGTTGCATCGCATACTCGCCACACTCGAGCTAGAGTGCATACCTGCATCGAACAAACCCGAACAAATCGTGCAAAAACACCCATCTTAGGCCACTTTGCACACACTCCACGCCTAAGTGGTTGAAACTGAAAGACTTAGGGTCGCCTAAATCAAAAACTCGCCAAGTGCATGATTTCAAAAGGATTTTCAAACACCTGTTTATTCAAAAATCGATTTTGAGTTTAACTTGTTTTAAACGAAATCTCTAAGCGTACAGAGTGACCCTTGCGCATCGGTGCAAGAAGGTCTGCGATGAAAAGATCCCGCTTGCTTACAATTGCCTTTGAAAAGTCAGATATTTCAAAACTACTTCGTTAGTTTGAGTAAGCTGGCTGGCATGCCCTAAAAGCGAACGTAGATTGCGAAAAGATTCATTGCAGGCCTAAGAACCCGGAGTCGAAGATTTTTCGTGTCTACAGCTTCGTAATAAAATTTACAAAGAGTGCACGAATCAAATTCGTCAAAACACTTATCGTTCAAAGTAAAACTTGTTTGAAAGTCGAAGTTTCTAAGCACTTAAACCGAGCCTTGAGCATCGGTTTAAGAAGGTTTAGAGCAAAAAGAGTTCGCTTGCCTACAATCGCCAAAGTCAGAAAATCATTTAAAAAACCTTCGCTAGTTTGAGTAAGCTAGTTGGCTCGCTCATGCAAGCGTAGGCATGAAAAGGTTCACTTCGAGTTCATAAAACTGGGAGTGGAAATTTTCTTGTTTACACCCTCTAAGTGTCGAGCCATCATAGACATGCCTCCACCCTCCAACTTGACCCAAATCCGAAGCCTCTAAGGTGGCCTCCAATCAATTAGGAGGTTTATTTCAAACTTGGCAACAAGATGCGAACCTTTCAACAAGCTTTTGGGAAAAGGGGTGAAGTTTGTATGGGACGATGATTGTCAAAAAACTTTCGAAAGATTAAAAACTTATTTGGTAAATCCTCCAACTTTAAAACCTCTAAAGCAAGGAAAACCATTGTTGTTTTACATTTTCATGCATACGAATACATTGGGTGCTTTACTAGCCCAATATGAGGATGATGGCCATAAAGAGTATGCTATTTACTACATTTCGAAAACTCTACTGGCATATGAAAGAAATTATAAATCCATGGAGAAAATGTGCTTGGCCTTGGTATGGGCCTGCCAAAAGTTCAGACACTACTTCTCAGATCATGAGATATGGATGGTATCTAGGCTTGATCCGATCAAGCACTTATTTGAAAACCTATCGTCACGGATAGGCTTGGTAAATAAATGGCAGCTCCTCTTAATGGAGTATGATTTAAAATTTCACCATGAAACCTCTATTAAGGGACAAGCCCTAGTTGATCATGTGGCCGAATTCCCCCTTGAAGAGACATATCCCATACTTGATGAAATGCCCGATGAGTGCATCTTTACAAATGATTTTCAAAACCATGTTTTAGCAAGTTGTTTAAATGAAAGCCAAGTATGGAAAATGCACTTTGATGGGGCAAGAAACCAAAGAGGGGCAGGTGTTGGAGTCATCCTCATATCCCCTGAAAAGGGAGAGATCCCCATTGCTATTCGTCTAGATTTCGAATGTTCTAATAATATGGCCAAATATGAAGCACTCATACAAGGCTTGAAAATTTTGAAAAATCTAAGGGCATCATGCATCGAAGTCTTTGGAGATTTTTTACTTGTCATAAACCAAGTCTTGAAAATTTGGCAAGTCAAAAATGAAAAACTCACTCCATACCACGAATTGGCTACCAAACTGATCAATTCCTTCAAAACATGTATACTCACTCACATAGGTAGAGAGGACAAAGCCATAGCAGATGCCCTCTCATCCTTAGAATCAGCCCTAAGGGTCGATCCCACCTTGGAAACCCGATCCTTAGAGATATGGCACTCACCTACTCCATCCACCCACGGTTTGGAGATTTACCAAAATGATCAAAATTCTCTTAAAAAACCCTGGTTTCAAGATATTAAAACTTTTTAGAAAATGGAGGATTTTCAGAATTTGCTTCTTCTAGGGATAAAGCTTTTATTCAAAAAATTTCAACCTGATATGTGATTTTGGGAAGAGTTCTCTATAAAAAGAGTTTTACCGGCATCTTGTTGAGGTGTGTAGACCTTGAGGAGGCTAGGACTATAATGCATGAATTCCATGATGGAGAATGTGGAGGGCATGTCAATGCAAATATGATGGCCATGAAGATACTTAGAGCCGACTATTTTTGGTCTATCCTCAAGAAAGATTGTCATGATCATATTAGGAAATGTCACCCATGTCAAGTGCATGGACATGCCATTCATATCCCATCATCAACCTTGCATTCCATTGTCAGCCCATGGCCTTTCACCATGTAGGTGTTGGACATTGTAGGTGTTAACACCCCAAAATCCCACGATTTTCTCAAATATACCTGGTTTTGCAAAAGCAGCCCCAAAGGGCTATTTTGAGTCTGGAAACCTTGGAGCCTTCCAGGCAACCCTGTACATATGTTAAAACCATATATGTTTTAAAATATATACATACAGCTTTTAAAAATCTTAAAAAGGTATTTTGAAACCTTGAAAAGCAACTTGGCCTGATGAAAGCAGGACCGAAGAAGCGAAAGAGAGCCCAGACCCGGAGCATATTTCAAGCCCGGCACATCAACTCTCGTATCAGTATCATCCCCAAAATCTCGGACATCCAAGCCCCTGTTATCAACAAATTTGTCAAAATGATCTCCAAAAGGTGAGAAGAATAGCGGACGATAATGTTGGCGAAGACCCAACGGAAGACGGAGTACTGATGCAGTCAAGCCCCGCACAAACCGTCCGTTTCGAAATGCCATGAAGGAATCAAAAAATCAGATTTGGGTCGGATCTAGACCATATATATCCATATCCAAATCCAAACATCCATCTAGATTTGGATTTGGATCCAAAGATCCAATCCAATATCCACATCCATGGCCCACATCACCTTCTCATAAATGGAGGTGGGGCCCACAGAGAATTCACGTGAAAAGCTTGGGTATAGAGAGAGAATGGGATGATAAAGTATGAGTGAGAAAGTTGGTGGGCTTAGCCTAAGAGTGTGGGTTTAAGCTTGTATGCACCTACACCTAACGTGGGGTGCACCAACATGAACAAGGTTGCAACTAGGTCCATGGATCGAGGCCAAGGGGATGCTTCCTAAACCTAGCCCTAAGCTAACCCACCTCACCTAGCCACTCCCCCCTAAACCTGACCCAATCCTAGCCACCCTCACCCAAAACCACCACAACCATACCTAGCCGATATCACCTAGCTCACCCCACCTAACTAGACCACCTAGACCCTTGCTAGACTAAACCTAATTCCACCTTAACCCACTTAATTAGGCCCTAACCCTTAATTCCCAACCACCCTAACCGACCTACCCTAAACCACCATACCACTCTCCCCTAGCCGACCTACCCAAACTACCCCACCAGCCCACCATATCCTAAATATCTACCCCATACCACCTTACCAACCGACCCCAGCCCATGCCTATAAAAAAACCCCTTTGGGGCGGGTTTTGGATCCCTCTCTCTCCTCTCACCTGCCCTCTCTTCCACCCCACTTCACTCCCATTCTCCCCCAGCTGCACCACCTCCACCACCATTCCACCCGGCTGCACCTTCCACCTCCACCGCCACTCCACCCAGCTGCCAGCTTCTTCCAACTCCAATCGACTGCCACTTCCTTCCACCACCTCTGGCCACCACAACATCCACTCTACACAGTTAGTACCCCCATCTCAGTCCTATCTAACCTCTCTTCCATCCCTCTCTCTCCTCTCACCTGCCCCCTCTTCCACACCACTTCACTCCCATTCTCCCCCAACTGCACCACCTCCACCGCCACTCCACTCGGCTGCACACTTCACCCGACTACCACCTTCTTCTAACTCCAATCGGCTACCACTTCCTTCCACCACCTCCGGCCACCACAACATCCACTCCACACGGTTAGTACCCCCATCTCAGTCCTATCTAACCTCTCTTCCATCCCTCTCTTACCTGGCCACACAGTCCATCACCCACCACTACTGCACCCTAGCCATCTCCCTTACATCCGGCCACTTCACACCCTACCTCACCACCTTCCCTTAGCCATCCAATTCCCAGCCCTTAGCCAAGCCTTCCCCCTTAACCTTCCACCACTCCACAACCCTACCCAATAGCCCTACTTGCTGCGCCCACCACTCGGCCATCCTCAAGTCTTCATTCGACTAAGACCCTACTTGGTGCCCAACCGCATCCAAGGAGCTCCCCTTCGGCTGTCCAAAGCGACTCACATAGGCTAAAGCCAAGCAAGTTACACCCGAACCAGCTATACGTAAGTGCCTAACTCGGTCCTTGTTATGAACTTGCTTACATTTAATTAAATTTGATACGGGGTTGTAATAATGGAGCGTTGTCTCCCCCCGCTTGTAATAACGTGGTTTGGCACACCCACACACACGTGCACTTGAGCCATTTCGCTCTTAGTTGCACACGATTTTGAAACACACACGGGCCTAATCAACCCTTAAGATATAGTTATACCTATATGTTTTAAGTTGCGTGGGTTTTAATTTAAGTTGTGTGCATGGTCTTTCAATTTCCACACCCACACACATCGAGCATTCGCTCTTATTCCCAAGACCCTAGTAAGGGCCGTATTGCAAATTCCCTTGGGTGTTTTAATTCAAGTTGTGTGCGTGGTCTTTCAATTTCCACACTCACACACATTGAGCTTTCACTCTTACTCCCAAGACCTTAGTAAAGGCCATATTGCAATTTCGTTTTGGGTGTTTAAATTCAAGTGGTGTGCGTAGCATTTTAATTCTACACTCACACACATTGAGCTTTCGCTCTTACTCCCAAGACCTTAGTCAAGGCCGTATTGCAATTATATTTGGGTTTACATTACAAGTCGTGTGAGTTGTCTTTACATATACACACAACACCCACGCACACGTTGGCGACCTTCGGGCCCATATATATTACAAGTATTTCCCTTCGGCTATGTCTTTAAGATTTGGGTTTTAAGGTTCAGCTGTGTGCGTAGTCTTTCCATATATACACGACACACACTTGCATAATTGAGCCTTTCCGCTCTTAATATATAGCCATATTTCCCTTTTGCAAATTTACATTAAGTCATTTCCCTTCCGCATTGTCTTTCAATTCGGGTTTTCCCTTTGGAGTTGTGTGAGTTTGCATTGCATATTCGTCATACCACGAGTTAGGACGCATATTGCATCAAAGCAAGCCCCACACTCCCATGCAAAAAATTTCCCAACTTAGGCACTTGCGCACACACCTAGTTGCCCCTAAAAAGCTTTAAAAAAAGACATAGGCACGTGCAAATCCCACGTGTAATAAAATTTGCAATCGTACATACAAAGCCCAAACACTTCGGGTATTTTCAAAGAGGTTTAATTAAAAGACTTTGCCAAGCGTACAGACTGACCCATGCGCATCGGTGCAAGAAGGTCTGCGACAAAAAGAGCTCACTTGCTCACAGTCGCCAGATTTCAAAAGCTTTCTTCGCTAGCTTGAGCAAGCTAGTTGGCACGCCCCTTTTGATAAATACGACTTAGACACACGAAAAGGTTCACTTCGGGCCTAAGAACCAGAAGTGAGGATTTTCCGTCTCTACAGATTTGGCACGCCCGGTGGGGCCTGGTCCTTGTGCAGAGTCATCTCATGTAGAAAAACCTCATGAAACATTTTTTCTAAAGTGTTTTAACTTTGTTTATTGCATTTTCATACTTAGGATTTGTTTTGAAAAGCATATTGAAGCATGTCTAGTCCAAGCTCCCAAGAGGTATCGAGCCATGGCTCATGCGCATCAAGTTCTCAATCTAGAAAGTTTTTGAAAAAACAAGAGATTGAAGACTTGAGAAGGGACTTCAAGGCCAAAATCGCCACTCTTAGCCAAGAGGCTGAAGCAGGCGATTCATGTTCGTCAAATGGCGAACCAAAGGCCAAAAAGAAATTTGAAAAACCTCGCAAACACAAAGAGACTTCCATGATGGGAGGTAACCAATACCAGGAGTCCTTCACACACAAGGACTGTAAAGCCCTACAACAGCTGCTGAGAGGGCAAAATAAAGAGAAAAGAAGCTATGCCCTATCTGATTTCTTGCCTGTAGACTATGAAACAGACAGTGACGATGAGATACCGAACTTCCATCGGTATGATGGCATGGGAGACCCTAGGTCTCACTTGCAGCTTTTCTCTCGTCGAGCCCATAAGAAAAAGAAGGACTCGATGAAATGGGTGTATTGGTTCCCTCTGTCCCTCTAGGGCACAGCTGCCAAATGGCTGGCTTCCTACGACCTTGGCCAGTTCGCAACTTTTAAAGAGTTAGCGAACTATTTTATGCAGAGATTCTCATATAACGTAGAAGTCACGCCGACTTTAAACACCTTGAGGGATACAAAACAAGGTGTATAGAGGACGTACATACATTCATCATTCATTTGAAGCCTCTCTTGGGTCAAGTGCGAGAGCCCATATCTGAAGGATGTGCAGTCATGCTCATCCTAGATAACTTTAGAAACGAGTTGAAAACCCTTCTCTCGCTTCATAAAATCTCGACTTTCCATAAGTTAATAAAGAAAGCATCCCTTTTTGAAACAAATTTGAAAAAGGGGGTGCATGGCCACTTATGGAAAGGAATTTCCATTTCGAAAACTCTCTTGGAAAAGCCCATCACTTATGGGCCATCCACCGCGGAGAAAGGAGCAAAACCCCATAAAATCGCCAATGTTCGGGTGGATCCAAGCTCGACAAGTGCTTCAAGAACTTTTGAAAAACTAGAAAATAAAAAGGAGAGGAGTTTTCAAAAACCCTTCGAAAGACGGGAGTATACTCCGTTGGGGCAACCTGTATCGGAGGTCCTAGACCTCCTACTTGCCCAAGGCATGATCGAACTCCCCGAGATTCCTGAGGGAGTCACTTCGAAGGGAGGGTTTTTAAACAAATTCTGCAAGTATCATCGGCTCAAAGGCCATGATACAAGGCGGTGTTTCTCCCACCTTAATAAAATTGAGAACTTGATAGTAGAAGGCCGGCTCCAGGTTATTGAAGAACCTGAGCCTGCCCAAGCTATCTTCAAAGAACCCTTCCCCAAGCACGCAAGTACCAGTGGGAAGGGAAAAGAGGTACGTGCTCTTAGGATTTCAAAGAATCTAGCTCATGCATATGAGTTTGGTTCATCTACTTGTGCGTCTCCTCTTATCCTTTACAAGAAACCCGCCCAAGTAGTCATCTGGGGACCACCAAGAGTTCCGTCCCCGGTCAAACCAGTGTTAACCATTCAAGGTGCTCTAAATCTCTCGATTAGAGCCATGATTAGTGCGAAACCTAGGTTGATCGTGGGGGAGGTGACAAGATCCGGGAGGATCTACCAACCCCCACATCTGCAAAGTGCAAAAAAGGTGGTCAGTGTGCCTGGCCCCTCAAAAGCATGTATTCCTAGAGTTCCGTAAAAAACTGACAAAGAAAATGTCATTTTAAAGGTGTATGATTTCGAAAACCATCTTTCAAAGATTCCTATCAATATGTCCATCCTAGAGCTGATACAAACTTCGCCTAGGCATAGACTAGTGTTAGAGAAAATTCTAAAAAGAGCAAGGGTTAGTTCAAACATTACCCCTGAATCTTTGTCCAAATAAGTGGCCTCCATAGGAGCAAAAACGCCCATCGTATTCTCGGAAGACGATGTAGATAGACCCTACGAGTCCCATAACCAGGCCCTACATATCGAGGTGGTTCTGAATAACCACTCTCTAGATAGGTGCCTTGTCAATGGGGGAGGAGGGCTCAACATCCTTCCACTTCATGTGGCGAATCAAATCGGAGTCACCTTGACATCCGTTCATCAAAGTCCCATCGTTATCACTAGATACGATGGGAATGCATCTAGACCACTAGGATCTATCGAACTCCCCATGGAAACAGGAGGGATAGCACACACGGGGGTGTTCTATGTCCTGGACATCAACCCCCATTATAACCTGTTGTTGGGAAGGCCCTGGATACACAGCTTGTGCACTATGCCATCCACCTTCCACAGGTGTGTCAAGATCCCTTTCAGGGACAAAGTCGTAGTGATCATAGGTGAGAGTCACTCTCAACTTCAAGGGGTCATAAATTCCCCCTGCTTGTCAAGCTCCTAGACCCATGAGGTAAAACTGGGGCAAACCATGCTCGAGCCACCAAGGCTCATACTGAAAAACCCTAGGAAGGTCGTGTATGTGAAGGGGCCGCCCAAGGCCGGCTCCCTCAAGGTTCTGACCCTTCTAGGAAGACCCAAGAATCCCTTATTTCCAAAACCCCTGGATAAGAAGCCCTATGTGCACAACATAGATGACAGCAAGTTCCAAGACCACGATTTGTATCCAACCTTTTCTAAAAACAAAAACCGTGGAACATGTTGTTAAACATGGGCTATTCGCCTTATAAGAGTCTAGGGGCACAAAATCAGGGTCTCCTAAAACCCATACTTCCTAGGGCCAATCCAAGCCGATATGGGATCGGTTATACTCCCAAAATACCACTAGAGCTACCCCCTATGACCTCCTGGGTCAAGGGTGCCCTGGAGCCTACCCTAGAAGAAACCTACGATTTAGACCTCTTATTCCGAGTCTAACCCGTAGTGTTTTCCCTTTGTAGGTATGATAGAAGATCCCTTTATCAAAAATACAAAAACATTTGAAAAACTCAAAATCGAAAAAATGGAAAAATTGCAAAAACCAAAAACATTGGAAAATGAAAAACTCGAAAAAACAATAGTTTGTATAGTTCCCAAAGTTCTAGTTTTGCAAAAGCACAAAAAAATCAAAAATTTACAAAATTCCAAAAAGATTTTGTACATAGCTGCTCCTAGTAAGGCTTTGGAAAAAGGAAAGGATTTCGAAAGAAACGTTGTTTGCATAACTAGACCAAAAATTTCGAAATCAATAGAAATTCTAAGTGTAAAACTAGGTCTTTTGAAAATCCATGCATCAAATTCCCTAGGATCTATAAGCCTCGAGAATGATCAAAGCCCAGAGGTGGATCCCCTTGAGGAAGATCCCACTTATGAGCTCCTAGAATTTCATAAAATTCTCGATTTTGAAAAGCCTTCAAATTCAGTAGGAGGAGATTTCATAGAGATAAACCTAGGGAGTGATTCAAAGCCCAAACTCATTAAGGTAGGCGCATGTTTGCATGAGCATGAAAGGTCATCATTCATTGCATTCTTAAAAACCTACTTAGATGTGTTTGCATGGACGTATGGAGACATGCCGGGCATAGACCCAACATTGTCGAACATCGTCTTCCCTTAGATGCGGATGTGAAACCCATAAAGCAAAAGCTTAGGAAAATACATCTGAATGTACACGCACAAGTCAAAGAGGGTTTAGAAGATCTGCTAAAAGTCGGATTTATAAAACCCATTGTGTATTCTAATTGGTTATCCAATATCGTTGTTGTTCGAAAAACTAATGGGAAGATTCGAATATGCATCGATTTCAGAAACCTGAATAAAGCCACTCCAAAGGATAATTATCCTTTACCAAACATAGATTTGATAGTCGATAGTACTGCAAATCACGAGATGTTTTCGTTTATGGATGGCTATTCAGGGTATAATCAAATCAAATTAAGTCCACGAGATCAGGGTAAGACCGCATTCACAACCCCATGGGGCACATACTGCTATACAGTCATGCCCTTTGGTTTGAAAAATGTCGGCGCAACATACCAGAGAGCCATGACCATGATCTTCCATGATCAGATTCATGAGCTCGTAGAGGTATATGTGCATGATCTCTTGGCAAAATTCAAAACTCAATGCACTCACATCGAATGTTTATAAAAGATTTTCGAAAGGCTTAGACTTTACAAAGTAAAGCTAAACCCTCAGAAGTGTGTATTCGGAGTAGAGTCTGGAAAGCTTCTAGGCTTTATGGTGAACCAAAAGGGTATAGAAGTCAACCCATCTATGTGTTGAGTCATCATAGACATGGCTCCACCCTCCAATCTCACGCAGATTCGTAGCCTCCAAGGTCGATTATAATCCATTCGCCGGTTTATATCAAACCTGGCGACTAGATACGAACCCTTCAACAAATTGTTGAGGAAGGGGTACGAAATTTTCATGGGATGATGACTGCCAAAAGTCATTTGAAAGACTAAAGGCATACCTAGTTAATCCCCCTGTTTTAAATCCTCCAAAGCAAGGAAAACCTCTTTTGCTTTACATTTCCGTGCATGCAAATGCCTTGGGAGCGTTGTTAGCTCAATACGAGGATGACACCCACAAGGAGTATGCCATCTATTATATTTCGAAAACTCTCTTGACTTACGAAAGGAATTATCAAGCCATGGAGAAGATGTGCTTGGCCCTAGTTTGGGCCTGCCAGAAATTTTGACACTATTTCCTAGATCATGAGATCTGGATAGTGTCCAAGCTTGATCCAATCAAGCACTTATTCGAAAAACCCATTCTCACTGGTAGATTGGGCAAATGGCAACTCCTTCTAATGGAGTATGACCTGAAATACCTTCATCAAACCTCCATTAAGGGGCAAGCCCTAGCTGACTATGTGCTGAGTTCCCCCTGGAGGACGCATATCCCACATTTAGTGAAATGCCTGATGAAGGCATATTGCAAATTCATTTTCAAAACCACATTTTGGCAAACTCTTTTGAAAACCAAGTGTGGAAGATGCACTTCGATGGGGCACAAAACCAACGAGGGGCTGGTGCTGGGGTCATCCTCATATCCCTTGAAAAGGGTGAGATCCCCATAGCAATTCGCCTAGATTTCGAATGTTCCAACAATATAGCTGAGTATTGTAAACACCCCGAAATCCCACGACCTTCTCAAATAACCTGGTTTTGTAAAAGCAGCCCCAAAGGGCCATTTTGAGTCTGGAAACCTAGGAGCCTTCCAGGCAAACCCTGTACATATGTTTAAACTATATATGTTTTAAAATATGTATTATATAGTTTTAAAACCTTTTAAAAGATATTTTGAAACCCCACAAAGCGATTTGGCCTGATGAAAGCAGGACCAGAAGAGCAAAAGAGAGCCCGGAACTGGAGCACATGTCGAGCCCGACACAGCAACTCTCGTGTTAGATTCATCCCCAAAATCTCGAACATCCAAGCCCCTGTTATCAAACAAACTCTTTCAAATCATCTCTAGAAGGTGAAAACAGAAGCAAACGACCATGTTGGCGAAGACCCAACGCAAGACGGAGTACTGATGCTGTCAGGCCCCGCACAAACCGTTCGTTTCGAACATACCCTGAAGGAGTCAGAATTCAGCTTTGGATCGGATCTGGACCATATATATCCAGATGCCAATCCAAACACATATGTGGATTTGGATTTGGATTTGGATCCAAAGATTCAATCCAATATCCACATTCAGGGCCCACATCACCTTCTCATAAATGGAGGTGGGGCCCACTTGAAATTCATGTGGAATCTTGGGCATGAGAGAGAATGGGGAGGATTAAATGTGAGGGAAATGTATTAAGCTTGACTTGTGTGTCAAGTTTTGGGTTAATCATGTGGGTTAGCCTAATGAGTGTGGGTTTAAACTTGTATGAACCTACACCTAACCTAGGGCTACACCAACATGATGCAACTAGGTCTATGGGCCATGCAAAGGGATGCTCCTAACCCAAACCTAAGCTAAACCACCTAACCTAAATATCTGGCCCCCCCTAAATATCTGGCCCACCTTATCCCCAAACCACCACCACCTAACCACTAAACCAGCCCCCCAAAACTAGCCCCAACCGACCCCAACAAAAAACTATAAACCCCCCTTAGTGGGCGGGTTTTTCAAGTTTCTGTGGGCCAGCCGAGCCCCCTCTCCTCTCTCATCTTTTTCCTTCTTCTCTCACCTGCTCCACCTTGGAACTCCGGCTAGCTCTACTCCACGCCACCATCACCTCCCGACCAGCTTTACTCCACGCCACCCGACTGCACCAACCTGCCACCTTCCACCCAGCTGCACCTTGACACCCGCAACACCTTCACCTCCCGGCCAGCTTCCCTCTCTGGTTAGTACCCCATCCTAACACCACCCTCTCTTCACTCCCCCTCCACTCTTAACCACCACCCGCAGCACCTTCCTCAGCCTTGCCAACATTTCATCCAGCCGGCCACCATCTGCCACCCTTCACCCTTCGGCCAGCCACAACCGACTGCAACACCCGCCACCTTACTTCTCCCTTAGGCACCCCTAGCCAATATATCCAGCCTCATTTTTCCTTAGGACCTACCCCTCCTTTCCCTTAGACAATACCCTAGCCATACCTTAACTCCCCTTTGCTTTCCCTAAGCGCCCCAACCTCAGCCAAGGCAGCAGCACCCCCTCCGTTCGGCTAGCGCCAAGGCGCCATCACCCGCGCCCTTGCAATTCGGCCAGCACCCACTTGCCGCACCCTTCCAAGGAGCTCCCTCTTGCAGCCCAAGGCAACATACCAGCCCAAGCGCAAGCAAGTCACGCCCGGACCAGCTATACGTAAGTGCCTAACTTGGTCCTTGTTATATAGACTTGCTTAAACTTAATTAAATTTGATACAGGGTTGTAATAACGGAGCATTGTCTCCCCCCGCTTGTAATAACGTGGTTTGGCACACCCACACACACGTGCACTTAAGCCTATCTCGCTCTTAGCTGCACACAATTTTGACACACACATGGGCCTAATCAGCCCTTAAGATATAGACTTACTTATATAATTTAAGTTGCGTGGGGTTTTGTTTAAGTTGTGTGTGTTGTCTTTCAATTCTCACACTCACACACATTGAGCTTTCGCTCTTATTTTCAAGACCAGAGTAAGGGCCTATTACAATTTCATTTTGGGGGTGTTTTATTTCATGTCGTGTGCGTACTTCAATTCTACACTCACACACATTAAGCTTTCGCTCTTACTCCCAAGACCTTAGTCAAGGCCTATTGCAATTTATATTTGGGTTTCATTTAAGTCGTGTGAGTTGTCTTTCAATATACACACAACACCCACGCAACACGTTGGCGACCTTCGGGCCCATATATATTATAAGTATTTCCCTTTCAGCTATGTCTTTAAGATTTGGGTTTTAAGGTTCAGCAGTGTGCGTAGTCTTTACATATATACATGACACACACTTGCACAATTGAGCCTTTCCGCTCTTAAGATATAGCCATATTTCCCTTTTGCAATTTACATTCAAGTCATTTCCCTTCCGCATTGTCTTTCAATTCGGGTTTTCCCTTTGGAGTTGCGTGAGTTTGCATTGCATATACGCCATACCACAAGTTAGGATGCATATTGCATCAAAGCGAACCCCATACTCCCACTCAAAGTCTCCCCACTTAGGTCACGTGTTCATAACACACACCTAGTTGGCCCGAAAAGAGATAAAAAGAACGACATAGGCACGTGCAAATCCACGTGAAAGACATAGGCCCTAGGAATGCATGATTTTGAAGGGAATACTGACCACTTTTTTAGTAGCATTTTTTTCTAGATGTGGGGGTTGATAGATCCTTCCGGACCTGGTCACCTCACCCACACCTTCCCTAAGGCTTGCTCCTATGTTGGCTCTATTTTTATGCTTTAGAGCACCCTGAATTTCTAAAATGGCTTTAGCCAGAGGCGAGACTCTAAGCGCTCCTCGGATCACTACTTGTTTGGCTTTTTTGAATATGATGAGAGAAGGTGGTCTGTGACAAGTAGTGAAGCCTGTATGCAATGCATGTGTTAAACCTTTTGAGGAAGCCGATGAAGCACATACCTCTTTTCCCTACCCACTCGTACTTGTATGGTTGGGGAAGGGTTCTTTAAGCACAGCTTGGGTAGGCTTCGGTTCCTCAGTGACCTGGAGCCGGCCTTGCTCTATCAAGTCCTCGATTTTGTTCAAAAGGGAGAAACATTTGTTTGTATCATGGCCTTTGAGTCGATGATATTTGCAAAACTTGTTTAGAAATCTACCTTTCAGAGGCATCTCTTTAGGAATTTCGGGGAGTGTTACCAATCCTTGGGCGAGCAGGAGGTCAAGGACCTCCGAGATAGGCTGCCCCAATGGGGTATACTCCCTTTTTTCAAATGTTTTTTGAACTCTTTTTTCACTTTTTTGTTCGAACTTCTTTGAAGTGCCGGCCGGGTTTGTTTCTACTCGGACGTTTGCAATCTTGAGATCTGGATAGTGTCCAAGCTTGATCCAATCAAGCATTTGTTCGAAAAACCCATTCTCACTGGTAGATTGGGCAAATGGCAACTCCTTCTAATGGAGTATGACCTGAAATACCATCATCAGATCTCCATTAAGGGGCAAGCCCTAGCTGACTACGTGGCTGAGTTCCCCTTAGAGGACGCATATCCCACACTTGGTGAAATGCCTGATGAAGGCATATTGCAAAACTAGTTTCAAAACCACATTTTGGCAAACTCTTTCAAAAACCAAGTGTGGAAGATGCACTTCGATGGGGCACGAAACCAACGAGGGGTTGGTGCTGGGGTCATCCTCATATCCCCTAAAAAGGGTGAAATCCCCATATCAATTCGCCTAGATTTCGAATGTTCCAACAACATAGCTGAGTATGAAGCACTCATACAAGGCTTAAGGATTTCGAAAACTCTAGGGGCATCATGCATCGAGGTATTTGGAGATTCACTCCTTGTTATAAACCAAGTTTTGAAAATTTGGCAAGTGCGAAATAAAAAACTTCTTCCATATCACGAGTTGGCCACTCGATTGGTTGAGTCATTCCAATCATGTAGACTCACACACATAGGAAGAGAGGATAATGGCATTGCCGGCACCCTCTCCTCTTTGGGTTTAGCCCTAAAGATCGATCCCATTTCGGGAACCCGATCCTTAGAAATATGGCATGCACCCACTCCATCCACACACGTTTTGGATATTTGCCAAAATAATCCAAATTCTGTTGAAAAACCTTGGTTCTATGACATCAAATGTTTTCTAGAAAATGGGGGATTCGTTGAGGATGCCACATCCAAAGATAAGGCATTCATCCGAAAAATTTGTACCCGATACACGATTTTGGGTAAGAGTTTTACCGGTATCTTACTAAGATGTGTCGACCTAGAGGAGGCTAGGACTGTTATGCATGAATTCCACGATGGAGAATGTGGAGGTCATGTTAATGCCAACATGATGGCGATGAAAATACTTAGAGTGGGCTATTTTTGGTCCACCCTAAAAAAGGATTGCCACGATCATGTTAGAAAGTGTCATCCATGTCAAGTGCATGGGCATGTCATTCATATCCCATCATCTTCATTGCATTCTGTGGTCAGCCCCTAGCCATTTACCATGTGGGCGTTTGATATTGTAGGCCCAATATTTCCAAAGGCATCGAATGGGCATAGGTTCATTTTAGCAGCCACTGAGTACTTCTCCAAGTGGGTGGAAGCCATCTCTCAGACCAACGTACAGGGGCAACATGTGGTGGCTTTCATTAGGAGAAATACCTTAGCTCGATTTGGAGTTCCAAGAGACCTTGTGTCCGATAATGGCACCCCATTAAAAAATGAGCGGATGGTCAAGTTGTGCAACACCTATGGCATAACTCACTACTTCTCCTCGCCCTATTACCCTCAAGGCAACGGCCAAGCCGAAGCCACGAATAAGACTCTCATTAGCATAATTGAGAAGACTTTAGAGAAGGGTAGGACGTGGCACGAGAAGCTGGATGAAGCCTTTTGGGCTTGTAGGACTTCCATCCGGACTCCCACGAATGCCACGCCATTCGAATTGATCTATGGCACAAACGTCATTCTTCCCATTCATACACAATTGCATTCATTCCATACATCCATTGCACTTGACCTCCCCCTAGAGACACTTCAGCATGCTAGGATGGCCGAACTAGATTTGTTAGATGAGAAGCGACTCCCTGCCATGGATCATGCTCATGCATACCGGCAAAGGATAACCCGACATTATGACAAATATATGAGACCTCGCCACTTTGAAGTGGGAGATCTGGTTTTGAAAATCATCCACTATCGTGGCCCACATCCACTTGGAAAGTAGCGCCCCAAATGGGATGGACCTTATGTTGTGCGTGCAACCACCACAAACAATTCATATTGGTTGATCGATGTAGAAGGTAGGATTTTAGCAGATCCTATCAATATTCAATACTTGAAGAAGTATTATGTGTAGGGTTTGGGTTAAATTCCCGTTTTCGAAAATCCTTAGGGATAGCTGCTTTGAAACTTCGAAAGTAAGGTTTAAAGGCAAATTGTGTAAACCCGAGCAAGAGAATTCACACTGGTGAAAGAGTGGAGTTTTCCAAATACGAGGTTACATTTCAAAATCCTTCTTCTTACAAAGAAAGGCCTAGTTCAATATAGCAAGATACTTGCAGGTAGTACGTGCTATTTCTAAATAGGCTGATCTGGAATGGATCGAGTATGACCTTGGGATAAGTCCTCCCCTCTTCTCTTCTCCTTCCAAAAGGAAAATATGGCCAAAAGCAGAGGGAAATCCCCGCCAAAATCTCTTTCCCAAAGAAAGAAACATGAATCAAAAAGAAAAATCAATTCTTTTATGGAAAAGAGGGATTAAAGAAAAAATACTCCCAAAGGGAGACCCTCTATGAAAAAAAGAAAGAAAAGGCCATAAAGCTAAAAAAAGAGAGCAGTTTTCCGCCTTCCAGGCCTCAAATCACGGGACGCCTCAGAAGGAACCGTGGTATCTCTTTCCCATCCCTGGCTTATCCCAAGTAAAACATAGTTCATTTTGAGGAATCTTAAAGTAAAAATAGGATTTACTTACTTGAATTTCATTTTGTTTGAGAATTCGATGTTTTGAGTAAGGCGTAGGAATTTTGAAATATAGCTTGTTTTCTTATAAAACCTCCGCTAGATTAGCGAGTGTTAAGACTCAAGCAAAGGCAAACACGAAGAGCTCGAGATCCTTAGGATTGAGGCTAAAAGTGGTTTTTCCTTTTGTAAATAAATTTTGGAAAAATCGAACATCTGGCAACATAGGGTCTGCTCACTTGGAGCAGCAGGTCTTCGTAAGTCTCAAGAGTTCGACCATGACATCTGGTCTCTGGGAGGTCACCATTCTTGGCGTCTCATCCATGACATGCATGTGCATATCCACGCATGAACACTTGCATAATATGATCCCGTTTAGGACCAGAAACCATAGAAATTCCCTTTGGCGTGATATCTCCTCCTACCAGGTTTTAAAAGAGAGATTTCGCTCAAAAATTGGGACGATCCCATATTTTCGTAGATAGATCTAGGGAGACATCAAAAGGGGAGATTTTCTCAAATATGCCTGGTTTTGCAAAAGCAGCCCCAAAGGGCTATTTTGAGTCTGAAAACCCAGGAGCCTTCCAAACAACCCTGTACATATGTTGAAACCATATATATGTTTTAAAAATGTATACATATAGTTTTAAAACCTTAAAAAGGTATTTTGAAACCCCAAAAAGCAGCTTGGCTTGATAAAAGTAGGACCGAAGAGGCAAAAGAGAGCCCAGACCCGGAGTATATTTTAAGCCCGGCACATCAACTCTCATATCAGAATCATCCCCAGATTCTTGGACATCCAAGCCCCTGATATCAACAATTTATTCAAAATGAACTCTGGAAGGTGAGAAGAAGAGCGGACGACAATGTTGGCAAAGACCCAACGCAAGACAGAGTACTGATGCAGTCAGGCCCCGCACAAACCGTCCATTTCGAAACGCTGTAAAGGAATCAGAAAATCAGATTTGGGTTGGATCTGGACCATATATATCCAGATCCAAACCCAACATGCATTTGGATTTGGATCCAAAGATCCAAATCCAATATCCACATCCATGGCCCACATCACCTTCTCATAAATGGAGGTGGGGCCCACAGATATTTCAAGTGAAAAGCTTGGGTAGAGAGAGAAAAGGGGTGATAGATAAAGTATGAGTCAGAAAGTTGGTAGGCTTGACTTTTGGTTAAGGGTGGGTTAACCTTGTGGGTTTAGCCTAGAGTGTGGGTTTGAGCTTGTATGCACCTACACCTAACCTGGGGCTGCACCAACTTGGATATGGCTGCAACTGGGTCCATGGACCGGCGCCAAGGGGAGGTTCCTAAAACCTAGCCCTAAGCTAGCCGACCTCACCTAGCCACTCTCCCCTAAACCTGACCCAAACCTAGCCACTCTCACCCAAAACCACCCCAACCTGACCTAGCCGACCTCACCTAACTAGACCACCTAGACCCTAACTAACTAAACCTAATCCCACCTAATTAAACCCCTAACCACTAAGTCCCAGCCCCCCTAACCGACCTACCCTAAACCACCAAACACCCACCCTAACCGACCTACCCCAAACCACCCCACAAGCCCACCTTATTACAAATATCTAGCCTATACCACCCAACCGACCCAGCCCTTTCTAGCCTATAAAAACACCCTCTCTTGCGGGTTTTTTCTCTCTCTCCTCCACTCACATCTCACCCTCACTCCCTCCAAGCAGCACCACTTCCACCGCCACTTCATCACCCGGCTGCCACCCCTTCGCTTCAACCAACTTCCAGCACCTTCCACCTTCGGCTGCCACCTCCTTCCACCACCTTCATCCACCAGCACCCCTGCCACCCACGGTTAGTACCCCACCTCAACTCCATCTAGCCTTCCACCCCTTTCTTACCCGACTGCACATTCCACCACACGCCACAATCGCCCAACCTTCTCCCTTACACCCGGCCCAAACTGCACCCTACCTCACTACCTTCCCTCAAAACTAACCACCCTAGCCCCTAGTTGAACCTTCTCCCTTAGTCATCCACCACCTAGCCAACATCCCTAACCTGCCACCACCTAGCCAACACCCTTAACCTGCTGCACCTAGCCACTTCATCAACCGGCCAGCATCAAGGCTCCATCCGGCTAGCACCCTACCTACCGCCAATCTACATCCAAGGAGCTCCCCTTCGGCTGTCGAAGGCGACTCACTAGGCTAAAGCCAAGCAAGTTCAGCACGGACCAGCCACACGTAAGTGCCTAACTCAGTCCTTGATATGAACTTACTTACATTTAATTAAATTTGATACGGGGTTGTAATAATGGAGCGTTGTCTCCCCCCGGTTGTAATAATGTGGTTTGACACACCAACACACACGTGCACTTGAGCCTTTCCGCTCTTAGCTGCATACCATTTTGGTACACACACGGGCCTTAACAACCCCTAAGATATAGTTATATATATCTATATTCAGCAGCATGGGTTTTAACTTAAGACGTGGGTGTTGTCTTTCAATTCCACACTCACACACATTGAGCTTTCGCTCTTACTCCCAAGACCCTAGTAAGGGCCATATTGTAATTTCATATGGGTTTTAATTCAAGTTGTGTGCGTGGTCTTTCAATTCCACACTCACACACATTGAGCTTTCGCTCTGACTCCCAAGACCTTAGTAAAGGCCATGTTGCAATTTCATTTGGGTGTTTCAATTCAAGTTGTGTGCGTGGTCTTTCAATTCCACACTCACACACATTGAGCTTTCGCTCTTACTCCCAAGACCCTAGTAAGGGCCATATTGCAATTTTATTTGGGTGTTTCATTCAAGTTGTGTGCGTGGTCTTTTAATTCTACACTCACACACATTGAGCTTTCGCTCTTACTCCCAAGACCCTAGTAAGGGCTATATTGCAATTTTATTTGGGTGTTTCATTCAAGTTGTGTGCGTGGTCTTTCAATTCCACACTCACACACATTGAGCTTTCGCTCTTACTCCCAAGACCCTAGTAAGGGCCATATTGTAATTCTATTTGGGTTTTACATTACAAGTCGTGTGAGTTGTCTTTACATATACACACAACACCCACGCACACGTTGGCGACCTTCGGGCCCATATATATTATAAGTATTTCCCTTCTGCTATGTCTTTAAGATTTGGGTTTTAAGGTTCAGCTGTGTGAGTAGTTTTTCCATATATACACGACACACACTTGCACAATTGAGCATTTCTGGTCTTAAGATATAGCCATATTTCCCTTTTGCAATTTCCCTTTTGCAATTTACACTAAGTCATTTCCCTTACGCATTGTCTTTCAATTCGGGTTTTCCCTTTGGAGTTGTGTGAGTTTGCATTGCATATTCGCCATACCACGAGTTAGGACGCATATTGCATCAAAGCAAGCCCCACACTCCCGTGCAAAAATAACCTAACTTAGGTCACTTGCGCACACACCTAGTTGGCCTTAAAGAGCATAAAAAGAAAGACATAGGCACGTGCAAACCCCACGTGAAATAAAACTTGCAATCGTACAAACAAAGTCCAAACACTTCGGGTATTTTTCAAAGAGGTTTGATTTAAAAAACTTTGCCAAGCATACAGATTGACCCTTCTGCATCAGTGCAAGAAGGTCTGCGACGAAAAGAGTTCACTTGCTCACAGTCGCCCGATAGAGTCAGATTTCAAAACTTACTTCGCTAGCTTGAGTAAGCTAGTTGGCACGCCCTTTTGTTATAAAAATGACTTAGACACACGAAAAGGTTCACTTCGGGCCTAAGAACCAGAAGTGAGAATTTTCCGTGTCTACAAGGGGCAAGCCCTAGCTGACTACGTGGTTGAGTTCCCCCTAGAGGACGCATATCCCACACTTGATGAAATGCCTGATGAAGGCATATTACAAAACCAATTTCAAAACCACATTTTGGCGAACTCTTTTGAAAACCAAGTGTGGAAGATGCACTTTGATGGGGCACGAAACCAATGAGGGGTTGGGGCAGGTATCATCCTCATATCCCCTGAAAAGGGTGAGATCACCATAGCAATTCGCCTAGATTTCGAATGTTCCAACAACATAGCTGAGTATGAAGCACTCATACAAGGTTTAAGGATTTCGAAAACTCTAGGGGCATCATGCATCAAGGTCTTTGGAGATTCACTCCTCGTTATAAACCAAGTTTTGAAAATTTGGCAAGTACGAAATGAAAAACTGCTTCCATATTGTAAACACCCCAAAATCTCACGATTTTCTCAAATTACCTGGTTTTGCAAAAGCAGCCCCAAAGGGCTATTGTGAGTCTGGAAACGAAGGAGCCTTCAAGGCAACCCTGTACATATGTTTAAACCATACATGTTTTAAAATTATTTGTTATACAGTTTTAAAACCTTTAAAAAGGTGTTTTGAAACCCCAAAAAGCGACTTCGCCTGATTAAAGCAGACCAAAGAAGCAAAAGAGAGCCCGAAATCGGAGGATATTTCAAGCCCGGCACATCAATTCTCATATCAAAATCATCCCCAAAATCTCAGACATCCAAGCCCCCCATATCAACAATTCGTTTAAAATGACCTCCGGAAGGTGAGAAGAAGAGCGGACGACAATGTTGGCGAAGACCCAACACAAGATGGAGTACTGATGCTGTCAGGCCCCGCACAAACCGTCCATTTCGGAATACCATGAAGGAGTCAGAAAATCATATTTGGATCGGATCTAGACCATATATATCCAAATCCAAATCCAAACATGCATCTGGATTTGGATTTAGATCCAAAGATCTAATCCAATACCCACATCACCTTCTCATAAATGGAGGTGGGGCCCACAAAGAATTCACGTGAAAAGCTCGAGAAGAGAGAGAATGGGATATAAAGTATGAGTGAGAAAGATGGTGGGCTTGACTTTTGTGTCAAGTTTTGGGTTAATCATGTGGGTTTAGCCTAAGAGTGTGGGATTAAGCTTGTATGCACCTACACCTAACCTGGGACTGCACCAACATGAACCTAGCTACAACTAGGTCTATGGATCAAGGCCAAGGAGATGCTCCTAAACCTAGCCCTAAGCTAACCCACCTCACCTAGCCATTCCCCCCTAAACCTGACTTAATCCTAGCCACCCTCACCCAAAACCACCCTAACCATACCTAGCCGACCTCACCTAGCTCACCCCACCTAACTAGACCACCTAGACCCTAGCTAGACTAAACCTAATCCCACCCTAACCCACCTAATTAAGCCCTAACCCCTAATTCCAAGCCACCCTAACCGACCTACCCAAACCACCCACCTAGCCGACCTACCCAAACCACCCCACCACCAGCCCACAACATCCTAAATATCTACCCCAAAACCACCCCAACCGACCCCAACCCATGCCTATAAAAAAAACCCTTTTGGGGTGGGTTTTGATCTATTTGGGGCGATCTTGGGCAGCTCTCTCAGCCCTCTCTCTCCTCTCTCACCTGCCCTCTCTCTCACCCATTTCACTCCATCCCTCCCCCAACAGCACCACCATCCACCACCACTCCACCCGACTGCGCTTCCACTCGGCTGCCACCTGCACATCCCACCCGACTGCACTCTTCCAAATGCCTGCCACATTCTTCTAGCTGCCACCTCCTTCCACCACCTCCGACCACCACCACAACCACCACCTTCGGTTAGTATCCCATCTCTGCCCTATCTAACTTCTCTTCCTCTCCCCCTCTTACCCAGCCACACCGTCCATCACCCGCCACTGCTGCACCCTAGACATCTCCCTTACACCCTACATCCCACCTTCCCTTAGCCACCCATTTCCCAGCCCTTAGCTAAGCCTTCCTCCTTTACCTTCCACCACCTAGCTAGCCCCTAACCTGCCACAACATCACCTAACCTCCCCACTTGCTGCGCCTACCACCTGGCCTTCACTAAGTCACCCACTCGGCTTTCACCCTACTTGGCACCCACACGCACCCAAGGAGCTCCCCTTTGGCTGTCCAAGGCGACTCACTAGGCCAAAGCCAAGCAAGTCAAACTTGGACCAGCTATATGTAAGTGCCTAACTCGGTCCTTGTTATGAACTTGCTTATGTTTAATTAAATTTGATACGGGGTTGTAATAATGGAGCGTTGTCTCCCCCCGCATGTAATAATGTGGTTTGGCACACTCACACATATGTGCACTTGAGCCTATTCCGCTCTTAGCTGCACGCAATTATAGCACACACACGGGCCTAACCAGCCCTTAAGATATAGTTATACATATATGTTTTAAGTTGCGTGGGTTTTTAATTAAGTTGTGTGTGTTGTCTTTCAATTTCCACACTCACACACATTGAGCTTTCGCTCTTATTCCCAAGACCATAGTAAAGGTCGTATTGCAATTTCCCTTGGGTGTTTTAACTCAAGTTGTGTGCGTGGTCTTTCAATTTCCACACTCACACACATTGAGCTTTCGCTCTTACTCCCAAGACCTTAGTAAAGGCCATATTGTAATTTCATTTTGGGGTGCTTAAATTCAAGTTGTGTGCGTAGCATTTCAATTCTACACTCACACACATTGAGCTTTCGCTCTTACTCCGCAAGACCTAAGTCAAGGCCTATTGCAATTATATTTGGTTTCATTACAAGTCATGTGAGTTGTCTTTCCATATACACACAACACCCACGCACACGTTGGTGACCTCTGAGCCCATATATATTATAAGTATTTCCCTTCGGCTATGTCTTTAAGATTTGGGTTTTAAGGTTCAACTGTGTGTGTAGTCTTTCCATTTATACACGGCACACACTTGCACAATTGAGCCTTTCCGCTCTTAAGATATAGCCATATTTTCCTTTTGCAATTTTCCTTTTGCAATTTATATTAAGTCATTTCCCTTCCACATTGTCTTTCAATTCGGGTTTTCCCTTTGGAGTGATGTGAGTTTGCATTGCATATACGCCATACCATGAGTTAGGACGCATATTGCATCAAAGTAAACCCCACACTCCCGCTCAAAAATCGCCCAACTTAGGTCACTTGCGCACACACCTAGTTGGCCCTAAAAAGCTTAAAATTGAAAGACATAGGCACGTGCAAATCCCACGTGTAATAAAATTTGCAATCGTACATACAAAGCCCAAACACTTTGGGTATTTTTCAAAGAGGTTTAAACTTTAAAAGACTTTGCCAAGCGTACAGACTAACCCTTGCGCATCGGTGCAAGAAGGTCTGCGACGAAAAGAGCTCACTTGCTCACAGTCGCCCCGACAGAAGTCAGATTTCGAAAACTTTCTTCGCTAGCTTAAGCAAGCTAGCTGGCATGCCCTTTTGTTAAATACGACTTAGACACACGAAAAGGTTCACTTCAGGCCTAAGAACCAGAAGTGAGGATTTTTCGTGTCTACACATATCACGAGCTGGCCACTCGATTTGTTGAGTCATTCCAATCGTGTACACTCACACATGTAGGAAGAGAGGATAATGGCATTGCCGACGCCCTCTCATCCTTGGGTTCAGCCCTAAAGGTCGATCCCACTTTGGGAACCCGATCCTTAAAGATATGGAATGCACCCACTCCATCTACACACGATTTGGATATTTGCCAAAACAATCTAGATACTGTTGAAAAACCTTGGTTTTATGACATCAAATGTTTTCTAGAAAATGGGGGATTCGCTGAAGATGCCACATCCAAAGATAAGGCATTCATCCGGAAAATTTCTAGCCGATACACAATTTTGGGTGGGGTTTTGTATAAAAAAAGTTTTACCGGCATCTTATTAAGATGTGTCGACCTAGAGGAGGCTAGGACTGTTATGCATGAATTCCACGATGGAGAATGTGGGGTCATGTTAATGCCAACATGATGGCAATGAAATTACTTAGAGCGGGTTATTTTTGGTCCACCCTGAGAAAAGATTGCCACGATCATGTTAGGAAGTGTCATCCATGTCAAGCTCATGGGCACGCCATTCATATCCCCTCATCTTCATTGCATTCCGTGGTCAGCCCCTGGCCATTTACCCTGTGGGCGTTTCATATTGTAGGCCCAATATTTCCAAAGCTATCAAATGGGCATAGGTTCATTATAGCAGCCACTGAGTACTTATCCAAGTTGGTCAAAGCCATCTCCCTGGCCAATGTATAGGGGCAACATGTGGTGGCTTTCATTAGGAGGAATATCTTGGCTCGATTTAGAGTTCCAAGAGACCTTGTGTCCTGTAAACACACCAAATCTTCTATATTTCAAAAAATCACAAAAACACCAAAAAGCTCGTTTCAGCCAAAACGACAACCTGTTTTAAAATGTAAAAACAGGTACAAAAGGCAAAAGAAGACCCTAGGCTAGAAGAGGATTCAAGCCTAGAGCTTCAAAAGCCACTCTTTGATAAAAAACAAGAGAAAGCAGAGCCCGTTTGATGAAAAGCTCAATGGAGTCCAGAACGGCGAGACGGAGTCCGGACAACAAAGTTAGGGAAACCCCAGCACCAGACGGAGCGCTGATGAAGCCAGTGCCCACACAGATCGTTCACCTCGAGAAGCCAAGAAGGACTGTCCGAAGAAATTTTGATTTGGATCTGGACCATAAATATCCAAATCCAAATCCATGTAATGAATAGTGTTTGGATTTGGATTGGATCCAAATAGTGTTTGGTGTGGATTGGATCTGGACCAAAATATACAGATCCGTATCCATAAAAATATTGGATTTGGATCGGATACGGATCTCAACATATCTGAGATCCAATATCCAGATCCAAATAGTGTTTGGATTTGGGTCTGGATCCAAATCCCAAACCCAAATCCAAAACCCACCTCAAATGTCTATAAATAGAGGTGAGGGGGTCCACGTAAAGGGTTCATGCAAAAGCTTGGGAGGAGAGAGAGGGAGTGATAGACCAAGCCATGTGGGCTCATTGGGTGAGGTGGGTTCAAGCCATGTGGGCTAAGTGGGTCTAGACCAAGGGGCTGCAACCAAGGTGGGCTGGACCAAGAGGCAACAACCGTGGAGACGTGGGCTCAAGCCAAGAAGGACCGGCTCCAAGAGGTAAACCTAACCCCCAACCTAGCCTAGGTTCGAACCTACCTAACCCCAACTGAACCTAACCTTAACTGAACCTAACCTTAACTGAACCTAACCCTAACTGAACCTAATCCAACTAAACCACCTCAAACCATCCCTAACAAACCCCAAAGACTTCACCCTGACCGGCCGTGAGCAAACGGTGACTGTCGCGCCCCCCTTTACGCTGTCGCGCCCCTCTGACGGTGTTGCGTGCCCTGCACGTCACCCGAACTCCGTGGCAGTGCCACTGCGCGCCCCGCGCCACTGCAGCCTGCCTGCGTGACCCGATTGCCGCGCCAGGCACCCGATGCCTTCCTGCCGACCTGACCACCCCCTACCGACCAGACCTGCACCCTGGCCGTGACCTGCACCCTAGGACATACCCTACATAGCCCCCGTCTTGGCCGAACCTTAGTTCCCCTAAGACCCTAACCGTGCCCCATAGAACCTCCCTCAAAGCCACTTAGGATAACCCCTCTTGGCTGCCCAAGGTGAACCGCGAGCCCAAGTGCAAGCAAGTTGAACATGG
Source organism: Brasenia schreberi (assembly GCA_036023115.1). Taxonomy (NCBI): domain Eukaryota; kingdom Viridiplantae; phylum Streptophyta; class Magnoliopsida; order Nymphaeales; family Cabombaceae; genus Brasenia; species Brasenia schreberi. The sequence goes on from JAYKKT010000090.1 coordinate 19,299,272, forward strand.
ACCAGCTATTTGTAAGTGTCTAAACTTGGTCTATTACATTAACTTGCTTTATATTCAATTAAATTTTGATACAGGGTTATAGTAAAGGAGCTTTGTTCCCTCCCGATTGTAATAACGTGGTTTGACACACCCACACACACGTGCACTTAAGCCTTTCCGCTCTTAGTTACACACTTTTTGCACACACACGGGCCTTGATAGCCCCTAAGATATAGTTCTATTTATATATATTCAGCTGCGTGGGTTTATATTCAAGTTGTGTGCGTTGTCTTTCAATTCCACACTCACACACATTGAGCTTTCGCTCTTACTCCCAAGACCCTAGTAAGGGCCATATTGCAATTTTATTTGGATGTTTCATTCAAGTTGTGTGCGTGGTCTTTTAATTCTACACTCACACACATTGAGCTTTCGCTCTTACTCCCAAGACCCTAGTAAGGGCCATATTGCAATTTTATTTGGGTGTTTCATTCAAGTTGTGTGCATGGTCTTTCAATTCTACACTCACACACATTGAGCTTTCGCTCTTACTCCCAAGACCCTAGTAAGGGCCATATTGCAATTCTATTTAGGTTTTACATTACAAGTCGTGTGAGTTGTCTTTACATATACTCACAACACCCACGCACACGTTGGCGACCTTCGGGCCCATATATATTATAAGTATTTCCCTTCCGCTATGTCTTTAATATTTGGGTTTTAAGGTTCAGCTGTGTAAGTAATCTTTCCATTTATACAGGGCATACACTTACACAATTGAGCCTTTCCGCTCTTAAGATATAGCCCTATTTCCCTTTTGCAATTTCTCTTTTAAAATTTATATTACGCAATTTCCCTTAAGCATTGTCTTTCAATTTCGGGTTTTCCCTTGGAGTTGTGTGAGTTGCATTGCATACTCGCCATACTCGAGCTAGAGTGCATACCTGCATCAAAGAAAATCCTGAATCAACCATGCAAACACGCCAAGACTTAGGCTATTTCGATGCACACACATCGTGCCTAAGTAGATTAAAATTGAAAGACTTAGGGTCGTCCAACCCTTGCAAAATCAAAATCGCCCAAGTGCATGGTTTTCAAAAGGTTTTAAAACACTTCTTCATTCAAAATATATTTTGAGTTAAACTTGTTTCAAAACGAAGTCTCTAAGCGTACAGACTGACCCTTGCGCATCGATGCAAGAAGGTCTGCGACGTAAAGATCCCGCTTGCCCACAATCGCCTTCAAAAAGTCAGATTATTTCAAAACATACTTTGCTAGTTAAAGTAAACTAGCTGGTATGCCCATAAAGCGACGTAGATTGCGAAAAGGTTCACTTCAGGCCTAAGAACCCGTAAGTGAAAATTTTCGGTGTCTACAGAATTGGCATGCCCGGTGGGACCCGGGACTTAAGTAGACTTCAAACAAACAAGTTACACTCAAAATTTTCCAAAAAAAGAGAGTGTTTTCCAAAAATCATGCATACTTAGGAAAATTGCATAAAAATGGATAAAAAGCTACAAAACTCCTCGTTGAGTAGACTAAGAGAGGCTTTTAAAACAGATAAAGCCCAAAGAGAGCTCGATGACATTTCAAAAATATTTGAAAAGATGAATGCCTTAAGCAAAGAGCTTAAAGCCCATCGATCACATAGCAACTCTTCTAGGGCACATAAAGATCGTGAATTGAAAACCGATCTCAAACTCAATGAAGGATTGGAGATTAAAGACGAATCCCGGAAAAGGGATGAGTCATCCACTCCTATATCTTCAAGCTTTTCAATATCAAAGGGAAATTCGAAAACAGACTGTTCTATTTCAAAAAATCAAAAAAATCTTGAAAATTTGCAAAAAGACAAAAAAATTGAAAAACAAAACTTTGAAATTTCGAAAAATTCTAGTGAAAGTCCTAAGTCTAGGCACACACACTGTGGGACATGAAACCCACACCCTACAAAGAGACGAGAGTGAAAAACAGGAAGGTTTCGAAAGGAAACGCCTCGTAAAACCCTGGGGGCACAAAACAGAGTTACCCGAGAAATCGGCCTGCTCTCACCCTGAAAAGGTAGACAAGCCACAAAGAAGTATGCCTGAAACCCATCCTTCTCAAGACTCTCTTCTTCATATTGGGTCATCAGATGCATTGGATAACCCCTATGCACACACAAACCCATAAATTGTGCCAAAATCTGAGGATTTTCAAGGTGCGCCAAATATCCCGCACCATCCAAAAGAATTTTAAAAACAAAAAGAAGTTCAAAAAATGGTAGACATGGAGACCCCTAATGCATGCATCGACATCTTAGGAGCTCATAACCCTACCATAGAAAAACCCACTTCTTCGAGCCTAGTCTTGTGCCCTGGAACCAAGGCCATGGCTTTGAAACAAAAAAATCCATTCCTAGGGGCACCACGAGTTGAACCTAGGGAGCAAGTCAAAGACTTCGAGGGAGCAATCTGGGCTTCCCTTGAAGCAAATCTCTCCCAAAATCAGGTTATATGGAACTATAAGTCTTCCATCACCCTGAAAAGTCCAAAGTTTCTCAAGGGACCAAGCACGACTTCCCCTGAGAACAAAATTTTCCAAAATGGGGTTATCTGGAACCATAAGTTTTCCAAAACCCTGAAATATTCAGAATCCTTCGAGGGACCAAGTTTGGCTTTCCTTGAAAGGTATGTTTCCCAAACCCAGGTTGTGTGGAAACCCGAGTTTTCCACCATCCTGAAAAATCCAAAGTCTCTCGAATGACCAAGTCCGGTTTCCCTCGAAAGACACATCTCCCAAACCTGGGATGCGTGGAAGCCCAAGTCTTCCATCATCCCGAAATATCCAAAGCCTCTTAAAAAACCAAGAATGGTTTTCTTTAAGAGACATGTCTCCCAAACCAGGTTTGTATGGAAGCCCAAGTCTTCCATCACCCCTGAATCCAAACTCTTGATACCCAAAAGGGTATATATCCTTGACATGGACGATTCCATGTTCCAAAACCATGATTTATACCAAAACTTTTCGAAAAACAAAAAGTCTTGGAACATGATTCTGAATATGGGATATAAACCCTACGCGGGCCTGAGAACCCGAAACCAAGGTAGGTTAGAACCTGTCCTACCTCAAGCCAATAGGGAACGATATGGACTAGGCTACAACCCACCCATACCCCCAAAGCCGCCACCTAAGACCATCTTTGTCAAGGGTGCCCTGTAGAACCTCTAAAACCGAAACCCATGTCTTAGACCTATCTGATTAGAGTCTGATTCATGAATGTTTTCCTTGAAGGTTCAATGGAAGATCCCTACTTTTGAAAAAGACCAAAAAAAAAAATTTTACCCTCAAAATCTCAAAAACATTTGGAAAAACGAAAATTCCAAAAAGAAATTTTGTTTCAAAAGCCTTTGGCCATGTACAAAGCCCATTTTCGAAAAAATTGTAAAAATGCTTTCGAAAATTATATATACTCCCTGAACCCAAGTATCCAAAAAGCTGGTCCTGTCCACCGTTTTGCCTAGAGCTTTTTCAAAACTGAAAAGCTCGAGAATCACCAAAGCAAGGAGGAGTAAACACCTCCAAGCTTCCTGAACTTCGTAAAATCCTTGACTTATGGAAAATTGGGGATTTTTAGAAATAAGTTTAACCCATAGTGTGTGCAGAGGCATCATGCATTACACTTTGAAATCATTCATATGCATCGAGTCTAGACATCACCCTAGAACTCGAATTCAGGGTTTTCAAAAACCAAAGGGGCAATAAGAGTCGACCCCCTAAGTATCGGGCCATCATAGGCATGTCTCCATACGAATCAAATTCGACACCTTCAAGGCAAACTTCAAAAAAAAATGAGAATCTCGAAAAAGGGTTAGCATTTCACAAAAACTTTTCAAAATTCTTTTCATAAAAACCTCCCAAGCATTGCAATTCATGCATTGTCTGCTTGACTTAATCAAATGAAGATGTTATTCATACTAAATGTGCCATACATTTCAAAAACTCTATTGGCATGTGACAGGAATCACTAAGCCAAAAGAAAAATCGTGCTTGGCCTTGCTGTAGGCCTTCCAAATTTGAGACATCATCTCCCATGTCAAGAAAAAGGAATGATGTTCATTAAAGCACCCATTTGAAAAACCGATCTCAAACAGATAGGCAAAGTAAATGGCAGCCCCTTTCAACAAAGTATGAGTTTCAAAAACTCAAGACTCCATGAAGGGACAAGCCCTATGTCGTGTGGCTAAGGTGCCTCTTTGAGATGCATTCCCCATACTTGATTAAATGCCCCATGAAGGCATGAATCTTCAAAATGAATTCCAAAAACCATGCTTGACCAAAACCAAGTATGGAAAACATATTTCAATCAAAAGGGCCGGTATAAAACCATCTTCATATAGAAAGGGAGGATTTCCCAAAATTGCTTTCTCAGAAGGGATCAAAATTTCGAAAATTTTAACCCTACATATGGCTTTTGAAAAGAAGGATTCTCAAACTTCGGGTTTATATGAAAACCTTGATTGTGTTAGGACAAAGCACATGAGTTTCACGGTGAAAATCTGGAGACCATGTCGAAATCAAACATGATGGCCATGATGATCACTTAGGGCTGGCTGTGTTTTCCATCCTTGAGCAAAAAGTATCATGATCATGTTAGAAAAACCATGGAAGTGCATGGACCTGAACATACCATTGTCCATCCAAAATCCTTTTGAAAAGTCATGGCCCTTCACCATATGGCCATGCGAAATTCTCATCAAGCTAGGGCCATTTTTAAGTACAGCCCCTAGACAGTTTCCATGAATAAACGAATGCATCTCCTTCATGATTTGTGAGATACATTTCATACGTTCATCGTTGCATAAAAACATGTATTTCCATTTTAAATCACATGGAGTGCATAGCATGCATCATATCACCCCGAAGAAAACCCAAGAGGTTGGCAATTCAAGTAGAAATGTCTCCATGTCTTCAAAGGGCAACAAAAATCGGAAATTTGTTGATATTGTGGGTAGAAATTAGCAAAACCCCGAAAATGCCCGGATATTCAAAAGGGTTTATGTTAAATTCTTTTTCAAAAAGATTTTTGAAAAATCGAACTCCTTTGAAACTTCTTGAAAGAAGGATCGAAGTGGATTGTATAACCCTGAATGGAGGAATTTATACTTTGCGAAAGGTAGAGTCTTCCAAAAACGAATTGGCGATATTTCAAAGAACCCTGGCTTACAAGATTAAGCCTTGTTCAAAATATCAAAATATTTTCGAATAGCAGATACTATTAAGAAATAGGACGATCTCGTTTGAATCGAGTAACCAAAGGGATAAGCCTTTCCCCATTCTACTTTCTCTCCAAAAAGGAAATTTGGTTGTTGTAAACACCCCGAAATCCCACGAATTTCTCAAAATCCATCTGGTTTTATACAAGCAGCCCCAAAGGGCCATTTTGAGTCTGGAAACCCAGGAGCCTTCCAGACAACCCTATATATCTGTTTTAAACTACATCTTTCAAAAACATATAATATGGCTTTTGAAAACCCCTTTTAAAACACGTTTTGAAACCCCGAAGTGGCTTGGCCTGATCAAGGCAGGACCAGGAGAGCTAAGAAGAGCCCGGAACCGGAGCACACGTCAAGCCCGGCGCAGCAACTCTTGTATCTGATTCACACCCCAGGATCTCGAACGTCCAAGACCCTGTTATTATCAAAATGTCATTTGAAGTCATCTCCGGAAGGCAGAAACGGAGGCGGACGACTATGTTGGCGAAGACCCAACGCAGACGGAGTACTGATGCTGTCAGGCCCCGCACGAATCGTCCGTTTCGAACCCAGCTCGAAGGAGTCAGAGTTCAGTTTGGATTGGATCTGGACCATATATATCCAGATTCCAATCCAAACCCAAATGTGGACTTGGATTTGGATTTGGATCCAGAGATCCAATCCAATATCCATAGCCATGGCCCACATCACCTGCTCATAAATGGAGGTGGGGCCCACTTGAGTTTCACGTGGGATATTGGGCATGAGAGAGAGTGGGGGTGAAAAATATCAAGAGTGTTGTATTAAGCTTGACTTGTGTGTCAAGTTTGGGTTTAATCATGTGGGTTAGCCTAATTGAGTGGGTTTAAGCTTGTAATTAGCTAAAACCTAACCTAGGGCTGCACCAACATGGGGTGATCAAGGTCTATGGGCCATGCTAAGGGAGCTCCTTCACCTAAACCTAACCCAAAATGCCTAATCCTAGCCTAAACCCCTAATCCACCCCTAATCTGAACCTAATCACCTAACCCACTTCCCTAATCCCGTCCTAATCCCAACCTAATCACCTAACCCACTTCCCTAATCCTTCCCTAAACCTAGATTAATTTCCCTAATCCTAGCCTAAACCTAGCCTAATCACCTAACCTAGCTCACTAAACCTCACCCTAAAACCCAACCACCTAACCTAGCCCTAAACCCCTAAACCACCCATAGCCCACAATCTACCCAAACCCCTAGTTTTAAAATATCTGGCCCAACCCTTTCCAGCCCACCTTATCTACATACCACCCTACCTAAACCACCTAACCACTACCCTCAGCCCAGCCCTAACCGACCTACCCATCCCCTATTTAAACCCCCCCCCTTGGGGGCGGGTTTTCTAAGTGGGAACCACCATCTCACCCAGCCGGGCCCTCTCCTTCTCCCATCTCTCACCCAGCCGGGACCACTCTCCATCACCTTCGCCTGCTCCATCAGCTCCACCTGCACCGCCACCTTCCCTCTTCCATCCACCACCATCTCACCCAGCCGGACGCCACCATCTTCACCCAACCGAACCAGCCAAGAGCCTACCGGCCCGCCTGCTTCTCATTGCCTTCCACCGCCTCTCCCCATTCGGTAAGTACCCTGCACCTTACCTAGCCCCCTTCTCTACTCCCTCTCCACTCCCAGCCACCCACCACACCATCACCTTACTCACCCAACAGCCCCTCACCGCCACCACCCCCACTCAGCCAAACCTTACCCGCCTCAACCGTTTGCTTCCTACCTAACTCACATCCACTATACCCGGCCACCCTATTAGATTTCCTAAGACTTGCCCGTGGCACTACCTTAAACCCACTATTCCCACTATCACCTAGCCCCATCCCCTAACTAGCCACATTCCCATATTCCAGCCCTAATCACCCTAGCAGCCCGCCACCACCATTTTAACTTAGCCGAACCTAGCACAAACCGCCGGCCACTACCTTCCCCTAGGTGTCCCATTCGGCCTTCTCACAAGCTCTCCCTTAGGGCCAGTTTTCCCTAAGTACTCAACTCCCCTAGTGATCCTAAGACCTCACTCTGTTCAGCCCATTTAACCCCCCACCTCGAGGCGACATCTACTTGCCACCGGCCACCTTTGAGGCGCCTATCCCGCGCCCCACTTGCAGCCGGCCAGCACCTTTGGTTCACCTATCTTCGCGGAGCTCTCGTTTGCAGCCCAAGGCCAAGTCCACGCCCAAGCAAGACCTCTACGGACCAGCTACTCGTAAGTGTCTAAACTCGGTCTTTAGTTGTACACTTGCTTGAGATTCAATTTGATACGGGGTTGTAATAACGGAGCATAGTCTCCCCCCGCTTGTAATAACGTGGCTTGGCACAACCACACACGTGCACTCTCTTAGTCGTGCACGATTTTGAACACACACGGGCCTAATCAGCCCCTAATATATAAGTGTACATATATACTTTCATTTTCGAAGGGTTTTGTTTAAGTTGGGTGCGTTGTCTTTCAATTTAAGCACTCTCACACACATTGAGCTTTCGCTCTTATTGGAAAGACCCAAGTAAGGGCCGACCTATACTATTTGGGTTTCATTTCATGTCGTGTGAGTAAGTCTTTCAATTCAAGCACTCTCACACACATTGAGCTTTCGCTCTTATTTGAAAGACCCAAGTAAGGGCCGACCTATACTATTTGGGTTTCATTTCATGTCGTGTGAGTAAGTCTTTCAATTCAAGCACTCTCACACACATTGAGCTTTCGCTCTTATTTGAAAGACCCAAGTAAGGGCCGACCTATACTATTTGGGTTTCATTTCATGTCGTGTGAGTAAGTCTTTCAATTCAGGCACTTTCACACACATTGAGCCTTCGCTCTTACTCCCAAGACCTTAGTCAAGGCCATACTGCAATTTATATTTGGGTTTAATTTCATGTCGTGTGTGTAAGTCTTTCAATTCAAGCACGCACCCACATTGAGCCTTCGCTCTTATTTGCAAGACCCGAGTAAGGGCTCATATACATAAGATATATACATATCTCCCTTCGGTTATTTCCCTTCGGTTATTTCCCTTCGGTTATTTCCCTTCAGTATTGTCTTTACATTTCGGGTTTTCCCTTTGGAGTAGCGTGAGTTTGCATTGCATCTACACCATACCACGAGGTAGGATGCATATTGCATCAAAGCAAGCCCCGCTCAAATTCGCCCATGTAGTGGAGTGTTCATAACACACAAACTAGGTGGCCCGAAAAGGGATAAAAGAAAAGACTTAGGCACGTGCAAATCCACGTGATCTAAAATATGCAAATCGCATCTTAAGGACCCGAAATAGACACCTCGAATCGCTTCGTAGACTTTCTCCCCAAAACTCGATTTTTGCAAAACGTACAGACTGACCCTTGCGCATCGGTGCAAGAAGGTCTGCGACGACAAGAGCTTACTTGCTCACAGTCGCCACGTTTAGAAGTCAGTGTTCAAAATATCTTCGCTAGCTTAAGTAAGCTAGCTGGCACGCCCTATTTGTATACATAGGCCTTAGACACACGAGAAGATCCACTCCAAGCCCCGAAAGAGACGAAGAGGCGGGGATTTTCGCGCGTCTACAGAGATTGGCACGCCCGGTGGGATGTGAGCCTTTTCAGAAATCGAGTTTTCTTGTAGAAGTCTTGCGAAAATTTTGTAAAAAGGTGTCGTTTTAACTTGTTTTCTTTGCTTGTACTTAGGAAATTTTGAAAAAGCTTGAAAAGCATGTCAAAATCCAATCCAAGTGAAGTGTCGAGCCAAGGCTCATGCGCATCAAGTTCTCACTCTCGGAGGATTTTCAAAAACAAAATAAAACTAGATGAAATCGAGGACTTGAGAAGGGAGTTTGAGGCCAAAATCGATGCTCTCAGCCAAGAGGCTGAAGTAGGCGATTCATGTTCATCGAACGGTGAACAAAGGCCTAAAAAGAAATCTGAAAAACCTCGCAAGCAAAAAGAGGCATCCGTAATGGAAGGCAACCAATACCACGAGTCCTTCACACAAAAGGACCGTAAAGCCCTACAGCAGCTGCTGAAAGGGCAGAATAAAGAGAAAAGAAGCTACGCCCTGTCTGATTTCCTTCCTATGGATTACGAAACAGATAGTGACGATGAAATACCGAACTTCCATCGGTATGATAGCATGGGAGAACCTAGGTCTCACTTGCAGCTTTTCTCGCGTCGAGCCCATAAGAAGAAAAAGGACTCGATGAAATGGGTGTATTGGTTCCCTCTATCCCTTAAAGGCACAGCTGCCAAATGGCTGGCTTCCTACGACTTAAGCCAGTTCGCTACTTTTGAAGAGTTAGCGAACTGCTTCATGCAAAGATTTGCACACAACGTGGAAGTCACGCCAACCCTGAATACCTTAAGGGATACAAAGCAAGGCATGAACGAAGACGTGCATGCCTTCATTATAAGATGGAGGTCGCTTTTAGGCCAAGTGCGAGAGCCTATATCCGAAGGATGCGCAGTAATGCTCATCCTAGATAATTTTAAAAGCGAGTTAAAAACCCTTCTCTCACTCCATGAGATTTCAACTTTCCATAAGTTGATCAAAAAAGCCTCCCTTTTCGAAACCAACTTGCGAAAAGGGACATACGATCACTTATGGAAAGGAAGTGTCGTTCCAAAAACCCGTTTGGAAAAGCCCATCGCATATGGGCTACCCACGATGGACAAAGGGGCAAAGCCCCATAAAATTGCCAATGTCCGGGTGGATCCGGGCATGGCGGGCACTTCCAAAAATTTTGAAAAATTAGAAAATAAGAGAGAACGCAATTTTTCAAAACCGATTGAAAAACGGGAGTACACTCCGCTGGGGCAACCTGTGTCGGAGGTCCTAGACCTCTTACTTGCCCAGGGCATGATCGAACTCCCTGAAATCCCCGAAGGAGTCACTTCCAAAGGGGGGTAATTAAACCGATTTTGCAAGTATCATCGGCTCAAAGGCCATGATACGAAACGCTGCTTCTCTCTTTTAAATAAAATTGAGAACTTGATAGCGGAAGGCCGGCTCCAGGTCACTGCGGAACCTGAGCCACCTCAAGCTATCTTCAAGGAACCCTTTCCCAAACACGCCAGTGGCAGTGGGAAAGGAAAGGAGGTATGTACCCTCACCATTTCCAAGGAACTAGCGCAAAAGCCAGAACCTGGTCGACCTACTTGTGCGCCCATCCTTGTATTATACATGAGGCCCGCCCAAGTCGTCATTCGGGGACCACCAAAAGTGGAAGCCCCGGTAAAACCAGTTTTGAAAATCCAAGGTTCTCCTCAACTCATCCTTAGAGCCAAGTTTAGCGCAAACCCTAGGCTGGTCGTGGGGGAAGTCACTAGATCCGGGAGGATCTACCAACCCCCGCACCTTCAAGGTGCTCAAAAGGTGGTCAGTGTGCCTGGCCCCTCAAAAGCATGTATCCCTAGTGGTCTGCCAAAAGCAGATAAGGACAAAGTCATCCTAAATCCTTATGATTTCGATAACCACCTTTCAAAGATTCCAATTCACATGTCTATCCTAGAGCTTATCAAAACCTCGCCTAGGCAAAGACTTGTCTTAGAGAAAATTCTAGAAAGGGCCAAGGTTGATTCGAACATAAGTCCGGAATCCTTGCTGCCCAAGTGGCTTTATTAGGAGCAAAATCGCCCATCACCTTTTCGGAAGATGATGTAGATAGACCCTACGAAACCCATAACCAGGCCCTGCATATCGAGGTAGTTCTAAACAACCACTCTCTAGACAGGTGCCTAGTCGATGGTGGAGGAGGGCTCAACATCCTTCCACTTCACGTGGCGTACAAAATCGGAGTCACCTTGACTTCAGTGAACCCAAGCCCCATCGTTATCACTGGATACGATGGGAATGCGTCTAGGCCTTTAGGATCCGTCGAACCCCCAATGGAAACGGGAGGGATCGAACACACGGGGGTGTTTCATGTCTTGGACATCCACCCCCATTATAACCTGTTGTTGGGAAGGCCCTGGATACACAGCTTGTGCGCTGTGCCATCCACCTTCCACAGGTGTGTTAAGATCCCTTTAAGGGACCAGGTCGTAGTGATCCTAGGTGAGAGTCACCCACAACTTCAGGGGATCATAAACTCCCCTTGTTTATCAAGCTCCCAGGCCCATGAGGCTAACCTGGGGCAAATTATGGTTGAGCCACCTCGGCTCGTGTTGAACAACCCTAGGAAGGTTGTATGTGTGAAGGGGCCGCCCAAAGCAGTCCCCCTCCCGACTCTAATCCTCCTAGGAAAACCCAAGCGTTCCCTATTTCCAAAACCCCTGGACAAAAGGCCATACGAGCCTAATATGGACGATAGCATGTTCCAGGACCACGACTTATATCCCATCTTTTCAAAAAACAGAAGGTCGTGGAACATGTTATTGAACATGGGCTACACGCCCTACAAGAGTCTAGGGGCACAAAACCAGGGTCTCCTAGAGCCCATCCTTCCTAGGGCCAACCCAAGCCGATATGGGATCGGCTATACTCCCCAAATACCGCCGGAGCCATCCCCTGTGACCACCTGGGTCAAGGGTGCCCCGGAGCCTGTCTTAGAAGAGACCTATGGTTTAGACCTCCTATTCCGAGCCTAACCCGTAGTGTTTTCCCTTTGTAGGTATGACGGAAGATCCCTCTTTCTAAAAATACCAAAAACATTTGAAAAACTTAAAATAAAAAAAATCGAAAAACAAGAAAAACCAAAAACAATGGAAAAACAAAAACTCGAAAAAAGAGTGCTTTGTATAGTTCCCAAAGTTCTTGTTTTACAAAAACCCAAAAAAATCGAAAATTTGGAAAATACCAAAAAGATTTTGTACATAGCTGCTCCTGGGAAGACTTTGGCAAAAGAAAAGGATTTCGAAAAAAGCGTAGTCTGCATAGCCAGACCAAAAATTTCGAAATCACTTGAAAATCCAAGTACAAAACCAGGTCATTTTAAAAACCATGCATCAAGTTCCCTCGGGTCTATAGCCCACGAGAATGATCAAAGCCCAGAAGTAGATCCCCTTGAGGAAGATCCCACTTCTGAGCTCCCAGAATTTCATAGAATTCTCGATTTTTAAAGACCTTCCCAATCAGTAGGAGGAGATTTCGTAGAGGTGAACCTCGGGGATGATTCCAATCCCAAAACCATCAAAATAGGCGCATGCTTGCATGAAACTGAAAAGTTAGCATTCATTGCATTTCTACAAACCTATTTAGATGTGTTTGCATGGACATATGAAGACATGCTGGGCATAGATCCCAGCATAGTCGAGCATCGTCTTCCCTTAGATATAGGTGTAAAACCCATAAAGCAGAAGCTTAGGAAAATACACCCGAATGTACACATGCAAGTCAAAGAGGGTTTAGAAGATCTGCTAAAAGCCGAATTTATAAAACCCATTGCGTATTCTGATTGGTTGTCAAATATCGTTGTAGTTCGAAAAACCAATGGGAAAATTCGAATATGCATCGATTTCAGAAACCTGAATAAAGCCACTCCAAAGGATAATTATCCTTTACCAAACATAGATTTGATAGTCGATAGTACTGCAAATCATGAAATGTTTTCATTCATGGATGGCTATTCAGGCTATAATCAAATTAAACTAAGTCCACGAGATCAGGGTAAGACCGCCTTCACAACCCCATGGGGCACGTACTGCTATACAGTCATGCCCTTTGGTTTGAAAAATGCCGACGCAACATACCAACGAGCCATGAACACGATCTTCCATGATCAAATTCACGAGCTTGTAGAAGTGTATGTAGATGATCTCTTGGTAAAATCCAAAACCCGATGCACCCATATCGAATGTTTACAAAAGATTTTCGAAAGGCTTAGGCTTTACAAAGTAAAGCTAAACCCTCAAAAATGTGTGTTCGGGGTAGAATCATGGAAGCTTCTAGGCTTTATGGTGAGCCAAAGGGGAATAGAAGTCGACCCCTCTAAGTGTCGAGCCATCATAGACATGGCTCCACCCTCCAATCTCACCCAAGTCCGTAGCCTCCAGGGTCGATTACAATCTGTACGCCGATTCATATCGAATCTGACAAACTAGATGCGAACCCTTCAACAAACTGTTGAGGAAGGGTACCAAATTCTTATGGGATGACGAATGCCAAAAGTCCTTCGAGAGACTGAAGGCATACTTGGTTAATCCCCCCGTTTTATATCCCCAAAACAAGGAAAACCGCTTTTATTATACATCTCCGTACATGTAAACGCTTTAGGAGCCCTATTGGCTCAATATGAGGATGACACCCATAAGGAGTATGCCATCTACTATATTTTGAAAACTCTCTTGGCTTATGAACGAAATTATCAAGCCATGGAGAAGACGTGCTTGGCCCTACTCTGGGCCTGCCAGAAGTTCAGACACTATTTCCTAGATCATGAGATCTGGATAGTGTCCAAGCTTGATCCAATCAAGCACTTGTTCGAAAAACCCATTCTCACGGGTAGATTGGGCAAATGGCAACTCCTTCTAATTGAGTATGATCTGAAATACCATCACCAGATCTCCATTAAGGGGCAAGCCCTAGCAGATTACGTGGCTGAATTCCCCTTAGAGGACGCATATCCCACTCTTGTCGAAATGCCTGATGAAGGCATATTGCAAAACCATTTTCAAAACCACATTTTGGCGAATTCTTTCGAAAACCAAGCGTGGCAGATGCACTTCGACGGGGCACGAAACCAACGAGGGGCTGGTGCCGGGATCATCCTAATCTCCCCTGAAAAGGGCGAAATTCCCATAGCAGTCCGCTTAGATTTCGAATATTCCAACAACGTAGCTGAGTATGAAGCACTCATACAAGGCTTAAGGATTTCGAAAACTCTAGGGGCAGCATGCATCGAGGTCTTTCGAGATTCGCTCCTTGTCATAAACCAGGTTTTAAAAATTTGGCAAGTACGTAATGAGAAACTACTTCCATATCACGAGTTAGCCACTCGATTGGTCCAATCCTTCCAGTCGTGTAAGCTCACACACGTGGGAAGAGAGGACAATGGCATCGCCGATGCCCTCTCCTCCTTGGGCTCAGCCCTGAAGGTCGATCCCATTTCAGGGACCAGATCTTTGGAAATATGGCATGCACCCCATCCATCCACACACGACTTGGATATTTGCCAAAACAACCCAGAGTCTATTGAAAAACCCTGGTTCTATGACATAAAACAATTTTTAGAAAATGGGGGATTCACCGAGGATGCCACATCCAAAGATAAGGCATTCATTCGTAAGATTTCGACCCGATACACCATTCTGGGTGGGGTCTTATACAAAAAGAGTTTTACCGGCATTCTGGTTAGGTGTATCGACCTAGAGGAGGCTAGGATAGTGATGCACGAGTTCCACGATGGAGAATGTGGAGGTCATGTTAATGCCAACATGATGGCAATGAAAATACTTAGAGGGGGTTATTTTTGGTCCACCCTGAAAAAGGATTGTCACGATCATGTTAGGAAGTGTCATCCATGTCAAATGCATGGGCACGCCATTCATATCCCTTCATCTACATTGCATTCTGTGGTCAGCCCCTGGCCATTTACCATGTGGGCGTTCGACATTGTAGGCCCAATATTTCCAAAGGCCTCGAATGGGCATCGTTTTATTCTAGCAGCCACGGAGTATTTCTCCAAGTGGGTAGAAGCCATTTCCCTAACAAACGTAATGGGGCAACATGTGGTGGCTTTCATCCGGAGGAATATTTTGGCTCGATTTGGGGTCCCACGAGACCTTGTGTCTGATAATGGTACCCCATTCAAGAACGAGCGGATGGTCAAGTTGTGCAACACGTATGGCATAACTCACCACTTCTCCTCGCCCTACTACCCTCAAGGCAACGGCCAAGCCGAAGCTACAAATAAAACTCTCATTGGTATCATTGAGAAAACCTTAGAGAAGGGTAGGATGTGGCACGAGAAGCTGGATGAAGCCTTATGGGCTTATAGGACTTCCATCCGGACTCCCACGAATGCCACACCATTCGAGTTGGTCTATGGCACAAACGCCATTCTTCCCATTCATACCCAACTGCATTCATTCCATACATCCATTGCACTCGACCTCCCCCTAGAGACGCTTCAGCATGCTAGGATGGCCGAACTAGATTTGCTAGATGAGAGGCGACTCCTTGCCATGGATCATGCTCGCGTATACCGGCAAAGGATAGCCCGACATTATAGCAAACACATGAGACCTCGCCACTTTGAAGTGGGAGATCTGGTCTTAAAAACCATCCACCATCGTGGCCCACACCCCCTAGGCAAGTGGCGCCCCAACTAGGATGGACCCTATGTTGTACGAGCAACCACTACGAACAATTCGTATTGGTTGAGCGATGTAGAAGGTAGGAATTTAGCAGATCCTATCAATATTCAATACTTAAAGAAGTATCATGTGTAGGATCTGGATTAAATTCCATTTTTCGAAAAATTTTATAGGGATAGCTGCCCTGAGACATGTGAATAAGGTGCAAAGGCGAACTCGTGTGACCCTAAGTGAGAGAATTCGCACTTGTGAAAGAGTGGAGTTTTCAAAATCGTGGTTGCATTTCAAAATCCTTCATCTTACAAAGAAAGGCCTAGTTCAACATAGCAAGATACTTGCAAGTAGTACGTGCTATTTCTAAATAGGCTGATCTGAAATGGATCGAGTGTAGGCTTGGGATAAGTCCTTCCCCCTTCTCCTCTCCATCCAAAAGGCAAACAAAGGCCCAAATCAAAAGGGAATTTCCCATTTAAAGTCTCTTTCCAAAAGAAAGAAACCAGACTTCAAAAAGAAAAATCGATTCTCTTATGAAAAAGAGGGATTAAAGAAAAAATACTCCCAAAGGGAGACCCTCAATGAAAAAAAGGAAAAAGAGGCCAAAAAGCTCAAAAAGAGCAGTTTTCCACCTTCTGTGCCTTAAACCACGGGACGCTTCAGAAGGGACCGTGGTATCTCTTTCCCATCCCTGGCTTATCCCAAGCTAAAACATGGTTCATTTCGAGGAATCCTACAGTAAAAATAGGATTTACTTACTTAAATCTCATCTTGTTTGAGAATTCGACGTTTCGAGTAAGGCGTAGGAATTTGAAATGAAGCTTGTTTTCTTATAAAACCTCCGCTAGATAAGTGAGTGTTAAGACTCAAACAAGGGCAAGCATGAAGAGCTCGAGATCCTTAGGATCGAGGCTCAAGACAGTTGTCCCTTTTTGTAAATAATTTTTGTAAATAGGTTTTGAAAACCGAACAGCATAGGGTTTTGCTCACTTGGAGCAGTAGGCCTTGTAAGTCTCTAGAGTTCGACCACACCTGGTCTCTGGGAGGTCGCCACTCTTGGCACCACACCCATGTCATCTGCATTCCACGCATGGTACTTGCATGAACATGATCCCATTTAGGACCAGATTCCATAGTATAACCCTTTGGCGTGATATCTCCTCCTACCAGAGTTTGTAAATTGAGATTTTGCTAAAATGGGACGATCCCATATTCTTCGTGGCTAGATCTAGGGAGACATTAAAAGGGGTGTTTGTCATCTTTGCCCTTATCCAAATCTATTTGGACAAGGCCAAAGAGGGGCATCTGTAAACACCCCGAAATCCCACGAATTTCTCAAAATCCATCTGGTTTTATACAAGCAGCCCCAAAGGGCCATTTTGAGTCTGGAAACCCAGGAGCCTTCCAGACAACCCTGTATATCTGTTTTAAACTACATCTTTCAAAAACATATAATATGGCTTTTGAAAACCCCTTTTAAAACACGTTTTGAAACCCCGAAGTGGCTTGGCCTGATCAAGGCAGGACCAGGAGAGCTAAGAAGAGCCCGGAACCGGAGCACACGTCAAGCCCGGCGCAGCAACTCTTATATCTGATTCACACCCCAGGATCTCGAACGTCCAAGAACCTGTTATTATCAAAATGTCATTTGAAGTCATCTCCGGAAGGCAGAAACGGAGGCGGACGACTATGTTGGCGAAGACCCAACGCAGACGGAGTACTGATGCTGTCAAGCCCCGCACGAATCGCCCGTTTCGAACCCAGCTCGAAGGAGTCAGAGTTCAGTTTGGATTGGATCTGGACCATATATATCCAGATTCCAATCCAAACCCAGATGTGGACTTGGATTTGGATTTGGATCTAGAGATCCAATCCAATATCCATAGCCATGGCCCACATCACCTTCTCATAAATGGAGGTGGGGCCCACTTGAGTTTCACGTGGGATATTGGGCATGAGAGAGAGTGGGGGTGAAAAATATCAAGAGTGTTGTATTAAGCTTGACTTGTGTGTCAAGTTTGGGTTTAATCATGTGGGTTAGCCTAATTGAGTGGGTTTAAGCTTGTAATTAGCTAAAACCTAACCTAGGGCTGCACCAACATGGGGTGATCAAGGTCTATGGGCCATGCTAAGGGAGCTCCTTCACCTAAACCTAACCCAAAATGCCTAATCCTAGCCTAAACCCCTAATCCACCCCTAATCTGAACCTAATCACCTAACCCACTTCCCTAATCCCGTCCTAATCCCAACCTAATCACCTAACCCACTTCCCTAATCCTTCCCTAAACCTAGATTAATTTTCCTAATCCTAGCCTAAACCTAGCCTAATCACCTAACCTAGCTCACTAAACCTCACCCTAAAACCCAACCACCTAACCTAGCCCTAAACCCCTAAACCACCCTTAGCCCACAATCTACCCAAACCCCTAGTTTTAAAATATCTGGCCCAACCCTTTCCAGCCCACCTTATCTACATACCACCCTACCTAAACCACCTAACCACTACCCTCAGCCCATCCCTAACCGACCTACCCATCCCCTATTTAAACCCCCCCCCCTTGGGGGCGGGTTTTCTAAGTGGGAACCACCATCTCACCCAGTCGGGCCCTCTCCTTCTCCCATCTCTCACCCAGCCGGGACCACTCTCCATCACCTTCGCCTGCTCCATCAGCTCCACCTGCACCGCCACCTTCCCTCTTCCATCCACCACCATCTCACCCAGCCGGACGCCACCATCTTCACCCAACCGAACCAGCCAAGAGCCTACCGGCCCGCCTGCTTCTCATTGCCTTCCACCGCCTCTCCCCATTCGGTAAGTACCCTGCACCTTACCTAGCCCCCTTCTCTACTCCCTCTCCACTCCCAGCCACCCACCACACCATCACCTTACTCACCCAACAGCCCCTCACCGCCACCACCCCCACTCGGCCAAACTTTACCCGCCTCAACCGTTTGCTTCCTACCTAACTCACATCCACTATACCCGGCCACCCTATTAGATTTCCTAAGACTTGCCCGTGGCACTACCTTAAACCCACTATTCCCACTATCACCTAGCCCCATCCCCTAACTAGCCACATTCCCATATTCCAGCCCTAGTCACCCTAGCAGCCCGCCACCACCATTTTAACTTAGCCGAACCTAGCACAAACCGCCGGCCACTACCTTCCCCTAGGTGTCCCATTCGGCCTTCTCACAAGCTCTCCCTTAGGGCCAGTTTTCCCTAAGTACTCAACTCCCCTAGTGATCCTAAGACCTCACTCGTTCAGCCCATTTAACCCCCCACCTCGAGGCGACATCTACTTGCCACCGGCCACCTTTGAGGCGCCTATCCCGCGCCCCACTTGCAGCCGGCCAGCACCTTTGGTTCACCTATCTTCGCGGAGCTCTCGTTTGCAGCCCAAGGCCAAGTCCACGCCCAAGCAAGACCTCTACGGACCAGCTACTCGTAAGTGTCTAAACTCGGTCTTTAGTTGTACACTTGCTTGAGATTCAATTTGATACGGGGTTGTAATAACGGAGCATAGTCTCCCCCCGCTTGTAATAACGTGGCTTGGCACAACCACACACGTGCACTCTCTTAGTCGTGCACGATTTTGAACACACACGGGCCTAATCAACCCCTAATATATAAGTGTACATATATACTTTCATTTTCGAAGGGTTTTGTTTAAGTTGGGTGCGTTGTCTTTCAATTTAAGCACTCTCACACACATTGAGCTTTCGCTCTTATTGGAAAGACCCAAGTAAGGGCCGACCTATACTATTTGGGTTTCATTTCATGTCGTGTGAGTAAGTCTTTCAATTCAAGCACTCTCACACACATTGAGCTTTCGCTCTTATTTGAAAGACCCAAGTAAGGGCCGACCTATACTATTTGGGTTTCATTTCATGTCGTGTGAGTAAGTCTTTCAATTCAAGCACTCTCACACACATTGAGCTTTCGCTCTTATTTGAAAGACCCAAGTAAGGGCCGACCTATACTATTTGGGTTTCATTTCATGTCGTGTGAGTAAGTCTTTCAATTCAGGCACTTTTACACACATTGAGTCTTCGCTCTTACTCCCAAGACCTTAGTCAAGGCCATACTGCAATTTATATTTGGGTTTAATTTCATGTCGTGTGTGTAAGTCTTTCAATTCAAGCACGCACCCACATTGAGCCTTCGCTCTTATTTGCAAGACCCGAGTAAGGGCTCATATACATAAGATATATACATATCTCCCTTCGGTTATTTCCCTTCGGTTATTTCCCTTCGGTTATTTCCCTTCAGTATTGTCTTTACATTTCGGGTTTTCCCTTTGGAGTAGCGTGAGTTTGCATTGCATCTACGCCATACCACGAGGTAGGACGCATATTGCATCAAAGCAAGACCCGCTCAAATTCGCCCATGTAGTGGAGTGTTCATAACACACAAACTAGGTGGCCCGAAAAGGGATAAAAGAAAAGACTTAGGCACGTGCAAATCCACGTGATCTAAAATATGCAAATCGCATCTTAAAGACCCGAAATAGACACCTCGAATCGCTTCGTAGACTTTCTCCCCAAAACTCGATTTTTGCAAAACGTACAGACTGACCCTTGCGCATCGGTGCAAGAAGGTCTACGACGACAAGAGCTTACTTGCTCACAGTCGCCACGTTTAGAAGTCAGTGTTCAAAATATCTTCGCTAGCTTAAGTAAGCTAGCTGGCACGCCCTATTTGTATACATAGGCCTTACACACACGAGAAGATCCACTCCAAGCCCCGAAAGAGGCGAAGAGGTGGGGATTTTCGCGCGTCTACAGTTGTGTTCAAAAGAAAAAGAAAAAAATGAGAATACAAAAACTCCTCCGAAAGTGGTCTTCCCTTCATAAACAGGGAATACAAAAACTCCTCCGAAAGAGGTCTTCTCATTCGAAAAGAAAAATGAGATATAAGAAAACTCCTCCCAAAGAGGTCTTCCCTTCATAAACAGGGAATACAAAAACTCCTCCAAAGAGCTGCTCTCCTTTAAGGAAAAGAGGGATTAATGAAAAAATACTCCCAAAAGGAGACCCTCTGTGAAAAAAAGAAACAAAAATCCAAAGCTCCAAAGAGCAAATTTCCGATTCTTTGCCTAAAACCACGGGACACTCCAAAAGGGACCGTGGTATCTCTTTCCCATATCCCTACGGCTTATCCCCAAGGAAAAAGATTCAAATTTACGAAAATCCTAAAGTACGAATAAAATCGGCTTATTTGGATTTCATTTTGTTTGAGAACTCAACTCTGTTTTGTAGGAAATAGAACTTTTAAATGTTTTCCAAGTTTTCCTACCCAAAAACCTCTACTGAGTAACAGGTATTGAAACCCGAATGAAGGGAAGTATGAAAAATGGAAGTCCTTTTCGATACAAGTTAAAAGGAGTTCCTTTTCAAAAAAAAAAATTCGAAAAACCCACAAATGTCAAAAAGACAAGGGTACAACCTGCTTAGAGCAGACAGCCTCAAAAGGCTCTCTCTAAAGCTCGAAAACCCAGAAAATATCAAGAAGACATGGATAAAAACCTGCTCGGAGCAGCCAGCCTCAAAAGGCTCTCTTTGGGCTCAAAACCTAAAAAAAACATTTCTCATGCATGCATTCAAAGAGTCATTCATGCATGATCATACATATAGGGAAATAGCTAGGAAAAAACCCCTTTTGCTAAAAATCCCCACTTGTGGGAAAAGAAAACAGGGTTTTTGCGAAATAAATGGTGTATTCTCGAGAAACTTTGAGAGAAAAACCAAAATGGGGTGTTTCTCCTTTGCCATTATCCAAATACATTTGGATAATGCCAAAGAGGGGCATCTGTAAACACCCCAAATCTTCTATATTTCAAAAAATCTCAAAAACACCAAAAAGCTCGTTTAAAATGTAAAAACAGGTACAGAAGGCAAAAGGAGACCCTAGGCTAGAAGAGGATTCAAGCCTAGAGCTTCAAAAGCCACTCCCTCATAAAAAACAAGAGAAAACAGAGCCCATTTGATGAAAAGCTGAACGGAGTCCAGAACGGCGAGATAGAGTTTGGACGACAAAGTTGGGGAAAACCCAGCACCAAACGGAGCGTTGATGAAGCCAGTGCCCGCACAGATCGTTCGCCTCGAGAAGCCAAGAAGGATTATCCGAAGAAATTTTGATTTGGATCTGGACCATAAATATCCAAATCCAAATCCATGTAATGAATAGTGTTTGGATTTGGGCCAATCCAAATAGTGTTTGGGTCAATCCAAATAGTGTTTGGATTTGGATTGGATCCAAATAGTATTTGGTTTGGATCAAATTTGGACCAAAATATTCATATTCGTATCCATAAAAATATTGGGTTTAGATCGGATACGGATCTCAAAATATTCGAGATCCAATATCTAGATCCAAATAGTGTTTGGATTTGGGTTTGGATCCAAATCCTAAACCCAAACCCAAATCCAAGAACCACCTCAAATATCTATAAATAGAGGTGAGGGGGTTCATGCAAATGCTTGGGAGGAGAGAGAGGGAGTGATAGACCTAGACATGTGGGCTCATTGGGTGAGGTGGGTTCAAGCCATGTGGGCTAAGTGGGTCTAGACCAAGGGGCTGCAACCAAGGTGGGCTGGACCAAGAGGCTACAACCGTGGAGACGTGGGCTCAAGCCAAGAAGGACCGGCTCCAAGAGGTAAACCTAACCCCCAACCTAGCCTAGGTTCGAACCTACCTAACCCCAACTGAACCTAACCCTAATTGAACCTAACCCTAACTGAACCTAATTCAACTAAACCGCCTCAAACCATCCCTAACAAACCCCAATGACTTCACCCCGACCGGCCGTGAGCAAACGGCGCCCGTCGTGCACCCTGCGCGTGACCCGAACTCCCTGGCAGCACCACTGCAGCCCGCTTGCACGACCCGATTGCTGCGTCAGGCACCCGACTACTGCGCCAGGTGCCCGACGCCTTACTACTGACCTGACCTGCACCCTAGCCATGAGCTGCACCCTAGGACATACCCTACACAACCCCCATCTTGGCCGAACCTTAGCTCCCCTAAGACCCTAACCGTGCCCCATAGAACCTCCCTCAAAGCCACTTAGGATAACCCCTCTTGGCTGCCCAAGGTGAACCGCGAGCCCAAGTGCAAGCAAGTTGAACATGGACCAGCTATTTGTAAGTGTCTAAACTTGGTCTATTACATTAACTTGCTTTATATTCAATTAAATTTTGATACAGGGTTGTAGTAAATGAGCTTTGTCCCCTCCCGATTGTCATAACGTGGTTTGACACACCCACACACACGTGCACTTAAGCCTTTCCGCTCTTAGTTGCACACTTTTTGCACACACACGGGCCTTGACAACCCCTAAGATATAGTTCTATTTATATATATTCAGCAACGTGGGTTTGTATTCAAGTTGTGTGCATTGTCTTTCAATTCCACACTCACACACATTGAGCTTTCGCTCTTACTCCCAAGACCCTAGTAAGGGCCATATTGCAATTTTATTTTGGTGTTTCATTCAAGTTGTGTGCGTGGTCTTTCAATTTCCACACTCACACACATTGAGCTTTCGCTCTTACTCCCAAGACCCTAGTAAGGGCCATATTGCAATTTTATTTGGGTGTTTCATTCAAGTTGTGTGCGTGGTCTTTCAATTCCACACTCACACACATTGAGCTTTCGCTCTTACTCCCAAGACCCTTGTAAGGGCCATATTGCAATTCTATTTGGGTTTTACATTACAAGTCGTGTGAGTTGTCTTTACATATACACACAACACCCACGCACACATTGGCGACCTTCGGGCCCATATATATTATAAGTATTTCCCTTTCGCTATGTCTTTAATATTTGGGTTTTAAGGTTCAGCTGTGTAAGTAATCTTTCCATTTATACAGGGCATACACTTACACAATTGAGCCTTTCCGCTCTTAAGATATAGCCCTATTTCCCTTTTGCAATTTCTCTTTTAAAATTTATATTATGCAATTTCCCTTAAGCATTGTCTTTCAATTTCGGGTTTTCCCTTGGAGTTGTGTGAGTTGCATTGCATACTCGCCATACTCGAGCTAGAGTGCATACCTGCATCAAAGAAAATCCCGAATCAATCGTGCAAATACGCCAAGACTTAGGCTATTTCGATGCACATACATCGTGCCTAAGTAGATTAAAATTGAAAGACTTAGGGTCGTCCAACCCTTGTAAAATCAAAATCACCCAAGTGCATGGTTTTCAAAAGGTTTTAAAACACTTCTTCATTCAAAATATATTTTGAGTTAAACTTGTTTCAAAACGAAGTCTCTAAGCGTACAGACTGTCCCTTGCGCATCGGTGCAAGAAGGTCTGCGACGTAAAGATCCCGCTTGCCTACAATCACCTTCAAAAAGTCAGATTATTTCAAAACATACTTTGCTAGTTAAAGTAAATTAGCTGGCACGCCCATAAAGCGAAGTAGATTGCAAAAAGGTTCACTTCAGGCCTAAGAACCCGTAAGTGAAAATTTTTGGTCTCTACATGTCCGATAATGGAACCCCATTCAAAAATGAGCGGATGGTCAAGTTGTGCAACACTTATGGCATAACTCACCACTTCTCCTCGCCCTACTACCCTCAAGGTAACGGCCAAGCCGAAGCCACGAATAAGACTCTCATTAGCATAATTGAAAAGACTTTAGAAAAGGGTAGGACGTGGCATGAGAAGCTGGATGAAGCCTTATGGGCTTATAGGACTTCCATCCGGACTCCCACGAATGCCACGCCATTCGAGTTGGTCTATGGCACAAACACCATTCTCCCCATTCATACACAATTGCATTCATTCCATACATCCATCACACTCGACCTCCCCCTAGAGACGCTTCAGCATGCTAGGATGGCCGAACTAGATTTGTAAGATGAGAGGCGACTCCTTGCCATGGATCATGCTCATGCATACCGGCAAAGGATCGCCCGACACTATGACAAACATATGAGACCCCACCACTTTGAAGTGGGAGATCTGGTTTTAAAAATCATCCACTATCATGGCCCACACCCACTTGGAAAGTGGCGTCCCAAGTGGGATGGACCCTATGTTGTGCGTGCAACCACCACGAACAACTCATATTGGTTGATCGATGTCGAAGGTAGGAATTTATCAGATCCTATCAATATTCAATACTTAAAGAAGTATTATGTGTAGGGTTTGAGTTAAATTCCCATTTTCGAAAATCCTTAGGGATAGCTGCTTTGAAACTTCGAAAGTAAGGTTTAAAGGCAAATTGTGTAAACCCGAGCAAGAGAATTCGCACTGGTGAAAGAGTGGAGTTTTCCAAATATGAGGTTACATTTCAAAATCCTTCTTCTTACAAAGAAAGGCCTAGTTCAATATAGCAAGATACTTGCAAGTAGTACGTGCTATTTCTAAATAGGCTGATCTGGAATGGATCGAGTATGACCTTGGGATAAGTCCTCCCCTCTCCTCTTCTCCTTCCAAAAGGAAAATATGGCCAAAACAAAGGGAAATCCCTCCCAAAATCTCTTTCCCAAAGAAAGAAATATGAATCAAAAGAAAAATTCGATTCTTTTATGGAAAAGAGGGATTAAAGAAAAAATACTCCCAAAGGAAGACCCTCTATGAAAAAATGAAGAAAAAGCCAAAAGCTCAAAAAAAGCAGTTTTCCGCCTTCTATGCCTCAAACAACGGGACGCTTCAGAAGGGACCATGGTATCTCTTTTCCATCCCTATGGCTTATCCCAAGTAAAACATGGTTCATTTCAAGGAATCCTAAAGTAAAAATAGGGCTTACTTACTTGAATTTCATTTTGTTTGAGAATTCGACGTTTCGAGTAAGGCATAGGAATTTTGAAATATAGTTTGTTTTCTTATAAAACCTTTGCTAGATTAGCGAGTGTCAAGACTCAAGCAAAGGCAAACGCGAAGAGCTCAAGATCCTTAGGATTGACGCTAAAAGCAGTTTTCCATTTGTAAATAGATTTTGAAAAATTAAACATCGAGCAACATAGGGCCCGCTCACTTGGAGCAGCAGGTCTTCGTAAGTCTCAAGAGTTCGACCATGCCATCTGGTCTCTAGGAGGTCGCCCTACTTGGCGTCTCATCCATGTCATGCATGTGCATACCCACGCATAAACCCTTGCATAACATGATCCCGTTTAGGACCAGAAACCATTTAAAAGCCCCTTTGGCGTGATTTCTCCTCCTACCAGGTTTAAAAGAGAGGTTTTGCTAAAAATTGGGACGATCCCATATTTTCGTGGATAGATCTAGGGAGACACTAAAAGGGGTGTTGTCGTCTTTGCCATTATCCAAATCAATTTGGATAATGCCAAAGAGGGGCATCTGTAAACACCCCAAAATCCCACGATTTTCTCAAATATGCCTGGTTTTACAAAAGTAGCCCCAAAGGGCTATTTTGAGTTTGGAAACCCAAGAGCCTTCCAAACAACCCTATACATATGTTGAAACCATATATACATTTTTAAAACTATATACATACAGTTTTAGACCTTAAAAGGTGTTTTGATACCCCAAAAGCAGCCTGGCCTGACGAAAGCAGGACCGAAAAGGCAAAGGAGAGCCCAGACCCGGAGCATACTTCAAGCCCGGCACATCAACTCTCGTATCAAAATCATCCCCAGATCCTCGGACATCCAAGCCCCAGATATCAGAAATTTGCTCAAAATGAACTCCGGAAGGTAAGAAGAAGAGCGAACGACAATGTTGGCGAAGACCCAATGCAAGATGGAGTACTGATGAACTTAGGCCCCGCACAAACCGTCCATTTCAAAACGCCATGAAGGAATAAAAAAATCAGATTTGGGCCGGATCTGGATCATATATATCCATATCCAAACCCAACATGTATTTGGATTTGGATTTGGATCCCAAGATCCAAATCTAATATCTACATCCATGACCCACATCACCTTCTCATAAATGGAGGTGAGGGGCCCACAACATTTCACGTGAAAAGCTTGGGTAGAGAGAGAAAGCGGGGGCTAAAGTATGAGTGAGAAAGTTGGTAGGCTTGACTTTTGGTCAAGGGTGGTTTAACCTTGTGGGGTTTAGCCTAGAGTGTGGGTTTAAGCTTGTATGCACCTACACCTGACCTGGGGTTGCACCAACTTGGACATGGCTGCAACTGGGCCAATAGATCGGCGCCAAGGAGGGTGCCTAAACCTAGCCCTAAGCTAGCTCACCTCACCTAGCCACTTTCCCTAAAACCTGACCTAAACCTAACCTAGACCTAACCCTTCTCACCCAAAACCGCCCCAACCTCACCTAGCCGACCTCACCTAGCTAGACCACCAAGACCCTAACCAACTAAGCCTAAACCCACCTTAGTGCACCTAATTAAACCCCTAACCACTATATCCCAACCCACCTAACCAGCCTACCCTAAACCACTAACCAGCCCCCCCTAACTGACCTACCCCAAACCATGTCCCATGCCCACCTTCTACCAACCGACCCAACCCATTCCTAGCCTATAAAACCCCCCCTTCCTTGCGGGTTCCACTCTCTCTCCTAGACTCTCCTCCACTCCCTCCAAGCTAGACCACCCAGCCCATCCACCGGCCATTCTACCGCCACTCCTTCCACTCGGCCAGCACTTCCCCTTTCCAACCGACTCCACCATCTTCCATCTTCGGTGAGGAGCCCCACCACCCGGCTGCCACACTTCTTCCACTTCCATCCGGCCACCACACTCCACCACCACCAGCACCGCCTCCTTCACGGTTAGTACCCCACCTCAACCCCAATGCATCTGATTACCCTATTTTGAGAAGTGAGATTTGAGGAGGATAGGCTTCAGGCATACCTCTTTGTGGCTCGTCTACCTTTTCAAGGTGAGAACAGGCTGATTTCCCAGGCAACTCTGTTTTTAGTCCCCGTGGCTTCACGAGGCATTCCTTTTCGAAACCTACCTGTTTTTCACTCTTGTCTCATTATGGGGTGTGGGTTTTATGTCCCACTGTGTATGTGTGCCTAGACTTAGGAATTTCACTTGATCTTTTCAAAATTTCAAAGTTTGATTTTTCAATTTTTTTATCTTTTTAAAAGTTTTCAAGATTATTTTGATTTTTTGAAGCAGAACAGACTGTTTTCGAATTTCCTTTGGATTTGTGGGATTTTGGAAATATGGGAGTGGAGGACTCGCCCTTTTCTAGGGTTTGGCCTTTTACCTCAATTTCTTCGTCGATTTTGAAATTGGTTTTCTTTTCATAATCTTTGTGCTCCCGAGAAGAGCTGCTATGGGATTTATGGGTTTTAAGCTCCTTGCTTAAAACATTAATTTTTTTGAAAGTTGCCCATATATCATCTAGCATTTCTCGTTCTTTGGCTGTTTTGAAAACCTCTTTTGATTTACTCAACGATGATTTTGGAAGTGTGGGAGTGGAGGACTCGCCCCTTTTTGGGTTTTGGCCTTTTATCTCACATCCTTCGTCGAGTTTGAGATCGGTTTTCTTTTCACGATCTTTGTGAGCCCGAGAAGAGTTGCTATTGGATTTATGGGTTTTAAGCTCCTTGCTTAAAACATCCATTCTTTTTTTTGAAAATTTCCCCTATATCAGCTATTGCTTCTCATTTTTTGGCTGTTTTAAAAACCTCTTTTGATTTACTCGATAAGGATTTTGGCTTTCACTCAATTTTCTGTAACTTTTCTAAGTATGAACGATTTTTGGAAAACACCTTTTTTTTTTTGAAAATTCGAGTGTAACTTGTTTATTTGAAGTTAATTTAACTCCCGTGTCCCACCGGGCGTGCCAAATCTGTAGACACGGAAAATCTTCACTTACGGGTTCTTAGGCCTGAAGTTAACCTTTTTGCAATCTACGTTCGCTTTTAGGGCGTGCCAGCTAGCTTACTCAAACTAGCGAAGTATGCTTTGAAATATCTGACTTTTTAAAAGCCAATTGTAGGCAAGCGGGATCTTTTCGTCGCAGACCTTCTTACACCGATGCGCAAGGGTCAGTCTGTACGCTTAGAGACTTCGTTTGAAACAAGTTAAACTTAAATTCGATTTTTGGACAAACAGGTGTTTGAAAACTTTGGAAATCATGCACTTTGGCGATTTTTGATTTGGACGACCCTAAGTCTTTCAATTTCAACCACTTAGGCTTGGAGTGTGTGCAAAGTGGCCTAAGTTGGGCATCTTGCACGATTTTGTTCGGGGTTTGTTCGATGCAGATATGCACTCTAGCTCGAGTATGGCAAGTATGCAATGCAACTCACACAACTTGTATGTAAAACCCTAATTTGAAAGACATAATAGAAGGAAAACCCCAAATTGAATGCAACTCACATGACTTGAATGTAAATTGCAGAAATTTAAATATATCTATATCTTAAGAGCGGAAAGGCTCAATGTGTGTGTGGGTGTTGTGTATAAATTGAAATGCAACACACGCAATTTAACCGTGAAACGCAGCAGAAGGGAGATATAGATATATATAAGAGTGGAAAGGCTCAATTGTGGCGCGTGTGTGTATGTATAAATTGAAAGAGAACACACACGATTGAATTTAAAACCCAGAATTGAAATGCGTACACTACTAAACCGAGAAAACTCACGCAGCAGAAAATATATAGATATGGCTATATCTTAGTGGCTTCTGAGGCCAAAATGTGCGTGAGGTGTTTGAGCAATCGCTCGGGTGTTTCTTGGGTGCGAGTGTGTAATTGAAAGACAAACTCACACGACTTAATGTAACAACCCAGCTGAATTGAAATACGTATATATGATAAGAGCGAAAAGGCTCAATTGTGTACGTGGTGCTTGTGTACGAGATAAGAGCGGAAAGGCTCAAGTGTACGTGTGTGTCTCGTGTGTCCAGCACCGTTATTACATTCGGGGGGAGACGATGCTCCGTTATTACAACCCCGTATCTTGAATTGAATTAAATGGAAAAGAGACTTGATATATATCGAACAACTTACACTTTTCTAGGTTTTTGAGTTAGGATTGTATAAGGGACGAGTTCATCATCATCTCATGGCATCCGAGGGATCTGGGAGCGAAGCCGGAGAGCTTGAGAGCTAGGAGACGCTTGGAGATCCGGGAGCTGCAAATCATACTGGGTTTGGGGCCACTTGGGGCTGATTTGGGTAAGAGATGGCTCGAGCCAAGGTGGCTCGAGTGGTAAGGTTTTAGTTTAGGATTCGGCCAGCATTTGGCCTTGGGTTTTATCTTGTGAAACTCGAGCCAAGGTGGCTCGAGTGATAGTGGTTTGCTCTAGGGTTCGGCCAAAGCTGGCCTTGGGTTTAGGTCTTGTGAGACTCGAGCCAAAAGTGGCTTGAGTGAACTCGGTTTTTAGGATGTAGTTGGAGCCGATCCTAGGCAAGTCACGGCTAGGTTAGGGGCTGGTTTAAAAGGTAAATGGCCTACCAAAAGGGCAGGCCAGGTATTAGGCGAGTGGGGGGGAGGAACATGGCCTGGTTAGGCCGTGGGTTTTGGCTAGGTGGCCTACCGAATGGCAGGCCAGGTTATGGCAAAAAACAAGGAGGCCCGGCCACCTTTGGTCGAGCTGTTTTAGGTAGGTGGGGAAGGGAAACCACAGCCAAAGGCTGGGCAGTTTTTAGGGTAGGTGGCATGCCTAGTCCTTGGGTAAAAACAATGGGACATGACCTGTTGGTGCAGGCCGTGGGTTTTTGAAAAGGGCTCGAGCCAAGGTGGCTCGAGTAGGGTGTTTCAAAGGGTTAGTTCGGCCAGGTGGTGGCCGAACTTGGTTGAGTTCAAAGGGGGAGTTCGGCCAGGTGGTGGCCGAACTGGGTTAGGCCCTGGGGTAGCTTGGTTAGGTGGTGGTCTAGGGTAGAAGTCTTGGTGAAAACCGGCCAGAACTTGGCTGGTTTAATGGTGTTTTTAGGGGGTTGGTTTAGCTAGTTTTAGGATGGGTGGTCTAGAGTGGTTAGGAAAGAGGGAGTCTAGGTTAGGTTTTAGGAACTTACCTTGTTGCAGCACCACTCCAAGCTGCCGCCCAAGCCACCAAGCTCCACCACGAACTCCACTCCAAGTATGAAGAAGACACCATTCCGTTTGGTGCAGCCCATGCCTCTATGGCCAATCCCAACTCTCAAACAAAACGTTTTGGCCAATAGGGACTTTCTCTCTCATCCCCCTCTTTTTCACGTGAGAGGCCTCTCCCCTTTGAGTCTCACATCCTGGATTTTTCAAGCCCCCTCACCTCTATATATAGAGGTTTCAAATGGGTCTTGGATATTGGGTCTTGGATTTGGGTCTAGGTATCTGAATCCAATCCAAACCCTATTTGGATCTGGATCACGGATCTTGGATATTTTGAGATCCAGATCCAGTCCAAATATTTATTTGGGTTTGGATCTCGGATCTTGAATATTTTGAGATCCAGATCCAATCCAAACACTATTTGGATCAGGTTCTGGATATTTTTGGGTCCAGATACAGTCCAAACTTTTCTTCTGCTCCTTGGTTTTCTAGTCCTTTCTGGTACTTTTCACCATCGATTTTGAGCGGGCTTCGATTCATCGGAGGCCCAACTCTGGCCTAGGTCTTCCCCAAGTCTTTCTTCCAATCGGTGTTCCACTTTTCAAGACTTTTTTGGTGTTCGTATCGATCCGCCGTTTTGGTTTCTGGCCGGTTCCTGTTGATATCGAACTCAGATTGTCGCACAGATTCCGTTCTTCATTCTGACGGGACGTGTCTCGGACTTCTGTCGACTTCTTCAGGTACTGGGCTTCTTTCTGCATTTTGGAGCTGCTTTGCGCTTTTTCTTTGACCCAAATTATGCTTTTACCCTTTTGTAGGGCTTTTCTCCAAACGGGCTCTCTTTTCTTTTGTTTTTAAGTAGGGGGTGGCTTCTGAAATTCCGGGCTTGATTTCCTCTTCTTACCAAGGCTCTCCTTTTGCCTTTTGTACCTGTTTTCACATTTTAAAATAGATTGTCATTTTGGCTCAAACGAGCTTTTTTGTGTTTTTTTTGAAAGTTTTTAAGATTTTGAAATTTGGGGTGTTTACAACCCCTTTTTCAGATTTGTTTTGAAGAGGGAAGCCTTTTTAATTAACTTGTGAAAAGTTGAAATTTCATGCAAAGAAAGAAGCATTTTCAACTCCGTTTTAAAATTTTCAAGGATGAGCATTACTACACATCCTTCAGAGATGGGCTCTCTTACTTGCCCTAGGAGGGACCTCCATCGAACAATGAATGCATGTACATCCTCTTTCGAAGCTTGTTTTGTGTCCCTCAAGGTGTTCAAGGTGGGCGTCACTTCTACGTTGTGAGAAAATCTTTGCATAAAGTTGTTCGCTAACTCTTCAAAAGTAGCGAACTGGCTTAGGTCGTAAGAAGCAAGCCATTTTGAAGCAGTCTGCTTGAGGGAGAGGGGAAACCAATATATCCATTTCGCAGAGTCCTTCTTTTTGTGGGCTTTGCAAGAAAAGAGTTGCAGGTGGGATCTAGGATCCCCCGTGCCATCATACCGATGGAAGTTCGGTATATCGTCGTCACTATCTGTTTTGTAATCCAGATAAAGAAAATCAGACAGGGCGTATGATCTCTTTTCTTTGTTTTGGCCCTTCAATAGTTGTTGAAGGGCTTTTCGATCCTTCAATGTGAAGGAATCGTGATATTGGTCCCCCTCCATTGCGGAGGTTTCTTTGGGCTTTTTGGACTTGCCAGGTTTTTTCTTAGCTTTAGCAGGTTCACCACGAGACGAATAAGAGTCAGCTGCCTCACCCTCTTAGCTGAGGGCAGTGATTTTTTCTTCGAACTCCATGCACAAGTCTTCGAGCTCTTCTTTTTTGCATTTGAGATGGGTTTTTAAAAATTTCTTTGAAAAGGAACTTGACGAGCACAAGGCTCGGCTAGACACTTCATTGGAGTCTATACTCGACATGACTCAAAATTTTTGAAATCCTACAAGTGCAAACAGGCACAAGTTAAACACTTTTCTTTGGAAATTTTTTTTGAAGTTTTGTTTGTTTTATCGAAGTTTGCTTAAGACCCGAGTACCACCAAGCGTGCCAAACTTGCAAACATGAAAATTTTCACTCCTAGTTTATGAGACCAGTAGTGAGCCTTTTCGTGCCTACGTCATTTTACGAGTGTGCCAGCTAGTTTACTCAAACTAGCGAAGGTTTTTGAAAGATTTCTGACTTCTTGGCGATTGTGGGAATAAACCTTCTTAAACCGATGCTCAAGGGTCATTTAAATGCTTAGAAACTTCGATTTTTCAAATCAAATACTAACTTCAAATGATCAGTGTTTGATGAATTCGATGTATGCCTTCTTTGTAATTTTTATTATGACTGTTGGACGACCCTAAGTCTTTGTGAGTTTTATCTAGTTAAGCCTGATATGTGTGTGAATGTGTGGCCTAATTTCAGTATGGTTTTGGAGCAAGGATTCGAGGGTTTTTGAAAGAGAGTGAATGATGCGCACTCACTCAAATTGAAATAGCAACTCACTCGACTTGAAGTAAACCCACACGAATTGAAATGCAACTCTACTTCCACTAAAGTAAACTCACATGACTTGAAAATATATAAATATGTTTTATCCTAAGAGCGAAAATGCTCAATGTGTGTGAGTGTAAAGAGCGGAAAGGCTCGAGTGCTCGTGGGTGTTTTTCGTGTGAAATTTAAATGACAACTCACATAACTTGAAAGTAAATCCACCCGAAATATAATTGCAACTCACACTGCTTTCACGAAAGTAAATACCTAGAATGTAAGTGCAACTCACACAACTTTCCCAAAGTAAATACCCGAATGAAAGGTATATACGTTTAGCTTAAGAGCGGAAAGGCTCAATGTGTGTGAGTGTGAAGAGTGGAAAGGCTCGAGTGGTTGAAATTACAACTCACACAACTTGAAAGTAAATCCACCTGGAATGTAATTGCAACTCGCACTGCTTTCACGAAAGTAAATACCCGGAATGTAAGTGCAACTCACATGACTTTCCCAAAGTAAATACCCGAATGGAAGTATATATGTTTAGCTTAAGAGCAGAAAGGCTCAATGTGTGTGCAATCGTATGCAATATAAGAGCAAAAAGGCTCAAGTGCATGTGGGTGTCTTTGTGTGCAGTTAAGAGCGAGAAGGCTCAAGTGCACGTGTGTGGTTGGTGTTTCATCCACAAATATTACATCTCGGGGGGAGACTTCGCTCCATTATTACAACCCCGTTCTGAATTGAATTGAATTTAAACAAGTAATGTAAAACTGAATATAAATGGCACTTACAAGTGTTCGGTTTTGCCTCTCGGGTTCGCTCGAGTCTTCCTTCGTTGCAGCCGAGATGTAAGTCCCTTGGTTGGGTTCCAAGAGGGTGCTTGGGTATGGGTCCACTTAGGTGCAACCGAGTGGGTGTGAGCTTGGATTGGGTGCCAAGGTGAGTTCGACCAAGAGGCTAGGTCGGTCAAGGCTTAAGGCCAAGTAACTAGGCACGGTTTGGGTGGTATGGGCTGGTTTAGCTAGGCGGGTCTTAGGATGGCAGGTTAGTGGGTTTTTGGCCAGTTAAGGGGCAACAAAGGGGGCAGGCCGAGTGGTGTCTTGGCCTGATTTTGGGTCGAGCTAAGAGCTCAGTTTTGGATAGGAGATAGGCTAAGTTAGGGTTAGGTTTTGGTGGCTGGGTTAGGTGCAGTTTGTGCTGGGTTTTAGGGTGTCTAGGTGGAGTTTGGTTAGGCCAACAAGGCTTGGTCGAGTGCTAGGTGCACTCGGTTAGGTGGGGTGCAGGCCAACAAGGGGTCGGTTTGGTAGGGCAGACCGAGTGCAAGGTGCACTCGGTTGGTGCAGGTTTGGTGGGGCGGACCAGCAAGGCTTGGCCGAGTGCAAGGTGGGTGCACTCGGTCAGGTTTTAGCTAGGTTCAACTGGGGCGCAGGCCAACAAAGGTTTGGCCGAGTGCAAGATGCACTCGGCTGGGTTAGGGTGCAGGCCAATAAGACTTGGCCGAGTGCAAGGTGCACTTGGCTGGGTTAGGGTGCAGGCTAACAAGGCTTGGCCAAGTGCAAGGTACACTCGATCAGGTTTTTAGCTAGGTTCAACTGGGGCGCAGGCCAACAAAGGCTTGGTCGAGTGCAAGGTGCACTCGGCTGGGTTAGGGTGCAGGCCAACAAGACTTGGCCGAGTGCAAGGTGCACTCGGCTGGGTTTGGGTGCAAGCCAACAAGGCTTGGCCGAGTGCAAGGTGCACTCAACTAGGTTTAGTGCAGGCCAACAAAGGCCAGTCGAGTGCAAGGTGCACTCGATTTTGTGGAAATAGGTTAGCCTAGGACAAGGTGGGTTAGGTAGTGGCTAGGTTAGGTGGAGTTTGGTTAGGTCTAGGGCTAGGTTTAGGGACTTACCTCTTGCAGCCAAGTCCACCATTTGCAACCGTGTTTGCAGCCCAAGCTAGGTCAACTCCACCTTGTTGTTGTAGCCCCAACCTAGGTCAAGGTTCAACATGGCTTCAACCCACTTAGCCCACCCCCAAAAGTCAAGCCCACCATTTCTCTCTCATACTTTACAAGCTCTCCCCAAGCCCACTTTTGATTTCACGTGAACTTTTTCACCCCTCCCATGGTCCTATTTATAGGCCAAGGGGTGGGTCTTGGATCTGGATTTTGAGATCCAAATCTGATCCAAGTACTATTTGGATATGGATCTGGATATTTTTGTCCAGATCTAATCCAAAAATTTTCTTTCTTTAGTTGTCCTTCGGTGTTTGAGATGGGCGGTTTTGAATGGGCTCTAGCTCCGCTACTGACTCCTTTTGGCTGGGTTTTTCCCAGTCTTTTTGGCCGACCATCTTCTTACTTTCCAAACTCTGTTTCGCCTGATTTTTGTTTCCACAGGCTTGGGGTTTGATTTATGGCAGCTTCATCGGGGCTTTGGCTTCGTCTTTCATATTTCGGGGCTGAAGTCTGCTTCTGGCCTGGATGCTCGTTTGCTTTTCGGCCTTGTTTTCAACCGAACGGGCTGAACCTTTGCTTTTTGACTCGTTCTTGAGCTGCTTTTTTATCAGGATTCACCTCCTTGTTTCAGCTGCTTTGCAAACTTTGGGTTTTGGCCCGGGTTCAAAAATCTTTATTTTAAAAGATTTTTACAAAGAAGTTAAAACTTCGAAACTCCGGGGTTTTAGAAAGTTCAAAATAGGGTCCTGAAATGGTTTTTGAAAATCAGGTGTTTGTTTGAAAATAATCCCATTTTGGGGTGTTTACAGCACAAGGGCTAAACCGAACGAAAAGACTTGTAAGTTCCTTTAACTTCGGTTTTAAAGTGCTCTTTTTATTCAATTCAATTCGGAACAGAGTTTTATTAATGGAGCGAAGTCTCTCCTCGGGTTGTAATATTTGTGTATGAACACGATCGCACCCACGAGCACTTGAGCCTTTTCGCTCTTAAACTGGTGGATGAACACGATTGCACACACAAGTA
This sequence comes from Brasenia schreberi, assembly GCA_036023115.1. NCBI lineage: Eukaryota > Viridiplantae > Streptophyta > Magnoliopsida > Nymphaeales > Cabombaceae > Brasenia > Brasenia schreberi. The sequence goes on from JAYKKT010000090.1 coordinate 19,335,122, forward strand.
CATGAGCCTTCTCGCTCTTAAACTGGTGGATGAACACGATCGCACCCACTAGCACTTGAGCCTTTTCGCTATTAAACAAGTGGATGAAAATGATCACACCCACGAGCACTTGAGCCTTTTCGCTATTAAACAAGTGGATGAAAATGATCGCACCCACAAGCACTTGAGCCTTTTCTCTCTTTACATTCACATGCACTTGAGCATTTCCACTCTCTGCCCCAATATACATTATAAAATATTCTATACTTCGAACCCCATCTTTTCTTAAGCAAGTATACTTACTTTAAATTCACTTGGGTTTACTTTTGTGAAAGCAAAGTGAATTGCACTTAAATTTGTGTGAGTTTACTTTCGTGAAAGTAGAGTTCAATTTAAATTCGCGTGAGTTTACTTTCGTGAAAGTAGAGTTGCAATTTAAATTCACGTGGGTTCACTTTCGTGAAAGTAGAGTTGCAATTTAAATTTGCATGGGTTTACTTCATGAAAGTAGAGTTACAATTTAAATTCGCATGGGTTTACTTCGTGAAAGCAGAGTGAGTTGCAATTTAAATTCGCATGGGTTTACTTCGTGAAAGTAGAGTTGCAATTTGAATTTGTGTGGGTTTACTTCGTGAAAGTCGAGTGAGTTGCACTTTAAATTTGCGTGAGTTTACTTTCGTGTAAGTAGAGTGGGTGTAATTTCAATTCGGGTGAGTTCGCATCATCGTTCTTAAAAACCCAAAAAGATTTCTAGCATCTCTACATCTGCTCATTGCGGCAAAATCGCTTGAACCCTTGCTCAAACCACGCTAAAATTAGGCCACACATTCCACACACATATCAGGCCTAAATAGATAAAAACTTGTAAGAAAATTAGGGACGCTTAGCCCTCATAATAAAATTTGCAAAGAGTGCACGAACCGAATTCGTCAAAACACTTATCGTTTGAAGTAAAACATGTTTGAAAGTCGAAGTTTCTAAGTGCTTAAACCGACCCTTGAGCATCGGTTTAAGAAGATCTAAAGCGAAAAGAGTCTGCTTGCCTACAATCGCCAAAGTTAGAAAATCATTTCAAAAACCTTCGCTAGTTTGTGTAAGCTAACTGGCACGCTCGCGCAAGCATAGGCACAAAAAGGTTCACTTCAAGTTCCATAAACCTGAATGATCTAAAACTTTGTACATCGAATCATCACACACCAGCCCACTTCTCATAAAAGTTTCAAGAATTTTAGGGTCGTGCAACCATTAATTAAAATTGGGGAAAATCTGATAAATCCATAGTTGAATCTGTAAAACCTGTGTTTACTACAACATAGCTTGGATTATCATCCCATAACTTTGTCTGTAGAGAACCAATTTTATTAAAACTTATCTCATTGGAAAGTTCACATCCATAGCTTTCCAACAAGGTTCATAAAGATTAGAGCTTTGTGCATCAAGATACAGAAGTCTTTCTAAACCTCTGTATTTCTGTCATAAAACTATTTTTGACATCTGAGCAAAGGTCATTCCCTGATTTAATTGTAAACTATTACAACACCAAAATAAAAATAAAAAAATAGTTTCTAAACTTTCATATGATCCTCTTTTCACTCTAAAAGTTTTGTTATTTTTGGAGATTCAAAAGTTATTTAAAAAAAATCCAAAAACAAGTTTTAAAAACAGAACCAGTTTCTGTTTTTTAGAACTTAGAAAAATTTTCTTCTAAAGAACGAGCTCATAAATTTGGTTAAGTCAATTGGGTTTGAAAAGTGAATTTCAAAAACACATCTAATCAAGATCAATCCTAAAAGCGTTTAGGTTGGTCCTTGAGCACCGGTTCAAGAAAGCTTAAGTCGAAAAGATCACACTTCCCTACAATCGCCATTAAAGCCAGAAAATACAACTTTGCTAGTTTAAGTAAAACTAATTGGCACGCTCACGCACGATGTAGTATATAAAAAGTTATTTCAAGTCTCTACATAGACTTTAGGGTAAATTTCCACATCTACAGAATTGGCACGCCTGGTGGGATATGGGTCTTTAAGGATTAATTGATTCGGTGTTGGTTTTCAAATTTACTTTTTCAAAAACTTTGGTGCTAAATCCACTCCTTTTGCACAGGTCTACTTTCTTCAAAACAAAGTCGAGTTCATAAGGGTCTTATGAGGTTTCAAGCCGAGCCTCATGCTCTATAAGTCGGCTTTCAAAAAAATTCAAAAGGATGTTTCAAAAATGAGGAAGAGTCGCTTGCTTCTCTACGTAGAGGAAAGAATCGCCACATTGAGCCAAGAGGCTAATGCAGTCGAGTCTTGCTCCTCACATGGCAAGCAAGCGAGGGCTTACAAGAGACCCCCCAAATGAGAAAACCCATGACAACTTCCAAATTTGAGGAGGAACCAGAACCTGAATCTTTTACCCTAAAAGCTAGAAAAACCTTGCAACAGTTGTTAAAAGGCCTAAGGAGAAAAGAGCATACTCACTATTGAACTTTTTATCTTTTGATTATCAAACCGATAGTGATGATGAGATATCGAGTTTTCATTGGTATGACGAGAATGGAGATCATAGATCCCATCTCCAACTCTTTTATCGAATAGCCTACAAAAAGAAAAGTTTATTGGTTCCCCCATTATGTTAAGAGAAACGCTTCAAAATTATTGGTTTCCTACGACTTGAGTTAATTCGCCAACTTTGAAGATTTGGTGAATTGTTTCACGCAACGATTTTCACACAATATAGAAGTCACCCCTACTTTGAGTACCTTAAGAGATACGAAACAAACTCTTAACGAGGATGCACACACATTCATCGTTAGATGGAGGTCGATATTGGGCTAAGTTAGGGAGCCCATCTCCGAAGGATGTGCTGTGATGCTCATCCTTAAAAAAATTTAAACATATTTAAAAGCACTCTTTTCTCTACATGAGATTTCTAATTTTCAAAAACTTATTAAAAAGGTTTTTTTATTTGAAGTAAATTTGAAAAAGAGAGTCTACGAACAAAAGTGAAAAGTTTTGAAAAAAACAAGATTTTAAAAATTGAAGTAGAGCAGCCGGACCCTCTAAGCCAACCGGACAAAGACCCGTTCGAAAAGAAGGCATATCAATAAAGAATTTCTAGCTAATCTTTGAGAGACGAGTTCTTGACAGAGTTTTTGTTTTCGAAGTCGATTGTACATGAAGATATTTTCTTTATTCACATTTAATTGACAACGGTATATGCTTTTTCGTTTTGAATTTCTATCGTTCGTCGCAACGATCGAACGGGTGTAGATGTTTGAGTAGATGGATTGAATCATGCCTCTCTGTATTGATGAGCATACCTCCGGTTAAATCTTCGTAAAAAAGAACGGAACGCCACTTAGACCATCGAAAACGAGAAGATCGGCGGACGAGATACACCACCGGGAGTCGGCATAGTTCGGGTCGTAATTCACCCTCCGGCCGGCCAAGGAAAGAATTGCTGTTTCACTGGACTTCTGAAGCCCGGAGGTCGGATTAGGGTTTCATCATCGTCATCATTTTCTTATTCGTCCTTGTCTTTATTATTGCATTCGTTTGTTGGGATTGTCCGTCAACGTAGATTTTGGTGGTCTGCAGTCTAGGTTCGAAGGTTGAGTTTGGGCTAGGGTTGTGGTTGCACAATGAGGAGCGCAGAGGCAGAGGTTGAGGGGGAGGGGATGCCGACCTACGGCGGAACGCCGGTTTCCTGTTCGATTTGCTTGGAGCCAGTGGTTGATTCCGGGGTTCGGTCCACGGGGAGGCTGCGATGCGGCCATCAATTCAATCTGGGTAATTGAATGGCTTTCTCTTGCTTTATGTCGTTGAATTTTGGATGGTCCGGATTTTGGTTGTTTGCTGTTTCCGTTAAGGTTTTGACATTGCTCGTGCTGAGGAGGTGGATCTTTTCGAGTGACATCAATTGAGTTGGGGCCTTATTTCGCCTTCTTGTTGGCTCCTTTGTTGTTATGCAAGAACGTGAATTTGCTGACGGGATGCAATTTCAATTACCAATTGGCCCGGATCATTCTTTATGGATTTTTTTGATGTCTTCTAAAGTCTTTTCTGTATCGGTGATCTAAATCGTGAAGTTGGGCTTAAAGAAATAGTGTTTCTAAAAGCTTGCATGGTACAGACGAAGAATTTGCTTTTACTGGTTATTTCATGTGGATTTCTTAGATACGAGGAAATTTATAAAGCAACATTTAGTGAATTTATAGATACTAAATTCAACTATCTCTTAAGATTGACGTTGAGATTTTCGAGGATGGACAAGCATGTAAGGTGACAAGCATATTAGACTCATCCTATATATACACACACTTGCACACACACAATGTAAATATACATTTTTGTAAATGTAATGCCTATAATATGAATTAATGTATGCTTTCCAGGTTGGGTTTGGGTTAACCTGGACCTGGTCACCCGATTTTTATCAGGTCACATTTGAACAACCCGACCCTGGTGTCTAACCCCCAATATAGACAGATTTTTTGTGTCAGGTTCAGATTGAGTCTAAAATTGCCATCCCTACCTTAATTTATAATTGCTTTTCAGTTGTTTGCTTGCAACTTTTTCTGTTCATATCGGTTATGGTATTGATTTGGTGAGAGATACTTCTTGTTCGAAAACCTTCTGATGTTGATGTTTGTTTAATGCTTTATTGGTTAGAGGTAACATGAAACTAATACTTTTTTTTATTTCTAAAATTTTTATTTAGCTAACACATTTTCAAATCCTGTAATTTTTAAGTTGTCTACTCATATGGTCATCCGAGTTTGTTTTAAATAAACTGTAAATGAGAAGAGGTTGCTAAGTGGCTTTCATAATTTTGAATGTGGGTAATATTTCATACGATGACTTGCAGTACTAAGTTATCAACCATGTTGTCAAAGTCATAAGCAGCAGCTCAGAAGCCAAGCCTCAAAGTGTGGGAGCACCATAAAAGCATTCCAACTCCTTTAGTTGCCTCAAAGTGCCCAAATCGCCTAACCTAAAAAAAAGTGAAGTTAGCACTGCAATATAAAAGCTATACATGTTATCGTTTATGGTCATCATTTATCTAATGGACTCAAATCAGTCAAAACAACAGCAATTATGCATGTAACACATTAAGCAATAGTTGGAAAGAATTTTCAATTTATGTGCGTCAAACAAACTACAAATCCAGGATCCTAACATAAATTACTTGTATAAGCTAGTAGGAATAACTTAGCTGCTCTTCCACACGTTATTGCAACGTTCTTCATCCTTATTTCTGTTTTCATGATTATGCATGGGTGAAAACTCTCAAATTAGTTCTAGAAGAGGTACTGATGGACTAGCTCTTTCTGCTATTTCGGGTAGTCATTAATAGCTGCACGTTGAATTGCTATATGTTCTTCAGTACCATCCTGAGATGTATCTGTTTAAGCACAAACATCAGTTGTGGGATACAGAGTTTGTCACGTAATCTCCTCAAGCCACTAAGTTGCGTTTTGACATAGCCAACCCTATGCTTCTCCATATTTGGTTCCTTTTAAAAGGCACACTATCTTTTCTATTGAGTTTTTGGCTTGTCCTTGCAATGTGCAGAGTCATCATAACCTGTCAGTGTTGTTAGTTCCATTCCATTGCCTCCTGTAATATGCTATTTATGATGTATTTAAGGCACACTCACAATCTGCATTATGATGCTAAATGGTATCAGTATCACAATGCAAATCTCCATTATAATATGCATTGTAAGGGATACCAACTAAAAATTAAAACTTTTACTATTCATCAAACAACAACTAAGTCTTTTCCCATACTAGATGGGGTCGGCTACATGGATTCTTTGTTTCCACATATCCCTATCATGTGTCATATTAACAGTTAACTCAACATAAGCTAGATCATTCTTTATTGTTTCTTTCTAACACTTTTGTGGTTATCCTCTAACTCTTTCATATACTTTCAAAATCTAGTTTTTCATACATTCTTATAGGCACCTCTTTTGATCTTCTTTTTATATGTCCAAACCATCTTAAAGGATATTCTCACATTTTATCCTCTATTGGTGATACTTCAATTTCTTTTCTAATAACCACATTATGTATACGGTCTTTCCTTGTATAACCACTCATCTATCTCAACATCTTCATTTCTGCTACAATCATCTTTTGTACATGTTGATAATTAACTGCCCAACACTCAGAACCATAAAACACGACAGGTTTAATTGCTACTCTATAATATTTATCTTTTAACTTTAATGGTATCTTCTTGTCACAAAGAATATCTGATGCTCCTCTCTGTTTTAATCAACTTTGATTAATTCTATGCGTAACATCTCCATCAATTCTTCTATCACTCTCAAAATTTGACCCTAAGTATTTAAAACTTTCCTTTTGGAGAATGCAATGTGTGCCAATTTTAATTTATATGTCCTCTAAAGTAACCAAATAATCAAACTTACATTCCATATATTTTGTCTTTGTTCTACTAAGTCGGAAGCCTTTACTTTCTAATATTTTTCTCCATAGCTCTAATTTTCTATTAACCTTTTACTTAGACTCTTCCACTAATACAATGTCATCTGTAAATAACATACACTAAAGTACTTCATCTTGAATATATTTTGTTAACTCATCAATCACCACTATAAATAAATATGGACTTAAAGTTAATCCTTGATGTAACCCAATATTAACTTCAAAGAAGTCTATCATTCTTTCATAAGTCCTCACACATGTTTTTTGCACCATCTTACGTGTCTCTTATAAGATTTATGTATGTTATTGGGATACCTCTTTTTTTCAATGTTCTCTAAAGAACATCCCTTGATACCATATCATAAACTTTTTCTAGATCAATAAATATCATGTGAATGTATTTCTTTTTTGCTTTAAAATGTTTCATAAGATATCTCAAAAGGTGAATCACATCAATAATAGATTTGCATGGTATGAATCCAAATTGGTTTCCTCTTGTACTCGATACTTGTCTTAACCTATATTCGATAATTTTTTTTCCATAATTTTATAGTATAACTTCCGATAATTCGTATAATTCTGAATGTCTCCCTTGTTCTTATATATGGGTATACGTGTACTCGCTCTTCATTCCTCGGGCATCTTTTGGTTTCTCCATATTTTATTAAATAGTCTTGTGAGCCAAGTGATTCCTTACTCTCCTAAGATTTTTGAAACTTTATAGGAATATTATCTGGTCCTAAAGATTTACCACCCTTCATATGTTTAAGAGCCTCTTTGACTTCATTCTTTTGAATGTCAGTAGAAATTGTGGTTTATATACTTTTATGATTTATCTAACTCTCCTAAGCTAATACTAACATCTTTATTTTCATTAAAAAGCGTATAAAAATAGTTTTTACATCTATTTTTTATATCATCATTTGCCATTATAATTTTCTCATCCACATCTTTCATGCATCTAACAAATAAGATCCTTACTTTTCTTATCTCTAGCCTTAGATATCCTAAAAATATCTCTTTCACCCTCTTTTGAGTTGAGTTTTTTCTTAGCGTAACATAATTTGTAACATGCCCTCTTTGTCTTGATTTTATGTTGCACCACTTCACTCCACCACTAAGCTTCTTTTTGTGTCATTACACCTCTATTAGATTCACCTAATACATCTTTTGCCACTTTCCTAATATGTATAGCCATATTGTTCCACATATCACAAGGTGGACCAACATAATTCCAAGCATCTCTTGGACTTTTTGTTTAAATATACCTTCTTTCTCGCGTTTGAGGTTCCACTCTTTAGTCTAAATAGCTCAATGTACTCTTTTCTTCTTTGTCTACTTTTTTACCTCTAAATCAGTAACTTAAAGTCGATGTTGAGTGGTTAAGCTTTCTCCTGAAATTTCCTTACAATCTTTACAACATAATCTATCTTTTTTCCTACAAATAAAATAATCAATTTGTGTTTGTGATAAACCACTCTTATAAATAATTAAATGTTATCTCGTTTTTTGAAGATTTATTGACTATAAAGAGATCAAATGTCATAGTAATATTTAAAATCTCCCAACCTAACCTTCCTCATTTATATCTCTAAAACCAAAGCTTTCATGAATACCTTGATATCTTAATACCTCTCTACCGACATGTCCATTTAAGTCTCTTCCTAAATAAATCATCTCCCTTTGTGGAATTCTTTGAATCACCTTATCTAACTCCTCCCCAAAAGTTGTTTTTATACTATCTTCTAGTCCAACTTGGGGTGCGTAAGCACAAATTATATTCAAAACCTATGCTCCTAGCACTAATTTCAATGTCATGATTCGGTCACCATATTGTTGTATATGTACTACACTATCCTTTAAATCTTTATTTATAATAATACCAACTCCATTTCGAGCATTTTCTTTCCAGAGTACTATAATTTAAAACTTGTATCTTCAATTGCCTTTACATTTTCTCCAACCCACTTTGTCTCTTGCAACATAGGATATGAACTTTCTTCGAATCATAGGATCTAGCACCTCCATTAGCTTACCGAACAATGTTTCAATATTCTAAGAAACAATACAAATATTATTATCTAGGATATTCCTTACCCCTGTATCCATCCATACTGAAATGTGAAGACCCCCTCTTTGTAATTTGTTCACTACATTCGAGCGATAATGTAGCAGGATTAACTTCTTTACCCACAGCAGTGCATGATGTGGGAACTCTCTCTGTAATTGATTCACTATATCTGGGTGAAAATGTAGAGGTTCTTGCTTACTTTTCACTGTATTCGGGCTTTGCAGTGCATCACTAAGACGGGACGTCCCAACGCAATCGTCATAATTTGTATAATTTATGGTATAAAATCCGACAAAGTTTTACGCTCGTTGTTGGAAACCTAACGCAACCCTCTTCCTTTATCTGGGCTTAGGACCGGCCAGGGTGATCCCTTAGATGGGTGTAGTTTAAAACTTTTACAATTCATGAGTTTATAAAATTTGTGCATATTGATACATATCATATCTAAAAAGATAACAAAAGTTACAATACAGTATGATACACCTATGGTCCAGGTCTGGGTACACCTCTGTATCTTACCATGCACACCAATACACCCCTGTATCCTAGATACAGATGATATGGAGGCCACCTGTAATACAAGGTTATATCCTGTAGAAATTTTAATCATGGCAAATATCTATCGATATGTATCATACAATATGTAAGCTGGGGAATGGTTATTAATGGTAGTGGACCTCCAGAATTGAAGAAGGAAGCCTCTTTCGGGTAGATGATGTGTGAAAAAAGCTGGGGAATAACTGCATCTAGACATGATCAGTTTGAACAGTAACCGTAAGCAGGCCCTTCCTAGTTCGATTACGGTTCATTTGGAAACCGACCTGAAACTAAAACATGCTATTTCAAACTGTCTTAGATTTAAATTTTTCTTGAAATCCCCTTTCACAAAAGGAGAGTTGATTGTATGGAGATCGTCACCTCGCAGCTCGACTCCTATAGGGCGTGCTGCATGCCCTTATAAAAAAGATTTGTTATCTTCCATTTTCGGAAACAAATCCTTCATATAAGTATTGATTACACCTTATCACACGTGGTTTTCTTTGCTTAACGATAGAACTTTTCTCTATTGATCCATTTGGTTGGAGTTCGATCCCATATAGGGTGCTAATCCTTTGTTGCAGAAAATAAAATTGAAGTTTATCCGAATGGTTTCGGGGCAGTTTCGTTAGCGAAATTAGAACCAGCAGTTCCAAAACCGAAACTGGTTTTTCCAGGCGTTTCGGTTCCGGTTTCAGTTGCAAACCAGCAACGGACATGTCTAACCGCTAGTTGGCTGCTGTTACAAGTACAAATGGGCAATTGAACCCCGGACATGTGGTCAGAGGATCCAATGATTGAAGTCTTCATATTGCTCTTTGACTGCTACATTTCTATGATTCTACGAAAGAATCTTCTACCGATCAATTTCTTTCCTAATTTCTCGAGGAGTTGGGTGTGAAATGCATATGTAATAGGATCTCGTTTTTGGGATTGCCAATGTTACAGGATATTTGGCTGTTCTTTATGGTAATCTTGTGATTGATAGAATGCAGCTAATAACTAGGCTGGTGTTCTCGTAAAAAATCTTAACGATTCCAGAGCTGCTGAAATAGCACTTGAAGAGTTCGAAAATGGCAAGAGTAATGAAGTGAACCGTGAGGATAAGGCCATGATCAGACATTATCGAATCATGAAAGTGGGTGACGAGGGCATTAAAGCTGCAGAAACTCCTTTTCAATCTAAAACTGCGAAAGAGACGAAGAGGTTCTTCTAGAATCATTTCTGCCATTTTATAAATAAAGGCACAACGAGAGTAGGGATGAAAAACAAAACTTATTTCAACACAGAAATTTCCTTTCACTTTAGTTTTAGTTATAGCTTTAGCTTTAATCACTGTAGCCTTTAAATTTCTATTGTAACAACTCTATCTTTAATAGCCTTGGCTTTCTTCAATAAAATCTCTTCCCCTGAAGTTCGTTTCATATCGTTTATGGTATCTTGAGCTGGGATCTGCACCCATTGAGATCTGCACTGATTCCCTTGATACTCTGTACAGTATACAATACACCCATCAATCGCCGTATAATTGTTGCTAGAAGAGTTGTTGATGTTGGTTGACACGTGATGGTCTTGACCGAGTCGAGTTTGGCATACAATTTCTGAATGTCTCACACGGCGTGTCAACGAATTTATTTCCATCGAGAATGACTCGACTCAGAATGACATGAATATGCCCATTGAATACTTCGAGGGATGAAGTATTGGGACATGCTAGAGAATGCAGACCTTCATTCTTCGAGGGTTCAAATAAGACTCGGAAGATCGCACTCGAAGTATTCCATCTTGATTTCGATTTATTGTAATCATTAACCCCAGTCCAGTGATCAGACCTTCATCGGCTTTCTATCCAAGGCGACTTGAGTACGAGTGGGGGTAATCTAGTTTCCAACCTCCATCAAATGTTGATCCTTCGGTCATGGACCAATTGAAGCCAGCACTCATGCAATAACTTTAGGTAGTCTTTACTTTAATAGGGGGACTTTTCCACCTATTGTGACCCTTCGATCACAAATTCGGCTGATGGTTCTATAAACAAGTCCTTACGTGAGAACCTTGATAATTCTAGTACTTAGTCTTGGGTCCTGCTTTAGATAGGAGACACCTTTTGTTTTCATACTTAATAATAGTCTTACATTCAAAATTGTTAAGCATGTCACGAGCCACACCTTTTGTTATCAATACAATCACTTTGTTTTTATTCAAGTTTTCTTTCTACTTCCCGACCTCTCCTAACATCAGTCGTTACAACCTTGGTAAAGGCTTGTCTAGTTGGAACGACCAGACATCGGTCACAAGTGTGAACCCTATTGGGTGATTTCAATGCTCGAAGCGTGATAACTTTGGTATCAAAGTAGGTTTCAATTGAAAGTGTACTCTATGCATATTGATAGCAAAAGGTAACCTATCCTCATCAACACTTCCTATATTGATGCTAATGGCTATTGACACCGAAATGATTGGTGACCTCGTTCACCATAGAAAGGGGAAGTCTAAAGTCGTACTAGTAGCCAATCCTATTGAGATGTCATTGGTATCCTGCCTAAGGGCTCAAAAGGTTGGTAGTACATCTTGATTTTGTTGTTGCTCTTGTTACGAAAGGATTCACTTGATTGACGAGAGAAATGCATTCTAGAGTACAAAATATTAGTGAGCTCCCAAATGTTTGTGAATAAATGTTTGGAGTACCTTGAGCAATACCTCTAATAGACTAAGACTAATGTGTTAACCTGACTCTAGAAGCTCAAGAAGAGAGTTGTTGAATAATGTTTATAGAGACAAGCTTTGAAGGATTCTCAAGCTAAGATATGGAATCAATTGAAGGGAGTCAAGCGATGGTTGGCTAACAGTAGTAGCCATGGGAATGGCGGGGGAGAAGAATGCCCCCAACATGTCAAGGTTCGTGAACTTAAGGTCTTTGTTATTGACCACAATGCACAGATACAAGAGAATTTCCTATACCAAATAAAAGTATACTTGAAAGCTAACAATTATGAGGATGATGAACTCAAGTTAGCAACAATTAAGATGTTCCTAAAAAAAGATGTCATGCTGTCATGGAAACACATGCTTGATGATGCTATTGAGGGGCATAGTCACATTTATACATGGGACAAATTTAAACAAGATAAGAATATTTCCTCTTACACAACACTAAGTCATTGTTAAGGGAAGGCTTTACGTGTTGGAACACTTTGGACTCAATAAAAATTACATCAAAGAATATCAAACATTGATGTTAAGCAACAACCAATAACCACCTTTGGAATCAAAACCAATGCTATAGTGGAATTGACCATAGAACCGCAGGTCCAGTTTAAACCGGTCACCCACTCCTGAGCTTCTCCTCTCATCTCGAATTCTCGGCGATCAGCAACCCGAGTCTCTCTTTGTCTTCGTAATTCGCGAGGAAAATAATCTTTATGAATACCGTTGATTCTGGTTAATAATGATTGAAGACCTACCGCATGGGACTTGATAGGGTAGTTTTTTGCTTTAGCTCTGGTCACATGACAACATCACATTATCAAATTGCATCTGGAGTGACAGCTATAACATCAAACTGGAGATTTGGTCCTACTGGATATGGAAAGAAGGCGATATTGAGGCTTTCTTCATCTCTGCAGGACCTTTCTACATACAACAAAATTAATCCTGAAGATGACAATCTTGACCATGTCACTGATTCAAGTAACTCCCATGCAAATTTTTTTCCTGGAGGTCTGCGGAGGGAAACTGTTGGTTCAAGTTTCTCAAAGGAGAAAGGCCTACCACCATCCCCATTTAAATAGAAAAAAAGGGTTGCGAATTGTTGTTGTTATTTTTTGTATTTTTTTTTTGCTTATCTTATTATTTTACATTTAACTCCACCCATGTAAGAGATCACCCTTTCATGATTGGTCCCAAGCCCGTATAAAGGAGGAGGGTTGTGTTAGGCTTCCGACAACTAGCATAAAACTTTGTCAAGATTTTTATACCATAGATTACACAAATTATGAGAATTACTTTAGGAAGTCCCTGCTTAGCGACGTGCTATGGATCCCGAATGCAGTGAAAAGTAAGTCAAGGTCTATTTTCACCCAGATGTAGTGAATCAATTGTAGAGAGGGTTCCCACATTATGGATGAGTGTGGGTAAAGAAATTAGTCTTGCTACATTGTCGTCCAAATGTAATGAATAAATTACAGAGAGGGTCTCCGCATTTTCAATATGGACGGATGCAGGGGGTAAGGAAGCTAGTCTTAGGTAATAAGATTTGTATTGGTTCTTGGAATATCGGAACATTGTCTAGTAAACTAATGGAGGTGGTAGATACTATGATTTAGAGAAAGATTCAGATTTTATGTTTACAAGAGACAAAGTGGGTTGGAGAAAAAGCAAAGGAGATTGAGGATACAGGTTTTAAATTATTGTACTCAGGTAAGGAAAAGGCTTGAAACAGAGTTGGTATTGTCATAAATAAAGATTTAAAGGATAGTGTAAGGCTTGAAATAGAGTTGGTATTGTCATAAATAAAGATTTAAAGGATAGTGTAGTAGACATACAATGATATGGTGACCAAATCATGATGTTGAAATTAGTATTAGGAGTAGAGGTTTTGAATATATTTTGTTCTTACACACCCAAAAGTAGGACTAGAAGATAGTATAAAGACGGTTTTTTAGGAAGAGTTAGATAAGGTGATTTAAAGAATTCCACAAAGGGAGATGATTTGTTTAGGAGGAGACTTAAATGGACATATCAATAAAAGGGCATTAGGATATCAAGGTATTCATGGAAACTTTGGTTTTGGGGATATAAATGAGGAAGGTAGGGAGATTTTAAATTTTGTTATGGCATTTGATCTCTTTATAGTCAATACAATCTTCAAAAAATGAGACAAACATTTAATTACTTATAAGAGTGGCTTATCACAAACACAAATTAACCACCCAACATCGACTTTTAGTTATAGATTTACAAATAAAAAAATGGACAAAGAAGAAAATAGTATATCTAGCTATTCGAACTAAATGGTGGAACCTCAAAAGCAAGAAAGAAGATATATTTAAACAGAAAGTCCTTCAAGGAAATGCTTGAAATTATGTTGGTACACCTTGTGATATATGAAATAATATGGCTATACATATTAGAAAAGTGGCGAAAGATGTATTAGGTGAATTTAAGTGAGTTATACCGGTACAAAAAAAAGCTTGGTGGTAGAGTGAAGTAGTACAAAATAAAATTAAGACAAAGAGGGCATGTTACAAATTACATTATACTAAGAAAACTAGTGAAACTTTAGAGGCTTATAGAAAAGCAAAAAAGGTCGTCAGTGAAGCAAAAGCTAAAATTTGGGAGGATTTATATAAAAAAACTCAACACAAAAGAGGGTGAAAGAAATATTTTTAGGATAATTAGGGCTAGAGATAAGAAAACTAAAGATCTTAATTATGTTAGATGCATCAAAGACGAGGATGGAAAAATTCTAGTGACAAATGATGATATAAGAAATAAATGAAAAACTATTTTTATAAGTTTTTTAATGAAAATAAAGATGTTAGTATTTTAGAAGAGTTAGCCAAATAAAAAATAAACCACAATTTCTACCAATGTATTCAAAAGAATGAAGTCAAAGAGGGTCTTAAACATATAAAGGGTGGTAAATCGGTAATACTAGACAATATTCTTATAGAAGTTTGGAAAATTATAAGAGAAACAGGAATCACTTGGCTCACAAGTCTATTTAATGAAATAGGGAAAAACCAAAAAGATGCCTAAAGAATGGAGAGTGGGTACACTTATACACATATATAAGAACAAGGGAGACATTCAGAATTGTATGAATTATTAGGGTATCAAGTTAATGAGCCATACTATGAAATTGTGGGAAAGAATTATCGAGCGTAGGTTAAGACAAGTATCGAGTATAACAAAGAACCAATTTGGATTCATAACAGAAAGATCTATTGTTGAAACGATTCACCTTTTGAGACGTTTTATGAAACGTTTTAGAGCAAAAAAGAAAGACTTTCACATTATATTTATTGATTTAGAAAAAACTTATGATAGGGTACCGAGGGAGGTTCTTTGAAGAACCTTGGAAAAAAGATATATCCCATTGACATACATAAACCTTATAAGAAGCATGTACGATGGTGCAAAAATATGTGTGAGGACTCATGAAGGAATGACAAACTTCTTTGAAGTTAATATTGGGTTACATCAAGGTTCAACTTTAAGTCCATACTTATTTATAATGGTGATTGATGAGTTAACAAAATATATTCAAGATGAAGTACCTTGGTGTATGTTATTTGCAGACGATATTGTGTTAGTGGAGTCTAAGAAAAAAGTTAATAGAAAATTGGAACTATGGAGAGAAACATTAGAAAGCAAAGGCCTTCGACTTAGTAGAACAAAGACAAAATATATGGAATGTAAGTTTGATCATTCGGTTACTTCAAAGGTCATAAAAATTAAAATTGGCAGACATTGTATCCTTCAAAAGGAAAGTTTTAAATACATAGGGTCATTTTTTCAGAGTGATGGAAGAATTGATGGAGATGTTACACATAAAATTAATACTAGTTGGTTAAAATGGAGAGGAGAATTAAATATTCTTTATGATAAGAAGATACCATTAAAGTTAAAAGGTAAATATTATAGAGCAACATTAGGCCTGCCATGTTTTATGGTTCTGAGTGTTGGGGAGTTAATCATGAACATGTACAAAAGATGTCTGTGAAAAAAATGAAGATGTTGAGGTGGATGAGTGGTCATACAAGAAAAGACCGTATACATAATGAGGTTATTAGAAATAAATTATGTGTGACACCAATAGAGGATAAAATAAGAGAATATCGTTTAAGGTGGTTTGGACATATAGAAAGAAAATCAAAAGAAAAGCCCGTAAGAAGGTATGATAAACTAGATTTTGAAAGTATTAAAAGATGTAGAAAACGACCATTAAAGTGTTGAAAAGAAACAATAAAGAATGATCTAAGTTTGTGAGTTAGCTCCTAACATGGCACACGACTGGGAAATAAACCGATCCCGTTTAGTATGAGAAAATGCTTAGTTGTTGTTTTGTTGTTACTTTACTTTAGTTATATATATATATATATATATATATATATATATATATAGCATGAGAAAAGGCTTAATTGTTGTTTACTTTACTTTACTTACATACTTACATATACATATATATATATATATATTTTGTTGTTACTTTACTTTAGTTATATATATATATATATTTGTTGTTACTTTACTTTAATTATATATATATATATATAGAGAGAGAGAGCAGTTGTTGTTTTGTTGTTTACTTTACTTTACTTAGAGCTTTTTGTGGCGGGAATCTTCCTCGACTCTCTCTGCTCCCCTTCGATCAGGTTCTCCTCTCTAGCGTATTATTTTCCTTTCTCTTTGTTTTTATGCTTGTTTTCGGAACGTTATCGATTCCAAGGCCGGGGTTTGCTTGTTCGTTGGCAGGGATTTTCATTTGTTTGATTTGGTCGTTGGGCGTTAAGGGTTTCAAATTGGGTGTGGTTGCAGACATCATGTCTCTGAGGCCCAACACCCGGACGGAGGTCCGCAAGAAGAGCTACAAGCTGGCCGTGGACGCCGATGAGGCGCGGCGGAAGAGAGAGGACAATATGGTCGAGATAAGGAAGAACAAGAGGGAGGAGAATCTGCTCAAGAAGAGGAGAGAAGGCATGCAGGCGCAAGCCTTCGTCCCCACTCTGCAAGCCTCCGCCGTGGAAAAGAAGGTATCTTCGTTGTTTCTTCTTTGTAAGACATTCATTTTGTGTTCTCGAAAGTCCCTTTTCATTGACTGCACATGCTGTCGAGGTTTCCTCAAGTGCCCAAAATCCTAGAATGGTTGTTAGTGCTTGTACGACGCCCCATGTTTTTAGTTCTCTTTGGAAAGTTCTGGTACTTGGGGTTTGACGTGTGTGTGTGATTTTGTGTTGTTTTTCGCTTTTGTTAGTGTGTCGATTTTGTTTTCGTTGAAGGTGAAGAGACCGATTTTCTCTTTGTTGATGGCGCTCTTCTATTTTGTTTCTTGTCTCTGATCATATGTATTGTGGTCATTAATAGCTAGAGTCTCTTCCTGCAATGGTAGCTGGGGTGTGGTCGGACGATAGCAATTTGCAGTTGGAAGCAACCACTCAATTTAGGAAGCTCCTCTCAATAGGTAATTCCTTTGAAAGTCTAATAAGAATTTGGCCTATTGTCGATTACTTATAGGCAATTTCGTCTTATGTTCATATTTCTTCGACTAGCAGAACGCAGCCCTCCAATTGAAGAAGTTATTCAAGCTGGTGTTGTCCCTCGGTGTGTTCAGTTCCTCACTAGATCGGATTTCCCGCAACTTCAGGTATAAACGAAATTCTGGTTGTGTTCAATCTAGTGAATCTTTAATTTTCAGAAAGTAAGGCTTCTTGTTTTTGGGAAGTTGCAGTTTGAAGCAGCCTGGGCTTTGACCAACATTGCTTCAGGAACTTCAGAGAACACCAGAGTGGTGATTGATCATGGGGCAGTTCCAATATTCGTTCAGTTGCTTCACTCACCGAGCGATGATATCAGAGAACAGGTAGCACTTTTAACCAGTGTTATTACGTGATACACCATTGTGTATCGCAAAACCCGTATTTTTGCGGGTTTCCTTGGTTTATTCAAAGCTCCCCTAGCATTGTTCTTGGCCTCTTTGGTGTTAAGGCTCTAAAAACGTGCTCTACGACAGAGTTGTCTTACGCGTATCGTATCGTGTATCGCTGGGCTCTACGATACGGGCGTATCGTATCGTACTTTAATATTAAAATAATGCAAAATTAATTAAAAATTAATAAAAATTAATAAAAATCCGAAAAAAATCGACAAAAATAAGGAAAAATTCAGAAAAAATCTGGTAATTGCTTTAAATTCATATACTGTAAGTTTAGTACAGACTGAGTATTCAACACTAAATAATTGCATCTCAATTTATATATTTTGAATTCAAAAAATGAAATACACATTAATGACACAGTTACATTTTACAAATTGTAATAAGGATCATCAACTAAATAATCTTCATCTTCTCCTTGTTGCAGATCCTCATCATCATCATCAGCGATAACTTCTTCTTGAAAATCAAATTCTTCATCTCCTTGATATTGTTGTTGCGCTCCTTCCAAATTAATCCAAGCGACGTCTTCTTCAGTTAGGAGGGCATTTTCTTCAGTGTCTTCCATAACCCAATCTTCTAATATATCAAAATTATCCAAACTTAGATCGAAGTGACTTTCTTCTCTATTTACTTTTTTTAATTGCCTACGACAAACAAAGATAAACAATTAGTAAATAATATTAACAATTGAAGACTGAAGTTAAACTATATTGAATTGAAAATTTGAAAGTAATACAACATTACCTTTCACGAAGGTGCTTGAAAATTTGAAAGTAATACAATATTACCTTTCACGAAGGTGCATGTTACAACGAATATAAACTAAATCATTTAGTCTTTTGTGCTCCACCCTGTTGCGCTTCTTTGTATGGATGTGTTCAAAAACACTCCAATTTCTTTCACAACCTGTTGCACTATAGGTTTGACTTAAGACTCTCACTGCAAAATCTTTAAGGTTTGGACAATCAGTTTCAAACCTGTTCCACCAAACATCTGTAGAAAAAGACAAACATTATAGACATAATCCACAATAATGTAGGATGAAACTTAAATATGAAAATAAACAATTTACCTGGACGCATCGTACTGCGGTTGCGAATTGCAACAAGCAAACCCATCAAGTGAAGAGCATTATCATATATCTCCATCTCTCGATGTATCACATCTGCTATGCTCTCATCAGGGACTAATCTGTCGATGCATTCAATGATTCCTCGATTAACCTCATCGTCCATTTTGAAGATTGTTGAGTACCTCAATGATTTTAGATAGTAGGCTGTTGCATGAATAGGCTGATGCAATTGTTTATTCCATCTACTATCAATTATTTTTCACACGGGTACATAATCTCTTTTTTTTCCATTAAAGTTATTTCTGATTGCTTCTTTTGCCCTGTCCATGGCTTCATAAAGGTAGCCCATAGATGGTTTCTCCTCGCTGTCAGCCAATCTCAAAACTTTCACTAAATGACAAGTAATTTTCAATAATATGATACATGTATTCCAAAATGAACTTCTAAAAACCGTTTCTGCAATCTCATTCAATTTTCTGTTCCTTCTGTTTTGAGGCAACTCTGCAAATTGTTGCCACTTATCTGAGGAGAACATTCTCTTTAAAGCTTGCTTCTGTCTCACAATACTCTGTACAGATAAGAAGTTTGTTGCAAACCGAGTTGCAGTTGTGCGAAGAAGCTCTGCACCTTCTGTGTATCTCCTCATCATACACAAAACAAATGCATGGTTGTAAATGAATTTTGTAATATCTTGGCAACACTCAGTTGTTGCCTTTATTTCATCCATCTCACCAATGTCCTCGAGGATGAGATCTAAACAATGGGCTGCACATGGTGTCCAGTAGAAAGTCCCATAAATATCAGCTAACTCCTTTCCGGCTGCTTTGTAGTTAGCTGCATTATCTGTAATCAATTGGACTACATTTTCTAGCCCAACCTCTTGTATAACCTTATCAAATTCCTCTCGTAGGATCTCTGCAGTGTGCCTCTCTTCTGACATATCTAGAGATCTCAAAAACATGAGTCCTTTAGGATAATATACAAGAAAGTTTAGCAATGTCCTTCCTCGCCTATCGGTCCATCCATCTGCCATGATAGTGCATCCTGTTTCCTTCCACGATTGTCTTAAAGTCGAACAATATTGCTGCACTTCAATGACGGTCTGATCTAATATCTTCCCTCTCAACTTCTGATAAGAGGGCATCCTGTATCCCGGACCAATGTTAGCAATTGCATCTGCCATTGCTTGAAAATAAAAACTTTTTGCTGTATTAAATGGAATGCATGCATCATAAAACCATCTGCCCACTGCATGCCCACTGCAAGGTCTGCTTGATCATGCAGTTGTTCTGAAGCCATAGCAGCACGAATTCCTGGATGAGCACCAGGTGTAGTGGAAGGAGCAAAGAACGAATGTATGCTAGAAGAAGAAGCTCTTCCTCTACTCCTTCCTAAACTTCCTCTTCTGCCACCTCCAAAGTCTTCAGCTGCAACCCTCTTTCTCCTGCTATGTGTACGCGAACTGCTATTACCAATATTTGTTCTAGCATCTGAAGGCAAACTATCAGTGAATCCAACTCCAGTGGCAGTAGCATCATCAGCTTCTTCACACATTTGGAAATCATTCTTTTGTTGTCTCCTTTCCTGTATGCTCTCAATCATCTGCAAGCATTGCCATTTAATACCTTCTGGCACACTTCTGCCTGTGCATGGTGCAACTTCTTTCCTGGTTCCTGTTAGGTGGTGTTTCAACCTTGAAATTCTACCACTAACCACCTTTTCACAAAATAAACATATGATTTTTAACCTTGAACCCTCAACTGGTATACCCCACTGCCATGCCAGATCATCAGACTTTGAATGAGAGTCTCTACCACCCCTTCCTGCCATCTCAATGGAGTAGTACTTTAATTCAAACAAAAACCTGAAAATAAAAGCACTTCATAAATCCCCTAATATTCAAATAACACTCAAATCGAGTGTCTCCCACTTCATGAATGCAATAAAAATCGTATACAAACACTTAATAACTTCATATTTTGTCATTCAAAAAAAAAATGAAATAACAAAAAAAATAACAAATATAAAAGGAAAAAATAGAAAAAACATTCAAAATATACCTAAATTCGAGTTTGGAGGCTTGGACGGACACCGTAGGGCACGATTTTAGAGCTTTGAACACCAAGGAGGCGAAAACCGACTCTTCTCGGGCTGGGACCCTTTATAAGGGTCTCAGGGCGTATCGCCTGTATCGTACGATACGGTGCGATACGCCCGCACCTGCGATACGGGCCCCCGTATCGTACAATACGGTGCGATACGGACAACACTGCTCTACGATGTTCGTGCAAGCTTCCTAACTCGGATTTGGGTATATTTTTAGTGTATTTCTTCTTTTTCTCCTTTGTATTTGTTGTTTATTTTATTTTATTTTATTTGTATTTTTCTTTTTTTGAATGACAAAATATGAAGTTATTAAGTGTGTGGATATGATTTTTATTGCATCCATGAAGTGGGAGACACTCTATTTGAGTATTATTTGACGATTGGGGATTTATGAAGTGCTTTTATTTTCAGGTTTTTGTTTGAATTAAAGTACTCAATTGAGATGGTAGAGACTCCCATTCTAAGTTTGATGATCCGGCATGGCAGTGGGGTATACCGGTTGAGGGTTTCAGATTAAAGATCAGATGTTTATTTTGTGAGAGGATGGTTAGTGGTGGAATTTCACGGTTGAAACACCACCTAACAGGGACTAGAAAAGAAGTTGTTCCTTGCACAGACAGAGTTAGAAGTTTGCCAGAAGGTATTAAATGGCAATGTCTTTAGATGATTGAGAGTATACAAGAGAGGAAACAACAAAAGGATGATTTGAAGATGTTTGAAGAAGATGATGATATTGGATTTGGATTCACTTACAGTTTGCCTTAAGATGCCAGAACAGAGATGAGTAGTAGCAGTTCACGAGCACATAGCAGGGGAAAGAGGGTTGCTGAAGACTTTGGAGGTGGTAGAAGAGGAAGTTCACGAAGGAGTAGAGGAAGAAATGCTTCTAGCATACATTCATTTTTTTCCTCCTACCATTACACCTGGTGCTCAACCTGGAATTCGTGCTGCTATGGCTTCAGAACAACTGCATGATCAGGCAGACCTTGTAGTGGGCAGATGGTTTTATGATGCATACATTCCATTTAATACAGCAAACAGTTTTCATTTTCAAGCAATGACAGATGCAATTGCTAACATTGGTCTAGGATACAAGATGTTATCAGAAGTTGAGAGGAAAGATCTTAGATAAGACCGTTATTGAAGTGCAAGAATATTGTTTGACGTTGAGAGAGTCATGGAAGGAGACATGTTGCACTATCATGGTAGACAAATAGGCGAGGAAGGACCTTGCTAAACTTTCTTGTCTACTGTCCTAAAAGGCTTATGTTTTTGAGATCTCTAGACATGTCAGAGGAGAGGCACACTGCAAATATCCTACGGCAAAAATTTGATAAGGTTATACAAGAGGTTGGGCTAGAAAATGTAGTCCAATTGATTACAAATAATGCAGCTAACTACAAATCAAATGAGAAGGAGTTAGCTGATATTTATGGGACTTTCTAGTGGACACCATGTGCAACCCATTGTTTAGATCTCATCCTTGAGGACATTGGTGAGATAGATGAAATAAAGGCAGCAACTGAGTGTTGCTAAGATATCACAAAATTCATTTACAACTATGCATTTGTTTTGTGTATGTTGAGGAGATATACAGAAGGTGTAGAGCTTCTTCGAACAGTTGCAACTTGGTTTGTAATAAACTTTTTATCTGTACATAGTATTGTGAGACAGAAGCAAGCATTGAAGAGAATGCTCTTCTAAAATGAGTGGCAACAATTTGCAGAGTTGTCTCAGGACAGAAGAAACAAAAAGTTAAATGAGATTTTCAAGACAGTCTTCAGGAGTACATTTTGGAATACATGTGTTAGACTGTTGAGGATTATATGTCCATTAGTAAAGGTTTTGAGATTGACTGATAGCGAGAAGAAACCATCTATGGTATTCAATTAAATTTTGACATGAGGTTGTAATAATGGAGCGTAGTCTCCCCCCAAGATGTAATAACTTGGTTTGACACACAAGCACCCACGTGCACTTGAGCCTTTCCGCTCTTAGCTGCACACCTTTTTGCACACACACGGGCCTTGACAGTCCCTAAGATATAATTCTATTTATATAAGTACTGCGTGTGTTTTCATTTAAGTCGTGGGTGTTGTCTTTCAATTCTACACTCACACACATTGAGCTTTCACTCTTACTCCCAAGACCCTAATAAGGGCCATATTGCAATTCAATTCGGGGTTTTCATTCAAGTTGTGTGCGTAGTCTTTCAATTCCACACTCACACACTTTCGCTCTTACTCCCAAGACCCTAATAAGGGCCATATTGCAATTTAATTCGGGGTTTTCATTCAAGTTGTGTGAGTAGTCTTTCAATTCCACACTTTCGCTCTTACTCCCAAGACCCTAATAAGGGCCATATTGCAATTCAATTTGGGTTTTACATTACAAGTCGTGTGAGTTGTCTTTACATATATACACAACACCCACGCACACGTTGGCGACCTTCGGGCCCATATATATATATATAGTTGTATTTCCCTTCCGCATGTCTTTAAGATTTGGGTTTTAAGGTTCAGCTGTGTGAGTAGTCTTTCCATATATACACGACACACACTTACACAATTGAGCCTTTCTGCTTTTAAGATATAGCCATATTTCCCTTTTGCAATTTCTCTTTTGCAATTTACATTTACGCAATTTTCCTTAAGCATTGTCTTTCAATTTCGGGTTTTCCCTTGGAGTTGTGTGAGTTTGCATTACATATTCGCCATACTACGAGCTAGGACGCATATTGCATCAAAGCAAGCCCCATACTCTCGTGCAAAAATCGCCCAACTTAGGTCACTTGCGCACACACCTAGTTGGCCTAAATAGCATAAAATTGAAAAGATGTAGGCACTTGCAAATCCCACATGAAATAAAATCTGCAACAATACAAACAAAACCCAAATCAAACACATCGTACATTTTCAAAGAGGTTACTTGTTTAAAAAACGACTTTGCTAAGCGTACAGACTGACCCTTGTGCGTCGGTGCAAGAAAGTCTGCGACGAAAAGAGCTCACTTGCTCACAGTCTCCCCAAACGAGTCAGATTTTCAAAACTTACTTCGCTAGCTTGAGTAAGCTAGCTGACACGCCCTTTTTATAAAAATGACTTAGACATACGAAAAGGTTCACTTCAGGCCTAAAGAACCAGGAGTGAAGATTTTCCGTGTCTACAGATTTGGCATGTCTGGTGGGACCCAGGTCTTAAAACTTTGATAAAACAAACAAAACTCTTGAATTTTTTTTCCAAAAAGTGTTTTCAAAATTCGATTCAAAAATTTGCAAGAAAATGGATAAAAAGCTGCAATAATCCTCGTTGAGTAAACTAAAGAAGGCTTTCAAAACAGATAAAGCCCAAAAAGAGCTTGATGATATTTCAAAAGATGGATGCTTTAAGTAAGGAGCTTAAAGCCCATCGATCACATAGCAGCTCTTCTAGGGCACATAAAGATCATGAATTAAAAACCGATCTCAAACTCACGAAGGATTGGAGATTAAAGACGAATCCTGAAAAAGGGGTGAGTCATCCACTCCTAAATCTCAAAGCTTTTCAAAATCCATAGAAAAATCAAAAAAAGATTTGTCTATTTCAAAAAATCAAAAAAATCTTGAAATCTTGCAAAAAAACAAAAAAATTGAAAAACAAAATTTTGAAATTTCGAAAAATTCAAGTGAAGTTCCTAAGTCTAGGCACACACACAGTGGGACATGAAACTCACACCCCACAAAAAGACGAGAGTGAAAAACAAGGAGGTTTCGAAAAGGAACGCCTCGTGAAGCCACGGGAACTCAAGACAGAGTTGCTCGGGAAAACGTCTTACTCTCACCCTCAAAAGGTAGACAAGCCACAAAGAGGTATACCTGAAACCTATCCTTCTCAAAACTCTCCTTCATATAGGGTCAAACCCACAAATTGTGCCAAAATTTGAGGATTTTCAAGGTGTGCCAAATATCCCGCACCACCCAAAAGAATTTCAAAAACAAAAAGAAGTTCAAAAAATGGTAGACATGGAGACCTCTAATGCATGCATCGACATCTTAGGAGCTCATAACAACCTTACCATAGAAAAACCCACTTCTTTAAGCCTAGTCTTGTGCCCTGGAACCAAGGCTATGGCTTCGAAACAAAAAAATCCATCTCTAGGGGCACCACGAGTTGCACCTAGAGAGCAGGTCAAAAATTTCAAGGGTGCAAGCTTGGCTTCCCTTGAAGAGTATGTCTCCAAAACCCAGGTTGTGTGGAAGCCCGAGTCTTCCGCCATCCTGAAAAATCCAAAGTATCTCAAGGGACCAAGCATGGTTAGCATGGTTTTCCTTGAAAACAAAATCTCCCAAACCCAGGTCGTGTGGAAGCTCAAGTCTTCCCTCACCCTGAAAAATCCAAAGTCTCTCAAGGGACCAAGCACGGCTTCCCTTGAGAACAAAATCTTCCAAAATGGGGTTATCTGGAACCATAAGTCTTCCAAAATCCTGAAATATCCAAAATCCTTCGAGGGAACAAGCTTGGCTTCCCTTGAAGAAAAATTCTCCCAAAAGCAGGTTGTGTGGAAGCTCAAGTCTTCTATCACACTGCAACATCCAAAGCAGTGTTGTCTGACGCGTATCGTATCGTGTATCGCTGGGCTCCACGATACGGGCGTACCGTATCGTATCGTACTTTAATATTAAAATAATATAAAAATAATTAAAAATTAATAAAAAATAGTAAAAAATCGAAAAAAATCAGGAAAAAATCAGGAAAAATCTGATAATTGCTTTAAATTCATATAATGTAAGTTTAGTACAGATTGAGCATTCAACATTGAACAATTGCATCCAAATTTATATATTTTGAATCCAAAAAATAAAATACAGACATAGTTTACACTTTACAGTACACTACAGTTACATATAATGTTACATTTTACAAATTGTAATCAGGATCATCAACTAAATAATCTTCATCTTCTCCTTGTTGCAGATCCTCATCATCATCAACCACGCCCACACCTTCTTCTTCAAAATCAAATTCTTCATCTCCATAATGTTGTTGCGCTCCTTCCAAATTAATCCAGGCAACGTCTTCTTCTGTTAGGAGGGCATTTTCTTCAGTGTCTTCCATAATCCAATCTTCTAATATATCAAAATTATCCAAACTTATTGGATCGAACTGACTTTCTTCTCTATTTACTTTTTTTAATTGCTTACGACACAAACAAAGATAAACAATTAGTAAGTAATATTAACAATTGAAAACTGAAGTTAAATAATATCGAATTGAAAATTTGAAAGTAATACAACATTACCTTTCACGAAGGCGCATGTTACAACGAATATAAACCAAATCATTAAGCCTTTTGTGTTCCAACCTGTTGCGCTTTTTTGTATGGATGTGTTCAAAAACACTCTAATTTCTTTCACAACCTGTTGCACTACAGGTTTGGCTTAAGACTCTAACTGCAAAATCTCTAAGGTTTGGACAATCACTTCCAAACCTGTTCCACCAAACATCTGTAAAAAAAATATAAACATTAGAGACATAATAATCCACAGTAATGTAAGATGCAACTTAAATATGAAAATAAACAATGTACCTGGACGCATCGTAGAGCGGTTGCGAATTGCAACAGGCAAACCCATCAAGTGAAGAGCATTATCATATATCTCCATCTCTCGATGTATCGCATCTACTATGCTCTCATCAGGGACTAATCTGTCGATGCATTCAATGATTCCTCGATTAACCTCACCGTCCCTTTTGAAGGTTGCTGAGTACCTCAATGATGGGTTTAGATAGTAGGCTGCTGCATGAATAGGCTGATGCAATTGTTTATTCCATCTACTATCAATTATTTTCCACACGGGCACATAATCTCTTTTTTTTCCATTAAAGTTATTTCTGATTGCTTCTTTTGCCCTGTCCATGGATTCATCTCATAGATGGTTTCTCCTCGCTGTCAGCCAATCTCAAAACTTTCACTAAAGGACAAGTAATTTTCAATAATCTGATACATGCATTCCAAAATGAACTTCTAAAAACCGTTTCTGCAATCTCATTTAACTTTCTGTTCCTTCTGTTTTGTGGCAACTCTGCAAATTGTTGCCACTCATCTGAGGAGAACATTCTCTTTAAAGCTTGCTTCTGTCTCACAATACTCTGTACAGATAAGAAGTTTGTTGCGAACCGAGTTGCAGCTGTGCGAAGAAGCTCTGCACCTTCTGTGTATCTCCTCATCATACATAAAACAAATGCATGGTTGTAAATAAATTTTGTAATATCTTGGCAACACTCAGTTGTTGCCTTTATTTCATCCATCTCACCGATGTCCTCGAGGATGAGATCTAAACAATGGGCTGCACATGGTGTCCAGTAGAAAGTCCCATAAATATCAGCTAACTCCTTTCCGGCTGCTTTGTAGTTAGCTGCATTATCTGTAATCAATTGGACTACATTTTCTAGCCCAACCTCTTGTATAACCTTATCAAATTCCTCTCGTAGGATCTCTGCAGTGTGCCTCTCTTCTGACATATCTAGAGATCTCAAAAACATGAGTCCTTTAGGACAATATACAAGAAAGTTTAGCAATGTCCTTCCTCACCTATCGGTCCATCCATCTGCCATGATAGTGCATCCTGTTTCCTTCCACGATTGTCTTAAAGTCGAACAATATTGCTGCACTTCAATGACGGTCTGATCTAATATCT
Organism: Brasenia schreberi; assembly: GCA_036023115.1. Classification (NCBI taxonomy): domain Eukaryota; kingdom Viridiplantae; phylum Streptophyta; class Magnoliopsida; order Nymphaeales; family Cabombaceae; genus Brasenia; species Brasenia schreberi. The sequence continues at coordinate 19,362,661 of JAYKKT010000090.1, forward strand.
TCCCTCTCAACTTCTGATAAGAGGGCATCCTGTATCCCGGACCAATGTTAGCAATTGCATCTGCCATTGCTTGAAAATGAAAACTGTTTGCTGCATTAAATGGAATGCATGCATCATAAAACCATCTGCCCACTGCAAGGTCTGCTTGATCGTGCAGTTGTTCTGAAGCCATAGCAGCACGAATTCCTAGCTGAGCACCAGGTGTAGTGGAAGGAGGAAAGAACGAATGTATGCTAGAAGAAGAAGCTCTTCCTCTACTCCTTCCTGAACTTCCTCTTCTGCCACCTCCAAAGTCTTCAGCTGCAACCCTCTTTCTCCTGCTATGTGTACGCGAACTGCTATTACCAATATTTGTTCTAGCATCTGAAGGCAAACTATCAGTGAATCCAACTCCAGTGGCAGTAGCATCATCAGCTTCTTCACACATTTGGAAATCATCCTTTTGTTGTCTCCTTTCCTTTCCTGTATGCTCTCAATCATCTGCAAGCATTGCCATTTAATACCTTCTGGTACACTTCTAACTCTGCCTGTGCATGGAGCAACTTCTTTCCTGGTTCCTGCTAGGTGGTGTTTCAACCTTGAAATTCTACCACTAACCACCTTTTCACAAAATAAACATCTGATTTTTAACCTTGAACCCTCAACTGGTATACCCCACTACCATGCCGGATCATCAGACTTTGAATGAGAGTCTCTACCACCCCTTCCTGCCATCTCAATAGAGTACTTTAATTCAAACAAAAACCTGAAAATAAAAGCACTTCGTAAATCCCCCAATCTTCAAATAACACTCAAATCGAGTGTCTCCCACTTCATGAATGCAATAAAAATCGTATACACACACTTAATAACTTCATATTTTGTCATTCAAGAAAAAAAACCCGAAATAACACAAAAAACAATAAATATAAAGGAAAAAAGGAAAAAAACATTAAAAATATACCTAAATCCGAGTTTGGAGGCTTGGACGGACACCGTAGGGCACGATTTTAGAGCTTTGAACACCAAGGAGGCGAAAACCGACTCTTAGGGAACTTGAAGAACCCAAAAGGAGAGAGGAAACCCGCGAAAAATCGTGGGTTTCTCTCGGGCCGGGACCCTTTATAAGGGTCCCAGGGCGTATCGCCCGTATCGTACAATATGGGCGATACGCACCGTATCGTGCGATACGGGCCGTATCGCACGATACGGTGCGATACGCCCGCACCTGCGATACGGGGGCCCATATCGTATCGTGGTGGCCCACGATACAATACGTACGATACGGTGCGATACGGACAACACTGATCCAAAGTCTCTCGGGGGACCCAGCTTGGTTTCCCTTGAAGGCAAAATCTCCCAAACCCAGGTCGTGTGGAAGCTCAAGTCTTCCCTCGTCCTGAAACATCCAAAGTACTTCAAAGGGCCAGGTTGGGCTTCCTTTGAAGAAAAACCCTCCCAAAACAGGGTTGTATGGAAGCCCAAGTCTTCCATCACCCCTGAATCCAAACTCCCAATAACCAAAAGGGTATATATTCCTGACATGAACGATTCCATGTTCCAAGACCATGATTTATACCAAAACTTTTCGAAAAGCAAAAAGTCTTGGAACATGATTCTGAATATGGGATATAAACCCTACGCGGGCCTGAGAACCCGAAACCAAGGTAGGCTAGAACCTTTCCTACCTAGAGCCAATAGGGAACGATATGGACTGGGCTACAGCCACTCATACCCCCAGAGCCACCATCTAAGACCATATGGGTCAAGGGTGCCTTGTAGAACCTCTAAAACCGAAATCCATGTCTTAGACCTATTAATTAGAGTCTGATTCATGAATGTTTTCTTTGTAGGTTCAATGGAAGATCCCTACTTTTGAAAAAACCAAAAAAATTGGATATTACCAAAAACCAAAAAAAAATTGAAAACCCTCAAAATCTCAAAAACATTTGAAAAACTAAAAATTCCAAAAAAGAAATTTGTTTCAAAAGCCTTTGGCCATGTACAAAGCCCATTTTCGAAAAATTATAAAAATGCTTTCGAAAATTGTATATACTCCCAAGAACCCAAGTATCCAAAAAGCTAGTCCTGTTCACCCTTTTGCCTAGAGCTTTTTCAAAACTGAAAAGCTCGAGAATCACCAAAGTAATGAGGAGTAAACACCTTCAAGCTTCTTGAACTTCGCAAAATCCTTGACTTATGGAAAATTGGGGATTTTTAGAAATAAGTTTAACCCATAGTGTGGAAAATCATTGATAATAGATGGAATAAACAATTGCATCAGACAACATATTATCTAAACCCATCATTTAGGTACTCAACAAGCTTCAAAAGGGACATTGAGGTTAATCGAGACATCATTGATTGTATAGATATATTAGTTCCTGATGAGAGCATAGCAGATGCTATACATCAAGAGATGGAGATCTATGATAATGCTCTTCACTTTATGGGTTTGCATGTAGCAATCCACAATCGCACTACTATGCTTCTAGGTAAATTGTTTATCTTCGTATTTAAGTTTCTTAAATCAACTTGTCTTATATTATTGTGGATTATGTCTCTAATGTTTGTCTTTTTCTACAGATGTTTGGTGGAATAGGTTTGGAATTGATTGTCCGAACCTTAAGGATTTTGGAGTCAAAGATTTGAGTCAAACCTGTAGTGCAACTGGTTGTGAAAGGAATTGGAGTGTCTTTGAACACATCCATACAAAAAAGTGCAACAGGTTGGAACATAAGTGACTGAATGATTTAGTTTTTATTCATTGTAACATGCATCTTCGTGAAAGGTAATGTTGTATTACTTAGTACTTAAATGTTCTATTCAATAAATTGTTTGACGTCAATTGTTAATATTATTTACTAATTGCTTATCTTTCTTTGTTGTAGGTAATTAAAAAAAGTAAATAGACAAGAAAACCAATTTGATCCAATAAGTTGGATAATTTTGATATATTAGAAGACTGGATTATAGAAGATAGTGAAGAAAATGCCATCCTAACTGAAGAAGACATTGCATGGATTAATTTGGAAGGAGCGCAATAATAGTATGAAGGAGATTAATAATTTGATTTCCAAGCAGAATGTGCTGCTGTTGATGATGAGGATCTTCAGCAAGGAGAAAATGAAGATTATTTAGTTGATAATCCTGATTACAATTTATAAAATGTAAATGTATTTCATTTTTTTATTCAAAATATGTAAATTTGGATACAATTGTTCAATGTTGAATGCTCAATATGTACTAAACTTTGCATTATATAATTTAAAGCATTTACCAGATTTTTCTAGATTTTTTTTGGAATTTTACTATTTTTTCTTGATTTTTTAAATATTTTTTAATATTTTTTTAATATTAAAGTACGATACGGGCGATACGATACGATACGCCCATATCGTGGAGCCCAGCGATATGCGATACAATACGCGTAAGACAATACTGCTTTTAACATTTTGTCTTTGGCTTTAAGTATTATGTCTACGTCAGATGGCTGAGTTCAAGTGCTGGTGTAGTTGAAGGACGCGTAAATTTTCAAAAATCATGTATATGGGGACATGACTATATAACTAATTTAACAACTACAACTAGATGGAGTCGGCTACATGGATTCTTTGTTTCATGCAGCCCTATCATAATTTATAGAATTCATGGTAAATAAGTCCGACAAAGTTTTACGTTGGTTGTCGGAACTTAGAAGCCTAACGCAACCCTTCTCCTTTATTGGGCTTGGGATCGACAATGCAAGGGTGATTCCCAAATTGTATATATTATTTTATATAATCAATAATATCTAATAAAACTACCTAGAATTTCAGTTTGGTAAGTTAATCACCAATAAAGATCTTAATTCTGTTAGATGCATCAAAGACGAGGATGAGAAAATTTTTGTGGCAAATGTTGATATAAGAAATAGATGGAAAAACTATTTTTTATAAGCTTTTTAATGAAAATAAAGATGTTAGTATTAGCTTAGGAGAGTTAGCCAAATCAAAAAAGTATATAAACCACAATTTCTACAGACGTATTCAAAAGAACGAAGTGAAAGAGACTCTGAAACATATAAAGGGTGGTAAATCGGTAGGACCAGACAATATTCTTATAGAAGTTTGGAAAATACTAGGAGAAATAGGAATCACTTGGCTCACAAGACTATAACAACTAAGCCTTTTCCCATACTAGACGGGGTCGGCTACATGGATTATTTGTTTCCACAGATCCCTATCGTGTGTCATGTTAGCAGTTACCTCACAACAAGACTATTTAATGAAATATGGAGAAACTAAAAGATGCTTGAGGAATGGAGAGCGAGTACACTTATACCCATATATAAGAATAAGGGAGACATTTAGAATTATGCGAATTATCGATGTATCAAGTTAATGAGTCATACTATGAAATTGTGGGAAAGAATTATCGAACATAGGTTAAGATAAGTATCAAGTACAATAGAAAACCAATTTGGATTCATGCCTGGCAGATCTACTGTTGAAGTGATTCACCTTTTGAGACGTCTTATGAAACATTTTAGAGTAAAAAAGAAAGACATTCACATGATATTTATTGATCTAGAAAAAGTTTACGATAGGGTATTGTGAGAGGTTCTTTGGAGAACCTTGACATACATTAACCTTATAAGAGACATGTACGATGGTTTAAAAACATGTGTGAAGACTCATGAAGGAATGACAGACTTCTTTGAAGTTAATATTGGATTACATCAAGGATCAACTTTAAGTCCATACTTATTTATAATGGTGATTGATGAGTTAACAAAACATATTGAAGATGAAGTACCTTGGTGTATGTTATTTGCAAATGACATTGTGTTAGTGGAAGAGTCTAAGTAAAAAGTTAATAGAAAATTGGAACTATAGAGAGAAGCATTAGAAAGCAAAGGCTTTTGACTTAGTAGAACAAAGACAGAATATGTGGAATATAAGTTTGATCATTTGGTTACTTTAGAGGACGTAGAAATTAAAATTGGCACACATTGCATCTCCCAAAAGGAAAGTTTTAAATACCTAGGGTCAAATTTTCAGAGTGATGGAAGAATTGATGGAGATGTTATGCATAGAATTAATGATGGTTAAAATGGAGAGGAGCATCAGGTGTTCTTTGTGATAAGAAGATACCATTAAAGTTAAAAGGTAAATATTATAGAGTAACAATTAGACCTGCTATGTTTCATTGTTCTGAGTGTTGGGCAGTTAACCATCAACATGTACAAAAAAATGTCTATGACAGAAATGAAGATGTTGAGATGGATGAGTGGTCATACAAGAAAAGGCCGTATACATAATGAGGTTATTAGAAACAAATTAGGAGTGGCACCAATAGAGGATAAAATGAGAGAATATCATTTAAGATGGTTTGGACATATATAAAGAAGATCAGAAGAACATGTAAGAAGGTATGAAAAACTAAATTTTGAAAGTATTAAAAGAGGTGGAGGACGACCACAAAAGTGTTGGAAAGAAACAATAAAGAATGATCTAGCTTATTGTGAGTTAATCGCTAACATGGCACATGATAGAGCTTTGTGGAAACAAAGAATCCATGTAGCCAACCCCATCTTGTATGGGAAAAGGCTTTGTTGTTGTTGTTGTAAGTTAATCACCAATAAAGTAATAATTGGTTAGTATTCATTGTCATAGTGAGATAACAGTAAAAATTATTCAAAACTAATAGAGTTGAGTTGCCAGTGGAGAAGCATGGGCGTTGAGTATGGACGTTTCCGATATGGGTGCAGCACACTAGTAGAAGTGTCTATGTGAGATAGGATTATATATGAATCGCTGGCTCTGACATTAAGACATTTTCATACTCTTTGTGTAGGCTGTGTGGGCCTTGGGAAATGTTGCTGGTGACTCTCCAAAATGTAGAGATTTGGTACTCAGCCATGGTGCCTTGATCCCAATGTTGTCCCAGCTAAATGAGTATGCAAAGCTTTCCATGTTAAGAAATGCCACTTGGACTGTATCAAACTTCTGTCGAGGCAAGCCACAGCCACCATTTGATCAGGTCGGCAAGATGGATATTTCTGAGTGTTAGTTGTACTCCTTATTCTACATGCTGATGCTGTGCTCATTCTTGATGCAGACAAGACCTGCGCTTCCAGTGCTCCAGCGTCTCATACACTCAACTGATGAAGAGGTGTTGACTGATGCCTGCTGGGCACTTTCTTACCTTTCTGATGGAACAAACGACAAAATACAAGCAGTTATTGATGGTGGAATTTTCCCTAGACTCGTTGAGCTTCTCCTGTATGTTTTTCTGCATATTTATTTCCACGTTTCTATGATTTGTACCTCATGGTGTTTTACTACATCAAAGAGCTTTCCATCGGTTCTTCTAATCAGTAAGTTCTATTCGTGTTATTAGTATTGCCATTTTTTGAAAGGAAAGCTGGGGCTAGGCAGACCCCTGCCTGATGCACACTCGGAATTGAAGTCCTGACCTTTTTGTCAGAGAGTCGACCCCTATCCAGTGAGATGCCCCCATAGGGCCTCTATCTGTTTTGTTAGGAAAAGGCAAAACTTACGTAATTTTTTTCTTTTTCTTGCTTTCTGAATAGTCATCCTTCACCTTCAGTGCTTATTCCTGCGCTTCGTACAGTTGGAAATATCGTCACTGGTGATGATCAACAAACTCAGGTATGTGACGTTGATGACCAGTTCTTTTTGGTTTATCAAGTGGTTGTGGTGTTAGTATCTTATGTTTACTTGTGGTTTTTGAGTTTCATGTGACTTGCTCCACAGTATTGAGGAATCCACTGAACTTTTTCACTTGTATGGCAATGTTTGGGAGGTTCATGTTTGAATTTGTACCACGATATACTGTCACTTTTTTTGTGTGCATCGGTGTTTGCATGTGTGTGGCTGTGTGCCTGTCTGCGGGGAACTTTTAAGTTGGACTAGCTTTCCAACCAGGATAATTTGCAAGGCGTTTAGAGATGGTGAACTGTGTTAATGCCTGTTACTATGTTTTCTCCACCATCTATCTTATGGTAGGTATCCTTTTCATGTAACAATGGCAGATGCATATCATTTGTTCGAGAGCTGTTAACAGGGAGTCAGGAACCTTAGTGTTTATTTAGTTAACAGTTTACTCCCTCTGATATCTACAACAACAACAACTAAGCCTTTTCCCATACTAGACGGGGTCGGCTACATGGATTCTTTGTTTCCACAGATCCCTATCATGTGCCATGTTAGCAGTTAACTCCCAATAAGCTAGATCATTCTTTATTGTTTCTTTCCAACACTTTTGTGGCCGTCCTCTACCTCTTTTAATACTTTCCAAATTTAGTTTTTCTAACCTTCTTATAGGTTCTTCTTTTGATCTTCTTTCTATATGTCCAAACCATCTTAAACGATGTTTTCTCATTTTATCCTCTATTGGTGTCACTTCTAATTTGTTTCTAATAACCTCATTATGTATACGGTCTTTTCTTGTATGACCACTCATCCATCTCAACATCTTCATTTCTGTCACAGACATCTTTTGTACATGTTGATGATTAACTGCCCAACACTCAGAACCATAAAACATGGCAGGCCTAATTGCTGCTCTATAATATTTACCTTTTAACTTTAATGGTATCTTCTTATCACAAAGAATACCTGATGCTCCTCTCCATTTTAACCAACCAGCATTAATTCTATGTGTAACATCTCCATCAATTCTTCCATCACTCTGAAAAATTGACCCTAGATATTTTAAACTTTCCTTTTGGGGAATGCAATGTGTGCCAATTTTAATTTCCATGTCCTCTGAAGTAACCAAATATTAAACTTACATTCCATATATTCTGTCTTTGTTCTACTAAATCGGAGGCCTTTGCTTTCTAATGTTTCTCTCCATAGTTCCAATTTTCTATTAACTTTTTTCTTAGACTCCTCCACTAATACAATGTCATATGCAAATAACATACACCAAGGTACTTCATCTTGAATATGTTTTGTTAACTCATCCATCACCATTATAAATAAGTATGGACTTAAAGTTGGTCCTTGATGTGACCCAATATTAACTTCAAAGAAGTCTGTCGTTCCTTCATGAGTCCTCACACATGTTTTTGCACCATCATACATGTCTCTTATAAGGTTAATATATGTCAATGGGATACCTCTTTTTTCCAAAGTTCTCCAAAGAACCTCCCTCGGTACCCATAAGCTTTTTCTAGATCAATAAATATCATGTGAAGGTCTTTCTTTTTTGCTCTAAAATGTTCCATAAGATGTCTCAAAAGGTGAATCGCTTCAATAGTAGATCTGCCTGGCATGAATCTAAATTGGTTCTCTGTTGTACTCGATACTTGTCTTAACCTACATTCGATAATTCTTTCCCATAATTTCATAGTATGACTCATTTGTAAATTGCTAAAATTGTTGAAAGAGAATTGGTCCAAGAAGTCCGTTTTCCTTGTGCTTGCTCTGTACGATCAGAAGTCAACATGTACCATTTGTTGCTATGTTCCTTTCCATTTTTTCCTTGGTGCAAATCTGATAGACTAACTGCCTAGTCATTTGAACTTCTGGTGTCCTTTTGTATTTCTTGGGGTTTATATTCGGGGAAACTCAACAACTGCCTTTAATGTCCTTTTACTACCATCAACCTTCTGGTAAATCTTTCTTATTTCCGTCCACCTTCATAAAAATATGATTCTTGGGTTATGACCATGCTTATTATTTCCAGTCTGGGGGTTCCAAGTGGCTGCCATCTTGTAATGCAGCTGATTTTTGCAACAGATGCTTTAATTAAAATCTCAACCTTCTTCGTCTTTTTCGGTTTCAATAATTGGAAAATCTAATGATAGAATCGATGACAGTATGAGCAGCAGTTACATTAATATCTTCAAGTTAATGGAAATATGATGTGCTGTAGTACTACCAGTACCTTTTGACATGCATTAGTCATGATTTCTAGTTAAGGAAGCAGGAGCAGGAAGCGTGAAAGTGTAAGAGGCATTTTAAGAATTAAGAGTAGGTGAAAGTCAGTGATACTAAGTGATGTGTGAATCAAGTGGGAAGTGATATGAAAAATTGAGAAGTAGCATAAGAACTGAATGGTAAGCGATATGGGAACCAAGCTAGAAACATGTGTATGGAATCAAGGAATTGAGTGGGAAGCGAGATGGACTTGAATATGATAACGTATAAAAGGAAATGCATACAAGAAAAGTAATAGGAGGGACATTTTAAAATGAGAGCAGGCTTCCTTATCAACAGAAACAAGTTTCCATCCATTTAAATGAGATGCAGTAAATCCTAGACGAGGAACGTTTCTCTGTTTTGGGGCATCGGTTTCAGGTGATCTTGACTTCGAAAATATCCTTGTCCATTCACAAGTTACTGTAAACGAATAAAAGAGTGGAGTTTGGGGAGAAGGGGTAGTATGGGAATGTTTGAACTCTGTTTTTCATATCCCCTGCCCCTTGTCCTTTCAATGGACTGGAATGGACTCTGGCGCATTCATGAAGTCCGTTCTCTGGTCAGAAAAGGAGTTTGTTGCATTGAGAGTCCGAGGCACAGGTGAGCTTGACTTTTCTGTGTTGGACACCTGTATGTGTCTCTTAGGATACTACATGCATAGCAAGTATTAGAGAGTATGTTTGGATCTCCCTTTTGTTAATTACATGTCCTGCTTGCATTCCATTCAAATGTGTAGTTTATTCTCGATGTAGGAAGTGGCCACAATGTACTCTATGCCTGGTTTCATTCTCTTTTTGGTAATAACATATCTTTGGCATCTGGTAAAAAATTATATATTTTAGCATGCTTTAGATTTTAACTCTGCCCATGTAAGGGATCACCCACCCTTGCATTGCCAGTTCCAAGCCCGGATAAAGGAGGAGGGTTGTGTTAGGCTTCCGACAGCCACCGTAAAACTTTGCTGGATTTTTAACATGGATTACAAAAATTATGAGCATTGCTTTGAGGCGTCCCCGCCTAGCGACGCATTGCAGAGCCCGAATGCAGTGATAAGTAAGCAATGACCACTACATTTTCACCTGAATGTTGTGAATCAATTGCAGAGAGGGTTCCCACATCATGGACGGGTATGGGTAAAGAAGTTAGTCTCGCTATATTGCCGCCCGAATGTAGTGAATAATTTTCAAAGAGGGTCTCCGCATTTTGAATATTGACGGATGCGGGGGGGGTAAGGAAGCTAGTCCTAGATAATAAGATTTGTATTGGTTCTTGGAATATCGGAACATTATCCGGTAAGCTAATGGAGGTGGTAGATACTATGATTCGAAGAAAGATTCATTCTATATTTACAAGAGACAAAATGGGTTGGAGAAAAAGCAAAAGAGATTGATGATACAGGTTTTAAATTATGGTACGCAAGTAAAGAAAAGGCTCGAAACAGAGTTGGTATTATCATAAATAAAGATTTAAAGGATAGTGTTAGACATACAACGATATGGTGACCGAATAATGACGTTGAAATTAGTGTTAGGAGCAGAGGTTTTGAATATAGTTTGTGCTTACGCACCTCAAGTAGGACTAGAAGACACTATAAAGACAACTTTTTGGGAAGAGTTAGATACGGTTATTCAAAAGATTCCACAAAGGGAGATGATTTGTTTAGGAGGAGACTTAAATGAACATGTCGGTAAAGATGCATTAGGATATCAAGGTATTCATGAAAACTTTGGTTTTGGGGATATAAATGAGGAAGGTAGGGAGATTTTAAATTTTGCTATGGTATTTGATCTCTTTATAGTCAATACAATCTTCAAAAAACGAGATGAACATTTAATTACTTATAAGAGTGGCTTATCACAAACACAAATTGATTACTTTATTTGTAGAAAAAAAGATACAGCGTGTTGTAAAGATTGCAAGGTAATTTTAGGAGAAAGCTTAACCACCCAACATCGACTTTTAGTTATGGATTTATAAATAAAAAAATGAAAAAGAAGAAAAGAGTGCATCGAGCTATTCAGACTAAATGGTGGAACCTCAAAAGCGAGAAAGAAGATATATTTAAACAGAAAGTCCTTCAAGGAGATGTTTGAAATTATGTTGGTACACCCTGTGATATGTGGAACAATATGACTATACATATTAGGAAAGTAGCGAAAGATGTGTTAGGTGTATCTAAGGGAGGTGTACCGGCACAAAAAGAAGCTTGGTGGTGGAGTGCAGTAGTGCAAAATAAAATCAAGGCAAAGAGAGCATGTTACAAATTACATTATGCTAAGAAAACTAGTGAAACTTTAGAGACATAAAAAAACAAAGACGGAAGCGGAAAAGGCCGTGAGTGAAGCAAAAGCTAAAATTTGGGAGGATTTATATAAAAAAACTCAACTCAAAAGAGGGTGAAAAAGATATTTTTAGGATAGCTAGGGCTAGATATAAGAAAAATAAAGATCTTAATTATGTTAGATGCATCAAGGACGAGGATGAAAAAATTGTAGTGGGAAATGATGATATAAGAAATAGATGAAAAAACTATTTTTATAAGCTTTTTGATGAAAATAAAGATGTTAGTATTAGCTTAGGAGAGTTAGCCAAATCGGAAAAGTATATAAACCATAATTTCTACCGACGTATTCAAAAGAATGAAGTGAAAGAGGCTCTTAAACATATGAAGGGTGGTAAATCGGTAGGACCAGACAATATTCCTATAAAAGTTTGGAAAATACTAGGAGAAATAGGAATCACTTGGCTCACAAGATTATTTAATAAAATATGGAGAAACCAAAAGATGCTCGAGGAATGGAGAGCAAGTACACTTATACCCATATATAAGAACATGGGAAACATTCCGAATTGTGCGAATTATCGAGGTATCAAGTTAATGAGCCATACTATGAAATTGTGGGAAAGAATTATCGAACGTAGGTTAAGACAAGTATAAGTACAATAACAACAACAACAACAACTAAGCCTTTTCCCATACTAGACGGGGTCGGCTCAAGTATAAGTACAAGAGAGAACCAAATTTGGATTCATGCCAGGCATATATACTGTTAAAGCGATTCACCTTTTGAGACGTTTTATGGAACATTTTAGAGCAAAAAAGAAAGACCTTCACGTGGTATTTATTGATTTAGAAAAAGCTTATGAAAGGATATCGGGAGAGGTTCTTTGGAGAACTTTGGAAAAAAGAGGTATCTCATTGACATACATTAACCTTATAAGAGACATGTACGATGGTGCAAAAACATGTGTGAGGACTCATGAAGGAATGACAAACTTCTTTGAAGTTAATATTGGGTTACATCAAGGATCAACTTTAAGTCCATACTTATTTATAATGGTGATTGATGAGTTAACAAAACATATTCAAGATGAAGTACCTTGGTGTATGTTATTTGGAGATGATACTGTGTTAGTGGAGGAGTCTAAGGAAAAAGTTAATAAAAAATTGGAACTATGGAGAGAAACATTAGAAAGCAAAGGCCTTCGACTTAGTAGAACAAAGACAGAATATATGGAATGTAAGTTTGATCATTCGGTTACTTCAAAGGACATAGAAATTAAATTTGGCACACATTGCATCCCCCAAAAGGAAAGTTTTAAATACATAGGGTCAATTTTTCAGAGTGATGGAAGAATTGATGGAGATGTTACACATATAATTAATGCTGGTTGGTTAAAATAGAGAGGAGCATCAAGTATTATTTGTGATAAGAAGATGCCATTAAAGTACGACCACAAAAGTGTTGGAAAGAAACAATAAAGAATGACCTAGCTTATTGTGAGTTAACTGCTAACATGGCACACGATAGGGATCTCTGGAAACAAAGAATCCATGTAGCCGACCCTGTCTAGTATGGGAAAAGGCTTAGTTGTTGTGGCATTCTTTAGATTTTAACTTATTTGATAGGCCAGTAGCTCAAGCTGTCCCTACCCTAGAATCAGAATTCAGAACATGCTTGTTTTGAGTTTTCAAATGTTGAAATTTGTTGGTTGATAAAAAAATTCTCTTGGTGAAGCTCTGTAATTTTGCATAGGATGAATAAGGATCAATTCTCTGTTTTAATTTCTGGTGCGTTGTTTTCTTTGGTCTTTCTTTGTGGTCCTCAACTCTGTTGGCAGTCGCTTTTTATATTGCCTCTTGAATAAGGCCAACCATGTGTAAGAGACATTTTCAAGTGTTACTTTGTGATGTGTGAAGATTGAATATAGTATTGGTTTTGTTGTGACCCAAAAAAGATATGGTTGCTGCTCCATATCCTTCTTGTTCTTTTCCCCCTTTATTGGTCTTGATTTTCACACTGCAAAGATTGTTCTGTTTTTGAGAGCAAACTTGGATGCATCATTCATTATCTGATACCGTTTCTCTTTTTTCCAGTATGTCATCAACCACCAGGCACTTCCATGTCTGTTGAATCTGTTGATCCACAACCACAAGAAAAGCATAAAGAAAGAAGCATGTTGGACAATTTCAAACATTACTGCTGGAAACAAGCAGCAGATACAGGTAATTCATATCGTTTTTTTTAAGGTGTAAAAACTCAAGGGAAGCCTTGATTTACCCCTCAGTACTGGAAAGTGGGAAATTTTAGCAAATATCTCTTTCAGAACTCAGTCTAGTATGGGAAAAGGCTTAGTTGTTGTTGTTGTTGTTGTTGTATCTCTTTCAGAACTCAGAAAGTTCGTTTATGTAATAACTCTAGATTCTAAATTTTCAAATGGTGTTAAATTTTGCTCCCATCATCCCTAACATATTATACAGGTCTGGTGCACTCCCATATAAAGAAGAAAGGCAACCCTAGGAAGGTTATAACTGTTAGGCTATGTTATCGATAGCGGTTAGCAGGTTGTTAGCGGTCGACCCTGATATAGCGATAGCGGGGATATAGCGGATTTAGTGGTACACTTTTATTTATGATTAAAAAATTATATATATAATGGGTTCTCTAATTTCTAAAAAATATCAAGAAACACTGAAGTTAACAATTCGATTGTTAGAAATTCTAAGGCCAAAGTTAACAATTACCATGAATAGATAACGATTCATGTGCAACAACTAATCAAGCACCTACCAACAGTCTCAAGAACACATTATAAAGCAATAGGCACACAATAAACCACATCAACATTTCTAAATGTGGAAACTTTTGTCTTGAACTATCAAATTAGCTTTTTTAATATCAATGGAAGTATAAGAGAATAATATAAAAGTTTTAATCATATCGCCTTTCTTGAAATCAGAGTTTCCTTATTGCTTCTTTTCACATTAAGATCCCGTGGATATTGATACTTGCACAAGTAGAAGAATCCAACAGATGTTAAACTACAAAATTACATGCCATATGCATTAAAAATTTGAGTAATAGGACAACCATGAACAAAGAACGAATTGAAGAGAAGGGAGCAAACCTGCTCATTATCTGCTCGAGTAATATCTTTGTTGACATCCAAATGTTTGAACTTTGAAGAACCTCTGAATAAGAGGCATAACTGAAATTGCATCCCGATTAGATATTCTAGACAACGTGAAAAGATACTTGAGAAGCAAAAGAATGATAGATCCAAGTGCATCACTTGCACTACAAAGTTCAACAAATGTCTCAAATGAAGTGAAATGCCAATCACGTAGAACAAAACTATCCACAACAAAAGCATAAATGGAATCTATTTTTACTTGTCATCTAGCACCGTGCATAGATAGATATTCATCTCCACAACCCATGTTACCATCCTGTGGAGGTTTGCAGTGGCATACCATAACCTGATTCATGATTGAAAGCAAAATGGGTTAATGGACAAAAGGCAATTGAATTCAAATCAACTCCCTCCCTTCCTCCCTCTCGTAAAGGCATTACAGAACAAACATAAGGTGTCAAGGATATGAATTATGTTTCCAGAGCTCAGCATTTCCTTCTTCATACAGAAAGGGGCCGTGAAAAATAAGGATGATGTTTTGAGGGTTGCTATCGATACTTGCTTGCCACTCGAGGATTACCTAGAACGAAAGATAACGAATGTGCCATCAGTTTATAAACAACATGAGATTCCCAGACATGTTCAATAGTTCAAATAATGACTGATTAAGGCAATAGCACCTAGACAAACATATCAAATGCACACGAGTGACACAAGATTCCCAGACATGTTCAATAGTTCAAATAATGACTGATTAAGGCAATAGCACCTAGACAAACATATCAAATGCACACGAGTGACACGAGATTCCCAGATGTTCCTGAATTTGCTGGATAGCATATAAAATGCACCGATCTATGTTAATGAGCAACATTACAAGCAAGCAAGCATCCATAGCAACCCTCTAAGCATCACCCTTAGCATGGTAGTTGAAAACTACTGCTAGAAAGATTACTCCCATAGCGCTCACTGAGGAAACAAAAACATATTACTTCTCAAATACAAGAACTGAAACCTAGCCACACAGACATAGGAACAAAAACACACACAAATGCCAATAAGCTAATTCAAAAAAGTACATAACATCCATCAAAATTCAGTTACAAATTTATAATCACACTTAATTATTTAGGTCATGTTCACTCATTTTCAAAAAATATCCGTATTCTTCTATTTCCTTTTCCTCTTCATCTGTTTCTTCAAAATTAAATTCTTCTTCATCATCTTCCATAGGCATCTTATCATTTTCTTTGCTTTGCCTTCTTTGTCGCTTTCGTGTCCTTGACCTTGTA
Organism: Brasenia schreberi; assembly: GCA_036023115.1. NCBI lineage: Eukaryota > Viridiplantae > Streptophyta > Magnoliopsida > Nymphaeales > Cabombaceae > Brasenia > Brasenia schreberi. Next base: position 19,378,283 of record JAYKKT010000090.1, read on the forward strand.
TAAACAACACTTGCTCTTGATGCTTCAGATGTCATATTGATATTTCACCATGTAAGGGAATCGTCGTCACCAACGAACTCATCATCAGTAGGATATTCATCATGATCTTCAACCGATGCCAACATGATGGGGTCAAAATTTGCTCCATTAGATTTCCTCTCTTCGTACCTTTTTCTTAGCTTTTCGTTATATTGCACAAAAGCTAAATCGTTAAGCTTTTGATGCAATAATCTATTCTTTTTCTTCGTATGAATCTAAGATAAGAGAAAGAATTTAGGTAAGTTGTTAACTCAATAAAAAAGCTTTCATTTAATTATAGTGTAAATAAAAAGCATAATTCTTAATTTCTTACCATTTCAAAGGTACTCCAGTTGCGTTCACATGAGGTAGCACTACAAGTAAGACTCAAAACCCGTATAGCAAAATTTTGGAATTCAGGGCATCCATAACTAAAGGTCATCCACCATTCAGTTATTACAAAAAGTTAAAAATCATGTGTAAATAATAAATTAATCATATTTAAAAATCATAAATCATATCTTAATAATGAAATAATTAATAAAACAAAGTTGCTTGAATTAATTACCTGGTGCATATGCTTTCCTCAAACTTATAGCTAATTCTAGTCCAAAATAACTTGCAGCACTTCAATAACTTATAAGTTAGTAAATGATTTGTTGTTCTTCTTCTTTACTTCACACTAGTATAGCTATAACTTAAAACAAACTACCTTTAATCTCAACATTAGATTCTATCATAATCATAATACAACCCCAGATTCAGATACAATGCAGCAACATGTAATGACTTATGCATTTGCCTGTCCCATCTTTTGTCTATGATCTCCTAAATAAAAGCATACTGCTCTTCTTCTTTTTTTCATATTAACCTATAAAACAAGAAGTTAAATGTTATTATAATATTAAGAAGTAAAGATTAACAACTAACATAAAATTAAAATATTTATGTACCTTTATTTGTTCATTTGCACGATCATCTTTTCATAGATGTAGCCCATGGCTGGTTTTTCATCACTGTCGATCATACATAAAACATCTACCAAATGACCCATTACTCTAAGTGAAAAACTAATGCTCTTTCAAAATCTAAGTTGCAAAATTATTGCCTTAAATTGCTTTCCTTCAATACTATTTGATAAAGGGTATTTTTCTCATTGTTCAGAAATAACCATCGACCTTAGACCTTCTTTTGACTGTCACAAGCTATCAAGAGTTAAGAATCTAGTAGCAAAACGGGTTACAGCTGGTCTATGTATGTCTTTTCCTCCTGTAAAATGTCTCATCATATGCAATATCTGTCCATGAGTATAGAGAAATGTCACTAGCTTCTTTGTCCTACTGAAGATGCCTTTCAGATTTTTTTTCTCCAATATCTTCAAGCATTAAATCTATACAATGTGCAACATATGATATCCAAAACAAATGATTAAATTCAACCATCAACATTCTACCAGCTGCAACATAATTTGTTGCATTATCTATGACCACCTACACAACATTATTCTCTCCAACCTCTTATTTTAACAATGTATACAATTTATTTGCATCCTTTATTTCATGGAATGTATAAATGGATTTAAGAAACATTGTACCTTGAGGACAATGCACTAAAAAATTTATTAGTGTTCTCTGTTTTCTATCCGTCCATCCATCTGACATAATAGAACATCCATATGTAGCCCAATGCTTTCTAAATCTATTTGTAAACTTTCTTATTCTTCCCACTTCCTTCTCCAAGAATGTTTCACTTACTTCATGATATGATGGAGCCTTCATTCCAGGTCCAAACTGCCCTAAATCACTAACCATCGCTTGAAAGCTAGGGGATCTGACAACATTAAAAGGGATTTCATTTTGATACATCCACCTGCTAATGGATATGCATACTCGTTCTCTTTCTTCTTTCTTATATCGATTTTCTAATGTAGCATATCGTAGTGAGTCTGGCGATGAACGCACAAATGAATCCATGGGTCCCTTCGGAAGCGGTGGTCGTGAGTCAAATAACGATGAAGATGATAAACATTGGGCGCCTCCCGCTATGTTAGCTTCCATACTAGAAGCTTTTCCTCCATATGGAAATAAAATTTTTTCGACCTTCTTCTTCGATGTATTGTGCACATAATCGTAAATTATTTTCTTTATTTCTTCAGTTGTATTCTTCCAAGCTGCTATATTTTTGCTCCTTCTCATTAAATGGTCCTTGTATCTTGTTATTTTGCTGGTAGAAATATGACCACATAAGGTACAAAACACTAACATTATCCGTCTTAGATTTTGTCAAACCCCAATTCCATCTTGGATCCTTAGAAGCTGGTGCTCTGTAGTTGTATGCTGGCTAGAAAACCGAATACCAATTGTATTACTAGTACCAGTGCCACTTGGAGAACAAGCAGTTGCACTTGTTTGGATCATTCATGACTGAATACTTTGGAATAATTTCTTTGTTTTATGTTATTCTTTTGACATACTCAAAGGTTTCAGAAACTTCTATCCTAGTTGTTGTGGTTTACTAATATCATCTTAATTTCATATGTAAAGTGATAGCATCGCAATTATTCCTCATGCATAATTTATTTCTTCATAATCCTTTGCTATAATTGATATCATCATAATATGACACTTCTCTAAGTCTCTTTAATTGATATTGTTCCTTTGTGTACCAAACCCCTGCGTAATTCATTTTCTATCTTTGGTGTCTCCAACAAGAATGATGGTGCTCCTATCTTACATTATCTTACATGTAGATATTGATTATTTGAATATTGGGTACACATATGGTCATATTATGTTGCATGGTCGGATCCTAAAGAACTGGGAAAACTGAAATTTTAGTTCCTATATTACATGTTGCAAAGTTTTCTTATGAAAAATTAGAAAGTTGGTTTTGTACAGGAGGAGAGATGACAAGAGAGAGAGAGAGAGTTACCTGAGAGGGAGAGGCGGGATAGGGACGGGAGTGAGAGATGGCGAGATGGCGAGAGAGAGAAAGAGTTACCAGAGAGGGAGAGGCGGCGGGACAGGGACGGGAGTGAGAAATGGCGAGAGAGAGAGTTACCTTAGAGGGAGAGGCGGCGAGACAGAAACGGGAGAGAGAGATGGCGAGAGAGAGAGTTACCTGAGAAGGAGAGGCGGTGGGACACGAGCGGGAGTGAGAGATGGTGGGAGGCGACAGAGGGAGAGAGAGAGTTACATGAGAGGGAGAGGCGGCGGGACACGAGCGGGAGTGAGAAATCGGACTTCAACTCAATGAAGTTGTTATATATATAATGCAACCGGCATATGGATGGGTGTTCTCTTACAGGATTTTGCCATCCAAACCCAAACCACAACATAAATCTGATCGTGTAAGGATTTTGTTAGTTGGGTTCCTTATTGCTAGGGCCTACCAAACCGGTTTATAACCCTAATGCCTAACCTTCACGGTTTGCATCACTAGAACTCATAACTGATTCCTCCTTACCGTTGTGTTCTAGTAGAAAATTGTGAATTTCAACCATGGAACTTATACTGAGGTGCTTGCAATTTCTGGTGGCAGGCAGTCATTGATGCTGAGATCATCGGTCCGCTCGTCCATTTGCTTCAAACAGCTGAGTTTGACATTAAGAAAGAAGCAGCTTGGGCACTTTCCAATGCCACTTCTGGTGGCACTCATGACCAAATCAAGTATACTAATACTTCTCTTTTGTACACCCATTGTTCAAGAGTGAAATGGAAACCATGATCCCGTCATCTATTTGAGTGCATTGATGTTTTCCTTTCATTTTTCTTTTTCTTAATGGTGGTTAAATTATCTTGTTCTCATTTATTGAGTTGCACCAATGTATATCTTTCTTTCATTTTTGTTTTTCGTAATGATGGTTCACACTTCTAGGTATCTGGTGACAAAAGGCTGCATAAAGCCTTTGTGTGATCTTCTGGTTTGCCCCGACCCAAGAATTGTCACAGTTTGTCTTGAAGGGCTAGAGAACATATTGAAGGTTGGGGAAGCAGAGAAAAATATTGGCAACACTGGAGTCGTAAATTTGTATGCTCAATTGATTGATGACGCAGAAGGGTTGGAGAAGATCGAGAATTTGCAGTCTCATGACAATACGGAGATATATGATAAGGTTGTTAAAATTCTTGAGACCTATTGGGTAGAGGAGGAAGATGAGCCACTGGCTCCCGGTGACCAGCCTCAGCCAGCATTCCGCTTTGGGAAGTCCCACCTCCCACCTCAGGGTGCTAGATTTAATTTCTCCTAATGCTACTAGTCTACCGTTTCCCACCTTTCAAAGCGTATTCTTGTTTATTATCTTGCTGGTATGCATATGGTATTGTGATAATTGATTGCAGGTGGGTGTGTTGAAAGGTTGTAGTCCTGGAATTCTCTGAAGGGCTTGTCATTTGTCTGGTTGGTCGCCAAGCTATTCTACTGGTAATTGGTCCGCTGGTATCAGATCGTGTTGTTCAGGTCATATGGGAAGATGTCACTGCACAAGGAGAAAAATCCTTGTTGCTCACTCAATTTAGTCACTTGCAGCGTCTGCGTGCGGGTCAGGTGGTGGATGAAGGTGCTATAGTTTAGGTTAAAGGAACTTTTTCTGCGTTTTATTCCTTTTATTTTGCCTAATTGTGTGGGGATTTTGTCCAGAGCTTTCCATAGAGCTCCTAGGGCGTCTCTTTTGAGATTCATGTGTTTTTTAGTGGTGAGGGGTGTGTGGGAGAAAGATAACACTGTATCGAGTTTTCTGGAATGTTAGCAAAGTATACATCAATCGAAAGAGAAAGTTCGAATTATATTTTTGGGGGCTTCAATGCTTTATCTTTCTTGTCGTGTGGTGCGTGCATCTGTTATTTGGTAGCCCAAATTTGAACGTTTCTTCCGTTTGTGGCTGTACAATTACTCGACATTTCAATAGCGCTTCACTCTCTTGTACTTGTTTTTGCACAAAATAGAAGGAAAGGCCTGTGGGAGGTGCTTAGGGACCCAGTGTTTTCAAAGTTTAAAACTGTGAGCACTGCTTGTTATTAGTATCGGATTCTATTACTTCGAAAAGGAGACCCCAAGAAAGAATGAGATCCTTCCTCAAGCAAGGTGACAGATATGAGCGGGTCTTTACTAGAGATGTTCATTCTTGGAGTCCGCTCTGCATGTTGGGGCGGTAAGCGAACCAGCTGCTTGTGCATCGGCTCGCTTAGACTCATTTCAGCTTGTTCATGTTCTCCTTGTACCTTACCCGAGCTGAACGTGCAGCTCAACTTGGCTCATGAAACCCAAATTGAAAAAAGATAAGCTGTTCATTAACTACTCATCTCGTGAGCTTCTCTGTATTGTTGTCATTTTTTTTATTTCTTTCCATCTTTGCCTTTGTGACTTTATCCGAGGTGAACATTTACAGTGTTTTTGGGTCAGTTTGGCTCGAGAAACTAAAAAAAAGGACGAGCTGTTAATGTTCTTCGTACTGCCGCTTGGTTCTGTAATGGTTATAGTAGATCATTTAGCGGTCAGTTGTACATGCTCTTCTAGTCTAGTCTAAATAAATGAACGTTCAGAACGACCTGGGACACGTGTACGAACGGCTTGCTCCCTTCATTTACCACTTACCCTTCCTGCTATGCTTTTCTCTGATGGTAGCAGTGCTCTTTGCAATAGGATATGCTCTGCTTTGCGGCCCATCTGCTCACGCTGATTTGGGTTCACGAGTGCCAAATCAATTGACTGGATTCAGACACAAATAGATGGAAAGCATGCTAGTGAGTCCAAACTATTTGGGTCCTGTCCTGTCTCAACGTGAACCTTTGGTCTTCTTATCGGGCCCTTCATTGACAATCCGATCTCTTATTTCTAAAAACATCCTCCCGTTTTGTGAGGATAGCTCTTTCTAGTCTTCATGATAGGCAGGTTGATGTTAGGCAGACCCTTACCGGTTGCTCTTTCTGGTTTAGAACAGCTGACCTATAGTTAAGTTGCTGCTTGACACCTAAGCTAGTCAAGCTATGTAAACGATGAATATCAAACTGTGGCGGGCACAACAATGAGCTACTCATCTCATTCACTTGGCCATAGCGGTTCAACGGAAATTTTTAATACAGGCCCGCACATCAAGGAACTATATGAGGAAGTTGTATACACTAGGATTGGCAAATGGGATTGGGCCGTCGGGTTCAGGTCGGGTGACTTCAGGTCGAGGAAAAACAGGCTTACCTGGATCTGGTCTGAATTAGTATTTGGTTCCACTTTGAAGACCTGGGACATAACCCAGGTCGCGCTGGGTCTGGGTAGACGTAGATACAACCCCATATATAGAAGAAATGTTTATTATATATAATGATATTATATATATATATATATATATGTACATACAAATATTACTTATATTATATAATTCAAATCCATTCTACACTCAAATCTATTCAAACATTTTTATTATTTGATTTGTGTCATCAAACATAAATATTTGAATTAGAAATATCATTGTACTTTTGTCATGAGCATTAAATACTTTTTGTATAGCACCTCAAACCGTTTAACTCAAAGATTGAATTTTTGAGAAACTAAAATGTACTTGAGTATGGATTGGACTTGAGCATTTACCACCCCAAGTGCACACTCCCTATTTCGCAGCCTTCCATTTTCAGCTGCTGCCTATTGCCATCAATCACCTTTCTTTAACATGTTTGTTACCCTCACCAATCATACTGCCATCATCTCTGTCTTTCTTTCTTTATATATATATATATATATATATAGAGAGAGAGAGAGAGAGAGACGGGTAAGTGAATAAAGTGTACCCAAATAAAAACTTTTTATTTTATTGATTTAAATTTCAACCATTCATCAACAAAGATAGATGATTAAGATTTGTTTGAATTTGCTAACACATAAGAGTGCTAGTCAGTCTCTCTTTCTATATAAATATATATGTTTTGTACACCAGTAACCTTCTCACTAAAAGTGAGGACAAGAATTTAATATATATGTCCTTATACCTTTTATAAACCCTTGTAACTTTGTAAATTATGATCCGGCCTTTACTTTTCAATGAAGGGGTAGGAGTGCACCATATATATAACCAGCGTAAACACACATCCACCATACATATATATATATATATATATATATATATATATATATATATATATATATATATATATAGAGAGAGAGAGAGAGAGAGAGAGAGAGAGAGAGAGAGAGAGAGAGAGAGAGATGGTGTTGATAGTGTCACAAAATATGTGTACAAGAAGGCACGAGCATGACTGAGGGTGGTAGGCGGCAGATGAAGCAGCGTAAGGCGGTGAAATATTGGAGTGCCCATTGATGATCCGGCACTCCCTCATTAGATTGGTTATATTCAAGTTTGTTAGGGGATATATGGGAATTAGGAATCTCAACATTATTGGTTTGAAAAAAAGGCCAGTGACGGATCGAGAAATTGGTGTTAGGTGGTGCTAATGGCTCATAGGGGGAGGGGCCACTGATTTAAAAGGATATATGAACCAGTCACTCAGAGTTCAGCGAAGAATATCATGGGTATATGCTCAAAAGTTTTTCAGAAAAGGCGAATAGCTCAAAATAGAACCATGGGCTCGTTGTGATGACTATTTAAATCTTTCGGTGAGCCAAAGTTGCGGTGGGCTTAGAAAATAGTGTGCGGTTCAAACTTGGACCACGAACTACAGCCAGCATAAGAAGTGCGCGGGTCTAGACACGGTCCATTCCAGTTGAACCAAAAACCTGCAAGAACCCCACCCCCCTCCAAAAAAAAATGTTAAAATTTGAAAAAAATTATAAAATGAAAAATGAATTCCGTATCAAGTTGCATGAGAGGAGAAACTATAACTGAACCAATGATCCCCTTGGTGTTCGGTTGCGGTTCTGAATCCGGTTCCACTGTCAGCTAGATTTCAACTAGCTTGCTCAAACTTCTAGCCCAGTTCAGAATGGGCCATGTCTAGGCGGGTGAGAGTGACCCCGGCAAACTTGAACCTAAAATAATAAGGGTTAAAGTAAGTTTTACTACCCATCTCTTCAAGGCTGGACAAGGGGTGTGTTCGTTCTTAGAAAACAACGCTCTAAGAACGAACACATTCATAAATGCTGTTAGCTTCCGTGCTGCTGCATGCAACCAGTGGTGGATCAATAATTATCATGATGTAGTTGCCACATGATTAACTCGCTGAACCTACTTTCATGACAAGAAATGTCTAGGGATTTTGAGCTCCACCAGGTTTAATTAGACTCGTGCCCATCAGATCTAACGTCGAGCCTGATGGTGGTTGGGTCTGGTTTCGGGCTGCCCGGATTTAGCTGGTCCATTTTAGACTGGCCGGTGGAACTTTCTTTCGATGCTCCAAAAATCTCTTTGCAGAGAAGCCAACTTAACGAAAGGCTGATGCGCGAGGTGAACAACGCAGCGCACCTCGGCTCGTCTTCTATATACACGAGCCCAGCGAACAGACAGTGCTGACCGTCCAAACTGAATATATATATAGAGAGAGAGATTAACAACGTCAAAAGAACGTCGACAGGCACATGCTCGTGAGTGCAGACGTGACTTGTTGATGTGTATTTCTGTACCCTGACATGATTGAACCCTCCCAAAGTCCCAAGTGGAGGATCGCTTACAGATTCAGCCATCTCTCTCTCTAACGAACGGTGGCCACCGAGCCGGAGGGCCATGAAGAAATCTGCATTCAGCCGAGGCGGGGGCGTCCACCACCTTCAAAATCTGAAAAGATCATTAACAAACATGAGTAGGGCTTGTAAACCCATGGGCTATAACACCAAACCAAAACTAAAACAAACATGGATTAGTTTTGGTTTATCTGACAATGCCTGACCTAACTTGCACTGGATTAATCGGGGTCTTTTGGATGCTAATTGCGTACTTCATAGAGAGAGAGAACCCAACGGCTATGAGTATTTCATTAATAATTGTCTTCTTTTGCTTTGGCCCATCAGGGATGGGCAAAAAACATAAAGAGAAGCAGACCATAGGTCAAGAAGGATTCCAAATTTTCTCTTCCAATCAAAGGAAATCGGTCTACAACAGCCACTGGTTTATATATATATATATATATAAAGAGAGAGAGATGTTTGTGTAGATGATGACATGGGATATAACAAGGTGCAGTGTATAAATGGTTACTAGTTGCAGGAAAATGAGCATCAAGCTTCAGGTGACCTCGGCACGAGGTTGCACTAACCAGAAACTCAAACATCTCCAATTTCATCATACTAAATTGTGCCAAAATTTTGATCATATGAATTCGAAAAATGAGACACTAGCCTGGAAAATTGATCATTTGATGTAATTCATTATGCAATCAATTGTTTCCTTACTGCAAAGGGAAGGAACTAAAAGAAGCAAAAAAAGTACCTAACCAGCAAATTTGAAAATTTGAAGCAAGAAAGCTCAATCAGTAGATGAACAAGTAGATTCAGACTAGCCATAAGACGACTTGACGATTGAGAAAGCAATTATTTCAAATTATTTTAATGTCCCAATTACATAAGGTGAAATTCAATAACCGAATAACCACCGTAAGATTACAGAATTCCGCAGCCAAGATCCACCATGGAGCGTCATTGCCTCTCTTTGGCCATCTCCTCTCGCCTCAGAGCGAGAGAGAGAAGAGGGTTACCATTTTCTATACAAGGACATTTTGTTATTCTTTCCGGAGAGAAATTTTACATGAAGAGGAGAGGGAGAACCAAAAAGATGGAGGAAAGGAGAGAAGAGTGCATAGGAAGAGCGTTGGTGGAGGAGGGCTTATAATTATTATAGGGAGGGCTCCTTGGGGTTTTAGGATAGTACGGGTAGTAAGGGAGCAGCGTGTCCGGAGGAGGCGGCGCCGGGAAGTAAGGGAGGTTAGGGGGAGGGTAGACGTAGCCAGAGCCCGGCGGAGGCGGAGCAGGATTGGAAGGAGGGAAGTAATTACTGGAGTCCCCCGGCGGTGGCGGACACTCGTTGGAGGGAGGAGGAGGGGGAGGACACTGGGGTAGTGTAGGAGGCGGTGGTGGAGAGGGAGACGGTGGCGGAGGCGGTGGTGGAGGTAGCGACTCCGGCGGGTTGCAGCAGGAGGCGCACGCGGTGCAGAGCAGGCCCAGACGCATGGTCCAGGCCAATGCTGGACTGCTTGTCAAGTTGATTGTGAGGAGGAAGACCACGAAAAGGAGTGACGCTTTCTGGCAAGGGATCCGGCCGGCCATAGTAGCCCCAGAGAGAGAAATTAAGTGTGGAGTGTGGAAGGAGTAGGCAAAGTTTTTCTTTTCTTACTTTAGAGAGAGAGAGAGAGAGAGAGAGGACGAGAATGTTCCACTGGATTGACTACACGTGGTGGCATCGTGGAAGATGACGTGACGTCATCGGAACGTTGTCTCTCTCGTATCGAACCGCCGGTTGGAGAAAGGCGATACCCCAACTGTGGATAATGAGCAGGAGCTCACTTACAAGGTTAAACGTCATGAGTTCAATATCAGGGTTTCGTCCTCCCCATTGTACCCAAGATAAATAAAGGCGAGACCAGTTCTTAGTTGTGTTGTGCTTTACCTCTAAATATGTAAGATCATGTTATATTGTTTTCTTGGATCACAAGATCCATCTCGAAATAGAGTTTTAACTCGAGATTTTCATTGGTTGGAAGCAAATGCTTCTTGTTATTACAAAGCTCTGCCATATCATTGAAGAAAAGTCGAGTCACTTTCATTTTAATCGATGGAAAGGCATATTGTGGTCAGGAATTCACTTCCCAAGTTGTAAAGCCCAACTCCAGCTTTGCCTTGTTAAGAAAAGAGGTATGCTTCTGAGAGTGAAGGCATAAAATACTGTTACCATTGACATTGTGATCTTATTACAGGCTGTCACGATATTGCATAAAGTGGGCCGGCCCAACCACAGAATCCCAACTTTCTTTAAAAGGAAAATCTTCATTAATTTCTGTTGCCTCTCCTTTTATTTTAGTATTTTCTCCCCTCTAGATCCACATATTTGGGCATAAAATCTACAACCTTGGCTTTGAAGTGAAGCCTAAGGTTAGTAACTACACCATGTGATTTTTTTACCTTTGCCGGCAATGTTCACCATCAAAATTCAAATACACCAACCCACGAGGCTCATCCCTACTTCATTCGTGACCTTAATTGATCTGAAAATGAACAGTGTCTATTGGACTCAGCTCAGCTCGTAAACCATTTGTCTTCTCTTAAACCCCTGTGAAACGATGCCTTGGTTTGTTCTCAATGGTTGCAGTATGATTTTGAAACTAGCTCAAATTTGAATTGGAACAGGCAAAATCGATTCAAACATATGAGCCAGCTGATTATGCTTGAATTCAGCTCATGAAATAACAAACAGCTCCTCAACAATATATGAAACTCGTATAAGGAACAAGCCAACAAGAGCAGTGCAGGTTCGGTTTATCTGGCTCGCTAACCATCCCCACGACAAAGTCCTACTTTTTCTTTCTTTTCAATGGAACCCAAGCATTTCATGGGTAGTGAATAGAATCTCTACTTGGACCTTGTTGGTACTAACAAGATCGTCTTTTACACTTGTATGTAAAGTAGTTTTCGTGAATGTGCAAAATTCAAAGTCTGTGTTCTGAAATTCCATCTGATAGGAGTGTTTCAGCCTGCATGTTTGTCGTGCCGTCGTTTTGTAGTATTTGTATTAGAATAGGTCAACCTGAACTATGTACGACCTTTTCCTGGGTTGTTCTCAATCGACTTCAGATTGTATTTCTATCGGTTTCCATGTAAAGTTGAGAGAGCCCTAATCTACAAAGTTCATTTCATGCGCACGTATTCAGCTAGCCCATTGCACTTCTTCGCTTCCCTGTTTTGAGAAGTAAACATCCTCTTCGGCCACAAAACCTATTGAGATGCTCATCAAATCCAAAGTCTACAGCACCACTTATGAACGAGAAGATGGTAAAGTTGCAAAAGAGATCAGCTATCGTCCACGGCCACTCTCTCTATGAACGAAATGGAAATCTCACCATCCATGCTGAAAATGAGAGAACTACATAGGAGGCTAAGCTACAGACAAGAAACGAAAGAAGTCATTTCATGAGAAGGATGGGTTTGTTTCTTTTCTTTGCAGCACTTGGCTCTTTCCTTTTTGTGCGCTGTCTTTATGACTCGATCGATGAAGTTCCCCATGTGAATGGTGGGGCCATGGGAGGCAACAGGCCACTCTGTATCATATACGCAGAAGATGGGTTCAACCATGTTTTTCAGTTATGTACAAGTTGGGTGAATGACAGTTGTACAGTGGGGCAAATAGCTCACAGATAAACCAGGGTTCCTACCGGATTCAACCCGGGTTGATATTTTTTCGGATTTTGTAAAGTTTGGGTGGGTGCTCCACGACTCCCACCTTTCCCTTTCACACTTAGATTGTCGATCGACTCCTTTACTTTCATCGATCAACTATCTCATATATATATATATATATATAACAACTAAACTTTTTTCTCGTACTAGATGGAATCCGCTACATGAATTCTTTGTTTTATAGAGCTCGATCAAGTGACATGTTAACATTTAACTCAACATAAGTTATTATTTATTGTTTCCTTTCAACACTTTTCTAATCTTCTTCTTTTTTATCATTTTCAAAACCTAGTTTCTCATACTTTTGTACCATACTTTTTTACTGGAGTTTCTTTCGATCATCTTTCTACGTATCCAAACTAACTTAAACGATTTCCCCTCATTGTCATCATATAGTAGTATCACTCCCAATTTATTTCTAATAACTTCGTTACATATACAATCTTTCCTTTTGTGAGCACTCATCCATCTTAGTATCCTTATTTATATCACGAACATCTTTTGTGCATGTTAATAATTAACCTCTCAACACCTAAAACTACAAAGCATAACGGGTTAAATTATTGCTCTATAATATTTATATTTCAACTTAGTGATATCTTTTTATCATATAAAATATTGATATACCTCTCTATTTTAATCAACCAACATTAATTCTATATATAAGATCTCCATCAATTTTTCCATCACTATGAAAATCTGAACTAAGTAATTAAAATTTTCCTTAGAAAGGATATAATAAGTGTCATTGTTAATTTCTATATCATTTGAAGTAATCAAACCAAATGATTAAACTTACATTTCATATACTTTGTATTTGTTCTATTAAGTCCAAAGCCTTTACTTTTTAATATTTTTCTCCATATTTTTTATTTCTTATTAACTTTTTCTTTAAACACATTCACTAATGTAATATCATCCATGAATAACATATGCCAAGAAACTTCATCTTCAATGTAGTTTGTTAACTCGTCAATGATAAACATAAATAAATATAAACTTAAAGATGATCATTAATATAATCCAATATTAATTGAAAAAAATATGTCATTCATTCATGAGTCATAACAAATGTTTATACACTACCATCATATATGCTTTTTATAATATTGATGTATGTTAATAAAATATCTCTCTTTTCCAAAGTTTTAAAAAAATCTCTTGATATCCCAAGTTTTTTCTACGTCAATAAATACCTATAAGATTTTTTCTCTAAAATATTTCATAAAACGTTTAAATAGATTCATAGCATCATAGTAGATCTTTCTTATATGAATTCAAATTGGTTATCTATTATATTCGATATTTATCTCAACCTACATTCAATAATTCTTTCAAATAATTTCATAGTATGGTTCATCCACTTGATAAATCAATAATTTACACAATTATGAATCTCTCTATATATATAGAGAGAGAGGAGTATGATATATGTTAACAATATTACACGCTAACCTATTCAAATAAATCTCAACTATTATGAATAATTGAGATTTGAATTTAAAAGTAATAATAAATTAGGCATTAAAAAGTAAACTATACCTTTTTAATTTAAATATCAACTACACGATTCAAATTAGATGTTGGAGGTTCATTTAGATATGTTAGCATGTAATATTGAAAACCAAATTCTACCCATCTTTGATATTCTCATTCATATTTTTACTGGTTGCTTTTTGGTGGTACAAATGTAATTTAAAAAAAATAAGTTTTTCAAAAAAAATTAAGACATAAGACATTATTACATTCCTGCCCTCAAAAGAGGGCGATCGAATATGAACATCAGTCGTGAACAACACTCCATGTAATATATATATATATATATATATATATATATATATATATATATATATATATATATATATATATATATATATATATATATATATATATATATATAGAGAGAGAGAGAGAGAGAGAGAGAGAGAGAGAGAGAGAGAGAGAGCCTTTCAAAATTATATACTCTCAAAAGGCCTCCATTTGATCATAAAATGAAAGAGACGTGTCATCTTTGATCATTCATAAAGGCCTATCGAATGCCTAGATCTGAGAGTATATATAAAGTTCTGGTACCATGTTACCAATATGCTGCAGAAAAGATGCACCCTCGACTTTTGATCGGGCTCCCATAAGGAGACTTCCAAAACACACAGACGAAAATGTCCAACTAAGAACTTCATTACATGGATTAGAAAACTATGAGTCCATATAAAGCTCGGACAGATCCGTCACCACTCAGAGAGGCCGACTGACCTCCCATCAGAGAGCCCGACTCCAATACAATGAGATACGCGGCAACCTTTGTGCAGTCTGAAGCCATCTTAAAATTTGGAAAAGAAAGGTCAGTTCCCACTTGCATGAAACAGCATCGTACGCTCTGCAATATCCAAACAGACAAATAGTCCACAAGATCCATCAACCTGAAACAGCTGTTGATGCTTACCTATTCACAATATAATGTCAACCTTCTTTTCTGTAGCAACCAGAATACCAAACAGCGTAGGAATACTTCAAGCAAATCAGGACTACTTTGACATCATCTTCTTGATTAGTGCGAGTTGAGCAATCACTTTTTTTCTTGGATGTGGTCCCCAGAACATAAGGCACAATATCTCCTATTCTGAGATCGATTGTGTCACAGAAAGCTTCAACTTATCGAACAAAAACATGCAAGAGCAAGTATGGACAAAATTCTATGAGTTCTCACACAAACTTTGCTCAATATAAGATTTAATTTGACTCAAGTACCTGTTCTCAATTTAAGCCTCCAACTTGTCGAAGAGCTGACTCGCTCAAGTGTCTGACTCAGGATTCTTGACATGAGCCGCCCTTTATATTTTGCGTTTTATAATTCATTTGTAGCTCAATTCTGTTCATATACACAAACTGAAGGGAAAACAAAACCCATGTTAAAGTTAGAAAAGTAAACGCAGGAAGAAGAAGAAGAAAAGTGGTTATAAGAACCACAAGAGAAGTTCAATATCCTATTGGCTCGCAGTCTTCATGCTCTGCTCAAAATGTCGGTGCTGTACTAGCATTTGAATTGGGAAAATACAATCGCCTTAAGATGAAATCTTCTCGGGCCTGTCTCTTCCCAACACCTTTGACAACGTCTTATCTATATCTTATCTTAGAGAATGAAGAATCATTATACATAATCAACGGCCTTTTCTTTTTCTTCTTCCCATGCCTCTATCTGCCTATCAGATATAATTTAGCTTACGTGCTGCTTTGCTTAAGTTACTAAAGCAAAAGCCCCTAAATCAAACGAAGGAGCACACTCGAGTAAGCAAGTACGAAAAGCAGAATCAACGAACAAAATACGAGACAGAATATCAATCGACAAGATCAACTGTACAGCCAATCCCTAATCACCAAATTAATTAAAAGCAGAAATTTCGGTGCAGTCAGTGAAATAGAGACAAGGCGACGCGTAAATACTAAATATCTGTTAGGATAGTTACCTCAATGACGCAAATCGTAGGTTCCTAGAACAACAACATATTCCCAATCCCCGAGAGTGAGTTGAGAATTGCCAACTTGACTAGAAAAGTAGCACACTGAAGACTTCGGAAACTCCTTCCCACTTTCCTACCTTAGTTAGCATGTGTTGCCCCGTGTTCATATCACAAGGCAACGAGCAAAAAGGGGAAAGAGCGCCTAGTGCTGTCTTTTTATGTTTAGCTTGTCTCCAAAATTGTGAACCCAGTGTTCGTTCCATCCTCCACATCATGCAACAATCTGTCCAGCAAAGGCACATAATCTGCTTCTCTCATCTGCTGATATAGCTTCTTTAACTCTCCGTACAGTAGCTCCATATGAGGGCTAACAGCACATAGATATGAACTTGATTCTTGACCTCTATCCAACTTTTGCCTGCCTCTTTCTTACGGGAACTGTCTTCCATTAATCGTCTAGTGCACTCGAGTGCACTCCATTTACCTGCATCAGCATAAATGTTGGACAGTAATGTGTATGTCCCAGAATGCTCTGGTCTCAAGCTTAGTAACTTCTCCGCCGCCAGGCTTCCCATATTTGGGTTGCAATGCAACAGGCAGCTAGAAGGGCACCCCACACAGAGTCATCAGCCTCAATGGGCAAGCTTTGGATCAATTCGAGCGCTTCCACAAGCTTGCCAGCTCGCCCAAGCATGTCAACTACACATGCATAATGCTCCTGTTTTGGCTGGAGAGAGTAAGTGCTGCTCATTGAACTAAATTGTGACAATCCATAGTCCACCAGTCCAGCATGACTGCATACACAAAGAACACCTAAGAAAGCAACATGACCAGGATGAACACCGGAATATATCATTGATTCGAACAATTCAATTGCATCTTTGCCATATCCATGCTTCCCATATCCCATCAACCAGGATGTCCATAAATCCAGGTTTCGTTGAGGGGCCTCATCAAAAACTTTCGTGCACTTTTAACATCACCCCCCTTTGCGTACATGTTGATCAGTGCATTTGCTAAAGGAATATCCTCGCAGAACCCACACTTTAATGTTCGACCATGAACTTGTTCTCCACACACCAAGGCTGCGAACTTTGAGCATGCTGTCACCACACTAGGAAAAGTGAAGCAGGTCGGCCTAAGATCATATGTTTCCATCTCAAAATACAAGTCTAGAGATTCCTGAAGGCCAAATTTCTCATATACTGCAACCATGGTGTTCCAGGTGATCAAATCTCTCTGCAGCATCGTGTTAAACACTTTTCTCGATTCCAACAAACATGCACAACGTGAATACATATCAATGGCAGCATTGCACACAGGAACACTGCTGTCATACCCCAACTTAATTGCTGCACAATGAATCTGTTGACCACAAACCAGCAACGCCATAGACCCTGATGCTCGCAGTGTAATTGAGCAACCGAAATGATTGAATTCAATCCCCTCCGAGAGCGTTTGATGAAAGAATCTAATTGTGATGTCTCCGTCGCCTCTTTCCCAAAATCATGGTTGTCCAAGAAACTGCAGTTTTCTCGACAATCCCATCGAATACCGTCCGCGCATGGTGTATGCAATTGCACTTCACGTACATATCAAGAAGCGCGTTCTCTACGTAGGAAGATGCCTCCAGTCCATCCTTCAATGCACACCCATGAATTGAAGAACCTAACCAACAGTTGCTCAGGCCAGAACATGCCTTGAGCGTCACTGACAGTGTGAAGGGATTGGGACGAACACCTTGCCGTTTCATGCCTAAAAACATCACCGCTGCATCATGGTGTCGCTCCTGCGAGACGTAACCGGTGATGATGGTCGTCCATGTAACAACGTCTCTCTCAGGCATTTCGTCGAACAGTTTGTGGTCCTCATCCAGAAGGCCTCGTTTGAAGTAGTGGTCGAGGAGTTTGGTTGCAGAAGCTGGAGACAGGCCTGCTGTTGGGGTGAATGCCTTCCACTCGTTGAGGGGGAGACTAGAGCTTCTCATGATGGGTTCTATGATTTTTGGTCTCTCCAGGCCTTGTCATGATAATATATAATCTGGAGCAACTGGTCCTTAGGACCAGTCTTTCAATCGAATCTGCAACCATGAAGCCTTATTATATATTGGATGTAGGATCTGCGAGTCCAAATGCTTCCCGCGTGCAATCTCACAAAGCTCCGATGACGACGAATCGACGTTGTCCATTCGAGGTGGTGGGTAATGAATTGGTTAAGCCTGAAAACCGATCATGGAGGTGAGGCATTCAGCTCAACCAATTTTTGGGGAAGAAGACCAGACCCGTGAGCGTACTACCAAGTGTGCAACCTTCAAATCAAAAATGCAGACCATGGATGTCTTCGCGGGATACGTGCATCGTCGCATATAAATTGAGCACAATCATTTCGCGTGATGTTTCAAGTGGGAGACCCAGAGATGAGGAATGGGATAGATGATAGTTGGCTCATATTCTTAATTGTACATCAGTTACAGGTTATCATTTCTCAGGGTTTCATGTTCAACAACTGTGAGATAAGAATTAACTTCTCATGGCATGGATGCGTATTTGAAGAGGTCTGTGATGAACCACCTAAATTATGTCAAGTATACCCTTCAGCACCACCTCGAGATTAACTTTTCCGGTTGCAGACGGGGCTGCAAAACTAGAACCGCTGCCTGCTGTAATCGCTCTATATAATCGTATATATAGCTTTGGTGAGACAAGCTCAAATAAATCAAGGTCTCAGCTCGTGTAATTCAATTAGAAAATATGCCCACTTAATTAGTTGGATAGCCGCTCTGAATCATAAGTTTTATGTTTAGAACAAAGGTCGCATCAGCACTGAAATGTAAAGCTTTTAAGTTCAACAAGCGAGCTTGCATGTGCTTAACCAGCAACTCGTTTATATATAGGCACGACTTACCATTGTTAAGCAAACCAAACAAGAAAGTCGGCCCTTTAGCTAGGCCCCCAACCCTAAATTTGCTACCGTGGCACATAAACCAGATGTTCTCATTGGGCTATCAGGTTACAACCGACCCCCCTCGCCCACTTTCCCGGAACCAAAAAATGTCTCTGCATTACCACCATAGCTTTTTGATGATTTTTCGCATAAATGAGTTGTTTACTTGCGTAATCCACTGATTAACTTGTGGGTCATTATCAAAGTCCACGGATAATAACAAATATGAATCACGGTTCTATTGGTGAGACACTACCCCAGCTATAAGGTTACCACTAGGTACGATCACTTCTATTTTTTCTTATTTGGCAAGTTACGGTTAGAGAGATCTCTCCTAGATGTGCTTGCCCTCGTATTGAACCCGTCTGTGATCTTCAATTATAAGCACACCCTTAAGCCTTGTGTTTCCACATGGACACGAATATTCGCTGCATCCGATCTTTCACTAGGCAAGCATAAAATCTCACAATAACTTGAATAAACATGGAATTCTGGCCAGCGTAGCACGAAGAAGTTGCGCCCAAGTAAATGAGAGCAACTAACAGATCCATCAACGAACTTCGAAAATTCACATGCACTTTCATTGATAAAATGGGATTGGAGACATCTGCTCATGTACGCTGAAAAGATGCTCACAAGTATTTATTTATGTACGCGACTAACAGAACAGTGGACATAAATTACAAAAGGTGAGAAAAAGAAACAGTGAAATTTCTCAAGAACCTATTCAAATAAGCAGGCAAATTTTAAGAGCTAGCAGAGTCGGCAAAGAAAAAAAGAAAACAGACCTGAAACGCACACAGAGAAATAATAAGATGGGTAGTATTATTCGACGGAGGGAAATTGACTAGGGCCTAGCAGGCGATCATCCCCTTGGCTTAAGCATGCTAATCCGCCATTCATTGTACCTATTTAATACCTTTTGCAGTTGAAAGCTGAAAAGATTAAAGTCTTACTCTGAGCAAGATAAAGACCACAACTAGCCCATATTACAGAGATGAAAAAGGTTGAAGTAGAGCAGGTAAGCCACATCTATCTATCTATCTATCTCAAACACACACATCCTGCTCACCTCTGACATGTTCATTCATCCCTACCTATTGCTTTTCGATAGAATGAATGTAACTTAAAAAAATTAAGGGTTTTTGAAAAGTACGAAGGTAATGTTATTTCATTCATGCCCTCGAAACACAATGGTCGAACAAGGTCCAATTACTCTCTCCCTATGTATGTATGTATATATGTATGTACATATGTATGTATGTATAACAACAACAAGAAAGCCTTTTCTACTTTGGATTGGCCTTGTGGGTTACAGTAAGGCTTCCAGTGGGCCAGTCAGGGGCACAAAAGGGTCCTTGTACCATCCAGGTGTGAACAACCCTGGAGGTTGCTGCAATGAGAAGAAAGGCCACTCACCGGCCTAAATGATGAGAAAACACTTAAACGTGAGAGCAAGGGATCATGTATATATTACAAAGTTTGTAATGTATTGGATAGTGATCATCGAGCCAAGGTTCACCTCCATTCACCCATCAGATGCCTTCAACTTCCGAGCCCTCTTCAACTGGGGGGTGAAGATGGACCATCAGAATATCTCCCAAGAGCCTTCATGTAGCAACAGTAAATCGCAAGTAGAAAGCTATATTCTCAAACACAAAAAGGGAGGGAACAGAGAATGAAGTAACTGCCAATGAGATACCTTCCGTTTATGCTTTCTTTTATCAAGTCTTTCACCTAAAAATGGGAGCAGCAAACTTAGGTGTCAATTGCATCAAGAAAAACTAGCACCTACTACTACAACTACTCCGACTAGCCTTTCCCCATACTAGATGAGGTCGGCTACATTGATTCTTTATTTTTTGTAGGATCCATGGTAAGATCAACACAGTTTTACATGGGCTGTCAGAAGCCTAACGCAACCCTCCTCCTTTATCCAGGCTTGGGACTGGCCATGCTAGGGTGATCCCTTACATGGGCGGAGTTAAGAAAAACTAGCATCTACTAGACAAAATCACAACACATCAACCAGTTACATTTGAAGCTAACATTTCACCTGTGAATCCTGGGTCTTGCTGAAATGGTGGATCAACGCCACAGTGGTGAGATCGCTGTAATAGAATTTTTGAACATTTCATGATTCTTTCAGCCAACACAAAAACAATTTAAGAACCATTCATGTGATTAACTACGTTAGGCGTGCTTGGAGTGGCTATATCTCCATACTGGCTGTCACGAGAGGCCGAGGCTTCGGCTTCCTTGTATTGAAGCTAGTAAATGAAATAACATAAACATACACAAATAGCAGACATTGTAGATAAAGGAGAAATTGGAATTTAAGAACATAAGCAAGAAATCCACGAATAAGCTGTCTAGCTGCCCTATTTTATGTGATCAATGATTATCAACTTCAGAGACTTTCTTAAATTTATGGTATCATTGCTGCACAGATAGGAATAGACAAACAAACATCATAACTTTGGACAGCCGTTCCAGGTAAAGCTCTCTATCTGAATATTCTCCATTCTGCCACATGCAGTTCCAACTCATGAGGAATGCAAGACTGATTGGGGAGGAAGGAGGAAAACAATAATCCGGCTATTCGTATTTTAGACTGGTTCCACCAACCCAAGCCTTTTCCCATGCTGTCTGGTTACATGGTTTTTTACTAGTCATTTTGCTTAATCCTGTGTGGTATCGATATTTAACTCAGAAAGAGGAACACCATGCCCCTAAGGTTCTTATCCAAGGTGATATCCTTATCTTTGGATGGTGTGAAATCCAGCACCGACAAAGCTTGATGACTAAACTGAGGATGATGGTGACATGGATACATCAATGTTACTTGAAGTTCGCTATTTGGGTTCTCATCGAGGGAAGAAGGTTCGGTATGCCCTAGTTTTCATTTCTAGGCCTTTCTATTATGGTTTATGCAGGCCTTGGTCCTTCATTCAGGCCCTTAACTGTTTCCTTCTAACACTTCTCAGCTAAGTCACACAGACACTTCTAAGGGGTGGAGTGTCGATCCCGACACTGGTGCGACACCGACACCGTGTCGGTGCGGCATGTCCAAAAAAAAAAAATTTGCAATTTTTTTTTTGTAACTCACGGATAAATGGGTCTGGATAATGAAGATTGATTTGTGTATTATGATGAAATTCGTAGTTTTTTACCATTTATATGTTTTGCTTTAACATAAAGTTGTGTACTTACTATTATAGCTTTATACAATATAACGCTGCTTCAATGATTTGGGGTGCGAACAATTGGACTCCATACTGTATGCCTTTCCACAGAATAATCTTTGTCACCAAACACATTTAAAGACTAGGAACATTGTCAGATCAATAGAACAAAAGAGTATGACATCACTAGTGGATCCTAGGACAAATACTAGTATATGTTATATCCTACAAAAGATCTTCAAACTCTTTGAATCCATAACTTAAATATTTTGCAGCTCGTAAAATCACTTTAAGTTTCAGATCATTATGAGGGAACTTGCTAATTGATTACATGCACCCAAAATTAGCAAATACTAGTTGTATTATGATTGATTTACCCTAGCCGTGTCGCCGCACCCAAAATTTTTGAAATTTGCCGTATCCCGCACCCGCACCCATGTGACATAGCTTCTGAGGCTTTCCTCTACTTCTCTTTTGAACTTTTCACCCAACTTCTCACACCTGAGCAGAGCTATTTTGTGCCACATCACCAAATCTCCGAACCACTCTTAGCGTCACTCTCTCATTGTACCTTTTATTGGCATCACACCAACTTCTCCTAGTAATGTTATAGAAATGTATTTTCATGGCAGCCACACATCCACCACAACATTTTCATCTTCAATGCAGCATGGACATCTTCCCCACATGTCAATTGTTAATTGCTGAATACTCCATGCTACAAAACATTATTGATCTTATGCTGCTTCACAATATTTACCTTTCAATTTCAGTTTTATCTTGTTCTCGCCAAGAACACCTGATGCCTGCTTTATTCTAGTCAACCCACATTAATTGTACGTGACATCTCCAACCATTCTGCCGTCCTTTTGAAACACTGAATTTTCTTTCTCAAGGATTGCAATGCATACCAAGTTCCAACTTTTCCATCATTCATTTCAGTAATTATCGAGCATGCACTCCATTCCGGACTGTTTATACTGAATATAAATTTCTATCCATTGTAAATCTAACAAGGAACGAAGAACCAAATGCAGTTGCAAACGTGTGCAATGGATCACCTAAATGTACATTTTATAAAGTACACCTGGCTGGCACTTTTAGGATGGGTACCCACTATTCAAGTCCAGAAGGCTACGCAGAGGTGAATCTTGGTTTAGGCCCAAAGCACAGGAACAGCCGAACAGGTAATCTTTCCTCAATATCAGTCTTTACAAGGATACATCCAACAATCTGTTTGAATATCTAATGACTAATAAAGATGCACATATAAAAGATGAGAACATAATTAAGAGCCAAAAGATATTGCATTTTATGGGGCCAGACATACGAAAACATTCCCAAAAGGAAAACAGGATATCAAGGTCTTATAGCATTAATGTACAATATCAGAACGACCAGATCAACTTGCAAGAGTGCTGACGTTAGAATCCTGAAAGAACAACACCTGTTTCTGAAGGTTAAGGAGCAGCAGAATTTCTTTCCTTAATTCCAGGTGTTCTGCACAAACGACTCCTGTAGGAACTTTTGGTTTCACATTAACCTACACACAAGATAATGGCTGTGAGGAAGCTATAATCATTCATGTAACTGCATACGAAGACAAAAACTGCATGCACAACAAGATAAGAGCTCGTCAGGTCATAAACAGAACAAAGAGAAGGCAATGAAGGGTAGCATGGAAATATGCACACTCATCACTACCGAAACAAACTTTGCAGCCCAAGCATGATATGTGTGAAGTCTACGAGATAGGTGCTCGCGAGAAAAACAATAGAATTGGAAAAAAAAAAAGAACCAAAACAGCAATTAAAGACCTAAGGTGCAATTTTTTATGTTTGAGCAAGACCTCCATGTCCAATTGTTGACCACCAACTCACCAAGTACCATCAACTCTGACATTTCGGTTACACCTCACAACACCAAAACAAGGGTTCACTAGAGTCCCTACTGAGGGGCACATTATTGCAGAAATGGGTTGATATTGTTAATGCATAAAGTTTTGAATTTAAAAAGTTGTGGAAGGATATAAGATGTTTTATTATGACTGATGGTTGGACAGATGGTTAGCGTAGGTCTTTGGTAAACTTTCTAGTTTATTGTCTCAAAAGTACACTATTTTTGAAATCATATGACTTGTCTCATATTGATAAAATTACAGATAATTTACTCCCTATTTTCGAGGAAGTTGTTGAGGATATAGGTGTTTCAAATGTTGTTTAGTTCATTACTGATAATGCTGCAAATTTTAGAACAATTGAGAGGATGCTTGAGGCAAACCATCCATCCTTAGTATAGACTCCATGTGTTACATTGCATAGATTTAATGCTTGAAGATTTGATTGCAATCGATGAAATAAGAGGAATTATAGATAAATGTAAAAATATTACAAAGTTTATTTATAATCATTCTTTTGTATTGCATTTGATGTGAATCCATACAGGTGGAAGGGAATTGATTAGGCCTTCATTGACAAGATTTACTAAGGTCTTGTCATAAAGAAAAATGCATTGAAAAAATTGTTTGCATTTTATGAATGGGGCTCTGTTAGTTGGTCTAGAAAGAGGGAGGAGATTGTTATGGTACATGTTTTCAATGCTGATTTTTGAAAAAATTACAATAATTTTTTTTAGGAAAATTGTATCTAATGAGGATGATGGACAATGAAGATAGGCATGTTGTGCCTTATATATATATATATATATATATATATATATATATATATATATATATATATATATATATGATACTATGGTATGGATAAGGTCAAATTGGAAATACGAGCAAACTTTTACCGCAAGCGATCACTTTTAAAGAATGTTTGGAAGATAATTGATGCATGTTGGAACCACCAAATGCATCATGATTTGCATGCTAATGTATATTTCCTTAACCATTCTATTCGATTTTCTCCTAACTTTGTGGAGGATGAAAAAATGAAAAAGGGTATATTAAATGCAATTGACCTTGTTGAAGATTCATCTACTCGTTGCAATATCCATTTAGAGTTAAGCAAGTATATACAAAGTGTTAGAGATTTTGGAAGGCCAATTGCAATCCAACTCTGCTCCCAAATGCGACCAGGTATTGTGTTTTTATTTATATTCATTTAAGTTATTAATTGATTGACTTCATGTGTTTCTTATTAATCATTATCGTGTTTTATTTCACATGAATGGTGGGCTTGTTTCGGTGTAGATGCATCGAATTTGGTAACGTTAGCTCAACGTATATTGAGCCAAACATGTAATTCGAGTGGGTGCGAGAGAAATTGGTGTTTTTTCGAACGCATTCACGCATGCTCGACTGCGTGATTTGGTATATGTTGGCCATGAGGTTAAGGCAAAGGTAATAATTTTAAAATATATATTGTTTGTTGTTACCTAGTTCTTTCTTAATCTTATTAATAATGAATGATTGATATGGCTAGATTGCATTTGATATTCTTTATAATTTGAATATTCTTTCTTTACAGACAAATGCAAAAGGATGCAAGAAGGGTAAGGAAGGTGCCATATGACCCGTTGAGCTACGAAAATGTTGATATTCTTGATGATTGGGTCGAAGAGGAGGAGCCCCCTATCAATTTAGAGGATAAAAATGTAAGAACACTCCAAGCTGAAGCAAAACTTTGAGTTGGAGATGATGATGAAAATGAAGGTGTTGAGTAGATCTAATTGTGAAGGAGGAAGAGGGAAGAGATGATGATGATGGTGATGGTGGTGATCCTGACTATGTTTATTATAATGCTTTTGTTGATTATGATCCATGCTGTGGATGATTGTAATCTATGTCACACGGGTGCGGGATACGATAAATTTCAAAAAATTTGGGTGCGACGACACGACTAAGGTATATAATATTATATATATTATATATTCAAGCTAGAACAAGTGAGACATCAATTAACATAAGTATATGACGACAATAGTAAGTACACAACTTTATATTAAAGCAAAACAAGTAAAACTACTAATTTCATCATAATACACAAATCAATCAAAAGAAAATCAGGATTTTCATATCAACAATATTATTATTTATCAACTATGAATAATATTAATGTTTGATAAATGAAATGATCATGTACCTGATAAATTATACATCTTCACTATCAACAATATTATCAACTAAAAGGACTATTGTATCAGTGAGTTCCATATTAAGAGTATGCAAATCTTGGCTGTCATCTAAGTGATATTCCTCTGGGTTTGCATCCCAATATTTTGATGCTCTTTCACTGCAATATATTCAAATAAATAAGAAGAAAATATCAAATATAATCATCAAGATTAATAGAAAAGAAAACAATTTTGAAAGATTAGTAATTTTTACCTTTACTCAGCATTAGATCGTGAAACCAATCTCATATTTGAGTGGACATAAACCAAGTCTTCAACACGACTACTTGATAGATTGTTCCTTTTGATATTGTGACTTTGAGAATATGTACTCCAATTTCTTTCACAAGTAACATGTTGAGATAATAATTTTGATGCAAGCTTTTGAAGAAGAACATATCAAATCCATAATATGCCCACCAATCTAGTGGATCTTGATAATCCCTTGCTTCCAGTGCTTCTAGTGAATCAAGTATGGCACAAGAAAACTTTCCATATTCAGAATTTACTTTCCGAAGTAGGTATGAGTCACGATAAATCCTTCCCAAACACATTTGCCTATTCTTTGCTATTTCAGGATCTTGATTAGGAGGACTACGCCCAATGCTCTTATGTAACCATTTCTTCCCATAATATCTTGGATTTAGACAATGTGCTAAACAATGCAAGGGAGTCTTGCTTTTGTCCCATCTTGAAACTAATATAGAATGAATATGATTATAAAATGATGATGTCTCATGAAGTTCTTTTCCCTCGTGCTTCAAAATTATTGACTCAACTTTTTCAATCATGGTATCCCACATTTCATAAACTTTATGAAGCATTGGTTCATCTTTATCAACTTCTCTCAACATCTCCCACATAGGCTCTGTGAATTTAAGAAAATATGATACCTTATCCCACCATAAATCAGTAAGAATAATAGTCTTCACTGCTTGGGCCCTTGCTTGATCTTCAACCTTGATACCACAATATGCATCCCAGCTTGGATCAGTAACCATCTGAACTAATGATGTCTTGATTGTGTTGAATCCTTTTACCATCACAATCAAAGAAGCAAGACGTATTTCTGCAACCTTCAACAACTTTAAATGAGAATGTCTATTGAATATGGCTGAAATTAAATGATGAGTCATTACAAAATTCCTTATCTTTATACAATCTGTTGTCATATCTTCAATCCATGAACACAATTCATATGCACGAAGATTATCTTTATCTTCTGATGGCTTAAATATACGAGAGAGCCAAATTTAAACTGTGAGAAAAAAAAAGTTGTCCAAAAAATGTGTGGATAATCACCTTTCAAACTTAACCCTGTACTTTTACAATTAGCTGCATTATTAGTGATTATTTGTTCAACATTATCTGGTCCAACACTCTTAATAACTTCTACAAATAATCTTTCAAATAGCCTGCAGTTTTAATTTCTCCAGATACATCAACAAACTTCAAAAATATTGATCCACTAATTGAATAAGCAATGAAATTAATGAGTGGATGCCTTTCAATATCACTCCATCCATCAAAAATAATAGAAACACCATTATTTTCCCATGAGAACTTCTTATGTTCTAAAAGTCTTTCAATATTGGCTTTTTCTTCTTTAAGAATAATGGTTCACAATTTTTAAGAACTTGGAGGAACATAACCATGTAAATTACAATTAGCCAATGAAGTGACAAGATCTTTCCAATATGGATTTCTTGCTACATTAAAAGGAAGTGAACTTAAAAAGAAAAATCTTCCAACCTTTCTATTCATCTCCTCAATTCCAACTACATTCAATGACTTTTCAATTGCTCCTCCTCTAAAACCTTTAAATTCACTTTGCATTAACTTTCTTTTCTGCATCTTCTTTGTATCCACCAAATAATGGAATATTTGTTCCTTTTTCACTCATTTCGTTCTTTTTTCATACTCATCTTGCTTTTTCATTAATTGTCTTCGTAAATCCTCATCCATATTGGGACATGCTCTTATACCATGTTTTGATAAATTTAAAAGATGTGCCTTCACTCTGGTATATGATCCTGTAAAATTCATGTTGCAAAATTTACACGTAAAATATGTATTACCTCCACCACCTTCGTATAATTCTCCCTTTTTGTACGTAAATTCATAATGGTGCATCATCACGAGGTGTTGAAATTAAAGGTTTTGTAACTTTTGTTGTTGATCCTGAACTTAAAGGAATACTTCCACCAAAACTTCCAGAAGGGCCAGTACCAATTGATACTCCCTTTCCTTTTCTATTGTCGGCCATTTTTAGGATCAACTCAATTCACAATTTCACAATCTAATTGAAAAACAAAATATCAAAAAACAACAAATAGGAGATAGAGTCAGTCATAGTCATAACATTGATATACCAGTAACCAGAAGGCTTAACAATTAACAGTTAACACAATAAACAATTAGAAATTTAGAATATGAGTCAACCAAATTCGATGGGCACGTAAGAGATGCAATTCACAATTGACATGCTACATGCTGCAAATTAGACATGAATAAGCCAAATTCGAATTAGATGCCATTTCCTCTACTGTTTGCTGTGATTGATAAGAAAATATCTCAGGGAACTAGGAAGCATATTGACTGCTATTATGATGCTTTCAAGGTGAGAATGCTTATGAATTAGTTGGTTTAGCTAATTATCTCTATGTCAGCTTCTCTTTTTCTTTGTGGTTGACTGTGATTGATAAGCACATATCTCAGGGCATGAATTTGTTTTGTTAAATTTGTGTGGTGTTCTACTTCTTGTTGAGGCTAATGGAAGCGTATAGGTTTGTCTCATACACTATAGTTGGAAATCAATGAAAAACTCAATAGCAATGGCGACTGACGAGAGCACCACCATTTCAAGTTGGAGCATATGTTATGCAACATATTCAAACAACAGATGAAAGGGGATGAGATCAACCATATGATCATTGACATTATATCTCATTTTTATTAATCACAATAACACGCCACATCTTATCATATAAACTAAATAGTAATAGACTTGACTCTTAACTATCAGGAGAAGAGAAGAGGGAGAGAGGAGAGGAGACAGGAAGGATAACAGAGATACAGAGACAGACTCAGTTACTTATTACACATATAACAGACATCAACCAATCAAATTAAAATCGAAGGCTATGAACTTGCAGGATCAAACATATGAATGGGGAAGATAGAATGGACAACAATGCTGACAGCAATGAGTTCACGCCAAAATCGAACTGCTATGTATATGAAGTTATGAACAGTAGGAAGCAACCAAACAATAGGTAGTTTCCTGCCTCTTTTCATACTCCATACTCACCTTTCGTCGATTTGGTGAAGAGAACACTGAACTGGAAGGTGAGGGTCGAGGACTGTGTCGAGGGGCAGCCGCAGCAAACCGAAGGGAGAGAGAAATGAGGTTTCGTCTTTTAAAGTTCTGACCTAAAAAATGCACGAACGTGACCTCAAACACGTTGACTGCACCCACAAAGTAGGTCAGACACGTTGACCGTGTCGACAAAACACGACACGATGTCGGTGTCGCTCTCGCACTCGTGTCGACGCCGACACCCCACCTCCTAGAGGTGTCTTTGTGACTTTGATTGTAATTTGTTTTAACTTTTATTTGTAACTTTGTAACGTTCTGATCTTCATTCAATCTCTTGATGATTGTAAGTTGTACTTGTATGTAACTTTGTTGTTTATTAATTAAAGTTAAACCCCAAATGTACTATTCAGTATTCTATTCACGTTATGGTACGGAATATGGATGTTTGTAGCCTTGTTCATTATGAGATGTTTTGTATAGTATGAATGCTTCTTCATTGTGTTATATATGTTTTGTTCATTAATTTTAATTTTTGTATTTTTTTATTTTTTAATACAATTTTTTTACACCGTATCGCACCATACGATACGGTTCAATATAGGCATATCGGTACCCAGTGTAATACAAGCACTGGTATGGTTTTTACAACATTGGTCTCAAGATTCAGTTAATAGGAAAGCCTTCCCAAGTCTAATTAGTAAAGAATTGAGTCCTTAGGCTAGTTTATAAAAAGTTGTTTACTGTAAAGAGGTTGCAGCATCTGTTTTGGTATTTCTTGTTCTCTCATCTTTATCTATTAAAGATAGTTCTGTTTGAATCCACTTGAACAATCTCAAGTCAACCAAAGCCGTTTGTGCTGCATCACAAAATTAGGAGCACCTTGCACCAAAACAGTGAAATATAACCCCCACCCCACCCACACAAGGAGACAAGTATGGATACTTAATACACCACACTGGAGTAAGAAACATCGCTGCATTAACCCATAGGTTAGAAAGAAAATCCTCATGATGGATAACAAAGAGCTTGTGACAAGGCCAAGAGATTCAACCAAGGAGTGGTTGAGTCATTTAACCACACAGTGTTATCCAAAGTACATACCAAACAAGGTCCTTGTAGGAGGAATTAAAGAAAAAGGAAGAACATGGAATTGACAAAGCACCACATAGATGCATGATTCCCTCTAGCTCAACTTCACGCATGCACAAGATGAAAAATTCAGTTATATTGAAGTTCACAATTTAATCCACCATGAGAAGTGTAAGACACGAAAATTCCCACTCCTGGCTTTTGGGGCTTGGAATGAACCTTTTCGAGTTTACGTCGCTTTTAAGGGCGTGCTAGCTAGCTTACTCAAACTAGCGAAGATTTTTGGAAATATTTGACTTTTTGACGACTGTGGACAAGCGGGATCTTTTCGTTTAAAACCTTCTTGAACCGGCGCTCAAGGGTTGGTTTAAACGCTTAGAAAACTTCAATTTCAAACAAACATGAACTTTTGAAAGAAAAGCAAGTATTTTGATGATTGTATGCCTAAATTGCAGTTTTTATTACGGGGGTTGTACGCTTTCCAAGTCTTTTGAGTTTTAAGCTATTTAGGCCTGATGTGTGTGCTTAAGTGGCCTAGATTTAGCGAATTTTGAGCGTAGGTTCAGGGTTTCCTCTTTGAAAAGGGGCAGATGCAAGGATGCACGAATACTTTTCGGGTTTGATACGATGAGGTGAGCGAAGCTTGAATTGAAAGTAACTCACACACACAACTTAATGTAAATACCCGAATGAAAGTGCAACTCACGCAGCTGAAGGGAAATACCCGAACTTGAAAGCAACTCACACGACTTGAATGTAAATTGCGGAATTGAAATATACTTATATATTTAAGAGCGGAAAGGCTAAATGCACGCGTGTGTAGTGTAGAATTTAAATGACAAACTCACATGACTTGAATTGAACTTGCTGAAATTGAAATATAAGTATATAAGAGCGGAAATGCTCAATGTGAGTGAGTGCTTTTGGTGTGTAAATGGAAAGACAACTCACACAACTGGAATTGACCCACCCGGAAATGTAATTGTGTACACAACTTGGAATGTAAAACTAAAGCAGCTTGAAAGTATATAGATACACTATATCTTATGAGCAACAAAGGCCCAAAATGTACGTGAGAGTGTAGAGCAAGTGCTCGAGTGCTCTTGTGTGCAAGTGTGGAAGCTTAAATGACAAACTCACACGACTTGAATGTAAAACCCATGCAGCTGGAAAATATAGAAATATGCTATATCTTATGAGCAACAAAGACTCAAAATGTGTGTGAGGGTGTGGAGCAAAAACCGAGTGCTGGCTGCACTCGGTTAGGATTAGGTTAGGTCTAGTTCAAGGGAAGTTGGTTTGGGTTAGATTTAAGGTGGTCCATGGGAGGTTGATTTAGAGAAGTTTGGGTCGGTTTAGGTGAAAGGGGCTAGGTTTAGCGAAGTAGGTTAGATGGTTTAGGCTAGATTAGGGTGGGTTTAGGGAGACCTACCTCTTGGAGCCGGTCCACTGTGCATAGCCCATGCCTCCACTTCGGTTGCAGCCACTCCTTCACGTTGGTGCAGCCCTCGACTAGGTCTAGGTTCATACAAGCTTGAACCCACACCCTTGATCAAGCCCACATGGCTATAGCTCACCACTCACTCTCTCTCTTCCCAGGATTTCACGTGAACCTCTTTTGGAGACCCCCTCACCTCTATTTATAGGCAAATGAGGTGAGTCTTGGGTATGGATCTTGGATTTAGGTCTTGAAATCCGGATCCGATCGAAACACTGTTTGGGTCAGAATCTCGGATCTCAGATATTTGAGATTCATATCCAATCCAAACACTATTTGGATCTGGATCTGGATATTTGGGTCCAGATCCAATCCAAATTTTATTTTCTTCAGTCCTTCTTGGCGTTTCGAGATGAACGTTTTGTGCGGGCCCTGGCTTCATCAACGCTCCGTCTTGTGCTGGGTTTTTCCCAGCTTTGTCGTCCGAGCTGCTCACCTTTTTGGACTTTATTTCAGTTCATTTATGTTGTTTTAGGCTTGGATTTCTGATATTCTGGTGAATGCTTTTGGCTTGGCTTTTAGTGCTCCGGGCTTGCAGTTTGCTTCTAGCCTGGGCTTTCCTTTTGCCTTTTGATCCTAGCTTTTATCAGGCCAGGGGTGACTTCCGGGCTTTGAACCTACTTTTAAGGCTGCTTTTGGTCAGGCTTCACCTTTTAGCTTTTGGCTTTTTGCAAAAATGGGACTTGGCTCGAATTGAAAAAATTCATATTTCGTACGGGGTTTAGACAAAAGTTTAAAAACCTTTACAACTCCTGGGTTTTTGAAAACTCCAGAATCTGGTTTTGAAATAGATTTCCAAACCAGGTGTTTGTTTTTTTTTTTAGAAATTCGTTTTATTTTGGGGTGTTTACAGATGCTCCTATTTGGCATTATCCAGGCGAAGAAGACAACACCCCTGTTTGATTTTTCCTTGGATTCGTCCTCGAGAATATGGGATCGTCCCAGTTTTTGAGAAAAACTTTTTCTTTTGTGCCCAGTAAGAGGGAATTTTCGCCAAAGGGGACTTTACCTAATGTGGTGCTAGTCCTAAATGGGATTGTGTAAGTGTCCATGTGTGCACATATGAATGAATGGCATGGAATGACATGCTAGGAAGTATGGTTTCCTAGAGACTTAAATGGAATGGTCGAACCTGGGAGTCTTATGAAGACTTGCTGCACCAAGTGAGCTGGTCTTATGTTGCTCGATGTTCGAGGTTTTCTAAATTTGTTTTGAGAGACGAAAACTCCTTTTAGCTTCAATCCTAAGGATTTCCAGCTTTTCGTGTTTCCCTTTACTTGAGTCTTAACACTCGCTAATCTAACGGAGGTTTTATAAGAAAATCAAGTAATATTTCAAAATTCCTACGCCTTACTTAGAACGTCTAACTCTCAAACAAGATCAAATTCAAGTAAGCAAATCCTATTTTTACTTTAGGATTCCTTGAAATGAACCTTTCTTCACTTGGGATAAGTCGCAGGGCTGGGAAAGAATTACCACGGTCCCTTCTGAAGTGTCCTGTGGTTTGAGGCAAAGAGGCGGAAAACTGCTCATTTTGAGCTTTTGGCTATTTTTTTTCATTTTTCATAGAGGGTCTCCCTTTGGGAGTATTTTTTCTTTGTTCCCTCTTTTCCATAGAAGAAACGATTTTTCTTTTTGGATTCAGCTTTCTTTCGAGAAAGAGATTTTTGTAGGGATTTTCCTTTTTGCTTTTTGGCCAAGTTTTCCTTTTGGAGAAGAGAAGAGAAGAGGGGAAGGACTTATCCCAAGGATCTACTCGATTCATCCCACATCAGCCTATTTAGAAATAGCACGTACTACTTGCAAGTATCTTGCTATTTTGAACCAGGCCCTCTTTTGTAAGAAGGATTTTGAAATGTAACCCCTTTGTTTTGAAAACTCCGCTTTTTCACAAGCATCGATTCTCTCATTCAGCGTTGCACGATCTACCTTGATCCTCACTCACGAAGTTTCAAAGAAAATTTTCCTCAAAATCATTTTGTAATAGGACTTAGCTTAGACCCTACACATGGTATTTTTTCAAATATTGGGCATTCATAGGGTCTACTAAATTCCTACCCTCAACATCGACTAACCAATATACATTGTTCGTGGTGGTTCCACGTAACATAAGGACCATCCCACTTGGGCCGCCACTTTCCAAGTGGATGTGGGCCACGATGTTGGATAATTTTTAGCATAAGGTCTCCCACTTTGAAGTGGCGAGGCTTAATATGCTTCTCATAATGTTGGGCTACCCTTTGCCGGTATGCATGTGCATGATCCATGACAAGGAGCCTTCTTTCATCTAATAAATCAAGCTCAGCCATTCTAGCATGCTGAAGCGTCTCTGGGGAAGGTCGAGTGCAAATGATGTATGAAATGAATGCAGTTTGGTATGAATGGGGAGAATGGCGTTTGTGCCATAGACCAACTCAAATAGCGTGGCATTTGTGGGAGTTCGGATGGAAGTCCTATAAGCCCATAAGGCTTCATCCAACTTCTCATGCCACGTCCTACCCTTTTCTAAAGTTTTCTCAATAATGCTTATGAGAGTTTTATTGGTGGCTTCGGCTTGGCCGTTGCCTTGAGGGTAGTAGGGCGACGAGAAGTGGTGAGTTATGTCATACGTGTTACATAACTTTACCATCCTCTCGTTTTTGAAGGGGGTGCCATTATCAAACACTAGGTCTTTCAAAACCCCAAATCGAGCCAAAATATTTTTCCTAATAAACGCCACTACATGTTGTCCCTGGACATTGGTCAAGGAGGTAGCTTCAACCCATTTGGAAAAGTATTCAGTGGCTGTTAGTATAAACCTATGCCCATTTGATGCATTTGGAAAAATGGGTCCTATGATGTCAAACGCCCACATGGTGAATGGTCATGGGTTGACCACGAAATGCAATGTGGATGACGGGATATGAATGGCGTGTCCATGCACTTGACATGGGTGACACTTCCTAACATGGCCATGGCAATCCTGCTTTAGAGTGGACAAAAAATAACCAGCTCTAAGTATTTTCATTGCCATCATATTGGCATTTACATGCCCTCCACATTCTCCATCGTGGAATTCATGCATTACTATCCTAGCCTCCTCAAGGTCGACACACCTCAGTAAGATGCCAGTAAAACTCTTTTTATAAAGAATCCCTCCCAAAATCAGATATCGGGTTGAAATCTTTTGAATAAAAGCTTTGTCTTTGGACGAAGCGAATTCTGAAAATCCTCCGTTTTCTAAGAAATCTTTAATGTCTTGAAACCAGGGTTTTTTAGTGGAAGTTGTGTTGTTTTGGCAAATCTCCAAATCGTGTGTGGATGGAGTGGGCGAGTGCCATATTTCTAAGGATCGAGTCCCCAAGGTAGAATCGACCCTTAGGGCTGAGCCCAAGGATGAGAGGGCATCGACTATGCCATTGTCCTCTCTTCCTACGTGTGTGAGTGTGCACAATGGGAAAGACTCGACCAACTTGATAGCCAATTCGTGCTATGGAAGAAGTTTTTCATTTTTGACTTGCCAAATTTTTAACACTTGGTTTATGACAAGTAAAGAGTCTCCAAAGACTTCAATGCATGATGCCCCTAGAGTTTTCGAAATTTTCAAGCCTTGTATGAGTGCTTCATACTCAACTGTATTGTTGGAACATTCGAAATCTAGGCGTATGGCGATGGGTATTTCTCCCTTTTCAGGGGATATGAAGATGATTCCTGCCCTAACCACTCTTTGGTTTCGTGCCCCATCGAAGTGCATCTTCCACACTTGGTTTTTACTTAAGCAGTTTGATAAGATATGATTTTGAAATTGGTTTTGAAAGATGCCTTCGTCGGGTATTTTATCAAGTGTGGGATATTAATCCTCTAAAGAGAAGTCAGCCACATAGAATCCTCTAAAGGGAAGTCAGCCACATAGTCGGCTAGGGCTTGCCCCTTGATGGAGGTTTGATAGTGGAATTTCAGGTCATACTCCATCAAGAGGAGCTGCCATTTACCTAGCCTACCCGTGAGGATAGGTTTTTCAAACAAATGCTTGATTGGATCAAGCTTAGACACTATCCAGATCTCATGATCTAGGAAATAATGTTGAAATTTCTGGCAGGCCCATACCAAGGCCAAGCACGTCTTCTCCATGGCTTGATAGTTTCTTTCATAAGCCAACAAAGTTTTCGAAATGTAGTAAATGGCATACTCTTTATGGGTATCATCCTCATATTGAGCTAATAATGCACTCAAAGCATTCGCATGTACAGAAATATAAAGTAAAAGAGGTTTTCCTTGCTTTGGAGGGTTTAAAACAGGAGGATTAACCAAATACACTTTTAATCTTTCGAAAGCTTTTTGGCAATCATCGTCCCACACAAATTTCACCCCTTTTCTCAAAAGTTTGTTGAAAGGTTCGCATCTTGTAGCGAGGTTCGAAATAAACCTTCTAATCGATTGGAGGCAACCTTGGAGGCTTCGGATTTGAGTTAAATTGGAGGGTGGAGGCATATCTATAATGGCTCGACACTTAGAGGGGTCGACCTCAATGCCCCTTTGGCTTACCATAAAACCTAAAAGCTTGTCGGATTCTACCCCGAAGACGCACTTTTGAGGGTTTAGTTTTACTTTATAAACCCTCAATCTTTCAAAAACTTTTTGTAAAGATTTGATATGGGTATCTCGGGTTTTTTATTTCACCAAGAGATCATCCACATACACCTCTAAGAGCTCATGAATTTGATCGTGAAAGATCGTGGTCATGACTCGTTGGTATGTGGCACCGGCGTTTTTCAAACCAAAGGGCATGACTGTATAGCAGTACGTGTCCCAGGGTGTGGTAAAAGCAGTTTTAGCCTGGTCTCTTGGAGATAATTTGATTTGATTATAACCCGAGTAGCTATCCATAAAGGAAAACATTTCATGATTTGGAGTACTATCGACTATCAAATCAATATTTGGTAAAGAGAAGTTATACTTTGGTGTGGCTTTGTTCAAATTTCTGAAATCAATGCAAATTCGAATTTTTCCATTGGATTTTCGAACTACAACAATGTTGGAAAGCCAATCAGAATACACAATGGGTTTTATAAAACCAGCTTTAAGCAGATCCTCTAAACCCTCTTTCACCTGCGAGTGTACGTTCGGGTGAATCTTTCTAAGCTTTTGTTTTATGGATTTCGAATCTAGATCTAGGGAAAGACAATGCTCTACCACTTTCGGGTCTATACCTGGCATGTCTTCGTAAGTCCATGCAAACACATCGACATAGGTTTTCAAAAATGCAATGAATGATGCTTTTTTATGATCATGCAAACATGCGCCTATCTTAATGTGTTTGGGTTTTGACTCATTCCCTAAGTTGATCTCTATGAAATCCCCTCCTACGAAATTCGAAGGTTTTTCAAAATCGAGAATTTTGTTAAACTCGGGAAGCTCAGAGGTTGGATCCTTCTCAGGGAGAAGGGGATCCTCCTCCGTGCTTTGATCATTCTCGAGAATTCTAAATCCTAGGGAATTTGGAGTTAATGCATGGTTTTTTAAAACACCTGGTTTTGGTTTTGGAATTTTTACAGGTTTAGAAGACTTAGGTCAGACGATTTTTTCTTCAAAAGCCTTGGTTTTTTCCAAATTTTTACCAGGAGTTGCTATATACATGATTTTGTTTTTGGAATTTTCCAAATTTTTGAATTTTTTGGATTTTTGCAAAGAAAAGATATTGGGAGAAACAAAAACTACATTTTTTTCGATTTTCCCACACTTTTCCAATGTTTTTGGTTTTTGAGATTTTTTAAATTGTTTTTGTATTTTGAGAATTTGTAATTTTTTTGGATTTTGGTTTAAGGAGGGATCTTCCATCATACCTACAAAGAAGACGCCATGAATTAGTCTCTAAACAAGAGGTCTAAATCATAGGTTTCGGTTTTGGCAGTTCTAGGGCACCCTTGACCCAGGTGGTCAAGGGTGGTGGTTCTGGTGGTATGCTTGGAGTATAGCCTATCCCATATCGGCTTGGGTTTACACTTGGCACTATGGACTCGAGACAACCTTGGTTTTGGGTCCCTAGACTTTGGTAGGGCATGTAACCCATGTTTAATAGCATGTTCCAAGGCTTTTTCATTTTTGCAAATTCTTTGTACAGAGATGGCCTTGGAACTTGCTATCGTCCATGTCATGCTTAAACAGTTTCTTATCTAGGGGTTTTGGAAATAGTCGACACTTGGTCTTTCCTAGGATGGTTATGGTTTTAGGTGGCCAAGCCTTGGGTTGCCCTTTGATATACACGACCTTCCTAGGCTTTTGGAGGATGAGCTTGAGTGTCTCGACCAAGGGCTTTCCAAGGTTGTCTTCATAGGCTTGGTAACCTGATAAGCAAGGGAAATTTTGGATTCCCTGAAGCTGAGGATGGTTTTCACCTAGAATTACCACAATCTTGTATTCGTAGGGGATTTTCACACACCTATGGAAGGTGGATGGCACAGCTCGAAAGCTATGTATCTAGGGTCTTCCAAGTAGTAGGTTGTAATGGGAGTGTATGTCTAAGACATAGAACACCCCCATGTGGGCTATGACCCTCGTTTCCATGAGTAACTCTACGACTCCCAGCAATCTAGATGCATTGCCATCGTATCCAGTGATTACGATGGGACTTGGGTTCACGAAAGTCAAGGTGACTCCGATTTGATACGTCACGTGGAGCGGAAGGATGTTGAGACCTCCTCCCCCATCAACTAAGCATTTGTCGAGAGGATAGTGATTCAATACTACCTCGATATGCAAAGCTTGTTTTTGGGTTTCATACGGTCTTTTTATCTCTTCTTCCAAGAACACGATGGGCATTTTTGCTCATATAGGCGCCACTTGAATTGATAAGGACTCCAGGGTTATACTTGAGTTAACCTTGGTTCTCTCTAAGATTTTTTCTAAAACTAGTCTATGCCTAGGTGAGGTTTGTATCAGCTCTAGGATGGACGTGTTTATTGGGATCTTAGAAAAAGATGATTTTCAAAATCATATAAGGTTAAAACATTTTGACCTTTGTCCGTTTTTTGCGAAACCTTAGGAATGCATAATTTGAAGGGCCAGGGATACTGACCACTTTTTTAGTGATTTTTTCTAAGTGTTGGGGTTGGTAGATCCTCCCGGACCTGGTCACTTTCCCTACACTTTTCCTAAGGCTCGTGCCTATTATGGCTCTATTTGAGTGCCTTGGAGCACCTCGAATTTCTAGAATAGCTCTAACCGGGGGCGGGACTCTAAGCACTCCCCGGATAACTACTTGGGCTTTTTTATAAATGAGGAGAGATGGTGCACAAGTAGTAGAACCAAAATATGATGTATGCACTAGACTTTTCGAAGTCGAGAAAGCACATACCTCTTTTTCCTTCCCACTTGTGCTTGCGTGATTGGGGAAGGGTTCTTTGAATATAGCTTGAGCTGGCTCTGGTTCCTCAGTGACCTGGAGTCGGTCCTGCTCTATCAAGTTCTCAGTTTTATTTAAAAGGAAGAAACATTGGTTTATATCATGGCCCTTGAGCCGATGATACTTGCAAAAACGATTCAAAAACCTCCCTTTTAAGATGATTCCCTCTTCGGGGAGTTTGATAAACCCTTGGGCAAGAAGGAGGTCAAGGTCTTCTGAGACAGATTGCCCCAGTGGGGTATACTCCTGTTTTTCAAAAGTTTTTTACAACTTTTTTTCATTTTTTGGTTTAAACTCTTTTGAAGTGCTCGCCGGGCTTTGATCCACTCGGACGTTTGCAACTTTTTGGGGTTTTGCCCCTTTGTCCATAGTGGGTAACCCGTAAGTTCCGGGTTTTTCCAAACGTGACTTTTGCAAAATATTCCCTTTCCATAAGTGATCGTAGACTCCCTTTTTCAGATTTGTTTCAAAGAGGGAAGCTTTCTTGATCAACTTATGAAAAGTCGATATTTCGTGCAAAGAGAAGAGTTTTCAATTCATTTTTGAAATTATTGAGGATGAGCATTACTGTGCATCCTTCGGAAATTGATTCTCTTACTTGCTCGAGGAGGGACCTCCAACGAACGATGAATGCGTGTACATTCTCATTCGCAGCTTGCTTTGTATCCCTCAAAGTGTTTAAAGTTGGCGTTACTTCTACATTATGTGAAAATCTTTACATAAAGCAGTTCGCTAACTCTTCAAAAGTCGCAAACTGGCTCAAATCGTAGGAAGCAAGCCATTTTGAAGCCGTGCCTTTGAGGGAAAGGGGAAACCAATATATCCACTTTGTCGAGTCCTTTTTCTTTTTATGGGCTCGAAGGGAAAAGAGTTGCTGGTGGGATCTAGGTTCCCTCGTGCCATCATCCCGATGAAAGTTCTGTATTTCGTCGTCACTGTCTGTTTTGTAATCCAAAAGAAGGAAATCAAACAGGGCGTACGTTCTCTTTTCTTTATTTTGCCCTTTTAGCAGCTGTTGTAGGACTTTGCGGTCCTTGTGAGTGAAGGACTCGTAATATTGGTTTCCCTCCATAGCGGAGGTTTCCTTGGGCTTCCTAAACTTGTCGAATTTCTTCTTAGTTTTTGCCGGTTCGTCATGAGACGAACAGGAATCAGCTGCTTCAGCCTCTTGGCTAAGCGCAAGGATTTCTGCTTCGAAATCCTTTCGCAAGTCCTCTATCTCTTCTCTCCTATTTTTGAATTTGGTTTTCAAAAGTTTTTTGGAGTGAGAACTTGATGTGCGCGAGACATGGCTGGACACTTCATTGGAGTCTGAACTCGACATGACTCCGATGCTTTGTTTTGAAAACCAACTATGAAATGCAAAAAGGCAAAGAGTTAAATACTTTTCTTGGAAAAAAAATTTAAGAGCTTTGTTTGTTTGATCGATATTTTCTCAAGAGTCCCACCGGGCGTGCCAAATTGTAAGACAAAAATTCCCACTCCTGGCTTTTGGGGCTTGGAATGAACTTTTTCGAGTTTACGTCGCTTTTAAGGGCGTGCCAGCTAGCTTACTCAAACTAGCGAAGATTTTTGGAAATATTTGACTTTTTGACGACTATGGACAAGCGGGATCTTTTCGTTTAAAACCTTCTTGAACTGGCGCTCAAGGGTTGGTTTAAACGCTTAGAAAACTTCAATTTCAAACAAACATGAACTTTTGAAAGAAAAGCAAGTATTTTGATGATTGTATGCCTAAATTGCAGTTTTTATTACGGGGGTTGTACGCTTTCCAAGTCTTTTGAGTTTTAAGCTATTTAGGCCTGATGTGTGTGCTTAAGTGGCCTAGATTTAGCGAATTTTGAGCGTAGGTTCAGGGTTTACTCTTTGAAAAGGGGAAAATGCAAGGATGCACGAATACTTTTCGGGTTTGATATGATGAGGTGAGCGAAGCTCGAATTGAAAGCAACTCACACACACAACTTAATGTAAATACCCGAATGAAAGTGCAACTCACGCAGCTGAAGGGAAATACCCGAACTTGAAAGCAACTCACACGACTTGAATGTAAATTGCGGAATTGAAATATACTTATATATTTAAGAGCGGAAAGGCTAAATGCACGCGTGTGTAGTGTAGAATTTAAATGACAAACTCACACGACTTGAATTGAACTTGCCGAAATTGAAATATAAGTATATAAGAGCGGAAATGCTCAATGTGAGTGAGTGCTCTTGGTGTGTAAATGGAAAGACAACTCACACAACTGGAATTGACCCACCCGGAAATGTAATTGCTTACACAACTTGGAATGTAAAACTCAAGCAGCTTGAAAGTATATAGATACACTATATCTTATGAGCAACAAAGGCCCAAAATGTACGTGAGAGTGTAGAGCAAGTGCTCGAGTGCTCTTGTGTGCAAGTGTAGAAGCTTAAATGACATACTCACACGACTTGAATGTAAAACCCATGCAGCTGGAAAATATAGAAATATGCTATATCTTATGAGCAACAAAGACTCAAAATGTGTGTGAGGGTGTGGAGCAAAAACCGAGTGCTGGCTGCACTCGGTTAGGATTAGGTTAGGTCCAGTTCAAGGGGAGTTGGTTTGGGTTAGATTTAGGGTGGTCCATGGGAGGTTGGTTTAGAGAAGTTTGGGTCGGTTTAGGTGAAAGGGGCTAGGTTTAGCGAAGTAGGTTAGATGGTTTAGGCTAGATTAGGGTGGGTTTAGGGAGACCTACCTCTTAGAGCAGGTCCACCATGCATAGCCCATGCCTCCACTTCGGTTGCAGCCACTCCTTCACGTTGGTCCAGCCCTCGACTAGGTCTAGGTTCATACAAGCTTGAACCCACACCCTTGATCAAGCCCACATGGCTATAGCCCACCACTCACTCTCTCTCTCTTCCCAAGCCTCTCTTGGATTTCACGTGAACCTCTTTTGGGGACCCCCTCACCTCTATTTATAGGCAAATGAGGTGGGTCTTGGGTATGGATCTTGGATTTAGGTATTGGAATCCGGATCCGATCTAAACACTATTTTGGTTTGAATCTCGGATCTCAGATATTTGAGATCCACATCCAACCCAAATATTTAGTTGGGTTTGGATCTCAAATCTTGAATATTTGAGATCCAGACCCAATCCAAATTTTATTTTCTTCAGTCCTTCTTGGCGTTTCGAGATGAACGTTTTGTGCGGGCCCTGGCTTCGTCAGCGCTCCGTCTTGTACTGGGTTTTTCCTAGCTTTTTCATCTGAGCTCCTTCTCATCTTTCTGGACTTCATTTCAGTTCATTTCTGTCATTTCAGGCTTGGATTTCTGCTATTCTGGTGAATGCTTTTGACTTGGCTTTTAGTGCTCCGGGCTTGCAGTCTGCTTCTGGCCTGAGCTTTCTTTTTGCCTTTTGATCCTGGCTTTTATCAGGCCAGGGTTGACTTCCAGGCTTTGAACATGCTTTTGAGGCTGCTTTTGGTCAGGCTTCACATGTTGGCTTTTGTTTTTTTGCAAAAATGGGACTTGGCCCGAATGGAAGAAATTTATATTTCGTACGGGGTTTGGACAAAAGTTTAAAAGCCTTTACAACTCCTGGGTTTTTGAAAACTCCAGAATCTGGTTTTGAAATAGATTTCCAAACCAGGTGTTTACAAGAAGCTAACGTATGTGGAATACTCAGTTGAATGTGTCAAGGGAACTGTTCAAGCTTTTTTTCTTTTTCTTCAGGAAAAACAAAATGACTGAAATCAGAAGGTGGCTTTCATGGAAAAATGAATGAAAGAAAATAAATACTGCAATTTGTACCTACAGGGTCACTCAAATACTTCTCATACTCCTCATTGGTATATCTGGCAATGTCAACATGCTGCAGCTTATAAAAGTTGACAGTCTTAGCAAGAGATAAGAACATTAAGAAAAATTTAAAGAGTGATTATGATATGTTACAGCATATTTCTAGCAGCAAATTAGAGTTTACATGAAGAAGCGAAAAGTAGACATAAATCTTAAAGATGTACCTTATTGTACTTAGCAAAAGCATAATCACCCGTTGGAGGAACACCATTTACGACTTTAACCTGAAAATAATAGTAAAATCCACTTTTCAAAAGGGAAGACTAATAGAGAAACATTAACATCGCCAATTTTCAAGTTGAGCAAATCCAGACATCCAATGAAGCTGTCAAGTTATGGAGAAACAGAATTTTGTCAAGCACAATGACATCTGCTAACAATGCGAGCTAGCTGAAAATACCCAATGGAAAAGTTGCAAGTTGTCTGCCCGTGCAGAAGAAGTAAATGGAAGCCACTGCCATGTTATCTGCCAAACATGTGCATATCATCAGAACCCATTAGATTAAGAATCATATGACCGAATTCTCAAGGCTTGAAATACCACAATCCTTGAGAATTCCACAATCAATTATAGCCAATCAAGGGACGATGTTTGCAGGAGAAAAGGTAACACCTTTCCTCGAGAGTTTCAGTATTAATTTGGTACCTTCAACCTCTTATTATGCACATGTGAATGGTAAGTCGAGGCTACGAGGAAAGTGATTGTCACACACAAGTACCTCCACCTTTGACCTTCAGTGATAAAATTAGAAGGCCGTACACAATAGAGGCAAGCCATTTGGTTACCTTTGAGTAGTACATGCTTGATTGGTTAGTATTCGTTCCCACTATTGCATCCTGTCTAAACACCCGAACATGGTAAACTCACCCTTGGGTGATGCGAATAATATCAATGGGTTTAAATATGATGTACAGTGTTAATTAGTGAAGCATGGGACAAAGAGCTTGCAGCTAGCACATTTAGTGTCACTTTGGCGACCACCAAATATATTGTTTCACTTGCAGCTAACACATTTAATAACCACATGTAACATCTATAACAAATGACAACACTGTTCACGTAGCATGATAAATAACAATAAAATATCTCAATTTCATGCATTACATAAGTGAGATAATCAAATTGCATGTCCTTTGTTGGTATTATATTTTGGATATAACATATCTTGGATTAAAAACAATATATTATA
Source organism: Brasenia schreberi (assembly GCA_036023115.1). Taxonomy (NCBI): domain Eukaryota; kingdom Viridiplantae; phylum Streptophyta; class Magnoliopsida; order Nymphaeales; family Cabombaceae; genus Brasenia; species Brasenia schreberi. The sequence continues at coordinate 19,422,636 of JAYKKT010000090.1, forward strand.
TATTTAATTTCAATTTTAATGAAACTATCAAATCCATAATTCAGATACAAATCCAAAATTATCAATATTCAAAACCCAAAATACAATATCCATATCCAAGATCTGGATCCAAAAACAAATCCAAGATCTAGACCCAAACCCAAATCCATAAACCTAGATCCAATTCTACAATCCAAAATCTAACCCAATGTGATTCATAATTTAAGATGGATTGCAAAAATGGATTCTAAATGAGTCTACTTTGAAAAATTAGATTCAGACTCTATCTCCAATCCAAAAAGCGAATAGGAACATATTTACATCTAAGCTGATGCTTAAGTGGATCGGATCTGAGGTAAAGAATATATATTCGATCTACAGCATAAATGGATCTGAGCACTTGGAGCCAATATTTTCTTGCACCCAAAATGCCTTTCGTGGGTGGTAAAGAACATCCTTTCGACGTCAACTCAAATCCTTGACCAAAAGGTTGTTTCTCACTGTTTCCAAACATTTAGTGTCTTCCCACAACGTCCCTTCAGGCTCATCTTGCAACCGTGTCATTGATGCATCTACCTAGGCCAGCCTCAGGGACATGTGTTACTCGTTCTCTTTCATTATAGGTCATTATATGGACTTGCGTGATTTCCATGTTTGGGTTTTGCATCTCATAGAATGTGCTGTCATCTTGCTTTGGGTGCTGGATAGATACTTTTTTATTTATAAAAGTCAATCAACTACTTAAATCGGTATGGTTTAAAGATTTATGTTGGCACGATGATGTCAGACAAGGAACTGCTTCAAAAAATGACCTGCTTCGAAAATCTCAGTGTGACACGACCTAGAGCCAAATACATATCTCTTCATGCTATAAAGACCAAATGTTACTAGGAATATGTTGTAATTTGGAGAAGAGGCTATAAAAGAGATGCTGCATGAGAGTTAGGGTTATGGATTTTTCCTAAGATTGCAAGAGATAATGTCGTTCTTCTTCATTTTAGCAAAAAATGTCTTCCCATCTTATCTTGTAGAGTAGGCAATGCATAGCTTGCTGAGCCACGTAAATCGTTACATTATGGTTGTTCATAATTTCTTTATGGATGATTTCCTCTTATTGCATTTATGTATTTCTTTTGATCTTGTCTAGCTTTCTTAACGTTCTTTTACTGGTGATGCTTGGGTGAATGCTTTCATTGCTCAGACAATCTTTTCCTCATTCTCTTCCCTGTGTTGCTCAAGATTGGAATCTTAAATGGGTCGGCTTTTCATTTCATCATTTGTTTATGGATGAATTCCTCTTATTGCTGTGTTTCTTTTGATCTTGTTTAGTTTCTTGGTGTTATTTTAGTGATGATGCTTATGAATGTCATCCCTGCTCAGGCAATCTTTTCCTCATCCTCCTTGTCTTGATGAACATTTGAATCGTTTTCTCTTTTCTTGGTATACGGGGAATTTCTATTCGCATTTACTGTTGTCGACATGGGTTGTTCACCATTTCTTGATAGATGGTTTCTTCCTCTTTCATTTATGTGTGTTTTGATCTTTAATTAGTCTCACTAACTTCATGATCAGGTTGGTTCTTTGATTCTCACTCTGCCATATACATTTGCTCAAATGGGTTACATCTTCGGATTAGCTTTCCAGTTTCTTTATGGAGCATTTGGTTGCTGGACGGTGTATCTTCTTAGTCTCTTTCACGGTGAGGCTTCCCTAAAGGATAGGGCCAAGGGCCAGATTCCTAAAGTACACGTTATCCAAGTAATTTCTCATGACTTCCTTACTTCTAGAAAATCCTCTCCTACGGAATTTGAAGGTTTTTTTAAGTCAATGATTTTATGAAATTCGGGAAGCTCGGAGTCTTGATTATCCTCATGGATGAGGGGATCTTCCTCTTTACTTTGATCGTTCTCAAGTACTTTGATTTTTAGGGAAGTATCATGTATAAGAGAAGGGTTATGCACAAAAGGATTATGAGATAATTCGGGTTTGAGAATGCATATGGATTTTGTCAAAACCAATGCTTGAGTTTGTACTCGATTTTGAAAACCAAAATTTTTAGGATTTTCAACTTTTTCATTTTTTTTGGATTTTCCCAAAAATATGCTAGAAGGATGAACACAAAAGACTTTCTTTTTAAAAATTTCAGGTTTTCCAAATATTTTTGAGTTTTGGGAACTTTCTAATTTTTTTGGTTTTTCATCAAACCTACAAAAAAACACCATGAATTAGATTCCAAATAAGAGGTCTAAGCCATAGGTTTCGGTTTTAGCTGGTTCTAGGGCACCCTTAACCCAATTGGTCTTAGGTGGTAGTTTAGGGGATATGGATGGACCGTATCCTAAGGCATATAGACCCAGGTTAGGTAAAGGTAGGATGGGAACACCCTAAAATATTTTTCAGAAACAAATCTAAGCATGTTTTAAATTTTCAAAACAAATCTAGGCTTATTTTAATTTTACGATTTGAACACAACCTACAAATTTCATAAAATATCAAAAACACAACATCTTGAAATTAAAATATTTTTAAACTCGAAATTACAAAATCGAGTTTTAAAAATTAAAGAGATGCTGATGGAGTAAAGCATGAATCAAAAGGAGATAAGATAAATTTGCAAAAGCAATGCTGAGGATCCAAGGTGAAGTCTAGCCAAAAATTCGAAGCAAGAAATGGGTCAAGGCACGATCAACCGTGCAACCCGAATCTCAAGGCCAAGCAGGACTCGTACCAAACCAAGATTCAATCCAATTCAATTCAAAGTGGAGATTCAAATCAAAGTCCCAAACAAAGTTCAAACTCAAGTGGCTACATTAAATTTACTCAAGGCAAAGTCGAGGACACCCTAAGACCAAGTCACAATAAGATGGCTCGATCAAGGCTAGAGCTTGGTCAAGGTAAGGCCAAAGCGAAGGACCATACCCGAATCAAGCCAAGACGTGAAGTATGATGGGATAAGCCGCGCCAAGAGGGGGGAAGTCAAGATTCATCTTGAACCACAAGACAAGTCACCAATGTGAAGCCCAATACAAGGGCGGGCTAGGGTGAGTCGAGCTCACCTAGCCATGTCCAAATGAGGGTGTCGGTCCATGTGGGCTGCACCAAACCCACATGGACCAAGAGGGGACCACCCTCCTAGCCCACAAGCATCCCATGTATAGCATTGGGCCAACCATTTGGATCGGATTGGAGTGGAGTGGCACCAAAAACCCAAAATTGTGGAATGCTCTAGAGCCCCTCCCTTGAACTCTATAAAAGGGGACCTTAGGGCTGGGTTTTAGGTATTGAAGGGAGTGAAGAAAGAGAGGGAATCCTACAGCCAAGTGAGGAAGAGAGAGAGAGGAGGAGAGAGAGAGAGAGAGAGAGAGAGAAAAGAGTGAAAGAAGGGAGAAGGTACTGCCCCTTTCAAATTGTCTTCATCAATTCGTCAAGAGTGGCACGATCAAGGTCAATTTCTCTCCTCTATTTCAATTTCATCTTTTTTTTTAACTTTCATTCAATTCAAAAGGGGTTGTAATTAAGGAGCAACTGACTCCATTCTTAATATAATATGGTGCCCAATTTCTTTATATTATTGATTTTCGGTTTCTCCTACCCCAATATACATTGTAGACTCTTATATCTCTTAATTCCGTCCACGCTTAAGCTATAATTATACTTTCCTTCATTTCCTTTAGTCATTTACATTGAAATTGAGGTGGATTGTCTTTTAATTTTGGACAAAATGAATTCATGTATGTTGTAAACCTGAAAATTTATTTTCTACATCTTGCATCCGTCTGATGTTTGATTTTTAATTCCTTGCTCTCAGCTCCAAATGCTCAGAAACTTTACACACCTACACACACATACCCACTTCTAATAAAATTTTGAAGAACTTTAGGGCCGTGCAATCCTGTAAATAAAATCAAAGAAGATCATATTGATTCATAACAGAACATGTAAAACCTATATTTCTTATAATAGAGGTTGGGTTATTATCTCGTAACTTTTTCTACAGTGAACCAAATTTATTGAAAGTTCCATTGGAAAGCTAAGATTCATATCTTTTCAACAAGACCAAGTTTATAGAAATCGGAGGTCTGTGCACCGAGATACAACTGTTTTTCTAAACCATTGTATTTTTGTCACAGAACTGTTGAGAATGTCTAAGTGAGAGTTATTGTTTGATTTAATTATACACATCCACAATACCAAAAATTAAAATAAAATAGTTCCTGAATCTTTATATAAGTCTCTTTTGCTTGTAAAATTTTCGAGTTTTGGAGATTCATAAACTACTGAGAAAAATATGAAAATAAGGCTCTGAAAATAGAATCAGTTTTTGTTTTTTAAAACTTTGAAATATTTCCTTTCAAGACCTAGGTTCACGAATTTGGTTAAGTCATTGGGATTTAAAAGTAGATTTTGAAAACACATCTGATCTAAATCAATCCTCAAAGCATCTAGGCTAACCCTTGAGCATCGGTTTAAGAAGGTATTGTAGATTTAAAAGTTTACTCTGAAATCTATGTAGAGACTTGAAATAATTTTCACAAAACTACGTCATGCGTGAGCACGCCAGGTAGTTTTACTTAAACTAGCAAACCTGTATTCTGACTTATAGAGCGATTTTGAGGAAGTGAGATATTTTTGACTTAGGCCTTCTTGAACCAACGCTCAAGGGTCAGCCTAGGCACTTTGAGGATTTGCTTGAAGTCTGGTGTATTTTCAAAATTTACTTTCAAACCCAAATGACTTAACCAAATTCGTGAAACTAGGTCTTAAAAGGAAATATTCCAAAGTTATGAAAAGTAGAACCTGGTTCTGGTTTCAGAACTTATTCTCGGATTTTTCTTGATAGCTTTTTAGTCTCCAAAAATCATGAAAATTTTACAGTTAGTAGATAGATTTGGGAACTATTTTTATTCTAACTTTCAGTACTTTGATTATGTAGAATTAAATCAGACCTTTACCTCTGTTCAAGCATTCAGAAATGATATGTGACAAAAATAGAGAAGTTTAAAAATCGACTATTTCTTAGTGTGCAGACCTCCGATCTTTATGAACTTAGTCTTGTTGGAAAGCTTTGGATATAAGTTTTCTAATGAGATAAGTTTTAATGAAATTGGTTCACTGAAGACAAAGTTATAGGATGACAACCTAATCTCTATTGTAGAAAATACAGGTTTTATAGATTCGGTTATGGGATGACAACCCCAATTTTATTTATGTGGTTGTACAGTTTTAAAATTCTTAAAAATTTTATTAGAAGTGGGCTGGTGTGTGGGGATTCGATGTGCAAAGTTTTAGATCATTCAGAGTATAGGGTAGAAAATTAAAAATCAAATATCAGAAGGTATAGGATGTAGAAAACAAATTTTCGTGTTTAGAATATACATGAATGCATTTCGTTCAAAAATGAAAGATAAATCACAACAATTTCAATGGAAATGACTGAAAGAAATAAAGTAAAGTATAATCATAGCTTAAGCATAGAGGAGATTAGGAGATATAAGAGATTACAATGTATAGAGTGGTAGAAGAAATTTAAAATCAAACACATAGAAGACATCTAATGAAATGGAATTGGCAGCATAACAACTAGCTATTATATCATTAAATGGAGTCAACTGCTCCTTAATTACAACCCCTTTAATTAAATGAAAGAAAGGAGAAAGAAAATCAAAGAAAAGGGAGAATGATTGACCTTAATCGGAGGCTTTTTGGGCGGATTTGATGAACATGGCTTGGGGTAGGCAGCAACTCCAAGCTTCTTCCTCTCATTCCTCTCTTTTTCTCTCCCTCTCTCTCTTTCTCTCTCTCTCTCTCTCTCTCTCTCTCTCTTTCTCTCCTCACTTAGGTGCAACTCTCCCTTTCTCTCTTCACTTCCTTCAATGCTCTTTTCATGCTTGAAACCCAACCCTAAGGCCTCTATTTATAGGCTTCAAGTGAATCTCGAGTTGGGCATAGATTGGTTCTTGGCCTAACACTTGATCCAACCCATAAAGGGAGTGTCTGGTCACATGGTGGTCCCCTAGGTCAAGGTGAGTCCAACCACATGGGAAAACCGGCTAGGCATGGCTTGGTTTGGTCCAACCCAAGGTAGTCTTGTCTTAGCCACTTGGGTGCAGCCCTTGGGCTCTTTGATGCCGACCTTGACTCGACCTTGATTATGTCCTTGGTCGAGCTCTTGACTTGGCCAAGTCGACTTGAGTTGGATTGGTCTTCATTTGTTATTTGAACTTGAGACTTGAATCCTTGACTTGGGTGTGGTCTTCATTTGTTCTTTGAACTTGAGACTTGAATCCACCTTGGCTTGAGTCAGCTTCTTCTAGCTCATCTTAGGATCAACTTGAATTTTGAACTCAAGATGACCTTGCTTCGAGGCTTGATTTGGATACTTCATTCGATCCTCCCTTCAAGAATTCTGTTTTGCTTGATTATCTTTTCAGTTAAGATTTATGGTTTCAAACATTTCATTTTTTATTATTTAAAACCATTTCATTTGAGATATATTTGAAAACATTGAGTTTTAACGAAATCTTCAAATATAAGATAATTTAGTCTCATTTCTAGTGTTTGTTTGTATGGGTGACATGCTTTCGTTCCGTGAGTTAGTTACCGTTTCAACCACTTAAACCCTTTGTTGGGTGTAGGGTGTCAGACCACTTTAACCCTTTCGATGGGTATAGGGTTTCAAACCTCTTTAACCCTTGGGTATAGGGTCTCGGACCGCTTTAACCCTTTAGATGAGTGTAGGGTCCTAGAGTAAGACTATCCTCAATCGGGCGAGTTTTTTTAGGCCTGATTTGGATTTGATTTGTTTTTGAATTTCAAATATTTTTATAAATTTGACATTTTACAAACATTTTTGGGTTTGGTTCCCAATGTCTCATTCTTATGTGTTTATTTGAAAACTTGTTTGAAATTTTTTTTTTCTTGAAGGCAATCATTTGAAAAGGCAGAATCCTGTCAATTTGGACTTGAGGGAAAAGTAGCCATTTTTTTGGCTCTTTTGTCAAAATTGGATTTTTTAGGGAGGTGCCATTTACCCTTATTTTAAGGTTGCTATGAAATTTTGGTGTGAAAATAAGTTCGTTTAAGGTGTCTTTATTTGAAAACTCTTAAAAGACCCCAAACAACATTTTTCTTGAAAAAGGCAGAAATTATAAAAGTTCAAATTTTTTGAGATTTTTTTTGGGTGTTTACAAGCATATGTCTAAAATAATTCACTTCCCCGGAATCGCTATAGAAGTCACTTTGGTAGTTTAAGAAAACTAGCTGGCAAGCTTGCGCACGACATAGTTTGTAAATTTATTTTCAAGTCTTTACATAGACTTTGGAATAAAATTTTGAATCTACACCAATCTACCTTGGTTTTTGACTTCTAGACCCTGGTATGGTACTGTAGATACCGAAAATCCCCGCTTCTGGTTTCTTAGGCCTGAAGCGAATCCTTTCGTGTGTCTAAGTCGTATTTTAGCAAAAGGGCATGCCAGCTAGCTTGCTTAAGCTAGCGAAGAGATATTTTGAAATCTGACTCCTATAGTGGCGACTGTGAGCAAGCAAGCTCTTTTCGTCGCAGACCTTCTTGCACCGATGCGCAAGGGTCAGTTTGTACGCTTAGAAAATCGAGCTTTAGATATGAAAACCTAGGAAAATGTTTGAGGTGTTCGATTCGGGCTGATTTGTATGGTTTTTCAAGTTTTATTTCACGTGGATTTGCACGTGCCTATGTCTTTCTTTTTATCCCTTTTCGGGCCAACTAGGTGTGTGTATGCACACGTGACCTAAGTGAGGCGATTTTGAGCGGGAGTATGGGGATTGCTTTGATGTAATATGCGTCCTAACTCGTGGTATGGCGTATATGCAATGCAAACTCACGCAACTCCAAAGGGAAAACCCGAATTGAAAGACAATGCGGAAGGGAAATGACTTAATGTAAATTGCAAAAGGGAAATTGCAAAAGGGAAATATGGCTATATCTTAAGAGCGGAAAGGCTCAATTGTGCAAGTGTGTGCCGTGTATATATGTAAAGACTACGCACACTGCTGAACCTTAAAACCCAAATCTTAAAGACATAGCCGAAAGAGAAATACTTATAATATATATGGGCCCAAAGGTTGCCAACGTGTGCGTGGGTGTTGTGTGTATATTGAAAAACAACTCACACGACTTGTAAATGAAACCCAAATATAATTGCAATATGGCCTTGACTAAGGTCTTGGGAGTAAGAGCGAAAGCTCAATGTGTGTGAGTGTAGAATTGAAGTACTACGCACACGACATGAAATTAAACTCAAATATAATTGCAATAGGCCTTGACTAAGGTCTTGGGAGTAAGAGTGAAAGCTCAATGTGTGTGAGTGTAGAAATGAAATACTACGCACACAACATGAAGTAAAACACCCAAAACGAAATTGTAATAGGCCCTTACTCGGGTCTTGAAAATAAGAGCGAAAGCTCAATGTGTGTGAGTGTGAAAATTGGAAGACAACACACACAACTTAAAACAAAACCCCATGCAACTTAAATTATATACGTATAGCTATATCTTAAGGGCTGATTAGGCCCATGTGTGTGTCAAAGTGCAGCTAAGAGCGGAATGGGCTCAAGTGCACGTGTGTGTGGGTGTGCCAAACCACATTATTACAAGCGGGGGGAGACAACGCTCCATTATTACAACCCCGTATCAAATTTAATTAAGCATAAGCAAGTCTATAATAAGGACCGAGTTAGGCACTTATGTATAGTTGGTCCGGGCGTGACTTGCTTGCGCTTGAGCTGGTGAGTCGCCTTGGGCTGCAAGAGGGAGCTCCTTGGAAGGGCGCGGCGAGAGAAGGTGCTGGCCAGATGGCAAAGGTGCAACGAGTGGCGCCTTGGCGCTAGCCGAACGGAAGGGGTGCTGCCTTGGCTGAGGTTGGGGCGCTTAGGGAAGGTAAAGGGGAGCTAAAGTGTGTCACTAAGGCATGGTGTAAGTCTTAGGGAGAGGTAAGGTTAGGGTGTTTAGCTAGGGGGTTGTCTAAGGGAAAGGAGGGGCAGGTGGTGCAGTCAGGTAGATGGGCCGAATGGTGGAAGGTGGCAGGTGGTGGCCGGCTGGATGAAGTGCTGGCTAGGCTAAGGAAGGGTGGCGGGTGGTGGCTGAGAATGGAGGGGGAGTGAAGAAAAGATGGTGTTGAGTTGGGATACTAACCGGAGTGGAAGGCTGGCCGAAGGGTGAAGGTGGCGGGTGTCAAAGGGGCAGCCGAATGGAAGGTGGCAGGTGCAGCCGGTGGTGTGGAGTGGAGTTGGCTAGAGGATGGAGGTGGCGTGGAGTGGAGCTGGCTGGGTTCCAAGGTGGAGCAGGTGAGAGAAGAGAGAAAGGGATGAGAGAGGAGAGGAAGGGTTGATTTGCCCAAGGATCCATGCCAAACCCGCCCACAAGGGGGGGGGGGGTTTATAGTTTTTTAGTGGGGTCGGTTTGGGCAGGTATTTGGGGGGGGGGGGGGTTTAGGGGTATGATGGTGGTGGTTTGGGGATATGGTGGGCTAGGGATTTAGGTGGGCCAGATATTTGTCTTAGGTGGTTTAGGGATATGGTGTGCTAGGGATTTAGGTGGGCTGGTTTAGTGGTTTAGGGCTTAGCTAGGTGGGTTGGGCTTAGGGTGAGGTGTAGTGGAGTGGGTTAGGTGTTTAGGCTAGGATTAGGGTGAGGTTAGGGGAGATTAGGCTAGGTTTAGGGAAGGATTAGAGAAGTGGGTTAGGTGATTAGGTTGGCATTAGGAAGGGATTAGGGAAGTGGGTTAGGTGATTAGGCTAGGATTAGGTCAGGATTAGGGGGAAACGGCTAGGTAAGGGGGTTTAGGCTAGGTTTAGGGTTAGGAGAATCCCTTTGCATTACCCATGGACCTAGTTGCATCAAGTTGGTGCAACCCTAGGTTAGGTGTAGGTGCATACAAGCTTAAACCCACACTCATTAGGCTAACCCACATGATTAACCCAAAACTTGACACACAAGTCAAGCTTAACACATTTCACTCATATCTTATCCTCCCCATTCTCTCTCATATCCAAGATTTCCATGTGAATTTCTTGTGGGCCCTGGATGTGGATATATATGGTCCCGATCCGATCCAAATCTGATTTCTAACTCCTTCATGGTATGTTCGAAACGAACGGTTTGCACGGGGCCTGACAGCATCAGTACTCCGTCTTGCGTTGGGTCTTCGCCAACATTATCGTCCGCTCCTGTTTTCACTTTCCGGAGATCATTACGAATGATTTGTTGATAATAGGGGCTTGGATGTTCGATATCCTGGGGATGAATCTAATACGAGAGTTGATGTGCCGGACTCGACATGTGCTCCGGTTTCGGGCTCTCTTTCATTCTTCTGGTCCTGCTTTCATCAGGCCAAGTCGCTTTGCGGGGTTTCAAAACATCTTTTTAAAAGGTTTTAAAACTATATAATACATATTTTAAAACATATATAGTTTAAACATATGTACAGGTTTTGCCTGGAAGGCTCCTGGGTTTCCAGACTCAAAATAGCCCTTTGGGGCAGCTTTTATAAAACCAGATTATTTGAGAAGTTCGTGGGATTTCGGGGTGTTTAAAGATGCTCCTCTTTGGCATTATCCAAATTGATTTGGATAACGGCAAAGACGACAAACACCCCTTTCAATGTCTCCCTAGATCTATCCACGAAAATATGGGATCGTCCCAATCTTTAGTAAAATCTCACTTTTAAAACCTTGGTAGGAGGAGATATCACGCCAAAGGGATATGTATGGAATCTGGTCCTAAAAATGGGATCATGTTATGCAGGAATTCATGCGTGGATATGCAGATGCATAACATGGATGGGATGCCAAGAATGGCGACCTCCTAGAGACCAGATATGGTCGAACTCTTGAGACTTACAAGGCCTGCTGCTCCAAGTGAGCCGATCCTATGCTGTTCGATGTTCGATTTTCAAAATCTATTTACAAAAGGGAAAACTGTCTTGAGCCTCAATCCTAAGGATCTCGAGCTCTTTGTGTTTGCCTTTGCTTGAGTCTTGACACTCGCTAATCTAGTAGAGGTTTTATAAAAAAATAAGCTACATTTCAAGATTCCTACGTCTTACTCAAAACGTCGAATTCTCAAACAAAATGAAATTCAAGTAAGTAAATCCTATTTTTACTTTAGGATTCCTTGAAATGAATCATGTTTATACTTGGGATAAGCCAGGGATTGGAAAGAGATACCACGGTCCCTTCTGAAGCATCCCGTGGTTTAAGGTATAGAAGGCGGAAAACTGCTCTTTTTGAGCTTTTTGGCCTCTTTTTCCTTTTTTTCATAGAGGGTCTCCCTTTGGGAGTATTTTTTCTTTAATCCCTCTTTTTCACAAGAGAATCGATTTTTTCTTTTGGATTCTGGTTTCTTTCTTTTGGAAAGAGACTTTGGATGGGAAATTCTCTTTATTTTGGCCACGTATTCCTTTTGGAAGGAGAAGAGAAGAGGGGAGGACTTATCCCAAGGTCACACTCGATCCATTCCAGATCAGCCTATTTAGAAATAGCACGTACTACTTGCAAGTATCTTGCTATATTGAACTAGGCCTTTCTTTGTAAGAAGAAGGATTTTGGAAGACTCCACTCTTTCACAAGTGCGAATTCCCTCACTCAGGGTCACACAATTCGCCTTTGAACCTTACTTTCGAAGTTTCAAAGCAACTATCCCTAAAGGTTTTCGAAAATGGGAATTTAACCCAAATCCTACACATAATACTTCTTTAAGTATTGAATATTGATAGGATCTGCTAAATTCCTACCTTCTACATCGATCAACCAATATGAGTTGTTCGTGATGGTTGCACGTACAACATAGGGTCCATCCCACTTGGGGTGCCACTTTCTAAGTAGATGTGGGCCACAATAGTGGATGATTTTCAAAACCAGATCCCCCACTTCAAAGTGGCGAGGTCTCATGTGTTTGCCATAATGTCGGGCTATCCTTTGCCGGTATGCATGAGCATGATCCATAGCAAGGAGTCGCCTCTCATCTAGCAAATCTAGTTCGGCCATCCTAGCGTGCTGAAGCGTCTCTAGGGGGAGGTCGAGTGCAATGGATGTATGGAATGAATGCAGTTGTGTATGGATGGGAATAATGGCGTTTGTGCCATAGACCAATTCGAATGGTGTGGCATTCGTGGGAGTTCGGATGGAAGTCCTATAAGCCCATAAGGCTTCATCCAGCTTCTCGTGCCACATCCTACCCTTCTCTAAAGTCTTTTCAATTATACTAATGAGAGTCTTATTCGTGACTTCGGCTTGGCCATTGCCTTGAGGGTAGTAGGGCGAGGAGAAGTGGTGAGTTATGCCATACGTGTTTCACAACTTAACCATCCGCTCGTTTTTGAATGGGGTGCCATTATCGGACATAAGGTCTCGTGGAACCCCAAATCGAGCCAAGATATTCCTCCTAATGAAAGCCACCACATGTTGCCCCTGTACGTTGGTCAGGGAGATGGCTTCCACCCACTTGGAGAAATACTCAGTGGCTGCTAAAATGAATCTATGCCCATTCGATGCCTTTGAAAAGATCGGGCCTACGATATCAAACGCCCACATGGTGAATGGCCAGGGGCTGACCACGGAATGCAATACAGATGAGGGGATATGAATGGCATGCCCATGCACTTGACATGGATGACACTTCCTAACATGATCGTGACAATCCTTTTTAAGGGTGGACCAAAAATAGCCCGCTCTGAGTATTTTCATTGCCATCATGTTGGCATTAACATGACCTCCACATTCTCCATCGTGGAATTCATGCATAACAATCCTAGCCTCCTCTAGATCGACACATCTAAGTAGGATGCCGGTAAAGCTTTTCTTGTATAGAACCCCACCCAGAATGGTGTATCGGGTTAAAATTTTACGGATGAATGCCTTATCTTTGGATGTGGCATCCTTGGTGAATCCCCTATTTTCTAGAAAAAGTTTGATATCATAAAACCAAGGTTTTTCAACAGAATCTAGGTTATTTTGGCAAATATCCAAATCGCGTGTGGATGGGTTGGGCGCATGCCATATTTCTAAAGATCGGGTCCCCGAAATGGGATCGACCTTCAAGGATGAATTCAAAGAGGAGAGGGAGTCGGAAATGCCATTATCCTCTCTTCCTACGTGTGTGAGTTTACACGATTGGAATGACTCAACCAATCAAGTGGCCAACTCGTGATATGGAAGAAGTTTTTCATTACTGTAAACACCCCGAAATCCCACGAATTTCTTAAACGAATCTGGTTTTATACAAGCAGCCCCCAAAGGGCCATTTTGAGTTTGGAAACCCAGGAGCCTTCCAAACAACCCTGTATATATGTTTTAAACTTTATCTTTCAAAAACATATGATATAGCTTTTGAAAACCCTTTTAAAACATGTTTTGAAACCCCGAAGTGGCTTGGCCCGATCAAGACAGGACCAGGAGAGCCAAGAAGAGCCCGGAACCGGAGCACCTGTCGAGCCCGGCGCAGCAACTCTTGTATCTGATTCACACCCCAGGATCTCGAACGTCCAAGACCCTGTTCTTATCAAAATAGCATTTGAAGTCATCTCCGGAAGGCAGAAACGGAGGCGGACGACTATGTTGGCGAAGACCCAACGCAGACGGAGTACTGATGCTGTCAGGCCCCGCACGAATCGTCCGTTTCGAACCCAGCTCGAAGGAGTCAGAGTTCAGTTTGGATTGGATCTGGACCATATATATCCAGATTCCAATCCAAACCCATATGTGGACTTGGATTCGGATTTGGATCCAGAGATCCAATCCAATATCCATATCCATGGCCCACATCACCTCCTCATAAATGGAGGTGGGGCCCACTTGAAATTCACGTGGGATATTGGGCATGAGAGAGAGTGGGGTTGAAAAATATCAAGAGTGTTGTATTAAGCTTGACTTGTGTGTCAAGTTTGGGTTAATCATGTGGGTTAGCCTAATTGAGTGGGTTTAAGCTTGTAATTAGCTAAAACCTAACCTAGGGCTGCACCAACATGGGGTGATCAAGGTCTATGGGCCATGCTAAGGGAGCTCCTTCACCTAAACCTAACCCAAAATGCCTAAACCTAGCCTAAACCCCTAATCCACCCCTAATCTGAACCTAATCACCTAACCCACTTCCCTAATCCCGGCCTAATCCCAACCTAATCACCTAACCCACTCCCCTAATCCTTCCCTAAACCTAGATTAGTTTCCCTAATCCTAGCCTAAACCTAGCCTAATCACCTAACCTAGCTCACTAAACCTCACCCTAAAACCCAACCACCTAACCTAGCCCTAAACCCCTAAACCACCCTTAGCCCACGATTTATCCAAACACCTAGTTTTAAAATATCTGGCCCAACCCCATCCAGCCCACCTTATCTACATACTACCCTACCTAAACCACCTAACCACTACCCACAGCCCAGCCCTAACCGACCTACCCATCCCCTATTTAAACCCCCCTCATTGTGGGCGGGTTTTCCAAGTGGGAACCACCTTTCCATCTAGCCGGGCCCTCTCCTTCTCCCATCTTCCATCCAGCCGTGACCACTCCCCAGCAGCTCCACCTGCTCCACCAGCCGCCACCTGCTCCACCAGCCGCCACCTGCTCCGCCACCTTCCCTCTTCCGTCCACCACCACTGCCCCCCAGCCGGACGCCACCATCTTCCCCCAACTCCACCAGCCGACAGCCACCTGCCCGCCACTCTTCCACTCCATCCGCCACTTCTCCCCATTCGGTAAGTACCCCAAACTCCCTCAAACCCCCTCTCTACCACCTCTCCACTCTTAGCCACCCATCTTCCCTTCAGCTCAGCCCCTTTGCCGCCACCACCTAAGCCTAGCCGAACCTAGGATAACCCAAGTGGCTGGCCACTACTTAGCCACCATCTCCCATTCGGCCAACCCCCCTAGGTGTCCTATTTGGCCTTCCCACTAGCTCACCTTTTAGGCCCAGTTTCCCTAAGTACCCAACTTCCCTAGTGACCCTAATACCCACTTGTTCAGCCACTCTAAACTCCCTACTTGGAGGCGCCACCCACTTGCCACCGGCCCCCTTCGAGGCGTCTATCCCGCGCCCCATTTGCAGCCGGCCAGCACCCTTGATCACATACCTTCGCGGAGCTCCCGTTTGCAGCCCAAAGCCAAGGCCACGCTCAAGCAAGACCTCTACGGACCAGCTACTCGTAAGTGTCTAAACTCGGTCTTTAGTCATACACTTGCTTGAAATTCAATTTGATACGGGGTTGTAATAACGGAGCATAGTCTCCCCCCGCTTGTAATAACGTGGCTTGGCACAACCACACACGTGCACTCTCTTAGTCGTGCACCATTTTGAACACACACGGGCCTAATCAGCCCCTAATATATAAGTGTATATATACTTTCATTTTTGAAGGGTTTTGTTTAAGTTGGGTGCGTTGTCTTTCAATTCAAGCACTCTCACACACATTGAGCTTTCGCTCTTATTTGAAAGACCCAAGTAAGGGCCGACCTATACTATTTGGGTTTCATTTCTTGTTGTGTGAGTAAGTCTTTCGATTCAAGCACTCTCACACACATTGAGCTTTCGCTCTTATTTGAAAGACCCAAGTAAGGGCCGACCTATACTATTTGGGTTTCATTTCTTGTCGTGTGAGTAAGTCTTTCAATTCAAGCACTTTCACACACATTGAGCCTTCGCTCTTACTCCCAAGACCTTAGTAAAGGCCTTATTGCAGTTATATTTGGGTTTCATTTATGTTGTGTGTGTAGTACTTCAATTCAAGCACTCTCACACACATTGAGCCTTCGCTCTTACTCCCAAGACCTTAGTCAAGGCCATACTGCAATTTATATTTGGGTTTAATTTCATGTCGTGTGTGTAAGTCTTTCAATTCAAGCACGCACCCACATTGAGCCTTCGCTCTTATTTGCAAGACCCGAGTAAGGGCTCATATACATAAGATATATACATATCTCCCTTCGGTTATTTCCCTTCGGTTATTTCCCTTCGGTTATTTCCCTTCTGTTATTTCCCTTCAGTATTGTCTTTACATTTCGGGTTTTCCCTTTGGAGTAGCGTGAGTTTGCATTGCATCTACGCCATACCACGAGGTAGGACGCATATTGCATCGAAGCAACCCCCGCTCAAAATCGCCCATGTAGTGGAGTGTTCATAACACACAAACTAGGCGACCCAAAAAGGGATAAAAGAAAAGACTTAGGCACGTGTAAATCCATGTGATCTAAAACATGCAATCGCATCTTAAAAACCCGAAATAGACACCTCGAACCGTTTCGTAGACTTTCTCCCCAAAACTCGATTTTTTGCAAAAGCGTACAGACTGACCCTTGCGCATCGGTGCAAGAAGGTCTGCGACGACAAGAGCTCACTTGCTCACAGTCGCCACGTTTAGAAGTCAGTGTTAAATATATCTTCGCTAGCTTAAGTAAGCTAGCTGGCACGCCCTATTTACATAGGCCTTAGACGCACGATAAGATCCACTCCAAGCCACGAAAGAGGCGAAGAGGCGGGGATTTTCGCGCGTCTACAATTACGTACTTGCCAAGTTTTCAAAACTTGGTTTATAACAAGGAGCGAATCTCCAAAGACCTCGATGCATGATGCCCCTAGAGTTTTCGAAATCCTTAAGCCTTGTATGAGTGCTTCATACTCAGCTACGTTGTTGGAACATTCGAAATCTAGGCGGATTGCTATGGGAATCTCACCCTTTTCAATGGAGATGAGGATGACCCCAGCACCAGCCCCTCGTTGGTTTCGTGCCCCATCGAAGTGCATCTTCCACACTTGGTTTTCAAAAGAGTTTGCCAAAATGTGGTTTTGAAAATAGTTTTGTAATATGCCTTCATCAGGCATTTCATCAAGTGTGGGATATGCGTCTTCCAAGGGGAACTCAACCACGTAGTCTGCTAGGGCTTGCCCCTTGATGGAGACCTGGTGATGGTATTTCAGGTCATACTCCATTAGAAGGAGTTGCCATTTTCCCAATCTACCAGTGAGAATGGGTTTTTCGAACAAGTGCTTGATGGGATCAAGCTTGGACACTATCTAGATCTCATGATCTAGGAAGTAGTGTCGAAATTTCTGGCAGGCCCAGACTAGGGCCAGCACGTGTTCTCCATGGCTTGATAATTCCTTTCATAAGCCAAGAGAGTTTTCGAAATATAATAGATGGCATACTCCTTATGGGTGGCATCCTCGTATTGAGCTAATAGAGCTTCCAAAGCATTTGCATGCACGGAGATGTAAAGCAAAAGAGGTTTTCCTTGCTGTGGAGGATTCAAAACAGGAGGATTAACCAGGTATGCCTTTAGTCTTTCGAAGGAATTTTGGTAATCGTCATCCCATGAAAATTTCGTGCCCTTCCTCAACAGTTTGTTGAAGGGTTCGCATCTAGTTATCAGATTTGATATAAATTGGTGAATGGACTGTAATTGACCCTGGAGGCTACGAATTTGTGTGAGATTAGAGGGTGTGGCCATGTCTATGATGGCTCAACACTTAGAGGGGTCGACTTCTATACCCCTTTGGCACATTTTATGGGGTTGTGGGTGCATAAAATGCATATGAATAATCTACTAGTCCTACACAACGAAAAGGAGGATCGAGTAGAGAGCTTTGAGAGAAATGAGTTTCAAATATACCTTTTTCGAGCTTGTCTATCTTTTCATGGTGAGAGGAAGCTTCGTTGCAGGTGTCCTAAGGGTGTTGTAGCTCATATATGGCTTCAAGCTCCTGTTGTTTGTGAGGTCTTGGATTTAATCCTCCAAGCCTATGTGTGTTCAACACTCGTTCTCACTTGTGTATGAAATAGTGCTCATGGGAATGGAACCCATCAGAGCAATTGATTGTAAAAAATTTGAAGTGATTTGTGTGTGGTGACTTTCATGCCCCACTCCACTGGTGCACTTAGGGTTGTAAACTTTTTCTACCTTTTTAATTTTCTGAATTTCAAAATTTTGTTTTTTAAATGTTTTTTTTGTTAACATTTTCCAGATTTTTTTGGTTTTTCAAAATGAAGAACATTTTTAGATTTTTTATAAGCAAAAGGGTGTTTGGATGATTATCCAGGTTAGATGATTTGATCTTAATACTTGCCTCATCTGTGACCTCATATCCTTCATCGAATTTTGGCCTTGGTTTGGTTTTTCAGGTATGGCTCTTCTCCCTATATTCTCGAGATGATTTTTGTGGGAATGTTGAGCCTTGGCCTCTAGGGATTCAATTTCCCTTTAAGTTGTATTGCTCTCCTCCTCAAAAAGGCAATTTCTTCTTCTCGAGCTTGAGAAGATTTTTTCGTGGTTTTGAAAAACCGATTTTGAAAGCATAATGAATCTTTTCTTGACATATCATTGAAACATGACATTATTGAGTTACTGGGATTTGAACTCTGTAGACGCGCGAAAATCCCTGCCTCTTCGCCTCTTTCGGGGCTTGGAGCGGATCCTCTTGTGTGTCTAAGGCCTATGTATGCAAATAGGGCGTGCCAGCTAGCTTACTTAAGCTAGCGAAGATATTTTTAACACTGACTTCTAAACGTGGCGACTGTGAGCAAGTAAGCTCTTGTCGTCGCAGACTTTCTTGCACCGATGCGCAAGGGTTAGTCTGTACGCTTTGCAAAAATCGAGTTTTTGGAGAGAAAAGTCTATGAAGCGGTTCGAGGTATCTATTTCAGGTCTTTAAGATGCGATTGCATGTTTTAGATCACGTGGATTTGCACGTGCCTAAATCTTTTCTTTTATCCCTTTTCGGGCCACCTAGTTTGTGTGTTATGAACACTCCACTACATGGGCGAATTCGAGCGGGGCTTGCTTTGATGCAATATGCGTCCTACCTCGTGGTATGGCGTAGATGCAATGCAAACTCACGCTACTCCAAAGGGAAAACCCGAAATGTAAAGATAATACTGAAGGGAAATAACTGAAGGGAAATAACCGAAGGGAAATGACCGAAGGGAAATAACTGAAGGGAGATATGTATATAGCTTATGTATATGAGCCCCTTACTCGGGTCTTGCAAATAAGAGCGAAGGCTCAATGTGGGTGCGTGCTTGAATTGAAAGACTTACACACACGACATGAAATTAAACCCAAATATAAATTGCAGTATGGCCTTGACTAAGGTCTTGGGAGTAAGAGCGAAGGCTCAATGTGTGTGAGAGTGCTTGAATTGAAGTACTACACACACGACATAAATGAAACCCAAATATAACTGCAATAAGGCCTTTACTAAGGTCTTGGGAGTAAGAGCGAATGCTCAATGTGTGTGAAAGTGCTTGAATTGAAAGACTTACTCACACGACATGAAATGAAACCCAAATAGTATAGGTCGGCCCTTACTTGGGTCTTTCAAATAAGAGCGAAAGCTCAATGTGTGTGAGAGTGCTTGAATTGAAAGACTTACTCACACGACATGAAATGAAACCCAAATAGTATAGGTCGGCCCTTACTTGGGTCTTTCAAATAAGAGCGAAAGCTCAATGTGTGTGAGAGTGCTTGAATTGAAAGACTTACTCACACGACATGAAATGAAACCCAAATAGTATAGGTCGGCCCTTACTTGGGTCTTTCAAATAAGAGCGAAAGCTCAATGTGTGTGAGTGCTTGAATTGAAAGACAACGCACCCAACTTAAACAAAACCCTTCGAAAATGAAAGTATAGATACACACTTATGTATTAGGGCTGATTAGGCCCGTGTGTGTTCAAAATCGTGCACGACTAAAAGAGTGCACGTGTGTGGTTGTGCCAAGCCACGTTATTACAAGCGGGGGGAGACTATGCTCCGTTATTACAACCCCGTATCAAATTGAATCTCAAGCAAGTATACAACTAAAGACCGAGTTTAAGCACTTACAAGTAGCTGGTCCGTAGAGGCCTTGCTTGAGCGTGAGCTTGGCCTTCGCCTTGGGCTGCAAACGGGAGCTCCGCGAGGGTAGGTGATCAAAGGTGCTGGCCGGCTGCTAGTGGGGCGCGGGATAGGCACCTCAAAGGTGGCCGGTTGCAAGTGGATGTTGCCTCGAGGTGGGGGGTTAAAGGGGCTAAACGAGTGAGTTTTTAGGGTCACTAGGGGAGTTGAGTGTTTAGGGAAACTGGACCTAAAGGAGAGTTTGTGGGAAGGCCGAATGGGACACCTAGGGGAAGGGTGATGACTGGCCGAATGAAGGAATAGTCGGTTGGAGTGGCCGACTAGGAAGATGTGGTGGTGGCGGGCTGCTAGGGTGACTAAGGCTGGAGTATGGGAAGGTAGCTAGTTAGGGGATGGGGCTAGGTGATAGTGGGAATAGTAGGTTTAAGGGAGTGCCACGGGCAGGTCTTAGGAAATCTTATAGGGTGGCCGGGTATAGTTGAGGGGAGTTAGGTAGGGGCAAGCGGTTGGGGCGACTAAGGTTTGGCCGAGTGGGAGTGATGGCGGCGAGGGGCTGTTGGGTGGGTAAGGTGATGGTATGGTGGGTGGCTGGGAGTGGAGAGGGAGTAGAGAAGGGGCTAGGTAAGGTGCAGGGTACTTACCGAATGGGGAGAGGCGGTGGAAGGCAAGGAGAAGCCGGGTGTGGATGGGAGCTCGGCTGGTTCGATTGGGTGAAGGTGGTGGCGTCCGGCTGGGGAATGGTGGTGGATGGAAGAGGGAAGGTGGCGGTGCAGGTAGAGCTGGTGGAGCAGGTGGAGAGTGGAGCAGGTGGAGAGTGGAGCAGGCGGGCAGGTGGAGAGTGGAGCCGGTTGGGCTGAGGTGAGGGCCTTCTACTTGCAAAACCCGCCCCCAAGGGGGGGGGGGTTTAAATAGGGGATGGGTAGGTCGGTTAGGGCTGGGCTTGGGGTAGTGGTTAGCTGGTTTAGGTAGGGTGGTATGTAGATAAGGTGGGCTGGAAAGGGTTGGGCCAGATATTTTGAAAACTAGGGGTTTGGGTAGATTGTGGGCTAGGGGTGGTTTAGGGGTTTAGGGCTAGGTTAGGTGGTTGGGTTTTAGGGTGAGGTTTAGTGAGCTAGGTTAGGTGATTAGGCTAGGTTTAGGCTAGGATTAGGGAAATTAGTCTAGGTTTAGGGAAGGATTAGGGAAGTGGGTTAGGTGATTAGGTTGGGATTAGGCCGGGATTAGGGAAGTGGGTTAGGTGATTAGGTTGGGATTAGGGGTGGATTAGGGGTTTAGGCTAGGATTAGTCATTTTGGGTTAGGTTTAGGTGAAGGAGCTCCCTTAGCATGGCCCATAGACCTTGATCACCTCATGTTGGTGCAGCCCTAGGTTAGGTTTTAGCTAATTACAAGCTTAAACCCACTCAATTAGGCTAACCCACATGATTAAACCCAAACTTGACACACAAGTCAAGCTTAATACAACACTCTTGATATTTTCCATTCCCACTCTCTCTCATGCCCAATATCCCACGTGAATTTCAAGTGGACCCCACCTCCATTTATGAGAAGGTGATGTGGGCCATGGATATGGATATTGGATTGGATCTCTGGATCCAAATCCAAACCCAAGTCCACATATGGGTTTGGATTGGAATCTGGATATATATGGTCCAGATCCAATCCAAACTGAACTCTGACTCCTTCGAGCTGGGTTCGAAACGGACGATTCGTGCGGGGCCTGACAGCATCAGTACTCCGTCTGCGTTGGGTCTTCGCCAACATAGTCGTCCGCCTCCGTTTCTGCCTTCCGGAGATGACTTCAAATGCTATTTTGATAAGAACAGGGTCTTGGACGTTCGAGATCCTGGGGTGTGAATCAGATACAAGAGTTGCTGTGCCGGGCTCGACGTGTGCTCCGGTTCCGGGCTCTTCTTAGCTTTCCTGGTCCTGTCTTGATCGTGCCAAGCCACTTCGGGGTTTCAAAACATGTTTTAAAAGGTTTTTGAAAGCCATATGTTTTTGAAAGACAAAGTTTAAAACATATATACAGGGTTGTCTGGAAGGCTCCTGGGTTTCCAAACTCAAAAATGGCCCTTTGGGACTGCTTTTACAAAACCAGGTTTGTTTTAAGGAATTCGTGGGATTTCGGGGTGTTTACAGATGCCCCTCTTTGGCCTTGTCCAAATAGATTTGGATAAGGGCAAAGATGACAAACACCCCTTTTAATGTCTCCCTAGATCTAGCCACGAAGAATATGGGATCATCCCATTTTTAGCAAAAATCTCAATTTATAAACTCTGGTAGGAGGAGATATCACGCCAAAGGGTTTACATGGAATCTGGTCCTAAATGGGATCATGTTCATGTAAGTACCATGCGTGGAATGCAGATGACATGGGTGTGGTGCCAAGGGTGGCGACCTCCCAGAGACCAGATGTGTTCGAACTCTCGAGACTTACAAGGTCTATTGCTCCAAGTGAGCACATCCTATGCTGTTCGATGTTCGGTTTTCAAAACTTATGTACAAAAGCTATTTACAAAAGGGACAACTGTCTTGAGTCTCGATCCTAAGGATCTCGAGCTCTTCGTGCTTGCCCTTGTTTGAGTCTTAACACTCGCTTATCTAGCGGAGGTTTTATAAGAAAACAAGCTTCATTTCAAATTCCTACGTCTTACTCGAAACGTCGAATTCTCAAACAAGATGAAATTCAAGTAAGTAAATCCTATTTTTACTTTAGGATTCCTCGAAATGAACCATGCTTTAGCTTGGGATAAGCCAGGGATGGGAAAGAGATACCACGGTCCCTTCTGAAGCATCCCGTGGTTTAAGGCATAGCAGGCGGAAAACTGCTCTTTTTGAGCTTTTTGGCCTCTTTTTTCTTTTTTTCATAGAGGGTCTCCCTTTGGGAGTATTTTTTCTTTAATCCCTCTTTTTCATAAGAGAATCGATTTTTCTTTTTGAAGACTGGTTTCTTTCTTTTGGAAAGAGACTTTGAATGGGAAATTCCCTTTTGTTTTGGGCCTTCGTTTTCCTTTTGGAAATAGAAGAGGGGAGGACTTATCCCAAGCCCACACTCGATCCATTCCAGATCAGCCTATTTAGAAATAGCACGTACTACTTGCAAGTATCTTGCTATGTTGAACTAGGCCTTTCTTTGTAAGAAGAAGGATTTTGAAATGTAGCCACGATTTTGAAAACTCCACTCTTTCACAGGTGCGAATTCTCTTACTTGGGTTCACACAAGTTTGCCTTTGCACCTTATTCACATGTCTCAGGGCAGCTATCCCTCTAAAATTTTTGAAAACTGGAATTTAATCCAGATCCTACACATGATACTTCTTTAAGTATTGAATATTGATAGGATCTGTTAAATTCCTACCTTCTACATCGATCAACCAATACGAATTGTTCGTAGTGGTTGCTCGTACAACATAGGGTCCATCCCAGTTGGGGCGCCACTTGCCTAAGGGGTGTGGGCCACGATGGTGGATGGTTTTTAAGACCAGATCTCCCACTTCAAAGTGGCGAGGTCTTATGTGTTTGCCATAATGTCGGGCTATCCTTTGCCGGTATGCACGAGCATGATCCATGGCAAGGAGTCGCCTCTCATCTAGCAAATCTAGTTCGGCCATCCTAGCATGCTGAAGCGTCTCTAGGGGGAGGTCGAGTGCTATGGATGTATGAAATGAATGCAGTTGGGTATGAATGGGAAGAATGGCGTTTGTGCCATAGACCAACTCGAATGGTGTGGCATTCGTGGGAGTCCGGATGGAAGTCCTATAAGCCCATAAGGCTTCATCCAGCTTCTCATGCCACGTCCTACCCTTCTCTAAGGTTTTCTCAATAATACTAATGAGAGTCTTGTTTGTGGCTTCGGCTTGGCCGTTGCCTTGAGGGTAGTAGGGCGAGGAGAAGTGGTGAGTTATGCCATACGTGTTGCACAACTTAACCATCCGCTCATTTTTGAATGGGGTACCATTATCAGACACAAGGTCTCGTGGAACCCCAAATCGAGCCAAGATATTCCTCCGGATGAAAGCCACCACATGTTGCCCCATTACATTCGTTAGGGAAATGGCTTCCACCCACTTGGAGAAATACTCCATGGCTGCTAAAATAAAACGATGCCCATTCGAGGCCTTTGGAAATATTGGGCCTACAATGTCAAACGCCCACATGGTAAATGGCCAGGGGCTGACCACGGAATGCAATGCAGATGAAGAGATATGAATGGCGTGCCCATGCACTTGACACGGATGATTATCCAGGTTAGATGATTTGATCTTAATACCTGCTTCATCTGTGACCTCATATCCTTCATCGAATTTTGGCCTTGGTTTGGTTTTTCAGGTATGGCTCTTCTCCCTATATTCTCGAGATGATTTTTGTGGGAATGTTGAGCCTTGGCCTCTAGGGATTCAATTTCCCTTTAAGTTGTATTGCTCTCCTCCTCAAAAAGGCAATTTCTTCTTCTCGAGCTTGAGAAGATTTTTTCGTGGTTTTGAAAAACCGATTTTGAAAGCATAATGAATCTTTTCTTGACATATCATTGAAACATGACATTATTGAGTTACTGGGATTTGAACTCTGTAGACGCGTGAAAATCCCCGCCTCTTCGCCTCTTTCGGGGCTTGGAGCGGATCCTCTCGTATGTCTAAGGCCTATGTATGCAAATAGGGCGTGCCAGCTAGCTTACTTAAGCTAGCGAAGATATTTTTAACACTGACTTCTAAACGTGGCGACTGTGAGCAAGTAAGCTCTTGTCGTCGCAGACTTTCTTGCACCGATGCGCAAGGGTTAGTCTGTACGCTTTGCAAAAATCGAGTTTTTGGAGAGAAAAGTCTATGAAGCGGTTCGAGGTATCTATTTCAGGTCTTTAAGATGCGATTGCATGTTTTAGATCACGTGGATTTGCACGTGCCTAAATCTTTTCTTTTATCCCTTTTCGGGCCACCTAGTTTGTGTGTTATGAACACTCCACTACATGGGCGAATTCGAGCGGGGCTTGCTTTGATGCAATATGCGTCCTACCTCGTGGTATGGCGTAGATGCAATGCAAACTCACGCTACTCCAAAGGGAAAACCCGAAATGTAAAGATAATACTGAAGGGAAATAACTGAAGGGAAATAACCGAAGGGAAATGACCGAAGGGAAATAACTGAAGGGAGATATGTATATAGCTTATGTATATGAGCCCTTACTCGGGTCTTGCAAATAAGAGCGAAGGCTCAATGTGGGTGCGTGCTTGAATTGAAAGACTTACACACACGACATGAAATTAAACCCAAATATAAATTGCAGTATGGCCTTGACTAAGGTCTTGGGAGTAAGAGCGAAGGCTCAATGTGTGTGAGAGTGCTTGAATTGAAGTACTACACACACGACATAAATGAAACCCAAATATAACTGCAATAAGGCCTTTACTAAGGTCTTGGGAGTAAGAGCGAATGCTCAATGTGTGTGAAAGTGCTTGAATTGAAAGACTTACTCACACGACATGAAATGAAACCCAAATAGTATAGGTCGGCCCTTACTTGGGTCTTTCAAATAAGAGCGAAAGCTCAATGTGTGTGAGAGTGCTTGAATTGAAAGACTTACTCACACGACATGAAATGAAACCCAAATAGTATAGGTCGGCCCTTACTTGGGTCTTTCAAATAAGAGCGAAAGCTCAATGTGTGTGAGAGTGCTTGAATTGAAAGACTTACTCACACGACATGAAATGAAACCCAAATAGTATAGGTCGGCCCTTACTTGGGTCTTTCAAATAAGAGCGAAAGCTCAATGTGTGTGAGTGCTTGAATTGAAAGACAACGCACCCAACTTAAACAAAACCCTTCGAAAATGAAAGTATAGATACACACTTATGTATTAGGGGCTGATTAGGCCCGTGTGTGTTCAAAATCGTGCACGACTAAAAGAGTGCACGTGTGTGGTTGTGCCAAGCCACGTTATTACAAGCGGGGGGAGACTATGCTCCGTTATTACAACCCCGTATCAAATTGAATCATAAGCAAGTATACAACTAAAGACCGAGTTTAAGCACTTACAAGTAGCTGGTCCGTAGAGGCCTTGCTTGAGCGTGAGCTTGGCCTTCGCCTTGGGCTGCAAACGGGAGCTCCGCGAGGGTAGGTGATCAAAGGTGCTGGCCGGCTGCTAGTGGGGCGCGGGATAGGCGCCTCAAAGGTGGCCGGTTGCAAGTGGATGTTGCCTCGAGGTGGGGGGTTAAAGGGGCTGAACGAGTGAGTTTTTAGGGTCACTAGGGGAGTTGAGTGTTTAGGGAAATTGGACCTAAAGGAGAGTTTGTGGGAAGGCCGAATGGGACACCTAGGGGAAGGGTGATGACTGGCCGAATGAAGGAATAGTCGGTTGGAGTGGCCGACTAGGAAGATGTGGTGGTGGCGGACTGCTAGGGTGACTAAGGCTGGAGTATGGGAAGGTAGCTAGTTAGGGGATGGGGCTAGGTGATAGTGGGAATAGTAGGTTTAAGGGAGTGCCACGGGCAGGTCTTAGGAAATCTTATAGGGTGGCCGGGTATAGTTGAGGGGAGTTAGGTAGGGGCAAGCGGTTGGGGCGGCTAAGGTTTGGCCGAGTGGGAGTGATGGCGGCGAGGGGCTGTTGGGTGGGTAAGGTGATGGTATGGTGGGTGGCTGGGAGTGGAGAGGGAGTAGAGAAGGGGCTAGGTAAGGTGCAGGGTACTTACCGAATGGGGAGAGGCGGTGGAAGGCAAGGAGAAGCCGGGTGTGGATGGGAGCTCGGCTGGTTCGATTGGGTGAAGGTGGTGGCGTCCGGCTGGGGAATGGTGGTGGATGGAAGAGGGAAGGTGGCGGTGCAGGTAGAGCTGGTGGAGCAGGTGGAGAGTGGAGCAGGCGGGCAGGTGGAGAGTGGAGCCGGCTGGGC
The DNA here is from genome assembly GCA_036023115.1 of Brasenia schreberi. NCBI lineage: Eukaryota > Viridiplantae > Streptophyta > Magnoliopsida > Nymphaeales > Cabombaceae > Brasenia > Brasenia schreberi. Next base: position 19,449,356 of record JAYKKT010000090.1, read on the forward strand.
TGAGGTGAGGGCCTTCTACTTGCAAAACCCGCCCCCAAGGGGGGGGGGTTTAAATAGGGGATGGGTAGGTCGGTTAGGGCTGGGCTTGGGGTAGTGGTTAGCTGGTTTAGGTAGGGTGGTATGTAGATAAGGTGGGCTGGAAAGGGTTGGGCCAGATATTTTGAAAACTAGGGGTTTGGGTAGATTGTGGGCTAGGGGTGGTTTAGGGGTTTAGGGCTAGGTTAGGTGGTTGGGTTTTAGGGTGAGGTTTAGTGAGCTAGGTTAGGTGATTAGGCTAGGTTTAGGCTAGGATTAGGGAAATTAGTCTAGGTTTAGGGAAGGATTAGGGAAGTGGGTTAGGTGATTAGGTTGGGATTAGGCCGGGATTAGGGAAGTGGGTTAGGTGATTAGGTTGGGATTAGGGGTGGATTAGGGGTTTAGGCTAGGATTAGTCATTTTGGGTTAGGTTTAGGTGAAGGAGCTCCCTTAGCATGGCCCATAGACCTTGATCACCTCATGTTGGTGCAGCCCTAGGTTAGGTTTTAGCTAATTACAAGCTTAAACCCACTCAATTAGGCTAACCCACATGATTAAACCCAAACTTGACACACAAGTCAAGCTTAATACAACACTCTTGATATTTTCCATTCCCACTCTCTCTCATGCCCAATATCCCACGTGAATTTCAAGTGGACCCCACCTCCATTTATGAGAAGGTGATGTGGGCCATGGATATGGATATTGGATTGGATCTTTGGATCCAAATCCAAATCCAAGTCCACATATGGGTTTGGATTGGAATCTGGATATATATGGTCCAGATCCAATCCAAACTGAACTCTGACTCCTTCGAGCTGGGTTCGAAACGGACGATTCGTGCGGGGCCTGACAGCATCAGTACTCCGTCTGCGTTGGGTCTTCGCCAACATAGTCGTCCACCTCCGTTTCTGCCTTCCGGAGATGACTTCAAATGCTATTTTGATAAGAACAGGGTCTTGGACGTTCGAGATCCTGGGGTGTGAATCAGATACAAGAGTTGCTGTGCCGGGCTCGACGTGTGCTCCGGTTCCGGGCTCTTCTTAGCTTTCCTGGTCCTGTCTTGATCGGGACAAGCCACTTCGGGGTTTCAAAACATGTTTTAAAAGGTTTTTGAAAGCCATATGTTTTTGAAAGACAAAGTTTAAAACATATATACATGGTTGTCTGGAAGGCTCCTGGATTTCCAAACTCAAAAATGGCCCTTTGGGGCTGCTTTTACAAAACCAGGTTTGTTTTAAGGAATTCGTGGGATTTCGGGGTGTTTACAAACTCAAAACAAGAGAATTTGAAAAAAAGAGAAGTTTAAAATCACGATTTGAAATTGGCATGTGTTTGAAAAAACAAGACTGAATCAAACAATTTTTAAAGATTCAGGTCTCATCGGGCATATCAAATCTATAGATGTGAATTTTTATTTCGAAGTCTATGTGAAGACTTGAAATTAAATTCTCAAACTACATCGTATGCACGAGCGTGAAACTAGTTTGCTCAAACTAGCAAAGTTAAATTCTGACTTCGTGTAGAAATCATCGATAAGTGAACTCTTTTTGACCTAGGCCTTCTTGAACCGATGCTCAAGCATTAGCCTAGACGCTTTGAAAATCGTTCGAGACCCAATAAGTTTTCAAAACCAAATTGTAATTCCAAAAGTTTGATAAAAATCATGATTTTGCTTCTTATCTCAAAAACATTCGAAGTCTTGAAAAACAGAAGTTGGTTATGTTTTCAGAGGCTGGTTTTTTATTTTTTTGGAACAATTTTGAATCTCTATAAATAATCAAAATTTTATTAAAAACAAACTATAGATTCATAAACTATTTTTATTTTTATTTTTTATATGCTATAGATTTATTCAATTAAATTCGAAAATAGACCCCACTCAGATATTCGGGACAAACCTTTAGCAAAAAGTTAAAGGTTTACAAAAATGATATATGTTATGCTTAGGCCTCCAATTTTTATGAAATTAGTCTTGTTAGAAAGCTATAGATTTAAGATTTCCAATGAGATCATCTTCAATAAAATTGGTTTGCTGTGTATAGAGATATGAGAGAATAGCCCAACCTCTATTGCTGGAACTTCAAATTTTACAAAATCTGTTATGGTTTTATTTGACTTTCCGATTTTATTCACGATGTTTCACAAACCTAAAATTTTTAAAAATTTTATTGAAAGTGTGTTGGTGTGTATAAATTATATGTGCAAAGTTTCAAAACATTCAAAGAATAGGATATTGAAATAACATTCGTTCATCGGATGTGTATAGGGTGCAAAAAATAAGTTTTTAAATTTTTCAGATTCGTGCGTGTGTTTTTGTTCGAATTAAACATAATCTAAAGCAATTCAAAATAAATAAAATTTATAATTATATTATGGGCATAGAGGGAATTTAGAAGTATATGATCTTATATTGTATTATGGAGTAGAAAGGATCAAAATTTAAATATATAACGGACAATTCATGAATGAAAAAGAGACAGGGCAACATATGAACCTTGATTAATAGATCATAATGGAGATATGAGTTCCTTAATTACAACCTGATTAATATTAATGAAAGAAGAGATATTAGTTAAAAAATAAGTGAAGAGTGGACCTGTGGTGGAAGGATCGGCCGACAGCTTGTGGTGAAGAACCTCCCCTTTTTCTTTCTCTCTTCCTCTCTCTCTCTCTTTCTCTCACTCTCTTGGCCACGAATTCGGTTGATGGTTGGACGATTTGTGGCTTGCTTGATGGAACTCGGAAGCATGCATTGCAACCCCCTTGAGGCCCTTTTTATTGGCCAAGGGTTGCCTCTTTGCTGCAGACTTTTGTAAGGCAAGTTGCCTTATTGAAGATGGCTGCACTTGGTAAGTGAATGCTGGCCCTTCTTGCCAAAATCTGCTCCCTTGGATATGGTAAGTGAATGCTAGCCCTTCTTGCCAAAAATCTGCTCCATCTGATATGGTAAGTGGGTGCTGGCTTTTCTTGCTAAAAATCAAGTGGGGTATGTTTATGGTAGGTGCAGTTGGGTTCAATGGAGGTAAGTGGGTTCGGCCAAGGTGTATGGGTTCAACCAAGATGAATGAAACTAGGTCAGCCAAGGTGAGTGGAACTAGGTCGGCCAAGGTAAGTTATTATCACTTACTCTCGCTACAAGTAAATTGGAACAATTCCCAAGAGGTTCTAGTATGCTTTCACTAAGATTGTTTCCTTACAAATCAAGAAATCCTAGTGTTCAATGTTACCATTTCTTTGGGGAACATTGGTAGGCGGTTATTTCTCTGTTTGAACCTCAACAAAAATCCGAGTTCACCTACACCTCTTGTTGGGTGAAGTATATTGTTCAGTGAGATAATAATCAACAAAACTCCAAAGAGCAAGATGAATACATAAACACACCGTCATGTTTATAGAAGCCAATGATATTTTCAACTCCTAAGTTTCTTTTTGTCTTAATCAAGACTCTAAATGATGGAAGGGCAAGTCAATCTATTGATGCCACTATTCATACTGAAGTCGACCCAAGCTTGTTGACTGAATTCGGTAAGTGACCAAAGTATGTATCAAGGTTGCCAAATTGTACCAAAGTTGCTTTGATCCTTCCATGTTGAAATTTGTAAGGCTTGATAACTTACCAAACTGCATACCAGGGCTACCAAATTGCATACCAAGGTCACCGATGGCTTGCCAAATCGAACATCTCAGCTTGCCAAATTAGACATCCCAGCTTGCCAATTCGAGCATCACAACTTGCCAATTAGACATCATCGCAACCTTCCAAATTGAGTATCACAATTTCCAAATCGAGCATCACTTTCCTTTTTCGTGGATGATGCCGACTTTCCTTCCTAGACACTGACCTTCCATTTTGGGCATCGACTTTCCTTCTTAAACGTCGACTTTCCTTTTTGATGCCAACCTTCCTTTCTAATACCTGAAACTAAAAATAATAGGTTACCTTGCTCAATAGTGCCAAAATTGGCAGGTACCCGGTCGTTGCATTTTTGGTTCATGCCATATCCTCTTTTTGAAGAATTTGCCTCCTTTCGATCCGAGTTTCATATATGGCAGGTATGGTTTCAAACACTTTCTTTAAAATTATTTATATATTTGAAAACATCATATTTAATGAAATCGAATATTATTTTTAAAAAACACTGGGTTTCATTACTAGTTTTGTTTGTAATGGTACTTTCACTCCGTGAGTCAACCTTTAACCACCTCGACCATTTAACCACTTTAAATTGGTGTAGGGTATCGAGCCACTTTAACCACTTTAACGGGTGTAGAGTATCAAACCAGTTTAACCACTTCAATGGGAAACCACTTTAATGGGTGTAGGGTATCGAACTACTTGAACCATTGGGTATCAGGTCTCGAAATAAGACTATTCTCGATCGGGCGAATTTCTGAGGTTTGATTTGAATTTAATTTGTTTATGAATTTCAAGGGTTTTAGAATTTTATAAATTTATAAATTTGCAAACATCTTTGCATTTGATTCCCAATATTTTCATTTTCATTTATTTATAAAAAACTTGTCTGAAATCATCCTTCCTTAGATGGCAAAATCTTGTCAATTTGGTCATGAGAGAAGAATAGTCATTTTTTGTGTAATTTTGTCCAAATTGAATTTTTTTTCGAGAGGGATATAATATGCCATCATTTTGAGGTTGCTACAAAATTTTGGGGCATAAATGAGTTTGTTTAAGGTATTTTTTTTGAAAACCCCTTAAAAGGCCCAAAGTTTCTAAAAAAAGCAAAATTTCTAAAAGATGAAATTTTTTTATTTTGAAAATAAAATTTTGGGTGTTTGCAACAATCATCAACAACCATATGAATGTGGGTTGCAGTTACTTGGTCAGATTCATATAAGTACAAGTGAACTTATTGAACTCTGGAAACAGAAACCCTACAATTTGAAGAAAAGGAGAACTTTTGATGCCCTCTTAAAGGTGCTGGAAAGAAGTGGATTATCAAAACACAAGGTTGACCACAATAAAGGTGCTTGTGTTTTCAAATGAAAGAGAGATGGGGCAACATATGAACCTCGATTAATATATCTTAATGGAGACATGAGCTCCTTAATTACAACATCATAAAGCTTAATGAAAGAGGAGATATAATTATAAAAGAAAATAAAGGAAGAATGGACCTGTGGCGTAAAGATTGGAGGATGGCCATCGGTTAGTGGCGGCGCACCTTCTTCTTCCTCTCTTCCTCTTTCTCTCTCTCTCTCTTTCTTGCCAAGTTGCCTTGGCAGAAAGATTGGAGGATGGCAAGTTGCCTTATTGAATATGGTTGCATTTGGTAAGTGAGTGCTGGCCATTCTTAACAAAAACTACTCTCTTGGATAAGGTAAGTGAAGTGTTGGCCCTTTTTGCCAAAAATCTACTCCATTTGATATGGTAAGTGCAACTGCTCATTTGATAAAGCTTGATAAGGTAAGTTGCTTAATCCTTTGATGCTGAACTCTGAAACTGGTAAGTTTCCTCTTAGTGGCTTAGAAAGTTAAACATCACTACTTGCCAAATCGAGCATTACAACTTGCTAAATCGAAAATCACTTTCCTTTTGCATGGATAACGCCGACTTTCCTTCCTAAACGCCGACCTTCCATTTTGGGTGTCGCCTTTCCTTCTTGAACTTTGACTTTCCTTTATTTAACGTCGACTTTCCTTCCTAAATGCCGACCTTCCTTTCTAGGCACTGACTTTCCTTTTTGACATCGACTTTCCTTTCTTAAACATCAACTTCTCTTTTTTGACGTAGACCTTCCTTTCTAGATGTCGACTTTCCTTCTTCAATGTCGACTTTCCTTTTTTGAACGTCGACTTTCCTTCATAATACCTGAAACTAAAAATGACAAGTTATTTTGCCCAATAATGTCGAAATTGGCAGTTGCTCAGTTGTTGCCCTTTTAGTTCATGCTATCTCCTTTTTTCGGGGAATTTGCCTCCTTCCGATCTGAGTTTTATATATGGCAGGTATGGTTTCAAACACTTTCTTTAAAATTATTTCTATATTTAAAAACATCAAATTTACTGAAATCAAATATTATTTATAAAAAACACTAGGTTTCATTCCTAGTTTTGTTTGTAAGGCTGACGTACTTTCACTCTGTGAGTCAGCCTTTAACCACCTCGACCATTTAACCACTTTAAATGGGTGTAGGGTATTGTAAACACCCCAAATTTCCATGTTTTCAAAACTCCTGAATTTCAAAAAGCCAGCTCGAGGTCAAATCAAGAGAAAAAGGAAGGCTCAAGCCTATTCGAAGGAAAGCCAAACAAAGGATCAAAACTGGCATCTAGCTCAAAATCAAATTCAGCTCCAAAATACAAAAAGAAACCAAGACCCTGATGAAGCCGTCAGAAATCAAAGACCCGACCTGTCAAAATGAAAAATAGAGTCCGTGGGAAAATCTGAAGCCGACCTCATAAAAAACGAGCCAAAAATAGGGAACAGACGAATCAAATCAAACTTCAAAACGTCCTAAAAAGCAAAACATTGGCCGGTAAAAGAACCTGGGAAAAACCCAAGCTGAAATCGGATCATCGAAGAACTAGAGCCCACTAAAAAACCCTTCATTGCATGCAACAAAAAGGACTCAAGAAAGGAAGAAAAAAAGTTTGATTGGATCTGGACCAAAAGATCCATATTCATATCCAATGGGAGATTAGATTAGATTTGGATCTTAGGATCTAGATCCAAATCCAAATCACCCCCCTTGGCCTATAAATAGGGCCAAGGGGGTTCACGTGAAATCCCTTAGATGATTTTGAAAAGGGCTTGAAGGAGAAGAGAGAAGGAGTGGAGAGCCTCCGACATAAAGATCAAGGCCAAAGTCAACAAAAGGGGCTAGGTTTGCATCAAAAGCACTTCAAGCCCAAGCAAATCCACGTGAAGATGCAAGGTCAACAAGCCAAGAGGTAAGCAACTAAATCTTGGGGCTGGGTTTGACCTCAATCAAATCTTCAAGAACCGAATCCTTGAGCCATGCTAGCCGACTCACTCGGTTGAACATAAAACCACCTTGTTGGCCGATTTTGATTTGCACGGCTGAACTTGGCTATACCAAATCCAACCGAACCCAAGCTGCATCCTTGGTCTAACCTACCTTGGGCTGCAACCTACTTGAACCACTTAAAACTGAACCATTTTTGTGCGGGCTGAACTGAACCAAAACACACCCACTTGTTGGCCGACTGAGCCACTACCACCTTTGGGCCGACCTGCACCTAACCGCCACCTTGACTTGAACCCTTGTGCTACAAACTGAACCTAACCGAGCCCCTTGAACCCACTTGCTGACCACCCGGCTGCAACAAACTTGACCTTGACTTGTGGGCTTGTAAGCATGAAAATTTTTACTCCTGGTTTTTGAGACCGAAAATGAACCTTTTCGCACCTAAGTCATTTCTGCGAGCGTGCCAGCTAGCTTACTCAAGCTAGCTGTAGACGCGCGAAAATCCCCACATCTTCGTCCCTTCCAGGGGCTTGGAGTGGATCTTCTCGTGCGTCTAAGGCCTATGTATACAAATAGGGCGTGCCAGCTAGCTTACTTAAGCTAGCGAAGATATTTCTAACACTGACTTCTAAACGTGGCGACTGTGAGCAAGTAAGCTCTTGTCGTCGCAGACCTTCTTGCACCGATGCGCAAGGGTCAGTCTGTACGCTTTTGCAAAAATCGAGTTTTGGAGAGAAGGTCTACGAAGCGGTTTGAGGTGTCTATTTTGGGTCTTTAAGATGCGATTTGCATATTTTAGATCACGTGGATTTGCACATGCCTAAGTCTTTTCTTTTATCCCTTTTCGGGCCACCTAGTTTGTGTGTTATGAACACTCCACTACATGGGCGAATTTGAGCGGGGCTTGCTTTGATGCAATATGCGTCCTACCTCGTGGTATGGCGTAGATGCAATGCAAACTCACGCTACTCCAAAGGGAAAACCCGAAATGTAAAGACAATACTGAAGGGAAATAACAGAAGGGAAATAATCGAAGGGAAATAACCGAAGGGAAATAACCGAAGGAAAATAACCGAAGGGAGATATGTATATATCTTATGTATATGAGCCCTTACTCGGGTCTTGCAAATAAGAGCGAAGGCTCAATGTGGGTGCGTGCTTGAATTGAAAGACCTACACACACGACATGAATTTAAACCCAAATATAAATTGCAGTATGGCCTTGACTAAGGTCTTGGGAGTAAGAGCGAAGGCTCAATGTGTGTGAGAGTGCTTGAATTGAAAGACTACCCACACAACATAAATGAAACCCAAATATAACTGCAATAAGGCCTTTACTAAGGTCTTGGGAGTAAGAGCGAAGGCTCAATGTGTGTGAAAGTGCTTGAATTGAAAGACTTACTCACACGACATGAAATGAAACCCAAATAGTATAGGTCGGCCCTTACTTGGGTCTTTCAAATAAGAGTGAAAGCTCAATGTGTGTGAGAGTGCTTGAATTAAAAGACAACGCACCCAACTTAAACAAAAACCCTTCGAAAATGAAAGTATATGTACACTTATATATCAGGGGCTGATTAGGCCCGTGTGTGTTCAAGATTGTGCACGACTAAGAGAGTGCACGTGTGTGGTTGTGCCAAGCCACGTTATTACAAGCGGGGGGAGACTATGCTCTGTTATTACAACCCCGTATCAAATTGAATCTCAAGTAAGTGTATAACTAAAGACCGAGTTTAGACACTTACGAGTAGCTGGTCCGTAGAGGTCTTGCTTGAGCGTGGACTTGGCCTTGGGCTGCAAACGGGAGCTCCGCGAAGGTAGGTGATCAAGGGTGTTGGCCGGCTACAAGTGGGGCGCGGGATAGACGCCTCGAAGGGGACCGGTGGCAGGTAGATGGCGCCTCCAAGTAGGGGGTTTAAAGTGGCTGAAGAAGTGGGTATTAGGATCACTAGGGGAGTTGAGTACTTAGGGAAACTGGACCCAACAGGTGAGCTAGTGGGAAGGCCGAATAGGACACCTAGGGGAGTTGGCCGAATGGGAGATGATGGCTGGGTAGTGGCCAGCAACTTGGGTTATACTAGGTTCGGCTAGGTTTAGGTGGTGGCGGCAAAAGGGCTGAGATGAAGGTAGGATGGGTGGCTAAGAGTGGAGAGGTGGTAGAGAGGGGCTTTGAGGGAGTTTGGGGTACTTACCGAATGGGGAGAGGTGGCGGATGAAGTGGAAAGATGGCGGGCAGGTGGCTGTCGGTTGGTTCGGTTGGGTGGAGGTGGTGGCGTCCGGCTGAGGGATGGTGGTGATGGAGGGAAGAGGGAAGGTGGCGGTGCAGGTGGTGGCTGGTGGAGCAGGTGGAGCTGTTGGGGAGTGGTCTCGGCTGGGTGAGAGATGGGAGAAGGAGAGGGCCCGGCTGGGTGGAAGGGTGGTTCCCACTTGGAAAACCCGCCCACAAGGAGGGGGGTTTAAATAGGGGATGGGTAGGTCGGTTAGGGCTGGGCTGTGGGTAGTGGTTAGGTGGTTTAGGTAGGGTGGTATGTAGATAAGGTGGGCTGGAAAAGGTTGGGCCAGATATTTTAAAACTAGGGGTTTGGGTAAATCGTGGGCTAAGGGTGGTTTAGGGGTTTAGGGCTAGGTTAGGTGGTTGGGTTTTAGGGTGAGGTTTAGTGAGCTAGGTTAGGTGATTAGGCTAGGTTTAGGCTAGGATTAGGGAAATTAATCTAGGTTTAGGGAAGGATTAGGGAAGTGGGTTAGGTGATTAGGTTGGGATTAGGACGGGATTAGGGAAGTGGGTTAGGTGATTAGGTTCAGATTAGGGGTGGATTAGGGGTTTAGGCTAGGTTTAGGCATTTTGGGCTAGGTTTAGGTGAAGGAGCTCCCTTAGCATGGCCCATAGACCTTGATCACCCCATGTTGGTGCAGCCCTAGGTTAGGTTTTAGCTAATTACAAGCTTAAACCCACTCAATTAGGCTAACCCACATGATTAAACCCAAACTTGACACACAAGTCAAGCTTAATACAACACTCTTGATATTTTTCACCCCCACTCTCTCTCATGCCCAATATCCCACGTGAATTTCAAGTGGGCCCCACCTCCCTTTATGAGAAGGTGATGTGGGCCATGGATATGGATATTGGATTGGATCTCTGGATCCAAATCCAAATCCAAGTCCACATATGGGTTTGGATTGGAATCTGGATATATATGGTCCAGATCCAATCCAAACTGAACTCTGACTCCTTCGAGCTGGGTTCGAAACGGACGATTTGTGCGGGGCCTGACAGCATCAGTACTCCGTCTGTGTTGGGTCTTCGCCAACATAGTCGTCCGCCTCCGTTTCTGCCTTCCGGAGATGACTTCAAATGCTATTTGGATAAGAATAGGGTCTTGGACGTTCGAGATCCTGGGATGTGAATCAGAACAAGAGTTGCTGCGCCGCGCTTGACATGTGCTCCGGTTCTGGGCTCTTCTGGGCTCTCCTGGTCTTGTCTTGATCGGGCCAAGCCACTTCGGGGTTTCAAAACATGTTTTAAAAGGGTTTTCAAAAGCCATATTATATGTTTTTGAAAGATAAAGTTTAAAACATATGTACAGGGTTGTTTGGAAGGCTCCTGGGTTTCCAAACTCAAAATGGCCCTTTGGGGCTGCTTGTATAAAACCAGATGGATTTTGAGAAATTCGTGGGATTTCGGGGTGTTTACAGATGCCCCTCTTTGGCCTTGTCCAAATAGATTTGGATAAGGGCAAAGATGACAAACACCCCTTTTAATGTCTCCCTAGATCTAGCCACGAAGAATATGGGATCGTCTCATTTTAGCAAAATCTCAATTTTACAAACTCTGGTAGGAGGAGATATCACGCCAAAGGGTTATACTATGGAATCTGGTCCTAAATGGGATCATGTTCATGCAAGTACCATGCGTGGAATGCAAATGACATGGGTGTGGTGCCAAGAGTGGCGACCTCCCAGAGACCAGGTGTGGTCGAACTCTAGAGACTTACAAGGCCTACTGCTCCAAGTGAGCAAAATCCTATGCTGTTCGATGTTCGGTTTTCAAAACTGATTTACAAAACTATTTACAAATGGGACAACTGTCTTGAGTCTCGATCCTAAGGATCTCGAGCTCTTCGTGCTTGCCCTTGTTTGAGTCTTAACACTCGCTTATCTAGCGGAGGTTTTATAAGAAAACAAGCTTCATTTCAAATCCCTACGCCTTACTCGAAACGTCGAATTCTCAAACAAGATGAAATTCAAGTAAGTAAATCCTATTTTTACTTTAGGATTCCTCGAAATGAACCATGCTTTAGCTTGGGATAAGCCAGGGATGGGAAAGAGATACCACGGTCCCTTCTGAAGCGTCCCGTGGTTTAAGGCATAGAAGGCGGAAAACTGCTCTTTTTGAGCTTTTTGGCCTCTTTTTCCTTTTTTTCATAGAGGGTCTCCCTTTGGGAGTATTTTTTCTTTAATCCCTCTTTTTCATAAGAGAATCGATTTTTCTTTTTGAAGTCTGGTTTCTTTCTTTTGGAAAGAGACTTTAAATGGGAAATTCCCTTTTGATTTGGGCCTTTGTTTTCCTTTTGGAAGGAGAAGAGAAGAGGGGAGGACTTATCCCAAGCCTACACTCGATCCATTCCAGATCAGCCTATTTAGAAATAGCACGTACTACTTGCAAGTATCTTGCTATGTTGAACTAGGCCTTTCTTTGTAAGATGAAGAATTTTGGAATGCAACCACGATTTTGAAAACTCCACTCTTTCACAAGTGCGAATTCTCTTACTTAGGGTCACACGAGTTGCTTTTGCACCTTATTCACACGTCTCATGGCAGCTATCCCTTTGAAATTTTTCGAAAACTGGAATTTAATCCAGATCCTACACATGATACTTCTTTAAGTATTGAATATTGATAGGATCTGCTAAATTCCTACCTTCTACATCGATCAACCAATACGAATTGTTCGTAGTGGTTGCTCGTACAACATAGGGTCCATCCCAGTTGGGGCGCCACTTGCCTAGGGGGTGTGGGCCACGATGGTGGATGGTTTTTAAGACCAGATCTCCCACTTCAAAGTGGCGAGGTCTCATGTGTTTGCTATAATGTCGGGCTATCCTTTGCCGGTATGCGCGAGCATGATCCATGGCAAGGAGTCGCCTCTCATCTAGCAAATCTAGTTCGGCCATCCTAGCATGCTGAAGCGTCTCTAGGGGGAGGTCGAGTGCAATGGATGTATGGAATGAATGGAGTTGGGTATGAATGGGAAGAATGGCGTTTGTGCCATAGACCAATTCGAATGGTGTGGCATTCGTGGGAGTCCGGATGGAAGTCCTATAAGCCCATAAGGCTTCATCCAGCTTCTCGTGCCAGGTCCTACCCTTCTCTAAGGTTTTCTCAATGATACCAATGAGAGTCTTGTTTGTGGCTTCGGCTTGGCCGTTGCCTTGAGGGTAGTAGGGCGAGGAGAAGTGGTGAGTTATGCCATACGTGTTGCACAACTTAACCATCCGCTCATTCTTGAATGGGGTACCATTATCAGACACAAGGTCTCGTGGAACCCCAAATCGAGCCAAGATATTCCTCCGGATGAAAGCCACCACATGTTGCCCCATTACATTCGTTAGGGAAATGGCTTCCACCCACTTGGAGAAATACTCCGTGGCTGCTAAAATGAAACGATGCCCATTCGAGGCCTTTGGAAATATTGGGCCTACTATGTCAAACGTCCACATGGTAAATGGCCAGGGGCTGACCACGGAATGCAATGCCGATGAAGGGATATGAATGGCGTGCCCATGCACTTGACATGGATGACACTTCCTAACATGATCGTGACAATCCTTTTTCAGGGTGGACCAAAAATAACCCCCTCTAAGTATTTTCATCGCCATCATGTTGGCATTAACATGACCTCCACATTCTCCGTCGTGGAACTCGTGCATCACTATCCTAGCCTCCTCTAGGTCGATACACCTAAGCAGAATGCCGGTAAAACTCTTTTTGTATAAGACCCCACCCAGAATGGTATATCGGGTCGAAATCTTACGAATGAATGCCTTATCTTTGGATGTGGCATCCTCGGTGAATCCCCCATTTTCTAAAAATTGTTTTATGTCATGGAACCAGGGTTTTTCAACAGACTCTGGGTTGTTTTGGCAAATATCCAAGTCGTGTGTGGATGGATGGGGCGCATGCCATATTTCCAAAGATCTGGTCCCTGAAATGGGATCGACCTTCAGGGTTGAACCCAAGGAGGAGAGGGCATCGGCAATGCCATTGTCCTCTCTTCCTACGTGTGTGAGCTTACACGATTGGAAGGATTGGACCAATCGAGTGGCCAACTCGTGATATGGAAGTAGTTTCTCATTACGTACTTGCCAAATTTTTAAAACCTGGTTTATGACAAGGAGTGAATCTCCAAAGACCTCGATGCATGATGCCCCTAGAGTTTTCGAAATCCTTAAGCCTTGTATGAGTGCTTTATACTCAGCTACGTTGTTGGAACATTCGAAGTCTAAGCAGACTGCTATGGGAATCTCGCCCTTTTCAGGGGAAATTAGGATGATCTCGGCACCAGCCCCTCGTTGGTTTCGTGCCCCGTCGAAGTGCATCTTCCACACTTGGTTTTCGAAAGAATTTGCCAAAATGTGGTTTTGAAAATGGTTTTGCAATATGCCTTCATCAGGCATTTCGACAAGAGTGGGATATGCGTCCTCTAAGGGAAATTCAGCCACGTAATCTGCTAGGGCTTGCCCCTTAATGGAGATCTGGTGATGGTATTTTAAATCATACTCCATTAGAAGGAGTTGCCATTTGCCCAATCTACCCGTGAGAATGGGTTTTTCGAACAAGTGCTTGATTGGATCAAGCTTGGACACTATCCAGATCTCATGATCTAGGAAATAGTGTCTGAATTTCTGGCAGGCCCAAACTAGGGCCAAGCACGTCTTCTCCATGGCTTGATAATTTCGTTCATAAGCCAAGAGAGTTTTCGAAATATAGTAGATGGCATACTCCTTATGGGTGTCATCCTTGTATTGAGCCAACAGGGCTCCTAAAGCGTTTACATGCACGGAGATGTATAATAAAAGTGGTTTTCCTTGTTTTGGAGGATTCAAAACGGGGGGATTAACTAAGTACGCCTTCAGTCTCTCGAAGGACTTTTGGCATTCGTCATCCCATAAGAATTTCGTACCCTTCCTCAACAGTTTGTTGAAGGGTTCGCATCTAGTTGCCAGATTCGATATGAATCGGCGCACAGATTGTAATCGACCCTAAAGGCTACGGACTTGGGTGAGATTGGAGGGTGGAGCCATGTCTATAATGGCTCGACACTTAGAGGGGTCGACTTCTATTCCCCTTTGGCTCACCATAAAGCCTAGAAGCTTCCCTGATTCTACCCCGAACACACATTTTTGAGGGTTTAGCTTTACTTTGAAAAGTCTAAGCCTTTCGAAAATCTTTTGTAAACATTCGATATGGGTGCATCGGGTTTTGGATTTTGCCAAGAGATCATCTACATACACTTCTACAAGCTCATGAATTTGATCATGGAAGATCGTGTTCATGGCTCGTTGGTATGTTGTGCCGGCATTTTTTAAACCAAAGGGCATGACTGTATAGCAGTACGTGCCCCATGGGGTTGTGAAGGCGGTCTTACCCTGATCTCGTGGGCTTAGTTTGATTTGATTATAGCCTGAATAGCCATCCATAAATGAAAACATTTCATGATTTGCAGTACTATCGACTATCAAATCTATGTTTGGTAAAGGATAATTATCCTTTGGAGTGGCTTTATTCAGGTTTCTGAAATCGATGCATATTCGAATTTTCCCATTGGTTTTTCGAACCACCACGATATTTGACAACCAATTAGAATACGCAATGGGTTTTATAAATCCGGCTTTTAGCAGATCTTCTAAACCCTCTTTGACTTGCGTGTGTACATTCGGGTGTATTTTCCTAAGCTTCTGCTTTATTGGTTTTATACCTACATCTAAGGGAAGACGATGCTCGACTATGCTGGGATCTATGCCCGGCATGTGTAACCTCTCTCTCTTACATGATACTTCCCTAGAAATCAAAGCACTTGAGAGTGATTAAAGTAAGGAGGAAGATCCCCTATCCATGAGGAAGATCAAGCTTTCGAGCTTCCCGAATTTAATAGAATCCATGACTTGGAAAAACCTTCAAATTCTGTAAGAGGGGATTTCGTAGAGGTCAATCTAGGGAGTGAGTCTAACCCAAAGTGTGTCAAAATAGGTACTTATTTGCATGAACATGAAAATGCATTATTCATTGTATTCTTGAAATCATACATAGACTATTTTCATGGACCTACGAAGACATGCCGGGACTAGACCCTAGGATTGTAGAGCATCATTTACACTTACAACCAAAGGCAAAACCCATGAAATAAAAGCTTAGGAAAATTCATCCCGATGTTCACTCCCAAGTAAAAGAGGGTTTAGAAGATCTTTTAAAATCCAGATTTATAAAACCCATTGTTTATTCTGAATGGCTTTCAAATATTGTTGTAGTTCGAAAATCCAATGGGAAAATTCGTATTTGCATCAATTTTATAAACTTGAACAAAGTCACTGCAAAAGATAATTTTCCACTTCCAAATATTGATTTGATAGTGGATAACACTGCAAATCATGAAATGTTTTCTTTTATGGATGGTTATTCGGGTTATAACTAAATCAAGTTAGCACCAAAAGATTAGGCCAAAACTGCTTTTACTACACCTTGGGGCAGATATTGCTACACGGTTATGCCTTTTGGTTTGAAAAATGCTGGTGCCACATACCAAAGAGCCATGACTACTATTTTTCATGATCAAACCCATGAGCTCTTGGAAGTATATGTGGATGATCTTTTAGTAAAGTCAAAAACCCGATGCACACATGTGGAATCTTTGCAAAAGGTTTTCGAAAGACTTAAGCTTTATAAAGTGAAACCTCAAAAATGTGTTTTTGGAGTAGAATCGGAAAAACTCATAGGAGTCATGGTTAGCCAAAGAGGCATAGAGGTCGACCCCTCTAAGTGTCGGTTCATCATAGACATGCCTCCATCCTCCAACTTGACCAAAATCCGAAGCCTTCAAGGTTGATTACAAGCGATTAGGAGATTCATCTCCAACTTAGCAACAAGATGCGAACCTTTCAATAGGCTTTTGAGAAAAGGAGTGAAATTTGATTGGATTCCGATTGCCAAAAAGCTTTCGAAAGATTAAAAACTTATTTGGTAAATCCTCCAATTTTAAAACCTCTAAAGCAAGGAAAACCTTTATTGCTCTACATTTACATTCATACGAATGCATTGGGTGCCTTACTTGCTCAATATGAGGATGATAGTCTTAAGAAGTATGCTATTTACTACATTTTGAAAACTCTATTGGCATATGAAAGAAAGTATCAAGCCATTTTGAAAACGTGCTTGGCCTTGGTATGGGCTTGCCAAAAGTTTAGACATTATTTCCTAGATCATGAAATTTGGATAGTGTCTAAACTTGACCCTATCAAGCATCGTTTTGAAAAACCTATCCTAATGGGTAGGCTAGGTAAATGATAGTCCTCCTAATGGAGCACGATATGAAATTTTATCACCAAAACTCCATTAAGGAACAAGCCCTAGCCGATCATGTGACTGAGTTACCCCTTAAAGATACATATCCCATACTTGATGAAATGCCCGATGAAGGCATCTTTGCAAATGAATTACAAAATCATGTTTTATCAAATTGTTGTAATGAAGATCAAGTATGTAAAATGTACTTTGATGGGGCAAAGAATCAACAAGGGGCAGGTGTGAGAATCATCCTCATATCCTTTGAGAAGGGAGAAATCCCAATGGCATTCCCACTAGATTTTCTATGTTCAAATAATGTGGTTGAATATGAGGCACTCGTACAAGGCCTAAAAGTTTTGAAAAATCTATGAGTATCATGTATTAAAGTCTTTGGAGATTTCATGCAAGTTGTAAACCAAGTTTCAAATCTTTGGAAAGTAAAAAAATGAAAAGCTCATTCCATACCATGAATTGGCCACCCAGTTGGTTGATTCTTTCAAATCATGTACACTCACTCACATAGGTAGAGAGGTTAATACCATAGCTGATGCCCTCTCATCTCTAAGGTCATCTCTAAGAATCGACCCCACTATGGGGGATCCTAAATTTACCCACTCCATCCACCCATGATTTAGAGATTTGCTAAAATGACCAAAATTTAAATGAAAAACCTTGGTTTTAAGATATTAAAAACTTTTTAGAAAATGAAGGATTTCCCAAATTTGGTTCATTTAAGGATAAGGCTTTTATTTGAAAATTTTCAACCCGATATATGATTTTGGAAGGGTTGCTTTATAAGAAAAGTTTTACCAAAATCTTGTTGAGATATGTCGATCATGATAATGTTATGACCATTATGCATGAGTTCTATGATGGAGAATGTAGAGGTCATATCAATGCAAATGTGATGGTCATGAAAATACTTAGAGCAGGTTATTTTTTATCCACTTTGAAGTAAGATTGTCACGGTCATGTTAAGAAGTATCATCAATATCAACCGCATGGAAATGCCATTCATATTTCATCGTAAGTCCATGGCCCTTCACCATGTGGGCATTTGATATCATTAGACCAATCTCACCTATTGCATCAAATGGGAATACTTTTATCTTAGGAGCGATCGAATATTTTTCTAATTGGGTTGAAGCTACCTCCTTGACTAATGTCGAAGGACAACATGTAGTGACATTCATTAAGAAAAATATCTTGGCTTGATTTGGAGTTCTAAGAGATCTACTATCGGATAATGGCACCCCATTCAAGAATGAGAAGGTAGAAAAGTTATGTAATACCTATTGCATTACTCAACACTTCTCATCGCCCTATTAGCCTCAAGGCAACGGCCAAGCCGAAGCCACAAACAAAACCCTCATAAGCATCATTGAGAAAACTTTAGAGAAGGGTAGTGTAGACGCAGGAAAATCCCCGCCTCCCTTTGGCTTCTTAGGGCCTGGAGCGGATCCTTTTGTGTGTCTAAGTCCTATTTGTATAAACAGGGCGTGCCAGCTAGCTTACCTAAGCTAGCGAAGATATATTTTAATCTGACTTCTAACGTGGCGACTGTGAGCAAGTGAGCTCTTGTCATCGCAGACCTTCTTGCACCGATACGCAAGGGTCAGTCTGTACGCTTTAAAAATCGAGTTTGGGGTAGGAAAAGCCTACGAGAGCGGTTCGAGGTGTTTTGATTCGGGTCTTTTTAATGCGATTGCAGATTTTAGATCACGTAGATTTGCACGTGCCTAAGTCTTTCTTTTTATCCCTTTATGAGCCACCTAGGTGTGTGTTATGAACACTCCACTACATGGGCGAATTTGATCGGGAGTACGGGGCTTGCATTGATGCAATATGCATCCTACCTCGTGGTATGGCGTAGATGCAATGCAAACTCACGCTACTCCAAAGGGAAAACCCGAATGTAAAGACAATGCCGAAGGGAAATAACCGAAGGGAGATATGTATATAAGGTATATATGGGCCCTTACTCAGGTCTTGCAAATAAGAGCGAAGGCTCAATGTGGGTGCGTGCTTGAATTAAAAGACTTACACACACGACATGAAATAAAACCCAAATATAACTTGCAATATGGCCTTAACTAAGGTCTTGGGAATAAGAGCGAAAGCTCAATGTGTGTGAGTGCTTGAATTGAAGTACTATGCACACAACATGAAATTAAACCCAAATAGTATAGCACGACCCTTACTTGGGTCTTACAAATAAGAGCGAAGGCTCAATGTGTGTGCGTGCTTGAATGGAAAGACAACACACTCAACTCAAGCAAAACCCTACGTAAGTTAAAGTATATATATATTTATATCTTAGGGGCTGATTAGGCCTGTGTGTGTTCAAAATCGTGCATCACTAAAAGAGTGCACGTGTGTGTGGGTGTGACAAACCACGTTATTACAAGCGGGGGGAGACTATGCTCCGTTATTACAACCCCATATCAAATTGAATTTAAGCAAGTTTACAACTAAGGACCGAGTTAGGCACTTACTTATAGCTGGTCCGAAGGTGCCTTGCTTGAGCGTGGGCTTGTCCTTCGCCTTGGGCTGCAAGAGGGAGCTCCTCGGAGTTGAACGGCAAAGGGGCTGCTGGCCGGATGGAAATCGCGCGCGGGAGGGGCGCCTTGAAGATGGCCGGTTGCTAGGAATGGGCTGGCTTTGTGTGTTGGGCTAAAGTGACTAAGTAGGGTCACTAAGGGAGGGTGTAGTGCTAGGAAATGTGACACTAAATGGGAGCCTAAGGGAGTGTCTAAGGGAGGTATGTGGCTGGCGGGTGGCTGGCCGAATGGATATGTGACAGTCGGTTGGAGTGGCCGACAAAGGGAGACTCGGTGGTTGTGGTTGCTAAGGTAGCTAGGGCAGTTGTAGATGGAAGGGGGCTAGCTAGGGTATGGGGTAAGGTAGTGGCCGGCTGTGGTGAGGTGATATGGGTAGGTCTTAGAGAGTTAAATGGAGTGGCCGGGTGTAGCTAGGGTGTCTAGGTAATGGCGGGTGATTGGAGTGGCTGAGGTTTGGCCGAATGGGTAAGATAGAGGGTGGCTGGTGTTAGGGTGATGTGGTGGTGGTGTAGGTGGCTGGGAGTGGAGGGGGAGCGAAGAAGAGGTGGAGTGAAGGATGGAGTATTAACCGATGGTGATGGAAGGCGGCGGATGGAAGAGGAGCAGTCGGGCAGGTGAGGTGGATGGTTCGGCCGAAGGAGGTGGTGGCGACAGGTGGTTGGCCGGCTGGGGTGTGGTGGAGCAGGTGGAGCAAGGTGGTGGTGCTTGACTGGGAGGCGGTGGCGCAGGTGGAGCAAGGTGGAGGTCCGGTTGGCAATGGGAGATGGAGTCGACTCGGCTGGAATCGGATGGGAAGGGAGCTTGGAAAAACCCGCCCCTTGGGGGGGGGGGGGGTTTATAGGGCTGAAGAGGTCGGTTGGGGGTGGTATTAGGAAGGTGGTAAGGTGGTCTAGGGGTGGTGGTGTGGTGGTAAGGTGGGCTAGTTTTGGGGAGGGGCCAGATATTTTCATACAAGGGGTTTTGGGTAGATTGTGTGCTAGGTTTAGGTGGGGTGGTTTAGAGGTTTAGGGTTTAGCTAGGTGGGTTGGTTTTGGGGTGAGGTTTAGTGAGGTGGGTTTGGTGATTAGGCTAGGATTAGGTTAGGTTTAGGGAAATTAACCTTGGTTTAGGGAAGTGGGTTAGGTGATTAGGTTAGGATTAGGCTGGGATTAGGGAAGTGGGTTAGGTGATTAGGCTAAGATTAGGACAGGATTAGGGTAAAAGGCTAGGATTAGGTGTTTTTTGGTTAGGATTGGATTAAGGAGCTCCCTTTGCATGACCCCTAGACCTTAATTACATCATGTTGGTGCAACCCTAGGTTAGGTTTTGGCTAATTACAAGCTTAAACCCACTTTAATTAGGCTAACCCACATGATTAACCCCAAACATAACACCCAAGTCAAGCTTAATTACAACACACTCCAATTTTATCCTCCCCCACTCTCTCTCATGCCCCTAATCCCACTTGAAATTCAAGTAGGCCCCACCTCCATTTATGAGAAGGTGATATGGGCCATGGATATGGATATTGGATTGGATCTTTAGATCCAAATCCAAGTCCACACATGGGTTTGGATTGGGATCTGGATATATATGGTCCAGATCCAATCCAAACTGAATTCTGACTCCTTCGGGCTGTGTTCGAAAATAACGGTTTGTGCGGGGTCTGACAGCATCAGTACTCCGTTTGCGTTGGGTCTTCGCCAACATGATCGTCTGCTTCTGTTTTCGCCTTCTGGAGGTGACTTCAAGTGATGTTTTGATGATAATAGGGTTTTGGACGTTCGAGATCTTGGGGGTGGACTCAATACGAGAGTTGTTGTGCCGGGCTCGACTTGTGCTTCGGTTTCGGGCTCTCTTTAGCTTCTCTGGTCCTGTCTTGCTTAGGCCAAGCTGCTTCGGGGTTTTAAAAATGTGTTTTAAAAGGTTTTTAAAGCCATATTATATATTTTTGAAATATAAAAAGTTTGAAACATATGTACAGGGTTGCCTGGAAGGCTCCTGGGTTTCCAGACTCAAAATGGCCCTTTGGGGCTGCTTTTACAAAACCAGGTTGATTTGAGAAATTCGTGGGATTTCGGGGTGTTTACAGATGCCCCTCTTTGGCCTTGTCCAAATCGATTTGGATAAGGGCAAAGATGACAAACACCCCTTTCAATGTCTCCCTAGATCTAGCCCCCTCTAAGTATTTTCATTGCCATCATGTTGGCATTAACATGACCTCCACATTCTCCATCGTGGAATTCATGCATCACTATCCTAGCCTCCTTTAGATCGATACACCTAAGCAAAATGCCGGTAAAACTTTTTTTGTATAAAACCCCACCCAGAATGGTGTATCGGGTCGAAATCTTATGGATGAATGCCTTATCTTTGAATGTGGCATCCTCGGCGAATCCCCCATTTTCTAAAAATTGTTTTATATCGTAAAACCAGGGTTTTTCAATAGAGTCTGGGTTATTTGGCAAATATCCAGATCGTGTGTGGATGGGTTGGGCGCATGCTAGATTTCTAAAGATCTGGTCCCTGAAATGGGATCGACCTTTAGGGCTGAACCCAAGGAG
This sequence comes from Brasenia schreberi, assembly GCA_036023115.1. Taxonomy (NCBI): domain Eukaryota; kingdom Viridiplantae; phylum Streptophyta; class Magnoliopsida; order Nymphaeales; family Cabombaceae; genus Brasenia; species Brasenia schreberi. The sequence goes on from JAYKKT010000090.1 coordinate 19,470,989, forward strand.
GAGAGGGCATCGGCGATGCCATTGTCCTCTCTTCCTACTGTGTGAGTTCACACGATTGGAAGGACTGGACCAATCGAGTGGCCAACTCATGATATGGAAGTAGTTTTTCATTACGTACGAGCCAAATTTTCAAAACCTGGTTTATGACAAGGAGTGAATCTCCAAAGACCTTGATGCATGATGCCCCTAGAGTTTTCGAAATTCTTAAGCCTAGTATGAGTGCTTCATACTCAGCTACGTTGTTGGAACATTCGAAATCTAGGCGGACTGCTATGGGAATCTTGCCCTTTTCAGGGGAGATGAGGATGACCCCAGCACCAGCCCCTCGTTGGTTTCGTGCCCCATCGAAGTGCATCTTCCACACTTGGTTTTCGAAATTGTTTGCCAAAATGTGATTTTGGAAATGGTTTTGTAATATGCCTTCATCAGGCATTTCAGCAAGCGTGGGATATGCGTCCTCCAAGGGGAACTCAGCCACATAGTCTGCTAGGGCTTGCCCCTTAATGGAGATCTGGTGATGGTATTTCAGGTCATACTCCATTAGAAGGAGTTGCCATTTGCCCAATCTACCCGTGAGAATGGGTTTTTCGAACAAGTGCTTGATTGGATCAAGCTTAGACACTATCCAGATCTCGTGATCTAGGAAATAGTGGCTGAATTTCTGGCAGGCCCAGACTAGGGCCAAGCATGTCTTCTCTATGGCTTGATAATTTCGTTCATAAGCCAAGAGAGTTTTCGAAATGTAGTAGATGGCATACTCCTTATGGGTGTCATCCTCGTATTGAGCCAATAGGGCTCCTAAAGCATTCGCATGTACGGAGATGTAGAGTAAAAGCGGTTTTCCTTGCTTTGGAGGATTCAAAACGGGGGGATTAACTAGGTACGCCTTTAGTCTCTTGAAGGACTTCTGGCATTCGTTATCCCATAAAAATTCCGTGCCCTTCCTCAACAGTTTGTTGAAGGGTTCGCATCTAGTTGCCATATTCGATATGAATCGGTGAACGGATTGTAAACGACCCTGGAGGCTACGGATTTGGGTGAGATTGGAGGGTGGAGCCATATCTATGATGGCTCGACACTTAGAGGGGTCGACTTCTATACCCCTTTGGCTCACCATAAAGCCCAGAAGCTTCCCTGATTCTTCCCCGAATACACATTTTTGAGGGTTTAGCTTTACTTTGTAAAGCCTAAGCCTTTCGAAAATCTTTTGCAAACATTCGATATGAGTGCATCGAGTTTTGGATTTTGCCAAGAGATCATCTATATACACTTCTACGAGCTCATGAATTTGATCATGGAAGATCGTGGTCATGGCTCGTTGGTATGTTGCACCGGCATTTTTCAAACCAAAGGGCATGATTGTATAGCAGAACGTGCCCCATGGGGTTGTGAAGGCGGTCTTACCCTGATCTCGTGGACTTAGTTTGATTTGATTATAGCCTGAATAGCCATCCATAAATGAAAACATTTCATGATTTGCAGTACTATCGACTATCAAATCTATGTTTGGTAAAGGATAATTATCCTTTGGAGTGGCTTTATTCAGGTTTCTGAAATCGATGCATATTCGAATTTTCCCATTGGTTTTTCGAACTACAACGATGTTTGACAACCAATCAGAATACGCAATGGGTTTTATAAATCCAGCTTTTAACAGATCTTCTAAACCCTCTTTGACTTGTGTGTGTACATTCGGGTATATTTTCCTAAGCTTCTGCTTTATGGGTTTTACATCCGCATCTAAGGGAAGACGATGCTCGACAATGCTGGGGTCTATGCCCGGCATGTCTTCATACGTCCATGCAAACACATCTAAATAGGTTCGTAGAAATGCAATGAATGCTGATCTTTCATGTTCATGCAAGCATGCGCCTATTTTGATGGTTTTGGGATTGGAATCGTCCCCTAGGTTTACCTCTATGAAATCTCCTCCTACTGATTGAGAAGGTCTTTCAAAATCGAGAATTTTATGAAATTCTAGGAGCTCAGAAGTGGGATCTTCCTCAAGGGGATCCACTTCTGGGATTCGATCATTCTCGTAGGCTATAGACCCGAGGGAACTTGATGCGTGGTTTCCAAAAAGACCTGGTTTTGTACTTGGATTTTCAAGTGATTTCGAAATTTTTGGTCTGGCTATGTAGACAACGTTTCCTTCGAAATCCTTTTCTTTTACCAAAGTCCTACCAGGAGCAGCTATATACAAAATCTTTTTGGTATTTTCCAAATTTTCGATTTTTTTGGGTTTTTGTAAAACAAGAACTTTAGGAACTATACAAAGCACTCTATTTTTGAGTTTTTGTTTTTCCATTGTTTTTGGCTTTTCTTCTTTTTCGATTTTTTTGATTTTAAGTTTTCCAAATGTTTTTGTATTTTTATAAAAGGGATCTTCCATCATACCTACACAGGGAAAACACTACGGATTAGACTCGGAATAGGAGATCTAAATCGTAGGTCTCTTCTAAGGCAGGTTCCAGGGCACCCTTGACCCAGGTGGTCACAGGGGGTGGCTCTGGCGGTATTTGGGGAGTATAGCCGATCCCATATCGGCTTGGGTTGGCCCTAGGAAGGATGGGCTTTAGGAGACCCTCGTTTTGTGCCCCTAGACTCTTGTAGGGCGTGTAGCCCATGTTCAACAACATGTTCCACGATTTCTTGTTTTTTGAAAAGGTTGAGTACAAATTGTGGTCCTGGAACTTGTTGTCGTCCATATTATGCTCATATGGCCTCTTGTCCAGGGGCTTTGGGTTTTCCTAGAAGGGTTAAGATCGGGAGGGGGTCTGCTTCTGGTGGCCCCTTCACACATACAACCTTCCTAGGGTTGTTTAACACGAGCCTTGATGGCTCGATCATAATCTGCCCCAGGTTAGCCTCATGGGCCTGGGAGCTCGATAAACAAGGGGAGTTTATGATCCCCTGAAGCTGTGGGTGACTCTCACCTAGGATCACTACGACCTGGTCCCTGAAAGGGATCTTGACACACTTGTGGAAGGTGGATGGCACAGCGCACAAACTGTGTATCCAGGGCCTTCCCAGCAACAGGTTATAATGGGGGTGGATGTCCAAGACATGGAATACCCCCGTGTGTGCGATCCCTCCCATTTCCATTGGGAGTTCAATGGATCCTAAAGGCCTAGACGCATTCCCATCGTATCCAGTGATAACGATGGGGCTTGGGTTTACAAAAGTCAAGGTGACTCCGATTTTATACGCCACATGAAGTGGAAGGATGTTGAGCCCTCCTCCCCCAACGGCTAGGCACCTGTCTAGAGAGTGGTTATTTAGAACCACCTTGATATGCAGGGCCTGGTTGTGGGACTCGTAGGGTCTATCTACATCATCTTTCGAGAAAGTGATGGGCAATTTTGCTCCTAATAAAGCCACTTGGGCAGACAGGGATTCCGGACTTATGTTCGAATCAACCTTGGCCCTTTCTAGAATTTTCTCTAGCACGAGTCTATGCCTAGGCGAGGTTTGTATAAGCTCTAGGATAGACATGTGGATAGGAATCTTTGAAAGGTGGTTTTCGAAGTCATAAGGATTTATGATGACTTTATCCTTGTCTGCTTTTGGCAGAACACCAGGGATACATGATTTTGAGGGGCCAAGCACACTGACCACCTTTTTAGCACTTTGTAGGTGCGGGGGTTGATAGATCCTCCCGGATCTAGTCACTTCCCCCACGACCAGCCTAGGGTTCGTGCTAAATTTGGCTCTAAGGATGAGTTGAGGAGAACCTTGAATTTTTAAAACTGGTTTTGCCGGGGATTCCACTTTTGGTGGTCTCCGGATGATGACTTGGGCGGGCTTCTTGTACAGTACAAGAATGGGCACACAAGTGGGTTGACCAAACTCTGGTTTTTGCGCTAGTTCCTTAGAAAAGGTGAGGGTACATACCTCTTTTCCTTTCCCACTGCCACTGGCGTGTTTGGGAAAGGGTTCTTTGAAGATAGCTTGTGGTGGCTCAGGTTCTGCAGTGACCTGGAGTCGGCCCTCCGCTATCAAGTTCTCAATTTTATTTAAAAGGGAGAAACAACGTTTGGTATCATGACCTTTGAGCCGATGATACTTACAAAATCGATTTAAATACCCCTCTTTGGAAGTGACTCCTTCGAGGATCTCGGGAAGCTCTATCATGCCTTGGGCAAGTAGGAGGTCTAGGACCTCCGACACAGGTTGCCCCAGCGGTGTATTATTCACATTTTTCAACCAATTTTTGAAAAGTTCGCTCCCTTTTATTTTCTAATTTTTCAAAATTTTTGGAAGTGCTTGCCACGCCTGGATCCACCCGGACATTGGCGATTTTATGGGGCTTTGCCCCTTTGTCCATCGTGGGTAGCCCATAAGTGATGGGCTTTTCCAAGCGGGTTTTAGAAATGGCACTTCCTTTCCACAAGTGATCGTATGTCCCTTTTCTCAAGTTTGTTTCGAGAAGGGATGCCTTTTTTATCAACTTATGGAAAGTTCAGATCTCATGGAGCGAGAGAAGGGTTTTTAACTCGCTTTTAAAGTTATCTAGGATGAGCATGACTGCGCATCCTTCGGATATGGGCTCTCGCACTTGGCCCCAAAGTGACCTCCATCTTATAATGAAGGCATGTACGTCTTCGTTCATGCCTTGCTTTGTATCCCTTAAGGTATTCAGAGTCGGCGTGACTTCTACGTTGTGTGCAAATCTTTTCATGAAGCAGTTTGCTAACTCTTCAAAAGTAGCGAACTGGCTTAAGTCGTAGGAAGCCAGCCCCATTTGGCAGCTGTGCCTTTAAGGGATAAAGGGAACCAATACACCCATTTCATCGAGTCCTTTTTCTTCTTATGGGCTCGACACGAGAAAAGCTGCAAGTGAGACCTAGGGTCTCCCATACCATCATACCGATGGAAGTTCGGTATTTCATCGTCACTGTCTGTTTCGTAATCCATAGAAAGGAAATAAGACAGGGCGTAGCTTCTTTTCTCTTTATTCTGCCCTTTCAGCAACTGCTGTAGGGCTTTACGATCCTTTTGTGTGAAGGACTCGTGGTATTGGTTGCCTTCCATTACGGAGGCCTCTTTGTGCTTGCGAGGTTTTTCAGATTTTTTCTTAGGCCTTTGTTCATCGTTTGATGAACACGAATGGCCTACTTCAGCCTCTTGGCTGAGAGCATCGATTTTGGCCTCAAATTCCCTTCTCAGGTCCTCGATTTCATCTAGTTTGATCTTGTTTTTGAAAATCCTCCTAGAGTGAGAACTTGATGCGCATCAGCCTTGGCTCGACACTTCACTTGGATTGGATTTTGACATGCTTTTCAAGCTTTTTCAAAATTTCCTAAGTACAAGCAAAGAAAACAAAGTTAAAAACGACACCTCTTTGAAAATTTTTCGCAAGTTTCTAGACCAACTCGATTTTTGAAAGACTCACGTCCCACCGGGCGTGCCAATCTCTGTAGACGCAGGAAAATCCCCGCCTCCCTTTGGCTTCTCAGGGCCTGGAGCGGATGCTTTCGTGTGTCTAAGTCCTATTTGTATAAACAGGGCGTGCCAGCTAGCTTACCTAAGCTAGCGAAGATATATTTTAATCTGACTTCTAACGTGGAGACTGTGAGCAAGTGAGCTCTTGTCGTCGCAGACCTTCTTGCACCGATGCGCAAGGGTCAGTCGGTACGCTTTAAAAATAGAGTTTGGGGTAGGAAAAGCCTGCGAGAGCGGTTCGAGGTGTTTTGATTCGGGTCTTTTTAATGCGATTGCAGATTTTAGATCACGTGGATTTGCACGTGCCTAAGTCTTTCTTTTTATCCCTTTATGGGCCACCTAGGTGTGTGTTATGAACACTCCACTACATGGGTGAATTTGATTGGGAGTACGGTTCTTGCTTTGATGCAATATGCGTCCTACCTCGTGGTATGGCATAGATGCAATGCAAACTCACGCTACACCAAAGGGAAAACCCGAATGTAAAGACAATGCCGAAGGGAAATAACCGAAGGAAGATATGTATATAAGGTATATATGGGCCCTTACTCGGGTCTTGCAAATAAGAGCGAAGGCTCAACGTGGGTGCGTGCTTGAATTAAAAGACTTACACACACGACATGAAATAAAACCCAAATATAACTTTCAATATGGCCTTAACTAAGGTCTTGGGAATAAGAGCGAAAGCTCAATGTGTGTGAGTGCTTGAATTGAAGTACTACGCACACAACATGAAATTAAACCCAAATAGTATAGCACGGCCCTTACTTGGGTCTTATAAATAAGAGCGAAGGCTCAATGTGTGTGCGTGCTTGAATGGAAAGACAACACACTCAACTCAAGCAAAACCCTACGTAAGTTAAAGTATATATATATTTATATCTTAGGGGCTGATTAGGCCTGTGTGTGTTCAAAATTGTGCATCACTAAGAGAGTGCACGTGTGTGTGGGTGTGACAAACCACGTTATTACAAGCGGGGGGAGACTATGCTCCGTTATTACAACCCCGTATCAAATTGAATTTAAGCAAGTTTACAACTAAGGACCGAGTTAGGCACTTACTTATAGCTGGCCCGAAGGTGCCTTGCTTGAGCGTGGGCTAGGCCTTCGCCTTGGGCTGCAAGAGGGAGCTCCTCGGAGTTGAACGGCAAAGGGGCTGCTGGCCGGATGGAAATGGCACGCGGGAGGGGCGCCTTGAAGATCGTCGGCTGCTAGGAATGGGCTGGCTTTGTGTGTTGGGCTAAAGTGACTAAGTAGGGTCACTAAGGGAGGGTGTAGTGCTAGGAAATGTAACACTAAATGGGAGCCTAAGGGAGTGTATGTGGCTAGCGGGTGGCTGGCCGAATGGATATGTGACAGTCGGATGGAGTGGCCGACTAAGGGAGACTCGGTGGTGGTGTTTGCTAAGTTAGCTAGGGCTGTTGTAGATGGAAGGGGGCTAGCTAGGGTATGGGGTAAGGTAGTGGCCGGCTGTGGTGAGGTGATATGGGTAGGTCTTAGGGAGTTAAGTGGAGTGGCCGGGTGTAGCTAGGGTGTCTAGGTAATGGCGGGTGATTGGAGTGGCTGATGTTTGGCCAAATGGGTAAGATAGAGGGTGGCTGGTGTTAGGGTGATGTGGTGGTGGTGTAGGTGGCTGGGAGTGGAGGGAGAGCGAAGAAGAGGTGGAGTGAAGGATGGAGTACTAACCGATGGTGATGGAAGGCGGCAGATGGAAGAGGAGCAGTCGGGCAGGTGAGGTGGATGGTTCGTCCGAAGGAGGTGGTGGCGACAGGTGGTTGGCCGGCTGGGGTGTGGTGGAGCAGGTGGAGCAAGGTGGTGGTGCTTGACTGGGAGGCGGTGGCGCAGGTGGAGCAAGGTGGAGGTCCGGTTGGCAATGGGAGATGGAGTCGGTTGGACTGGAATCGGATGGGAAGGGAGCTTGGAAAAACCCACCCCTTGGGGGGGGGTTATAGGGCTGAAGAGGTCGGTTGGGGGTGGTATTAGGAAGGTGGTAAGGTGGTCTAGGGGTGGTGGTGTGGTGGTAAGGTGGGCGGGTTTTGGGGAGGGGCCAGATATTTTCATACAAGGGGTTTTGGGTAGATTGTGTGCTAGGTTTAGGTGGGGTGGTTTAGCGGTTTAGGGTTTAGCTAGGTGGGTTGGTTTTGGGGTGAGGTTTAGTGAGGTGGGTTAGGTGATTAGGCTAGGATTAGGTTAGATTTAGGAAAATTAACCTAGGATTAGGGAAGTGGGTTAGGTGATTAGGTTAGGATTAGGGCGGGATTAGGGAAGTGGGTTAGGTGATTAGGCTAAGATTATAATCGGATTAGGGTAAAAGGCTAGGATTAGGTGTTTTTTGGTTAGGATTGGATTAATGAGCTCCCTTTGCATGACCCCTAGACCTTAATTACATCATGTTGGTGCAACCCTAGGTTAGGTTTTGGCTAATTACAAGCTTAAACCCACTTTAATTAGGCTAACCCACATGATTAACCCCAAACATAACACCCAAGTCAAGCTTAATTACAACACACTCCAATCTTATCCTCCCGAATTCTCTCTCATGCCCCTAATCCCACATGAAATTCAAGTGGGCCCCACCTCCATTTATGAGAAGGTGATGTGGGCCATGGATTTGGATATTGGATTGGATCTTTGGATCCAAATCCAAATCCAAATCCAAGTCCACACATGGGTTTGGATTGGGATCTGGATATATATGGTCCAAATCCAATCCAAACTGAATTCTGACTCCTTCGGGTTGTGTTCGAAACGAACGGTTTGTGCGGGGTCTGACAGCATCAGTACTCCGTCTGCGTTGGGTCTTCGCCAACATGATCGTCCGCTTCTGTTTTTGCCTTCCGAAGGTGACTTCAAGTGATGTTTTGATGATAATAGGGTCTTGGACGTTCGAGATCCTGGGGGTGGACTCAATACGAGAGTTGCTGTGCCTGGCTCGACTTGTGCTCCGATTCCGGGCTCTCTTTAGCTTCTCTGGTCCTATCTTGCTTAGGCCAAGCTGCTTCGGGGTTTTAAAAATATGTTTTAAAAGATTTTTAAAGCCATATTATATATTTTTGAAATATAAAAAGTTTGAAACATATGTACAGGGTTGCCTAGAAGGCTCCTGGGTTTCCAGACTCAAAATGGCCCTTTGGGGCTGCTTTTACAAAACCAGGTTGATTTGAGAAATTCGTGGGATTTCAGGGTGTTTACAGATGCCCCTCTTTGGCCTTGTCCAAATCGATTTGGATAAGGGCAAAGATGACAAACACCCCTTTCAATGTCTCCCTAGATCTAGCCACGAAGAATATGGGATCATCCCAATTTTTAGCAAAATCTCAATTTACAAACTCTGGTAGGAGGAGATATCACGCCAAAGAGATTCGTTATGGAATCTTGTCCTAAATGGGATCATGTTTATGCAAGTACCATGCGTGGAATGCATATGCATGACATGGGTGTGGTGCCAAGAGTGGCGACCTCCCATAGACCAGATGTGGTCGAACTCTAGAGACTTACAAGGCCTGCTGCTCCAAGTGAGCAAATCCCATGCTGTTCGATGTTTGATTTTTCAAAATCTATTTACAAAACTATTTACAAAAGGGACAACTGTCTTGAGTCTCGATCCTAAGGATCTCGAGCTCTTCGTGGTTGCCCTTGTTTGAGTCTTAACACTCGCTTTTCTAGAGGAGGTTTTATAAGAAAACAAGGCATATTTCAAATTCCTACGCCTTACTCGAAACGTCGAATTCTCAAACAAGATGAAATTCAAGTAAGTAAATCCTATTTTTACTTTAGGATTCCTCGAAATGAACCATGCTTTAGCTTGGGATAAGCCAGGGATGGGAAAGAGATACCACGGTCCCTTCTGAAGCGTCCCGTGGTTTAAGGCATAGAAGGCGAAAAATTGCTCTTTTTGAGCTTTTTGGCCTCTTTTTCCTTTTTTCATAGAGGGTCTCCCTTTGGGAGTATTTTTTCTTTAATCCCTCTTTTTCATAAGAGAATCGATTTTTCTTTTGAATTCTGGTTTCTTTCTTTTGGAAAGAGACTTTGAATGGGAAATTCCCTTTGTTTGGGCCTTTGTTTTCCTTTTGGAAGTAGAAGAGAAGAGGGGAGGACTTATCCCAAGCTCACACTCGATCCATTCCAGATCAGCCTATTTAGAAATAGCACGTACTACTTGCAAGTATCTTGTTATGTTGAACTAGGCCTTTCTTTGTAAGAAGAAGGATTTTGAAATGTAACCACGATTTTAAAGACTCCACTCTTTCACAAGTGTGAATTCTCTCACTCAGGGTCACACGACTTTGCCTTTGCACCTTATTCTCATGTCTCAAGGCAGCTATCCCTAAAATTTTTGAAAACTGGAATTTAATCCAAATCCTACACATGATACTTCTTTAAGTATTGAATATTGATAGGATCTGCTAAATTCCTACCTTCTACATCGATCAACCAATACGAATTGTTCGTGGTGGTTGCTCGTACAACATAGGGTCCATCCCACTTGGGGCGCCACTTTTCGAGTGGATGTGGGCCACGATAGTGGATGATTTTCAAAACTAGATCCCCCACTTCAAAGTGGCGGGGTCTCATGTGTTTGCCGTAATGTCGGGCTATCCTTTGCCGGTATGCTCGAGCATGATCCATAGCAAGGAGTCGCCTCTCATCTAGCAAATCTAGTTCGACCATCCTAGCATGCTGAGCGTCTCTAGGGGGAGGTCGAGTGCTATGGATGTATGGAACGAATGCAGTTGAGTATGAATGGGAAGAATGGCGTTTGTGCCATAGACCAATGTAAACACCCTGAAATCCCACGAATTCCTCGAAACAACCTGGTCTTGTAAAAGCAGCCCCAAAGGGCGATTTTGAGTCTGGAAACCCAGGAGCCTTCTTGGCAACCCTGTACATATGTTTTAAACTTTATATTTCAAAAATGTATAATATAGCTTTAAAAACCCTTTTAAAACATGTTTTGAAACCTCGAAGTAACTTGGCCTAATCAAGACAGGACAAGAAAAGCCAAAGAGAGCCCGGAACCGGAGCACATGTCGAGCCCGGCACAGCAACTCTCGTATCAAATCCACCCTCAGGATCTCGAACGTCCAAGACCCTATTATCATCAAAAGATCATTTGAAGTCATCTCCGGAAGGCGAAAACAGGAGCGGGCGATCATGTTGGCGAAGAACCAATGTAGACGGAGTACTGATGCTGTCAGACCCCGCACAAAGCGTTCATTTCGAACACAGCCCGAAGGAGTCAGAATTCAGTTTGGGTTGGATCTGGACCATATATATCCAGATCCCAATCCAAACCCATATGTGGACTTGGATTTGGATTTAGATCCAGAGATCCAATCCAATATCCACATCCATGGCACACATCACCTTCTCAGAAATGGAGGTGGGGCCCACTTGAATTTCACGTGGGATTATGGGCATGAGAGAGAGTGGGGGAGGATAAGATCAAGTGTGTGTTGTAATTAAGCTTGACTTGTGTGTCAAGTTTGGGGTTTAATCATGTGGGTTAGCCTAATTAAGTGGGTTTAGGTTGTAATTAACCAAAACCTAACCTAGGGTTGCACCAACATGATATGATTAGGGTCCATGGTTCATGCAAAGGGAGCTCCTTCACCTAAACCTAACCAAAAACACCTAATCCAAGCCTTCTACCCTAATCCGGTCCTAATCCTAGCCTAATCACCTAACCCACTTCCCTAATCCCGGCCTAATCCCAACCTAATCACCTAACCCACTTCCCTAATCCTTCCCTAAACCTAACCTAATCCTATCCTAATCACCTAACCCACCTCACTAAACCTCACCCCAAAACCAACCCACCTAGCTAAACCCTAAACCTCTAAACCACCCCACCTAAACCTAGCACACAACCTACCCAAAACCCCTTGAATCTAAAATATCTGGCCCTACCCTAATACCAACCCACCTTACTACCTTACCACCATCCCTAGACCACCTAACCACTACCCCAAAACCAGCCCCACCGCCCTTCACAAAAGCTATAAACCCCCCCCCCTAGTGGGCGGGTTTTTCAGCTTTTGGTCCTCCAATTCCAACCGGCTCTTCCACCTGCACCACCACCAGCCACCACCGTGCTCCACCTGCTCCACCACTCCCTAGCCACTCGTTGCCATCCTCTTCATCCGGCCGAACCAACCAATCCACCACACCCGGCTGCTCCTCAACCAACCGCCGCCTCCCACCACTCGGTTAGTACCCCGTACTCCACCTCACCTCTTCTCCACTCCCCCTCCACTCTCAGCCACCTACACTACCACCACCTTACCCTAACACCAGCCACCTGCCGCCACCACTCCCATTCGGCCAAGCCTCAACCAACCTAACTACCCGCCATTGCCTAGACACCCTAGCTACGCCCGGCCACTCCACCCAACTTCCTAAAACCTGCCCATATTACCTCACCACATCCACTACTACCTTACCCCATATCCTAGCTAGTTCCCTTCCCATCCACCATTACCTAGCCACCCTAGCAGCCCGCCACCACCAAGTTCCCCTAGTCGGCCACTCCAACCGACTGTCACTTCCATTCGGCCAGCCACATCCTTCCCTTAGGTGCTCCATTAGGCATTCCCTTAGGCTCCCCCTTAGTGCCACACTCCGTAACACCACACCCTTCCTTAGTGACCCTACATAGTCACCTTAGCCCCACACGCAAAACCAGCCCTTTGCTAGGCAGCCGGCCATCTTCAAGGCGCCTCTCCCGCGCCCCATTTCCAATCGGCCAACAGTCCCTCTTGCCGTTCAACTTCGCGGAGCTCCCTCTTGCAGCCCAAGGCAAAGGCCAAGCCCATGCTCAAGCAAGGCTTCTTCGGACCAGCTATTAGAAAGTGCCTAACTCGGTCCTCAGTTGTATACTTGCTTAAAATTCAATTCGATACGGGGTTGTAATAACGGAGCATAGTCTCCCCCCGCTTGTAATAACGTGGCTTGGCACACCCACACACACGTGAACTCTCCTAGTTGTGCACGATTTTGAACACACACGGGCCTAATCAACCCCTAATATATAAATATATATATATATATATATATATATATTTTTTAACTTACATAGAGTTTTGCTTAAGTTGGGTGTGTTGTCTTTCAATTCAAGCACTCACACACATTGAGCCTTCGCTCTTATTTGAAAGACCCAAGTAAGGGCCGAGCTATACTATTTGGGTTTTCATTTCATGTCATGTGTGTAAGTCTTTCAATTCAAGCAATCACACACATTGAGCCTTCGCTCTTATTTGAAAGACCCAAGTAAGGGCCGAGCTATACTATTTGGGTTTTCATTTCATGTCGTGTGTGTAAGTCTTTCAATTCAAGCACTCACACACATTGAGCCTTCGCTCTTATTTGAAAGACCCAAGTAAGGGCCGTGTTATACTATTTGGGTTTAATTTCATGTTGTGTGCGTAGTACTTCAATTCAAGTACTCACACACATTGAGCTTTCGCTCTTATTCCCAAGACCTTAATCAAGGCCATACTGCAAGTTATATTTGGGTTTTATTTCATGTCGTGTGTGTAAGTCTTTCAATTCAAGCACCCACCCACATTGAGCCTTCGCTCTTATTTTCAAGACCCAAGTAAGGGCACGTATATACCCTATATACATATCTCCCTTTGGCATTTACATTACAAGTCATTTCCCTTCGGTTATTTCCCTTCGGTTATTTCCCTTCAGTTATTTCCCTTCGGCATTGTCTTTACATTCGGGTTTTCCCTTTAGAGTAGCGTGAGTTTGCATTGCATCTACGCCATACCACGAGGTAGGACGCATATTGCATCAAACCAAGCTCCGCTCAAATTCGCCCATGTAGTGGAATGTTCATAACACACAAACTAAGTGACCCATAAAGGGATAAAAAGAAAGACTTAGGCACTTGCAAATCCACGTGAACTAAAATCTGCCATCGTATTAAAGATCCGAATCAAAAACACCTCGAACCGCTTTGTAAGCTTTTTCTATCCCAAAACACGATTTTTCAAAGCGTACAGACTGACCCTTGCGCATCGGTGCAAGAAGGTCTGCGACGACAAGAGCTCACTTGCTCAGAGTCGCCACGTTAGAAGTCAGAATTAAAATATATCTTTGCTAGCTTAGGTAAGCTAGCTGGCACGCCCTGTTTATATAAATAGGCCTTAGACACACGAGAGGATCTGCTCCAGGCCCTGAGAAAGCCAGACGAGCGGGGATTTTCCTGCGTCTACAGAGATTGGCATGCCCGGTGGGATGTGAGCCTTTCAAAAATCGAGTTTTAAGATAGAATCTTGCGAAAAATTTTGTTAAAAGGGTATCGTTTTTAACTTGTTTTCTTTGCTTGTTGGCACAAACGCCATTCTTCCCATTCATACTCAATTGCATTCGTTCCATACATCCATAGCACTCGACCTCCCCCTAGAGACACTTCAGCATGCTAGGATGGCCGAACTAGATTTGCTAGATGAGAGGCGAGTCCTTGTTATGGATCATGCTTGAGCATACCGGCAAAGGATAGCCCGACATTACGGCAAACACATGAGACCCCACCACTTTGAAGTGGGGGATCTGGTTTTGAAAATCATCCACTATCGTGGCCCACATCCACTCAGAAAGTGGCGCCCCAAGTGGGATGGACCCTATGTTGTACGAGCAACCACCACGAACAATTCGTATTGGTTGATTGATGTAGAAGGTAGGAATTTTGCAGATCCTATCAATATCCAATACTTAAAGAAGTATCACGTGTAGGATTTCAATTAAGTTCCAGTTTTCGAAAATTTTAGGGATAACTGTTATGAGACATGAAAATAAGGTGCAAAGGCAAAATCGTGTGACCTTGAGTGAGAGAATTTGCACTTGTAAAAGAGTGGAGTCTTCAAAAATCGTGGTTACATTTCAAAATCCTTCTTCTTACAAAGAAAGGCCTAGTTCAACATAGCAAGATACTTGCAAGTAGTACGTGCTATTTCTAAATAGGCTGATCTGGAATGGATCGAGTGTAGGCTTGGGATAAGTCCTCCCCTCTTCTCTTCTCCTTCCAAAAGGAAAACGAAGGCCCAAACAAAGGGAATTTCCCATTCAAAGCATCTTTCCAAAAGAAAGAAACCAGAATTCAAAAAACAAAAATCGATTCTCTTATGAAAAAGTGGGATTAAAGAAAAAATACTCCCAAAGGGAGACCCTCTATGAAAAAAGGAAAAAGAGGCCAAAAGCTCAAAAAAAGAGCAGTTTTCCGCCTTCTATGCCTTAAACCACGGGACGCTTCAGAAGGGACCGTGGTATCTCTTTCCCATCCCTAGCTTATCCAAGCTAAAGCATGATTCATTTCGAGGAATCCTAAAGTAAAAATAGGATTTACTTACATGAATTCCATCTTGTTTGAGAATTCGATGTTTCGAGTAAGACGTAGGAATTTGAGATATGGCTTGTTTTCTTACAAAACCTCCGCTAGATAAGCGAGTGTTAAGACTCAAACAAGGGCAAACACGAAGAGCTCGAGATCCTTAGGATCGAGACTCAAGACAGTTGTCCCTTTTGTAAATAGTTTTTGTAAATGAGTTTTGAAAATCGAACATCAAACAGCATAGGATTTGCTCACTTGGAGCAGTAGGCCTTGTAAGTCTTTAGAGTTCGACCACATCTGGTCTCTGGGAGGTCGCCACTCTTGGCACCACACCCATGTCATTTGCATTCCACGCATGGTACTTGCATAAAAATGATCCCATTTTAGGACCAGAAACCGTTTTGTATATCCTTTTGGCGTGATATCTCCTCCTACCAGAGTTTGTAAATTGAGATTTTGCTAAAAAAAGAGAGTGGGGATAAGGCCAAAGAGGGTGGATCCAGGCGTGGCAGGCACCTCCAAAAGTTTTGAAAAGTTAGAAAATAAGAGGGAGCGAAACTTTCAAAACCCGGTTGAAAAACGGGAGTATACTCCGTTGGGGCAACCTGTGTCGGAGGTCCTAGACCTCCTACTTGCCCAGGGCATGATAGAACTCCCTGAAATCCCCGAAGGAGTCACTTCCAAAGGGGGGTATTTAAACCGATTTTGTAAGTATCATCGACTCAAAGGCCATGATACCAAACGTTGTTTCTCCCTTTTAAATAAAATTGAGAACTTGATAGGAGAAGGCCGGCTCCAGGTCACTGCGGAACCTGAGCCACCTCAAGCTATCTTCAAAGAACCCTTTCCCAAACACGGCAGTAGGAGTAGGAAAGGAAAGGAGGTATGTACCCTCACCATTTCCAAGGAACTAGCGCAAAAACCAAAGTCTGGTCGACCCACTTGTGTGCCCACTCTTGTATTATATAAGAAGCCCGCCCAAGTCATCATTCGGGGACCACCAAAAGTGGAATCCCCGGCAAAACCAGTTTTGAAAATCCAAGGTTCTCCTCAGCTCATCCTTAGAGCCAAATTTAGCGCGAACCCTAGGCTGGTCGTGGGGGAAGTGACTAGATCCGGGAGGATCTATCAACCCCCGCACCTTCAAGGTGCTCAAAAGGTGGTCAGTGTGCCTGGCCTCTCAAAAGCATGTATCCCTAGTGTTCTGCCAAAAGCAGATAAGGACAAAGTCATCCTAAATCCTTATGACTTCGAAAACCACCTTTCAAAGATTCCTATTCACATGTCTATCTTAGAGCTTATACAAACCTCGCCTAGGCATAGACTTGTATTAGAGAAAATTCTAGAAAGGGCCAAGGTTGATTCGAACATAAGTTTGAAATCCTTGTCTGCCCAAGTGGCTTTATTAGGAGCAAAATCGCCCATCACTTTCTCGGAAGATGATGTAGATAGGCCCTACGAATCCCACAACCAGGCCCTGCATATCGAGGTGGTTCTGAATAACCACTCTCTGGATAGGTGCCTACTCGATGGTGGAGGAGGGCTCAACATCCTTCTACTTCATGTGGCATATAAAATTGGAGTCACCTTGACTTCAGTGAACCCAAGCCCCATCGTTATCACTGGATACGATGGGAATGCGTCTAGACCTATAGGATCCATCGAACTCCCAATGGAAATGGGAGGGATCGAACACACAGGGGTGTTCCATGTCTTGGACATCCACCCCCATTATAACCTGTTGCTGGGAAGACCCTGGAGACACAGCTTGTGCGCTATGCCATCCACAGGTGTGTAAGATCCCTTTTAGGGACCAGGTCATAGTGATCCTAGGTGAGAGTCACCCACAGCTTCAGGGGATCATAAACTCCCCTTGTTTATCGAGCTCTCGGGCCCATGAGGCTAACCTGGGGCAAATTATGGTTGAGCCACCTCGGCTCGTGTTAAACAACCCTAGGAAGGTTGTATATGTGAAGGGGCCACCCAAAGCAGGCCCCCTCCCGATTCTAACCCTTCTAGGAAAACCCAAGCATTCCCTATTTCCAAAGCCCCTTGACAAGAGGCCATACGAGCACAATATGGATGACAGCATGTTCCAGGACCACGATTTGTACCACGCCTTTTCAAAAAATAGAAAGTCGTGGAACATGTTGTTAAACATGGGCTACACGCCCTACAAGAGTCTAGGGGCGCAGAACCAGGGTCTCCTAGAGCCCATCCTTCCTAGGGCCAATCCAAGCCGATATGGGATCGGCTATACTCCCCGAATACCGTCGGAGCCACCCCCTGTGACCACCTGGGTCAAGGGTGCCCCGAAACCTTTCTTAGAAGAGACCTACGATTTAGATATCCTATTCCGAGTCTAACCCGTAGTGTTTTCCCTTTGTAGGTATGACGGAAGATCCCTTTTATAAAAACACAAAAACATTTGAAAAGCTTAAAATCAAAAAAAATCGAAAAACAAGAAAAACCAAAAAATGGAAAAACAAAAACTCGAAAATAGAGTGCTTTGTATAGTTCCACAAGTTCTTGTTTTACAAAATCCCAAAAAAATTGAAAATTTGGAAAATACCAAAAAGATTTTGTACATAGCTGCTCCTAGTAGGACTTTGGCAAAAGAAAAGGATTTCGAAAGAAACGTCGTCTGCATAGCCAGACCAAAAATTTCGAAATCACTTGAAAATCAAAGTACAAAACCAGGTCTTTTTGAAAACCACGCACCAAATTCCCTCGGGTCTATAGCCCATGAGAATGATCAAAACCTAGAAGTGGATCCCCTTGAGGAAGATCCCACTTCTGAGCTCCCAGAATTTCATAAAATTCTCGATTTTGAAAGACCTTCCCAAACAGTAGGAGGAGATTTTATAGAGGTGAACCTAGGGGATGATTCCAATCCCAAAACCATCAAAATAGGCGCATGCTTGCATGAACCTGAAAGATTAGCATTCATTGCATTTCTACGAACCTATTTAGATGTGTTTGCATGGACGTATGATGACATGCCGAGCATAGACCCCAGCATTGTCGAGCATCGTCTTCCCTTAGATGTAGGTGTAAAACCCATAAAGCAGAAGCTTAGGAAAATACACCCGAATGTACACATGCAAGTCAAAGAGGGTTTAGAAGATCTGCTAAAAGCCGGATTTATAAAACCCATTGCGTATTCGGATTGGTTGTCAAATATCGTTGTAGTTCGAAAAACCAATGGGAAAATTCGAATATGCATCGATTTCAGAAACCTGAATAAAGCCACTCCTAAGGATAATTATCCTTTACCAAACATAGATTTGATAGTCGATAGTACTGCAAATCATGAAATGTTTTCTTTTATGGATGGCTATTCAAGCTATAATCAAATCAAACTAAGTCCACGAGATCAGGGTAAGACTGCCTTCACAACCCCATGGGGCACGTACTACTATACAGTCATGCCCTTTGGTTTGAAAAATGCCGTTGCAACATACCAACAAGGCATGACCACGATCTTCCATGATCAAATTCATGAGCTCGTAGAAGTGTATGTAGATGATCTCTTGGCAAAATCCAAAACCCGATGCACTCATATCGAATGTTTGCAAAGGATTTTCGAAAGGCTTAGGCTTTACAAAGTAAAGCTAACCCTGAAAAATGTGTATTCGGGGTAGAATCAGGGAAGCTTCTAGGCTTTATGGTGAGCCAAAGGGGAATAGAAGTCGACCCCTCTAAGTGTCGAGCCATCATAGACATGGCTCCACCCTCCAATCTCACCCAAATCCGTAGCCTCCAGGGTCGTTTACAATCCGTTCGCCGATTCATATCGAATCTGGCCACTAGATGCGAACCCTTCAATAAACTATTGAGGAAGGGCACGAAATTCTTATAGGATGACGAATGCCAGAAGTCCTTCAAGAGACTGAAGGCATACTTGGTTAATCCCCTCATTTTGAACCCTCCAAAGCAAGGAAAACCGCTTTTACTTTACATCTCCGTGCATGCGAATGCTTTAGGAGCCCTGTTGGCTCAATACGAGGATGACACCCATAAGGAGTATGCCATCTGTTACATTTTGAAAACTCTTTTGGCTTATGAATGAAATTATCAAGCCATGGAGAAGACGTGCTTGGCCCTAGTCTGGGCCTGCCAGAAATTCAGACACTACTTCCTAGATCATGAGATCTGGATAGTGTCCAAGCTTGATCCAATCAAGCACTTGTTCGAAAAACCCATTCTCACGGGTAGATTGGGCAAATGGCAACTCCTTCTAATGGAGTATGATCTGAAATACCATCACCAGATCTCCATTAAGGGGCATCCCTAGCAGATTACGTGGCTGAGTTCCCCTTAGAGGACGCATTTCCCACGCTAGTTGAAATGCCTGATGAAGGCATATTACAAAACCATTTTCAAAACCACATTTTGGCAAATTCTTTCGAAAACCAAGTGTGGAAGATGCACTTCGATGGGGCACGAAACCAACGAGGGGCTGGTGCTGGGGTCATCCTAATCTCTCCTGAAAAGGACGAGATTCCCATAGCAGTCTGCTTAGATTTTGAATGTTCCAACAACGTAGCTGAGTATGAAGCACTCATACAAGGCTTAAGAATTTCGAAAACTCTAGGGGCATCATGCATCGAGGTCTTTGGAGATTCGCTCCTTGTCATAAACCAGGTTTTAAAAATTTGGCAAGTACGTAATGAAAAATTACTTCCATATCACGAGTTGGCTACTCGATTGGTCCAGTCCTTCCAATCGTGTAAACTCACACACGTAGGAAGAGAGCACAATGGCATCGCCAATGCCCTCTCCTCCTTGGGTTTAGCCCTAAAGGTCGATCCCATTTCAGGGACCAAATCTTTAGAAATATGGCATGCGCCCCACCCATCCACACACGACTTGGACATTTGCCAAAATAACCCAGAGTCTATGGAAAAACCTTAGTTTTATGACATAAAACAATTCCTAGAAAATGGGGGAATTCGCCGAGGATGTCACATCCAAAGATAAGGCATTCATTCGTAAGATTTCGACCCGATACACCATTCTGGGTGGGGTTATATACAAAAAGAGTTTTACCGGCATTCTGCTTAGATGTATCGACCTAGAGGAGGCTAGGATAGTGATGCATGAATTCCACGATGGAGAATGTGGAGGTCATGTTAATGCCAACATGATGGCAATGAAAATACTTAGAGGGGGCTATTTTTGGTCCACCCTAAAGAAGGATTGCCACGATCATGTTAGGAAGTGTCATCCATGTCAAGTGCATGGGCACACCATTCATATCCCATCATCTGCATTGCATTCCGTGGTCAGCCCCTAGCCATTTACCATGTGGGCGTTTGACATCGTAGGCCCAATATTTCCAAAGGCCTCGAATGGGCATCGATTTATTTTAGCAGCCACGGAGTATTTCTCCGAGTGGGTGGAAGCCATTTCCCTAACTAATGTGATGGGACAACATGTGGTGGCTTTCATCCGGAGGAATATCTTGGCTCGATTTGGGGTTCCACGAGACCTTGTGTCTGATAATGGCACCCCATTCAAGAACGAGCGGATGGTTAAGTTGTGCAACACGTATGGCATAACTCACCACTTCTCTTCGCCCTACTACCCTCAAGGCAACGGCCAGGCCGAAGCCACAAACAAAACTCTCATTAGTATAATTGAGAAAACCTTAGAGAAGGGTAGGACGTGGCACGAGAAGCTGGATGAAGCCTTATGGGCTTATAGGACTTCCATCCGGACTCCCACGAATGCCACACCATTCGAATTGGTCTATGGCACAAATGCCATTCTTCCCATTCATACCCAACTGCATTCATTCCACACATCCATTGCACTCGACCTCCCCCTAGAGACGCTTCAGCATGCTAGGATGTCTGAACTAGATTTGCTAGATGAGAGGCGACTCCTTGCCATGGATCATGCTCGTGCATATCGGCAAAGGATAGCCCGACACTATGGCAAACACGTGAGACCTCGCCACTTTGAAGTGGGAGATCTGGTCTTAAAAACCATCCATCATCGTGGCCCACACCCCCTGGGAAAATGGCACCCCAACTGGGATGGACCCTATGTTGTACGAGCAACCACTACGAACAATTCGTATTGGTTGATCGATGTAGAAGGTAGGAATTTAGCAGATCCTATCAATATTCAATACTTAAAGAAGTATCATGTGTAGGATTTGGATTAAATTCTAATTTTCAAAAATTTTAGGGGTAGCTGCCCTGAGACATGTGAATAAGGTGCAAAGGCAAACTCGTGTGACCCTGAGTAAGAGAATTCGCACTTGTGAAAGAGTGGAGTCTTCAAAATCGTGGTTACATTTCAAAATCCTTCTTCTTACAAAGAAAGGCCCAATTCAACATAGCAAGATACTTGCAAGTAGTACGTGCTATTTCTAAATAGGCTGATCTGGAATGGATCGAGTGTAGGCTTGGGATAAGTCCTCCCCTCTTCTCTTCTCCTTCCAAAAGGAAAACGAAGGCCCAAACAAAGGGAATTTCCCATTCAAAGCATCTTTCCAAAAGAAAGAAACCAGAATTCAAAAAACAAAAATCGATTCTCTTATGAAAAAGAGGGATTAAAGAAAAAATACTCCCAAAGGGAGACCCTCTATTAAAAAAGGAAAAAGAGGCCAAAAGCTCAAAAAAAAGAGTAGTTTTCCGCCTTCTATGGCTTAAACCACGGGACGCTTCAGAAGGGACCGTGGTATCTCTTTCCCATCCCTAGCTTATCCCAAGCTAAAGCATGGTTCATTTCGAGGAATCCTAAAGTAAAAATAGGATTTACTTACTTGAATTTCATCTTGTTTGAGAATTCGACGTTTCGAGTAAGGCGTAGGAATTTGAAATATAGCTTGTTTTCTAATAAAACCTCCGCTAGATAAGCGAGTGTTAAGACTCAAACAAGGGCAAACACGAAGAGCTCGAGATCCTTAAGATCGAAACTCAAGACAGTTGTCCCTTTTGTAAATAAGTTTTGAAAAATCGAACATCGAACAGCATAGGATTTTGCTCACTTGGAGCAGTAGGCCTTATAAGTCTCTAGAGTTCGACCACATTTGGTCTCTGGGAGGTCGCCACTCTTGGCACCACACCCATGTCATCTGCATTCCACGCTTGGCACTTGCATAAACATGATCCCATTTTAGGACCAGATTCCATAATATATCCCTTTGGCATGATATCTCCTCCTACCAGAGTTTGTAAATTGAGATTTTGCTAAAAATTGGGACGATCCCATATTCTTCGTGGCTAGATCTAGGGAGACATTAAAAGGGGTGTTTGTCATTGTGGACGCAGCGAAAATCCCCGCCTCTCGCCTTTTTAGGGCCTGGAGCGGATCCTCTCGTGTGTCTAAGGCCTATTTATATAAACAGGGCGTGCCAGCTAGCTTACCTAAGCTAGCGAAGATATATTTTAAACTGACTTTTAATCATGGCGACTGTGAGCAACAGAGCTCTTGTCGTCGCAAACCTTCTTGCATCGATGCGCAAGGGTCAGTCTGTATGCTTTGAAAAATCGAGTTTTTGGGATAGAAAGCCTACGAAGCAGTTCGACATGTCTAATTCGGGTCTTTTGGATACAATTGCAGATTTTAGATCACGTGGGTTTGCACGTGCCTAAGTCTTTCTTTTTATCCCTTTAGGGGCCACCTAGTTTGTGTGTTATGAACACTCCACTACATGGGCGAATTTGAGCGGGAATACGGGGCTTGCTTCGATGCAATATGCGTCCTACCTCGTGGTATGGCGTAGATGCAATGCAAACTCACGCTACTCCAAAGCGAAAACCCGAATGTAAAGACAATGCCGATGGGAAATAACCGAAGGGAAATGACTTGTAATGTAAATGCCGAAGGGAGATATGTATATATGGTATGTATATGGGCCCTTACTCAGGTCTTGCAAATAAGAGCGAAGGCTCAATGTGGGTGCGTGCTTGAATTGAAAGACTTACACACACGACATGAAATGAAACCCAAATATAACTTGCAGTACGGCCTTGATTAGGGTCTTGGGAATAAGAGCGAAAGCTCAATGTGTGTGAGTGCTTGAATTGAAGTACTATGCACACAACATGAAATTAAACCCAAATAGTATAACACGGCCCTTACTTGGGTCTTTCAAATAAGAGCGAAGGCTCAATGTGTGTGAGTGCTTGAATTGAAAAACTTACACACACGACATGAAATGAAAACCCAAATAGTATAGCTCGCCCTTACTTGGGTCTTTCAAATAAGAGCGAAGGCTCAATGTGTGTGAGTGCTTGAATTGAAAGACTTACACACACGACATGAAATGAAAACCCAAATAGTATAGCTCGGCCCTTACTTGGGTCTTTCAAATAAGAGCGAAGGCTCAATGTGTGTGAGTGCTTGAATTGAAAGACTTACACACATGACATGAAATGAAAACCCAAATAGTATAGTGTAAACACCCCGAAATCCCACGAATTTCTCAAATTCATTTGGTTTTGTAAAAGCAGCCCCAAAGGGCTATTTTGAGTCTGGAAACCCAGGAGCCTTCCAGACAACCCTGTATATATGTTTTAAACTTTATCTTTCAAAAACATATGATATGGCTTTTGAAAACCTTTTTAAAACATGTTTTGAAACCCCGAAGTGGCTTGGCCCGATCAAGACAGGACCAGGAGAGCCAAGAAGAGCCCGGAACCGGAGCACACGTCAAGCCCGGCACAGCAACTCTTGTATCTGATTCACACCCCAGGATCTCGAACGTCCAAGACCCTGTTCTTACCAAAATAGCATTTGAAGTCATCTCTGGAAGGCAGAAACGGAGGCGGACGACTATGTTGGCGAAGACCCAACGCAGACGGAGTACTGATGCTGTCAGGCCCCGCACAAATCGTCCGTTTCGAACCCAGCTCGAAGGAGTCAGAGTTCAGTTTGTATTGGATCTGGACCATATATATCCAGATTCCAATCCAAACCCATATGTGGACTTGGATTTGGATTTGGATCCAGAGATCCAATCCAATATCCATATCCATGGCCCACATCACCTTCTCATAAATGGAGGTGGGGCCCACTTGAAATTCACGTGGGATATTGGGCATGAGAGAGAGTGGGGGTGAAAAATATCAAGAGTGTTGTATTAAGCTTGACTTGTGTGTCAAGTTTGGGTTAATCATGTGGGTTAGCCTAATTGAGTGGGTTTAAGCTTGTAATTAGCTAAAACCTAACCTAGGGCTGCACCAACATGGGGTGATCAAGGTCTATGGGCCATGCTAAGGGAGCTCCTTCACCTAAACCTAACCCAAAATGCCTAAACCTAGCCTAAACCCCTAATCCACCCCTAATCTGAGCCTAATCACCTAACCCACTTCCCTAATCCCGTCCTAATCCCAACCTAATCACCTAACCCACTTCCCTAATCCTTCCCTAAACCTAGATTAATTTCCCTAATCCTAGCCTAAACCTAGCCTAATCACCTAACCTAGCTCACTAAACCTCACCCTAAAACCCAACCACCTAACCTAGCCCTAAACCCCTAAACCACCCTTAGCCCACGATTTACCCAAACTCCTAGTTTTAAAATATCTGGCCCAACCCTTTCCAGCCCACCTTATCTACATACCACCCTACCTAAACCACCTAACCACTACCCTCAGCCCAGCCCTAACCGACCTACCCATTCCCTATTTAAACCCCTCCCCTTTGTGGGCGGGTTTTCCAAGTGGAAACCATCATCTCACCCAGCCGGGCCCTCTCCATCTCCCATATCTCACCCAGCCGGGACCACTCTCCATCACCTTCACCCGCTCCACCTGCTCCATCAGCTCCACCTGCACCGCCACCTTCCCTCTTCCATCCACCACCACCTCACCCAGCCGGACGCCACCACCTTCATCCAGCCGAACCAGCCGAACTCCCATCAACACCCGGCTTCTCTCTTCATCCACTCGCCACTTCTCCCCATCCGGTAAGCCTTCTTTAACCCTATCAAAACCCTTCTCTACTACCTCTCCACTCCCAGCCACCCACCACACCATCACCTTAGTCACCCTAGCAGCCTGCCACCACCACTTTAACCTAGCCGAACCTAGTATAACCCAAACGGCCGGCCACTACCTAGCCATCATTTCCCATTTGGCCTTCCCCTAGGTGTCCTATTCGGCCTTCCCACCAGCTCACCTTTTAGGTCCAGTTTCCCTAAACTCTCAACTCCCCTAATGACCCTAAGAACCCACTTATTCAACCCTTTTAAACCCCCTACTTTGAGGCGACATCTACTTGCCACCGGCCACCTTCGAGGCGCCTATCCCGCGCCCCACTTGCAGCCGGCCAGCACCTTTGATCATCCATCTTTGAGGAGCTCCCGTTTGCAGCCCAAGGCCAAGTCCACGCCCAAGCAAGACCTCTACGAACCAGCTACTCGTAAGTCTCTAAACTCGGTCTTTAGTTGTACACTTGCTTGAGATTCAATTTGATACGGGGTTGTAATAACGGAGCGTAGTCTCCCCCCGCTTGTAATAACGTGGCTTGGCACAACCACACACGTGCACTCTCTTAGTCGTGCACGATTTTGAACACACACGGGCCTAATCAGCCCCTAATATATAAGTGTACCTATATACTTTCATTTTCGAAGGGTTTTGTTTAAGTTGGGTGCGTTGTCTTTCAATTCAAACACTCACACACATTGAGCTTTCGCTCTTATTTGAAAGACCCAAGTAAGGGCCGACCTATACTATTTGGGTTTCATTTCATGTCGTGTAAGTCTTTCAATTCAAGCACTCTCACACACATTGAGCTTTCGCTCTTATTTGAAAGACCCAAGTAAGGGCCGACCTATACTATTTGGGTTTCATTTCATGTCGTGTGAGTAAGTCTTTCAATTCAAGCACTTTCACACACATTGAGCCTTCGCTCTTACTCCCAAGACCTTAGTCAAGGCCATACTGCAATTTATATTTGGGTTTAATTTCATGTCGTGTGTGTAAGTCTTTCAATTCAAGCACTTTCACACACATTGAGCCTTCGCTCTTACTCCCAAGACCTTAGTCAAGGCCATACTGCAATTTATATTTGGGTTTAATTTCATGTCGTGTGTGTAAGTCTTTCAATTCAAGCACGCACCCACATTGAGCCTTCGCTCTTATTTGCAAGACCCGAGTAAGGGCTCATATACATAAGCTATATACATATCTCCCTTCGGTTATTTCCCTTCGGTTATTTCCCTTCGGTTATTTCCCTTCGGTTATTTCCCTTCTGTTATTTCCCCTTCAATATTGTCTTTACATTTCGGGTTTTCCCTTTGGAGTAGCGTGAGTTTGCATTGCATCTACGCCATACCACGAGGTAGGACGCATATTGCATCGAAGCAAGCCCCGTTCGAATTCGCCCATGTAGTGGAGTGTTCATAACACACAAACTAGGTGGCCCGAAAAGGGATAAAAGAAAAGACTTAGGCACGTGCAAATCCACGTGATCTAAAACTTGCAATCGCATCTTAAAGACTCGAAATAGACACCTCGAACCATTTCGTAGACTTTCCCCCCCCAAAACTCGATTTTTGCAAAAGCGTACAGACTGACCCTTGCGCATCGGTGCAAGAAGGTCTGCGACGACAAGAGCTTACTTGCTCACAGTCACCACGTTTAGAAGTCAGTGTTAAAAATATCTTCGCTAGCTTAAGTAAGCTAGCTGGCACGCCCTATTTGTATACATAGGCCTTAGACACACGAGAAGATCCACTCCAAGCCCCGAAAGAGGCGAAGAGGCGGGGATTTTCGCGCGTCTACATATAGCTCGGCCCTTACTTGGGTCTTTCAAATAAGAGCGAAGGCTCAATGTGTGTGAGTAATTGAATTGAAAGACAACGCACCCAACTTAAGCAAAACCCTACGAAAATTAAAGTATATATCTACACTTATGTATTAGGGGCTGATTAGGCCCGTGTGTGTTCAAAATCATGCACAACTAAGAGAGTGCACGTGTGTGGGTGTGCCAAGCCACGTTATTACAAGCAGGGGGAGACTATGCTCCGTTATTACAACCCCGTATCAAATTGAATCTTAAGCAAGTATACAACTAAGGACCGAGTTAGGCACTTACTAATAGCTGGTCCGAAGAAGCCTTGCTTGAGCGTGGGCTTGGCCTTCACCTTGGGCTGCAAAAGGGAGCTCCGCGAAGTTGAACGGCAAAGGGAGGTGCTGGCCGGATGTCCTTGGTGCGCGGAAGAGGCGCCTTGAAGATGGTCGGCTGCTAAGGATGGGCTGGTTTTGGTGTGTTGGGCTATAGGAGCCTCAGTAGGGTCACTAAGGGAGTATGGTACTAAGGGAAGGGAACTAGCTAGGGGAAAGATATCGCTGGTGGATGGCTAGCCGAATGAAAAGGTGACAGTCGGTTGGAGTGGCCGACTAAGGGTGCTAGGTGGTGGTGGACTGCTAGGGTGTGTAAACACCCCGAAATCCCACGAATTCCACGAAACAACCAGGTTTTGTAAAAGCAGCCCCAAAGGGCTATTTTGAGTCTGGAAACCTAGGAGCCTTCCAGGCAACCCTGTATATATGTTTTGAACTTTATATTTCAAAAATATGTGATATGGTTTTTAAAACCTTTTAAAACACGTTTTGAAACCCCGAAGCAGCTTCGCCTAATCGGAGCACATGTCGAGCCCGGCACAGCAACTCTCGTATCAAATCCACACCTCCAGGATCTCGAACGTCCAAGACCCTATTATCATCAAAACATTGTTTGAAGTCATCTCCGGAAGGCGAAAATAGAGGCGGACGATCATGTTGGCGAAGACCCAATGCAGACGGAGCACTGATGCTGTCAAGCTCCGCACAAACCGTTCGTTTCGAACACAGCTCGAAGGAGTCAGAGTTCAGTTTGGATCGGATCTGGACCATATATATCCATATCCCAATCCAAACCCACGTATGGACTTGGATTTGGATTTGGATTCAAAAATCCAATCCAATATCCATATCCATGGCCCACATCACCTTCTCATCAATGGAGGTGGGGCCCACTTGAATTTCACGTGGGATTATGGGCATGAGAGAGAGTGGGGGTGGATAAGATCAAGTGTGTGTTGTAATTAAGCTTGACTTGTGTGTCAAGTTTGGGGTTAGTCATGTGGGTTAGCCTAATTAAGTGGGTTTAAGCTTGTAATTAGCCAAAACCTAACCTAGGGCTGCACCAACATGAAGTGGTTAAGGTCTATGGGCCATGCAAAGGGAGCTCCTTCACCTAAACCTAACCCAAAATACCTAATCCTAGCCTTCCACCCTAATCCGCCCCTAATCTGAGCCTAATCACCTAACCTACTACCCTAATCCCAGCCTAATCCCAACCTAATCTCCTAACCCACTTCCCTAATCCTTCCCTAAACCTAGGTTAATTTCCCTAAACCTAGCCTAATCCTAGCCTAATCACCTAACCTAGCTCACTAAACCTCACCCTAGAACCCACCCACCTAACCAAACCCTAAACCCCTAAACCACCCCTAGCCCACAACCTACCCAAACCACTTGTATTTAAAATATCTGGCCCTCCCCTTTCCAGCCCACCTTATCATCATACCACCCTACCTAAACCACCTAACCACTACCCCAAACCCAGCCCTAACCGACCTAACCAAGCCCTATATAAACCCCCCCCCCTTGGGGGCGGGCTTTCCTATCTAGAAGCCCACCCATTTTCCAGCCTCTCTCATCCCCTTCCATCCTCTCTCATCCACTCTCACCCCTTTCCAGCACCAGCCGGGCCTTCCACCTGCACCACCACCAGCCACCACTGTGCTCCAGCTGCGACACCACACCCCAGCTGGCCAACCACCTGTCGCCACCCCTGCCTTCGGCCGAACCAGTTGCTCCACCACACCCAGCTGCTCCTCAACCACCCGCCGCCTCCCATCATCCGGTTAGTACCCCATACTCCACTCTACTTCTTCTCCACTCCCTCTCCACTCTCAGCCACCTGCACTACCACCACCTGCCCCACAGCCAGCCACTTGCTGCCACCCTTCTCACTCAGCCGAACCCATAGCATCCTAACTACTTGCCACTAACTAACCACCCTAGCTACACCCGGCTACCCCATCCAACTCCCTAAGAGCTGCCCCTATCACCTCACAACAACCATCACCACCTTACCCCCCCATCCTAGCTCGTTCCCTTCCCTTCCACCACTCCTAGCCACCATAGCAGCCCGCCACCACCAAGCTCCTAGTCGGCCACTCCAACCGACTGTCACCTTTTCATTTGGCCAGCCACCCGCCAGCCGTATCCTTCCCCTATCTAGTTCCCTTCCCTTAGTGCCATATTCCCCAACACTACACTCCCCCTACTGACCTTACCTAGCCCCTTTAATCCCACATGTCAAGGCGACACCCTTGCTACCAGCCGGCCACCTTCAAGGCACCCGGCCAGCACCCCTTGTCCTTCAACCTCGCGAAGCTCCCTTTTGCAGCCCAAGGCGAAGGTCAAGCCCACGCTCGAGCAAGGCATCTTCGGACCAGCTATTAGTAAGTGCCTAACTCGGTCTTTAGTTGTATACTTGCTTGAGATTCAATTCGATATGGGGTTGTAATAACGGAGCATCATCTCCCCCCGCTTGTAATAACGTGACTTGGCACACCCACACACGTGCACTCTCTTAGTTGTGCACGATTTTGAACACACACGGGCCTAATCAGCCCCTAATACATAAATATATATATATATATATACTTTGATTTTGTAGGGTTTTGCTTAAGTTGGGTGCGTTGTCTTTCAATTCAAGCACTCACACACATTGAGCCTTCGCTCTTATTTGAAAGACCCAAGTAAGGGCCGACCTATACTATTTGGGTTTCATTTCATGTCGTGTGTGTAAGTCTTTCAATTCAAGCACTCTCACACACATTGAGCTTTCGCTCTTACTCCCAAGACCTTAGTCAAGGCCTATTGCAGTTATATTTGGGTTTAATTTCATGTCATGTGCGTAGTACTTCAATTCAAGCACTATCACACACATTGAGCTTTCGCTCTTACTCCCAAGACCTTAGTCAAGGCCATACTGCAATTTATATTTGGGTTTAATTTCATGTCGTGTGTGTAAGTCTTTCAATTCAAGCACTCTCACACACATTGAGCTTTCGCTCTTACTCCCAAGACCTTAGTCAAGGCCATACTGCAATTTATATTTGGGTTTAATTTCATGTCGTGTGTGTAAGTCTTTCAATTCAAGCACTCTCACACACATTGAGCTTTTGCTCTTACTCCCAAGACCTTAGTCAAGGCCTATTGTAGTTATATTTGGGTTTAATTTCATGTCGTGTGCGTAGTACTTCAATTCAAGCACTCTCACACACATTGAGCTTTCGCTCTTACTCCCAAGACCTTAGTCAAGGCCATACTGCAATTTATATTTGGGTTTAATTTCATGTCGTGTGTGTAAGTCTTTCAATTCAAGCACGCACCCACATTGAGCCTTTGCTCTTATTTTGCAAGACCCGAGTAAGGGCCCATATACCTACTCTATATACATATCTCCCTTCGGTCATTTCCCTTCGGTTATTTCCCTTCGGTTATTTCCCTTCAGTATTGTCTTTACATTCGGGTTTTCCCTTTGGAGTAGCGTGAGTTTGCATTGCATCTATGCCATACCATGAGGTAGGACGCATATTGCATCAAAGCAAGCCCCGCTCGAATTCGCCCATGTAGTGGAGTGTTCATAAACACACAAACTAGGTGGCCCATAAAGGGATAAAAGGAAAGACATAGGCACGTGCAAATCCACGTGATCTAAAATTTGCAATCGCATCTAAAAGACCCGAATTAGACACCTCGAACCGCTTCGTAGGCTTTCTATCCCAAAAACTCGATTTTTGCAAAGCGTACAGACTGACCCTTGCGCATCAGTGCAAGAAAGTCTGCGACGACAAGAGCTCACTTGCTCACAGTCGCCACGTAAGAAGTCAGATTAGAATATATCTTCGCTAGCTTAGGTAAGCTAGCTGGCACGCCCTGTTTACATAAATAGGCCTTAGACGCACGAGAGGATCCGCTCCAAGCCCTGAAAAAGGTGAGAGGCAGGGATTTTTTTTCGCGCGTCTACAGAGATTGGCATGCCCGGTGGGACGTGAGCCTTTCCAAAAATCGAGTTTTAAGGTAAAAGTCTTGCGAAAATTTTGCAAAAAGGTGTCATTTTAACTTGTTTTACTTTGCTTGTACTTAGAACTTTTTGAAAAAGCTTGAAAAGCATGTCAAAATCCAATCCAAGTGAAGTGTCTAGCCAAGGCTCATGCGCATCAAGTTCTCACTCTAGGAGGATTTTCAAAAACAAAATAAAACTAGATGAGATCGAGGACTTGAGAAGGGAGTTTGAGGCCAAAATCGATGCTCTCAGCCAAGAGGCTGAAGTAGGCAATTCATGTTCATCAAACGATGAACAAAGGCCTAAGAAAAAATCTAAAAAACCTCGCAAGCATAAAGAGGCCTCCGTAATGGAAGGCAACCAATACCACGAGTCCTTCACACAAAAGGACCGTAAAGCCCTACAGCAGTTGCTGAAAGGGCAGAATAAAGAGAAAAGAAGCTACGCCCTGTCTGATTTCCTTCCTATGGATTACGAAACAGATAGTGACGATGAAATACAGAAACTTCCATCGGTATGATGACATGGGAGACCCTAGGTCTCACTTGCAGCTTTTCTCACATCGAGCCCATAAGAAGAAAAAGGACTCGATGAAATGGGTGTATTGGTTTCCTCTATCCCTTAAAGGCACAGCTGCCAAATGGCTGGCTTCCTACGACTTAAGCCAGTTCGCTACTTTTGAAGAGTTAGCGAACTGCTTCATGCAAAGATTTGCACACAACGTAGAAGTCATGCCAACCCTGAATACCTTAAGGGATACAAAGCAAGGCATGAACGAAGACATACATGCCTTCATTATAAGATGGAGGTCGCTTTTGGGTCAAGTGCGAGAGCCCATATCCGAAGGATGCGCAGTAATGCTCATCCTGGATAACTTTAAAAGTGAGTTAAAAACCCTTCTC
Source organism: Brasenia schreberi (assembly GCA_036023115.1). NCBI lineage: Eukaryota > Viridiplantae > Streptophyta > Magnoliopsida > Nymphaeales > Cabombaceae > Brasenia > Brasenia schreberi. Next base: position 19,502,768 of record JAYKKT010000090.1, read on the forward strand.
TCACTCCATGAGATCTCAACTTTCCATAAGTTGATCAAAAAGTCCTCCCTTTTCGAAACCAACTTACGAAAAGGGACATACGATCATCTGTGGAAAGGAAGTGCCGTTCCAAAAACCCGCTTGGAAAAGCCCATCACATACGGGCTACCCACGATGGACAAAGGGGCAAAGCCCCATAAAATCGCCAATGTCCGGGTGGATCCAGGCACGGCAGGCACTTCCAAAAATTTTGAAAAAATAGAAAATAAGATGGAGCGAAACTTTCAAAACCGGTTGAAAAACGGGAGTACACTCCGCTGGGGCAACCTGTGTCGGAGGTCCTAGACCTCCTACTTGCCCAGGGCATGATAGAACTCCCTGAAATCCCTGAAGGAGTCACTTCCAAAGGGGGGTATTTAAACCGATTTTGTAAGTATCATCGGCTCAAAGGCCATGATACCAAACGTTGCTTCTCCCTCTTAAATAAAATTGAGAACTTGATAGCAGAAGGCCGGCTCAAAGTCACTACGGAACCTGAGCCACTCAAGCTATCTTCAAGGAACCCTTTCCCAAACATGCCAGTGGCAGTCAGAAAGGAAAGGAGGTATGTACCCTCACCATTTCCAAGGAACTAGCGCAAAAAACAGAGTCTGGTCGACCTACTTGTGCGCCCATTCTTGTACTATACAAGAAGCCCGCCCAAGTCATCATTCGGGGACCACCAAAAGTGGAATCCCCGGTAAAACCAGTTTTGAAAACCCAAGGTTCTCCTCAGCTCATCCTTAGAGCCAAATTTAGCGCGAACCCTAGGCTGGTCGTGGGGGAAGTCACTAGATCCGGGAGGATCTATCAACCCCCGCACCTTCAAGGTGCTCAAAAGGTGGTCAGTATGCCTGGCCCCTCAAAAGCATGTATCCCTAGTGTTCTGCCAAAAGCAGATAAGGACAAAGTCATCCTAAATCCTTATGACTTCGAAAACCACCTTTCAAAGATTCCTATTCACATGTCTATCCTAGAGCTTATAAAAACTTCGCCTAGGCATAGATTTGTATTAGAGAAAATTCTAGAAAGGGCCAAGGTTGATTCGAACATAAGTCTGGAATCCTTGTCTGGCGAAGTGGCTTTGTTATGAGCAAAATCGCCCATCACTTTCTCGGAAGATTATGTAGACAGACCCTACGAAACACATAACCAGGCCCTGCATATCGAGGTGGTTCTAAAAAACCACTCTCTGGACAGGTGCCTAGTCGGGTGTGGAGGAGGGCTCAACATCCTTCCACTTCATGTGGCGTACAAAATCGGAGTCACCTTGACTTCAGTGAACCCAAGCCCCATCGTTATCACTGGATACGATGGGAATGCGTCTAGACCTTTAGGATCCATCGAACTCCCAATGGAAATGGGAGGGATCGAACACACGGGGGTGTTCCATGTCTTGGACATCCACCCCCATTATAACCTGTTGCTGGGAAGACCTTGGATACACAACTTGTGCGCTATCATGAAACAATGGGAAAATTCGAATATGCATCGATTTCAGAAACCTGAATAAAGCCACTCCAAAGGATAATTATCCTTTACCAAACATAGATTTGATAGTCGATAGTACTGCAAATCATGAAATGTTTTCATTCATGGATGGCTATTCAGGCTATAATCAAATCAAACTAAGTCCACGAGATCAGGGTAAGACCGCCTTCACAACCCCATGGGGCACGTACTTCTATACAGTCATGCCCTTTGGTTTGAAAAACGCCGGCGCAACATACCAACGAGCCATGACCACGATCTTCCATGATCAAATTCATGAGCTTGTAGAAGTGTATGTAGATGATCTCTTGGCGAAATCCAAAACCCGATGCACCCATATCGAATGTTTACAAAAGATTTTCGAAAGGCTTAGGCTTTACAAAGTAAAGCTAAACCCTCAAAAATATGTGTTCGGGGTAGAATCAGGGAAGCTTCTAGGCTTTATGGTGAGCCAAAGGGGAATAGAAGTCGACCCCTCTAAGTGTCGAGCCATCATAGACATGGCTCCACCCTCCAATATCACCCAAATTTGTAGCCTCCAGGGTCGTTTACAATCCGTTCGCCGATTCATATCGAATCTGGCCACTAGATGCGAACCCTTCAACAAACTATTGAGGAAGGGCACGAAATTCTCATGGGATAACGAATGCCAGAAGTCCTTCGAGAGACTGAAGGCATACTTGGTTAATCCCACCGTTTTGAACCCTCCAAAGCAAGGAAAACCGCTTTTATTATACATCTCCGTGCATACGAATGCTTTAGGAGCCCTGTTGGCTCAATATGAGGATGACACCCATAAGGAGTATGCCATCTACTATATTTCGAAAACTCTCTTGGCTTATGAACGAAATTATCAAGCCATGGAGAAGACATGCTTGGCCCTAGTCTGGGCCTGCCAGAAATTCAGGCACTATTTCCTAGATCATGAGATCTGGATAGTGTCCAAGCTTGATCCAATCAAGCACTTATTCGAAAAACCCATTCTCACAGGTAGATTGGCCAAATGGCAACTCCTTCTAATGGAGTATGATCTGAAATACCATCACCAGATCTCCATTAAGGGGCAAGCCCTAACAGATTACGTGGCAGAATTCTCCTTAGAGGACGCATATCCCACTCTTGTCGAAATGCCTGATGAAGGCGTATTGCAAAACCACTTTGAAAACCAAATTTTGGCAAATTCTTTTGAAAACCAAGTGTGGAAGATGCACTTCGATGGGGCACGAAACCAACGAGGGGCTGGTGCTGGGGTCATCCTAATCTCCCCTGAAAGGGGTGAGATTCCCATAGCAGTCCGCTTACATTTCGAATGTTCCAACAATGTAGCTGAGTATGAAGCACTCATACAAGGCTTAAGAATTTCGAAAACTCTAGGGGCATCATGCATCGAGGTCTTTGGAGATTCGCTCCTTGTCATAAACCAGGTTTTGAAAATTTGGCAAGTACGTAATGAGAAACTACTTCCATATCACGAGTTGGCCACTCGATTGGTCCAATCCTTCCAGTCGTGTAAACTCACACACATAGGAAGAGAGGACAATGAAATCGTCGATGCCCTCTCCTCCTTGGGTTCAGCCCTGAAGGTCGATCCCATTTCAGGGACCAAATCTTTAGAAATATGGCATGCGCCCCACCCATCCACACACGACTTGGACATTTGCCAAAATAACCCAGAGTCTGTGGAAAAACCGTGGTTTTATGACATAAAACAATTCCTAGAAAATGGGGGAATTCGCCGAGGATGTCACATCCAAAGATAAGGCATTCATTCGTAAGATTTCGACCCGATACACCATTCTGGGTGGGGTTATATACAAAAAGAGTTTTACCGGCATTCTGCTTAGATGTATCGACCTAGAGGAGGCTAGGATAGTGATGCATGAATTCCACGATGGAGAATGTGGAGGTCATGTTAATGCCAACATGATGGCAATGAAAATACTTAGAGGGGGCTATTTTTGGTCCACCCTAAAGAAGGATTGCCACGATCATGTTAGGAAGTGTCATCCATGTCAAGTGCATGGGCACGCCATTCATATCCCATCATATGCATTGAATTCCGTGGTCAGCCCCTGGCCATTTACCATGTGGGCGTTTGACATCGTAGGCCCAATATTTCCAAAGGCCTCGAATGGGCATCGATTTATTTTAGCAGCCACGGAGTATTTCTCCAAGTGGGTGGAAGCCATTTCCCTAACCAATGTGATGGGGCAACATGTGGTGGCTTTCATCCGGAGGAATATCTTGGCTCGATTTGGGGTTCCACGAGACCTTATGTCTGATAACGGTACCCCATTCAAGAATGAGCGGATGGTTAAGTTGTGCAACATGTATGGCATAACTCACCACTTCTCCTCGCCCTACTACCCTCAAGGCAATGGCCAAGCCGAAGCCACAAACAAGACTCTCATTAGCATAATTGAGAAAACCATAGAGAAGGGTAGGACGTGGCACAAGAAGCTGGATGAAGCCTTATGGGCTTATAGGACTTCCATCCGACTGTCACCTTTTCATTTGGCCAACCACCCGCCAGCCGTATCCTTCCCCTATCTAGTTCCCTTCCCTTAGTGCCATATTCCCCAACACTACACTCCCCCTAGTGACCTTACCTAGCCCCTTTAATCCCACACGTCAAGGCGACACCCTTGCTAGCAGTCGGCCACCATCAAGGCACCCGGCCAGCACCCCTTGTCGTTCAACCTCGCGGAGCTCCCTTTTGCAGCCCAAGGCGAAGGTCAAGCCCACGCTCGAGCAAGGCATCTTCGGACCAACTATCGATCAAATATCGCGGAGCTCCAAATATAAATTTATATTTGGGTTTAATTTCATGTCGTGTGTGTAAGTCTTTCAATTCAAGCACTCTCACACACATTGAGCTTTCGCTCTTACTCCCAAGACCTTAGTCAAGGCCATACTGCAATTTATATTTGGGTTTAATTTCATGTCGTGTGTGTAAGTCTTTCAATTCAAGCACTCTCACACACATTGAGCTTTCGCTCTTACTCCCAAGACCTTACTCAAGGCCTATTGCAGTTATATTTGGATTTAATTTCGTGTCGTGTGCGTAGTACTTCAATTCAAGCACTCTCACACACATTGAGCTTTCGCTCTTACTCCCAAGACCTTAGTCAAGGCCATACTGCAATTTATATTTGCGTTTAATTTCATGTCGTGTGTGTAAGTCTTTCAATTCAAGCACGTACCCACATTGAGCCTTTGCTCTTATTTTGCAAGACCCGAGTAAGGGCCCATATACCTACTCTATATACATATCTCCCTTCGGTCATTTCCCTTCGGTTATTTCCCTTCGGTTATTTCCCTTCAGTATTGTCTTTACATTCGGGTTTTCCCTTTGGAGTAGCGTGAGTTTGCATTGCATCTATGCCATACCATGAGGTAGGACGCATATTGCATCAAAGCAAGCCCCGCTCGAATTCGCCCATGTAGTGGAGTGTTCATAAACACACAAACTAGGTGGCCCATAAAGGGATAAAAGGAAAGACTTAGGCACGTGCAAATCCACGTGATCTAAAATTTGCAATCGCATCTAAAAGACCTAAATTAGACACCTCGAACCGCTTCGTAGGCTTTCTATCCCAAAAACTCGATTTTTGCAAAGCGTACAGACTGACCCTTGCGCATCGGTGCAAGAAAGTCTGCGACGACAAGAGCTCACTTGCTCACAATCGCCACGTTAGAAGTTAGTTTAGAATATATCTTCGCTAGCTTAGGTAAGCTAGCTGGCATGCCCTGTTTACATAAATAGGCCTTAGATGCACGAGAGGATCCGCTCCAAGCCCTGAAAAAGGTGAGAGGCGGAGATTTTTTTTCGCGCGTCTACAGGGTGTCTAGGAGTGGTGGAAGGGAAGGGATCTAACTTGGAGATGGGGTAGGGTAGTGGTGGATGTTGTGGGGTGATATGGGCAGGTCTTAGGGAGTTGGATGAGGTGGCCGGTTGTAACTAGGGTGGTTAGGTAGTGGCGGGTAGTTAGGATGGTTATGGCCTGGCCGAGTGGGAATGGTGGCGGCAAGTGGCTAGTACTAGGGTGATATGGTAGTGGGTTAGGTGGCTGAGAGTGGAGAGGGAGTGGAGAAGGAGTATGGTGGAGGATACTAACCGGATGATGGGAGGTGGTGGTGGATGGAAGGGGAGCAGCCGACTGAAGAGGATGCGCAGGATGAGGTTCGACAGATGAAGAGGATGGCAATGTGGACCTCGGCTGGAGTGGTGGTGGGGGTGGTGGTGCTCGGCTGGGAAGTAGTGGCGCAGGTGGTGGCTAGCTGTGGAGATTGAAGATCGAAGATGGGACCAACCCGCCCCAAAGGGGTTGGTTTATATAGGGCTGCAAGAGGCGGTTGGCGGTGGTTTTGGGGTAGTGGTTAGGTGGTTTAGGTAGGGTGGTGTGGTGATAAGGTGGGATGGAAAGGGTAGGGCCAGATATTTTAAATACAAGGGGTTTTGGGGTAGGGTTTAGCTAGGTGGGTTGGTTTTAGGGTGAGGTTTAGTGAGGTAGGTTAGGTGATTAGGCTAGGATTAGGCTAGGTTTAGGGAAATTAACCTAGGTTTAGGGAAGGATTAGGGAAGTGGGTTAGGTGATTAGGTTGGGATTAGGCCGGGATTAGAGAAGTGGGTTAGGTGATTAGGCTCAGATTAGGACCGGATTAGGGTAGAAGGCTAGGATTAGGTGTTTTTGGTGGGATTTCGGGGTGTTTACAGTCATCTTTGCCCTTATCCAAATCGATTTGGACAAGGCCAAAGAGGGGCATCTGTAAACACCCCGAAATCCCCGAACTTCTCAAATCAACATGGTTTTGTAAAAGCAGCCCCAAAGGGCCATTTTGAGTCTGGAAACCCAAGAGCCTTCCAGGCAACCCTGTATATATGTTTTGAACTTTATATTTCAAAAATATGTGATATGGTTTTTAAAACCTTTTAAAACACGTTTTCAAACCCCGAAGCAGCTTCGCCTAATCCAGACAGCCCGGCACAGCAACTCTCGTATCAAATCCACACTCCCAGGATCTCGAACGTCCAAGACCCTATTATCATCGATACATTGTTTGAAGTCATCTCCGGAAGGCGAAAACAGAGACGAAGGATCATGTTGGCGAAGACCCAATGCAGACGGAGCACTGATGCTGTCAGGCCCCGCACAAACCGTTCGTTTCGAACACAGCCCGAAGGAGTCAGAATTCAGTTTGGATTGGATCTGGACCATATATATCCAGATCCTAATCCAAACCCATGTATGGACTTAGATTTGGATTTGGATTCAAAAATCCAATCCAATATCCATATCCATGGCCCACATCACCTTCTCATAAATGGAGGTGGGGCCCACTTGAATTTCACGTGGGATTATGGGCATGAGAGAGAGTGGGGGTGGATAAGATCAAGTGTGTGTTGTAATTAAGCTTGACTTGTGTGTCAAGTTTGGGATTAATCATGTGGGTTAGCCTAATTAAGTGGGTTTAAGCTTGTAATTAGCCAAAACCTAACCTAGGGCTGCACCAACATGATGTGATTAGGGTCCATGGGTCATGCAAAGGGAGCTCCTTTACCTAAACCTAACCAAAAACACCTAATACTAGCCTTCTACCCTAATCCGGTCCTAATCTGAGCCTAATCACCTAACCCACTTCCCTAATCCCGGCCTAATCCCAACCTAATCACCTAACCCACTTCCCTAATCCTTCCCTAAACCTAGGTTAATTTCCCTAAACCTAACCTAATCCTAGCCTAATCACCTAACCCACCTCACTAAACCTCACCCTAAAACCAACCCACCTAGCTAAACCCTAAACCTCTAAACCACCCCTAGCACACAACCTACCCAAACCCCTTGTATTTAAAATATCTGGCCCTACCTTTTCCAGCCCACCTTATCACCACACCACCCTACCTAAACCACCTAACCACTACCCCAAAACCACCCCCAACCGCCTCTTGCAGCCCTATATAAACCCCCCCCCCTTTTGGGATGGGTTTTTCCCTATCTTCAAGCTCCAACCCCATCTCGGGTCCTCCACTCTCCAACCCAGCCGACTCCAACCTTGCTCCACTTCCCCCACAGCCAGCCACCACCTGCGCCACTCCCTCCCAACCGAGCACCACCACCACCACCATCACTCCAGCCGAGGTCCACATCGCCATCCTCTTCATCTGACCGAACCAACAGATTCCCCACATCCGGCTGCCCCTCAACCACCCACCGCCATCTTCACTCGGTTAGTACCCTACACTCCCCTTTACTCCTTCTCCACTCCCTCTCCACTCTCAGCCACCTAACCCACTACCATATCACCCTAATACCAACCACTTGTCGCCACCACTCCCACTCGGCCAGGCCATAACCACCCTAACTACCCGCCACTACCTAACCACCCTAGCTACACCCGAACACCCTATCCAACTCCCTAAGATCTGCCCCTATCACCTCACCACAACCACCACCACCTTACCCCATATCCTAGCTAGTTCCCCTCCCATCCACCATAGCCTAGCCATCCTAGTAGCCCGCCACCACCAACTCCCCTTAGTCAGCCACTCCAACCGACTGTCACCTCTTCATTCGGCCAGCCACTCACCAACCTTAGGTACTCCATTAGACCTTCCCTTAGGTTCCCCCTTAGCACTACCTACCTTAACACTAACCCCTACCCTAGTGACCTTCATTAGTCACATTAGCCCAACACATCAAGGCGGCACCCTTCCTAGCAGCCGGCCACCTTCAAGTCGCCCTTCCTGCGCGCCCAAGTTACCCGACCAACAGCCCCTTGCCGTTCAACCTCGCGGAGCTCCCTTTTGCAGCCCAAGGTGAAGGCCAAGCCCACGCTCAAGCAAGGCATCTTCGGACCAGCTATTAGTAAGTGCCTAACTCGGTCCTTAGTTGTATACTTGCTTAAAATTCAATTCGATACGGGATTGTAATAACGGAGCATAGTCTCCCCCCGCTTCTAATAACGCGGCTTGGCACACCCACACACGTGCACTCTCTTAGTTGTGCACGATTTTGAACACACACGGGCCTAATCAGCCCCTAATACATAAACATATATATATACTTTAATTTTCATAGGTTTTTTGCTTAAGTTGGGTGTGTTGTCTTTCAATTCAAGCACTCACACACATTGAGCCTTCGCTCTTATTTGAAAGACCCAAGTAAGGGCCGAGCTATACTATTTGGGTTTTCATTTCATGTCATGTGTGCAAGTCTTTCAATTCAAGCACTCACACACATTGAGCCTTCGCTCTTATTTGAAAGACCCAAGTAAGGGTCGTTATACTATTTGGGTTTAATTTCATGTTGTTTGCGTAGTACTTCAATTCAAGCACTCACACACATTGAGCTTTCGCTCTTATTACCAAGACCTTAATCAAGGCCATACTGCAAGTTATATTTGGGTTTCATTTCATGTCGTGTGTGTAAGTCTTTTAATTCAAGCACGCACCCACATTGAGCCTTCGCTCTTATTTGAAAGACCCAAGTAAGGGTGGTGTTATATTATTTGGGTTTAATTTCATGTTGTGTGCGTAGTACTTCAATTCAAGCACTCACACACATTGAGCTTTCGCACTTATTCCCAAGACCTTAATCAAGGCCATACTGCAAGTTATATTTGGGTTTTATTTCATGTCGAGTGTGTAAGTCTTTCAATTCAAGCACCCACCCACATTGAGCCTTCGCTCTTATTTGCAAGACCCAAGTAAGGGCACGTATATACCCTATATACATATCTCCCTTCGGCATTTACATTTTAAGTCATTTCCCTTCGGTTATTTCCCTTCGGCATTGTCTTTACAATTGGGTTTTCCCTTTGGAGTAGCGTGAGTTTGCATTGCATCTACACCATACCACGAGGTAGGATGCATATTGCATCGAAGCAAGCCCCGTATTCCCGCTCAAATTCGCCCATGTAGTGGAGTGTTCATAACACACAAACTAGGTGGCCCATAAAGGGATAAAAAGAAAGACTTAGGCACGTGCAAATCCACGTGATCTAAAATTTGCAATCGTATCCAGGCAACCCTGTACATATGTTTTGAACTTTATATTTCAAAAATGTATAATATAGCTTTAAAAACCCTTTTAAAACATGTTTTGAAAACTCGAAGCAGCTTGGCCTGATCAAGACAGGACTATAAAAGCCAAAGAGAGCCCGGAACAGGAGCACATGTCGAGCCCGGCACAGCAACTCTCGTATCAAATCCACCCCTAGGATCTCGAACGTCCAAGACCCTATTATCATCAAAACATCATTTGAAGTCATCTCCGGAAGGCGAAAACAGAAGCAGACGATCATGTTGGCGAAGAGCCAACGCAGACGGAGTACTGATGCTGTCAGACCCCGCACAAACCGTTCGTTTCGAACACAGCCCGAAGGAGTCAGAATTCAGTTTGGGTTGGATCTGGACCATATATATCCAGATCCCAATCCAAACCCATATGTGGACTTGGATTTGGATCCAGAGATCCAATCCAATATCCACATCCATGACCCACATCACCTTCTCATAAATGGAGGTGGGGCCCACTTGAATTTCATGTGGGATTATGGGCATGAGAGAGAGTGGGGGAGGATAAGATCAAGTGTGTGTTGTAATTAAGCTTGACTTGTGTGTCAAGTTTGGGGTTTAATCATGTGGGTTAGACTAATTAAGTGGGTTTAGCTTGTAATTAGCCAAAACCTAACCTAGGGCTGCACCAACATGATATAATTAGGGTCCATGGGTCATGCAAAGGGAGCTCCTTCACCTAAACCTAACCAAAAACACCTAATCCAAGCCTTCTACCCTAATCCGGTCCTAATCCTAGCCTAATCACCTAACCCACTTCCCTAATCCCGGCCTAATCCCAACCTAATCACCTAACCCACTTCCCTAATCCTTCCCTAAACCTAGGTTAATTTTCCTAAACCTAACCTAATCCTAGCCTAATCACCTCACCTTCCTCACTAAACCTCACCCCAAAACCAACCCACCTAGCTAAACCCTAAACCTCTAAACCACCCCACCTAAACCTAGCACACAACCTACCCAAAACCCCTTGTATCTAAAATATCTGGCCCTACCTTAATACCCGCCCACCTTACTACCTTACCACCATCCCTAGACCACCTAACCACTACCCAAAAACCAGCCCCACCGCCCTTCACAAAAGCTATAAACCCCCCCCCTAGTGGGCGGGTTTTTTAGCTTTTGGTCCTCCAATTCCAGCCGGCTCTTCCACCTCCACCACCACCAGCCACCACCGTGCTCCACCTGCTCCACCACTCCCTAGCCACCCGTCGCCATCCTCTTCATCCGGCCGAACCAACCAATCCACCACACCCGACTGCTCCTCAACCAACCGCCGCCTCCCACCACTCGGTTAGTACCCCGTACTCCACCTCACCTCTTCTCCACTCCCCCTCCACTCTCAGCAACCTACACTACCACCACCTTACCCTAACACTAGCCACCTGCCGCCACCACTCCCATTCGGCCAAGCCTCAACCAACCTAACTACCCGCCATTGCCTAGACACCCTAGCTACGCCCGACCACTCCACCCAACTCCCTAAAACCTGCCCATATTACCTCACCACATCCACTACTACCTTACCCCATATCCTAGCTAGTTCCCTTCCCATCCACCATTACCTAGCCACCCTAGCAGCCCGCCACCACCAAGTTCCCCTAGTCGGCCACTCCAACCGACTGTCACTTCCATTCGGCCAGCCACATCCTTCCCTTAGGTGCTCCATTAGGCATTCCCTTAGGCTCCCCCTTAGTGCCATACTCCCTAACACCACACCCTTCCTTAGTGACATACATAGTCACCTTAGCCCCACACGCAAAACCAGCCCTTTGCTAGGCAGCCGGCCATCTTCAAGGCGCCTCTCCCGCGCCCCATTTCCAATCGGCCAGCAGTCCCTCTTGCCGTTCAACTTTGCGGAGCTCCCTCTTGCAGCCCAAGGCAAAGGCCAAGCCCACGCTCAAGCAAGGCTTCTTCGGACCAGCTATTAGTAAGTGCCTAACTTGGTCCCCAGTTGTATACTTGCTTAAATTTCAATTCGATACGGGATTGTAATAACGGAGCATAGTCTCCCCCCGCTTGTAATAACGTGGCTTGGCACACCCACACACACGTGCACTCTCCTAGTTGTGCACGATTTTGAACACACATGGATCTAATCAGCCCCTAATATATAAATAAATAAATATATATATATATATATATATTTTTTAACTTATGTAGAGTTTTGCTTAAGTTGGGTGTGTTGTCTTTCAATTGAAGCACTCACACACATTGAGCCTTCGCTCTTATTTGAAAGACCCAAGTAAGGGCCGAGCTATACTATTTGGGTTTTCATTTCATGTCGTGTGTGTAAGTCTTTCAATTCAAGCACTCACACACATTGAGCCTTCGCTCTTATTTGAAAGACCCAAGTAAGGGCCGAGCTATACTATTTGGGTTTTCATTTCATGTCGTGTGTGTAAGTCTTTCAATTCAAGCACTCACACACATTGAGCCTTCGCTCTAATTTGACAGACCCAAGTAAGCGCCGTGTTATACTATTTGGGTTTAATTTCATGTTGTGTGCGTAGTACTTCAATCCAAGCACTCACACACATTGAGCTTTCGCTCTTATTCCCAAGACCTTAATCAAGGCCATACTGCAAGTTATATTTGGGTTTTATTTCATGTCGTGTGTGTAAGTCTTTCAATTCAAGCACGCATCCACATTGAGCCTTCGCTCTTATTTTCAAGACCCAAGTAAGGGCACGTATATACCCTATATACATATCTCCCTTGGGCTGCAAGAGGGAGCTCCTCGGAGTTGAACGGCAAAGGGGCTGCTGGCCGGATGGAAATGGCACGCGGGAGGGGCGCCTTGAAGATGGTCGGCTGCTAGGAATGGGCTGGCTTTGTGTGTTGGGCTAAAGTGACTAAGTAGGGTCACTAAGGGAGGGTGTAGTGCTAGGAAATGTGACACTAAATGGGAGCCTAAGGGAGTGTCTAAGGGAGTGTCTAAGGGAGTGTCTAAGGGAGGTATGTGGCTGGCGGGTGGCTGTTCGAATGGATATGTGACAGTCGGTTGGAGTGGCCGATTAAGGGAGACTCGGTGGTGGTGGTTGCTAAGGTAGATAGGGTTGTTGTAGATGGAAGGGGGCTAGCTAGGGTATGGGGTAAGGTAGTGGCCAACTGTGGTGAGGTGATATGGGTAGGTCTTAGGGAGTTAAGTGGAGTGGCCAGGTGTTTTCTGTTTTCGCCTTCCGGAGGTGACTTCAAGTGATGTTTTGATGATAATAGGGTCTTGGACGTTCGAGATCCTGGGGGTGGACTCAATACGAGAGTTGCTGTGCCGGGCTCGACTTGTGCTCCGGTTCCGGGCTCTCTTTAGCTTCTTTGGTCCTGTCTTGCTTAGGCCAAGCTGCTTCGGGGTTTTAAAAATGTGTTTTAAAAGGTTTTTAAAGCCATATTATATATTTTTGAAATATAAAAAGTTTGAAACATATGTACAGGGTTGCCTGGAAGGCTCCTCGGTTTCCAGACTCAAAATGGCCCTTTGGGGCTGCTTTTACAAAACTAGGTTGATTTGAGAAATTCGTGGGATTTCGGGGTGTTTACAGATGCCCCTCTTTGGCCTTGTCCAAATCGATTTGGATAAGGGCAAAGATGACAAACACCCCTTTCAATGTCTCCCTAGATCTAGCCATGAAGAATATGGGATCGTCCCAATTTTTAGCAAAATCTCAATTTACAAACTCTGGAAGGAGGAGATATCACGCCAAAGGGTTATACCATGGAATCTGGTCCTAAATGGGATCATGTTTCGCAAGTACCATGCGCGGGATGTAGATGACATGGGTGTGGTGCCAAGAGTGGCGACCTCCCAAAGACCAGATGTGGTCGAACTCTAGAGACTTACAAGGCCTGTTGCTCCAAGTGAGCAAAAACCTATGTTGTTCGATGTTCGATTTTCAAAATTTATTTACAAAACTATTTACAAAAGGGACAATTGTCTTGAGTCTCGATCCTAAGGATCTCGAGCTCTTCGTGGTTGCCCTTGTTTGAGTCTTAACACTCGCTTATCTAGTGGAGGTTTTATAAGAAAACAAGGCATATTTCAAATTCCTACGCCTTACTCGAAACATCGAATTCTCAAACAAGATGAAATTCAAGTAAGTAAATCCTATTTTTACTTTAGGATTCTTCGAAATGAACCATGCTTTAGCTTGGGATAAGCTAGGGATGGGAAAGAGATACCACGGTCCCTTCTGAAGCGTCCCGTGGTTTAAGGCATAGAAGGCGAAAAACTGCTCTTTTTGAGCTTTTTGGCCTCTTTTTCCTTTTTTCATAGAGGGTCTCCCTTTGGGAGTATTTTTTCTTTAATCCCTCTTTTTCATAAGAGAATCGATTTTTCTTTTGAATTCTGGTTTCTTTCTTTTGGAAAGAGAGTTTGAATGGGAAATTCCCTTTGTATGGGCCTTTGTTTTCCTTTTGGAAGTAAAAGAGAAGAGGGGAGGACTTATCCCAAGCTCACACTCGATCCATTCCAGATCAGCCTATTTAGAAATAGCACGTACTACTTGCAAGTATCTTGTTATGTTGAACTAGGCCTTTCTTTGTAAGAAGAAGGATTTTGAAATGTAACCACGATTTTAAAGACTCCACTCTTTCACAAGTGCGAATTCTCTCACTCAGGCTCACATGACTTTGCCTTTGCACCTTATTCTCATGTCTCAGGGCAGCTATCCCTAAAATTTTTGAAAACTAGAATTTAATCCAAATCCTACACATGATACTTCTTTAAGTATTGAATATTGATAGGATCTGCTAAATTCCTACCTTCTACATCGATCAACCAATACGAATTGTTCGTGGTGGTTGCTCGTATAACATAGGGCCATCCCACTTGGGGCGCCACTTTCCGAGTGGATGTGGGCCACGATAGTGGATGATTTTCAAAACCAGATCCCCCACTTCAAAGTGGCGGGATCTCATGTGTTTACCGTAATGTCGGGCTATCCTTTGCAGGTATGCTCGAGCATGATCCATAGCAAGGAGTCGCCTCTCATCTAGCAAATCTAGTTCGGCCATCCTAGCATGCTGAAGCATCTCTAGGGGGAGGTCGAGTGCTATGGATGTATGGAACAAATGCAGTTGAGTATGAATGGGAAGAATGGTGTTTGTGCCATAGACCAATTCGAATGGTGTGGCATTCGTGGGAGTCCGGATGGAAGTCCTATAAGCCTATAAGGCTTCATCCAGCTTCTCGTGCCACGTCCTATCCTTCTCTAAGGTTTTCTCAATTATACTAATGAGAGTCTTGTTTGTGGCTTCGGCTTGGCCGTTGCCTTGAGGATAGTAGGGCGAAGAGAAGTGGTGAATTATGCCATACATGTTGCACAACTTAACCATCCGCTCGTTCTTGAATGGTTGCCATTATCAGACACAAGGTCTCGTGGAACCCCAAATCGAGCCAAGATATTCCTCCGGATGAAAGCCACCACATGTTGCCCCAGCACATTGGTTAGGGAAATGGCTTCCACCCACTTGGAGAAATACTCCATGGCTGCTAAAATAAATCGATGCCCATTCGAGGCTTTTGGAAATATTAGGCCTACGATGTCAAACGCCCACATGGTAAATGGCCACGGGCTGACCACAGAATGCAATGCATATGAAGGGATATGAATGGCGTGCCCATGCACTTGACATGGATGACACTTTCTAACATGATCGTGACAATCCTTTTTCAGGGTGGACCAAAAATAGCCCCCTCTAAGTATTTTCATTGCCATCATGTTGGCATTAACATGACCTCCACATTCTCCATCGTTGAATTCATCCGTCACTATCCTAGCCTCCTTTAGATCGATACACCTAAGCAAAATGCCGGTAAAACTTTTTTTGTATAAAACCCCACCCATAATGGTGTATCGGGTCGAAATCTTACGGATGAATGCCTTATCTTTGGATGTGGCATCCTCGACGAATCCCCCATTTTCTAGAAATTGTTTTATTTCGTAAAACCAGGGTTTTTCAATAGAGTCTGGGTTATTTTGGCAAATATCCAGATCGTGTGTGGATGGGTTGGGCGCATGCTAGATTTCTAAAGATCTGGTCCCTGAAATGGCATCGACCTTTAGGACTGAACCCAAGGAGGAGAGGGCATCGGCGATGCCATTGTCCTCTCTTCCTACGTGTGTGAGTTCACACGATTGGAAGGACTGGACCAATCGAGTGGCCAACTCATGATATGGAAGTAGTTTTTCATTACGTACTTGCCAAATTTTCAAAAAACCTAGTTTATGACAAGGAGTGAATCTCCAAAGACCTCGATGCATGATGCCCCTAGAGTTTTCGAAATTCTTAAGCCTAGTATGAGTGCTTCATACTCAGCTACGTTGTTGGAACATTCGAAATCTAGGCGGACTGCTATGGGAATCTCGCCCTTTTCAGGGGAGATGAGGATGACCCCAGCACCAGCCCCTCGTTGGTTTCGTGCCCCATCGAAGTGCATTTTCCACACTTGGTTTTCGAATTTGTTTGCCAAAATGTGATTTTGGAAATGGTTTTGTAATATGCCTTCATCAGGCATTTCAGCAAGCGTGGGATATGCGTCCTCCAAGGGGAACTCAGCCACATAGTCTGCTAGGGCTTGCCCCTTAATGGAGATCTGGTGATGGTATTTCAGGTCATACTCCATTAGAAGGAGTTTCCATTTGCCCAATCTACCCGTGAGAATGGGTTTTTCGAACAAGTGCTTGATTGGATCAAGCTTGGACACTATCCAGATCTCATGATCTAGGAAATAGTGTCTGAATTTCTGGCAGGCCCAGACTAGGGCCAAGCATGTCTTCTCCATGGCTTGATAATTTCGTTCATAAGCCAAGAGAGTTTTCGAAATGTAGTAGATGGCATACTCCTTATGGGTGTCATCCTCGTATTGAGCCAATAGGGCTCCTAAAGCATTCGCATGTACGGAGATGTAGAGTAAAAGCGGTTTTCCTTGCTTTGGAGGATTCAAAACGGGGGGATTAACTAGGTACGCCTTTAGTCTCTTGAAGGACTTCTAGCATTCGTCATCCCATAAAAATTTTGTGCCCTTCCTCAACAGTTTATTGAAGGGTTCACATCTAGTTGCCAGATTCGATATGAATCGACGAACGGATTGTAAACGACCCTAGAGGCTACGGATTTGGGTGAGATTGGAGGGTGGAGCCATATCTATGATGGCTCGACACTTAGAGGGGTCGACTTCTATACCCCTTTGGCTCACCATAAAGCCCAGAAGCTTCCCTGATTCTACCCCGAATACACATTTTTGAGGGTTTAGCTTTACTTTGTAAAGCCTAAGCCTTTCGAAAATCTTTTGCAAACATTCGATATGAGTGCATCGGGTTTTGGATTTTGCCAAGAGATCATCTACATACACTTCTACGAGCTCATGAATTTGATCATGGAAGATCGTGGTCATGCCTTGTTGGTATGTTGCGCCGGCATTTTTCAAACCAAAGGGCATGACTTTATAGTAGTACGTGCCCCATGGGGTTGTGAAGGCGGTCTTACCCTGATCTCGTGGACTTAGTTTGATTTGATTATAGCCTGAATAGCCATCCATAAATGAAAACATTTCATGATTTGCAGTACTATCGACTATCAAATCTATGTTTGGTAAAGGATAATTATCCTTTGGATTGGCTTTATTCAGGTTTCTGAAATCGATGCATATTCGAATTTTTCCATTGGTTTTTCGAACTACAACGATATTTGACAACCAATCAGAATACGCAATGGGTTTTATAAATCCAGCTTTTAACAGATCTTCTAAACCCTCTTTGACTTGCGTGTGTACATTCGGGTGTATTTTCCTAAGCTTCGGCTTTATGGGTTTTACATCCGCATCTAAGGGAAGACGATGCTCGACAATGCTGGGGTCTATGCCCGGCATGTCTTCATACGTCCATGCAAACACATCTAAATAGGTTCGTAGAAATGCAATGAATGCTGATCTTTCATGTTCATGCAAGCATGCACCTATTTTGATGGTTTTGGGATTGGAATGGTCCCCTAGGTTTACCTCTATAAAATCTCCTCCTACTGATTGAGAAGGTCTTTCAAAATCGAGAATTTTATGAAATTCTGGGAGCTCAGAAGTGGGATCTTCCTCAAGGGGATCCACTTCTGGGCTTCGATCATTCTCGTGGGCTATAGACCCGACGGAACTTGATGCGTGGTTTCCAAAAAGACCTGGTTTTGTACTTGGATTTTCAAGTGATTTCGAAATTTTTGGTCTGGCTATGCAGACAACGTTTCCTTCGAAATCCTTTTCTTTTGCCAAAGTCCTACCAGGAGCAGCTATATACAAAATCTTTTTGGTATTTTCCAAATTTTCGATTTTTTTGGGTTTTTGTAAAACAAGAACTTTAGGAACTATACAAAGCACTCTATTTTCGAGTTTTTGTTTTTCCATTGTTTTTGGCTTTTCTTCTTTTTCGATTTTTTTGATTTTAAGTTTTCCAAATGTTTTTGTATTTTTATAAAAGGGATCTTCCATCATACCTACACAGGGAAAACACTACGGATTAGACTCGGAATAGGAGATCTAAATCGTAGGTTTCTTCTAAGGCAGGTTCTAGGGCACCCTTGACCCAGGTGGTCACAGGGGGTGGCTCTGGCGGTATTTTGGGAGTATAGCCGATCTCATATCAGCTTGGGTTGGTCCTAGGAAGGATGGGCTCTAGGAGACCCTGGTTCTGCGCCCCTAGACTCTTGTAGGGCGTGTAGCCCATGTTCAACAACATGTTCCACGATTTCTTGTTTTTTGAAAAGGTTGAGTACAAATCGTGGTCCTAGAACTTGTTGTCGTCCATATTGTGCTCATATGGCCTCTTGTCTAGGGGCTTTGGAAATAGGGAACGCTTGGGTTTTCCAAGAAGGTTTAAGATCGGGAGGGGGTCTGCTTTGGGCGGCCCCTTCACACATACAACCTTCCTAGGGTTGTTTAACACGAGCCTTGATGGCTCGATCACAATCTGCCCCAGGTTAGCCTCATGGGCCTAGGAGCTTGATAAATAAGGGGAGTTTATGATCCCCTGAAGCTGTGGGTGACTCTCACCTAGGATCACTACGACCTGGTCCCTGAAAGGGATCTTGACACACCTGTGGAAGGTGGATGGCACAGTGCACAAACTGTGTATCCAGGGCCTTCCCAGCAACAGGTTATAATGGGGGTGGATGTCCAAGACATGGAATACCCCCGTGTGTGCAATCCCTCCCGTTTCCATTGGGAGTTCGATGGATCTTAAAGGCCTAGACGTATTCCCATCGTATCCAGTGATAACGATGGGGCTTGGGTTTACATAATTCAAGGTGACTCCGATTTTATACGCCACATGAAGTGGAAGGATGTTGAGCCCTCCTCCCCCATCGACTAGGCACCTGTCTAGAGAGTGGTTATTCAGAACCACCTCGATATGCAGGGCCTGGTTGTGGGACTCGTAGGGTCTATCTAAATCATCTTCTGAGAAAGTGATGGGCGATTTTGCTCCTAATAAAGCCACTTGGGCAGACAGGGATTCCGAATTTATGTTCAAATCAACCTTGGCCCTTTCTAGAATTTTCTCTAGCACGAGTCTATGCCTAGGCGAGGTTTGTATAAGTTCTAGGATAGACATGTGGATAGGAATCTTTGAAAGGTGATTTTTGAAGTCATAAGGATTTAGGATGACTTTATCCTTGTCTGCTTTTAGCAGAACACCAGGGATACATGCTTTTGAGGGGCCAGGCACACTAACCACCTTTTTAGCACTTTGTAGGTGCGGGGGTTGATAAATCCTCTCGGATCTAGTCACTTCCCCCACGACCAGCCTAGGATTCGCGCTAAATTTCGCTCTAAGGATGAGTTGAGGAGAACCTTGAATTTTTAAAACTGATTTTGCCAGGGATTCCACTTTTGGTGGTCCCTGGATGACGAATTGGGCGGGCTTCTTGTACAGTACAAGAATCGGCGCACAAGTGGGTCGACCAAACTCTGGTTTTTGCGCTAGTTCCTTAGAAAAGGTGAGGGTACATACCTCCTTTCCTTTCCCACTGCCACTGGCGTGTTTGGGAAATGGTTCTTTGAAGATAGCTTGAGGTGGCTCAGGTTCCGTAGTGACCTGGAGCCGGCCCTCCGCTATCAAGTTCTCAATTTTATATAAAAGGGAGAAACAGCGTTTGGTATCATGGCCTTTGAGCCGATGATACTTACAAAATCGATTTAAATACCCCCCTTTGGAAGTGACTCCTTCGGGGATCTCGGGAAGCTCTATCATGCCTTGGGCAAGTAGGAGGTCTAGGACCTCTGACACAGGTTGCCCCAGCGGTGTATATTCCCATTTTTCAATCGGTTTTTGAAAGGTTTGCTCCCTTTTATTTTCTAGTTTTTCAAAATTTTTGAAAGTGCCTGCCACGCCTGGATCCACCCTGACATTGGTGATTTTATGGGGCTTTGCCACTTTGTCCATCGTGGGTAGCCCATAAGTGATGGGCTTTTCCAAGCGGGTTTTAGAAATGGCACTTCCTTTTCTCAAGTTTGTTTCGAAAAGGGATGCCTTTTTTATCAACTTATGGAAAGTTGAGATCTCATGGAGCGAGAGAAGGGTTTTTAACTCGCTTTTAAAGTTATCCAGGATGAGCATGACTGCTTATCCTTCGGATATGGGCTCTCGCACTTGGCCCAAAAGTGACCTCCATCTTATAATGAAGGCATGTATGTCTTCGTTCATGCCTTGCTTTGTATCCCTTAAGGTATTCAGAGTCAGCGTGACTTCTACGTTGTGTGCAAATCTTTGCATGAAGTAGTTCACTAACTCTTCAAAAGTAACGAACTGGCTTAAGTCGTAGGAAGCCAGCCATTTGGCAGCTGTGCCTTTAAGGGATAAAGGGAACCAATACACCCATTTCATCGAGTCCTTTTTCTTCTTATGGGCTCGACGCGAGAAAAGCTGCAAGTGAGACCTAGGGTCTCCCATACCATCATACCGATGGAAGTTCGGTATTTTATCGTCACTGTCTGTTTCGTAATCCATAGGAAGGAAATCAGACAGGGCGTAGCTTCTTTTCTCTTTATTCTGCCCTTTCAGTAACTGTTGTAGGGCTTTACGGTCCTTTTGTGTGAAGGACTGGTGGTATTGGTTGCCTTCCATTACGGAGGCCTCTTTATGCTTGCGAGGTTTTTCAGATTTTTTCTTAGGCCTTTGTTCACCGTTTGATGAACACGAATCGCCTACTTTAGCCTCTTGCCTGAGAGCATCGATTTTGACCTCAAATTCCCATCTCAGGTCCTCGATTTCATTTAGTTTGATCTTGTTTTTGAAAATCCTCTTAGAGTGAGAACTTGATGCGCATGAGCCTTGGCTCGACACTTCACTTGGATTGGATTTTCACATGCTTTTCAAGCTTTTTCAAAATTTCCTAAGTACAAGCAAAGAAAACAAAGTTAAAAACAGCACCTCTTTCAAAATTTTTCGCAAGTTTCTAGACCAACTCGATTTTTGAAAGACTCACATCTCACCGGGCGTGCCAATCTCTGTAGACGCAAGAAAATCCCCGCCTCCCTTTGGCTTCTCAAGGCCTGGAGCGGATCCTTTCGTGTGTCTAAGTCCTATTTGTATAAACAAGGCGTGCCAGCTAGCTTACCTAAGCTAGCGAAGATATATTTTAATCTGACTTCTAACGTGGCGATTGTGAGCAAGTGAGCTCTTGTCGTCGTAGACCTTCTTGCACCGATGTGCAAGGGTCAGTCTGTACACTTTAAAAATCGAGTTTGGGGTAGGAAAAGCCTACGAGAGCGGTTTGAGGTGTTTTAATTCGGGTCTTTTTTAATGCGATTGCAGATTTTAGATCACGTGGATTTGCACGTGCCTAAGTCTTTCTTTTTATCCCTTTATGGGCCACCTAGGTGTGTGTTATGAACACTCCACTACATGAGCGAATTTGATCGGGAGTATGGGGCTTGCTTTGATGCAATATGCGTCCTACCTCGTGGTATGGCGTAGATGCAATGCAAACTCATGCTACTCCAAAGGGAAAACCCGAATGTAAAGACAATGCCGAAGGGAAATAACCGAAGGGAAATAACCGAAGGGAGATATGTATATAAGGTATATATGGCCCTTACTCGAGTCTTGCAAATAAGAGCGAAGGCTCAATCAATGTGGGTGCGTGCTTGAATTAAAAGACTTACACACGACATGAAATAAAACCCAAATATAACTTGCAATATGGCCTTAACTAAGGTCTTGGGAATAAGAGCGAAAGCTCAATGTGTGTGAGTGCTTGAATTGAAGTACTACGCACACAACATGAAATTAAACCCAAATAGTATAGCATGGCCCTTACTTGGGTCTTACAAATAAGAGCGAAGGCTCAATGTGTGTGCGTGCTTGAATGGAAAGACAACACACTCAACTCAAGCAAAACCCTACGTAAGTTAAAGTATATATATATATATATATATATATATATATATATATATATATATATATATATATATATATATATATATATATATATATTTATATCTTAGGGGCTGATTAGGCCCGTGTGTGTTCAAAATCGTGCACGACTAAGAGAGTGCATGTGTGTGTGGGTGTGACAAACCACGTTATTACAAGCGGGGGGAGACTATGCTCCGTTATTACAACCCCGTATCAAATTGAATTTAAGCAAGTTTACAACTAAGGACTGAGTTAGGCACTTACTTATAGCTGGTCCGTAGGTGCCTTGCTTAAGCGTGGGCTTGGCCTTCGCCTTGGGCTGCAAGAGGGAGCTCCTCAGAGTTGAACGGCAATGGGGTTGCTGGCCGGATGGAAATGGCACGCGGGAGGGGCGCCTTGAAGATGGCCGGCTGCTAGGAATGGGCTGGCTTTGTGTGTTGGGCTAAAGTGACTAAGTAGGGTCACTAAGGGAGGGTGTAGTGCTAGGAAATGTGACACTAAATGGGAGCCTAAGGGAGGCGGTGGTGCAGGTTTAGCAAGGTGGAGGTCTGGTTGGCAATGGGAGATGGAGTCAGCTGGGCTGGAATCGGATGGGAAGGGTGCTTGGAAAAACCCGCCCCTTGAGGGGGGGGGTTTATAGGGCTAAAGAGGTCGGTTGGGGGTGGTATTAGGAAGGTGGTAAGGTGGTCTAGGGGTGGTGGTGTGGTGGTAAGGTGGGCTGGTTTTGGGGAGGGGCCAGATATTTTCATACAAGGGGTTTTGGGTAGATTGTGTGCTAGGTTTAGGTGGGGTGGTTTAGAGGTTTAGGGTTTAGCTAGGTGGGTTGGTTTTGGGGTGAGGTTTAGTGAGGTGGGTTAGGTGATTAGGCTAGGATTAGGTTAGGTTTAGGGAAATTAACCTAGGTTTAGGGAAGGATTAGGGAAGTGGGTTAGGTGATTAGGTTAGGATTAGGACAGGATTAGGAAAGTGGGTTAGGTGATTAGGCTAAGATTAGGACAGGATTAGGATAAAAGGCTAGGATTAGGTGTTTTTTGGTTAGGATTGGATTAAGGAGCTCCCTTTGCATGACCCCTAGACCTTAATTACATCATGTTGGTGCAGCCCTAGGTTAGGTTTTGGCTAATTACAAGCTTAAACCCACTTTAATTAGGCTAACCCACATGATTAACCCCAAACTTGACACCCAAGTCAAGCTTAATTACAACACACTCCAATCTTATCCTCCCCCACTCTCTCTCATGTCCCTAATCCCACGTGAAATTCAAGTGGGCCCCACCTCCATTTATGAGAAGGTGATGTGGGCCATGGATAAGGATATTGGATTGGATCTCTGGATCCAAATCCAAATCCAAGTCCACACATGGGTTTGGATTGGGATCTGGATATATATATGGTCCAGATCCAATCCAAACTGAATTCTGACTCCTTCGGACTGTGTTCGAAATGAACGGTTTGTGCGGGGTCTGACAGCATCAGTACTCCGTCTGCGTTGGGTCTTCGCCAACATGATCGTCCGCTTCTGTTTTCGCCTTCCGGAGGTGACTTCAAGTGATGTTTTGATGATAACAGGGTCTTAGACGTTCGAGATCCTGGGGGTGAATTCAATACGAGAGTTGTTGTGCCGAGCTCGACTTGTGCTCCGGTTCCGGGCTCTCTTTAGCTTCTCTAGTCCTGTTTTGCTTAGGCCAAGCTGCTTCGGGGTTTTAAAATATGTGTTTTAAAAGGTTTTTAAAGCCATATTATATATTTTTGAAATATAAAAAGTTTGAAACATATGTACAGGGTTGCCTGGAAGGCTCCTGGGTTTTTAGACTCAAAATAGCCCTTTGGGGCTGCTTTTACAAAACCAGGTTGATTTGAGAAATTCGTGGGATTTCGGGGTGTTTACAGGTAGGACATGGCATGAGAAGTTAGATGAAGCTTTATGGGCTTATAGGACTTCCATCCGTAACCCACAAATGTCACACCATTCCAGTTGGTCTATGGTACAAATGTCATACTCCACATTCATACCTGTAAACACCCCAAAATCCCATGACTTTCTGAAAACATACCTGGTTTTACAAAAGCAGCCCCAAATGGCCATTTTGAGTCTGGAAACTTAGGAGCCTTCCAAAAACCCTGTACATATTCGAAAATATATACGTATTGTTTTAAACTCTGTACATATTGCTTTTAACCCTATAAATCGTGTTTTGAAGCCCTTTATCAAATAGGAGTTTTGAAACCCTAGCTAAGTCCCATTTTCCCAAAAGCTAAAGGAGAACAGGTGGCGCATGCGAAGACAACACCTGATCCGAAAACAGCCCAGCAAGCCGGTCAAGAAGGCCAAAACCAAAAGCAGCTTCAGAAGTCTGTTTTGAAGCCTAGAAGAACAGCCTCGCCTCATAAAAGCCAGGTTCGAAAGGCAAAAGGAAGGCCCAAGCACGAAGCAGATGGCAAGCCCAGAGCACCAGAATGCCAGATCAACCATTCTCACTCAAGCATCCTGAATCTAAACCAGGAAGACTAGAAATGAGCAACAACGAAGTTCAAAAGGCAGAAAGGAGTCCGGACGACATAGATTGGGGAAACCCAACACCAGACGGGTCACTGATGAAACCAAGACCCGCACAGATCGTTCACCTCGAGAAGCTTAGAAGGACTATCCAGAGAAATTTTGATTTGGATCTGGACCACAAAAATCAAGATCCAAATCCATATAGTGAATAGTGTTTGGATTTGGGCCAATCCAAATAGTGTTTGGATTGGATCGGATGTGGACCACAATATCCAGATCCATATCCATAAAAATGTATGATTTGGATCAGATACGGATCTCAAAATATCCGAGATCTAAGATCTAGATCCAAATAGTGTTTGGATTTGGGTTTGGATCTAGATCTCAAACCCAAACCCAAATCCAAGACCCACCTCAAATGCCTATAAATAGAGGTGAGGGGGTCCATTGTAAGGGGTTCACGTGAAATTCAAGGGAGGAGAGAGAAGGTCCAAGGTGAGTGCTTTAGTGCTTTCTTTATTTAGGGTTTTATTAATTGTAGTTTAGTGTGGAATTAGTTAAGGGTTGCCCCACCCTAATTGAAGGGCTGATATTGCTTGGACAAGAGGCTTAAGGTGGCTAATCGGAGCTCAAGCACACCCTAAACCATTGTTAAAAGGTAAGCCCTACTAACCTCCCTAAACTACTCTTCCTAATCCCTCTAAACCACCTAACTGACCTACCCTAATCCCACTTAGGTTAACCTAACACCCCAGCCCACCTTAAACCTAAACTACCCACACATCCCCTAAGCACTCAGACCGACCTACCTTCCCATACGCACCCCCGCGCGCCCCGCGCATTGTAACGCGTCACCCGCGCGCCCTGCGCACCATAGCGTGCCACCTGCGTGCCCTGCACCCGCCCTGTCACCCTACATGCATCCTATCGCCCTGCCACCCGCTTGGCGCCTAGCACCTGGCGTCCACCCTTTAGCCGACCTACCTCCCGGCCACTACCACCACGTCCCAGCCATCACCTGCCACCACCACATCCCAGCCATCACCGGCCGCCTTCCACCCGGCCAACACCATCACCTGCCGCCTCCCTTCCACCTTCCATTCCCTAGCCGCCCATACCACATCCCTACCATCCGGCCAGCCACCTAACACCTCAACTCCATATCCCATCCTGCGCTATACACTCCCAGCCGAACCCCTCCTAGTTCTGCATCACCCCACCTATCTAACGTCGTGACCTTAGCTCCCATATCACCTATCACACACCCTACCACACGCCATACCCCATCCTATCTGCAACCACCTTGACTAGAACCACCTTAGTTCCCATGCCCCATCCTTACATATTCCATACCCAACCGAACCTACCCCATCTGTGACCCATATCATCCCATACCCAACCGAACCCAACCTCAGTCGTGACCTATCTCATACCCCATCTCCTATTCCCCTACCCTAACTTGCACCCTTCCATCACTCCACTCAACTCCCAACCTCCGCAGCCACCTTACCCAACCAAACCCGCCACCCTTTAGTGTCCTGAACCTCATCCCTCAAGCCAAACCCTCAAGCTTGAAGGCTCCATTTAGCCATCTTTCGCTTCAAGCTTCAAGGAAGACTCATCCGTGGGTGTGAAGCCAAGCAAACTCGTGAAGATTGGAGTGGACAAACATTCGAATCACGTAAGTGTTTTAATTCGGTATTTCATATCTCCTTTCTACGCTTTGATT
The DNA here is from genome assembly GCA_036023115.1 of Brasenia schreberi. Lineage (NCBI taxonomy): Eukaryota > Viridiplantae > Streptophyta > Magnoliopsida > Nymphaeales > Cabombaceae > Brasenia > Brasenia schreberi. Next base: position 19,528,981 of record JAYKKT010000090.1, read on the forward strand.
CAATTTGGACACGGGGTTGTATTAACGGAGTCTTGTCTCTCCCGATTGTAATAACTTGGTTTGCTACATGAAGCACATGCGAGCACTTGAGCCTTAGCTCTTACTCGTACACAAGCACCCACGTGCACCATTGAGCCTTCGCTCTTACTCCTAAGACTCTAGTACGAGCTGCATGAGTTGTCTTTAAATTTATACACTCACACACGCGTGCATTGAGCCTTCGCTCTTATTCTATATAAGTATTTCAATTCAGCTGGGTTGTTACATTATGTCGTGTGAGTTTGTCTTTCATTTACACACTCACACACCAAGAACACCCGAGCGCTTGCTCATGCACCTCACGCACCATTTTGGCCTTGGCAGCTGCTAAGATATAGTAATATTTCTATACTTTCCGCTGCGTTTTCCTGGTTCAGCTACGTGTATTTGTCTTTCCATTTACACACAAACACAACACACGCACGTTGGCGACCTTCGGGCCCATATATATATAGTTGTATTTCCCTTCCGCTATGTCTTTAAATTTCGGGTTTTAAGGTTCAGCTGTGTGAGTTGCATTTCCATTTATACACGGCATACACTTATACAATTGAGCCTTTCCGCTCTTAAGATATAGCTATATTTTCCTTTTGCAATTTTCCTTAAGCATTGTCTTTCAATTATGGGTTTTCCCGTTTAGTTGTGTGAGTTTGCATTGCATATCCGCCATACCACAAGTTAGGGTATATACTTGCATCAAAGCAAACCCCATACACCCATGCAAAAATCGCCCATACTTAGGCACTGGATGCACACATCACAAGCCTAAATCGGCTAAAACCCAAGACATAGGAAACATGCAAATCCTACGTTGATAAAATCTACAACAAGACAAGTGAAACCAACCAAACACTTTGCATACTTTTCAAAAAGGTTATGTTTGCTCAAAATTGACTCTTTTAAAGCGTACAGACTGACCCTTGCGCATCGGTGCAACAAGGTCTGTGACGAAAAGAACCCACTTACCCACAGTTGCCCCAAATAAGTCAGATATTTTCAAAACTTACTTCGCTAGCTTGAGTAAGCTAGCTGGCATGCTCTTTAAGCGACTTAGACATACAAAAAAGTTCGCTCTAGGCCCTAAGAAGCCCGGGGACGAAAATTTCCACGTGTCTACAATACCAAACTACATTTATTTCATACATCTCTTGCACTCGATTTGCCCATAGAGACCCTACAACAAGTTAGGATGGTTGAGCTTGATCTACTTAATGAGAAAAGGCTCCTTTCTATGGATCATGCACATGCATACTTGCAAAGGATAGCCCAATATTATGAAAAGCATATGAAGGCTCGTCACTTTAAAGTAGGAAACCTTGTCTTGAAAACTATCCACCATCGTAGCCCACATCCACTTGGAAAGTGGCGGCCCAAGTAGAATGGTCCCTATGTTGTAAGAGGGACAACCACAAATAATGCATATTGATTGATTGATATTGAGAGAAGAAATTTAGCAGACCCTATAAATGCCCAATACTTGAAAAAATATTATGTATAGGGTACTTTAAATTCTTTTGAAAAGATTTTAAATGGGTCTCCTTTTGAAGTTCTTGAAAGAAAGACCAAAAAGAGAATTGATGCTTTATGAAAAATAGTGTTTTCAAAATCATTTGGTAACATTCCACAAATCTTTGGCTTACAAAATGAAGCCTAGTTCAAAATAGCAAAATATTTTCAAATGATAGGTGCTATTAGGAAATGGGATATACTTCACTTAATCGAGTATCCAAAGGGATGAGTTTTCCCCCACTTCATTTCTCTCCAAAAAGGAAAATTGGCAAAGTCAAAAGAAAATAAAGAAAAACAAAACCTTCAATATAGAGGTCTTTTATAAAGAAAAAAAAAAAAAAAAGGAAAAACAAAAACCACCAAAATAGAGGTTCCCTTTGAAAGAAAAGAAAAAGAAAAAGCCAAAGCTCAAAAGAGTAATTTTTCATCCAAAAATTTCTTTGTTTTATACCACGAGATGCTTCAAAAGGAACTGTGATGAATTATTTTCCAAATCTCCCACAACTTATCTTAACGGAAAAAGGTTTTCCATTAAAATCTAAGAGTAGTATGAATAGTACTTACGTATTTGGATCTCATTTTGTTTGAGAGTTAGACTTTGTTGTGTGGGAAATTGAGTTTTGAAATATTATTCAAAATTTCTTACAAAACCTCTACTAAGTAGTGGGTATGAAAACCCAAATGAGGGGAAGTATAAGAAATTGAAAATCCTTTTTGATAGAAACCAAAAGGGAGTTCCCATTTGAAAAAAAAAATTGAAAACCCAAAACATAAAAAAGATACAATATGGGGATTGTTTTACTTGTGGCAGCCAACCTTCATAGCTTTCTCCTCAAGCTCATAAACATCATGAATAGGTCTCTAAACACATACTACACTTCATCTGTATCACACATCATGCATGCATACATCCATCAAAAGGTCGGTCATGCATGATGTTTGAGGTCAAGTCCCCTTTAACTAAAATCCCCTCATTCACAAAAATCTGAGAAAATGGATGCTATGAAACGAAGGAAAATCCATACTCTCAAGATGAATCTAGGAAGAAAATCAAAAGTGTGTTTTCTTCTTTGTCATTATCTAAATAAATTTAGATTAATGCCAAAGAGGGGCATCTATAAACACCCTAAAATATTTTAAAAAATATGTTTGAGAGTTTTTCGAAACAATAGGCTTGTTTCAAAATCCCTGATTTAAATACAATCTGTAAATTTTACGAAATACCAAAAACAATATTTTGAAATCAAATGTTTTAAACTTGAAGTTACAAAATTAAGCTTTAAAAATTAAAAAGATGTTGATTTAACCAAAGATGGAATAAAGCCTAGTTAAAAAGGGGATAAGGATGACCTTGTGAAAGCCATGCCAAGTATTCAGGATAAAGGCATGATCTCAAGGCCAAAATGGGATAGAATGAAACATCCCAATCCGATCTCAAAGCAAAAACAAGAATGCAAGGACCAAGCTCATTCATCAAATGTAGACCAAGACGAATGATCAAGTCTCGAATGGGCTAAGAAAGTTGAAACCAATATGGGTTAGGCCAAATCAAGAGCCTAAGATCAAGGGCAAAGACTCAATTACAATCAAGTTGAACAAGCCGATGTGTTGGACTTAAACTAAGACAATGACTTAAGAGGACCAAGTCATGAACTAAAGGAAGATCAAGGACCGAACCAAGCCAAGCCAGGACTTCATCAAATATGGCACCAAGACCGAACCTACCCAGAGTGCATCACATCGGACTGCACCTAGTTAGGCCACGTTAGGCCACACCGCATCAAGCACGGCACTAGGACCAAGCCGTGCCTAGCCCTAACCACATGGGGCTAGACTTACCTTAGTTAAGGGGGACCACCATGAGCCCCATGTGAGGCCATGTGACTAGCAACCTCTTCATAGGCTAGATCAAGAGCTGGGCCAAGAATCAACCCATGCCCAACTCGAGATCCACTTGGAGCCTATAAATAGAGGCTTTAGGGGTTGGGTTTAAAGCATTGAAGGAAGGGTTAAAAGATCCTAGAGAGAGTAGAATAGTTGTAGCAAGAGAGAGAGAGAGAGAGAGAGAGAGAGAGAGAGAGGAAGAAGGAGAGAAAAAGGCTTGGAGGTGCTGCCCACCCCAAGTCGTGTCCATCAAATCCATCCAAGGAGCCTCCGTTTAAGGTTGATTTTCCTCTTTTCTTGTTGATTTTTATTCTCCTTTCTTTCATTCAATTAAAGGGGTTGTAATTAAGGAGTAGTTGTCTCCCCCCATTGATATAATAGCTAGTTGATTTATTGTCCAATTTCATTTCAAGCATATGTCTTTTATGTGTTTGATTTTCAATTTCTTCTACCCCTTTATACATTGTAATCTCTTATGTCTCCTAATCTTCTTTATGCTTAAGTTATGATTATATTTTACATTATTTCCTTCAGTCATTTACTTTGAAATTGTTGTGATTTGTCTTTAAATTTTGGACGAGATGCATTCATGTATGTTCTAAACACGAAAATTTGTTTTTCACATCTTGCATCTGTCTAATATTTCATTTTTTAACTTCCTACTCTCTACTCCAAATGATCTTAAATTTTGTACACCAAATAGTCACACACCTACTTATAATAAAATTTTCAAGAATTTTAGGGCCATGCAGGCATGTAAATAAAATTAGAGAAAATCGAATAAATCCATAATCGAATTTATACAGTCTTTGTTTTCTATGATAGAAGATGGGTTATTATCTCATAACTTTGTCTGCAATAATTCAATTTTATTGAAACTGATATCATTATAAAGATTTCCAACAAGACTAAGTTCATAAATATCGGAGTTCTATGCACCGAGATATAGTCATTTTTCTAAGCCTCTATATTTTTGTCACAAATCAGTTCTGAACGCTTGAGCAGATGCAAATATTTAATTTGATTATACACAATCAAAGAACCAAAAATTAGAATAAAAATGGTTTATGAATCTCCATACTTGTTTCTACTCACTGAAAAATGTTTGTGATTTTTGGAGGCCTAGAAGCTATCAAGAAAATTTTGGGAAAAAGTTTTCAAAACATAATCGGTTTTTGTTTTTCACAACTTTGCAATATTTCTTTCGAAGATCTAGTTTCACGAATTTGATTAAGCAATTTGGATTTGAAAGTGAATTTTGAAAACACATCTGATTCAAACTAATCCTCAAAGCGTTTAGGTTGACTCTTGAGCACTGGTTCAAGAAGACCTAAGTCAAAAAGATCTCACTTCTCCGCAATTGCTATAAAAGTTAGAAAATACAACTTTGCTAGTTTAAGTAAAACTAGCTGGCACGTTCGCGCATGACGTAGTGTGTGAAAAGTTATTTTAAGTCTATACATAAACTTTGAAGTAAAATTTTCACATCTACATCTGTCCCTTATAAACTTAAAGTATCATGATTGTAAGTTAAAAAGAGATTATTCTCTAAATGGGATCAAGTCTTAGGATAGGATGATAGTAATACATCCTTGGAGATGTTCAACTAAGTGATTGACATTGTGAGATCACAATAAAGGAATTGAGTTATTCTCTCGAATCAATCATGATAAAATATATGGATGCATTGTCATTGATGCATCATTCCTAAAGATCATACTATAGCTTTTATTATGTTGTTATCAATAAACACCTTTACACCCAAGGTTCAAGTTCAAGTTATATGTTCACCTAGTTCTTATAATGATAACTTAAGAAATGGTTCAAACTAAGAGATATCATTACTGAAAGCATAATATAATGACTAATTCGAAGGAATACTTTACACTTCAGGACTTTGTGGAGGATTGTTTGAATTAATGTTAATTAAGTCTTGGGTTAATTAAACCCATGTATATTAATTACATTTAGTTCTTGTTAAGTATCCCTATGTATTCATTTGATTCATATTTGAAATATATGTGAAAGTCTTAAGTGTAAAAGTCACATGCGAGGCATTTATACATGTGAAGACCATGAGACAAAAATCTAGTCCCATATTAAAGGAAGAAAGAAACCCACAAGTCCTTTTATATTATTGATAGCTCATGAATCTTAGTTCAAAGAGCTTGGGGAAGACATGCTACACCACACATATGAGCATGCACATTGGCCTAGGCATGAGCTTGGGAATATTCTTCAGTCTATCTTTTTGTACAAAAAAGTTTTGATCTAATAATCAAATAGATCTACATGTGATCGGTTATGGAACCAATAGGTGCGTTAGTTGGATCAGATCTGAGATTTACGATCCACCACATTTTTTATAAAGTGAGATTAGGGCTTCTTTAATCCATGCTTAATCACATTACACTCTCTCTCTCTTCCGTTTTTTGTCTACCAGTGGTGATAACTTCCCTTTTATCATCCAACTAAGGCAACTAAAGCATGGTCAAGGATGACTTGATTAAGGTACATACTCATATTGTTTTGTCGTGTGTATGAGTATGTACCTTAATAGTAGGGTGTTGATTTCCCTAAGGCAAGTCCAAAAGAGCGACTCGCAGAGATAAGTTTTCTTCTTCTATTTCTTATTTGCTTATTTTTTGTACGATTTGTGTAAGGCTTTCTTTGGATTTGTGATTTTTTTATTTGAGCATGTTTACAATTGTTGCATACTCATTTTTTTCCCATGTAATCCTATGGTTTATTCCTGCACAACACCAGTTCCAAACCATCGGTATTGGAATTTTTAAAATATTTTTTTTTAATGTTTTTGCTAGTTTTGAGTAGTTTAAGACACCTTAAAATTGTCCTCAAACCGATGGTTCCAACTAGCCATGTTTAAGTCAAGTACTCTTGATTGTCAATATAGAAATTCAAAGCTTCTAGAGGCCAAAGCTAACATACACAAAAGCACCCACCCCATCGGAAATTGAGCTCACCACCACAGCATGAGAGTTGGAGAACACTGCTAGTTAAGCTAACACTTTGGGTCAAGCAATGGGGAACATTGGCAATGACAATATTAGCCCACTCCTACTGGGTATTAGTAGTTAGACTACATTTAATTCGGCAGAAAAAGCAAGTCAAATATGTTTGACCTGGCGGGGGTATTGGATAAGGACCCAACCTAGATTTGGCCTTATATATTACATAATGACTATCGGTACATAATTTTGCATAAATATCTCTACAATTCAATCTTTTAAATTAATAGCGGAGATTTGAATTAAAAATACCATTGAATTTTTTTAATTTCATTTAATGCACCATGTACAATTAGTACAAAATAATTAAAATCTCTTTTTTTTGTCTCAAACATCGAACAATCAAGGTGTTTGTGCAAGATGCAACATTACTTGTTTAAGCATTCAGACTTTGTGCAGGGCACCCTTGGATAGAGTTCCTTTGCATATGCGCGCTTCAACATACTATGCATTTGTATTGATTGTTGTATGTGCCTTAGTCATGGGCGTGGTTTGATATTAGGTTTTGTAGGATGTGGACCTTTGAGATCTTAGAGATTGTATCCAGATATATATAAGAGGTTGTCGATCTAAGATCTAGTAGGGTTTAGTCACGCGCACATATAGGGTTGCTTTAATGTGTTTGAAGAGAGAACCCTCTTCTTCCTCAAGATTTTGGCAAGGGCCTGTGTGAGGTTTATTGTTGTATTTCTTCTCTGTGTATGAAAGAAACCTGTCCCTATACTGTGATTGTGTTGTTCGTATGACGGTTTACGAGTATTTACAAACTGGTTGTTCGACACAGTGGTGCAAATTTGGTTTTTGCAATGGTTGGCGGATTAATTCCGGTAGTTGAAACCATCGGAATCTACGATACCAAAAACACTACCGGAACCCATCATTGAATTCTTTTTCGGTAGTCACATTCCTAATTCCGACGGCTTGCAAACCGTCAAAAATATTGTGATAGTATTTCTGACGATTTTTAGTTATCAAATCCAGGAGTCTAAAACCACCAAAAATATGATATACATTTGCAATTGATTTTTTATAAATTTCTTGTGGTTAGGGCTTGGTATAGAGAGAGGTGCCGTGCTTATGAGTGAAGGTATGCATATATTGCTCTCTCTCACACACACACAGTCTCCACTCTTTTCATGTGTGGTTCAGTCGTGCGTACGAGTGGTTTGAATATTTGATACTAGTTATATCTCGGATCTTTCCGGTTTTCTATTTAAGCATTTGCTTCATTATAATCTACAAGTTTGTTTTCTATAGTGTGGTAAATATTCGATGTGTAATGCGCACAATGTGGTTGATGAAATGCTTATGAAAGAGTTCAATATATCAAGTTTTAATATTTTAATGCACACAAAGTCTTTGATGAAATGATCAACTTACACATTAGGCTTTTATTGGCTTTTCTTTAAGATGAATATTGGATATTGGTCTTGCTTATATTCATTTTGTATGACATTTATGTACTCATTTTCACATTGGCAGAGATGGCTATGTTGGACTTATCTTTTCATTACTTAGAAGTTGATACATTTCATATTTGGTCTGCATGTATTTGTATTATCCTTCTTACTTTGGTATATATGGCTAAATGTGAAAACTTTATGTATGTTTGATACTTAGTTATTTAAATGATGCTTTTATTTGACTATGTTATGATTATTTGATGTTGTATATCAGGTGTATGTGATTATTCCTAACAGGAAAAATCTTTAATAGATTCAAAACTGTCGGAATTACAAGCACAAGTGTATTTCCAACACCTATTTACTAAACATATTATGGTGGTTTAACTCCTACAAATATTTTTTTCCAACGGTTCTCAAAGAATATTAACAACGATTAGTGTAAAAAAACTATTCTCAGTGTTTCAACCCAAAAAAAAAAGCGGATTATTTTGAATCAGGTTTTGAACATTAATCCCGACGGATTCCTTATTTATGAGAAAAATTTTCTTGAGACAATTATTCTCGATGGTTCAATGAAACATTTTTTATGGTCCAAAAGGTTGTCGAGAATGCCTTCTTGTGATGATTTTGGCCTGGTGGAGTAATTCTTACGATTCTCCAAGTATTCTTGAGGGTTTTTGTGTTTTTCTTTTAAAAGTCATTCTCAGCATATTTGACCAATTCCCGAAAGTTGGAACATTTTCAGCGGTTTTAACTGTCTGGAATAAGATTTTTCATAATCGCTGGAAAGTTTTGGATTTATACTGGTTGCATGTGGTCGAGCAATGCTATTGCATTATATGATTTGTGACAATTGGTATTAATTCTTAGTTTGCAAGGAATATCACATCTTGTAGTTGGAAGCGCTGGAAACTGGTCAGAAACTTTGTTATTTTCTATTCATTGAAAAAATAGACTCCCGGTGTGTGTTTTAATGGAGAAAGACTTCGTTTCGTGGGATTTTCTTGTAGAGGCGTGTTGAGATCCTTGCTACAGAGATTAGGATTTTATTTGACAGAGATTCAAGGCCCGAACAGATGGCCGAAGCTAGTTTTCATGCAGTCGCCAGAAAAACGAGTGTTTTCATTATTTTTGGTCAACCAGTTGTTTGGACGTTATTATTCAGAGATTTGTCATGATTTCAATCTACAAAGACTCTCCTTGGATCTGTTCATGATTCTCTGGTTAAATAGCAACCAAAATCATCACCTTTCAATAGTGCATGAACCATGCTGGGAGAGAAACATGAATCCGATTGGGGTTCTCTTTTCCAGGGAATATCTTCACGCTGGTTGCTTCTGTTTCACCCCAAATCGACTTCCCTAGTGGATTGTTCAATAAAAAATGGCATAAATAGAATAGTTTGCTCATGATTTGGGTGATTTTAGATTGAACATGGCAGCCATGAAGAAGTTCATGCCAGAAAATGATGTTTTTCTGATCAACGTGATTCTCACTTGTTTCAGGCAACGTTTGACCAGATTAATATGTTCAGTGGAGTTTCAGGTAAAGGTGAGGCTGTTGGTGGTTCAGATCATGCCTCAAACACTAATTTTGGATTGAGCCAGTGAAGAGAAAGGCCATCGGTAAGGTGCACAGGCAACTCCCTCAACCTATTTTAGCGAGTACAAGAATCAGATTTTCTTTTTCGTATGCAATAGGTTGAGGAGTGTCGTGACTGCTCGGCGATGTGTGCTTGAGGAGCATATTAAAGTATTGACTGCACACTTGGAGTCTCTTAAGGCACCGAGGAGTGTCGTGCAGGGGTTGCCCAACAGTGAGTACTACTTCGCTGCCGTAGGGATGAATGTACTTAGGACTCTTTTGGGGTCCATCATGCTACTAGTCTTTAAGTCAAGGTTCTCGATCCCAAAACTTTTGGTGGTGCAAGTGATAGCAAGGTCTTGGTGAATTTGTACTTTTGAGGCTATGGAGGTACGGGGTGGCTTCACTTTTCCTGTCAGGCGATGTGAAGCTCTAGTGGCGCATGAAGCAATTGGTGGTGGATGAGTAGGGTCAGTTGAGGAGTGACACAAATAGTTTAAGCCAATATTCATAGTTTGGTACGCATGAAAGCAACTAGTGGAGCCGAGGCATACATACAGTGTGCGGGAGTATTCCTATAGATTCAACGCTGTCTTGCAGGATATGCTGGGCATGTTTGAGAAGGATAAGTTGTTTCAGTTTGTGCATGGATGGCAACCTTGGGTACAGGTAGACATACGTAGGCAGAAACCAAGGGATGTATTTGTTGTCATGGTGATCGCGGAAGTATTGGTGGACTTCCTCAGGTCGAAAGGTGAGAGAAGAGATGGGTCGATGTAGAGGAGGATTAACTCATCAGATTGTAAAGGTGACACAGACAATAGGCCATATCATACACGAGGAGGTCGTCGAGGCAGGCATGAACGTCAATCAACATAAATAGAGGATACAAGTACTTGTCAGAAGCCAGCTTCTACGCCACTACAAAAGACCCCTATATGAGATAAGGAGAAGCAGCCGTGCGATGGACCGAGAGCGGATTGCTTCATTTGTGGTGTGCCTCACCACATGAAAGAGTGTTTGAAGCATTAGAGGTGAATGCCTTCTTGTGGCTGATGACGAGGAGGGGATGAGTTTTCAGTATGCCGATGTGAGAGCGGTGCCATCCCAATTATCGAACACGGCGCATATGGTGTAACCGTCGCACTTAAGATTTTTGCATGTGGAGGTACACATGAGTGGGCACTTGGTATGTGCTATGGTTGATAGTGATGCCACCCACTCTATTTTGGAGCTTGAGGGTGTAGATCACTTCTTCAGATTCGTTTAAGATGGTGAATGCTCATTCTCACAAGATTTCAAGGATGGTGAAGTTAGTCAAGATGCATCGATTGTATCAATTGCCTCATGGACCTAATTGTGATTGAGCTGGACAACTACAACATGATCCTCAAGTGTGGCTTCTTGAGGACAGCACGTACAGTGGGTTTATTATTGGATGACTCGGATAAAGGCCTTAAGAGACAAAGGATGACTCATACAACTTGCTGCAAGTTACTTGTCAGGTTTCCAACTCGAGGATAGACTGAAGGATGCGGATCTTACAGAGACAACTATTGCATGGGAGGATGTGTCGGTGTGAGGACCATGTGGTGCCGATTGTTGCAAGGAGTCGAGCCTTATAGGAGAGTTGGCAGTCGGTGCAACCCCCTATTGTGCCACCGATGGAGCAAAGGGTGCACATTCTGATTACTTTCCGAGCACGACCAGTGATGCAAGCAACGAGATGGGCTTCGTTGGAGCGATAGTTTGCAGAGACATAAGAGCGTGAGATGATGGTGAGAGGAGGACTTGGAGCGTGGAGTATGCTGAGAGCATCTCGCGACCTCACGGATGGAAGTCGAGCTTTGACAGGAGAGGATTGTCACCAGCAAGTGTGTCAACATTCAGACTCCGGGTATGATGACCCCGGATGGAGTTCCTGTGCATACGCGTGCTTCAACGAACCATGTATTTTTGTCAGTGGTTGTGTCTAGATTTAGTACTTAGTATGTTCGAGTCATGGACATGGTCTGATATTAGGTCTCATAGGATTTGGGTTTGTTGGAATAGTGTCTTTTGGATCTTGGAGGTTGTATCGGTATCCAGATCCATATAAAAGGTTGTCATTGTTCCATTTTGTAGTGTCCGGATCAAGGATCTAGTAGGGTTTATATAGACTTGCTTTAATGTGTTTGAGAGGGGAGAGAGAGTTTTGAGAGAGTCATCTTCCTCCTTGAGATTCTGGGGATGTGGCTGTCGGAGAATTGCTGTTGTATTTCCCATCTCTATGTATAAAGAAGGCTTCTACTATGAAGTGTGAGTGTGCTGTTCGTACGAGGGTTTACGAGCATTTACGCACAGTTGAGTACCGTCATCACAGATTCAATTTCGCACCATTTCTACGCCTGTTTTTGAGTGTCCGGAATCATGTTTATGACACAAGATTATGCATTTAGTACACAAATCACATTTCAGACCGCTTCCGTGCATATTTTCGAGTGTATATATATATATGATTTAATTTAATCAAAAGTGGTTTTCAGTTTTTGAATGTTATTAACGTTGAAATTGATTACAAGATGATCGTGTCCGCCTGATCACCCACAGGAGAAAAAGATCCAACTCCATGCCCGTCAGGGGTCCTTGTGATGCGGTTTGTTTGTGTTCTAGAAAAAGATCCAATATATACATATATACATACATATATATACATGTACATATATACATATATACACACATACATATATATATATACATGTATATATATATATATATATATATATATATATATATATATATATATATATATATATATATATATATATATATATATATATATATATATATTGGTTCAGTGCCGACCTTTGAACTTTTATTTTGTACCATACATTTTTTTTCCAACTCAAGGAAATCAAACAATACCATCACTCTCGATTGATTTAGTCAGTTCGTTTAACACCGCCTTACCTGTCTCCACGGTTAATGGGACAAGTCAGGCAGAGGAAACTGAGGCTCGAGTATAGATATCGGTGGCCGACCTTATTCAGCGACATGACGTTCTCTCTACTGCGCTAACCCCAGGAGATTTAATGGTACGCGATTAACTTATAGTTGGCTGCCAAAGCACTGCCTTTAGTATCATGGGATGGCTGCAGACAGATTTACCTTGAACTTGTGAGTCGAGCCCCTAGCAAGGCTAGCTGGTGCTCTTTCTGCAACATTTTACACTTGATTTGTTTGACAAGCTCTCGAATTAAGCATTCAAGTCAGTTAGCATAAAATTAGTCGATCCTACTTATAGCGAATCAGATAAGCAATACTGATAGTGGCATACATAAAAAAAGGATTTCTTATGACCAGGATATACATTTTATTTCTGATACGAATGTTGGAAGAAGTGGCAAGTTGGATCAGGAAGAGATCCATATCACGATCATGCATGCATTTTGTGTGCACCATAATTCCATGCTAGGTATATCCTGTCCACAAGAAATATTAAATTCAGGCACACGGAACAAACATATGCAGAAACTACATGAAGAAGCAAACTTATTGAAAAAAAGGTACTTACACAGGTCGTATATTTCTTAACCTGATCCAATATCCATATTTCTGCATTTCCTTTTACATTTCGTGAGTGGATAAATTCAGGTGCATGTGTGTGTGTGAAAGAGGGAGAGAGAGAGAGAGAGATTGTCATACTAGGTCCAGATTTGGACCCAAACCTGATCCAATATGGAGCCAATTGTGAAGAAAACAAAAAGAGAAAAAAGAAAAGGTCTCCCTTGCATAAGGAACCCGATGAGGTCTCCTTCACGATTTTGGAAGTTGTGAATCTTATTTAAGAGCCAAAAAAAGAGAGCTTTCATTCCTCATTAACCTCTAAACCTAGAGGAGTTTGAGAGCTGCAGTAATTCGTGGTGGACCAACTAGACTCGGCAATGTCTCTTATAAGTTATACATCTTTGTTTATTTTTTTATTTATTTGATGACCAAATCGTTGTCCAGCAACATCGAGGATACTGTTGCATAGGCCTCGAAGAGAGACATCAACAGACTACTATTTGAGCCTTACGTTGGCCAAGATTGACTGGGTTTTTGTTTGGAAACAGTTAGGTTCCTTAGGTCTCGTCTCATTCTATACTATTTTCTTGTAGTTTTTTTCAGCCATCAAACCACCCAACAAAGCCCCCAAAAGAAGGATTTTTAGATTTTATCTAGACGAATAACTTCTCTTCTGGTCTCGGCAACAACCACCTCATGTAATAGCCATAATCAGTCCCTGAAAATTCCTTCTTAACCCCATCCACTGCCTTTTTGCTTCCATGTGATTCTTTTGGTGATTCCACCAACCATCAATAGAGATTTGATCACCATTCGGTGGAACTCACAGAGTTGAGAAACTTTACTTTATATACCAATCTCATCAGTTGCCTGAAACCACTAGAAATGGTGTTCAGAAATAAGGTTGTCACGACCACCATGGAACCGGCTTAGCCGGTTTAATTTCAAGCCAGTTCGGCTCTATTGGGTCGGTTTTGGATCAAGATTTATACCAAGAGCCATTTTACTATTTTCGCAATTCCAGAGTCATTAGAACTTGGATTTGAGTATGGTTGGAACCATTGAACTTGTGGTTGAGCAAGCTATAAATATATGACTTTTTTATGTTTAATTAGTGGCTACATTATTTTGATTTAGTGAAAAGAATTGGATCTAGGGTTTTAGTGGGATCCGATTAGAGTGTTTCAGGGATTTTGAAGCCATTTGGATTCCAATTGGTGCACAGTTTGATCCGTTGGTCTTAATTGGATGAGCTTTATATTAACACCGATTTAATAATTAAATAGGTAATAAATGAAATGACTTGGTGATATCACATATGTGTAAACACCCGAAAAAATTGTAAATAAAATTTTTCCCAAATACAAAATTTTTCAATATCAAGTCTTTTCAAAATCTTGTTGTTTTCAAAATTTTATTAAAAGAGTGAGTCCAAAATTTTGTGATTCTCCAAACACACTTTCCAAAAAGAAAATTATTTTTGAAATCTTATCCAAGTCTGGATCAAGGGAGAGATTCTCTAGAATAAGAAAGAAGTGATTTACCTAGAAAGATAGAGATATACATCCAAGATATGAGGTGCCCCAAATACAATTGGATCAAGTCAAGTTCAAGACAGGCTACGAAGCAAGCCCAACTCGAGTCAAGATCAAGAGGAGAAATCAAGAGAAAAGTTCCAGCAAAGTGAGGGAAGAGAGAGAGAGAGAGAGAGGAGAAGAGAAAGGAGGAGGAGTCCCCCAAGCAACTCCATCGCCGCCCAAGCCAAACTTGCCTTAGTCATCTCATCGGCTAGGTTCTTCTCTTCCCCCTCTTCTTTCCCATTTCAATTCCATTCAATTCACAGTATAATATTTGTAGTCAATTGTCTATAAATCATTGTAATAATTAAAGAGAAATGTTACAAATCCATGCTCAAGACAATCGGTTAGAAGGCTCTTAACTTGTTTGAGATTTGGTTTCATCTATCCCAATATAGATTATACCTTATACTCTCTCATCTCTTTTATACTTAACGGATATTATCATCTCCTCTTCCTTTCTTGATTGTTGAACTTCCTCCAAATTAAAATATGAAGCCACATGAGGGACATAACACCGAAGTTTTACAAGCAATGATATGAGTATGTAAATTGTTTTTGTGGTGGATTAACTATCCATAAGATTGTGTAGGAGCGGGTATTGGGCTATGACCATATATATCTTCCAAGAGAATTTTCCTCCTTGATAGAGATTGCTCTGGTAATTTATATGTAGATGAGTTCCTCTCCAAACAGACACAAGTCCTCAACAAAAATTTATTTAGATGATACATTAACACATTAAATACTAAATCAGATACATCATTAGTTTCTAAACATAAAACTCTGATTTTAGAGTCATGCATATATTTGATCCTCGAATTTTCTAGCCCTTGCTAGTGAGCGAAAATATTTAAACATCGATCTAAACCTTGCATACATGATGTTTAATATTCAATAAAATTTTCAAGAATTTTAGACGTGGGTAAGGCCGAAAATGAAATTGTAGAAAATCGAATTTAATTTGAGACAAAACCTATCTCTGCTACAAATCCCGTGACAGACCCTACGTAAAACTCCCATAACTCTATCCTTAGAAACCCTAAAATCATGAAAATAGTTTTGTTGCAAATTGATTTTCATAGCTCTCCAATCTTACTAGTTTCATAAAAAACCAAAGAGATACATGTGTTTTACTAAGACACTGTATTTCTGTCACAGAGTCTTCCAACTTTCGCGGTTAGAAACTTCTCCGATTTAATTCTGGTCATCCTGAGAATCAAAAATCCAAATAAAAATACCCTAACAAACTCCATATTAGACCTAGCTTAGGTAATTTTTTAGGGATTTTTTTATCCTCACAAAATAGGAAAAAATTTACAAACATCTATTGCTAGAAACAGAACCCATTCTATTTTTCAGAATTGAAATTGTTTTTACCAAGGGAATGATAAAATGGTTTTGAAAAATCCATTTTGATTGAAAATTTATTTCAAAAAATACTGGAACAAAAATTACTTTCTTTAAGAGTCTAGGTTGACTCTTGAGCATCGGTTGAAGAAGGCCTATGATGATAAGAATCTACTTTTCCATAACCGCCAAAGAAGTCAAAAAATCATTCTTACAAGTTTGAGCAAACTTTCTGGCATGCTGGCACATTGTTTTTGCAAATAAGATTTTAAGTCGACTCATATACTAAAAATTTTATTTACATCAACAAAAAATGGCACACTCGGTGAAGCCTGAGTCTTAGGAAAGTTATTTTGATCCAGTTATATTTTTTAAAGCAAAATCGATTCCAAAATCGTGTTCTAAACTTCTCTTTTTCAAAACTTGGCCTTATGTTCAAAATTTCCAGCAACTCAAACATGTCAAGTTCAGAAGGTTTAGTTGAGGTGTTGAGCAAGGCCTCATGCTCTAATAGTTGGATTTCTAAAAAGATTTTGAAATCATTTTTACAAATCCGAGAGGACAAAATCGCCTTCCTCAAAAGGGAGATGAGAGAGTTAAGGATTGACAAAGAAATCACTACTTTAACCCTAGAGGCCGATGCGATTGAATCATGCTGCTCTCACGGGAAGCAACCTCAGGCTCACAAGAGAACACATCACATGCTAAAACCAAGAGTGACCTCCAAGTTTGACAATGAGGAACCAAATCTCAAGTCATTCACTATTAAAGATATAAGGGTCCTCCAACAATTGTTGAAAGGTCAATCTAAATAAAAGAGGGTCTATTTGCTATCGGATTTTTTTATCGTTCGATTACCAAACCGATAGCGACGATGAAGTTCCAAGCTTTCAATTTTATGATGGTAATAGGGATCTTATATCCCACTTACAACTCTTTTTTCGAAGAGCATAGAAGAAGAAGAAGGACTCTTCTAAGTCGATATATTGGTTCCCCCACTCCCTCAAAGGGAGTGTGTCTAAATGGTTGTCTTTGTATGACTTGATCCCATTTACTATCTTTGAAGATTTAAAGAATTATTTCATGCAGAGATTTTTCCACAATGTCGAAGTCACACAAACTCTCAATACTTTGAGAGATACCAAACAAGCCCACAATGAAGACGCACAAGCCTTCATTGTGAGGTGGAGGTCATTATTGAGCCAAGTATAACAGCCCAAATCCGAGGGATGTGTCATAATGCTCATCATAGAAAATTTCAAAAATGATTTAAAAACACTCATCTCCCTTCGTGAGATCAACACATTTCAAAAATTTATTAAAAAGGCATCTCTTTTTAAAGTAAATTTGAAAAAGGGAGTCTACGAAGATCTATGGAAGGTAAAAAGTTTTCCAAAATAAAAAACTAGAGCGTATGGGCCACGCGCCCTGAAAGGAGTGAAAACTCAAAAGGTGGCCAATGTAAGAGTAGAGCCCTCCTCCTCCGGCCCTTCAAAACCTTCCAAACCAAAACCAAAACCTTCTCTTCAAAAAAATCAAAAAAATAAGAAACGATATGAAAACCAAAAAAGAGAGTACAAAATCTATGACAACCACTTACGAAAGTCCTAGACATTTTGCTTGCAAAAGACTTAGTGACCTACCTATAATTCCCAAAGGGGCACCCCTTAAGAGAAGATTTTTGGATGAATTTTGCAAGTATCATTAAGTTAAAGGCCATGATAAAAATAACTGCTTTTTATTAAAAGAACAAAATCAAGGACTTGATAGAGTAGGAAAAACTCCACATCTTGAAAGAACTGAAGCATTCTCAAGCAATATTCAAATAACCCTTCCCAAATCATGCAAGCATAAGTGGGAAGGTCAAAGAGGTATGTCTATCTCTAATGGAATATCATGGAAATGCCATCAACATATACTTTAATCATGCATACGGTTCATACTACTTACCACACACCATACCTCTCTCGTAATTCTAAAAAAGCCAAGCAAGTAGTGATCCGGGGAGTGCTTAGAGTTCTGCCCCCAACTAGAGCTTTGATAGAAATTCATGGTATACCAAAACAATAAAATAGAGTCCAATTAGGATCGAGCCATAGGAAAAGTGTTGAGGAGATGACTAAGTCTGGAAGGATCTATCAACCCCCACACTTAGGAAGAGAAACAAACAAGGAGATGATCGTTTTGCCCAACTCCCGAAAAGTGTATATTCCAAACTCATCCCATAGCATGGACAAAGGTAAAGATGTTGTGTTACTCTAATATGATCTAGAAAAGCATTTGTCAAAACTCCCAATAAACATGTCTATTTTAGAGTTGATCCAAACCTCACTTAAACATAGACAAGTCTTAGCGAGAATTCTAGAGAAAACCAAGGTTAACACTTTCATAACTCCAAGTTCCTATCCTTTTTGGTCACTCTCATTCTTATCCAAACTCCAATTATATTTTTTAAGGATGAGTTGGGTAGACCCGTTACAACCTACAACCATGCCTTAAACATAGAGGTGGTATTGAATCACCACACTCTTGAAAAATGCTTGGTTGATGGGGAGGAGGTTTAAACATCCTTCATTTACATGTAGCATTCCAAATTGGAGTTCTCACAGCAAGGCTAGAACCAAGTGTAATTGTCACCACCGGGTATGATAGCATTTCCTCTCATCCATTAGGTTAGATTGAGCTTCTCATGGAAATTGAACCTATTGCACATATAGGGTTGTTTCATATCCTACAACTTGTTGTTGGGGAGGCCTTGGATACACTCACTCCAAGTCGTTCCCTCAATGTTCCATAGATGCATCAAAATTCTATGGGAAAACCAAGTTGTGGTGGTGTTCGGAGAAGACAACCTAAGTCTCAAGGCAGTTCAAACCTTCTCTTGCATTTTGAGTGAAACATGTGGCAAAGAACAGGCCATTATAGAGTCAAGTCCACATAAACCACTTCCTATCCAAACCGTCCAAATCCTATACTATGTCAAGCAAGCTAAGGTGTATAACTCCACTCACACCATAGATGACACCTTGTTTGAAGACCATCTTCTTTATATAAAATTTTTCAAACTCAAGAAACCTTGAAACATGATGTTAAATATGGGATATGCACCTTACCAAGGTCTACGAAGTAAAGGCCAAGGGAGGTTAGAACCTCTCATCCCATCAACAAGCTTGGGTCGATATGGGTTGGGCTATAACCCATTGATACCTCCTGAACCCCCACCTAAGACCACTTGGGTCAAGGGTGACTTAGAGCCCACTAACACTGAGACCTATGGCTTAGACCTCCTATTGGGAATCTAAAAAATATATATATTTGAAAAAACCAAAACATTTAGAAAATTTTCAAAACCCAAAAACAATAGAAAATTTTGAAAATACCAAAAAAAAAGTCTTTTATATTTCCTATCTTAGAATTAGTCTTGAAAATACCAAAAAATTTGAGAAAACCAAAGAAAATGACAAAAAATTTTAAAATAAAAAAATCCAAAAACCAGGTTTTCAAAGTCATGTACAAATCAAAAAACTCGATTTTGCAAAAGCCTTTGTATATTCTCAATCCAAGGTCGTGTCCTCCTGTAAATAATTCTTCCCAAGAAACCAAATCACTTGAGAGTGAACAAAGCAAGGAATTCCCTCATACATGACGATGATCAAATTTTTGAGCTTCCGAATTTTATAAAATCCTTAACTTGAAAAAACCTTCAAGTTCTGTTGGAGGGGACTTTTTAGATGTCAACACAGGAATCGAGTCTAACTCCAAGTGTGTTAAGATAGGAACTTGTTTGCATGAATCTGAAAGAGCATCATTTATTGCATTTCTCAAATCATACATGAATGTGTTTGGATGGACCTATGAAGATATGCATGGATTAGACCCTATGATAGTGATGTCTACCCTTAGAACCCAATGTCAAATTGATGAAGCAAAAACTTAAGAAAATTCATCTCAAAGTTTATCTCTAAGTTAAAGAGTGTTTAGAAGACCTTTTAAAGGTTGGTTTTATAAAACCCATTGCTTGTTCCGATTGGCTTTCAAACATTGTTGTTCGAAAATTCAATGGAAAAATTAGTATTTGTATTGATTTTAGAAATTTGAACAAAGTCACTCTAAAAGATAATTTTCTACTACTCAATATCGATTTGATAGTAGATAGTATTACAGATCATAAAATGTTTTCTTTTATTTATGAATATTCATATTACAACCAAATCAAGTTGGTTTCAAAAGATCAAACCAAAACTGTTTTTACTACACACCTTGGAGCACATACTGTTATACTATTATGCCTTTTGGTTTGAAAAATATTGGTGTCACTTACCAAAGACCCATGATGATCATTTTTTCTGACCAAATTCAAGAACTTTTGAAAGTTTATGTGGATGATCTTTTGGTAAAGTCAAAAACTCATTGCACTCATATAGAATCTTTGCAAAAAGCTTTTTAAATACTTAGACTTTATAAAGTGAAACTAAACCCTAAAAAATGTGTATTTGGAGTGTAATCAGAAAAGCTTTTAGGGTTCATAATTAGCCAAAGGAGCATAGAGGTCAACTCCTCTAAGTGTCGAGCCATCATAGACATGCCTCCACCCTCCAATTTAACCCAAGTTTGAAGCCTTCAAGGTCAACTCCAAGCCATTAGACGATTCATATTTAATTTGGCAACAAGATGTGAACCCTTAAATAAGCTTTTGAGAAAATGTGTCAAATTTGTTTGGGATTTCGAGTATCAAAAAACTTTTGAAAGATTAAAAACTTATTTAGTAAATCCTTTCATTTTAAAACCTCTAAAAGCAGGAAAATCTTTACTTCTATATCTTTTCATTCATAAAAATGCATTGGGTGCTTTACTTGTTCAATATAAAGATGATTGCCTCAAAGAGTGTGCCATGTACTATATTTCAAAAACTCTATTGGCATATGAAAGGAATTATCAAGCCATGGAGAAAATGTATTTGGCCTTGGTATGAGCATGTCAAAAATTTAGACATTATTTCTTGAATCATGAAATTTGGATAGTATTTAAACTTGACCCTATCAAGTATCTCTTCAAGAAACCTATCCTAACAGGTAGGATTAGGTAAATCGCAACTCCTCTTGATGGAGAATGACTTAAAATTTCATCTCCAAAATTTCATTAAGGGCCAAGCTCTAGTCGACCATGTGTCTAATCTTCCCCTTGAAGATACATATCCCATACTCGATGAAATGACCGATGAGACAGTTGGGACTACCATGTATTGTTCAATTGTTATAATGAAACTCAAGTATGAAAGATGTATTTTGATGGGGCAAGAAATAAGCAAGGGGCAAGCGTAGGCATCATTTTCATATCCCTGAAAAGGGAGAAATCTCAATGTCATCTTACTTAGATTTTCCTTAATCCAATAATATTGTTGAATATGAGATACTCATATAAGGCCTAAAGATTTGACAAAAACTAGGGGTATCATACATTGAAGTCTTTGGAGATTTCATGCTTTTTATAAACCAAGTTTCGAAAATTTGGTAAATAAAAAATAAAAAATTGACATCATACTACAAATTGGCCACCAAATTGGTTGATTCGTTCAAAGCATGCACTCTCACATACATTGGTAGAGAGGACAACACTATGGCAGATTCTCTCTCATCCTTAGGATCATCCTTAAGAATCGATCTCACATTAGATGCACGATCCATTGAGATCTTGCATTTACCCATTCCATCAATCCAAGATCTTGAGATTTGCCAAAATGACCAAAATCGAAAAGAAAACCCTTGGTTTCAAGATATTACAAACTTTTTGGAAAATGAATGATTTCCTTAATTTACTTCTTTTAAATATAAGGTTTTCATTCGAAAAATCTCAACACGATATGTTGTTTTGGGAGTTATATACAAAAAGAGTTTCTCGGGTGTCTTGTTGTGATGTATCTACTACAACGAGGCTAAAACCATCTTACATGAGTTCCACGATAGAGAATGTGGAGGTCATGTCAATTCCAATATAATGGCTATGAAAATACTTAGAGCGGGTTATTTTTAATCCACCCTGAAACAAGATTATAATGACCATGTTAGAAAGTGTCACCAATGTCAAGTGCATGAACACACCATTCACATTTTATCACCTTTATTGCATTCTATCATTAGTCCATGTCCCTTCACCATGTGGGCATTTGACATCATTGGATCAATTTCACCCATAACATCAAATGGACATAGGTTCATCTTAGGAGCTACTGAATATTTTTCTAAATGGGTTGAAGCTACTTTCTAAATGTTCAAGGGAAACATTTAGTGGCATTCATTAAGAAAAACATCTTGGCTTGATTGGAGTCCCAAGGGACCTAGTGTCGGATAATGACACCCCATTAAAAAATGAGAAGGTGGAAAGGTTATATAATACCTATGGCATCACTCAACACTTCTAGTCACTTTAATATACAAAAAAGATGAGCAAAAGTCATTATAAGTTGAAACATATTTTGTCATAATGATATGAATGTTAGTACGATAAGACACATTTATAATGCGAGGATGAAAATTAGGAAAGAGGATATGAGTGGTCAAATTGTTTTGCAACAACTATTGAATTTATTAGATAGTCACCAGT
This sequence comes from Brasenia schreberi, assembly GCA_036023115.1. NCBI lineage: Eukaryota > Viridiplantae > Streptophyta > Magnoliopsida > Nymphaeales > Cabombaceae > Brasenia > Brasenia schreberi. The sequence goes on from JAYKKT010000090.1 coordinate 19,551,505, forward strand.
ATTGTACTTTACATAGGAGGATACCAATATGAATATTATTAGTGACGTTGTGTTTGTACATCGTAAATCAATTTAGTTACTTGCATTTCTAAAGGTGTTGGAGTTTAATTGCACCTACAATCAGAACAAGTATGAGTTATTTTTAGTTGTATTCGTTCATATTTAGATACATACTAACAAGATATTTATTTGTTTATTTCACTGATATAAGATATCTTTCTTGAAAGTTATAAGATTTACATCAACAAATAAGATTTTTTTTCATGGTATTTGTGTTCATGGGTGCAGAGAAAGAGAATAATTATATATAGGTATTGAAGTGCATTAGGAAGTTGTATATAATGAACAAATTTCTCTATGTAGTTTGCATTGATTGTGACCTTATACTTATGAATGCAATTGACATCATATTCTCACAAGCATCATATTTTATATACAAAGGTCATATTGCAAAGAACATCAAGGGATATATTGTTCGATTAACAAGCAATAAAGAAATAACCACCACATTTAGTGGTAGTTTGGGAAAGGTTGTTGATTCAGTGGATGAGAGTATGTATAAAGAGACATTAGCTATGAGTGAGGCGAAGAAGAAAAATTTATCATCTATATTTTCTGAGGTTAAGGACCAATAGTTTGGCCCATATAAAGAGAGGATTATCTCAGCATGGATGGACAAAATGGTGCATTACGGTACTCATACAGCTAATCAGTAAGTGAGTATCCTTGTTTCTATATATATACATTACTATTTTTTCAAATCTTATATTGCTTATAGTGTGTTACTAGATAGGATTGAAGATACATGTACACTATTAAAAGGGTTCATCAGCAACTCCACTAAACGGTTCAATACGCTATAGACTAAACTGCATTTGTTGAGATAGTTATAAGTCATGGAACTAAAGAAGTCTTTCGAAGAATCACAAACTTTTAGCATGCATTATGTTGATTGTACATAAGAGAATAAAAATTTTGAAGAAAAAGTCTCACAACATACACTTAATCTAATTGTCAAAGAGATGAGGAGTGTAGAAATAGTAGGGACTAATCCCAATTTATGTTGATATACATTGCGACAATCACATAAATTATCATGTACTCATGAGATCAGTATACTTTTCAAGAGTGGTGAGAGTCTTTTACTTTCTTCAATTGATGCATCCTCTAAGAAGTTTTTACATGAAAGTAGATTGACCATTCTCACTTGAGTATGAAGATGAGGAACAAATAAAAGTAACTAAGATAACATTATCCACCAACCAATGACTCATCCTAATATACAAAAACGAAGTAAGTTGGTTGACTTAGTAAACAAACATTTCCAACCTCATTGGTTGACTTAGTAGATGAACATTTTAAACCTCATCACACTACAATACAGGAGTCACCTCTTTGGCGTCTGTAAACATGAAAATTTTCACTTCTAGCTTTGAAGTCGGAAATGAACCTTTTCGTATCTACATCGTTTCGAAGGGCGTACCAGCTAGCTTGCTCAAGCAAGCGAAGATTTTGAAATATCTGACTTTTTGAGGCAATTGTGAGCAAGCGGGATCTTTTCGCTTTAAACCTTCTTGAACCGATGCTCAAGGGTCAGTTTAAGCGCTTATAGACTTTGATAAAACAATTTGGACTCTTTAAAAGAGACAAGTGTTTTAAAAAACTCGAGTTATGCCTATGTTTGCAAGTTTTTATATACGGGGGTTGTATGATTCCAAGTCTTTGAGTTTTAGCTATTTAGGCCGGATATGTGTGTGCACAAGTGGCCTAATTTCAGCATGTTTGAGCATGGATTTGGGGCTTCTTTAAAAGCGCACGAATGCAAGGATGTACAAATATTTTTCAGGTTTTGAGATGATGATGTGAGCTAGGCTTGAACTTGAAAGCAACTCTAAGGCTCAATTGTGAGTGAGTGCTTTTGGTGTGTAAATGTAAATGACAACTCACACAACTTAAATTAAGCCCACCCGAAATGTAAGTGCATACACGACTTAAATGTAAAGTTACACAAAGGGAAATGCAACTCGACTAAATGTAAAACTCACACAGCTTGAAAGTATATAAGTATGTTATATCCTAAGAGCAACAAAGGCTCAAAATGTGCGTGAGAGTGTAGAGCAAAGGCTCGAGTGCTTTTGTGTGCAAGTGTAAAATTTAAATGACAAACTCACACGACTTTCACTAAAGTAAATACCCAAAGAGAAATATATACTTTAGCTTAAGAGTGGAAAGGCTCAATATGTGTGTAAGTGTGAAATTTAAATGACAAACTCACACGACTTAAATGTAACAACCCGAATTGAATTACAACTCACATAACTTTCACTAAAGTAAATACCCAAAGGGAAATATATACTTTAGCTTAAGAGCGAAAAGGCTCAATGTGTGTGCAATCGTGTGCAATTAAGAGCGGAAAGGCTCAAGTGCACGTGGGTGTTCCTTGTGTACGATTAAGAGCGATAAGGCTCTAGTGTGCATGTGTGACTTGTGTATCAAGCACGAATATTACATTTCGAGGGGAGACTACGCTTCATTATTACAACCCCATATCGAATTGAATTTAATTTCAAATGAGTAAGGTAAAAACCGAATTTAAACACTTACAAGTAGTCGGCTTTTCCTCTAAAATCTGCTCGGGTCCATCCACCTTGACAGCCTTGAGTTAGGTCTCCCTAGGTGGGCTTAGGCGTGAGAGTCTAGTCTTAGGGTGACTTGGGGGCAGCCGGGTGCTTGAGAGCTTAGGAGGGGCTGGGTTCGGCCACGGTGTCGGCTAAGGTAAGTGGTATGGTCCTAGGTAGGTCTAGGTCCTAGGTAGGTCACGGCAAAGGGGTGGTTGGGTGCTAGGGTGGCGCTAGGGAGTGTGGGGTGTAAAGCACTAGGAGCGAGAAATGGTCGGCACTAGGCGCGGGACATGGGAAGGTGCGGCTAGTGTGTTGTGGGAAGGCGCTAGGGCAGTGGAGTGGTGCGCGGGACAGTGGGGTGGCAGGTCGGCAAATGGGGCGTTGGTGTGGTGCTGCTAGGGGGATGAAGGGTGGTGTGGTGCGCGAGACTTAGGGAAGTCATGGCAGGGTGTGTTATGGCAGGCAGCAGGCACGCCGGGGCGTTGTAGGGAGTCAGGTGGTGCACAGGTGGGGGAGTGGTGTGATGCGAGAGTTGGGGCGGTCGGGGTGTGCTAGGTCTAGGTTTAGGCCAGTTAGAGAGTGGCTGGGAATCGGGTGAGGTAATGTGCGGCAGGTGGGTGAATGGGCAGGGGTCCGGCTAGGTTATGGCAAGGTGAGTGGGGTTGTGAAGTGAGTCGGTTTGGGGTATGTAGGCTAGGTTGGTTGGGTGTAGGGTGGTCCAACCAAGGGATATAAGGGAGTCAGTTTGGGGTAGGTAAGCTAGGTTGGGGGAGTTGGGGTTAGGTTTAGTGGCTAGGTTAGGTGAGTTGGGCGGCTAGGTTGAGAGACCTACCTCTTGGAGCAGGTCCACCTCGTGTAGTCCTTGGTCCACGCCTTTTTGCAGCCATCCTTCATGTTGGTTCAGCCCTAAGTTGAGTCTAGGTCCACACAAGGCTTGAACCCATATCCTTGATCAAGCCCACAAGGCTAACCCACTTGGACCAAAGTCAAGCCTACCAACCTTCTCTCTCCTACTTTATGGCCTCTCTTTCTCTCTCGAAGCCTCCCAATGGATTTCACGTGAACTTTTTATAGCCCCCCTCACCTCTATTTATAGGCAAGTGGTTAGGTCTTGGGTTTGGATCTTGGATTTGGATCTTAAGATCCAAATTCGATCCAAACACTATTTTGGCTCTAGATCTAGATATTTGGGTCTGGATCCAACCCAAATTTTTGTTTCTTCAGTCCTTTTTGCATTTCGAGATGGACAGTTTTCACGGGCCCTATCTTCCTCAGTGCTTCGTCTTGGGCTGGGTTTTTCCCAACCTTTTCGTCCAAACTCCTTATCACTTTCGTGACTCTGTTTCAGCTGATTTTTGATATTTCAAGTTTAGGCTTGGATTTCTAATGATTTGGTTGATGCTTTTGACTTTGTATTTCATGTTTCGGGCTTATAGACGCGCGAAAATCCCCGCCTCTCACCTTTTCAGGGCTCGGAGCGGATCCTCTCGTGTGTCTAAGGCCTTTTTATGCAAACAGGGCGTGCTAGCTAGCTTACCTAAGCTAGCGAAGATATATTTAACACTGACTTCTAATCGTGGCAACTGTGAGCAAGTGAGCTCTTGTCGTCGCAGACCTTCTTCCACCGGTGTGCAAGGGTCAGTCTGTACGCTTTGCAAAAAATCAAGTTTTGGGATAGAAAGCCTACGAAGCGGTTCGAGGTGTCTAATTCGGGTCTTTTAGATGCAATTGCATATTTTAGATCACGTGGATTTGTACGTGCCTAAGTCTTTCCTTTTATCCCTTTTCGGGCCACCTAGTTTGTGTGTTATGAACACTCCACTACATAGGCGAATTCGAGCGGGGCTTGCTTTGATGCAATATGTGTCCTACCTCGTGGTATGGCGTAGATGCAATGCAAACTCACGCTACTCCAAAGGGAAAACCCGAATGTAAAGACAATACTGAAGGGAAATGACTTGAAATATAAATGCCGAAGGGAGATATGTATATAGAGTATGTATATGAGCCCTTACTCGGGTCTTGCAAATAAGAGCGAAGGCTCAATGTGGGTGCGTGCTTGAATGGAAAGACTTACACACACGACATGAAATTAAACCCAAATATAAATTGCAGTATGGCCTTAACTAAGGTCTTGGGAATAAGAGCGAAAGCTCAATGTGTGTGAGTGCTTGAATTGAAGTACTACGCACACGACATGAAATTAAACCCAAATATAACTGCAATAGGCCTTAACTAAGGTCTTGGGAGTAAGAGCGAAAGCTCAATGTGTGTGAGAGTGCTTGAATTGAAAGACTTACACACGCGACATGAAATGAAACCCAAATAGTATAGGTCGGCCCTTACTTGGGTCTTTCAAATAAGAGTGAAGGCTCAATGTGTGTGAGAGTGCTTGAATTGAAAGACTTACACACACGACATGAAATGAAACCCAAATAGTATAGGTCGGCCCTTACTTGGGTCTTTCAAATAAGAGCGAAGGCTCAATGTGTGTGAGAGTGCTTGAATTGAAAGACAACACACCCAACTTAAGCAAAACCCTACAAAAATGAAAGTATATGTATATACTTATGTATTAGGGGCTGATTAGGCTCGTGTGTATTCAAAATCGTGCACAACTAAGAGAGTGCACGTGTGTGGGTGTGCCAAGCCACGTTATTACAAGCGGGGGGAGACTATGCTCCGTTATTACAACCCCGTATCGAATTGAATCTCAAGCAAGTATACAACTAAAGACCGAGTTAGGCACTTACTAGTAGCTGGTCCGTAGATGCCTTGCTTGAGCGTGGGCTTGGCCTTTGCCTTGGGCTGCAAAAGGGAGCTCCGCGAGGTTGAGCGACAAGGGGTGCTGGTCAGGTGCTTTGAAGGTGGTCGGCTGCAAGCAAGGGTGTCGCCTTGACGTGTGGGATTAAAGCGGCTAAGGTGACTATATAGGGTCACTAAGAGAGGATATAGTGTTAGGGAGTATGGCCCTAAGGGGAGCCTAAGGGAAGATCTAATGGAGCACCTAGGAGAAAGGAGGTGGCTGGCCGAATGGAAGGGACAGTCGGTTGGAGTGGCCGACTAGGGGAATTTGGTGGTGGCGGGCTGCTAGGATGGCTATGGGTGGAGTATGGGAAGGAAGCTAGCTAGGTGATGGGGCTAGGTAGTAGTGGGTGTAAGGGAGTGCTATGGGCAGGTCTTAGGGAGTCGGATAGGGTGGCCGGGTGTAGCTAGGGTGGTTAGGTAGTGGCGGGTAGTTAGGGTGACTAAGGCTTGGCCGAGTGGGAGTGGTGGCGGCAAGTGGCTGATATTAGGGTAAGGTGGTGGTATGGTGGGTGGCTGGGAGTGGAGAAGGAGCTAGGTGGAATGTGGGGTACTAACCGGATGAAGAGACGGTGGCGGATGGAAGGGGAGCAGCCGGGTGTGGTGGAGGAGGTGGTTCGGTTGGATGAAAAGGATGGCGACGGGTGTGGTGGAGCAGGTGGAGCACGATGGTGGCTGGTGGTGGTGCAGGTGGAAGGCCTGGCTGGACGTGGATGAAGTGGCTGGGTTCGGTTGGGCTGGACCAAGGTGAGAGAGGATGGGAAGGGAGAGGTTCTAGATAGGAAACCCGCCCCCAAGGGGGGGGGGGGGTTTATATAGGGATGGGTATGTCGGTTAGGGCTGGGTTTGGGGTAGTGGTTAGGTGGTTTAGGTAGGGTGGTATGAAGATAAGGTGGGCTGGAAATGGTAGGGCCAGATATTTTAAATACAAGTGGTTTGGGTAGGTTGTGGGCTAGGGGTGGTTTAGGGTTTGGTTAGGTGGGTGGGTTCTAGGGTGAGGTTTAGTGAGCTAGGTTAGGTGATTAGGCTAGGTTTAGGGAATGATTAGGGAAGTGGGTTAGGTGATTAGGTTGGGATTAGGACGGGATTAGGGAAGTGGGTTAGGTGATTAGGCTCAGATTAGGGGTGGATTAGGGTGGAAGGCTAGGATTAGGTATTTTGGGTTAGGTTTAGGTGAAAGAGCTCCCTTTGCATGGCCCATAGACCTTAACCACATCATGTTGGTGCAGCCCTAGGTTAGGTTTTGGCTAATTACAAGCTTAAACCCACTCAATTAGGCTAACCCACATGATTAACCCCAAACTTGACACACAAGTCAAGCTTAATTACAACACACTTGATCTTATCCACCCCCACTCTCTCTCATGCCCATGATCCCACGTGAAATTCAAGTGGGCCCCACCTCCATTTATGAGAAGGTGATGTGGGCCATGGATATGGATATTGGATTGGATTTTTGGATCCAAATCCAAATCCAAGTCCACATATGGGTTTGGATTGGGATCTGGATATATATAGTCCACATCCGATCCAAACTAAACTCTGACTCCTTTGAGCTGTGTTCGAAACAGACGATTTGTGCGGGGTCTGATAGCATCAGCACTCCGTCTGCGTTGGGTCTTCGCCAACATGATCGTCCGCCTCCGTTTCTGCCTTCCGGAGATGACTTCAAATGACATTTTGATAATAACAGGGTCTTTGACGTTCGAGATCGTGGGGGTATGGATTTGATACGAGAGTTGCTATGCCGGGCTCGACATGTGCTCCGATTCCGGGCTCTCTTTGACTTCGCTGGTCCTGTCTTGATTAGGCCAAGCTGCTTTGGGGTTTCAAAACGTGTTTTAAAAGGTTTTCAAAAGCCATATTATATATTTTTGAAATATGAAGTTTAAAACATATATACAGGGTTGTCTTGAAGGCTCCCAGGTTTCCAGACTCAAAATGGCCCTTTGGGGCTGCTTGTATAAAACTAGGTTTGTTTAAGAAATTCGTGGGATTTCGGGGTGTTTACAGGGCTTAAAGTCTGCTTCTAGCCTGCGCTATCGTTTTGCTTTTGATCCTGCTTTTATCAGGCCAGGATGACTTCTGGACTTTTGGATTTGCTTTTGGAGCTGCTTTTGATCAGGCTCCACCTGTTGGATTTGGCTTTTTTACAAAATGGGGACTTAGCCCGAGTTTAAGAAATTCATATTTCGAACGGTTTTCAAAAGAAGTTTAAAGCTCTTGGAACTCCTCGGTTTTCGAAAACTCAAAATTTGGTTTTGAAATGGATTTTCAAACCAGGTGTTTGTTTTGGAAAATCATTTGATTTTTAGGTGTTTACAGATGCCCCTCTTTGGTATTATCTAAATTTATTTAGATAATGTTAAAGAAGACAACACCCCTGTTTTCTTTCTCCCTAGATTCGTTCTCGAGAATATGGATCCTCCCATTTTTTAGAAAAACTTTTTTTTTTGTGCCCGATAAGAGGGGATTTTTGCCAAAAGGGACTTTACCTAATGCAGTTCTAGTCCTAATTGGGATCGTGTAGATGTCCATGCGTGCACATATGAGTAAATGACATGGAATGATATGCTATAAAGTATGGTTTTCTAGAGACTTAATGGAATGGTCGAACGTGGGAGTCGTATGAAGACCTGTTGCACCAAGTGAGCTGGTCTTATGTTGCTCGATGTTCGGAGCTTTTCTCAATTCGTTTGAGAGAGGGAAACACTTTTAGCTTCAATCCTAAGAATTTTCAGCTTCTCGTGTTTCCCTTTACTTGAGTCTTAACACTCGCTAATCTAGCAGAGGTTTTATAAGAAAAAATCAAGTAACATTTCAAAATTTCTACGCCTTACCCAACAACGTCTAATTCTCAAACAAAATGAGATTCAAGTAAGCAAATCCTACTTTTACTTTAGGACTCCTCGAAACGAATCTTTCTTCACTTGGGATAAGTCACAGGGATGGGAAAAGAGTTACCACGGTCCCTTCTGGAGCGTCCCGTGGTTTGAGGCAAAGAGGCGGAAAACTGCTCTTTTGAGCTTTTGGCTACTTTTTTTTTTCATAGAGGGTCTGCCTTTGGGAGTATTTTTTCTTTGTTCCCTCTTTTCCATAGAAGAAACGATTTTTCCTTTTCAATTCAGCTTTCTTTTGGAAAGAGACTCTTGTAGGTATTTCCCTTTTCGCTTTTTGCTAAGTTTTCCTTTTTGGGGAAGAGAAGAGAAGAGGGGAAGGACTTATCCCAATGATCTACTCCATTCATCCAGATCAGCCTATTTAGAAATAGCATGTACTACTTGCAAGTATTTTGCTATTTTGAACCAGGCCTTCCTTTGTAAGATGAAGAATTTTGAAATGTAACCCATTTGTTTTTGAAAACTCTGCTTTTTTGCAAGCATCGATTCCCTCATTTAGGGTCGCACGATCTACTTTGATCCTCACTCACGAAGTTTCCAAGGAGATTTTCTCAAAATATTTTCGCAATAAGATTTAGCTTAGACCCTACACAAAGTATTTTTTCAAATATTGGGCATTCATAGGGTCTGCTAAATTCCTACCCTCAACATCGACTAACTAATATGCATTCTTCGTTGTGGTTCCACGTACAACATAAGGACCATCCCACTTGGGCCGCCACTTTCCAAGTGGATGTGGGCCACGATGGTGGATGATTTTCAATACAAGGTCTCCCACTTTGAAGTGGCGAGGCTTCATATGCTTTTCGTAATGTCGGGCTATCCTTTGCCGATATGCATGTGCATGATCCATAGCAAGGAGCCTTCTTTCATCTAATAAATCAAGCTCGGCCATTGTAGCATACTGAAGCGTCTTTAGGGGGAGGTCGAGTGCAAGTGATGTATGGAATGAATGTAATTTGGTATGAATGGGGAGAATGACATTTGTGCCATAGACCAACTCAAATGGCGTGGCATTTGTGGGAGTTCGGATGGAAGTCCTATAAGCCCATAAGGCTTCATCCAGCTTCTCATGCCACATCCTACCCTTCTCTAAAGTTTTCTCAATAATGCTAATGAGAGTTTTGTTCGTGACTTCGGCTTGGCCATTGCCTTGAGGGTAGTAAGGCGATGAGAAGTGGTGAGTTATGCCATACGTGTTACATAACTTGACCATCTTCTCGTTTTTCAATGGGGTGCCATTATCGGACACGAGATCTCTTGGAACTCCAAATCGAGCCAAGATGTTTTTCCTAATGAAAGCCACCACATGTTGCCCCTGGACATTGGTCAGGGAGGGGGCTTCGACCCACTTAGAAAAATACTCAGTGGCTGCTAAAATGAACCTATGTCCATTCGAAGCCTTTGGAAAAATTGGTCCTATAATATCAAACGCCCACATGGTGAATGGCCAGGGGCTGACTACGGAATGCAATGATGATGAAAGGATATGAATGGTGTGCTCAAGTACTCGACATGGATGACACTTCCTAACATAATCGTGGCAATCCCGCTTTAGAGTGGACCAAAAGTAACCGGCTCTAAGAATTTTCATTGCCATCAAGTTTGCATTTACATGCCCTCCACATTCTCCATCGTGGAATTCATGCATTATTATCCTAGCCTCCTCAAGGTCTACACACCTCAATAAGATGCCAGTAAAACTCTTTTTATAAAGAATCCCTCCCAAAATCATGTATTGGGTTGAAATCTTTCGAATAAAAGCTTTGTCTTTAGATGAAGCGAATTCTGAAAATCCTTCGTTTTCTAAGAAATCTTTAATATCTTGAAACCAAGGTTTTTCAATAGAAGTTTGGTTGTTTTGACAAATCTCCAAATTGTGAATGGATGGAATGGGTGCGTGCCATATTTCTAAGGATCGAGTTCCCAAGGTGGGATCGACCCTTAGGGTTGAGCCTAAGGATGAGAGGGTATCGGCTATGCCATTGTCCTCTCTTCCTACGTGTGTGAGTGTATACGATTGGAACGACTCGACCAGTTTCGTGGCCAATTCGTGGTATGGAAGAAGTTTTTCATTTTTGACTTGCCAAATTTTCAACACTTGGTTTATGACAAGTAAAGAATCTCTAAAGACTTCAATGCATGATGCCCCTAGAGTTTTTGAAATTTTCAAGCCTTGTATGAGTGCTTCATACTCGACTGTATTGTTAGAACATTCGAAATCTAGGTGAATAGCAATGGGGATTTCTCTCTTTTTAGGGGTTATGAGGATGATTCCCGCACCAGCCCCTCTTTGGTTTCATGCCCCATCGAATTGCATCTTCCACACTTGGTTTTCATTTAAGCAGTTTGCCATAATATGGTTTTGAAATTGATTCTGAAAGATGCCCTCGTCAGGCATTTCATCAAGTGTGGGATATGAATCCTCTAAGGGGAAATCAGTCACATAGTCAACTAGGGCTTGCCCCTTAATGGAGGTTTGATGGTGGAATTATAAGGTCATATTCCATCAAGAGGAGCTGCCATTTACCCAGCCTACCCGTGAGGATAGGTTTTTCAAATAAGTGCTTGATTGGATCAAGCCTAGACACTATCCAAATCTCATGATCTAGGAAGTAATGTCGAAATTTCTGGTAGGCCCATACCAAGGCCAAGCACATTTTCTGCATGGCTTGATAGTTTCTTTCATAAGCTAATAGAGTTTTCGAAATATAGTAAATAGCATACTCTTTGTGGGTATCATCCTCATACTGAGCTAATAAAGCACCCAAGGCATTCGTATGCACAGAAATGTAAAGTAAAAGCAGTTTTCCTTACTTTGGAGGGTTTAAAACCAGAGGATTAACCAAATACGCTTTTAATATTTCGAAAGCTTTTTGGCAATCGTCGTCCCATACAAATTTCACTCCTTTTCTCAAAAGTTTGTTGAAGGGTTCGCATCTCGTTGCGAGGTTTGAAATAAACCTTCTAATCGATTGGAGGAGACCTTGGAGGCTTCGAATTTGAGTTAAATTGGAGGGTGGAGACATATCTATGATGGCTCGACACTTAGAGGAGTCGACTTCAATGCCCCTTTGGCTTACCATAAAACCTAAAAGCTTGCCGGATTCTACTCCGAAGATGCACTTTTGAGGGTTTAGTTTCACCTTATAAAGCCTCAGTCTTTCGAAAACTTTTTACAAAGATTTGATGTGTGTGCATCGGGTTTTTTATTTCACCAAGAGATCATCCACATACACTTCTAAAAGCTCATGAATTTGATCGTAAAAGATCGTAGTCATAGCTCTTTGGTATGTGGCCCTGACGTTTTTCAAACCAAAGGGCATGACTGTGTAGCAGTACGTGCTCCAGGGTATGGTAAAAGCAGTTTTAGCCTGTTCTCTTGGGGCTAACTTGATTTGATTATAATCCGAGTAGCCATCCATAAAGGAAAACATTTCATGATTTGCAGTGCTATCGACTATCAAATCAATGTTTGGCAAAGGAAAGTTATCCTTTGGAGTAGCTTTGTTCAGATTTCTGAAATCAATGCAAATTCGAATTTTCTCATTAGATTTTCGAACTACAACAATGTTTGAAAGCCAATCAGAATACGCAATGGGTTTTATAAAACTAGCTTTAAGCAGATCTTCTAAACCCTCTTTCACTTGAGAGTATACGTTCGGATGAATCTTTCTAAGCTTTTGTTTTATGGGTTTTGAATCTAAATCTAGGAGAAGACAATGTTCTACAATTTTTTTGTCTAGACCCAGCATGTCTTCGTATGTCCATGCAAAAACGTCTATGTAGGCTTTCAGAAATGCAATGAATGATGCTTTTTCATGCTCATGCAAACATGTGCCTATCTTAACACATTTTGGTTTTGCTTAACTCCCTAAGTCGATTTCTATGAAATCACCTCCTACAGAATTCGAAGATTTTTCCAAATCGAGAATTTTGTTAAACTCGAGAAGCTCGGAGGTTTGATCCTCCTTAGGGAGAAAGAGATCCTCCTCCGTGCTTTGATCATTGTCAAGAATTTTAAATCCTAAGAAATTTGGATTTGATGTATGGTTTTTATAAACACCTGGTTTTAGTTTTGGAATTTCTATAGGTTTTGAAGATTTTGGTCCTTTTATGAAGACGATTTTTTCTTCAAAATCCTTGGTTTTTTCCAAATTTCTACCAGGAGCTGATATGTACATGATTTTTTTGGTATTTTCACAATTTTTCAATATTTTTGGGTTTTTACAAATTTGTAATTTTTTTGGCTTTTTGTTTAAAGAGGGGTCTTCCATCACACCTACAAAGAAAACGCCACGAATTAGTCTTTAAACAAGAGATAACCGTAGATCTCGGTTTTAGTAGGCTCCAGGGCACCCTTAACCCAAGTAGCCGTAGGTGGTGGCTCTGGTGGTATGGTGGAATATAGCCTATCCCATACCTATTTAGATTTGGATTTGGAAAGACAGGCTCTAGATGCCCATTATTTTTGTTCCCTAAACTCTGGTAGGGCATGTAGCCCATGTTGAGTAGGATGTTCCAAGGTTTTTTTATTTTAGAAAACTCTTTGTATAAAGGATGACCTTGGAACTTGCTGTCATCCATGGCATACTCGAAGGGTTTTCTTTTTAGGGATTTTGGAAATACAGGGAGTTTGGATTTGCCTAGGATAGTCACAACTTTTGGGCCAACTTTGGGCTGCCCCTTGACGTACACGACCATCTTAGGGCTTTGGGGGACGAACTTGTATGATTCGTCCATGGATTTGACGGGGTTGGCCCCGTAGGCCTTTTCACTTTACAAGCAAGGGAAGTTTTGAACTCCCCTTAGTTATGGGTGACTTTCGCCTAAGATTACCATGATTTCATTCTTGTGGGGGATTTTTACACATCTATGTAATGTGGATAGCACAACACGAAGGCTATGTATCCAGGGTCTTCCCAGAAGTAGGTTGTAGTGGGGTGTATGTCTAAGACATGAAACACCCCTACGTTGGTTATTCTCCCAATTTCCAAGGGTAACTCTATGGCTCCCAAAAGTTTGGATGCATTCCCATCATACCTAGTCATAATGATGGAGCTTCGATTTACGGAAGTTAAGGTGACTCTAATTTGACATGCCACGTGTAATGGAAGGATGTTAAGACCTCCTCCTCCATCAACTAAGCACCTACCTAGAGGATGGTGATTTAATACCACCTCGATATGTAGGGTTTGGTTGTGGGTTTCATATGGTCTTTCGATTTCATCTTCCGAAAACACAATTAGTATTTTTGCACACATGGGTGCAACTACGAATGACAAGGACTGAGGAGTTATACTCGAGTTAACCTTGGCTCTCTCTAAGATTTTTTCTAAAACTAGTCTATGCCTAGGTGAGGTTTGTATCAACTCTAGGATGGACATGTTTATCGGGATCTTAGAAAGATAATTTTCAAAATCATATGAGGTTAAAACATTTTTACCTTTGTCCGTGATTTGCAAAACCTTAGGAATGCATGCTTTTGAAGGGTCGGGAACACTGACCACTTTTTTGGCAGATTTTTGTAAATGTTGGGGTTGATAGATCCTCCTAGACCTAGTCACCTCCCCTAAACTTTGCCTAAGGCTCACTCCTAAGTTGGCTCTATTTGTGTGTTTTGGAGCACCCAAAATTTTTAAGACGGCCCTAGCTGGGGGCGGGACTCTAAGCGCTCCCCGGATCACTACTTGGGTGACTTTCTTATAAATGATGAGAGATGGTGGACAAGTAGTGAAGCCAGAATATGATGTATGCACAAAACCTTTAGAGGTTGCGAAAGTGCATACCTCTTTTCCCTTCCCACTGGTACTTGCGTGATTGGGGAAGGGTTCTTTGAGCACGGCTTCGGCAGGCTCAGGTTCTTTAGTGACCTGTAGCCGGCCCTACTCTATCAAGTTTTCAATTTTGTTTAAAAGGGAAAAGTATTTGTTCATATCATGGCCTTTTAGTCGAAAATACTTGCAATATCGGTTCAAAAACCTCCCTTTTGGCGGGGTCCCCTCAGGAATTTCCAGGAGTATCACCAAGCCTTGGGTGAGTAGGAAGTCTAGGACCTCCGAGACAAGTTGTCCCAGCGGGGTATACTCCCGTTTTTCAAAGTTTTTTTGAAATTTTTCATTTTTTTCATTTTTTTGGTGTTCGAGTTTTTTTGAAGTGTTCGTCGGGCTTGACTCCACTCGGACATTTGTAATCCTTTAAGGTTTTGCCCCTTTGTCCGTCATGGGTGGCCCGTAAGTTTTGAGTTTTTCAAATCTGGTTTTGGGAAGTATTTTTCCCTTCCACAAGTCGTCATAGACTCCCTTTTTTAGGTTGGTTTCAAATAAGGAAGCCTTCTTTATTAACTTATGAAAGGTATATATTTCATGCAATGGAAGAAGAGCTTTGATCTCCGTTTTAAAATTTTCAAGGATGAGCATGATTGCGCATCCTTCGGAGATTGGCTCTTTTATTTGCCCTAGGAGGGACCTCCATCGAACGATGAACGCATGTACGTCCTCGTTCGAAGCTTATTTTGTGTCCCTCAAAGTGTTCAAAGTGGGCGTTACTTCCACGTTGTGCGAAAATCTTTGCATAAAGCTGTTTGCTAACTCTTCAAAAGTAGCAAACTAGCTTAAGTCGTAGGAAGCAAGCCATTTTGAAGCAGTCCCCTTGAGGGAAAGGGGGAACCAATAAATCCATTTCGCAGAGTCCCTTTTCTTCTTATGGGCTCTGTATGAAAAGAGTTGCAAGTGGGATCTAGGATCCCCCGTGCCATCGTACCGATGAAAATTCGGTATGTTGTCGTCGATGTCTGTTTCATAATCAGAAGGAAGGAAGTTAGACAGGGCGTACGATTTCTTTTTCTTGTTTTGCCCCCTCAACAGTTGTTGAAGGGCTTTGCAATCCTTCAGTGTGAAGGAATCGTGGTATTGGTCCCCCTCCATTGCAGAGGTTTCCATGGGTTTTCTTGTCTTGCTGTTCTTTTCTTGGTTGTGGTAGGTTCGCCATGTGATGAACAAGAGTCGGCCGCCTCAACCTCTTGGCTAAGGGCGTCGATTCTTGCGTCTATTTTAGCCTCGAATTCCCTACGCAAGTTTTCTAACTCTTTTTTTTACACTTTAATTGAGATTTTGAAATCTTTTTGGAAAGGGAACTTGACGAGCGCGAGGCCCAGCGAGTCACTTCGTTAGAGCCTGAACTAGACATAACTGAAAAAGTTTTAAAATCCTACACATGCAAATAGGCGAAAAATTTTAAACACTTTTGAAAAAAAATTCGCAGAGTTTTTCTTGTTTTATCAATGTTTTTAAGCCCGGGTCCCACTGGGCATGCCAAACCTATAAATATAAAAATTTCCACTTCTAGTTTTGAAGCCAGAAATGAACCTTTTCGTATCTACATCATTTCTAAGGGTGTGCCAGCTAGCTTGCTCAAGCTAGCGAAGATTTTGAAATATCTGACTTTTTGAGGCAATTGTGAGCAAGCGGAATATTTTCGCTTTAAACCTTCTTAAACCGATGCTCAATGGTCAGTTTAAGCACTTATAGACTTTGATAAAACAATTTGGACTCTTTAAAAGAGACAAGTGTTTTAAAAAACTCGAGTTATGCCTATGTTTGCAAGTTTTTATATACGGGGGCTGTATGATTCAAAGTCTTTGAGTTTTAGCTATTTAGGCTGGATATGTGTGTGCACAAGTGGCCTAATTTTAGCATATTTGAGCATGGATTCGGGGCTTCTTTGAAAGCGCACGAATGCAAGGATGCACAAATTTTTTTGGGTTTTGAGATGATGATGTGAGCTAGGCTCGAATTTGAAAGCAACTCTCACAACTTAATTTAAATACCCGAAATATAAAGCAACTCACACGACTTGAATGTAAATTGTAAAATTGAAATATACTTATATCTTAAGAGCGGAAAGGTTCAATTGTGAGTGAGTGTGCTTCGTGTATAAATGGAAAAGACAACTCACACGACTTGAATTGAACTTGCCGAAATTGAAATATAAGTATATAGTAAGAGCGGAAAGGCTCAATTGTGAGTGAGTGCTTTTGGTGTGTAAATGTAAATGACAACTCACACAACTTAAATTAAGCCCACCCGGAATGTAAGTGCATACACGACTTAAATGTAAAGTTACACAAAGAGAAATGCAACTCGACTTAATGTAAAACTCACACAGCTTGAAAGTATATAAGTATGTTATATCCTAAGAGCAACAAAGGCTCAAAATGTGTGTGAGAGTGTAGAGCAAAGGCTCGAGTGCTTTTGTGTGCAAGTGTGAAATTTAAATGACAAACTCACACGGCTTTTACTAAAGTAAATACCCAAAGGAAAATATATACTTTAGCTTAAGAGCGGAAAGGCTCAATGTGTGTGTAAGTGTGAAATTTAAATGACAAACTCACATGACTTAAATGTAACAACCCGAATTGAATTACAACTCACACAGCTTTCACTAAAGTAAATACCCAAAGGGAAATATATACTTTAGCTTAAGAGCGAAAAGGCTCAATGTGTGTGCAATCGTGTGCAATTAAGATCAGAAAGGCTCAAGTGCACGTGAGTGTTCCTTGTATACGATTAAGAGTGATAAGGCTCAAGTGTGCATGTGTGGCTTGTGTATCAAGCACGAATATTACATTTCGAGGGGAGACTACGCTTCATTATTACAACCCCGTATCGAATTGAATTTAATTTCAAATGAGTAAGGTAAAAACCGAATTTAAACACTTACAAGTGGTCGGCTTTTCCTCTCAAATATGCTCGGGTTCGTCCACCTTAACAGTCTTGAGTTAGGTCTCCCTAGGTGGGTTTAGGCATGAGAGTTTAGGCTTAGGGTGACTTGGGTGCAGCCGGGCGCTTGAGAGCTTAGGAGGGGTTGGGTTCGGCTAAGGTAAGTGGTATGGTCCTAGGTAGGTCTAGGTCCTAGGTAGGTCACGGCAAAGGGGTGGTTGGGTGCTTGGGTGGCGCTAGGGAGTGTGGGGTGTAAAGCACTAGGCGCGGGAAATGGCCGGTGCTAAGTGCGGGACATGGGAAGGTACGGTTGGTGTGTTGTGGGAAGGCGTTAGGGCAGTGGAGTGGTGCACGGGATAGTGGGGTGGTAGGTCGGCAAGTGGGGCGTTGGTGTGGTGCTGCTAGGGGGATGAAGGGTGGTGTGGTGCGCGGGACTTAGGGAAGTCACAGCAGGGTGTGTTGTGGCAGGCGGCAGGCACGTCTGGGCGTTGTAGGGAGCCGGGTGGTGCACAGGTGGGGGAGTGGTGTGGTGTGAGAGTTGGGGCAGTCGAGGTGTGCTAGGTCTAGGTTTAGGCCTGTTAGAGAGTGGTTGGGAATCAGGTGAGGTAATGTGCGGCAGGTGGGTGAATGGGCAGGGGTCCGGCTAGGTTATGGCAAGGTGAGTGGGGTTGTGAAGTGAGTCGGTTTGGGGTATGTAGGCTAGGTCGGTTAGGTGTAGGGTGGTCCAGCCAAGGGACATAAGGGAGTCAGTTTGGGGCAGGTAGGCTAGGTTGGGGGAGTTGGGGTTAGGTTTAGTGGCTAGGTTAGGTGAGTTGGGCGGCTAGGTTGGGCTTAGGTTGAGAGACCTACCTCTTGGAGTTGGTCCACCTCGTGTAGCCCTTGGTCCACGCCTTTTTGCAGCCATCCTTCATGTTGGTGCAGCCCTAGGTTAGTCTAGGTCCATACAAGGATTGAACCCACACCCTTTATCAAGCCCACAAGGCTAGCCCACTTGGACCTAAGTCAAGCCTACCAACCTTCTCTCTCCTACTTTATGGCCTCTCTTTCTCTCTCGAAGCCTCCCAATGGATTTCACGTGAACTTTTTATGCCCCCCTCACTTCTATTTATAGGCAAGGGGTTGGATCTTGGATTTGGATCTTGAGATCCAAATCTGATCAAACACTATTTTGGGTAAGGATCTGGATATTTGGGTCCAGATCTAATCCAAATTTTTGTTTCTTCAGTCCTTCTTGGCGTTTTGAGATAGATAATTTTCGCAGGCCCTGGCTTCCTTAGTACTCCGTCTTGGGCTAGGTTTTTCCCAACCTTTTCGTCCGAACTCCTTCTCACCTTTGGGACTCTGTTTCGGCTGATTTTTTATATTTCAAGCTTTGGCTTGGATTTCTGATGATTTGGTTGATTCTTTTGTCTTTGTATTTCATGTTCCGAGCTTGAAGTCTACTTGTGGTCTGGGCTCTCCTTTTGCTTTTGATCCTGCTTTTATGAGGTCGGGCTGACTTTTGGGCTTTTGGACTTGCTTCTAGAGCTACTTTTGATCAGGCTTCACCTGTTGGATTTGGCTTTTTTACAAAATGGGGACTTGGCCCAAGTTTAAGAAATTTATATTTCGAACGGGTTTTCAAAAGAAGTTTAAAGCTCTTGGAACTCCTGGGTTTTCGAAAACTCAAAATTTGGTTTTGAAATGGATTTTCAAACCAGGTGTTTGTTTTGGAAAACCATTTGATTTTAGGGTGTTTACAGTGTTTTAAAGGCAAACCTTTTAATAAATCTATTAAAATGTTGTTGTCTTCATGGGAGCATGTAAAGAGGAGTGTTACTCGAGAAAATGTCAATGAGGGTCGAGAACATGAGCATGATCGAGTGCATGAAGTATCTCCTAGATGTGATGTTTCTTCTTTTGATCTTATATCTTATGTTGCACAAGATTTCATGTATCCACTTATTGATATATCTTGTGGGCAAAAGACTACTAGAAAGTTAGATTTTAGAAAATACAACAAGATAAAGATACCTTGATTTATGAGTTCGTATGTTAATAGATGGGTGAATGTCCTTGGAGATGGTAACTGTGGATACCACATTATTGGATAACTTTTAGGAGAGGGTGAAACACGATGGCATGAAGTTTGTAGAGCATATTTTAGGGATATTGCATACATCGGGATATATATTTTATAATCTTTATAGAGGAGGGAGGTATCAACGTTGTTCTTTGATGTATACAAATTAAAAAGATAGTCAATATCCTTTCGAGCATTAGAAGTCAATGCATGAGTAGTCATGGTGTGGAACGTTGTATTAGTATATATCTTCAAGGTTGGTTAACAATGTTCCTTTCATTATTGACAGATGATGGCCAATTACCCATAAGACGTGTGTGGTATATGTGTTATGATGAGTTGGCACAACATTTTTTTGTGTTAAGTTGGTTGCATTTATTTTGTTTGTATTTTCTACAGATACATATGTTAGATGGGCCCTAATGCTCTCTATACATCCATCCTCAGAGTTCTACAAACATAGTAGTGTTATTGATTGGGATTTACTATTCCATGCGCATATTGCACATTATGTTGAACTAAGAGGATCGAGTGATGATAATGTATACAATGTAGATGATGATTAGCAACTTATGCATTATGTTGCATGTTTTTTCTATGTTTTAATTGTATATGTTGATTACCTACTTAATTATGTTCTTTTTATGTTTCGATTGTATATATTGATTACCTACTTAATTATATTCTTTCTATATTTCGATTGTATATATTTTTTGGCATGTGATGAAAGTGATAACTCGGTCGTTCAATATTTATATATGTGTATATATTTTGATAGAGAGAGATTGAGAATCATGAGAGAGGAGAAAAAACAAATATGGTTATTTACATACAACATATAATATACATACAACACAAAATAAGTACATGTATTCTTCATTATGGTCGATCATGAAGTCAATTATCATTTTTATACTCTTGCAACAATTGTTAAGAAGATATGTTACATCCAAATGTAAAGGCAATCGATGTGAGTATTCTATGATTGTTCATATCACGAGTCTCATCTTTTAAAAGACAACAACACACTGTAACAAAAGTAAAAAATGGGTGAATACTTGCAACAAAGAAAGTATAGAATAAAGAA
The DNA here is from genome assembly GCA_036023115.1 of Brasenia schreberi. Taxonomy (NCBI): domain Eukaryota; kingdom Viridiplantae; phylum Streptophyta; class Magnoliopsida; order Nymphaeales; family Cabombaceae; genus Brasenia; species Brasenia schreberi. The sequence goes on from JAYKKT010000090.1 coordinate 19,571,700, forward strand.
TAAATAAAATATTAATACATTACCTAATATGTCATTCATGATATTATGGTGTGACTCCCCGATGTAGGATAAAGGTGTTCATATCAATGCACATAATTTTCCAATAAGAATAAATGTGTCCATATAACATACAAACTCATATATGAATTATTATATTCATGTGGGTATACCACTTGCATACCAAGGTGTTGTGGTACAAGGCAATGTAAATTACGTGAGTGCCAATCTGCTTCTTGCGGATGATATTCCACTTTATATACATGTGGTTTTGTTGGCCTATGTGTTATAATCGGTCTTAATAATTCAATCAAAATCTATTGATAATGACCAAATTGACAAGTAATCGGTCTGACATATACAACTCTATAATATCTAAACACCAAATATATTTATGTTATAGGGACAAGTGATAGATAGCATCCATGTATCTATGTCATCAATAACGGTCCAAGTCATCTAAGAAAAAAGATGGTCATTATTATTTACATACCCCTTTTACTATATACACAACTCAATTTTCATAAATACCCAAAATACTCCCCCACAATGTTTTTTCTCTCCACTCCACAACAAATTTTGGTGATTTTTGCCCTTTCCTCTAGCAACTTATTTTTATCTAATTTCCATTCATTGACAAGTGATATATGATTTTGCAAGCAACTATCATCGATTAGTTACTTATGAACCTAGTTGGAATCAAATGAACCAGGAAACAAGAAGAATGGAAAAAGAAAGTGAAGAGACGATTGATTCACTCATTTTCTAGATTTTTCTTGAATTTGAAAGGTAGGTTTTTACGGAAATCATTGTATCTTCATTGTTTTACTTAAAATCTTTCAATTTTTTTAATGTTTGAAGATTATTTCCGATTTTGCATGAAACCAAAATGGGCGTTAGAACTACTGAAGGAAACATTGTATAGGTGTGTCTCTCCTATAAAGAGGGAGATGTGGTTATGTTGTATCTCCTTCCTTAAGGGGAACATGGTATAAGCATGTCTCTTTTAACTGAATAATGATTTATCTGATATTTTATATTCATGTTTTTATTATAGAATGTCAAACAACTTAAACAGAAGCACTTGTGATGGAAGTGATTTAGAGAAGATGATCAACGTACTTATCATGTGATGACTAAGGAGTGTGATAGTGATTTTAATGCACTGGACGATATATTTATTGATTGATTGGTATAAGAGGTAGATGATGAATTTGTTGATTGTGAGAGTGATGGGCTATACTATTCCCTTGTGTTTGTGACAATGTTTAAGAGTTGTAATAAACTTATTGATTATGTAAGACTAGTTGAGAGAAAGAATAATATTGTTATGGTTATTATTCATTTAAAGAGTAAAGGCGTAATAAGCAAGGTATAACTTGGGTGTGAAAAGAGTGACAAGTGTAGGCAAAATCAAAATATTGATGTTGAAAGTATTAGATGGATGAGCACTAAGAAGGTTGTCTACTCCTTCTTATTAAGATGAGAAGGTGGAGTACATGGATATTGGAATTTGTATTGTATGTAGTGAATGGAATAAATAGTCACCTTTTAGGGTTGTATCTCGAACGACATACTTTTGCTGGGAGATTGAGTAGCTATGAGTACAATGTAACAAGATTTTATACAAAGTTATTGCAAACTGAAACATATTTTAACGCATTTTAAGCTATTAGACATGGAAAATGTGAGCATGCTAACACAGATTTATAATATAAGGATGAAAATCAAGAAGGAAGATCGTGATTCTCGAAGTGTTTTACAACTACTATACAATTTAGAAATTAATCATTATCATACATGGCATCATATTTTTGATACACATACTTAGTAATTGTATTTTTGCATATTTGTTTCGTATATCTACTTCATGCATTTTCATGGGTATTATAATTTGACAATACATATAAGACAAATATGTGCCTTACTTTTGTGTAGTAAGGTTTATTAATAGTTTATATATTTTTTGTAGGTATAAGAAATATTTCCTTGAGGTTGTAAGGTTTATATCAACTAATAACAAAGTTTCCGTAGCTTTCGCTTTTATTAGTGTGAAAAGGTAAGAGAATTATGTTTAGGTGTTGAGGTGTGTGAGAGATGCATTCCAAAACAAATTTTATGTGTTATTTATAGTGATCATAATTTAGATTTGGTAAATACTATTTAAATAATTTATACAAATACAACATACTTTTGTATAAACGAGATGTAGTAAAAAACATTAAAACTTTCATCATAAAGTTAACAAGGAATAAAAACATGGTGAGTATATTAGTTGTAAGTTGGAGAAGATCATCCACTCATTAGATAACTACAATCTATAAGGATGCATTATAGGTAATGAAATGAAAGTAGAAAAAAATTCGCTTTACTCTTATACATTAAAGAGCAGTTGTTGGATTCATATAATGAGATAACTGTCTTGGTATGGATAAATAGAGTGTTCATTATTGTATTTATATGACTAATAGGAATATTAATTTGGTTTTCAATATATTTATAGTTCTTTAAATGTGTAATGATTATACATCCATATTTTTGAGGGTGTAAAGTGCACTTTCAATGTTTAGAGGGCTCATTGGTACCTTAATTAGTAGATTTAATACAATTTCAAAACTATTACATTCATTGATAGAGTTATAGATTTAAGAATTGAAAAAGTCATTAAAGTAATCAAGAATTTTGATCATGCATTATATTGATGTGACAAAAGATCTTATTATGAACATTTAGAATATAAAAGAGTATAATTGTGGTGATTATAGGTTCATATATTTGAACATATCGTTATAACTTACAATGTTCACATGGTTTACCTTTTGCATACGAGTTCAACCTTGTACTTAAATGTAGTTATTCGATAGAATTGTTAACTATCGATCCATTAGAAGAAGCTAGATATTGAGGAGGATACCATATGTATTGACGATTAAGGAGATGATGTAGGAACATCTATAAACACTGTTTGTAGTAAGTTATGAAATCATCTACAACACGATAAATTTGTTAAGATGTTTGATAAGGAATTGAGTCATGAGTACACTAGCCTATATAAACTACTAATTTGTCATCCTAAAGGGTAATCTCTCCTGTTAGGGCACATACACGAAGCATATCAAACTTCATACTTCTAGACATCATCTGTGCTTTCACTTCATCGTAATCCATGCCTATCAATTCAACCATAATATTAATCTTAATCGCCTCCATCACATGTGTGAAAGCTATAAGGTGACCGCCGAGAAGAAAGCCTAAAATCTCATGGACATTATAGAGAGTGATAGTTATTTCATCCCACAACATATGAAAGATGTTAGTGTCAGGTTGTCATTTCTCAATAAAAGTAGTGAGCAAGGGCTGATCAAAAGTCTAGAACAAAACCCCTCCCCAACTCAGATAACTTAGACCCCTGTACAATATCCTGCCAACTACCTAGTACTACGACTTTTCGTAGAAATGATCACTCAATCAAAGCATTGTATCTCGTGTGACATGTAACTAATTTCAACTATCTTTACTTATAATTGACAAAATGAATTATCTACTCTTGCCAAATTGCATATGTAATGTATTCTGCAAAGTTAGAGAGTAACTCTAGGATCGAGGGAGCGACATCATTGTTACCCTTTATGGGGTACTTATCGGCTTCATCATGGTATCCTGAAGCTATGACATAATCTATCTGAAACTCTGATTATATCGTTAGATGATCCATATGTGATTACTCCACGTATTCCTCTTCATGTTGTTGCGGTTATCTACTATATGCTTATTTGAAGGCATTTCACCTTTTTGATGGTGCCGTAATAATATAACCTTCTATTTGTCGGCTTCCATGGGGTATATCCTCATCTTTTTGAGTCATTCATACTATAAAATCCAGAATAGTTAATTCAAAACTTAGAAGATAAAGGATAAAGAACTTGAAGAATGTGAACTACATACATCTTATGTGGGAGACAAACATGCCCAAGACGCACCATGCAAAGTGGAGTACTGCAGCCCAGGACTGGAAACAAGGTGATTGCTTTGCTCACATCACCGTTTTAGAGCAGACGTGGTCGGGACACGACTCAACAATAAAGGTAACATGCTCAAGTCACGTTTCTTTCACGATGATCGCATTTTCTAAATAACGACAGAAAATGGGAATCAATAAAAAATGAACACAACTTACTTAAGTCAATTTCAATTGATTTGATCATTCAATCAAATCTATTACAATCCTTCAAAGCACCTACACAATGAAAAACAAAAAAGAAATCGAATGAATGGTAACCATCAGATGACGATGAAGCCAAACATCGAGCAAGATTGGGTATTTGCACACTCTCGATTATTGAGATTGACTAATGCATAGAAGAAAGATCAGAAGAACATCGGGCGAAATTGATCGGTTGAGCTGGTGAAGTTATTTATCACATAAATTCGATCAATGTTGAGAGAGTAAAAAAAAGAGAATATTTTAAGAGAAAACTCAAACAAGAGTGTATGTTGAGTACAAGAAAAAGGTGTATAGCAATACCCAAAAAATAATGAGAAAGTAGGTTGCAGCCGATGCGAGGAAATATTAGTAACACAAAAGCCTCGTTTCATAAAAGGTCTCATCAGAAAATTCCGCTTCCTCACCAACCGTACTTGTCTATAAATAAGGACACGAGCACATCAGCTCTCTCCCTCTGGTTCTCTTGGGTGCAAAAACCCTAGAAGAACCCTAGCTCTTGCTTCTAGAGCTGCTTCTTCCCCTGGAGTATTATTCGCGGGCGTGCCTCTTTCTGGATCGGTTATATCCCTTTTTCGCTGCCGTAAGAAGATTGATCTTGTCGTTTTCTCCTGGGGATTTTAGTGTAGTCGCCTGGGCTTGTGCCTGTTGGCGTCAGCTTTTTGTGGTAGTAACTGTTGTTTTTTCTCTTCAAGATTTTGTAGTTTACTTGCCCCTTTTCTTTTACTCTGTATGTGTGTGCCTCTGTCCCTGAGTTTTGATATTTGGGCCATCGTGGTTAACTTCACAATGTTTTTTTTCCCTTGGCTATACTCTCGGTATCTCTGTAAGCTTGTATGGCGGAAGTTAATTGAATATTTATTGGACATTTCGCACATTGCCTCCTAACCGAGAACTTTATTTTGCTTTAGCTGTATAGAGAACGCTGAGTAAGCGAATGTTAATGCTTTTTGTGGATTCAAACATTGACGCTTATTAATTTTTTGTGGCTTTTATTTGTTCTTCACGTTTTCCTGAAGGAAAATGAGTAGCCGATCAAGCCGAACGCTTTATGTCGGGAACCTGCCTGGTGATATACGAGAAAGAGAGGTTGAAGATCTCTTTTACAAGGTTGCCGGAACGCTCTGCAATTTTACCCCCTTTAAAATTAAATGAGTATCATTTTTGCATTAATCAATTGTTCTCCATCTCCATCTCCATCTCCATCTCCATCTCCGTCTTTTAACTTAATATGGATATGATTGAATACATATCGCAATAGCCACTAGTAATTTTGACCCCACTTAGTGACATAGAAGGTTTCTTTTTGGTTTAATCGTCCGTGGCATTTGTAGAAGTTCTTGGTCGGTCTTTGTGCGATTCTCCTCTCTTTTTCATTTATTTCTTTTCAGTTTTCAGTAACGAACAAGGTCACCAACTAATGTTTTCAGTGATCCTTCTTTGAGTGTCGTGCATTCTTGTTATTAGTTCACTGTTTCCCCACATCTTAATGCTTGAATTTTGATTTCTGTGGTCGTTGCAAGCTGAAATCTATGCTTCTACAACTCTGTTTTGCAGTACGGACCTATAGTTGACATTGATTTGAAAATACCACCTAGGCCTCCAGGCTACTGTTTCATTGAGGTAGTGTGCTGGCTTTTGATCTTTACTTTGTAGTTTGATCATCATGGCCATGGTTTGTTTTCTATTTGGTAGTGGTCTATCTTTATTTTTCTAAATTCTTTTGTTTTGTGGCAGTTTGAAGATGCCCGAGATGCTGAGGATGCCATACGCGGCCGTGATGGATATGATTTTGATGGGCACAGGCTTCGTGTAAGCCACTTTGCTAGTTTCATTATATTGTGTACTCTATTCTCCTTTATCTGTTAGATATGCTTTCTAGTTTTTCATTTTATTGTACATTTTGTTACATGGTGATACATCCTTTATGAACTTCCTTTTCAGTGTATGAGCGTAACGGCCATGATCCATCTTCACTAAAGCTCCTTTGTCTCTTGTTGCATTCCAGATTTTCGTTGGATTGGTGAGAATTTCTTGTTAGACTCATTTGCCCTTGTGTCTGTTTTCTAACTTATAGGTAGAACTAGCTCATGGGGGTCGTGGTCCATCTTCATCATCTGATCGACGTAGCAGTTACGGTGGTGGAGGAGGGGGACATGGTGGTGTCTCTAGGCGCTCTGAGTACCGAGGTACATGAGTTTTTGGTTGTACTTTTTTGCATTATGTGTTACAACTCTAAATACTTTTGTGTTTCATTCTCTATTTTAATGCGCTTTATTGTTTGCACGATAGTCTTGGTTACTGGATTACCCTCATCTGCATCATGGCAAGACCTAAAGGTGAATTTGCCTCCCCTTGATAAAATAGCATGAGAATTAGAGATTTTGCTTCTTTGTTGTCACTAGATATTTATAATTTTAATTCAGTAATTCAACTATTTCCCTTGGTGTTAGGATCATATGCGTCGTGCGGGTGACGTTTGTTTCTCCGAGGTCTTCCGTGAACGTGGTGGTAATTACTTTGTTTCCTTTGTTTCCTTCTTCCACCTTTGGGTCATTGTAGTTATATGGTCATTTTTGTGTTCCATGTTCTCATGAAGCATATGTTTGTGACATGTATAATGCTCACCATGAACTAGCAAACGAGTTATTTATAGGCAAACATGGTCTTCCTTCTCTCAGTAATATGGCAATATGACAATAGAAAAGACTGTAGTAGTTGTTGTCTATATTCTACTATACTACTTTCACCACCAATACTCTTGCTATTCTTGTTTTCTTACACTTTCTTTTCTTGCTGGAGGTGAAACATGACATGAGTTGTAAATGTTGTACTTAAACATAGAACTTTGAGATATAAATTGTTTTGAATAATATTAAGAAATTGTACTAAGGGACCAAGAGAACAAAAATTTATGGTAAACAATATAAAAAGTAGAAATCTTAGGCTTCAATACTAAAAAAATTAGGGTCAATAAGAATTTCTCATGAGCACATGCTTTACGATTCTGTGATATGAAGCACAAAAAGCATCAAAACTACAATGGTGAATGATCAAAATTTCAAACTTCAGATCAACAACTTCCTTGTTATTATGTACAATGAGAACTAAATAATGTTACTTGTTTTATGCCTAAATTGTAAATTATCCACTTCTCAAATTAAGTAATACTCCTTACGTCCATTGCCTTCGAAATCTATAGCAACGAAAAATCAGGTATTGCAGTAGTGCTACTATGTTTTTACATTTTGGAGCACTTCCAACCACTTTTCTCCATAATTATCTCTTTGATTTGTGGCTTTCCATTCATAAATAGTTTTGTTACATCGCTTAACATCGATGGAAATGCATATGTTGCACCTCCATGAGATGTACCTATGCATGATTATAGCAATTATGCAATGATAAGTTTTAGTGTACCTTTTTGTCCTCGTCTTCTTTGGTATTTAAAATAACCAACCATTCAATACTTAACGGAGTAGTCATCCGCTAACATGCTGATCTTACTTTTCTTATCCATTCCTTTTTGGCATTCGAAATGAAAAAAAGAATCATTGTATAATTTATCATGTCATATAATTCTATTTGATTGATGGTTACAACATAACTAATAAATGATCTAAAGCAATTATGGGTTTGTATTGAATGATCCTAATAACATTGTATGAAGTTGATGGATGTTACATAGTGTTGTTCGATGCATATCATATCGTGTATCATTTTGGTCCATGATACGTATCGTATTGTATCGCCTCGTATCATTGTTTAATACTAAAAATTGAAAAAAATCAGAAACATCACAAAAATTCAGGAAAGATCATGTAAATTGAAAACAATTCATATAATGCATAAATTGAGTACATATTCATCAATCACCATTCAACTTTCAATATATAAAACATTTAAGCAAAAAAATTATAACTTTCATAATTGAAAAAGAATTATTTATATATTATAATTAAGATCAACTAAATAATCTTCATCTTCTCTGTTCAAGATCATCACCACCTTCAGCTTCAAAATCAAAATCATTATCCCCTTGATGTTGTTGTGCTCCTTCTAAATTAATCCATTGAATGTCTTCTTCAGTTTTCAATGTATAAAGCATTTAAGCAAAAAAAAATGTAACTTTCATAATTGAAAAAAGAATTATTTACATATTGTAATTAAGATCACCTAAATAATCTTCATCTTCTCCGTTGAAGATCATCACCACCTTTAGCTTCAAAATCAAAGTCATTGTCTCCTTGATATTGTGCTCCTTCCAAATTAATACATTGAATGTCTTCTTGAGTAAGGAGTGTATTTGCTTCGTTATCTTCCATAATCCACTCATCTAAAATATCAAAATTATCCAGACTTATTTGGTTCTCCTTTGTATTTAACTTTATTAATTGTCCGCAAGAACGACAAGTAAATAATTTAATAATTAAATAAAATGAGATATTGAATTGAATACTTAATTAGTAACTAATATTTTATTACCTTTATTGGAGCCGCATGTTGCAACGGATGTAAACTAGGTCATTGAGCCGCTTATGTTCCAACCTATTGTGCTTTTTTGTGTGGATATGTTTGAAGACACTCCAATTCCTTTCGTAGTCAGTTGTAGTGCAGGTTTGGCTCAGAACTCTTATTGCAAAATCTCTCGAGTTTGGGAATTACTTTCAAACCTATTCCACCAAATATCTAATAGAAAAAATAAACATAAAGAGTTATTCTACAATAAATATAAGATTTAAGAAACTTAAATAATAAGATAATAGTTTAACTTGACGCATATTATTACAATTGCGAATGGCTATAGGCAAACCTGTTGAAAATGTTAAAGAATATGCATATTTAGTGTTCTTAGTATTAGTTTTATAATTTCTGATGTTTTTAGGTATTATTGTAATTATCCGTAGTACTAAGGGCATTTTGGTTATTTTCAGTTTTACAGCTCCTTGTATAAGGGTTGGTAGGTTGTATTAGTGTTAAGAGGTTTTGTGTAAGAAAGAGAGAAAGAGGGGGGGGGGCAATCTCCATTAGAGGTTTGCCCCTTCCTTCGATGTACTATGTTTCCCCTTAGTTATTAATATTACTTGTTTAATCTTCCACTACGTGTCTCCTCAATCTCAACATGGTATCAGAGCATGGTAACCTCGACCGAAGTGAACTTGTTATTGCCAAATAAGGGCAAGTCAAAGATTTCCCAAATGGCATTCCTGAGTGTGGTGCAGATGCGTTTCGTTTTGCCCTGGTGTCATATAAAGCTCAGTTTGACAAGATAAACTTGGACATTCAATGGTTGTTGGATATCGACAATGGTGCAATAAACTTTGGATTGCTATTCGTTTTCCTATGAGCAGCTGGGAGATGATTACGCTCCTCCAGAGAAGCTGGATTTGCAAACTCTACCATTTTGTTGCAAGTGGATCCTGTCAGTATTGAACAAAGCCATATCTAAAATAGTGTCCTCTCTTGAGTCTTTTGACTTCTCATCAGCAACCAATGCAGATGGTGGCAGTACCAGTTGTGTGATGTATTTTTTGAAGTTATTAAACCCTTCTTTGTTCTTGGTTCTGAATTCAAGTATGTAAAGGGTGCGGTCAGAAATACGCTTTGGTTATGTCTTGATGATAGGTTGCGTCTACTGCATCCATTTATGCCATTTGTGACTGAAGAGCTCTAGCAGAGGCTTCCTCAGCAACCTACTGACTGTAAAAGAAAAGATTCGATCATGATAGCTGATTATCCATCGGTGATAGAGGAGTGGATAGATGATGGGGTTGAGAAGGATATGAATCTTGTAGAATCAGTGGTTAGATCACTTAGATCTTTGCGTGCCTTATTGCCTCCGGATGAAAGAGAGGAAAAAGAAGGCTTTTGTGCTTTGCAAGACTGATGAGGTCTGAGATATTGTGAATAGTCACCACATGGATATTTCAACCCTTGCTTCTCTATCTTCTCTAGAGTTTTTATGGGAGACTGTTGAGGCTCCGATTGGATGCACTGTCAACAATGTAAATGAAATTATTTCTATCTGTCAATCCAAGGAAGTCTTAATTCAGAAGCTGAACAAGAAAAGCTCACATGGAAAAGAGAAGAATTGTAGAGGGAGCACGAGAAGTTACAGAATAAGATGAATGCATCTGGTTACAAGAACGTTCCAGAAGAGATTCGTGCAGATAAGCTTATTGCTGAGATAAAGCTAGTTGATGAAGCGAAAAAAAAAAACTGGATCAGATACTCAAGGAAGGTGCTCGATGACTGTAGCAGTGAGCAAAGTTGGACCCTTCAAACCATGTTAGACTCAGTGTAACTGCTACAACCTGGGAAAGTGGAGCAATTTATTGCACATTTATTGCATATTACTGCACTATTCGTATTCCCAAGAAAGTGGTGCAGGACTTTAATGACTTGGTTGGCTGCATTCACTGTATTTGGGCAGTAATGGGCCTTGCAATATTGGTTGCACCACCTTGTTTCACGGGAAATTGATCCCTTGGACTCCCAGGTAGTAATTGTTGCTAAGTTCCAAGGTGGTGGTGCCTTTAATGCCATTCCTGATTCAGTAACAATTGGCGGCACCTTCCGAGTTTTCTTTCCTTAAAGCTTTAACAAAGCATTAATTCGAAGGTGCACTACAAGTGTAATTTTTTTGAGAAAGAGCGAACCATCTTCCCGTTGATTTATGAATCATAAATCTTTGCATAAGCACTATCAGAGTACTTTAATAAATCTTTGAATCTCATTCTAAGGAGATTGAAACAAGTGATGAAAGTTCATTGAAACGGAAAAGACTTACGTGCATGGGAAGTTTTAAAGAAGTTTATGAAGGTGGGGTTCAATCAGCTGTTTGCAACATATGTTCTAAGAAGCTTAAAGCAGCCAGTTCAAATGGGACTAGACCCTTAAGAAGAATTGGAAAAGTTGTTTAGAGAGCAAAGAATAAGGAAAAAGCCAACAAAAAATTCAATTTCCTTGTGTAGTTACCCCCTTGAGGATGATGTCAGAGGTTCTAGCAATAGAATCCCATAATCCTATAAAGGTAGAGAAGGTTGAAAAAAACATCAAAAAGCACTACTAACTGAATGAAGCTGCGGAGAAGAGCTTCCCTGATGAGTTGTTGTTCATTAAAACCCCTTATTTAAGAAGTTTAAAGAATGGTGCGGTGAGCGTGGAAAAAGTCACAACCGAACAAAGAGGAGTTATTGAGCAGTTTGGTGGCTGCATTTATTGGATATGGCTGCAACGTTCTCGAGCTTGATGGAAAGATGTTACAGTCTTGCAACATTGATGGAAAGACATTTATTGCACATTGAGCAGTTTGGTGGCTGTAGACTATGTTTTTTGAAAGAATGGGTGTTGATGGGCCACGGGTCCTAATTACTGAATCTCTATGACGATGACATTTGGAGATGATATTTATCGAGAGATATGACATTTATTGAGAGAATGTTGTAGCCACCTAAAACGTCTAAGAGGAGTTATACAGATGGATGCTGTTGTATTTGGAGATGACATTTATTGGCGAGGGATGAAAAAAATTGGATGAGGAAAATGATAAGAGTGATTGCGATGACAGTAGTGATGTGGATGACGATGAAGATGAGCTTAAGGTTGATGAGAGTAAGCATATGGATTTTGTAAAGGTTGATAAACGTGTACGTACTAAGTACAACTGGTGGAGGTAGCCATGTGTGGGCACCGAAGTAGAGTTGTGGGCAAGTTGGATGGAATGCCTCCAATCCGTCAATTCTTGTGAAGTTTGCAGTCATGAGGATTGCCAAAAATGTGTGTTCCAGCCAAAGTAGCTGCTTATGTTGTTACAACTAGGAAGGTTGAGTTAATGATTGTTACAGCCAGGAAGGCTGAGTTGATGTTGTTACAGTCAAGAAGGCTGAGTTGATGTTGTTACAGTTAAAGAAGGCTGAGATGATGTTGTTACAGTCAGGAAGGTTGAGTTGATTTTGTTACAGTTAGGAAGGCTGAGTTGATTTTGTTACAGTTAGGAAGGCTGAGTTGATTTTTTTACAGCCAGGAAGGCTGAATTGATATTGTTGCAGGCAGGAAGGCTGAGTCGAGTTGATCATATATGAAGGCAGGAAGCCAAAGAAGCTGTTGAAGATTAGATCGGTCATGAAGACAAATGAAGAATATTGAAGACAGATGAAGAATTTTGGCAAGTTTGGAGTTCGAAGTATCTCTCTCAACTTGAGGGGGGTGTTGAAAATGTTAAAGAATATGCATATTTAGTGTTCTTAGTATTAGTTTTATAATTTCGGATATTTTTAGGTATTATTGTAATTGTCTGTAGTATTAAGGGTATTTTGGTAATTTTCTGTACTGAGGGTATTTTGGTCATTTTCGGTTTTACAACTCCTTATATAAGGGGTTGGTAGGTTGTATTAGTGTTAAGAGGTTTTGTGTAAGAAAGAGAGAGAGAAAGAGGGGGGGGCCTCCATTGGAGGTCTGTCCCTTCCTTCGATGTACTATGTTTCCCCTTAGTTATTAATATTACTTATTTAATCTTCCACTACGTGTCTTCTTCAGTTTTTAATGTATAAATCATTTAAGCAAAAAAATTGTAACTTTCATAATTGAAAAAAAAATTATTTACATATTGTAATTAAGATCACCTAAATAATCTTCATCTTCTTCGATAAAGATCATCACCACCTTTAGCTTCAAAATCAAAGTCATTGTCCCTTGATATTGTGCTCCTTCCAAATTAATACATTGAATGTCTTCTTCAGTTAGGAGTGTATTTGCTTCGTTATCTTCCATAATCCACTCATTTGATTAAATATCAAAATTATCCAGACTTATTTGATTAAATTGGTTCTCTTTCCTATTTAACTTTATTAATTGTCTGCAAGAACGACAAGTAAATAATTTAATAATTAAATAAAATGAGACATTGAATTGAATACTTAATTAGTAACTAATATTTTATTACCTTTATTAGAGCCGCATGTTGCAACGGATATAAACTAGGTCATTGAGCCGCTTATGTTCCAACCTATTGTGCTTTTTTGTGTGGATATGTTTGAAGACACTCCAATTCCTTTCGTAGTCAGTTGTAGTGCAGGTTTGGCTTAGAACTCTTATTGCAAAATCTCTCGAGTTTGGGAATCACTTTCAAACCTATTCCACCAAACATTTAATAGAAAAGATAAACATAAAGAGTTATTCTACAATAAATATAAGATTTAAGAACTTAAATATTAAGATAATAGTTTAACTTACGCATATTATTACAATTGTGAATGGCTATAGGCAAACCCATAAAGTGAAGCGCATTATCGTAGATCTTCATTTCTCGATTATAGCATATGCTCTACTCTCATTAGTGACGACTCTGTCTAAGCAATCAATGATGTCTAGAGATCTCAAAAACATAAGTCCTTTAGGATAATAGATAAAGAAGTTTAACAAAGTCCTTTCTTATCTATCTGTCCATATGTATGCAATGATAGTGCATCTCGTCTCTTTCTACAACTCTTAAAGTCGAACATTATTCTTGCACTTCAAGGACATTCTTATCTAATAGTTTTCCTCTAAACTTTTGATAAACCCTAAGTTACACAGACACCTCTAGGAGGTGGAGTGTCGGCCCCGATACTGGTGCGATACCGATACCGTGTCGTGTTTTTCAGACACGATCAATGTATCTCACACAGTTTTGGGTGCGGTCAACGTATCAAGGTCTACACGACCACATTTTTAGGTTTTATACTTGTGCAACTCTGTGCTGGAAGAATCAATCCCGGCTATATGGGCATTGATGCAGAGTTGGCTCACTCCCAACGTCTTCTTCGTCGTGCTCAACCTCGTCATTGGCACCATCCTCGCCACCTTCGGTGTAGTTGGCCAGAAAATCGGCGAGAAGCCATCAGATGGGGATAAGCCTCTGTCGAAACCACCCACCATTCAAGAGCGCATCCGCTCCAAGCCTCCATCAAACTCCACAATCACAAGGTGGACGAAATATTGGCCGTTACGAAGACGACCATTGTCCTCCCGAACGAGATCTTGGCCGTCGATGAACTCTTTCACGACGGTGTTGACTCGCAACATTTGGAGCGGAGCATATCCTACACCCAACCCATCGTCGACGAGGTTCCGACGAAGCTCTCTTAAAAGATAAGGAAGTCGGCGAGCGACAAGTTGGCATTCAACCACTTCAAGGAGGAAGAGGTGGTGGTGGAGCAGAGTCACCCTTAGTCGGTGAGGGTGAGTCGGTGAGGATCAACCGCAGGGTGGAGGCATTTACCGTTGAGGATTCAGGTGAGAACGAGGTCGATGCGAAGGCCGATGATTTCATCAACCGATTCAAGCAACAACTCAAGCTTTAGAGAATGGAATTCATCATGAGGTACAAAGAAACGCTCCATGGAGGCAAGTAAAAACCAACCCTTTTTATCTCTCTAGATTTTTCTTTATGCTGGTGTTATGAAATTTACTTATAGATCTATTCTTAGAGGTAAAAACAAAATGGATATAGCTTTTCTTGCTGTAAATATGGTTTTCGGATTGGTCGTTCAGTTTTTTAGCTGGAAGAGATGGATGGGTGATGAATCTCTCTCTCACACTCTTGCACTCTCTCTCTTGTGGAGTTCTATTTATGTTCATGATTAGTGAAAAATATTAGTTCTTTTTTTGGGTTTGTTGATGTGATGATAGAATTTCTGGTTTTGGGGAATTACTCTCTGTCCTGTCTGTTAGTGTGGCGCTGTAACATACAAGGCACTACAAATACATGCATTGAAATTTATGAGGTACAGGTTCATTTCATTTATCAAATGAAATTAGTAGTTGTTTACTTGTTTTGTTTAAATATAAAGTTGAGTACTTACTATTGTAGTCATATACTTAGCCGTGTTGTCGCACACAAAATTTTTGAAATTTGCCATATCCTGCACTCGCACCAACACCCGTGTCCGCACCCACACCTATACTCGCATCCATGTGACATAGCCTGACCAATGTCAGCAATGACATCTGCCATTGCTTGAGAATGAAAATAATTTGCTGTATTAAATGGAATGCATGCATCATAAAACCATGAACTCACTGCGAGGTTTGTTTGCTTCCTCTTCTACCATAAAGCCATAGTAACATGAATTTCAAGTTGAGCACCAAGTGTTGTACTAGGAGGAAATTTTTTTTATGCCATATTATGACCTTCTTCTACTCCTTCCTCTTCTACCACTTGCAACCTCTTGAACAACTCTCTTTCTCCTCGGTGGTTGAGAACTACTACTACCAATCTCTGTCTTAGCATTAGAAGGGATGCTATCATCACCACCGTAAAGTCCAACATCCTCTTCCTCAAACATCCCTGTATCTTCTTTTTTTTGCTTCCGACACATTCTTAACGTTGATGATGCAAGGAGCAACCTTTTGACTAGTCTTGCTAGGCAATGTTTCAAACAAGAAATTCCACCACTTTTTACTAGTCGGAACCCACGAATGGAAGCCAAAACCCCCGCAGAAACGCGGGGTTCTGTTCGGTTGGGGGACTTTTTATAAAGTCCACGGCGTATCGTATGATACATGCTGTATGTACATAACCATAAGTTTTGTCGTGCGATATAACATGGTGTGTCGTATCGTGAAATCCCTCATTATGATATGGTGTGGTACGGATAACACTGATGTTAACTATGTCAGTGAACAAACTCTTGGTGAATTACAGATTAATAAATCTGTAGAAATTCACAAGACGACATGTTTTCAGAACTTCCTATTTTGCATGCCCTTTCAGGCTTTAGTTTATCTTTTGAAGACAATGGTTATTGTTAAAAGAACTCACTTAAAATTTGAAGATATTCATAAGACAATAGCAAGAGGAAGTCGGTCATTTGAGACCAATACACAAGTAGCATTGTATAAGGCTTAGGATTTAATACATGTATTAAGATATTGCCGTGAAGTGGTTGTCTCCTTTGTCTTCATCTTCCAGATTGCAAGGACCAATTTGTTTCCTGGAAGCCAAACAACACACAACATTGAAGGCTGAATGCAACAAATGCCGTTGAACATGAAGTAGTAAACCTCAAAAAAGCAAGCCAAAAGGAACAAAACGGAGCATAATGTTGTGCTTCTCCTAGAGCCACGTTTACCAAAACACAGTTGAACTATAAGCACAAGGCAGCAAACCATAATCGTCAAAGCAATTTTGTATTGTATGATGCTAATAACATTGTATGAAACTGATGAATGTTGATTATGCTAGTGGAAAACTCATGGTAAATTATGGATCAATAAATCTGTAGGAATTCACAAGATTATATGTATGCTTTGGGAACATAATATTTTGCATGCCCTTTCTGGCTTTACTTATTGCACATTAACAAAAATAGGATCTAGTTTACCTTTCAAAGAAAATATTATTGTTAAAAGACTAAATTCAAATTTGAGGACATTCACAGAGTACCATTGTTTAAGGCTTAAGAAAAGAATGTCTCATATTTTAATACCTTATAAGATTGTCATTTCGCATTGAATTGTAGCTATCTACAGTGAGGCTCTTGGAAATGGAATGACTCTAATACATGTACTAAGAGATTGTCGAGAAGTGGTTGTCTTCTTTGCAAGCCAATTTGTTTCTTGGAAGCTAAACAAAATACAGTACTGAAAGGCTAAACCATAGCACATGAAGTAGTAAACCTCAAAAAAGCAAGCCAAAAGGAACGAAACAAAGCATACAATGCTTCTTCTGGAGCCACGTTTGCAAAACCACACTTGGACTATAAGCACAAGGCAGCACACCATAATCCACAAGGCCAAGAATACTTGGAAGAACAAATCAAAGGGGGAAAGCAAAGGCAAGGGGAGATCTCTTCCCGATCTGGTGTTCTTAAATTGTTCATAGCTCTTGAAACACGTGCTTTACAAACTCCTCTTTTGCCAAGGCCTAGGTGAACATAGGTCGGTTACTCTAGGATGATGGCCAAGCCTAGCAACACTAGCTTGACCACAAGAAGGGTCTTCTTCATTGTCTGTAGGGTCGATGCTTTTAATAACACTAAGTTAGTGTATCTTCATAGCTAAACCTCTAAGGCATTTTTATTTGTTTTTGTTTGTTTGTCTATGGCCAGAATTGTTTATTTGTTTTCGTTGTTTGTCTATGGGCGGATTGTGTTTTCCATGATAAGCAGCTGGTTTTGTGTTTCTTAATCAACAATATCAGTGGCATTTGATTCTTATAAAGTTTGCCCTGGAGCAAAGATAACAACGACCACTAAATGTGACACCAAGCAATTGGATATGATTTCAATTTTCAGCTTATGGCAAATCCACATGTTAGTTATTCTAATAAACAACGGGTTCAAGAAGATATTGGTAGACGAGAAGCCCAAGGATGTCACAAATAGGTTTGAATGAGAAAGATAAGAAAGTGTTTCAATGATTCATGAGTGCCTCAATTGATGGTTAAAGGAGGTTCTGACTGCGAGCAGGTTTGGGGCCTGAATCCTTCTACATGGTTAAGTCTATGGTGGATTGACATGCATTGAAACAGCTATGGTACATCCTCGAAAGATACGTCAATTGTATCTCATATTAGTCACTTCAATTAATGACCCCAAAACTATTGATGTTACAATTGAAGACGAGGATAAAACCTTGCATTTGTTGTGCTCAATTGCTCATTACTTTCTTTGTCCATGTCATTCATACATACCTTGATTTGGTAGATATAAACTAGTTTCTGAAGATTTTGATGAACTGGATAATGAGTGTCTCTGCTAGCAAATGAGATGAACAGGCATAAGAACTACCTGCCAATTGTATAGAAACTAGTCTAAGGGTTCCAAGAAGGGCAGACGAAGGTCCAAGTCAAGGCATAAGGATAAATTTTGTTAAGTGGTTGTTTTATTATGTAGGATAAATGTAAAAATTCAATTTGTGATGATAATGAGAAAGAAAAACAGAAAGCACATGCAACTGATGCTAGTGTGGCTAAAAATTGGTACGAGGATGTATTGCTCATTCAGTGACGTGAAGGTTTGCAATTCATGTTAAAGTGAATTCTTGATTTCATGTGTTCCTACCATATGTGTCCCAATAAGGTCTTGTTCTCCAGGCATTACCTAGTTGAAGGTTTAGTTGTTTTATGAGTGTCCGTTTGAAGGCAAAGAGAGGACGAGACATCGACTATATATTTTTGGCCTGTTTGATATCGGGTCTTGGCAAGGGACAAGAGAGAAACCTTTTATTTTCTAGAAGAGAGAGATAAGTCTGGCTTAAAACATTGTCGATGGACATATGGTATATAAGTAAGGATTAAGAACATAGATCTAACATATAGGACGATGAAGACCTTAAGCTTGATTGGCATCATTCAGACATTAACCTATACCTAAGTAGCCAATAGTGGTTAGCGGTGGACCCTAATATAGCGGTAGCAGGATATAGCGGATTTAGTGGTACACTTTTATTTATGATTAAAAAATTATATATAATGGATTCTCTAATTTTTAAAATTAGAAAATATTGTATAAAAGGGGCTTGTGTCAATGCCTTTTATACATCACAGAGTGTTCGTTATATATATATATATAATCAAACAAAATTGAGGCGTGCATTGATGTAAAGGCCAGAAACCACGGTTCCCGAAGTATAAAGTATAAACAACAAACATCCACGAAAAAAAATAGAGTGCAAAAATACAAAAATTGGCTTAATCATAATGCAACATATCTCAAATCAGTTTAAATCTAAATGATCTTGATCAAGAAAATAGCACAAAATTCGAGATCCACAACCGGTGCACGCACGTAGGAGAGAGTCTACTTGATGGAGAATCACTTACGAAGATCAGTAGAATCGTCACTCTAGATTCTCTCCTTCAACACCTTCAGATCTACTCCCGGTTCATAAGAACTTGACAAATTACGTTTTGGTTCCCTCAATGCTATGTCACACGAGTGCGGGTGCGGGTGCGGGTGCAGACACGGTTGTGTGGGTGCGGGATACGGCAAATTTCAGAAATTTTGGGGTGCGGCGACATGGATAGGGTATATAATATTATATATTCAAGCTAGAACAAGTGAGACATGAATTAACATAAGTATATGACAATAGCAAGTACACAACTTTATATTAAAGCAAAGCACATAAACGGTAACCAACTACTAATTTCATCATAATACACCAACCAATCTTCACGGATCCAGACCCATTTATCCAAAAAGACCCAAACTTCAAAGTTGGTGTCAGATTTGGAAGTGTGGAATATCCACATAAAAGGAAGTGAAGAAGGTCCGTGTTGAGATATTTTCCTCTTTTCATTGATGGAGTTTCATGGGAGATGACGGAAGACAAGTTGAAGGAGCATTTTAGAAACTGTGGTGAGATAACTCAGGTGGTCATCATGGGAGATAAGGTCACGAGTCGACTAAGAGGCTTCAATTTCGTTGTCTTCGCGGATCACTCCCTCCTCGATCGGGTTCTCCAGGATAAATACACCATAGACGGTATAAATGTGAGTTACCTTAAATTCTTTTTTTGTGTTTTCTTGCGTACCCATGCTGCACCGACACGGTGTCGGTGTCGCACCCGTGTCGGGGTCAACACTCTATCTCCTAGAGGTGTTCGTGTGACTTAGCCTCAAAGTATACTTCCTAGAAGAACTTTGCTACGGTCGATCCCGCACAAAAGAATAAGAAATATCAAACATGAACTTAAATAGAGGAGAGAAAAAAAAGGAAAGCGGAAGCCAAGTGTGGGCCAAGCGCAAGATTAAAAGTGAGTAGTTTCAGATTTCTCTCTCTTACTTAACGCCCGCATGTGAAAGAGAGTAGCGGAGCGGGAAAAGGAGGAAAGGGAACCTGTCCACTACCAGTACTATAGCGGTTTGCTATAGCGTTGTTAGCCACACTATAGTGGCCTTGGTGGGTCGCCCGCTATAGCGGCTGCTACAGTGCGCTATTGATAACCTGGACCTATATCGGTAGTCAATGCCTTGTCAATTATTATTAAGTTTCTTATTTGATTTAAGGAATCTTGATTGTTTTTTTTTGGGTCCCTCTTCTATTATAAATTATGTGTAAGCCCATGAAATAAATTGCACTTAGGAACTATGTTATCAATAGCAGGGATATAGCGGATTTAGCAGTATAGTTTTATTTACGATTAAAAATAATATATATATATATATATAATGGATTCTGTAATTTCTAAGAATTATCAAGAAACACATAACCACTAGATTCATAAATATGAATCAAACTAAATAAACAAATTTTAAGAAGACAAGCAGGAAATTTCATGTGGTATAAGGATATTTAATTGTTAAACTTAAACTAAAAAATAACAACATAAATGTAATTAAGTTATTGACACCAATTTATTCTAAGTAGTGAACATGTGACCTTTAACATAGTCAACCTTTTAACGATGAGAGTTGTATCTTACAGGATTGACCCCTCAAAATTTTTGTATACTCTTCATGTTGCAATGGCACGGGTACCACCTTGACCCATATATGTCTCTGATTGTTTTAAATATTAACGTTATGTTTTAGAAATTTTAAATATAAACAAATTTGTTTATGAAGTTAAATGATTTAATAAGAAAGCATGATGTAACGAAGGTATTAATGTTACATTAGCACCAACGATTTCTTCGTATTGCTTACCTGCTTGTTTTTATGTTTCTATGCAACAACAACAACAACAACTAAGCCTTTTCCCATACTAGACGGGGTTGGCTACATGGATTCTTTGTTTCCACAGATCCTTATCGTGTGTCATGTTAGCAGTTAACTCCCAATAAGCTAGATCATTCTTTATTGTTTCTTTCCAACACTTTTGTGGTCGTCCTCTACCTCTTTTAATACTTTCCAAATTTAGTTTTTCTAACCTTCTTACAGGTTCTTCTTTTGATCTTCTTTCTATATGTCCAAACCATCTTAAACGATGTTCTCTCATTTTATCCTCTATTGGTGCCACTCCTAATTTGTTTCTAATAACCTCATTATGTATACGGTCTTTTCTTGTATGACCACTCATCCATCTCAACATCTTCATTTCTGTCAGAGACATCTTTTGTACATGTTGATGATTAACTGCCCAACACTCAGAACCATAAAACATGGCAGGCCTAATTGATGCTCTATAATATTTACCTTTTAATTTTAATGGTATCTTCTTATCACAAAGAATACTTGATGCTCCTCTCCATTTTAACCAACCAGCATTAATTCTATGTGTAACATCTCCATAAATTCTTCCATCACTTTGAAAAATTGATCCTAGGCATTTAAAACTTTCCTTTTGGGGAACGCAATGTGTGCCAATTTTAATTTCTATGTCCTCTGAAGTAGCTAAATGATCAAACTTACATTTCATATATTCTGTCTTTGTTCTACTAAGTTGGAGGCCTTTGCTTTCTAATGTTTCTCTCTATAGTTCCAATTTTCTATTAACTTTTTCCATAGACTCCTCCACTAATACAATGTCATCTGCAAATAACATACACAAAGGTACTTCATCTTGAATATGTTTTGTTAACTCATCTATCACCATTATAAATAAGTATGGACTTAAAGTTGATCCTTGATGTAACCCAATATTAACTTCAAAGAAGTCTGTCGTTCCTTCATGAGTCCTCACACATGTTTTTGCACCATCATACATGTCTCTTATAAGGTTAATATATGTCAATGGGATACCTCTTTTTTCCAAAGTTCTCCAAAGAACCTCCCTCGGTACCCTATCATAAGCTTTTTCTAGATCAATAAATATCATGTGAAGGTCTTTCTTTTTTGCTCTAAAATGTTCCATAAGACGTCTCAAAAGGTGAATCGCTTCAATAGTAGATCTGCTTGGCATGAATCCAAATTGGTTCTCTGTTGTACTTGATACTTGTCTTAACCTACGTTCGTTAATTCTTTCCCATAATTTCATAGTATGACTCATTAACTTGATACCTCGATAATTCACACAATTTTGAATGACTCCCTTGTTCTTATATATGGGTATAAGTGTACTTGCTCTCCATTCCTCGGGTATCTTTTGGTTTTTCCATATTTCATTAAATAGTCTTGTGAGCTAAGTGATTCCTATTTCTCCTAGTATTTTCCAAACTTCTATAGGAATATTATCTGGTCCTACCGATTTACCACTCTTCATATGTTTAAGAGCCTCTTTGACTTCATTCTTTTGAATACGTCGGTAAAAATTATGGTTTATATACTTTTCTGACTTGGCTAAATCTCCTAAACTAATACTAACATCTTTATTTTCTTTAAAAAGATTATAAAAATAGTTTTTCCATCTATTTCTTATATCTAGAATTTTTTCATCCTCGTCTTTTATGCATCTAACATAATTAAGATCTTTAGTTTTCTTATCTCTAGCCCTAGCTATCCTAAAAATATCTCTTTCACCCTCTTTTGAGTTGAGTTTTTTATATAAGTCATCCCAAATCTTAGTTTTTGCTTCACTAACGGCCTTTTTCGCTTCCTTCTTTGCTTTCTTATAAGCTTCTAAAGTTTCACTAGTTTTCTTTGCATAATGTAATTTGTAACATGCCCTCTTTGCTTTGATTTTATTTTGTACTACTTCACTCCACCACCAAGCTTCTTTTTGTGCCGGTACACCTCCCTTAGATACCCCTAACACATCTTTCGCCACTTTCCTAATATGTATAGCCATATTGTTCCACATATCACAGGGTGTGCCAACATAATTCCAAACATCTCCTTGAAGGACTTTCTGTTTAAATATATCTTCCTTCTCGCTTTTGAGGTTCCACCATTTAGTCTGAATAGCTCGATGCACTCTTTTCTTCTTTGTCCATTTTTTTTATTTGTAAATCCATAACTAAAAGTCGATGTTGGGTGGTTAAGCTTTCTCTTGGAATTACCTTACAATCTTTACAACACACTCTATCTTTTTTTCTACAAATAAAGTAATCAATTTGTGTTTGTGATAAGCCACTCTTATGTTTCTATGCAATGGCAAAATTATAAGCAGAGGCACAAAGCAATAACTCGAGCGATCGGGGGGTTGGCTCATAAATTGAGGCCGCACCCACAGGAGTTATGATGGTGATGGCAGTGATGGAAGCTGTAGGGTAGAGAGATACGAGCCCTAGGAGAGAGAAAGCCTTTTGGCCATTGCTTGTTGAGAGAGAGATGCAAACATAGAAGTGAGAGAGAGACACAAACATAAGGGGGCCAAAATCATGTTCTTTGCTCAAAGAGAGAGAGAGAGAGAGAGAGAGAGAGAGAGAGAGAGAGAGAGAGAGAGAGAGAGAGAGACTGGGTGGTGGTGGACTTATCTGTCGTTGGTGGCAATGTAAGAGAGGAGAGAATGAAAGACATGAGAGAGGGGGAGGATAATCGACTTAATATAGGGTTGGGAATCGGGTTTGGTCGATCCATATCCATTGGATCAAGCCGACCTGTATGTTATTACTGTTATAGCATCAGCGGACGGTTATAGCGCTCCTAATGGTGCTAACAACAGTCTTTATGGATGGTTGTTATTTTACCATTGATGTAGCGGCAAGGGGTTGCTAATTTGCAATAACATGCTATAGGAGACATGTTTGTTTGGGAAACCAAAATGGCAATAATCCAATACAAAACACTGCAGAGCATAACTCAACAAAGAAAGAGGAAGTGAAAAACAAAAGCACCAAATTTAACACAGTTTGACAGCCACCCAAAGCCAATTCCTACTCTACGAGCAAGAGTATAATAAACTCTACTTATAGCAACAATAATCTAAGATGGGAACGCCCAATGTACTCAACTCAAAAAAGAAACAATATTCATAACTAACCTCCTGCTGTATAGTGCATCTTAGATTATTGCTGCTATAAGTAAAGCTTAATATACTCATACTTGGAGAGTAGGAATTGGATTTGGGTGGCTGTCAAACCGTGTTAAATTTGGTGCTTTTGTTTTTCACTTCCTCTTTCTTCGTTGAATTATGCTCAGCAGTGTTTTGTATTGGATTTAGCCATTTTGGTTTCCCAAACAAACATGTCTTAACAACATATTGAACACCTATAGTGAGATTTCTTGATAAGCTCCATGCACAAGCATGCATTCTCTCTCCCTCTATATATATATATATATATATATATATATATATATATATAGAGAGAGAGAGAGAGAGAGAGAGAGAGAGAGAGAGAGTTTGAGAGAGAGAGAGGAATGTTCGGAGTACCCTAACATCTGTTAATAGAATGTTTTTAATAGTCATGTAATACATTTTGAGTCGTGTGATGCATGTTTTCGTTATTTTAAGTGCTATGTCATTTTAGTAATAATTAATACTTGAGTAGATTAGGAAATCAAGTTAGACAGGATATTAATAGGCATCATTAGGGTTTAGTTATCATTATGTGAAGAAACTGGACGGCTGCACAAGAGGAGCCGATTTTGGGTATTGTGTAGATTGGAGGAATGCCTCCAATCTGCCGCTTATTGTAAGGTATTTCTCATTTGATTAATGAAGATTTTATTTCTAATATGGTATCAGAGCCTATATGCATTTAATTCGATGATTTTGTCAAGAAGAAACTCAGATTTAGATTGTTTCTGAGTTGGAATCGTGATAGAGTACATTCTTGACTTGGAAAAATCGTATTTGGAATCGTGTACGATTATGTGAATTGTGATTTTTGGAAAATAGTGGACAACAAATTTTTTTTTGGTTGATTTAAGGTGTGATTGTCACATTTGTGATTGATTCAACGTGGCATATCATCAAGTACCCATCGTCATTCTATCAAAATCGTGATTGCCCTAAAAAGTGGCAGATTAGGTGGTCGATCCTCATTAAAGTTGCAGATTTCATTGTGGTTCAGTTGCGATTTATTCAGATTCTCATTGTCGAATCTCATAAGTTGTTGTCAATCCTCATTTTGGTGGCCGATCCCCATTAAAGTCACAGATTCTTATTGTGGTTCAATCGATATATATTTAGATTTTCATTGCGGGTGTCTATCTGATTTTGTGAAGGAGTAAATTTAAGAACTCTTGTGGCTATATTACAAAGTTTCTTTGCATTGATTGGATTCTTGTTCTGCTTCCATCTATTCAAAGTGAGCAGATTTACGAAGATCAGAAAAACTGATGGCTGAAAAAGGAAAAAGTATTGATTGTTCTCTCCATACAGGTGAACAATCTCTTTCTTTAGAAAAGACAAATCATTTTCAGATTACCACTACTAAAACTTTTATGTTTCTAGAATCTACTCATGAAATTTGGTGTGCAGTCTCCGAAGCATATTCTAGAAAAAAGAATGTGGCCAAAGAATACGAGATTTTAGAAAAGATCAGAAAGTGCAAACAAGGTACTTGATCTATTAGTGATTATTATGCAGATCTCCAAGGCCTATGGGATGAACTCCTCTATTATACGAATATCAAGTGTTCTGCTTGTTACAATGAAAGAAATACTGAGATAAAAAAAAAGAAAGTATTTGACTTGTGGGGTGTAAATCCTGAATTTGAATAAGTAAAACTGAATATCTTAGGCAGAGAAAAACTTCCTTCCCTTGGCACAATATACTCTTTATTAATCAGAGAAGAAGACCGCAAGAATCTTGAGAGGGATAATGTTCTTCGTACAGATCAACGGGCACTCCAAGTACGAGGAGACAATTCTCACTTTCATGGGCGAGGTGGACATCAGAGTCGTGGCCGTGGACATGGTCGGTTTCATTCTGATGAGAAAGAAAAGCTTGTATGCTCACATTGTGTAAAATCACGTTATACCAGAGAACACTGTTGGGAACTACAAGACAAACCTGATTATTATAGAAATCGCAATCACTCAGTTCATTCTGCAGAAAATTCATCTCCAAGCACGGATGAAATTTAAGAGATTATAAAAAGGATAGAGGGCCTAAAACATAAACTATCAGAACAATCTTCATCTTCTTCGTCTCAAGCTACAGTGACACAGGCTACACATACTGTGAAGGGTAACCACTTCTCTTCTTTTAACTCAAAAACATGGATAATTGATTCAGGAGCTACATATCATATAGTAGGAGAGTTATCATATTTTTTAGCATATAGGACTCCAAAAACAGGAACCAATTAAGTTTGCAGAGGGTTCTTACTCTTATATGATTGGACAGGAAAGTGTACCTACCTGTTTCTCAGATTTATAATCAGTATATCATGTTCCCCAATTTTTCGATAAATCTTCTTTCCGTTAGCTCTTTAACTCGTGCCTTGGACTGTTGTGTAACTTTTCATCCTACTGGCTGTGTATTTAAGGATCTGAGGACGGAAAAAATCTTAAGACATGGTAAACTACAAAAAGGATTATACATTCTTCAAGATCACTCTCAATCTTCTACTTCTTACAGTGTTTCGGCAACAACATTTCAGGATGCAGATGTTAGTCTTTGGCATTGTTGTTTGGGTTATCTCCTTGTGTCAAAAATTTCATATGTTATACCTCAACTTAGAGTCCAGTCCAATAAATCTTAGTTTGAATGTGAACTCTGTCAGCTCGGGAAACACCAACGAGCTTCTTATCCTTTAAGTGATTCTCGACATTATAAACCTTTTGAGCTTCCTCATTCTGGTATATGAGGTCCAAGTCTAGTTACTTCTTTGTTTGGTCAATAAGTATTTTGACTCCTTTATTGATAAGATTGCACACGTATTACATTCGTTTACTTAATAAAAACTAAGTCTGAGGTTTCCTTTATTTTTCCCATTGTGCATAAATTTATTTGTACTCAATTCAATGCTTTCGTGAAAATTCTTCGGTCAGATAATGGGAGAGAATATATTGGCACTCAGTTACAAGAATATTTACGATCACAAGGGATTATTCATCAGATTACCTGTCCTTATACACCCGAGCAGAATGGTATTGCTGAACAGAAAAATCGCATATTTTGGAGGTGTCCAGAACTCTCCTCTAAAATAATGTTCCAAAATTCTACTGGAGAGGCGCTATCCTTACTGCTGTTTATCTCATAAATAGAATGCCAAACAATACTATCAAGGGAAAAAGTCCTATTTAGTGTCTGGATAAAGAATCCAAACCATTTCATCTAGTCCCTCGTATCTTTGGATGTACATGTTTTGTACATATCCATCTTCCCAATCGTGATAAACTCGATGCAAAGTCAGTGAAATGTATTTTTCTAGGCTATTCAAACTCTAAAAAAGGATATAAATGCTATGACCCTCTGCTTAAAAAACTATATGTTTCTATGGATGTCACATTTTTAGAACTTACTCCTTATTATTCTTCTAAAAAAGTAGTCAACTACACATCCACCTTTTGTCCTTCTACTAGTTCCTAGTGAGGGGGAGTATAATGATACAGTTAATCAGAGTCAGAAGGTACAACAATCAAAAGATATTTTGATGTAAAAGAAAGGACTGCGAAAGATTGTTTACTCTCAAGAAGAACCATGTACTAAAGAGATTTCCCCTGAATCAGATCCTCAAGTGAAAGTGGAAGATGACCTAGAGATCCCTATTGTTATTTGCAAAAGGAAGCGTATATGTGCACATTATCCGATCTCTAATTATGTTTCATATGCCAATACCTCTCAGAGTTATTAAAGATTTGTTATGAATGCTGAGAAACATAAGATTCTTTTGAAGTTTGAAGAAGCAATCAAGTGCCCTTTATGGAAAGCTGCAATTGAAGAAGAATTGAATACACTAGAGAAAAATAATACATGAACGATCACACAGCTACCTTCTGATAGGAATATTGTTGGATGCAAATGAGTGTTTACTATTAAATATAAGGCAGATAGAACAATGGAGAGATATAAAGCCAGATTGGTTGCTAAAGGATACAGTCAGTCATATGGCATTGATTATACAGAAACGTTTGCACCTGTGGCTAAACTTACTTCAATCAGAATACTTCCTAGTATCGCAACAAATTTGGGATGTGATCTATGACAACTTGATGTTAAAAATGCTTTCTTACAAGGAGATTTAAATGAAGAGGTGTATATGGAACTACCTCCATGCATGAATTTAAAACACCTTCTAATAGAGTATGGAAACTCAATAAAGTAATATATGGGCTTAAACAATCTCTAAGACCTTGGTTTGATAAATTCAGCAAGGCAATTTGCAATCTAGGATACAGCAGGAGCCTCAATGATCATACAATATTCTTTAAGAGAGGAACAAAAATATCCATTCTTGCTGTTTATATTAATGACATTATTGTCACAGGAGATGATCTTGAAGAAATATCCAAGTTGAAAATGAATCTTCATAAATTATTTGACATTAAAGAACTGGGTCCGCTTCACTATTTTTTGGGCATAGAAGTTCTCTATTCTAATAGAGGTATCTTCCTAACTCAACGGAAATACTTAATGGATCTTCTTGAAGAAACACATATTCCAGAGTGTAAACTTAGTGATATTCCTACGCAAGGAAATCAGAAAATTTTTAGTGGTGACAGTGAAGAGTTCAAAGACATTCACAAATATCAGAAGCTGGTTGGTAAGCTCATATATTTGACTATTACTCGGCCAGACATTACTTATGCAGTTAGTATTGTGAGCAGATATATGCATTCGCCAACAAAGAATCAAATGGATGTAGTGTATAAAATTCTTCGATACCTCAAGTCAACTTCAGGAATGAGTTTACTTTATTCAAAATCATCAAACTTGGACATTGAACTTTATTCTGATGCAGACTAGGTTGGTTCACATGATGACAGAAAATCGACTACAGGCTATGTTACCTTACTTGGTGGTAACATTGTATCTTGGAAGAGTAAAAAATAGATAGTAGTTGCAAGATCTACAACAGAAGCTGAATATAGATCTAATGGCACAAGCTATGTGTAAAAGAAAATAGATATCTTCATTGATTAGTGAATTGAAATTTTCATCTAATCAATCTATACCACTATACAGTGATAGCAGTGCAACAATTCAGATGGCCTCTAATCCAGTTTATCATAAAAGAACCAAACATATAGAAATTGACTGCCACTTCATCAGAGAGAAGATATCTAATCAAGAATTCAAGCTGGAGTATGTTCAATCTATCAAACATAAAGTTGATTTCTTAACTGAAGCTACTACCAACATACAATTAAAGGAGACATTATCCAAGTTAGGTGTTATCAACATCCTTTACCCAACTTGAGGGGGAGTGTTAAGGAATGTTAATAGAATGTTTTTAATAGAGTCGTGTAATACATTTTGAGTCGTGTGATGCATGTTCATGTTATTTTAAGTGCTATGTCATTTTAGTAATAATTAATACTTATTAGGGGTATATTAGGAAATCAAGTTAGACAGGGTATTAATAGGCGTAATTAGGGTTTAGTTATCATTATGTGAAGAAACTGGACGGCTGCACAGGAGGAGCCAATTTTGGGTATTATGCATATTGGAGGAATGCCTCCAATCTGCCTATTATTGTAAGGTATTTCTCATTTGATTAATGAAGATTTTATTTCTAATATATGTATCTCATATTGGTGATGCAGGTTATACCACTTTAAGGCTTTTTATCTTTAGACTATCATGTGGCCAGGAGTGGTTGACGGGGATGTCAAAGAAACAATGTAGTAGTCTGCATGTATCTATGTGCATATATGCACATACACATACATATATATCCAGTGTTATCCGTATCGCACCGTATCGTGAAACCCACAGTATCGTACCGTATCGCACGATACACGATACGGGTGATACGCCCTGCGACCCTTATAAAGGGTCTCGGGTCGATTGAAACCCACGATTTTTCGCGGGTTTCCTTTCTCTTCTTGGGTTCCTCAAGCTCCTTAAGAGCCGATTTTCGCCTTCTTAGTGTTCAAAGCTCCAAAATCGTGCACTACGGTGCCCGTGCAAGCCTCCAAACTCGGATTTTGGTATATTTTTAATGTTTTTTTTATTTTTTTCCTTTATATTTGTTTTTTGTGTTATTTCGGTTTTATTTTTTTTGAATGACAAAATATGAAGTTATTAAGTGTGTGTATACGATTTTTATTGCATTCATGAAGTGGGAGACACTCGATTTGAGTGTTATTTAAAGATTGGGGGATTTACGAAGTGCTTTTATTTTTAGGTTTTTGTTTGAATTAAAGTACTCCATTGAGATGGCCGGAAGGGGTGATAGAGACTCTCATTCAAAGTCTGATGATCCGGCATGGCAGTGGGGTATACCAGTTGAGGGTTCAAGGTTAAAAATTAGATGCTTATTTTGTGAAAAGGTGGTTAGTGGTGGAATTTCAAGGTTGAAACACCACCTAGCAGGAACCAGGAAAGAAGTTGCTCCATGCACAGGCAGAGTTAGAAGTTTGCCAGAAGGTATTAAATGGCAATGCCTGCAGATGATTGAGAACATATAAGAACGGAGACAACAAAAGAATGATTTTCAGATGCATGAAGAAGCTGATGATGCTACTGTCACTGGATTTGGATTCACTGATAGTTTGCCTTCAGATGCTCGAACAAAGATTGGTAGTAGCAGTTCACGAGCACCTATTAGAGGAAAGAGGGTTGCAGCTGAAGACTTTGGAGGTGGTAGAAGAGGAAGTTCAGGAAGGAGTAGAGAAAGAGCTTCTTCTTCTAGCATACATTCGTTCTTTCCTCCTTCCACTACACCTGGTGCTCAACCAGGAATTCGTGCTGCTATGGCTTCAGAACAACTGCATGATCAGGCAGACCTTGCAGTGGGAAGATGGTTTTATGATGCATGCATTCCATTTAATGCAGCAAACAGTTTTCATTTTCAAGCAATGACAGATGCAATTGCAAACATTGGTCCAGGATATAAGATGCCCTCTTATCAGAAGTTGAGAGGGAAGATATTAGATCAGACCGTAATTGAAGTGCAACAATACTGTTCGACTTTGAGACAGTCGTGGAAGGAAACATGATGCACTATTATGGCAGATGGATGGACCGATAGGCGAGGAAGGAAATTGCTAAACTTTCTTGTATATTGTCCTAAAGGACTCATGTTTTTGAGATCTCTAGACATGTCAGAGGAGAGGTACACTGCATAGATCCTACGAGAAGAATTTGATAAGATTATACAAGAGGTTGGGTTACAGAATGTGGTCCAATTGATTACAGATAATGCAGCTAACTACAAAGCAACTGGGAAGGAGTTAGCTGATATTTATGGGACTTTCTACTGGACACCATGTGCATCCCATTGTTTAGATCTCATCCTCAAGGACATTGGTGAGATGGATGAAATAAAGGCAGTAACTGAGTGTTGCTAAGATATTACAAAATTCATTTACAACCATGCATTTGTTTTGTGTATGATGAGGAGATATACAGAAGGTGCAGAGCTTCTTCGCACAGCTGTAACTCGGTTCGCAACAAACTTCTTATTTGTACAAAGTATTGTGAGACAGAAGCAAGCTTTGAAGAGAATGATCTCCTCAGATGAGTGGCAACAATTTGCAGAGTTGCCTCAAAACAGAAGAAATAGAAAGTTGAATGAGATTGCAGAAACAGTTTTTAGAAGTTCATTTTGGAATGCATGTGTCACATTATTGAAAATTACTTGTCCTTTAGTGAAAGTTTTGAGATTGGCTGATAGCGAGGAGAAACCATCTATGGGCTACCTTTATGAAGCCATGGATAGGACAAAAGAAGCCATCAGAAATAATTTTAATGGAAAAAAGAGAGATTATGTGCCCGTGTGGAAAATAATTGATAGTAGATGGAATAAACAATTGCATCAGCCTATTCATGCAGCAACATATTATCTAAACCCATCATTCAGGTACTCAGGAACCTTCAAAAGGGACGGTGAGGTTAATCGAGGAATCATTGATTGTATCGACAGATTAGTCCCTGATGAGAGCATAGCAGATGCGATATATCGAGAGATGGAGATATATGATAATGCTCTTCACTTGATGGGTTTGCCTGTTGCAATTCGCAACCGCTCTACGATGCGTCCAGGTACATCGTTTATTTTCATATTTAAGTTGCATCTTACATTACTGTGGATTATTATGTCTCTAATGTTTGTATTTTTTTTACAGATGTTTGGTGGAATAGGTTTGGAAGTGATTGTCCAAACCTTAGAGATTTTGCAGTTAGAGTCTTAAGCCAAACTTGTAGTGCAACAGGTTGCGAAAGAAATTGGAGTGTTTTTGAACACATCCATACAAAAAAGCGCAACAGGTTGGAACACAAAAGGCTTAATGATTTGGTTTATATTCGTTGTAACATGCGCCTTCGTGAAAGGTAATGTTGTATTACTTTAAAATTTTTAATTCAATATTATTTAACTTCAGTTTTCAATTGTTAATATTACTTACTAATTGTTTATCTTTGTTTGTGTCGTAGGCAATTAAAAAAAGTAAATAGAGAAGAAAGTCATTTCGATCCAATAAGTTTGGATAATTTTGATATATTAGAAGATTGGGTTATGGAAGACACTGAAGAAAATGCCCTCCTAACAGAAGAAGACGTTGTTTGGATTAATTTGGAAGGAGCGCAACAACATTATGGAGATGAAGAATTTGATTTTGAAGAAGAAGGTGTAGGCATGGCTGATGATGATGATGAGGATCTGCAACAAGGAGAAATGAAGATTATTTACTTGATGATCCTGATTACAATTTGTAAAATGTAACATTATATGTAACTGTAGTGTACTGTAAACTATGTTTGTATTTTATTTTTTGGATTCAAAATATGTAAATTTGGATGCAATTGTTCAATGTTGAATGCTCAATCTGTACTAAACTTATATTATATGAATTTAAAGCAATTATCAGATTTTTCCTGATTTTTTCTTGATTTTTTTTTTACTAATTTTTATTGATTTTTAATTAATTTTTACATTATTTTAATATTAAAGTACGATACGATATGCCCGTATCGTGGAGCCCAGCCATACACGATACGATACGCGTCAGACAACACTGTATATAGCCCCCCCTTTCTATATATCGGGAGTGGGAGAGAGAACACATAGTTCATGTGCATACCAATCCATGCTCAAATCTACTTAAATATCTCAGTCGTTCGATCTTTAAGATCAAAGGTTATCTTTAAAGCAAAAAGTTAAATAGTTCCAGTGGAATTACTTTTTGCTTTTTTAATTTAAAATTCAACTTTTGATCTAACTACCGGAAGGTTGAGATCTTTAAAGATGTTTGGGCACAAATGGGTGTGCACATATAGACAAAGACATACAGATATGTACAAGCACATATATGTATGTATTGTACATAAAAATATGTATGTATACATACATGTGTGTATACATCTGTGTTTGTGCGTGTATGTATGCATGTATATGTATCATGCTTTCTGTAATTGTTGTGTCATGCATTCCCCTTAAAGTATGGTATTAAAACAAGAGAGGAAGGGGGACGCAATGGAGCATCTTAATGATCAAGTTTTGGAACTGTTGGTTTTGCTTTCTGTTATCTGCTGTGAAGTTTGTACAAGTTTTTTGTGATTTGTAGGTACAACGGGAATTGTGGACTATACAAACTATGATGACATGAAATATGCTGTGAGTACCCAGGTCCCAGTTTATGGGTGGATTTAATCTTGGTGAATTGGAAGTGATTTATGTTCTCCTTTATAATCGAACCTTTAACTGGCCAAGTAATTTAATATGTTCTACAGATCAGGAAGCTTGATGACTCAGAATTCAGGAATGCATTTTCACGTGCTTATATAAGGGTATCTACCATTGCACTATCAGTGATTTTTATGTTGTAGATTGCTATTGCATTCGTTTTGTTCCTAGCTTGTGTTTTTTCTATTTTTGTACAGGTAAAGGAATACGTATCACGAAGCCGTGGTCGTAGTAGATCCTACTCTAGGAGTAAAAGTCCTGCAAGTCGCAGCCGCAGTCGCAGTTATAGTGGAAGGAAGGGCCGAAGCCAGAGCAAGAGTCGCAGTGTAAGGTTAGTGATGTATATGATTGGTCAGTTTCTAGTACTTGTTGGTTATGCTTTTGACTCAAATTGGTTACTTTAATATGCAGCAAGTCTCCCAAGGCTAGATCCCCATCTAGGTCACGGTCAAGGTCTGCTTCATCACGCTTGCATTCTGGATCAAGGCGTCGTTCTTTGTCAAGGTATCTTTCTTTAAGTTTACCATGTGATAGTTTCTTGGTGTACTGTCCTTTCTTTGTCCTTTTCTTTTAATTATCTGATGTATGATATCTTTAAGTATCAAAATTAAAGCATGCCAAGGGAGTAAATATAGAAGATCTATAGATTAGGGAGTATATCAGGAAACATTTGAAACTCAATAATCTGCCACATGGAGGAAGAAGGAAATCCAGTCCTAGATGAAAATAAATGTAAGAACATTCGATTAGCAAGTGTGTATGCTAGATGAAGAATTAGGAAAAACAACCGTGGCTTCTCAAAGAGGTCAAGATCTCTAATGCACTTCAATCTGAGAAACAAATGGACACGATTAGATTATTAGATCCATATATGAATGCTCACAAGTTATAGAAATGGTTGTTTCTAACAGTACCTGACAAACATTTGGAAGATTGTAAAAAATTAACCTTTATCCTAGGTCATACGGGTGCAGGTGCGGGTGTGGACACGGGTGCGAGTGCTGGTGCGGGATAAGGCAAATTTCAAAAATTTTGGGCACGACGACATGGCTAAGGTATAATAATATATAATATTCAAACTAGAACCAGTGAGACATTAATTAACATAAGTATACGACAATAGTAAGTACACAACTTTATATTAAAACAAAACACGTAAACAACTACTAATTTCATCATAATACATAAATCAATCAAAAGAAAATCTTAATTGTTTGATAAATGAATTGAACTTGTACCTGATAAATCATAGATTTTCACTATCAACAACAGTATCAACTGAAGGGACTATCAGATCAGTCAGTTCCATATTAAGGGTATGCAAATCTTGGCTGTCATCTAAATGATATTCATTCGGATTTGCATCCTAATATTTTGATGCTCCTTCACTGTAATATATTCAAATAAATAACAATAAAAAATGAAATATAATCACCATGATTGATAGAAAAAAATACAATTTTGAAAGATTAGTAATTAGTAACCTGTACTCAGCATTAGATTGTGAAACCAATCTTAGATTTGAATGGACATAAACCAAGTCTTCAACATTTGATATTGTGAATTTGAGAATATGTACTCCAATTCCTTTCACAAGAAGATGAAGTAGGAGATTGAGATAATAATTTTGATGCAAGCTTTTGTAGAAGAACCATAACATGCCCACCAATGTAGTGGATCTTGATAATCCCTTGCATCTAGTGCTTCTAGTGAACAAGTCTGGTACAAGAAAACTTTTTATATTCAGAATATACTTGCCTAAGTAGGTATGTGTCATGATAAATCCTTCTCAAACACATTTGCCTATTCTTTGCTATTTCGATCTTGGTTAGGAGGAGTACACCTGCTGCTCTCATGTAACCATTTCTTCCCATAATATCTTGGATTTAAAGAATGTGCTAAACAATGCAAGAAATGCTGCTTTTGTCCCATCTTGAAACTAATATGGAATGAATATGATCATAAAACGATGATGTCTCATATTGTTCTTTTCCCTCGTGCTTCAAAATTATTGACTCCACTTTTTCTATCATGATATCTTACATTTTATAAACTTTTTGGAGCATCAGTTCATCTTTATCAACTTCTCTCAACATCTCCCAAATAGGTTCTCTGAACTCCAGAAAATATGATACCTTGTCCCACCATAAATCATTAAGAATAATAGTCTTCATTGCTTGGGCCCTTGCTTGATTTTCAACCTTATTACCACGGCATAAATCCAAGCTTGAATCAGTAACCATTTGAACTAATAATGTCTTGATTGTGTTATCTTTTTACCATCACAATCAAAGAAGCAAAATGTAACTCAATTCACAATTTCATAATAAAAAACAAAAACAACATTAATAGTAACAGAAGGCTATCGTGTTACAAAAATAACAAAAACAACAAAAACAACAAAAACAACATTGATATAAGTGTTATCCATATTGTACGATACAACACATATCTCCCGTATCGTACGATATGAGCGATACGATCAATTTGTTTTTTAAAATTATTTTTTTTTCAATTTTTTTTTACGGGTTTCTGGCCTCTGTTTGCCTCTCTTCACTTGTCCCTAAGGCATCTTCCAGTATGCTCGTTTGGGATTGTGGGTTAGTTTATAAGAATTTATTGAATAAGAATAATTTATGAACAAATAACAATTATGACAAAATCATTTCCCTTTTTGATGTCAACTTTTAGGTATATTTCTGCTACCAGTTGTTAATTTCATGAAATCACAAACAATAAAAAACAATTTGGTTGCTTCAGTTCATTGAGTGGGCATTTCACAACTTCACTATTTTAGGGTTCACCTTACACGACTTCCATTGAGTTGAACATGACCAGCGTGTGTGAGGCTCAGATGACCTGATTTTGACCCATAACATCCATCCATCATCCTTTTGTTTCAAACCACTTCAAGCATTAGTTAAAAAGCTAGTCTCCAGTAAGAGAAAAAGAGGATATCATCACATCACTAGGGTGTCATTGACTCAATAATCAAAGAAATGGAGCTCATCGTTTTGCTCACATATGAAAATGAGCAAATGTGCAAACTACATGTACAAAGATAGCAATTTGTTAATTTTGATATATTAGAGGAGTGAACTATGGAAGATAACGAAGAAAATGCACTCTTAATTGAAGAAAACATTGCATGGATTAATTTGGAAGGAGTACAACAATATCAAGGAGATGAAGATTTTGATTTTAAAGCAGAAGATGGTGAAAATCTTCAGCAAGGAGAAGATGAAGATTATTTAGTTGATGATCGTGATTACAATATGTAAATGTAAATGTATTTCATTTTTTCTTTAAAATATGTAATTTTTTTAATTGTTCAATGGTGAATGATCAATATGTACTAAACTTTGCATTATATAAATTCTTTGTAATTATCATGTTTTTTCTAATTTTTTTTTGGTTTTTTCTAATTTTTTGATTTTTTAAATTTTTACTAATTTTTTAATATTAAAGTACGATACGTTACGCTATGTCATGCTACGCCGATCAAAATGATACACGATATGATACACGTCGAACAACATTGGTATAATTACAAAAAACAATCGATGAGAAATGATAGAAGGATTTTTTTCCAATTTTGTCCAGTCCATGACAAAAAGGATTTTGCTCCAACTCTGTCCTTCACTTCATCTTCTTAAATATCAGAGTGTATATTGGGTATATAGATGAATAAAAGTAGCTTTGCTAAGCAGCATGAGTATTTATTTAAGTTACATGCAATGTCAAGTGGGTAACAAATTCCAATTGAGGTCACGAACAGGTGTGTATTCATAATACTTATGCCACATTTTGCCATCCACTTAGTGTTAATCTTAGGAAAACCTAAATGCCGTCTGGGTGCAAATAGTCTACTGGAAGTACTTGCAGGAACCTTCAGACGAGAGTTAAACCTGGAAGAGCACCACTTAACTCATTTTGATGCAAGACCCCAAAATATGCAAGTCGTAACGGTAGTTCTGCATGTAAGCATGCACATTATTTTCACCTAATATGAAGTCATCCCTTTTATAGCACAGAGAGAGAGAGAGAGCGGCAAGCTGCAACAGATACTAAAGAGAGAAAGAACTGAAATCCTTACTCATTCAGTAGAGAGAGCGGCATGCTGCAAAATCATGCGTCTTTTGAAACCTATACTTGTTTTGGATTAGAACTCCAAACTCGCATCGAAAATTTGTGTCGATTCGATCCGAAACAAAGTTATGGAATTTGGATACATATGGACCAACACATTGACCGCACCTAGAATCATGCTTCGACACGTTGATCGTGTTAGTATTTCATGATACCGTGGTTGTGTCGCACCGGCATGGTGTCAGTGTCTCAACAGTGTTGGGGCCGAGATTCCACCTCCTAGAGATGTCCGTGTGACAGCCTTTCTCTAAATCAGATATTTTGCGTAAGATGTGGCTGATAACAGCATATGAATTGGACTCAGGATAATGTTGGTTGATTTGATGCTTTTGATGTTGTCTGAAGGACAGGCTAGTTGAGTTAGTGCCTAAAGTTGGTGTGGCAGAATTATCAGTGATGAATATAGCCAAGGCGCTCTAGAAGCACCGTGCTGATTCTGACACTTGCATTTGTGTATCTTTAGTCTGCATGGCCGTTTGGTATGTGTTGCATTAACATTTGTGATTCTCTTGTCCCGGTTATCTTATGTTCTTCTCAACATCATTTGTCACTTTCAGCTATGGTACGATCTGAGAGTATTTGCACTTAATGTTTGTAGTTGGAATAGGTTTTTGAGTACTTATTGAAGCAGCAACTATGATGCATTGCTGTGTGTGGCATCATTAAGCGAATATCGTCACACCTAATTTGCTTGGTGAAATACTAATCCTTTTTCATAAGTTTACCTGTTGTAGGTATGTTACGCTATAACATAATTTAAAGACATTATTTGTCCCTAGGAGTCCTGCCGAGTTGTTGTGGTCACCTGCTAGTGTTGGTTGATCATGCATCTTACATTCAAGTTCTGGTTATTTTTCCTTGCATTTTGTGCTGCTGGATATATTTTTCACCATTCGCTTTGATCAACAACCTCTCACTGGTTAAACAGTTGAAAACGATCTTTCCTTCGGCTATGATATTAGACGGGTCAATGTTGATTTCCGCCAGTTATATCCTTTGTGCAGTATTTGCTGTAATTCTTGTAATGAGTATGGGGATTCGTTTCAATGGTTGTCTATGCAATGGAGTCTCTTGTATTCATGTCTCCCCTCTTGGCTGCAATTCCTTTCAACTTCATTCTGACTGAATGAACTAGTTGTGATATTTGATGTCGTAAGGTAGTTGTCATATTTGCCACGTAAGCTTCATCTGCATTCTCTTGAATTTGAAGCGTGAAATCGTTCTGCTTTCTTATGAAGAAAGATGGCATTTAGTCTGTCCTGCTCTTTTGTGCCCGGGAACCTTAAGGGAAGGCCATGGTTAAGGTGTTACTTTTCAGGAAAGGTAGCTAGTAGGCTTGACAGGCAGTAGCATGCTGCCTTTTGCATGTGTTGGTTTTTGTGTCCTTGTCCTTGGCTGTTGAAATGTCTCTGATGAAGAGGATGGATATGAATTGAACACATTGGTCTCACAATAACTAATCCCGAGTTTTGAAGGTTGTTTTATTTTTCTTTTGATAGATGAGGGCTTAAGCAGCGGATATGGGGATTGCTTATTAGGAACTTGAAGGGATTGTTGGAAATGCCTCAACTATTTTGGTTGTGGAGGTATGCTGGTTCACAAACCGAGCAGCTTTGACAATCAGAAATGAATGTTCACACTTTGTGCGTTTTGGCATAGTGGTTTGCTCATAGGAGTCAAAGGACTGGAATGGATAGCAATACTGAAAAGGGAAATTTGGACTTGACAGCTATACACTTTTATCCTCTTCATGCTAGTCCAGTCAACCGCTGGATATCCTGGGGACGTATTTGGAGTTGTGCTCTTTCTTTATCCCACTCTGGTTTCTTTATCGTCCTAATATTTTAGTTGCTCACCATTTTTGGATACACACATTTTATTGGTTTAATTTGGAGTTGTGGCTGAAATTGTTCATTCATTTGGTAGCCGTTGGCCAATGCTACTTCGAAAATGGTATCTGTGATGTAGAAGAGGCATCGAGGCTTTTGAGTGAAGATGTTAAAGCCACTCTATGGATATTGAACTCAGTTGTTTGTCGAACTTTTTGCAGATCAAGGTCAAGATCAAGATCACCACGTGCTTCTGTAAGTGATTCTATGTGATATCATCATGACTTCATATGGTTTTTTGTGTTTGGATCTTGTTTTGGAATTTGTTTTTCTCTTGGATTCTGTTTGACAGCCTTTAAGCCACAAAAAAACTAGTAAAAGTCCAAGGAAGCGGAACCCGAGCCCAAGCAGGAACTTATCTCGCTCTCCATCACCTGCTGTATGATTATCTTGCCTTCTCGTGTCTCTGTTTTTCTGTGGTTATTGTGGGTTATCAACAGCATAATAGCTTCTATGCACAGGCAAAGTCTGATAGGAGCTGATCTTTCCACCTAAGGCCAATAACAAACATTGGACAGTGCCATTTCTATGGGCAAACTTTCTCTATGTTATTGATTCTCCACTTTCTGGCGTATCGGATGCTTCTGAAACACACTTAGGGATTTTCATGATTCTACGTGGAACATTCTAGAAAACCATGCTGCTTTTTAAGTTGTCTTAAAACATTTAATGCTACTACTCATTCATTGTGTTGGTGTTTCCATGTGTAGTTGTATAACTTTTGAATGTTTGGGCAGAACAGGTAATACTTTATTCGATTGAAGAACTGTATTTCTCGTAATTCTGTGTGTTTTTCTTTGCTTTCAAATAGTAAGTTTGCCTAGAACTGCCTTCCATTCGCATTTCCGTGTAATAATAGGTGTTCACAAATATTTAAGCTGGCTGCTCTTAGTGCCAAAAGCTTTGATTGCGATAATGTTGGCAGTGTTAAGTGTGTTATCCGTCCAGTTACAGGTTTTGTTATTGCCTCGTCCTCGATAGAATGTTTTCTAGATATGCGGCTGAACTAGCTGTGCTCGGTCTATTCATCGTCTCCTTTTGTGTTTTGCTGTTTGTGATATTGTCCTTGGTTAGCCGTGCTAAGATGAGACGCAACCTGGCTGGGTAGGAGAACTCTGGACAGGTTTCTTGTGATTAAATGATGGTTTACTGGGAGGTCTAATTCTCCTTGGCTACAATTTTGCTCTGCTCAGGTCTTCAATTTAGTAAATCTTCAACTGGAGTTGTTTT
Organism: Brasenia schreberi; assembly: GCA_036023115.1. Classification (NCBI taxonomy): domain Eukaryota; kingdom Viridiplantae; phylum Streptophyta; class Magnoliopsida; order Nymphaeales; family Cabombaceae; genus Brasenia; species Brasenia schreberi. The sequence goes on from JAYKKT010000090.1 coordinate 19,612,734, forward strand.
CCATAATTGAATTTTATCAGAATATAAGTTCCTACTCAATTGCCAACATATGTAAGCCAATCTGGAAGGTTTGAATTTGGAACTTACTTGATTTCTCATGGCCGAAACCCATATACTAGAATATATCGTGTTCTGTGGAGAATAACGGTGCTTCAATGTCTATTTAGTTAAATTTGGTATCTCGTATCCTTTGAGTGAAGGAGTGAGTTGGCAACCAAGCTGAACTCTGGATAGTTTAGCTTCGGTTGCCAATATCCTCGATCGGAATGGGATACCCGTGAAGCCTGCAAAGGTTCACCTGCAGAAGAAGCCTAAAGAGTAAATCTTGCTTGGCCTGTTTATCGCTCATCCACTCGATCATGGCTTTTGTTTCATGTACTCGTTTTAGGTGGGTTCACACCGGAGGGAGAGGTAAGCTAGATTAACCAAACATGAGTTTATCTGACCATTGAAAAGTCAAGCTAAAGTAAATTTCCTAAGCAGCTATTCTGCGAACTCGACTCAATATGATATCACAAAACTGGCTGATTAGAGCACTGAGTGGGAACATTTCTTTGAGATTTACGAGATTAGCGGAGCACTGAGAAGAGCCCAACAATGAGCATATCGTATTTCCTAATTTAACCCTACCTCTAAGGTCTACATGGATGCATGATCGTCATTGTGCTCATTCTTCTGTTGGTGTTCAACTCCATAGAAGAGGCACACGTCTTCGCAATATGTCTAATATAATGGTAACCAAAGAGGCTATTTTTTTACGTGCCCTTCAGCTTGTGGATTGGCCCCCAGCCAGGTGAACTAAAGCCCCTTGTGCAACTGATGGCGAATTCTACTAGCAATTTTGTCTTTTGGATCATGCTTGTCGTCTCATTCATTGTTCACGTCCAAAACGGGTTCCATTCTTACCAAGTTTCTTTGGTATTAGTCATGATGGGTTCTCGTGTTGCTCATCGTATATTGGTAATATTAGTTTCTGTCTTTTCCAATCCATGCTGACATTAACAAGTTCTTTAATTTCGCGTTGGCTTGCATAGGTCATTTAGCTGAGTTTATATGATGATAGTTCTCTCTAGAGAGTTCTCTCTAGAGATGTCTTTATGATAGTTTATGCATGTAAAGAAATGATTCATTGAACACCTGGTAATTAATGTGCATTCAGGGCATTAACCCAACTGCCAGGGCTCTAAACTCCACTAGACGTAGATGTGAGTTGGATTCCCGGGGTGTACCCACTTGGCTTCAGTTTCCCCCATGGAAACAAAACGAAAAGAAAGAGAAACTCAAAGGGCTAATTTTGTAGTAAAACTGTAAGGAGAAGTGCCAATATCATGTCATCTGTTTGTTTAACTTTACCACAATTCTCGTAATAAACTGATAAAGCAGCTATTGTTCACTCATGTACCTATTTGAGTATCATATAAGCTATAGTAGGTCGTCCGATGGTTCAGAGTGACTATATAAACAACCTCGGCCTGTCTTTACTTTTTTTCTTTTCTATTTAATTGCAATGGGAGGCCAAAGCTTCTCACACACGCTTGCAGGCCTTGAGAATCGAACTATCACTTGCTTCATGGGGAGTCTCAGAGAGCCCTGCCAGATGAGAGAGCGCTAGGCAAATATATTTAGAGGACATGACCACCGTCAAAGTTCGAGCAAGGCGCAAGTACTCGAGAATCCATGGCGGAGGGCGCTTTCGCTATCAACCACTTGAGACAATTGATCTGTGCTTGTGATTGATTTTTTGGGTTTATATCCGAATGAAAAATGAACTCCAACAAGTATCCAAGTGGACGTTAAAGAGCTCCCAGCAACTAAAGGTGGCTGGCTTGAACCCAATCCGAGAATTCGAATCAGATTAGAACTGCCCCCGTAAATAGCTAGAGTCGGTCGGTTTTGTCAAAATTCCATCTGCTACAAAACGGAGTCAAAATCGGAACTGAGGTATGTGGTTTGGAACCGGAAACTCCAAACAATATTTTAATTCTGGCTCCAAAACCACGAAAACTGAATAGAATTGGATCTGAATGAAACAAAACTAGAACCAAAGGAAAAAGCTGGTTTTAGAGCCGGAACATGGCAGGTCTACCCACAACTATGGAACTCAATTCATAAACACTTAAAATTGTAGTACAATTTAGCTTCCTGTAAAATGGAACCCTGGAAATATCCAGATACAAAGTATCCACTTTGGATCCGAACCGTTATCAACAACACAAAATTGGGTCAATGATTCCCCTGTCAGTCTGAGACCCCTAACCTAATTTATTGTTTTGCCCCTCCTTGGGTACTGGCCGTCCACCTCTCTGTACTCCGTACCTCGATTCCTGGTCACAAAAGCTTGCGAGAAAAAACAATCTCTCTCTCTCTCTCTTGAAGTTTTTGATTATCTTTTAGCGCATTGCTGAACTTTTCATGGAAGTGAGTGGTTAGTCACTCTCTCATGCCATACTCTACTACATGATATGCATTGTTCGTGAAATTGTCTATAACTTCCACTCTTTATATAGATAGAGAACATGAAAAATACAAACTATTTATATACAATTTTTTTTCGAACCAATCTCAACCATCCAACTAAGTAAGATGAATTTGTCCAACTAAAAAGGATGAGTGGTTGAAATTGGAAAAAGTAAACGTTTTATAAATACAACCAAATAGCATGTAAAGATAACATAATTTTTTATATTTTAATCTCAACCATATGTATCTCTTATAAAGGATTCAGATTGATTTAGATATAGTTTGCATCCTTCAATTTCGTATATATATATATATATATATATATATATATATATATATATATATATATATATATATATATATATATATATATATATATATATATATATATATATATATATATATATATATAGAGAGAGAGAGAGAGAGAGAGAGAGAGAGAGAGAGAGAGAGAGAGAGAGAGAGTGGGAGCTGCTACACAGCTTCTCATGCTAGGCATTGCTCATCACCACTGTTTGTGCAATCAATCGGACGATGATAATGAAGTCGCCCGTTCCACGTCATATTTATATGCATTAAATGACATCGATCCTTGTGTTGATATTAATGGGGGGCTTGATCTGCACTGATAGAGTTTTAGATGAGGGGCTATCTAACAACTCCCAATATCTCTATATGTATTTGTATTTAAATGTATATATATTTACATATATATATATATATATATATATATATATATATATATATATATATATATATATACACACATATATATGTATATATATGCAAGTATGTGTTTATATAGCTTAGTCTCAACCAAACATTGCCTTTTCGGAGTTGAAACCGAACCGCCTGCAGAACTGGCGGTAACTGGAACTGCAGGGACTGGTTCCGTTACAATTCATCATCGCTCGAAACCGAGAAGAACTGGAACTAGAAATAGCATGATAACCAGTGGTTTCGTTTCTGTTCCAAACCGCTTAGAACCCATTAAAACCTTGCTTCCTAGTCGAACCCTTGGCCTTTTTCACTCATTGGCATGCACCACACCACCCCATTCAGAGATTATGAACCTTACAGTTTGATTGACCAGTTATTAGGCGGACAGTCTACATGAAAAGTCAAGCTGCAAGGTGACAACCAATCTTTTCCATTATAAATTTATAATTGTACATAACATTTATTAAATATATATTATATACTATATCATATAATAATATTATTACAAATGATATTAAAGTAGTCCATTGACTGTTCGCTGATGGAAAAATAAAATATTAAATTTTAAAATTTGAAGGAAGCATAGTATTTCAGTAGTGAAAAATTGAATTTATTAAAAAGAACATTGTTGATCAGTAGTGCTCATTTATTATGAATTTTGAATGTTAAAAGCAACGAGAAGCCTCCTTGAAATTTGGACCGAGCTCTCATGTCTCTACTTTTTATAGATAAGCCCTCTCACCTCACTCGCTTCAATAACAAACATACAAGTTCGTCTCTTATTTCTCCATTTTTATATGTGCTCTCTCACTACCTTTTTGGTTCTAAGTGCTTCTTTCTTCTTACTTCATAGTTAATATTTCATCCTATTTCTCAATCAGTTTTTTCATTCCCAGTCGTAAGTCTACAACTATAAGTTTTTTATTTATTTTATTTTTTAGTGAATTAATGACTCAATATAGTGACGGTGCTTTTGTCTCCAAAAATAAAAGAAGCTATTCTTAACGGAAGCTCGAGTTATCATATTCCTCAAATACCTTTGCCTATACCAATGATAAAAAAATATGACAAATATGTGTAGTGGTACTGCTACTAACATCTCATTTACGTAAGAAACCATTTTATTGTTAGAGGTTCAATAAATACAACCATCATCAGTTCATGGAGGATGCCTTGCAAAACCCAGTCACAAGATCTAAGTTGTTCAAGATTCATTTTATAAAACTGATGATGAACAAGGTGTTATAAATCATGCATACTATAACTTTTGTCAAAGGTCTACAACTTTAAGCTTGGAAATGATTATAATACACTATAAAACCATGTCATAAAAAATGAAACATAAGTCAAAATCAGAACTGAGACATATGGTTTTGAAACTTACAGCTCCAAATAATATTTTAATTCTGATTCCAAAACCATAAAAACCAAATAAAACTTTACCTGAACCGAATAGAACTAGAACCAAAGGAAAAAGTTGGTTCTGGATCTGGAATAGGGAACATCTACCCACAACCATGAACTCAATTCAGAAACACTTTTATCAATAACCCATTAAAATCATAGTTCAATTAGCTTCCTGTAAAATCGAAACCGGGAAATGTCCATATACAAAGATTCACTTTGGATCCAAATAATTGTCAACCACACCAAATTGGGTCAAAAGTTCTCCTGCCAGTCTTAGATTCCTAATCTAATTTATCGTTTTTAGCCCTCCTTGGGTCTTGGCCATCCAACCCTATACTCCCTACCTTGCTTCCTAGTGACAAATAGGAGTGTGCATTAATTGGTTCAGTTCACTAATCGAACCGAATTACCTTAAAATTGAATTGAATATAATTTAGATAATTGAACCCTAACCAAATTATACAACTAATCGAACTGAACCAAATTTGTTCGGTTCAATTCAGTTTAGTTATTCGATTTGGTCTCTATATCTATTAAATTCAGCCCGCTTTCTACTATAGCTTAGGTGTACTAGACTTTGTAGAACCATTAACATAGCTCTCTTTTACAGAGTTGAAATCTCTTCATTACCATTACCACGACACATAAGCATCACCATAAACAAAATGCAATACCCAAGGTACATAAACTTTAATCGTACATAAAATCTCTTCATGACCATTACAGAGTTGAGATCTCTTCATGGCTCTCTTGAATCCTACTAAAACACGTCTTCACTCACATAAACATTATTACAATGCAATACTAAAGGCCACTTCGTAGGGTATCACAAAATACAATACCACTATATTAAAAAACTGCAAAAAGTTAATTAGAATTATAAGTCCATCCTTGACATTGGGTTGACCTGTATTAAGAAATATAGTCTGATCTAACCATAAAAGTTGAGAAAGCGTTCTTGTACTATTTGTGAACACTTGTGGTTGAGAATATAGAACACCCATTTCTCCAATATGACTAGAATGTGATTCTCCTACAGTCTTGAAACATTCAATTTATTGGCAACATTGACAAGGTAGATGTAATACTTATAGCTAAGGAAATGCATAGTAAATTCCTAATGCACCAAATGTATGATAAGTTTAGGCATTTGATGCTGAAGAAGGAGAAACAATTAAGAAGTGACAAAAACAAGCGACTCTATAACACTATAAAAGTAAACCTACAGGTCATGTTTCATAACAAGGATATGTGATAATGAGAACTAAAAAAGCATAAAAAATAACAATAAAAACATGCAAACTACAGAAGGACAAGTGACACTCAACAAGTAAACCATTTGAACACTCGATACCATCAACAACTCACAGGGATAGCAGTTGACCATATAAACGAACATATCTTTTAAATGACTTTTCTTGTTTATAGAGCCAAATAGTGGTTGAATGGTCACTTGGGATATGTCAAATGACTGAGTATCTGTACCAGAGCTCTTAATTCTGTTTTTGGGTTGTATTTTTTTCCAAGCTTGCCTATTCAGTTCCATTCTTGTACTGAAGAGGGGCCTAAAATATTGAAACAAATAAGGTAAGACAAGATTAGAAGAAGTTTCACACATCAATAACAATATAAAAAAATCAACTCATCATGAGCTACGAAAGAAATCAAAATACCAAAAATTTATATCTAAGAAAAGATAAACATGAATGTGGCAAGAACATACCGATTTTAGAAAGCATACAAGCACCATGAGCTACGAAAGAAAACAAAAGACCAAAAATTTATATATGAGAAAAGATAAACATGAATGTGGCAAGAACATAGCGATTTTAGAAAGCATAGAAGGCACAAAACTTTCAAGAAAAATAAGATATACAAAACCATGGTAAGGACATACCAATTGTAGAGGTATTGGATCAAAAGAACAAAAATACATGTCTAACAAAAGAAATCAGCAACAGTAGGTAAATAAAATATTCAGTTCGAATCAAACTATTCTTGATAAAGCCTGAAACAATAGGTCAAAAGGCCAAAACAAAGCCAAGTGAAAACAATGAAAAGACAATCACATTGCTGCCACTAATCATTTTGTTGCCTAGGTCCAATGTTGATCTTGCATGAAATACAAGAAAGTATGGTATCATTTGAAGTATAGAAGAAAGAAGAGACATCAATAGGAGAAGATAGTAAACCGACAATTATCATTATCTTTATTCATCTAACTTCTTTGACCATCATTTTTATTCTTCATCCAACTCCATTTGACCTACATTAAAAGGTAAATGATATAATCCTGAAAAGCTCAATGAAATAAATAATTGATTTAATAAATATAATTACTTAATATATATGTATTGCTACGGAATACTACCAAATTCTCAATCCAATAGCTTGCAAACATGAATTGTCACAAGAAATCAATTATACCAAGCACATAACAACAAAGGTAAACTCAATTATACTAGTAAGTATGTCTTACCTTTTTCAAAATTTTCAACATCTTCTCATTCTTCCTCAACATTCAAACTAATATTATCTTATAAGGAAGTTTGTGTAGAAATCAAACATTTAGCTACCTTAAGAGTCAATGAGCTCCTAAATGCATGTGTTAAGAACCCTCTCCCTATGCTAAATGCGGGCTCAGAAGCTACTATACATATGAAAACCATAAAGACATCCCTTATTATAAGTGCAAGAATGAAAATATCTTTGAATTAATCCTCCATCATTTTAAAACTTGAAACCGATCTTCTTGTATTTCCTCATCTAAATAAATATCCAATTCATTTTTCTTTTTTCTCTTATACATTCATTCTTCATTTTACTTTCATACATTCTTTCTTAAAAAAACAACTAGCCTCATTTTGTTTTCACATTACTCTACTCACTTGGCACAAGGTTGCTTGTATAGATTTCACTTGATTGGGCGGCATTGACATTTTAGGTTGGAGTATTCTTCTATATTTATCATACGTATCAAAGAGAGTATCTCTCCTTGAAATAATTCTTTACCATTTTTTATCATAAATTTTATAAAATGCAAACTTCATCACTTCAATTGTTTTAAGGATCAATATATATGCAGTAAAATAAGCTTGTTCATCTTCGTATAGTCACCCTAATATTTATCAAATTTTGTTTTTATTCTTATGACCATAAACTTCATCTTCAAATTATCATTGTTGGTCCACTTTATTGTTGGCTCAATTAGATCACTAATCTATGTGCAAAATATATTCAATGTGACATAAGATGATCTTGAAATACTTACATTGATATCACAAAATTCTTGCAATATGATACTTATCTTCCTTATAGAATTCCTATCAATTAAAGCAAATCTATCACTGTCATCATTTATTTCACCTTACGCTTGAAACATGAATCGTGTATATCAAATAACTCAAATGCCCTCTCAAAGTTTTTACCAACAGACAGGGATTTCTATCTAGTCATAACATCTAATCATGGTTGGCGCTTATATGATATATTACATCCTTCAACATATTCTTTGAACTTTTGTATCTTGACTGGAGATTGCCTATATATTTCACAACTTGTCTGAATCAATTAATAGAGATATTTATTATTTACCTCCTGAATATCTTAGACAACCAAGTTTATTATATGTGTAACACATATCATATATAAAAGATTGTAACTTTCAACACCAGTTTCCCAAATATAAATAATTACATCGTTTGAACTAATATTGTCAATTGTAAATTATAAATACCTTTTTAATACCTCACTCAAGCAATCAATCAATAAGCAACCTACGAATAGAGTCACCCTTATGACTAGATATTGGACAAACATTCAATATTGTTTTGTGTAACTTCCACTCATCATAAAAAAAATGGGTCATGATACACATGTAGCTCAACCATTGCAAAATTGTCCATCTATATGTGGTTATGCATATTATTTGAGTATTTTTTTCAAAAAATTCTTTAACTTCATTTTTTCATCTATATACAGTTCATAGTAGTCACATTGACGTGGCATAACTAAATGATATTTTAATCTTAAGGCATGTAATACCGAGTACCTTCCTAAAATAATTCATCAGTAATGATGATTTTTGCAATAACTTTCCTAATTGCCATTCAATCGATTTTTCAAGTAAAAAAATCGATTAAACTCTCCTAGTAATTGCAAAAAAATATTGTTGTTTAACATCTATATTTTTTAGAAATTTATTATAAGTATCAATATGATTTTTGAGTGTAGTAGTGATATTCTTCTTTATATTACAACAAAATCTCTACTATAGTAATTGTGTTTTGCTTTGATATCACCTAAATCATATGTAAAATTGGTAATATACTCTCATACTTTAGATCTTGTCTTTGAAGAAGTTGCATCATTACTTGATCATAGAGTATTCAAGTTCACTTGCTTTGGGGTTACTTCTTCTGGCCGAGATGTACCTCATAATTGAGACATCTTAAATAATGAAAAAAAAATATAAATAAGTATGGCATAAAATATACTATTAAACTTCACTTGTATATACAAGAATATATAGGATGCTAAGTTTCACAATATATCTAAAACAAGTAAGACTAGAATAGAAATTAAATAAGTAACAAGTTGTTGGTAATAAATGATGATGATGTCTATGAATATAAAACTTTAGTCTAACCTAAAGATTTGAAATCTTTAGAATAAAAAAATAAAGAAGATGAATTTATGAAAGTAAAATAACAGAACATAATCAAGAAGTGAACACATGGAATTAAGTTCCACAAATTCTCAACAAAGTGAGCAATCTAGAGAAGAATACACTATTCACAAATACTTTATTAGCAAGTTGAGGCACCACTCCAATTTACCAAAACGATCACAACAATGAGTTAAACAAAATGATGATCTCCAACTACAAGAAAAATACAACTAGAAAGCACGACAAAATAACAACATATTGTTGTCGGAACAAAAAAGTAAGTACCAAAATTAAAGCACTAAAACTTTATTATATAGATTCATCATCTCATGGTTTTCCCAAATTAACCAAGCAACCAAATCTTGTCTTATTTAATTGTTAATAAAATAAATTCTTTGAAGAAAAATAAGGAATAAAATGATTACCAAGAAGGAAGCATACAAAAGAAGCTGGTTCTTGTTTCCTTCTCTCTCCATCATCATCCAAAACAACAACTATAAAGAAAATTGAATCTCTCGATCATACAAAAATAGGGCGAGAAGGGTATGACTGTAGACATACACACACATATATGCATGTGTTTGTGTTTAAAACAAGCAAAAAAAGGAAGTTCCTCTTTTCTCCTATCTCCTTCAATCAACATATGTAAGAAAAATGACCAATTGTTTAGAAGCTGGTTGAGGGTGTAAATCAAATCCCTCAATCATACACAAAGAGAGAGGACAAGGGGATGGTTGTAGACTTTGGAGTATGGCGACAGACAGAGACAAAGAAGGAACTAAGGTGTGTGTGAGGAATTTTATATTAGTCTTTTCAGTACTAGGCCTAATGAACCCAAAAATGAACCAATAATGAAAGTGTTTTAGAAACTAAACCGAACCTGAACCCTTACAAAACAAAACTGAACTAGAAATTGTGGTTTGGATCAATACGATTCTTCTGTTAAAAACTAGAAATGCTCACACCCCAGTGATAAAAGGTCAACATGAGAATATCATGAAAAAGCGATCACTCTCTCTTTTAATGCATTTCTGACAACTTATCTCATATTTGTCTAACTAGCTTCTCTTGGGAACTGTCCTCATTTTATATGTTCAAATTAGGGTTTACACATATAAGTAACTAATGTATATATATATACAACGAGAGAGACTCATATATGTCAACATTCTTAGGTGCTAACAAATCCAAACAAATCTCCACCATCCATATTTGGTAATGGATGATTGAGATTTGAATTTATAAGACAAAAAATACATGTTTACTTTTTGCAGCTAGACGTTATTCAATTGACACCTTTGCTTTTAAATTTCAATTCTCAACTATCCATCACCAAAGATGGATGGTTGAGATTTATTTGAATTTACTAGCAGCTAAGGGTGCTAGCATATACTAATTTTCTCTCTCTCTCTCTCTCTCTCTCTCTATATATATATATATATATATATATATATATATATATATATATACATGAGGAGGTGGAGGATAAAAACTATTCTCATGCAATCTTCCTTCAAACCATTTGACTAAATAAGATCGGTCCATTAGTTGAGATTGAAAAAAAGCAAAAAATCATATAAAGACAACCAAGTACCCAACAAAAAGTACATGAACTTTTTTATTTTTAATTTTTTATCTCAACCATTGTAGCTCTTAATAGAATAGTTGAGATTTAGATGGAGTTTACATATATGAATAATTTGCATCTTCTAATTTTTTTCCATATATATGTAATATATATAGCTCACTCTAAATAAAAAATGGTGATACAATGACTCACATACAAACTTTTCTAATAGATAAATATCATTTAATTCTTCTTGTCTTGTAACAAAGATGACTATTGGTACCCTCTCTCTCTCATTACTTGACCACTAAGTAAAGAATTCAAAGATTACAATCAAAAGAGTACTGTTTATAGGGCTCAAACCTGTTGTTGTATTTTGACTTGTTTCGACTTTGTCTGACATCATTTGTCTTTGTTTTATTATGTGCAAAGGTAATAAACATCTTCACTGCAACTTGCGACACATGCATCCTCATGGACTTTTTTTTTGCATTTTGGAGGCATAAACATAACAAAGAAGTCTCTTTTTATTTTTCAAAAACCCCTGTTACTTTCTAAGTGATATTCATGCCTCAAAAAGCAAGAGAAGGCATGAATATGATGTATTAGAGGTGTAGAATCAAACAGTCTCTCTCTATATATGCACACACACAATTATGGAGGTTTCAAATAAAATGTGACCCTTCATTTATTTTACATACCTTACTACAATCACCTTGAGACAAAATTTAAGTAGAACAAGAAAACCCATTTAACAAGTTCTTATAGACAACAAATATCATGTTCATGTTGAGCTTATATTGTTCAACACATTAAAATTCGACCAACTAGCAAGGGACCAAACAAGCCAAACTGTAGGCATAAATTCATTTCCCAACCCTATGTGGGGATCCAGACACTCTTCGTCCTTTCTGTTGTTGCAACTGGATATGTGAAGTTGGGTTCACACCTAAGTGCATTTGTGTTATTATATTTTTTGTTTACAATAGGGCCAAGTACTTTTTATCTTTATTGATATAAAATAGAGAGAGTATCTAGACTCTCAGATCATGTATGTTAATTCAGACGGCTAGGTTTCATGCATAAATTATCAGGATTGACACACACATTCCTTTTACTATTTATACACCTTTTTTTGAAGTTTCTAAAATACCCCTAGTTATTTTTGTTAACTTACAAAATACCTTACCATAGAAAATAACCGACCGAGTCTCCCTCCTCTTACACAAATAAAAAACCTCCTCATTTTGTGCCCATTTCCCATCCATTTGTTGCTCCTTGGTCCATTCCAGCAACGTTACACGATATAGAGTCGTTTCCAACAAAATAGCATATTGAAATTCATTGAAAAGAATAAATTGAAAGAAAGAAAAAGAAAAAGAAGGGAAAGAAGAGAATAAGAATGCCCAATTTAAAGGGTGATTCATCAATTTATTGAGGTATGGTGTTGATTTGGTTTTGATTTTTTGATTTTTAGTTGTTTTAATTAATTTTTAAATGATCTTTCATTATTGTTTTTTTGGCTTGGACATTGTAAACACCCTAAATGAATTTTGAAAAAAAAAAGACTCACTCCCAATTTCGAAAACCAGCTTGTTTTAAAACTTCTGTTTTAAAGTAAAAAATTTAAATCTTTAAAATAAAGATTTCAAAGTTAAAAGATATTTAAATTAAAGCTGAAGGGATAAAGCTCAGAGGATAAAATCAAATCAAGATGGGAGCGAAGATCAAGGCGACGATTGAGCAAAACTCACATCAAGCCGGGATCAAGTTCGTGTAAATCAAGCCATGGATCAAGGAAGTCGATCAAATCGAGTCAAGGCACGGCTCCATGAAAAGACCAAGCCAAGTGGGTAGCCTCACCAACCTAACCTAGTTGAATTTGATCAAAGCCTAGACTTGATTCACCTAGGCTAACCATGACTCGTGGTCTAGCTCTAACAAAGTTGTAAACACCCAAAATTTTAAATTTTTTTTCAAAAACTCCTAAATTTCGAAAACCAATTTAAAGCCTTTATGAACCTTTAAATTCAAAAACCTCAAAATTTAAAGTTTAAGCCTTTTGGGGAATATTTCAAAATAAAGGTTTTAAATTCAAATAGCCCATGAGTTTCGAAGCAGATAAACAGGTGAGACCCAATCCTGGATCCACATCGATTCCCCAAAAGCAAAGAAGATAAGGTTGAAGCATATCAGAATCAAGATCAAGTTCGAATTCATATATGGGATCAAGCTTATCAATAAAGATCAAATCCAAATCCAAAGATGGATTGAGCTTGGATAAAGCCCGATCAAATGCAAGCATATCAAGATCAAATTCAAAAGCTTATCCAAATCCAGGAGAGGATCGAGCCTATCCAAAACCAAGTCAAACTCATCCAATGCAAGCTAAGGATAGAACATTTCAAGTTGAACTCGAGACCAGGATGAAGCCATGAAATACAATCAAGAAGGAATTGAGCCACAGATCAAGGTAGGGCCATATGGAATAAAAATAAAGGTGTAGCCGGATCATTCAAAAATCAAATTCAAATACCAAGCATGGCAGAATTTATTGAATTGAAAGAACCTAGCTATGCCCAGTCACAACAACATATGTTGTATCAAGTTGTAAGGGTTATCAAAGATGCTAGAGTTGGTTGCACCAAAGACCTAATCGGCTAGGGCCAAGTCCAAACCGACTGCACCCTAGACCAACCCACATGGGGCTAGTCCAAGTCACCAAGGAAGGGACCACTTGTAAGTGGATCAATTGGATTGAAATGAGAAAGGGAGCTGGTCCAACCCACCCCATGGAAGGGGCTAGAAACCAACCCCCTTAGCCTATAAAAGGGGCCAAGGGGGGGGGCGGGTTGCTCCATGCTTGGGATTTGGAGAGAAGCTTGGGAATTAGGGTTGATCTTGGGGCATCAAGAGGGTCTGCACAAGAAGAGGACGTGAGCTGCAAGTGAAGGAAAAGAGAGGGAGAAAAAAGGGTAGAAATAGGCTCGAGAGAGTGTGAGATTTGAAGCAAAGAAGTAGAAGGGCTGGCCGGATTCCACTCTTGGAATTCCGGCCGATCGGAGGTCAAATCTGTAAGTATTTCCTCCATTGTTTTAAAAACCTTCTTCCATATAAATTCAATTGAAATTGGGTTGTATTAATGGAGCAAAGTCTCCCCCCACGTTGTAATAGTGATTAGATTTGATGTCTTCAATTACATTTGCTGAATTTTCACTATTGCACACACACACTCTATGTGTTTGCTTATGTGTTTCTACCTCAATATAATCTATAAACACTCTATACGCTCAACCCCCTCTATGCTTAAGCTTATATGAATATTTCACTTTATTTCCTTCGTGATGTAGAGTTATTACAATCTCAATTCGCATGATTTTAATTCGTGATGTAGAGTTGTTGCAATTTCAATTTCGTGTGAGTTTGCATCATGTATATTCTTAAAAACCTGAAACTAAACTTTTAACATTTCTTCATACGTTGTTTGTTGCAATTTTAATTCCCGAATACATACTCCAATTTATCTGAAATTTTGCCAACTCATTCTATACACACAAGCCCACTCTAAATTTTCAAGAATTTTAGGGTTGTCCAGCTATGTAAATAAAATTGGGCAAAGTCGTGTAAAAACCTGTCTACTGTCTGCACGTTCAGTTTCCCTACAACAGAGCCTGAGTTTTTATCCCATAACTTTGCCTGTAGGAGTCCAAATCAGTTGATTTTTGATTCAGTGGAAAGCTGACATCCATAGATTTTCATTTATATCAAAATTATTAAATTTGGAACTTAAATCGCTGAGATACAGGCTCATCTTTGAGTCTCTATATTTCTGTGACAGGATAGTTTCGGGCACCTAAGCAAGGATGTTTCACTGATTTAATTTTGGTCCAAAACAACTCCGATTTTAGATCTGTAAAGTGATACAGATCCTCCTCACTATAGGCTATGCCTGATAAAATGTTGGTGATTTTTGAAGGTATGTAAGGTGTTAAGATTAATTCAGCAAACAAGCCTTGAAAAAAGAATATTTTGTTTTTCAGGACTTTTCATTTCAAAAGTCTTGAACTAAGGTGCACACATTACTTCTTTAAAAAATACTAAGTCTTCATGTGAACTGGAGTTCACCTTTTTCAAAACTTGAAATTCTTAAGCGCTTAGATTGACCCTTGAGCATCGGTTGAAGAAGGTCTAAAGTGAAAAGAGTTTGCTTACCCACAATCGCTTAAGAAGTCATATTTTCAAAAACTTTGCTAGTTTTGCAAACTAGCTAGCACACTCACACAAGTAGATAAGAAAGTTTCACTTCAAGTTTCTACATAAGCTCTGAAGTAAAAATTTTTGTGTCCACAGAATTGGCACGCTCGGTGGGACTCGAGCCTTAAGGAATTTCAAAATTCAAAAGTGAACTCCAAAAGTTTTTCAAAATCGTGGTGTTTTTTTTTTCAAATTGTGCACAAAAATTTGAAAACAATGTCTATGGATGATTTTGAGAACAAGCCGAGAAAATCCTCATTGAATGCTTCAAAATGGTTTTCTAAATCCTCTAAAGCCCACGAAGAGATGGCTGCCATAAAGGAAATAATGAAGAAGATACTAAGCCACAAGGCTAAGGTGCATCGATCACATGAAAGCTCATCTCGGGTACATAGAGAGAACACTCATACTAGGAAAACCGACTCAAAATTCGATAAAGGATATGAGGTTAGAGATGAAGCAAGAAGTCAGAACAAATCATCCAAACTTTCTAAACATCCAAGCACCCCAAGTTCCAAAGAAAAAAAAATTCATATTTCAAAAAGCCAAAAAAATCTGGAAAATTTTCAAAAACAAAAAAAAATTGAAAAACAAAAAGTTGAAATTCCAAAAGTTAGAAATGAAGTCCACATTTTTGGGCACACAAACAAAGTGGGGCATGAGATCCACAACACTCCACATATCCCACGAGTTTCACGAAAGGATGAGAGTTGTACTCACGTAGGATTAGAAAAGGAAATCCAACACCTCGAAAGGCGACGGAAGCTCAAAGCCATGCATGAGCCAGAGCCACCCGAGGACAACTCTAAGGCTTACTCTCACCATGAAAAGGTAGAGAAGCTAGAAAAAGGTATGCCCGAAATTCATCCCCCCATGAACTCCCCACTCGAACCTCCCCTTCTTAGTGTAGGATTGATCATTCATTCACATTCATTGGATGCATCGAAGCACACTCATGGACCCACATACCCACTCCATGATTCCTAAAATATGGATTTTCAAGGTGCGCCGAATGTCCCGCACCAAGAAATAGAATTTCAAAATAAAAAACAAAATAAAGTTCAAGATGTGGTAGACATGGTTACTCCTAAGGATTACATCGACATCTTGGGAACACCTAACCCTACCGTGCATGAACCAATTTCATCGAGCCTAGTCTTGTACCCTGAACCCAAGCCTATGGCTATAAACCCAAATAATCCATCCCTAGGGGCACATTGGGCTGCACCTAGGGACCATGTCAAAACCATTCCCCACTTAGGAGAGCCTAAGCCTAGACATCCTAAGTCATCCCAACTACGCAAGCACAAGCGGGAAAGGAAAATATGTATGTCTTCTTCCACTCAAAACTCATGGGATGGAACATGCATTGCATATGGTACACACTACTTGCCACACAACACTTTCAATCGTAATAAAAAAAAGTCAAGCAAGTAGTGATCCAAGGAGCGCTTAGAGTCCCGCCCCCAACTAGAGCCTTAGTAGAAATCCATGGTGCTCCGAGGCATCCAATTAGAGCAAAGATAGGAAGGAGCCTTAGGGAAGGTGTAGGTGAGGTGACTAGGTCCGGAAGGATCTATCAACCCCCCACACCTTGCTAAAAATGCTAGCAAGAAAGCGGTCGTCTTACCCGACCCTTCAAAAGCATGCATCCCTAATTACACCTTTCTAAAATTCCCACAAACATGTCTATCCTAGAGTTTATCCAAACCAAACCTAGACATAAACAAGTCTTAGAAAGGATCCTAGAAAGGGCTAAAGTTAACCCCTCCATAACTCCCGAGTCCTTATTTTTCTTGGTCTCCCTAATATGTACTAAGGCCCCCATCGTGTTTATAGAGGATGAGTTGGAAAGAACATATATGGCCCATAACCAAGCCTTGCATATAGAGATGATATTGAATCACTACACTCTAAATAAGTGCTTGGTCGATGGGGGAGGAGGTCTAAACATTCTTCCTCTTTATGTGGCCTTTTAAATAGGAGTTTCCATGTCTAGGCTAGAACCGAGCCCCATCGTTATCATTGGATACGATGACAATTTATCCCATCCACTAGGAGCCATCGAGTTGACTATGGAGGTAGGGAACATCCAACACACAGGGTTGTTTCATGTCTTAGACATAAACCTTTATTATAACTTGTTGTTAGGTAGGGCTTGGATCCATAGTCTCCGAGTTGTATCATCAACCTTTCACAAGTGTGTAAAAATCCTATGGGACAACCAAGTGGTGGTAGTCCTTGGAAAAGACCACCCTCACCTTAAGGAAATTCAAAACTTCTCTTTTCTATCAAGTCATCCATCAAATGAGGAGGCTATGGAGATGCCTCACCCATCCCTAGTCGACCACCCCCTAGGAGACCCTCACCATAGAGCCATCCACCTCCTAGGACCCCCCAAACATGTGAAGTCATCCTCCCCTAGAGTCATCCATTTTCTAGGGAAACCCAAGTTATCCCCAACTCCCAAACATGTAGAGTCATCCTTCCCAAGAGTCGTCCATCCCCTAGGAAGGCCCAAACCATCTCCTACCCAAACAAGCTCGTGTGTATATCCATGATATTGATGACACTCGATTCCTAGGTCATCCTCTTTGTAAAAACTTTTCAAAACTCAAAAATCCTTGGAACATGATGTTGAACATGGGATATACACCGTACCAAGGTTTAGGAGCCCAAAGCCAAGGTAGGTTAGAACCCATCTTACCATTGCCTAACCCGGGTCGACATGGATTGGAATCATTCCATCCATACCCCTTGAGCCACCACCTAAGACCAATTGGGTCAAGGGTGCCCTAGAACCCACTAACACCGAAACTTATGGCTTAGACCTCTTGTTTAGAGTCTAATTCATGGTGTTTTCTTTATAGGTTTGATAGAAGACCCCTCTTTTAAAAAAAATCCAAAAAAATTATATATTTGGAAAAACCAAAAAAAGTTGGAAAACTTTCAAAATCCAAAAACATTTGAAAACCCTGAAAAATTCCAAAAAGAAAGTTGTTTGTGTTTATTCTCCTAGTCTTTGTTTGGAAAAAGCCAAAAAAATTGAAAAATCTGAAAATCTCAAAAAGAAAGTCTTTTACATTCATCCTTCTAGCATTAGTTTTGAAAAAGACAAAAAAATTGAAAAATTTGAAAATTCCAAAAATATTGGCCATGTTGTACGAATCCCATTTTCAAAACTCATGTCTATATACAAACCAAAATCGTCCAAACCCATTATTCACAACCCCACTCTCTTGCATGACACTTTCCTACAAATTAAAGCACTTAAGAGTGATCAAAGCAAAGAGGAAGATCCCCTCATCCATGAGGAAGATCAAGCCTCCGAGCTTCCTGAATTTCATAGAATCCTTGACTTGAAAAAACCTTCAAATTCCGTAGGAGGGTCTAGATCTTAGAACCCAATGCAAAACCTGTGAAACAAAGCTTATTGCTAAATTGGAGATAAATCTCCTAATGGCTTGGAGTCAACCTTGGAGGCTTTGGATTTGGGTTAAATTGGAGGGTGGAGGCATGTCTACAATGACTCAACACTTAGAGGGGTCGACTTCTATGCTCCTTTGGCTTACCATGAACCCTAAGAGTTTTCCCGATTCCACTCAAAAAACACATTTTTGAGGATTTAGTTTCACATTATAAAGACTAAGTCTTTCGAAAACTTTTTGCAAAGATTCTATGTGTGTGCATTGGGTTTTTGATTTTACTAAAACATCATCCACATATACTTCCAAGAGCTCATGGATTTGATCATGGAAAATGATAGTCATGGCTTTTTGGTATGTGGTACCGGCATTTTTCAAACCAAATGGTATAACTATTTAGCAGTATGTGCCCCAAGGTGTGGTAAAAACAGTTTCTGCTTGATCTTTTGGTGCTAACTTGATTTGGTTATAACCCGAATAGCCATCCATAAAAAGAAAACATTTCATGATTTGCAGTGTTATCCACTATCAAATTAATGTTTGGAAGAGGAAAATTATCTTTTGGAGTGACTTTGTTCAAATTTCAAAAATCAATGCAAATTTGAAATTTTCTATTGGATTTTCGAACCACAACAATATTTGAAAGCCATTCGAAATAAGCAATGGGTTTTATAAATCCGGCTTTTAAAAGATCTTCTAACCCCTCTTTTACTTGGAAGTGAACATCAAGATGGATTGAATGCATTGGGTGCTTTACTTGCTCAATATGAGGATGATAGTCTTAAGGAGTATGATATTTACTACATTTTGAAAACTTTATTGGCATATGAAAGAAATTATCAAGCCATAGAGAAAATGTGCTTGGCCTTGGTATGGGCTTGCCAAAAGTTTAGACATTATTTCCTAGATCATGAAATTTGGATAATGTCTAAATATGACCCAATCAAGCACTTATTTGAAAAACCTATCGTAACAGGTAGGCTAGGTAAATGGCAGCTCCTCTTAATGGAGTATGATTTAAAATTTCATCATCAAAGCTCTATTAAGGGACAATCCCTAGCCGATCATGTGGCCGAATTGCCTCTTGAAGATACGTATCCCATACTTGATGAAATGCCCGATGAAGGCATCTTTTCAAATGAATTTCAAAACCATGTTTTATCAAATTATTCTAATGAAGATCGAGTATGGAAGATGTATTTTGATGGGGTAAAGAATCAACAAGGGACAGATATGAGAATCATCCTCATATCCCTTGAGAAAGGAGAGATCCCAATTGCAATTCAATTAGATTTTTCATGCTCAAATAATATGGCTAAATATAAAGCACTCATACAAGGCCTAAAAGTTTTGAAAAATCTAGGGGCATCATGTATTGAAGTCTTTGGAGATTCTATGCTTGTTATAAACCAAGTTTTGAAAATTTGACAAGTCAAGAATGAAAACCTCATACCATATCAAGAATTGGCCACTCAGTTGGTCGATTCCATCAAATCATGCACACTCACTCACATAGGTAGAGAGGACAACACCATAGTAGATGCCCTCTCATCCCTAGGGTCATCTCTAAGAATCGACCCCACTATGGAAACTCGATCCTTAGAGATCTTGCACTTACCCACTCTATCCACCCACGATTTTAAGATTTGCCAAAATGATCAAAATTCAATTGAAAAGCCTTGGTTTCAAGACATTAAAAACTTTTTAGAAAATGGAGGATTTCCTGAATTTGCTTCTTCTAAAGATAAAGCTTTTATTCGAAAGATTTCAACTCGATATGTGATTTTGGGAGGGGTTATTTACAGAAAGAGTTTTACCAGCATCTTGTTGAGATGTGTAGACCTTGAGGAGGCTAGAACTATAATGCATGAGTTCCACGATGGAGAATGTGGAGGTCATGTCAATGCAAATATTATGGCCATGAAAATACTTAGGGTCGGGTATTTTTAGTCCACCTTAAAGCAAGATTATTATGATCATGTTAGGAAATGTCATCAATGTCAAGTGCATGGACATGCCATTCATATCCTATCGTCAACCTTGCATTCCATTGTGAGTCCCTGACCCTTCGCCATGTGGGCATTTGACATCATAGGACCAATCTCCCCAATTGCATCAAACGGACATTGGTTCATCTTAGGAGCCACTGAATATTTTTCTAAATGGGTTGAAGCTACCTCCTTGGCTAATGTACAAGGACATGTAGTGGCATTCATTAAGAAAAATATCTTGGCTCGATTTGGAGTTCCAAGGGATCTAGTGTCGAATAATGGCACACCTTTCAAAAATGAGAAGATGGAAAAGTTATGTAATACCTATGACATAACTCAACACTTCTCATCGCCCTACTACCCTCAAGGCAATGGCCAAGCCGAAGCCACGAACAAAACTCTCATAAGCATCATTGAGAAAACCTTAGAGAAAGGTAGGACATGGCATGAGAAGCTTGACGAAGCCTTATGGGCTTATAGGACTTCCATCCGAACACCTATGAATGTCACACCATTCTTGTTGGTCTATGGTACAAATGCCATACTCCCCATTCATACCAGATTACACTCATTTCATACATCACTTTCACTCGATTTACCCATAGAGACTTTACAATAATCTAGGATGGGTGAGCTTGATCTATTAGATGAGAAGAGACTCATTGCCATGGATTATGCACATGCATACTAGCAAAGAATAACCCGACATTATGAAAAGCATACATTGTCTTGAAAATCATCTACCATCGTGACCCACATCCACTTGAAAAGTGGCGGCCCAAGTGGGATGGTCCCTATGTTGTAAGGGGAACAACCACAAACAATGCATATTGGTTGATTGATGTTGAGGGCAGAAATTTAGTAGACCTAATAAATGCCCAATACTTGAAAAAATATTATGTATAGGGTCTATGTAAATTTTTTTCGAAAAGATTTTTAAATGGGTCTCTTTTAAACTTCTTGAAAGATGGATCAAGATGGATTGTATGGCCTTAAACTAGGAAATCGATGCTTTATGATAAGTAGAGTTTTCAAAATCATTTGGTAACATTTGAAAAATCTTTGGCTTACAAAATGAAGCCTAGTTCAAAATAGCAAAATATTTTCAAATGATAGATTCTATTAGGAAATGTGATGTTATTGGCTGGATCGAGTATCCAAAGGGATAAGTGTTTCCCCCATTTTACTTCTCACCAAAAGGAAAATTGGAAAAAATCAAAAAAGGAAGAAAACAAAAACCTCCAATATAGAGGTCTTCTAAATTCAAAAGAAAATGAAGAAAACAAAAGCCTCGAATATAAAGGTCTTCCAGAAAAAAAGAGAGGGAATACAAAAACTCCTCCAAAAGAAAAAAAAGTGGTCTTCCCCCTTTGAAAGAAAAGAAAAGTCAAAGCTCAAAAAGAGTAATTTTCCATCTCTTTACCTTAAACCACGGGACGCTTCAAAAGGGACCATGGTAGCTCTTTCCCAAATCCCTACAACTTATCCCAATAGAGAAAGGTTTATCTATGAAAAATTCCAAAGTAAGAATAGGATCTACTTATTTGGATTTCATTTTGTTTGAGGATTAGACTTTTTTATGTGGGAAATGAAATTTTGAAATGTTTTCCAAAATTTCCTATAAAACCTCTACTAAGTAGTGGGTATTGAAACCCAAATGAGGGGAAATATGAAAAATCGGAAGTCCTTTTGATAGAAACTAAAAAGAGTTCCATTTGAAAAAGAATTTCGAAAACCTAAAATGTCAAACGACATGGGATTGTCTTACTTGGGGCAGCCGACCTTCATAGGCTTCTCCTCAAGCTCATCCATCTCATAAATGAGTCTCTAAACCTCACACTTCATTTGCATCGCACATCATACATGTATCGAAAAATCAGTCGTGCATGATCATGTTTAGGACTAGTACTTAGTGTGGGTCAAGTCCCCTTTGGCTAAAATCCCCTCCTCCATAATCCAAGAAAAGGATACGATGGAATGAAGGAAAGGTTATAGTCTCAAGTTAATTTGGGAAGTAAAATCAAAAGGGTTGTTTTCTATTTTGCCATTATCCAAATGAATTTGGATTAATGCCAAAGAGGGGCATCTGTAAACACCCTAAATAAATTTTGAAAAAAAAAAACAGGCTCACTCCCAATTTTAAAAACCAGCTTGTTTTAAAACTTCTGCTTTAAAGTGAAAATTTTAAATCTTTAAAATAAAGATTTCAAAGTTAAAAGATGTTCAAATTAAAGCTGAAGGGATGAAGCCTAGAGGATAGAAGCAAATCAAGACGTGAGCGAAGATCAAGGTGACGATTGAGCAAAACCCACATTAAGTTGGGATCAAGTTCATGTAAATCAAGCCATGGATCAAGGAAGTGGATCAAATCGAGTCAAGGCACGACTCCATTAAAAGACCAAGCCAAGTGGATAGCCTCACCAACCTAACCTAGTTGAATTTGATCAAAGCCTAGACTTGATTCACCTAGGCTAACCATGACTCGTGGTTTAGCTCTAACCAAGTGACCTTAACTAGACTGAATTGGACTCACCTTAGCCATATCCACCCTACATTCTTTGGCTAAACCACAATTGAAATCTCCTTTACCTAGCCTTGACCGAACCCATCTCAGTTAGCCTATCTTTTTCATTGAGTACACCCATCCTAGCCTAGGCGATGGGATCAAGCTCCAAGGTGGCTCGAGCCAAGACCTAACCGACCCACTTGAGGCTGCATTGACTGGTCTAGCCTTGACCAAATGGGACCAAAAGGTGACGTGAAGACCAAGTTATGGGCTGAACTTTGGTACATGGAGCACCCGCCCCAAAGAACCATCTAGAGAAGGCCCCCCTTGGCCTATACATAGAGGCCAAGGGGGATGATTTCCGCTATTGGTGAGCATTGGGAGAGCATCTTGGTTGGAGTATTTTGTGAGGTTCATCTAGGGAAGAGTGAAGAGAGAGAAGGCGTGTAGGAAAAGTAGGAAAGTACTGCAAAATTAGAGAGAGAAAGTGAGAAAAGAAAGAGATAAGAGAGTGTAGGAAAGTGAAGGTCGAGTGCACCATTGTAAGCTATTTCTTGGAGGCCATCAAGTAAGTGTTTCTCATCAATTATTCAGCTTCATTCTCTTTTTAACATTCAATTCAAGAAAGGGGTTGTATTAATAGAGCTTTGTCCCCCCCATGATGTAATAAAAAGTAGACGTGCTGCAATTTTCGTTCCATACTTACGCACTCTAATTGTTTGTGTTCTTGATTCTACCTCTCTATATGTTGTAAAAATCCTATAACTCCTAACCCTCTATATGGTTAAGCTAATCTATATATTTCAATTCATTTTCCTTCAGCAATTTATTTTGAGGATGATGTTTTGGTACAATTTAAATTCGTGTGAGTTTGCATCATGTATGTTCTAAAAAATGAAATTTTGTTTTTCCAGCATCTGGCATACGTTGATTGTTGTAATTTTTATTTATGAACCGACGATCCGAATGCTCTGAAATTTTAAGAACCACATATACACACAAATACATTAGAAATAAATTTTTCAAGAATTTTAGGGCCATATAGCTACGTGAATAAAACTGGGAAAGATTGAGCAAATTCAGATTTGGTTTCTACACAGTCGGTTTTCCTGCAACAGAGGTTGGGTAAAAGTTCCATATCTCTGTCTTTAGTAAACCAAATTTGATAAAATTAGTCTAATCAGAAATCTTATATCCATAGCTTTCCGTCAAGACTAAAATCATAGAATTTAGAGTTTTGTACACCGAGATACAGAGGTTTCTTTGGGCCTCTATATTTCTGTAACAGAATATCCTGAAACTCTATTGAGTTGAGTCCAATCCCTGATTTAATTTTGTAAATCTATAGTCCCAAAATTCGAAATAAAAATAAGTTTAGGATCTCCACAATCCAAGATAAATTCTGTAAATGTTCTAGGAATTTTGGGGATCCCTAAGTCACAAAAAAAAATTCGGAAACAAGTTATGAAAACAAAATAAGTTTCTGTTTTTCAGAACTTGTAGATTTTCAACTTTTGACCAAAGTGCATAAGTTTGCTTCTATCGCCACCACATTTCAACGTGAATTTGAAATTTCACCTATGCTTATGAAATCCTTAAAGTGCTTAGGCTGACCCTTGAGCATCAGTTTAAGAAGGCCTAAAACGAAAATATCTCGCTTAGTCACAATCGATAAAGTCAGATTTTAAATTTTTGCTAGTTTTTTGAAAACTAGCTGACACGCTCGTACAAACAAAGTAGGTTTGAAAAGTTTATTTCAAGTCTCTACATAGGCTTGAGGTGAAATTTTCATATCTAAAGATGTGTACATTGTTTATAAGATTTGGCAAGAACAATTAATTTCTAATTTTAATGAAATTTTATATTTGATACCAATACTCACTCTTCTAACTGATTTTGTAAATGTATATTTGTAGATAATACGAAAAATAGTAACAACCCACACATGCTATACTATTGGCAGAGCCTGACCAGTGAAGAGAAAAAATGTTATGCCTGATAATTTAGTTGAAATTGTAGATAGGAGTTGGCTGATTGGGCAAGAAAATTTGTTATATGAAATTATAGACCATACATTGTTGACTATTTTTATCGAGTATTGGCAAACAGACACATACAACTTTCATATGTCATGAGATAAGATGACTATCATACTTCATGATGCCCCCAAGATACTTCGTCTTCTAATAGAGAAACAACTTGTTGCCTTAATATAAGAGATGATGGCTACAAGACAAAGAAAATATTTTGGGATGAGCATCGATGTGGTAGTCTTAGAGATTAAGCCTGAGGCCATTAAGTTTGAGGTACTCTCAACTAATTTTTTTATGAAGCGAAGTCAGAAATGAAAACATGGCTTTATTATATTTGTTATATAAGATATGTTGTACATTATATCAAGATAAGTGTAGAAATAGAATATCAATAATGATCGTGCATTTATTAGCACATAATGTTTGGAGGGTTGACAATTATGCATAAAGTGTAGCAATATTAGCCTATTTGTACATACAACTAGGGAAGACATTGTGGATAGAAGCACAACTTAGTAGACACACTTCTTTGCTCAAAGTAAAAACTTGTACTATTGCTTACTATATTTGTTTTACATATAGTTATTTTTCATAATTTAATAAGTTATATATTTTAATTATATGTATAGAGTTGTGAGTATTTTCCAAAGTTTAGAGTTAGCGTGCGACCAAAATGGCTCTATGGGAAACCATGAGTAGAGATCGATGGATGAGAAATGTGTGTCATAGGCAATCTTCTGTTGATTGGCTTACTAATACTGTAAGCAATTAGATTTGATGATAAAAAACATGTATTTTGCAAAATGACAACTATGTTCTTAATCTTTTGATTAAACACAATCTTGTATATTATATTATATTATATTATATTTTATGCAATACAGATTGACCAACAACCATATTGTTCTATAAAATACTTGGATTGTAATACATGTAAGTTATTCAGATACCATAGATGCATTTACTTTATAGATGTTATGGAACTATATGCTAGATTATGTAGTTCACCAGTTTGGACATCATCAAGGCATTTAAGTTGCATTGGTAAGGTCTTTCATTACAAATTGACCTACAAAGTCTTATGCTTATAAGGTACAATATGAACTATGTGATGCTACTTGGGAGGCACAACATTCATATTATTTTGAGCTTGGGTATTTTACCATATTAACACTTTACCTTATGTATGGGGTGTACATTTAAAAGACACATCAATTTATTTTGAGAGATTCTATTAGTAAGTTGTATCCTACTCATCCCACTCTAACTAAGCAACATAATACAACATTCTTCATATAGATAAATAAATAATTGTATATATATTAATATCATTTCCAACTTTGTTTTGCCTTGATTATAATATTAACTTTCTTCAACATACTTTCTTATACCAACATCATACTGCGATACATGACACACTTGTATAAGCTTTAATACATTCAGAATGTGTACCATGATCATTCTCGGACGACTCTATGTTACTAGACTTGTTAGAGACATTAGAAATTCTATGAATAAGTACACCAGTTTATCATGTACGAGGATGATGGTGATGATTCATGATATTTTGGGATGAGGATATATGTAGGATGTTTTTTTGTAATATTCAACACATGTATATGTAAATGACAATTATAATAATTTTTTTTTGGTTTTTTCACTGCTTTGTCTTCAAAATACACAATTGTAATAAATCGTGCTCTCATTTAAATTTAAAATCAATTACATATATAAATGCCAAATAACATTTAATCATCGTCTTCAATGTCATGTATAATATAATCTCTTAGCTCTCTCATTTGTATATACAATTCGATACATTCATGAAATGAAGTTTGATAGTTCTCAACATTTTAATATCCATAATACTGTCACATTATAAAGATAGGAGGCATAAGAGAGTTATCAACCATATGGATTTGCAAAAAAATATTAACAAAAGATAGGGTTAATCACTATTTTGATAAACGAAATGCCTAAATAACATAATGAAATCTTTAGATATTATGATTATTGCTAGAGAATGCCATACATCATGATGATAATACATGTACCACATATCCTTCACAACTGACTATTGAGTATCTGACACTAGCGGTATAAATGTTGTCTACTATCCCGTAAACAAGTTAGTAGTGATGATCAAACATATGTCTAGCATGAATATCCATAATAACTAGGACAAAACTCATCTTTCATATATGCAATACGATGAATAATAGCATCAACACTACCATCTTTCATGAAAACTCATACATGTATATCACGCCTATGTGTCATTTCCTTAAAGGATTATCTACGAGCTTCACTCCACCACTCCTCCTTTTCCTGAAAATATACTGATAACTTGTTACTCGCAATTTCCTACCTTGATCACATGCACATTCACGCATTCTTTTTAGAAATGCATTCTTTTCCACATACTCCCAAGTTGACAAGTCCCTCTTTGTATACCTGTTACGTTATTCCTTTAGGGTGGTATACTTAGAACTCAACTATTCATCCAACATCTTAAAAAATCTATTTTGTTGTACATGATTCCTTAACTACCTTCAAATGATCTCCATTATATATATTCTTACATCGTCTCTTACGTGATTGACAATACATGGAGTATCTTCCTTTATGTCTAGTTTTAAAAAAAATGAATCAATAATTGATAATTGTATCGATTTACTATATTTAAGGAGAAAGATGATCTCGTAAATACATGACAAACTATGTGAACATCGCAAATTACATGTTTTTGGTTCTGAAACTACCATCTCTACACGATTGCACTCTCTAATATTAAGATCAAGAGCATATCATGATACTCTTCTTTAAAAGTTTCCTAAAAGATCTATCATGTCAATATAGTGCATGATGATGACTTGTGATTCCTTAAATGACCTTTTCCATTTTGTAACCTAAAACTCCATCAACGATTGTAGTTATTTTCAAATTGTATTTAATCTACCAGTTAAGCTATCAATGAACCCTTTCAACCTATCGTGTGTACTTTCCACTCTAACAACTATGAATATACAATCATTATACATTTTAAACATAATAGATGATATATATGCATTAAAAACCAATTTTACATACTTATTACTTGTATAAGTACTATAATGAATTACTCTGTATCCATACTGAGACAATTTTCTACTTGTATGGGTTCAACAACTACTCTTTAACGTAAGAGAGTAGAGCCATACATTTTTTCTACTCTAATTCTCTTACCTCTACTACTTCCTTTTAATTGCTTTCATCTAATGAGTGAACGATCTTCCTCAAACTTACATCAAATGTACTCATCATTTCTTTATTTTTTGTCAATTTGATAATAAATACTTCAATACTTTTTGCTACATGCCATCTATGTAAAAGTGTGCTACATCCGAAAAAATTATTTAAATGGCATTCACCAAAGCTAGATCATAGTCACTGCAAATGATAAATGAAAAGTTATTTGGAGTGTATAACTCACTTATACCCTACCCAACCATATTTTTATTCCTTTCCACACTCATAAAGGTGAAGGCTATTGAAAAGTTCTTATAGGTTTATGTGAATCCAACAATCTCAATGAAAGATATCTTATACCTATAAAACATGAAGTATATACAATCGTTACACTATATACAGGTGAACATTAAAAAATAAAAGTGAAACACTATCTTATATGGACTATTAAATTCCAATACCCATGAAAATGGATAAAATAGTTGAACAAAACAAGGATGTACCAATACAATATTACTAATAGTATCTCTATCAACGATTTTATAATGCTATATATGATAATGATAAGTGTTTAGATCGTGTAGTAGTTGTAGAACACTTCAAGAACCCCTATCTTCCTTCTTGATTTTCATTCATGCATTATAAATATGCCTTGCTGTACTCATATTTGTTTTGTCAATCCACTTCAAATACGCCAAAACATGTTTTAGTTTGCAATAACTTTTTTAAAGGTCTTTTATCACACTCTACTCAATCTTCTTGTAAAAGCATGTCCTTCAATATACAAACCTAGAGGGTGGTTATATGTCTCGTTCACTACATTAACTTCTAATAACCAATAATTGTACTCTCTTCTCGATAAAAATGGATAGTAGTGCTCGCCACCCTACTATTTCAACATCAATATTTTTGCTCGGCTTGTATTTGCCACTTCTTTCATACGCAAGTCATACCTTGTTTGTTACGTATTTGCTCTTTAAACAAATAATAACAATAACAATAGCAACATTATACCTTCTTTCAATATTTCTTACATACTTAATAAATTTATTATGACTCCTAAACACATCCTCAGTTGTAAATACGAGTGAATAGTCAAATCAATTACCCTCACAATCAATAAATTAATCTTCTACTTCATTGGCTAATTAGTCAACATAATCATATGGTATACTACAATAACTTCTACTCTCCTTAGTAATTATATACTAAGTATTTTGGTCAGCCGTCATCTTCTCTAAATCTATTTTATTGTCCACTCAAGCTAGTTTGCCATTCTCCAATATATATAGTGATATAAAGGTGGAAATATAACTCATACAAAACAACTTTTATTCGGTTAAGGGAGATGCGTGATAAGAGCATCCTCTCTTAAGGAAAAGATGTGCTTATGCCGCGTCTCTCCTTAAAGAAGAGACGCAGTTTCATCACGTCTATTTCATAAGGGCAGACATGGCCCAAGCACATCTTTCTTTGAGAGATGTGCCTTGGCCTCATTTCAAAGTGAAATTTCGATGAGTGAATGATTCTGCCCAAAATTGTGAAACATCTTTAAACATAAAAGAACTCAAAAAACAAGACAAACCAAGAAAAATAAGAAAAATAAGAAAATCAATCGAATCTATTGTCTCTTTCTTTTATTTTTTTGTTTTGTTTAATTTTGAAGAAGTTCTAAAGGAATAGTTGGTTGTGAATAAGGTAGCAGTAGTTTTCAATACACGAAACGGTGGTCATCAGACTAAAAAAAAGATTGTCGAAATTGGGGTAGAGAAGACAAAGAAATTGGTGTAAAGGTATTTTAGGTATTTTCAAAATATGAGGTGTGTAGATAGTAAAAAGAATGTGTATATAATAGTGCCGTAAATTTATATAATAGTGCCGTAAATTATGTAGTAAAAAGTGAAAAAGTAGATGAATGTTGAGTTATTCACACAAAAAAGTGTGTGAGTTAAACGTTGCAAGATTCTCATTTCTCTTTCAAAATTCAATATTGAATATTCCAATGATTATTTGGTAGCTCAATTTTATCTTAAAGAATAATTTTTTATTTGTTTTTCAAGTTGGTGCTTAACCAATTTTGCATTATCTTAATATTAATTTCTTTTCAGGCAAGTTTGTTTTAATAATATTTTTCCTCTTTTTCCTTACAAGATTACTTTAACATTATTAAAAGTTTGGCACATTGAAGTGGGGCTACAAGGTTTTGTGGCCGCCTGAACTCTAAAGCTTAGCCATTTGTTTTAATCCGAGGCACAGGAAATTCGCTTCTTCTCCAGAGTCGAGGGGAATTTGTTCCTCTTCCGCGCGTGATGAAATTGAGGGCGGAAGCATCATCGGATCGTTTCCCCACACAAAACCCTAACTCTCCTGCATCATCAGATTCATCTTTGTCATCTCGGAAAACCTTCACTTAGACGCTTTTCGACGAAGGAAACTCTGGAAATCCGGAGAGAAATCGGTGAGAAGGGGAAGAAACCTTCCGAATTTGCGAATTTGTGATTTTCTCGACAACGATTTCATCCAGACCCCCATTTTTACTTCCAGTTGTGTCCGAATCCCTCGTTTCTGGGAATTTTGGAGAGAAATGCGAGAGGGGAATAAATCTTCTGAATTCGCGAGATTCCGATGATTTTCCCGACATCGATTTCATCGCAACTCCCTGATTTTCATCTCTTTGTATCTGAGTCTCTACGTTTTGGGGAGATTTGCAGGGAAATGGGAGGGAAGGGGAATAAATCTTCTGAAAATTCGATGATTTTCTCGATACCAACTCATCAAAACCCCTGCTTTCTTGCCTTTCTGTATTGAATCGACCTTCAAAGTGAACCGTAGATGGAGAAATAGGCTGAATTTTTTCCACTTTTTCGAAACCCTGGTTTCAAAAGAGATGCATAACCCCTTTTCATCGTTCTAAAGTGGTTTGAGTCAAATTTTGTTGTTAACAGTGGTGAATCTGTAGATTTCAACGGAGTTTCACCCTTGGGTTTTCGATTTCCTTCTTCGGAGATCGAAATCGGAGGCGGAAAACGCAGAAACGAGGGATTTTCAAGAGGGGAGCCGAAGATGGAGACCAGTAAGAGCGACTCTGGGATGCTGCCAGGACCGGCCGTTCCGGTGCTTTCAAATCTCTCCGACGACGTCCTTCTCAATATTTTCTTCAAATTGGAGGACGACTTCCGTCACTGGTCGCGAATCGCCTGTGTTTGCACTCGATTCAGCTCCCTCATCAGATCTGTTTGCTGCAAGGCTAAGTGCTTGTCCACCATTCCGTCTATCGTCTCCGATCTCCTCCATAATTCGACCTCCGATTCAGTCACTTTCTTCGCTTCCTGTGCTGATGCGGCTGCCGGATCCGGCGAGGCGAGGTTGGAGACGGCGACCGAACCTCCCGGCGGGTGGTTGGCCCTGCTGAAGCTTAATGTCTGCTGCCCCGGCCTCCTCCATGCTGGCGTTCTCTTCGATACCTGTGACTACGGATTGGAGCGAGCCATCGGCCCAGATCATGGTTACGTCGTGACACAGAGCAGATCGGCAAATTGCGGCAAGGAATCGACTGGAAACGCCCCGACATGTTCTTCCTATTCGTCTTCTTCTGATGGGAACAGTACTTGGTCTCTGTTTGATGATCTGTTCTTTGATACAGTCTATGATGAATCTGAATGCAAGAAGATGGACGACAGATTTCTTGTAAACGACTGCAGAAGAGTTAAGGTTGGGGAATTCGGACCGACGGAAAAGCTCGCAACAGGTTTAGACAATTTGCCGATTAAATGGTGTGAATTGAAGAGAAGAAAGAAGTTTCAGTCCGTAGACGCACATTCCACAAGTGGGATTTGGAATTTAAGCAGAGAAGAGGGGAATAAGTTGTTGGCTAGCAGGTTTAGGGGTGACTACCTTTACATATGCGATTGGCCGGGTTGTGAACACGCCGAAGAGAGGCGAAACTATAAGCTATTCAGAGGTGTCTTCAAGAATTTTAAGAAATCTGGGGTGTGGAGGAGCATTAAGGACTCGAAGGCGAGGAAGGTTGTTCTGAACTGTGCATTCTGTTCCTGTGAGGGCACTTGGGATTTGCTTTCTTGCTTTTGTTTGAGGAGGCTTTGGGAGTACCATGATGATGGTGAGCCTGTCGTGCGGGCATATGTCTGCGAGAACGGGCACGTCTCTGGTGCGTGGACTGATAAGCCCATGTATACCTAGAAATGGAAGGATTTGTTGATCTGTGGAACCTAGTTGCTGCCTCGAGTTTCAGCGTCATTTGTTGTTTGAATATTGAGGTTGAAATTATGACTCCATTTGATTTGGAGGCCATTGTGTTAGTAGTTAGTTCAAGAGATTGAAGGAACTGCCTGAGATGCCAATCAAATGCATGTGTTCTGTTTCAAGATTGTCTGTTGCTGAAAAAGGATCAGCAGCTTGCTTTTGCTGGCTTCGTGGTGGTGATGCAATTTTTTGGCCACCGAGATTTTTACTTTCTATGATTAGTATGACTAGATTTCTATACATTTGTCAGCGACTTTTATTTTTTTCCACTAATAAAAACTTGGACCTTTGTCTTGGGTCCCCGTAGGCTGCTGCTCTATCTTGTTCTGTGTGTGTGTGCTGCATTTCATGATCATGAGCTAAGGACGTCTGTTTATTGTGGTTGACCTCTGTCAGATTTAAGTTTTCTAGTCCGTATTATAATTGTTGTAACTGTCTTTGCAATTGTTGTTGGATATATGCTATGTTTGATTCCTTCCCCAATACGATAGCCTGATTGCGGTCCCTATACCATCATAGCTTCTTGTAACGAATACTACGTACGTTCTGTCTATCAGGTTCGCAGTTCAAATGAGCGACTTGACTGCATCAATGACAATCCTTTTTGGGAGAATTGACATAACATAAGAAAATCTTCCATCAACGCTGGAAATATTTATCTCTTCGTTGTAGATCCCGAAAACTTTTAAAGGACTTCAGGTTGCATTTATTGTGCAGCACTATATTTGTGCTTCCTGAATTTCTTGTTTCTAGATTTTGATCTCACACATACATCTGATAGGACTGAAGCTTATGTGTGAAGCGTTCTTGGCTGGAGCGATGAGACTGGATCAATGTTATACGGATTACCTTAGCGATGCGGAGAATCGCATGGGAGTCATTGGCAGCTTGCTGGTAAATTGTAGAAGACTTGTTTTGTAGATTTTCCGAGCCATTGGTTTCCGTAATCCACATTCTTTAGCTGATAAAGGATTTGGCCATTGGTGGAGGTTCAAAAGCTAAATTTCCTTTATATGCCGATCATCTCATGCAAACAATTCTTACATATAGCTATTGGATTTGACTACTTACCTAATTACACAGATCTGTGAGGAAATCTGCAGGTATTCGAGGCATATTATGAGAGAGAGAGAATGTGTGTGTGTGTGAGATATTCGAGGCAAATGCTGATTCTTCCTTTATTATGTTTGGTGATCGAATTGTTCGCTGCCTCATGGATGGGTAGCATAGGTACCCGGATCTGGAAAGTGGGTGATAGGAGATACATTCAGTCATGATAGTTACTTGTGGTTTACCTATGAATTTGGTTTGAGAGAAGAACGCATTTTATGTAATCAGCGCTTTTGCACCTGAATTAGGATAAAAATAAATGACCGCATATGTGCGTGCGTTGGGAGAGCATGAACGGTGGGAACGGCTGTCCAGAAAATTTTTGAAGGTCTGTTTCAGCTCGTTGGAAACTAGCTTGCATTGCCGATTTCGGTTCCTGCTTGTCATCAGCTTGTGAGCTTGCTTGATTAACAGGCACGGATCCTCCTGTTGGTTAATCAGTATATGCTGGTTTGCTCAATAATGGACCCTCCTGCGGGTCTTTGTTAAGTTGATCAAGTAGTATGGGATTCATATAAAGAAATGTGTCGCACCGTACCCAACGCGAGTTGAGGAAGCCATCGGAGTGTGCAGTCTTTCTTTCTTCCCGAGTTCGTGTGCACAATTGTTTTCATGCTTAACGCGAGTAAGTGTGATCTTCAAGTGCCTCTCCATGGACAGTTCGACTCCCGCACTTACAGAGTGAAAAACCAGACGGGGGTCTAGCAAGGCCGAAAGTTTAAATGGTGGGATGTGACATGTTCCTGACCTGAAAAGTCCATGTTCTTCCCCACTTATAGTGACAAAAAATCCCGGGTTGTGTTCGAGTTGTTTTATTAGCAACATGAACACAAAGCCAAACGATATTAACTCATCCAAGAGAACGAAATTGCTCGCAGTAAGCACAACACATGATATGAGAACATGCCACAAAATTCCAGTTCTTGACCACCCAAAGTAACGTGGAAAAAAATCAGGTCATATTTGGATTGACCTTGTTATGCTTCACAGCAACGCGAGTCGGAAGAGGCAGTCGCCACCCCTCCCCTGCTTCCATTATCCTTTCAGTGAAAGAGACATCCACAAAAGGATTCGCTTTATTTTAGTGGTATGGAAAGCTTTATCAGTATACTCTCATCCTGAAGCACTCACTTTTAGCCAGCCCGTACTGAGTCGACCCTTAGGTTGTATTTAGGGACCGACTGATGATAAAAATAGAGAAAGGTTGGCCATGGACGTGATCAGATCCAACATGAACCTTACCCAAAAATTAGGGTTGGCGTTTGGTATATAAAAATAGATCCAATCTGGGATGTAGAATTCCAATGTAAAAGCATGACGAGCACCGTCTTTTCAGTATGAAGTAATCTCAGTCTAATGAAATCTTTGTATGATAAACCGAATAGAGGACTAAGTTGTTTAGACTCAGACCTAGATGGCTGCAAGGAAAGTCTAACCAGTTGACAACCCCTATCTCGACGACGCACAAACGGTAAAAAACGATAGAATTGGATTTATGGCAAGACAGAGTACAATGACAACTAAGAACTTCACTTAGACCGGGGTAGCGGAGGGTTGGTTTTGGTGTGTAGGGGGTATATCTCATTGCATGGGATCCCAATGTAGGGACAACGACCAGTGTGGCAGAAGCCTGTGCACTCAGAGCACTAGCACACTTGGCAGGGGGCTCGATTCACAAAGTGAAGGTTAGGGTTCAATACATGGGGCATGCAAAACTAGCTTCGGCCTCCTAACTGTTTGGCATGAGACCCTTTGTTTGGGCGATATTTCCAAGGCTCTACGTTCTCGTCGTTGGGGGCTCCAGCCAAAAAAACAAAGCAGAAAAATATACATAAAACAGCTTTTAAGAATTAAACCGTGGTATATATATATATATACATGTATGTGTCGAATAGCATGTTTAACAAAAATAAAGGAAAGGTAAGCTTCCATTTTGATGTTTTCTTCCGTTTCCTACAATGGCAGGCCGAAGCCTATTGCTCTTCGTGCCCAGTTTGATGCCTTCTTACTGCTTTTATCTAGTAAAGGGGGGACAAAAGTAGGTAACAGTGACATGCGAAGAATAATAGCTTGACATCTCAGTTTGGTGGATGGATATAAGAGGATGAGCTAGAGGCCACGTAAACTCTACAGACCCCTCTCATCGTGTGGATGCGCTTCGTTGTACGGTGGTGAGCGAGCGGTATGAGTTCGTTCACGTGTCTCATTTGGAGGCACAAAAGCGAACGGTGGTGATTTATGTCTGGCTCTTGATGAAGAAAGAGATGACTAAATGTTATAATTTGTATTGCATTACATTTTATTATATTCTAAAAATACAATATTCTAGGAATTGAAACTGCACAGCATAAAACCTCTTCAATCAAAAATTTATTTTTGTTTTTATGTAATTACAAAAATAAGGTGTAAAGTATTAATTTGTCTGTCCAGTTCCCCTAGGTTGCTTTGGGAGTTAGAACATCCTATACTATATGCTTCCTTCGAAACCAGCTCTCCCAATTTGCATGAACTGACCCGACCTTGGCAGTAGGTGTTTGTGCCATCACCTATAGTCTAGTACGTCGTTACATTTTATCTACAATCTAATCTTTTAGTAGCTAATTATGATCAGTAATTACTTGCCATTCAATGATAATATTTTGAATGTAAAATGGTTTATTACTTTTGCCATTTACAGTTCCAAACCATACCACAAGAATTTCAATTGGTGATCACACACGATCGTTTATTACATAACTAAATCAAATAACAACAGACTTAAATAAAATTCTTCACAAATGCACAAAGAGTTCAACCCCGGTATGCCTACCTCTTGCACAATGTATGTGTAACACTGTACATATCATGCTATTCGCCCGGGTTGTGGATCGACGTGACCTCTATACAGGTCTGGTCAGTACTAGATGTAACCAGCTGCATCTCTTACGCTTACCTTCTCTGCTGTCCCCGAGAACATGTATTTTTTTCCTAAATGCCCACTCTCAAGACTGTCTAAATGATCACTACATGAATTGGGGCTTACCAACGGTTGGATGGTTCAAATGATTCGGCATTTGTTCCCCTTTAAGCAAGGTCTCGACTTGGAGTTTTGTAATTGGAGAAAACCAGCCCTGGGAGAGCTCTACCCCTATAATGGGCCGATCCTGCTCGCAAACCGTCTGGGTTTTGGGGTATCTGTGGTTTAGACCCAAAAATAAGTACCGAAAATTTGTTGGGCTCCCTTTGGCTAAATCATATTTGTGCTCTTTTTACATGTCAACTACCAAAAGTAGAATTAAGTCATTAGTAGTTTCTAGTGGTGGTGCTGGTTTCGTGCATCCCTCATTCTCTCTCAGAGAGAGAGAGGTTCGCCCATAAAACAGAGCTACTTATCACTTACCTCTCTGTTAAATAAGTCCCCATTTGATCCACAAGTTTGTTCATCTCTGTTTGGCCCATCCTTACCACAAAGGGATAGTGAGAACATGTTCAAATACAGGCTTCTTTGTCCAGTTAGTTTAGTAAATGAGCCGACAAGAAAACAAGTATTGTTTAACAGTCGTACAAAATTACAAATTTTCAGAAAGAGATGTGCCAGGAACCACCCTTGCCTTTTTAATGACTACGAGGATTGCATTCTAGAATATTATATATTTATAAGAAGGTGCACCATAGTGAGGAGGCAATGCACACCGTGGGTATCAAACTCATGGCCCTCAAGGTCGACCCATTATACAGCCCAGCTATTTTCTCTTTGTGCATTCATTCACATACTTTCCAAACCCATGCAACGTGTCAGAGTAATCTCTTTACACAAACAAATCCCTACATTTCACAAGTTACCCAGATTGGACATTGTTATCTAGAACCGGCTTCCACAAATTGCATAACAATCGGATCATAAGATTTGAATTAGGTTTCATTTCAAATCCAAATCCAGTTCACCACCACCCATCTACAGGGTGCATCACTAAAGGCAAACCAGTTTACTAAGCGCACACCCCCTAACCTCAATAATTTCTATAATACCATTACCCTTTTACTAATCGCACCTCCCCTCTCTCTCACCTGCTCTTGCAACTCTCTCATACACACTCTTTCCTCTCTTATGCTATCGGAGTCCATCGCCACTACATCAGTCTCAGTAAGGAGAAGTCTCCCTTTACCTTTCTTTCCCGCTTCTCCTTTCTCTCCCTCATTTCTCACTCACATAGAGACGAGGCATGATCCTAAGGATGAGGCACGACCAACCTGCATCCCTTTTCTTTAGGAGGCGCGGCACTTACCCTTGTCATATCTTTTCGTTATATTTCTTATATGTCGTCTTATAGTATGTTTTGTCATCTAAATATATCAAATAACAACACAAACAATTCAAATACATTTGTTGATTATTAAGGATGAAATTGATTATTCACATATATTTCATAGTAATATAATATTTTGGAGTCCGGTATAGTTATTTCAGTATCCAAGAGATGTTGAAAAGAACAATGATATTCTTATTATAATACTTCGTTCAAAACAAAAAGATAAAAGATAAAAGGTATGACTTGGATGAAAAAAAAGTGATGTAGAAGAAACATGTTAATGTTGAAAATAGTCATTAGACGGGTACAAAAAGGTAAAATATCCATTTTTACTCAAAGGATAGGGTGAAAGTGATGATTCTTTGAGTTTGCTTGTACTTAATGTGATGCATAGTCATCTTATATGCTGTATTGTCTCTTGAAAGTCAAGCATCTACAGGTGAGTTGACTAATTTGAGTATTAGCTAACAAAAGTCAAATGCCATCATAGTAAGGCACATTTACAATATGGGACATAAAATTCATAAAGATGATTTTGCTAGCGATATTGTATTTGCTCATCCTTTTATTATAGTTTTATATGTTAAATAATAGTGGTTGGGTCCCTACAAAGAAAAGATAGTCTCAATTTGAACTAGGCAATTCTATGACTGCGACAGTCATACGACTAAGAGGTATGTATTTATTATTGTTAGTGCAT
Organism: Brasenia schreberi; assembly: GCA_036023115.1. Taxonomy (NCBI): domain Eukaryota; kingdom Viridiplantae; phylum Streptophyta; class Magnoliopsida; order Nymphaeales; family Cabombaceae; genus Brasenia; species Brasenia schreberi. Next base: position 19,651,356 of record JAYKKT010000090.1, read on the forward strand.
TCACGTATTGTTAAAGTTTGTGTATATATATAGGGAGACCTAATGCTTGTTGGTTGGTTTGACACTGCTTCACACCCAAAAGCGAGTCACGTATGAACTAATCTTGAAGATGGAAGTCCAGTATAACATCAAAGGAATTAGTAGTGTCATGTGAACATTTGATAACTTCCATAATAGAATTTCAACGAATATTATGAGTAGATCTCATATCAATCAAAACTCTCACTTCATTATCATTAGTTGATCTAATCAAACTTATGAAATTCATAGAAGAAGCTTCCTTAAAAGCATTATAAGACATAATAATCATAGTAGAATGGCTAGCTTCTTCTTCTTTATAGTTTGAAGTAGCGAATAGATTGGAATCTTCCTCATCATGAATAATCATATGTTCTGGGGAAATATGAAGAATTTCTTAGGGAATCCTACAAATTCAATTCATTTTTTTTAAGGTTAGAACATTTGGTTTCAAATGTTGTTGGGGTTCACTAGAGATTATAACACTACTTATTTGTCAAAAACCTTGTACCAATCAATCAAATGTTGATTAATACATAATTGTAAATAACCAAAACTTTTCTAGGAAAATATGGTTTTTGATTTTTGAAAACTAAGTTTTTGAAAAGCCAATTTTGAGGCATATGAATTGGTATACTGAATCTTAATTTACTCAAAATTTAGCTCACATGAAAACCAAGTTGAGATTGTCTTAAAGAAAGGGGGAAAGCCCACAATTTAGAGCCTTATTGCAGTTCAATTTGATACAGTAATAAAATTAAAACTCATTTCCAAATTCTTTTTAAAAAGAAGACAGAAAGATCAAGCACACATGGAACATATCTTGATCCACTTCATCAACACATTTAATCAATATGGATAAGATATTTCAAGGAAAAGAGGCGAGATCCAGCTTTAAGACTTGGCAGTAGCTACATGGATCCCAGAAAAAACCACCCAACATATTGGGTTGACTAAGGCCTAGGTACAACCCCTTTGAGATATATTTGAGCTCGACCTAGTCCCTTTGAGAAATCCTAGTCCAATCACTTTGTCTTAAAAGCATGTTGAGTCAAACCCTATAAAAGCATGTTGAGTCAAACCCTAAATTGATTTATGCGTATCCATAAGGTTTATTAAAATAAAAATTATATGTAGTGGATACACAATATGAGTCAACTTTCATAACATATATATGTACATATATGTGCATATATAATACATTAAATGTGGCGTTTTACTTGCACAAATGAGACTTCAAAATGTAAATATACATATAGGAGAGTTATTTTCCATATGTATCATGTATTTAAAACTATTGATAAAAATACATATGGATTGCTGAAAATTGTGGAAAATGTTATGTGGAGAGTTTCTTTGCTTTTGGTTCCTATCTTTGTATGTGAAGAATCTTTGCAATCCCACCTATTTAGGAAACCAACATTTACTTTTATTTATATAAGTAAATTAATTATTCACTATGTATTTATCTTTATGTAATTAAATAAATTATACATATCTGAAGTTCATTTGGTTTGGCTCGATTTTGACTTGACCTAACCCAAGTTTGACCAAGCTAGGTTCAAACCACTTGACCTTGGCTAAGTCACTCCGAGTTAGGTTCGATCCACTCAACCTTGACTCAAGCAAAGTTTATTCAATCCACATTAGCCTAAGCTAAGTTCATACTTTTTGCCCTTAATTTGGCTTAACTTTATTTAAGCCTAATAGACCTACCTAAACCACTCGACCTTGGTCCTTGCATGTGTCATTTGGATGCCCATTTAACCCAACTCATTTGATCCAAGAATCAAGGTCTAGCTCGACTTACCTTGGTTGGTTGAAATGTCATGGATGATTCACGAAATTTGCATGGTTCGTTAGAGATGAATCAAGACAAGAACAAGGAGGCTTGGGGCACCCCACCCTGGGTTCACCCAAATGGACACTTGGTCCAATCTATAAAGCAAAATGGAAACCCAGCTTTGCTGAAAGTTTGAGAGAATGTTGTTCTAGATCTTTTCCTACTTAGGAAACTTTTCCATTTGTTTTTATCTTTTGGAACTGTAAACAAAAACTATAAATAAGACTTCAGCCTTCATTGTAATCCAATCTCTCACAATTATCAACCCAAGGAAGCCTCTTGCAGCCATCAATCCTTTCTTCTCCTCCTTTCCCTTCTTCTTCATGTGCATGTTTCGAGAGAGCTTGAATAAAAAGAGGGTTGACCGACCTTGCATCTTCCAAGACCTTCATCAAAGACAAAATCACCATATCCTTAGCTTTATACAGTTTTCTTTCATTAGGTAGTCTTGATTAATTTATGCATAATATTTATTTTTAGACATACATACTAATCGATATTTGTTATTCCTTTTTATTCATCACGTTAGGTTCTTAATTCATCTTTCATATTTACATGCATAAGTAGGTAGAACATATTAGTATTTAGTGCATATTATTTTCGGTGGTCTAATTGCATATTATTTTCAGTGTCCTTGGTGCATATTGATTTTGGTAATTCCATAGTATATTGGTTTTGGAAATCATATTAATCGATATTTGTTATTCCTTTTTTATTCATCACATTAGATTCTTAATTCATCTTCATATTTACATGCATAAGTAGGTAGAACATATTAGTATTTAGTGCATATTATTTTCGGTGATCTAATTGCATATTATTTTCAGTGTCCCTAGTGCATATTGATTTTGATTGGTTTTGAAAATCATATTACATGTTAAATAATATTACATACTAAATATTTTAGCATATTAGCTAATCATGCATATCAACCTTGCATATTTTGTTACTGCACATTAGTTACCAAGCATGTCAATTAATTAATCATGCATGTTAAATTATCTTGTGTAGTAGATTCTTGCATGATAATTAATCTTGTATATTAATTAACCTTGCATATTTAGTTTTGATTTTATTTTTTATTGATTCCATTAATTTCTTGCATATTAGTTTATTGCACATTAGCTAATCATATATATTGGGCATTATTGCTTTGTTAGTTAACCTTGCACAATAGATATTTTCACATATTGATCTTGCATGATAATTAATCATGCATGTTAATTAATCGAACATATTAGGTATTATTGCATATCCTGCATTAGTAAATCTTGCATGATAGTCGATCTAACATGTCAGATATTCTTACATATTAATCTTGCATACTAGACATCCTTGCATAATATTGCATCTTAGATTTTCTTGCATATTAATCTTGCATAGTCAAGCATATTAGATGTTCCTGCCTATTAATTTCATGCATATCAATCCTATAATTTTCTTGCATGATAATTATTCTTACATGTTGATTATTAGCTTCATTGCATATCGATCCCATTAATTTTCTACATATTAATTTTTACACAATTGGTTCTATTAGTTTCTTGCATATTAGTCTCGTTAGTCAACTTTCTTGCATGTTTCTCATTGCATGATAAATAGCCTTTCACATGTAAATTGCAACTGTTATTCACTGCATGATAAATAGTCGTATTCACTACATGTTAGTCTTATTCATCGCATATTAGTCTTATTCATCGCATAACAGTAATTTTTCTTGCATAGTAGCTTAATATTGCATGTTAGTTTCATATTGCATTGCAGCTGTTGTCATTTATATTTCATATTGATTTTGTTGGTTTCATGCACATCGATTTCTCTAGTTTCAATGCACATCGATCCTATTAGTTTCCCTTACATGTTGGTTTCATTAATTTTCATATACATCGATTTTCTTATTTTCCTTGCACATTAGATTTTATTACATAATAGTTCGAATCAATCCATTAATCTTTAGTTAAAGCTCGTCCCTAGCCGAATCCTTAGAACCCAAACCTTGTAGTTGGCTCCCCATCCAGCCGATTTAGTCCTTAATGATAGCTTGACCCTAATCAACCTAAGTAAAAAACCAGACCCTGAATCTATCCTATACCCAAAACCCAATATCTGGTAGGATCCACCTTTTCTGCTCAACTTCCTTCTCAAGTGTGTGGAGAAATTTTAGACTTAATTAGCCAAGTAAGTTATGTTGGTGAAAAATTTTCAGGGAGGGTCTCCGCATTTTGATTATAGATGGATGCGGAGGGTAAGGAAGCTAGTCCTAGATAATAAGATCCGTATTGGTTATTGGAATATCGGAACATTATCGGGTAAGCTAATGGAGGTGGTAGATACTATGATTCGGAGAAGGATTCATATTCTATGTTTACAAGAGACAAAATGGGTTGGAGAAAAAGCAAAGGAGATAGAGGATAAAGGTTTTAAATTATGGTACTCAGGTAAAGAAAAGGCTCGAAATGGAGTTGGTATTATCATAAATAAAGATTTAAAGGAGAGTGTAGTAGACATACAACGATATGGTGACCGAATCATGACATTGAAATTAGGGTTAGGAGTAGAGGTTTTGAATACAGTTTGTGCTTACGCACCCCAAGTAGGACTAGAAGTTAGTATAAAGACTGTTTTTTGGGAAGAGTTAGATAAGGTGTTTCAAAAGATTCTACAAAAGGAGATGATTTGCTTAGGAGGAGATTTAAATGGACACATCGGAAAAGAGGCATTAGGATATCAAGGGATTCATGGAAACTTTGGTTTTGGGGATATAAACGAGGAAGGTAGGGAGATTTTAAATTTTGCTCTGGCATTTGATCTCTTTATAGTCAATACAATCTTCAAAAAACGAGATGAACATTTAATTACTTATAAGAGTAGCTTATTACAAACACAAATTGATTACTTTATATGTAGAAAAAAAGATAGAGCGTGTTGTAAAGATTGTAAAGTAATTCCAGGAGAAAGCTTAACCACCCAACATCGACTTTTAGTTATGGATTTACAAATAAAAAAATGGACAAAGAAGAAAAGAGTGCATCGAGCTATTCGGACTAAATGGTGGAACCTCAAAAGCGAGAAAGAAGATATATTTAAATAGAAAGTCCTTCAAGGAAATGTTTGGAATTATGTTGGCACACCCTGTGATATGTGGAACAATATGGCTATACATATTAGGAAAGTGGCAAAAGATGTGTTAGGGGTATCTAAGGGAGGTGTACCGGTACAAAAAGAAGCTTGGTGGTGGAGTGAAGTAGTACAAAATAAAATCAAGGCAAAGAGGGCATGTTACAAATTACATTATGCTAAGAAAACTAGTAAAACTTTAGAAGCTTATAAGAAAGCAAAGAAGAAAGCGAAAAAACCGTTAGTGAAGCAAAAGCTAAGATTTGGGAGGACTTATATAAAAAACTCAACTCAAAAGAGGGTGAAAGAGATATTTTTAGGATAGCTAGGGCTAGAGATAAGAAAACTAAAGATCTTAATTATGTTAGATGCATAAAAGACGAGGATAAAAAAATTCTAGTGGCAAATGATGATATAAGAAATAGATGGAAAAACTATTTTTATAATCTTTAATGAAAATAAATATGTTAATATTAGTTTAGGAGATTTAGCCAAGTCAGAAAAGTATATAAACCATAATTTCTACCGACGTATTCAAAAGAATGAAGTCAAAGAGGCTCTTAAACATATGATGGGTGGTAAATCGGTAGGACCAAATAATATTCCTATAGAAATTTGGAAAATACTAAGAGAAATAGGAATCACTTGGCTCATAAGACTATTTAATGAAATATGGAAAAACCAAAAGATGCTTGAGGAATGGAGAGCAAGTACACTTATACTCATATATAACACTTATACTCATATATAAGAACAAGGGAGACATTCAAAATTGTGCGAATTATCGAGGTATCAAGTTAATGAGTCATACTATGAAATTATGGGAAAGAATTATCGAACGTAGGTTAAGACAAGTATCAAGTACAATAGAGAACCAATTTGGATTCATGTTAGGCAGATCTACTATTGAAGTGATTCACCTTTTGAGACGTCTTATGATTACTTTATTTGTAGATTATCGAACGTAGGTTAAGACAAGTATCAAGTACAATAGAGAACCAATTTGGATTCATGTTAGGCAGATCTACTATTGAAGTGATTCACCTTTTTAGACGTCTTAAGAAAACTAAAGATCTTAATTATGTTAGATGCATAAAAGACAAGGATGAAAAAATTCTAGTGGCAAATGATGATATAAGAAATAGATGGAAAAACTATTTTTATAATCTTTTTAATGAAAATAAAGATGTTAATATTAGTTTAGGAGATTTAGCCAAGTCAGAAAAGTATATAAACCACAATTTCTACCGACGTATTCAAAAGAATGAAGTCAAAGAGGCTCTTAAACATATGATGGGTGGTAAATCGGTAGGACCAGATAATATTCTTATAGAAATTTGGAAAATACTAGGAGAAATAGGAATCACTTGGCTCATAAGACTATTTAATGAAATATAGAAAAACCAAAAGATGCTTGAGGAATGGAGAGCAGGTACACTTATACTCATATATAAGAACAAGAGAGACATTCAAAATTGTGCGAATTATCGAGGTATCAAGTTAATGAGTCATACTATAAAATTATGGGAAAGAATTATCAAACGTAGGTTAAGACAAGTATAAGTACAATAGAGAACCAATTTGGATTCATGTTAGGCAGATCTACTATTGAAGTGATTCACCTTTTGAGACGTCTTATGAAACATTTTAGAGCAAAAAAGAAAGACCTTCACATGATATTTATTGATCTAGAAAAAGCTTATGATAGGGTACCGAGGGAGGTTCTTTGGAGAACTTTAGAAGAAAGAGGTATCCCATTGACATATATTAACCTTATAAGAGACATGTATGATGGTGCAAAAACATGTGTGAGGACTCATGAAGGAACGACAGACTTCTTTGAAGTTAATATTGGGTTACATCAAGGATCAACTTTAAGTCCATACTTATTTATAATGGTGATGGATGAGTTAACAAAACATATTCAAGATGAAGTACCTTGGTGTATGTTATTTGCAGATGACATTGTATTAGTGGAGGAGTCTAAGGAAAAAGTTAATAGAAAATTGGAACTATGGAGAGAAACATTAGAAAGCAAAGGCCTTCGACTTAGTAGAACAAAGACAAAATATATGGAATGTAAGTTTGATCATTTGGTTACTTCAGAGGACATAGAAATTAAAATTGGCACGCATTGCATTCCCCAAAAGGAAAGTTTTAAATACCTAGGGTCAAATTTTCAGAGTGATGGAAAAATTGATAGAGATGTTACACATAGAATTAATGATGGTTGGTTAAAATGGAGAGGAGCATCAGGTATTCTTTGTGATAAGAAGATACCATTAAAATTAAAAGGTAAATATTATAGAGCAGCAATTAGGCCTGCCATGTTTTATGGTTCTGAGTGTTGGGCAGTTAATCATCAACATGTACAAAAGATGTCTGTGACAAAAATGAAGATGTTGAGATGGATGAGTGGTCATACAAGAAAAGACCGTATACATAATGAGGTTATTAGAAACAAATTAAGAGTGACACCAATAGAGGATAAAATGAGAGAACATCGTTTAAGATGGTTTGGACATATAGAAAGAAGATAAAAAGAAGAACCTTTAAGAAGGTTAGAAAAACTAAATTTGAAAAGTATTAAAAGAGGTAGAGGACAACCACAAAAGTGTTAGAAAGAAACAATAAAGAATGATCTAGCTTATTGGGAGTTAACTGCTAACATGGCACACGATAGGGATCTGTGGAAACAAAGCATCCATATAGCCGACCCCATCTAGTATGGAAAAAGGCTTAGTTGTTGTTGTTGTTGTTGTTTAATTAGCCAAGTAAGTTGCTAGCATAGAAGTTGACCCTTACCTGGTATAGCAAGAAGATTTTTTATTAAAATAACCAAGATAGATTCACAACATGAAAAGAAACGATTAAAGGTAAGTCCTTACGAACTTGATTTTAATTTCTTCTATCTTTGAAGTAGGTTGTATTTGTATAGTTTCTTTGGACTAACAATTTGGATAGATCAATCTATTGAACACTACTAGACAATGGTTCTTCGGCCTCAATAGGGAAAATCCAACACCTAATGGCATGTTATACTGTTAGTTCTGGGTGTTCCACATACTGGCATGTCCCAGAGTTGATCCTTTGGCGCACCTTGAGTAATTTTATTTTGAGATTTTTTTATTTGCTTTCGTCATGTAATAAGTGGTTGCATATGACCAACATTATGGTGTTTATAGAGTATTGCATATTTAGAATCTGTTTGGTGTCATTTTGGTCTAGTTTTAGATCATTTAGGGTGTCATTTGGTTTGGATCAAACTTTTTTGCTTAGGGTTTTCAGATTTAAGCTCTAATTAATCTATTATAAGGGAGATAATCATGAAATAAAGATTTTACCTTTGGAGGAAAGGTCGAATTCTCCTTCGGCTCCCTCTTCCATCTCTACACACTTGTGTGTGCGAGTGTGCATGCTTGAAGGAACTCCATCGACTAGAGTGACTAATAACATTTAAGAGATCTCTACTTTATGTGGGGACATGTTGGTTGTGACATTGGGAAGAATAAAGGTTGACCCATCCCAGTTTATTCTACTCCATGTTGAGGAAGAACAAGCTAAGACAATCATGTGCAATTGTCATCATCAATGAGCATTTCTCGGGACCATTTTCATGGATTTAGTAGAGGAGAAATGACAACTTGGTATCAAAGTTTATTGAATCATGTTTGGTGTTTAAGTAGGTGGTTTTGTTGGTGTAAGGTGGCTGGTGGAGGTCGGGGAACCAATTGTGGCAGTTTGGGACTCAAGTGCCTTTAAAATATAATTTTTTACTATTTCAAGTTCTACTACATCCAACCAGTTACAACATATTGTTGCTGGTTGTTGTGGTAGTTCTACATACAGTGGAGCAACCTAGAAAGGTGGTGTAAAGTAGTGTAACTCAACCAAGGAATGATAGAAGTCAGAGGAGGAGGTATGTCTACTAGATTTAGTCCATGTTGAGACTCGATTTCATAAAATTCATTGTAGACCATTTTGTACAAAATTTCTTGTTAAATTTTATAGAGGGCTTGACTTCTTCACAAACCTAAAAAATTTGGAAAAATTAGATTTTGGATCACCGAGAAATCACAATTCTTCAAAGCATTGTCTAATCACCTCAAAGTGGTGGATTCAACTGGGTGTTGGCAAAATTTCACTAGTTTTCACTCGTGTAGTTTCTAGTGGAAGCCACCACTTGGAGGCCATGACGAGTCATGGTTTGAAGGGGCTTTGATGTTATTGACAAGTCCACATTTGTTTTTATTAAAGTTGTCCTATAAAATAAAAAGTATATTACAAATTTATTCGTTTTGAGGTAGGAAATTTTATTACTCATTTATTCATTTTTGGGCAAGGAGCCTTATTGCATTTGGTTTATTATAAAGTTGCCTTGGGGAATAAAGTTTTATTATACAGATATTCTTTCTAAAGCAGGAGACATTTTACATATATATTCACATAGGAAGCATGATATCTTTTTTATTATATATTTATTTGAAGCATTCACCTTGGCGCCTCTTATCTGTGTTCGTATGATGATGACTCGAGGACAACTATGGATTCTAGTGATAATTTAGAGGATCAGTTCCCTAGTGATCGCATGACCAGCGTAGAATTTTTTGTTGGCCAAATTTCTTAGCAAATAAAGATCATTGAACGAATGAGGACTGAACATGATACATTAAGGGAAGCCATGACTAATATGACAAATGCCATAGCCTTGATGATGGTAGCTCAACCAACTCCACTGCCACAAGTTCCTACTCCAGATTTTCATGTAGGTGATATAGTATTAATGGAGTTGTAGCCCTTATTCCCATGTGTCATAGTTTCTACATGGATGGTGAACATACCAAATCCTTGTTCTTTTGATGGCACCCGAGATCATACAATGGTGGAGATTTTTTTTTGAGATATGGAGGAGTACTTTTAGGCAGCTCAAGTCTCTAATACTGAGCAACTAGTGTTTGTTGCTTTATTCTTTCAAGGTGATGCAAAGCTTTGGTGGAGGATGCACTAGACTCTGGCACGCAGGGTCCTGAGCTCATCTCTTCATGAGTTTAATTGAAAGTAGAGTTGCAAAGGCAATTCCTACCCCACTAACAATAGCCATCGGGCACAAAATCTTTTTCAACAATTGAGGCATAAGATATCTATCCATATTTTTGTGAAGAAATTCAGTGGCTTACTATTGGAGGTAAAGGACATGTTAGAAGTGGACAAATTGTACCAGTTTGAGGAGGTTGTGACAATGGAATCCTATGAGTGTGTTGGAGGTTATGACAATGATAGACTCCTTTATGGACTTGAGGTGGATGGATGAAGAAGCAGCATGTGCAAGGGGCAAGAGTGAAGTTGCTAGGAGTGGTGGTGTACCTAGTCAATCCTCGAAGGGTATTGATCATAGGCGAGCGTCCTTATGTGTGTGCACTTGGTGGACAAGTTGGAGGACAAAAGAGTGTTGTTGGAGGTAGAGCTCAACTTAGTTAGGGGAGCGACCATCGTGGTGAAGTTCACCTACTAAGACCTTGAGCGTGAGGCCCCCCTTGGCTAAGAAAACTTGTTACATCATTAGTTTTGGGTGTTTCACATATGCACTTTGTACAAGGCACAAGAGGTATGTGTACTAATTGCTTCTCATAGAGTATGACCTTAGATATCAGTCTCAAAAGTCTTTAAAATGTCAATCTCTTACCAATCATTTAGTAAGTTTACCTTTAGATGATCAAGTCTTAGTGTCTGATTGTTTCTTATATGAGCATATCCTTATGATGACTAATATTTGGAAGCACCATGTGCTCTCACATGAAGAAGTCAATCATACTTGGAAAATACATTTTGACAGTTCTAGGACGTGAGTTGGGACATGCATTGGGATTGTTTTTCCTCAAGGATTTCTCTTTTGTTCTGACTAGACTTCGAGTGTTCCAATAACGTTGCGAAGTATGAGGCTATCATATGAGGCCTAAGGATTCTCTTGAGTCTACGTACTACTTGAGTTGATGTGTTTGACGATTCCCTCTTAGTCATTAACCAAATTATTGGAGTTTGATAGGTAAAACATGATTACCTATCACTTTATCATAGTGTTGCATAGAGTCTAGCACATCAATTTGAGCATTGTTCTTTCACAGATACCCTCAATGGTTCTAGCCACTTCTTTTACACTTGGTATAAGTCTATATACTAGGTCTATCAAGATTCAAAGTTAGCCCATCCTTCTTATGAACCTACTTCCATTGAGTCTACCATGTGTTGTGTTGAGCCTGTAGATGATGGTATACCTTGGTTTTATGATATCTATATTTTCCTTGATAGAGGTGAGTTTTCATCACATGCTACACATATAGACCGAAAGACTATTTGGAAGCTATCCACCTGGTATTACCTTCTTGGGGGTATTTTCTATAAGAAGGGTTTAATATCTTACTCGAATGTGTCCATTGAGTTGAAGCTGAGTCTATTATGTATGAGTGTCATGAGGGAGATTATGGTAGTCATGTTGATGCCTAGATGATGGTAAAAAAGATTCTTAGAGTGAATTATTATTGGTTCACTTTGAGTCATGATTATCATATGCATATCAAGCACTATGATAGATAGGATATCAAGTACTATCATAGTCATGCCATTCATGCACCTACATCAGAGTTGCATCATGTAATTAATCCTTAGCCTTTTTCCATGTGGGCACTTGATATCATCGGTCTCATATTTTCATATGCATATAATGGTTATAGGTTCATCTTAGTTGCCATATATTACTTTACCAAATAGGTTGAAGTTGTGTTATTGTCTAGAGTTCTAAGACAACACATAACTTTATTTATTAGGAAAAGCATTGTCTCATTTTGCTGTTCTTAAAGATATCATTTGTGATAATGCGACTCATTTCAAGAATGAATGTATTGATAGGATATGTTGTTCCCTTGGTATTACCCAATATTTTTCCTCACCTTATTTATCTCTAAGGAAATGGTCAGGCAAAAGCAATAATAAAACCCTCTTTGGTATTATAGAAAACACCATTAGTGAGAGTTGAGCTTGGCATGAGAAACTCCACGATGCATTATAGGCATATAGAACTTCCATCATGAACTCCTACTAATGCCACTCCTTTTGAACTAGTATATGGTATAAAAGTTGTACAACCAATCAAGTTTCAGTTGGCTTTCCTTCGCATGACCATATTTCTTGAGATATCAACTAATATTCAGCATGAGACCCAATTGCTAGAGTTGGATCTTTTGGATAAGAGGCAGTTACTTGTTGATGAGCATGCACATTCATTTAGGTGTTGAGTCTCTATGCATTATGTTAGGCAGATTTATACATGAAAATTTCAGATAGGTGATCTCATTCTTAAATTGACGCACTATGGAGGCCCGCATCCTTTAAGTAAGTAACATTTAAATTGGGAGGGTCCTTATGTTATAAAAATGGTTACTTTTGGTAATTCCTATTGACTCACTGATGCTAATGGTAGGAACTTGTTAGACCAATAAATATCTAGTATTTAAAGAAATATTATCCTTGATGTTTATTGAGGGATGGCTTCATTTTGACTTGTTGGTTTTGAATGGATGAGAAAATAGTATTTCTTAAAAATGTTTTGAAGGCAGGGATATATGCGACGTCCCTAGTATTGCATACCTATGGCTTGATCTCTTCGATTCAATGCCTCCATGGTCGGAAATACTATTCTTTGATTCCAATTTTGATATCTTGATGCACTTATATTGTTTTTATCTATTTGTGCCTTTTGGAATTGATTTAGAAAACATGGGCTTCACTTTATTTTGAACCACCTCAAATTAAATCTTTTTAAAAAATCATTTTCACTTGATTTTCAATTTTTGGAAAGTTTACGAAATCATCAATATATGCATTTGGTATCATTCTTTTAGTTTTCAAATATTAAAATAATTTATCTTTGGGATATCTTAGCATATAGATCGGCCAATGTTTTCTCATTATGTGTTGTGGAGTTTGTACTTAATGTAATGGATTTTTCCAGCCTATGTCACACATCCATGATTCATTGATGTATTCTAATATATTCATTCTATATATGTACTAAAAAGTTATATTTTGAGAAAAAGTAAAAAGCCAAAAAGCATGGAAAAAAAGAAGAGAAAGTTGAAAAGTGGAAGAAGAAAAAGAAAAGCAAAGTAAAGTTTTATTTTGAGTTATCACAATTTGCATACTCTGAATAATTTAGAAGGGACTGAGTAAGTCTTATTGTACATCTTCTTGCATTTGAGGAATATTATGCTTTTATATTTTATTACATTTGGGAAAGGATTCATACTCCATATGGATTTAAGAGTCTTAACCTATCTATTTGTCTATGGATCATTAGATGGTTATTTCTGAAATTTTGAAAATTAAGATTTTGATCACCAAAATTGGTATTATCTTCTTCTTCTATTGGTAGAAGAAGAAAGTTAAGTGAAAATGCTTTTTTCTTCTAAATTTTATTTGAAGGGGTTCATTCAAAGAGAGATTGATTTTTGAAAATACTTATGATTTTCCAAAACTAGCACATAAGTCATGATCATGTACAAAGAGTTGACATGTATGATTGTTCTTATCTTAGTACCTAGATTTGTTAGACTTTGTTGTAAACACCCTAAAATATTTTTCAAATAAATCAAGACACAGTTTGAAAATCCATGATTTGAACATGTCTCTCAAATTTCATAAAGTTTCAAACATCATTTTCAAAATAAATATTTTAGAAAAATATTCTTGAAAATCCTGGGATTGCCAAAAATCAAATTTTAAAATTCAAAAGGTAATGTTGATCTACCCAAAGATAGAACAAAGCCCGAATCGACAGGAGACAAAATTTTCAAGAAAAGATAAGAATGAGATCAAGAGCAAGCATATCAAATCGAGCAAGAGAGTGACTCAAGGCCAGACCAAGACTTGACCCAATCCAGACAAGTCAAGATGCCAAACCAGCTCAAAGGAAGAAAAGGCTCAAATGCAAACCAGATCTTGGTCCAAGAAGAGGTGCATTCAAAGACAAACGTGCAAAATAGGTTCAATTTAAACCCAAGCTAGATCTCATTCAAGCCTTAAGTGCAAGTCAAATGGCCCAAGTTCAAAGAAGTGTCGAACAAGGCCATGTCTAAGGCATACAGTTGGGCAAAACATAAAAAAGGCATTTGTTTTTAAATCAAGTCAATCAAAGCTAGAATTAAATCAAGCAAAGGATGGGCTTATAAGGCCTTACGTCATGTTAAGGTGAGTCACCCTCTAGCCAAGGCAAGGGACCAAGACACATGCCAAGTGAACCAAGACTTGGGCCATCAAGCCATGGACCGTACCTAGTAAGATTGAGCAAGTCACGTGGGTTAGCTCACATGGGCTGCACCCAAGCTCATACCAGCCCACATGGGCTTATGGGGACCACTCCTCATGCCCCACATGACCCATGTGCAGCCACAATTCTGAAAAATTCAGTTGGGTTCAAATCCAAGTCGAGTGTCTCATGGAAGATCCAAAATCGATCCAAGGAAGACCCTAGAACCCCTCCCTTGAAATCTATAAAAGGAGTCTTGGGAGCTGGTTAGAGACATCAAAGAGAGAGGAAAATCCCTACAACAAGAGAGGGAGAGAAAGAGATACAGAGAGAGAGAGGAAGAAGAAGAAAGAGGCGCTACCTATCTTCCCCAAGTTGTCGGCCACCGAAGGTTTCTTCCAAGTTTCAGGTCCTTTCTTCTTCACTTTCATTCAATTTAATGGGATTGTAATTAAGGAACTTATGTCTCCACCTTTGATTTAATAAGTAAAGGGTTATGCTACCCAATTTCCTTTATGTTTGTTGATGCATGCTATGTGTTTGATTTTCAGTTCCTTCTACTCCAATATACATTGTAAGATCTTATATCTTCTAATCCTCTCTATGCTTATGCTATAAGAATAATTTCCTTAATTTCCTTTAGTTCTTTACATTTTAATTGTTGTAGATTATCTTTTAATTTGGTCAAAATGTATTCACGTATTTTATAGAAACTGAAACTCTATTTTCTACACTCTCCATATGTCAGATGAATAATTTTTATTTCCTTACTCCCTACTCTGAATGCAATGAAATTTTACACACCTCATCTACACACATAGATCAACAATCCATAAAATTTTCAATAATTTTAGGATCACATAAGGCCATAAATAAAATTAGAGAAAACCGAATAAAATCACAATAAAGTCTGTAAACCCCGCACTTCCTGCAATAGAGGTTGGGTCATAATCCCATAATTTTGTTTGTAATAAACCATTTTAATTGAAAATAGTCTCATTAGAAAGATAAAATCTATAACTTTTCAAGGAGATCAATTTCATAAAAATCAGAATCTTAGTACTGAGATACAATTGCTTTTCTAAGACTTTATGTCTCTGTCATAGATCTGTCATGAATACCAGAGTTAGGAATATTCTTAGATTTAATTGCATATATATATATACAATATCTAAAATCAAAATCAAAATAGTTTGCAAATCTCCACATCTCACTCTGATTTTTTAAATTTTTGAGGATTTTTGGAGGTTCATAAACTTTCTAAGAAAATCAGAAAACAAGTTTCTGAAAAAAGAACTAGTTTTTATTTTTTAGGATTTAAAGTGTTTTGAGTTAATAATTAGGTTCACGGTTTTTGCAAAACTTTTGGAATTGAAATTTGATTTAAAAAAAACTTACCGGATCTCAAACAATTTTTAAAACACCTATATTGACCCTTGAGTATCTATTCAAGAAGATCTATGATGAAAAGAATTCACTTACCCACAATCGCCAAAAAAGTCAGAAATCATGTTTCCTAGTTTGAGCAAACTAGCTAGCATGCTCACGCACTCGTAGTTTGCGAATTTAGTTTGAAGTCTTTACATAGACTTAGGAACAAAAATTCACATCTACATTTGTGAAGGGTGTTGTTCTTTTCTTTCTTCTAACTTGTACTAAAATGCATTATCCCAATATAGAATTTCAGCAAGAGCATCCTTCATGTCACTGAGGTTGAGGTTGTGCACTTCATTGCATCAAGACATATATTTGGTCATATCCATGATGCATCTCATGATATAAATGTATTTTCTTATAAGCTAAGGTATTTTTTTAATTTTTTGAGTCATGGTAAAAGTCAAGTCACGTTCCTCTTTTGGCATTAGGTTTGAAGTCTTCTCCTTATTATGCTAGAGATGTTTGACTTGATATTGATCTTATATGATAGTCGTTTGTTGTTCATGAAGGTTTTTCAGCCTATTTTGGCTTTCTCCCATTCGAGCGAGACTCTTCTCCTTCACTTCACTTACACTTTGTATATCACTCATGTCCATATATCTCCATTTTGCTCTCACTCATTCTACACTTATTTTATCTTGGGATTGCTTTGTTCATATTTTTACTAGCATGCTATCATGGTTTTCATAGATTTTTATCCTTTTATACTTTGCTAAATAGGTTTTATATACTCTCTTCTTCCAAGATGCATTGACTTGATCTTACTAGAGGTCTTTTGTATTTTCAGAATTTTTGCAAAGGGCCTAGAAGTGCATTATTTTTTTTGCTTAGTCCTACCAAACACTCTAGAGGAAGAAGTCAACATTTGTGATAAATCTCACCAACATCTCTAATTTAATTTGGTAGCGCATCACTGTAGTTGCAACCCCACCAGCTATCATTGCATTCTTTTGAAAAAATAGGTGAGAGATAGCCATAAAGGTTAAAAGAGACTTGTGTGATAACTTGAAGACACTTAAAAAATGACTAGGTTATCTGTTGGTGTGCCTTGACGACACTTCAAAAGAGACTCAAGGACAATTAAATACGGGTCCATGCTCACGATATCTTGAGAGAAGAAAACAAGCAAATTACTCATGATTTATCTTGACAAAATTTTGTGTTTCATGAAAGGTTCAAGTTTTATTTTCATGATGTTTTAAAATTTAATTATTTTAGAACCTATTTTATGTAAATAAAACTTAAAGATCAAGAAAACTCAAAGAACCATCTCAAAGAATTTTTTTTAAGACAATCTTATTGATTTGATTTTGAAAGAAATCTTCTTGAGTTGTCAAGAAAATCTCTTTACAAAAACTGACCATCCTTTTGTTATTAAAAAAATATTTTTTATCTTTCACTTCATCATATATGGAGTTCATGGTACATCCCACGATAGGACACCTTTTAGCCCGGGTCTGACCTGAATATGACCCCATAAGATTTCCAACCAAAAAAAACCCGATTTTTCACACAAAGTTTCATAAAGGATTCCAAGTTTCTCAAGTGAAATTTTATACTAAGATTTTTAAATTAAGTCAAATTTTGGTATTTATTTCTCTGTCATCAACCAAAACTTATCTTGATTGATGCCAAAGAGGGGCATCTTCAAATACCCAAAAATTTCCATAAGAAAAATATGTCTTAGATAATAAAAATTGGTTTAAATTTTTAAAAAACATGTAAAATAATTCTATGAAACTTGGATCATAGGATATTAATTTAGGTGGTTTAGGATTGCTTTGTTGAAGTTACCAAAATCTTATCATCATGATATATCAAGATGAGAAAATCATACAAAATCAAGACCAGTTGGTTCCACAAGTCCTTGTGTGTTTAGAAAAGCTTGTTATTTGTAGCAAAACTCGAGAAAAAAACATGATTCGTAAAATGTACCTTCTTATCTTTCTTGTTTTGCTTTTCCAAAAATGAAAAATGTATCAAATTTTCTTTTTCAAGACATCATAAGAAAACTATAAATAAGGAGTTCATCACCCTAAATAGTCTCTCTCTCTTTCTCTTGTTGTGGCATGTAGTCATTGTTGTATTATTTTTTTTTGTGCATCATCAATCAAGAAAAGTAAGAAGAAGAAATCAAAATCTGGGTTCTCTAATCTCTCTTTCAAGTGCATAGGTGTTGTGCATGTATTTTCTCTACCCAAGAAAAGATTGCTATGCTTTCTTCTTGTGTGTCGATGTATTCCAAATCAGGTAGCAATATAGTTCCATGGTATTAAGGATCGACTACAGGTATCCGTAATTCCCCTTTTAGTTAGTGATTTTTTTTGACATCTTTGTTAAGTATATCAACTCTAAGTCTTGGCTCTTGAATGCTATCTATTACTATATACCCATCATATTAAATTTTGCATGCTAAAAAGAAAATGAACTAATCTCATGCTCACGATTTGAAAATGTTAATCACTTGATTCTTTCTTGAAACCCGAATTAAGCTATGCTCTTACACAATATATTTCTTTATTCAATCAGTATTGTGCTCTTAACAAAACCTGGAATTCTGGTATATCTAGGCATACAAATTTGAACTGACAAAAGGATACTTGTGTGCTTATTGGCTTCACAATTACATCACCGTTATCACTCCATTTGTTCAAACCTAAAGATTGTTAATTGCTTTCTCGTCTAAAACTTAAAATTAGGTATTCAAATCTAATATGATCCTATTACTCTTAAGACTGATCAACCTAGCTAGAGTCAAAGCTTAAAAACTAAGTTAATTATTCAAGAAGATAACTTAAACCATACCCATCTAGGTATGTCCCTAACCCAATTCAACCTATCCCTTTAGAAACCAATATCAAAAGCCTAGTCTATACCCGAGTCTAACCAAATCCTTTAGTCGACCCAACTGACTAAACTTGGCCATACAACCCAAACAAGCAATCCTTCTTTTGTTGTTCATATTTTTTTCAAGTGTAAAATCTTAAATTTAACTAGCCAAATGAATCACTAGTGTAAAGGTTGATCCTTGTCTAGCGGGATAAGAAAACTTTTTGTGAAAAGAACCAGCACATGCACTTGGAGCGATCAAAGGTGAATCCAAAAATCTTATTTTCGTTCCTCTCTTTTAAATAGATTGTTGTAAATTGAGGTTTTGTATAACTGAAGTTTGTATACAAAGGGAGACACCTTGTGAGGCTCCTCTCAAAAAGGAGATGTGCTCGATCATATGCCTTATGTGGAAATGAATAGGCACATTGCATACAATATGAAAAGTGATAACAACTCATTATACTATTGGTAGAGTAAGAACAATGAAGAGGAGTTGGTTGATTGGGCAATGGATTCATTATATGAAGTTATAGACCAATGCATTGTTGACTATTTTTATCGAGCGTTAGTTAGACAAACAAATTCCACATGCCATGGGGTTAGATGACTATCACACTTCATGATGTCTACGAAATACTTGGTCTACCAATAAAGGGACAACTTATTGCCTTGACACAAGAGACGATATCGAGAAGCAAGGAAGACATTTTAGGTGATGTGTTGATGGCGAGCATCAATGAAGTAGTGCTAAGTTTGGATCTATTAAGTTTGAAGTGTTTCAAACTAATTTTTTAAGAAAGAGAGTCAATAATAAAAATAAAGTTTTATTATATTTGTTGTATCAACTAGGTTGTATATTATATAAAGATAAGTATAGAGATAGAATGTCAATAACGATTATACATCTATTGACACATGATGTTTGAAGGGTTGACAATTATGTTTGAGGTGCAACAATATTAAACTATTTATACAAATAGCTAGGAAAGGCATATCCCAAGTAAAAGTACAACTTAGTAGACATACTTTTTTGCTCGAAGTAAGAACTTGCACTATTGTTACTTGCTACAATATCTTATACATAGTAATTTTTTATAATTTAATAAGTTATATGTTTTAGTTATAGGCAAGAATTTATGAGAAACCATAAGGTTACCGATGGATGAAAAATATCTGTTACCAACAATTTCCTATTGATCGACTTAGTAAATACTTTAAGCAATTGGATTTGATGATGGTAGAAGAGGTATTTTTTGAAACTCCAACTATATTCTTTATTTTTAAATTAAACACCATCTTTGATGTTATGCATTCTTATCTTTTATTTTTTTATGCAATACATATTGATTGACAGTCATATTGTTTTGCAAAATACTGAGGTTGTTATGGATATAAGTTGTCAAGATACTGCAGATACGTTCATTATATAAATATTATGGGACCGTATATGTTAGATCATATAGTTTGACAATTAGGCTATTGTAAAGGCATTCCAGTTGTGCTGATAAGGCCTTCCATTATAAATAGACCTACAAAGTCTCATACATATAAGGTATAATATGAGTCACGTAATATCACTGGAGAAGCATAACACTGATGTTGTTTTAAGCTTGAGTACTTTGGCGTCCTACTACTATATCCTCATGAGTGCAACGAGTTGTACATGGAGTAGTACATTCTTCAAATGCATCAATTTATTTTAAAATATTATATCAATCAGTAACATATCAATATATATATATATATATATATATTAATAACATTTCTATTTTTTTTGCTTTTATTATAATACTAATTTTTTATAATTACTTTCTTATACAAGTATCTTATTTAAAGGGACACTTGTTGATAATTAAAGCAACTGTATATGTAAATAACATTTATGTATAATCACTACAACATTTCTAATTTCTTATACAAGCATAATACACTTACATAAACTTTAGTACATTTAGAGTGCATGCCATAATCCATTATTTAGTATATGTACATGTAAATAACGTTTATAATGAAAGAAATTTTGTTTCGATACTCTTTGCCCTCAATATACACAACTGTAATCAAATTATGCCTTTATTTAAATTAAAAAATAATTACATGTACAAATTGCGAATAACATCAACTGTACCCTCTCATTTCAATAAAAATGGACAATCTACCTTCTTAGTGCCTGTTCACTTATTATTTTTAACATCAATATTTTTACTCATCCTCTATTTCTCACTAGAAACCATACCTTGCTTGGTATGCCTTTACTTTTTGAGTGAAGAATTTTATTATGCTTTCTCTCAATATTTCTTACATACTCAATAAATTCATTATAACTCCTAAACACATCCTCTGTGATAAACACGAGTGAATAATCAAGTTCATCACCATCACAATCAACAAATTATTCTTCTACCTCATCAACAGTGAAAAATACATCATTCCGTGTACTACAATAACTTCCACTCTCCTTAGTCTTGATATAATAAGTACTTTGATCAATCATCATCTTCTTTAAATCGATTTCATTGTAAGTACTTTTACTCGAGTTGTTTGTCATTCTGTAATATATAAAGGGATATAAGATTCAAAGTATAACACATAACAACACATGATTCAGCTGATGATATCTTGTGAGGAGACACGGGTAAAGGCATCCTCTCTTAAGGAAAAAATGTGGGCTAAGCATGTCCTCCCTAAGGAACAAATGCAGGAGGTCCACGTCTTTTCTCAAGAAAGAGGCACAGCAGAATTGCATCTCTTTCTTAAGGGGAGACACAATATAGACATGTCTTTCCATATTGAAATTTCAACGAGTGGTTCCTTTGATAAAAAATCATGAAACATAAACCAAAATAAAAAAACTTAAAAAATAAAACAAATCTATAAAAATAAGAAATATTACTAAGAAAAAATATTTTAAAACCTAAAAAATTTGAAAATTGGTCGAATTACGTCTCTTTCTTTTTTTTGTTATTTTGTTTAACTTCGGTAAGGTTCATAAATCAAGTACTCACTCGATGCGAAAAAATCAATAATACCTTTTAACCGATGAAATACCGGTCTCTGGAGTAAAAAGAAGGGAAAGGATGAATTAGGTATGAAGTAGGGAATGCTTTTTGATATTTTAAAATGTGGATAGTAAAAAGGGGTTGGAGATAGTAATCCCCAAATCAAAACTTGAATCGGTTAACTTAATAACCAAAGCAACAGTTCGGTTACCTTCACAAATCGTTTCAGTGCAGTTTGAATTCTCAACATTATTTCGGTTTTCGGTTTATTGGTTCGGTGGTATCGTTGCTCAGGCCTGCGAACAACTGTAGATGTATGGTAACAGATCAAGAAACTTAAAAATATTGACGAATGAAGAAAACTCACCAGTAAATAGCAGGAGACGCTGACTTGATTGGCTGTAGACGTTCGCGTGCCGTCTGCGTTCGGCCGCTACTGTGAGTAGATATGTAGATGTATGGTAACAGTTCAAGAAACTTAAAAATATCGACGAATGAAGAAAACTCACCAGTAAATAGCACGAGACGCTGACTTGATTGGCTGTAGACGTTCGCGTGCCGTCTGCGTTCGGCCGCTACTGTGAGTAGATAGATATTATAGGATTGGCGCGCGCGCACACACACACACACACAGAGAGAGAGAGAGAGAGAGAGAGAGAGAGAGAGAGAGAGAGAGAGAGAGAGAGAGAGATGGGGTGCCTCTATTCCTTGATCTTCTTCTCATTCTTGATCACTGGGTGCATCTTCCAACAGAGCCATCAGATCAGCAGAGATGATTTCCCACCAGAATTTGTGTTTGGAGCTGGAACTTCTGCCCTTCAAGTGTGTTGTTTTGTTATTTCTATTTATTATCATTGCTCATGAGGATAAAACAAAGACAGATTATGAGAGTGGGGGATGATTTTGATTAGGTTGAAGGGGCAGTAGCAGAGGATGGGAGGACTCCCAGCATTTGGGACACTTACGTTCATGCTGGTGAGAACTGCCTTATCTTGTGAAAACTTACTGTCTTAAGTTGAGCATAAGTTTCTGAATTCTGAACCCGGTACTTACTTCAATATTTGTGGTTCATTTTGCGAATTTGCTCGAGTCAGGAAAAATGCCGGACAAGAGCAACTTTGACACCGCGGCTGATCAATATCACAGGTACAAGGTACGGAAAACTATCATGAATGGCGCTATTGATTATTGCATGGTTACAAACGCACATGTGCTCTGTGTGCGCTTGTGTTTGCCAGAGAGAGATTCTTGACGAGTTTTCGTAGATGTTTAGAGAACCATACCTATCATTTGTGAGCTTGCGGCGAAGGAGCCTATCAAGGTCAGCTACCCCAAGCAAAATGATTCCCATATTGTTTCGAATGATAGTGGGGTTCTACAAAAAAAAAAAAAAAAAAAGACTTCAAATTTCTAACATTTTCCTTGATTGTGCTTTTAATACCTACTACTTGTTGAAGAATATGAGTTTAGAGTTATTTTTTAGTACATATAATGTTGTAAGACAGTAAAATTGATGTTTAGAGTATTATTGTAATTGTCTGAAGTCGTAAGGGCATTTTGATAATTTTCCGTACTAGGGGTATTTTGGTTATTTTACATTTTACTGCTTCTTATATAAGGGCTGATAGACTGTATTAGGGTTTAAAGTTGTTGTGATTAAGAAAGAGAGAGTAAGAGGGGGGGCGGCCTCCATTGGAGGTCCGCCCCTTCTTCCGATCTCCATTTTTCCTCTCCATTTTGTGTTCATCTTTTCTATTATTGATTATCCGCTGCGTAACCACGTTTCCAACACTACTTGGGAGAGGTTTTTGTAGAAAATTTTGAATATTTTAAATTTTAATTTCTCACTCTAATTCTCAAACAAAATGAAATCCAAATAAGTGAGTCCTATTCCTACTCTAGGATTTTAATGAAAAACTTTTTATCATTGGGATGAGTTATAGAGATTTCGGGAAAGAGTTACCCGCAGTCCCTAAGACCAAGAAATTTTTAATGAAAAATTGTTCTTTTGAGCTTTGATTTTTTTTTTTCTTCTTTCTTTTAAAGGGCACCTCTATATTGGAGGTTTTTGTTTTTGTTTTTATTTTCTTTTTCTTTTTCTTTTTTGAAGACCTTTATATTGGAGGTTTTGTTTTTCTTTCTTTTTTTTTATTTTTGCTAATTTTTCGTTTTTGGGAGAAATGAAGTGGGGAAATACAACTCATCGCTTTAGATACTCGATTCAGCCATGAACATCTCATTTCCTAATAGCACCTATTATTTGAAAATATTTTGTTATTTTGAACTGGGCCTCATTTTGTAAGCCAAAGATTTTTGAAATGTCACCAAATGTTTTTGAAAACTCCACTTTTCATAAAGCATCAATTCCCTAATTCAGTGTCACATAATTCATTTTGATCATTTTTTCAAGAAATTCAAAGGAGATTCATTTTTAAAATCTTTTCAAAAGAATTTAAAGTTGACCCTATACATAATATTTTTTCAAGTATTGGGCATTTATAGGGTTTACTAAATTTCTTCCCTCAACATCAATCTACCAATATACATTATTTGCCCTTCTTACAACATAGAGACCATCGTGCTTGGGCCGCCACCTTCTAATAGGATGCAGGCCTCTTATGGGTGAATGATGTAAATGACATGTAGAATGTATTCCATGATATGGTGGAGATACATGCTTTATGAAATGATGAATGTATTCAGTCTCCACGAAAGGAATGCAATTTACCTGCCCCTAGTTTGGAGGAGATGATATGAGATTCATATACTAGGTAAAATACATTTTTGGGTGCGGTTAACAACAACAACAACAACTAAGCCTTTTCCCATACTAGACGGGGTCGGCTACATGGATTCTTTGTTTCCACAGATCTCTATCGTGTGCCATGTTAGCAGTTAACTCCCAATAAGCTAGATCATTCTTTATTGTTTCTTTCCAACACTTTTGTGGTCGTTCTCTACCTCTTTTAATACTTTCCAAATTTAGGTTTTCTAACCTTCTTACAGGTTCTTCTTTTGATCTTCTTTCTATATGTCCAAACCATCTTAAACGATGTTCTCTCATTTTATCCTCTATTGGTGCCACTCCTAATTTGTTTCTAATAACCTCATTATGTATACGGTCTTTTCTTGTATAACCACTCATCCATCTCAACATCTTCATTTCTGTCACAAACATCTTTTGTACATGTTGATGATTAACTGCCCAACACTCAGAACCATAAAACATGGCAGGCCTAACTGCTGCTCTATAATATTTACCTTTTAATTTTAATGGTATCTTCTTATCACAAAGAATACCTGATGCTCCTCTCCATTTTAACCAACCAGCATTAATTCTATGTGTAACATCTCCATCAATTCTTCCATCACTTTGAAAAATTGACCCTAGGTATTTAAAACTTTCCTTTTGGGGAATGCAATGTGTGCCAATTTTAATTTCTATGTCCTCTGAAGTAGCCAAATGATCAAACTTACATTCCATATATTCTGTCTTTGTTCTACTAAGTCGGAGGCCTTTGTTTTCTAATGTTTCTCTCCATAGTTCCAATTTTCTATTAACTTTTTCCTTAGACTCCTCCACTAATACAATGTCATTTGCAAATAACATACACCAAGGTACTTCATCTTGAATATGTTTTGTTAACTCATCCATCACCATTATAAATAAGTATGGACTTAAAGTTGATCCTTGATGTAACCTAATATTAACTTCAAAGAAGTCTGTCGTTCCTTCATGAGTCCTCACACATGTTTTTGCACCATCATACATGTCTCTTATAAGGTTAATATATGTCAATGGGATATCTCTTTTTTCCAAAGTTCTCCAAAGAACCTCCCTCGGTACCCTATCATAAGCTTTTTCTAGATCAATAAATATCATGTGAAGGTCTTTCTTTTTTGCTCTAAAATGTTTCATAAGACGTCTCAAAAGGTGAATCGCTTCAATAGTAGATCTACCTGGCATAAATCCAAATTGGTTCTCTGTTGTACTTGATACTTGTCTTAACCTACGTTCAATAATTCTTTCCCATAATTTCATAGTATGACTCATTAACTTGATACCTCGATAATTCGCACAATTTTGAATGTCTCCCTTGTTCTTATATACGGGTATAAGTGTACTTGCTCTCCATTCCTCGGGCATCTTTTGGTTTTTCCATATTTCATTAAATAGTCTTTGAGCCAAGTGATTCCTATTTCTCCTAGTATTTTCCAAACTTCTATAGGAATATTATCTGGTCCTACCGATTTACCACTCTTCATATGTTTAAGAGCCTCTTTGACTTCATTCTTTTGAATACGTCGGTAGAAATTGTGGTTTATATACTTTTCTGACTTGGCTAAATCTCCTAAACTAATACTAACATCTTTATTTTCATTAAAAAGATTATAAAAATAGTTTTTCCATCTATTTCTTATATCATCATTTGCCACTAGAATTTTTTCATCCTCGTCTTTTATGCATCTAACATAATTAAGATCTTTAGTTTTCTTATCTCTAGCCCTAGTTATCCTAAAAATGTCTCTTTCACCCTCTTTTGAGTTGAGTTTTTTATATAAGTCCTCCCAAATCTTAGCTTTTGCTTCACTAACGGCCTTTTTTGCTTCCTTCTTTGCTTTCTTATAAGCTTCTAAAGTTTCACTAGTTTTCTTAGCATAATGTAATTTGTAACATGCCCTATAATGTAATTTGTAACATGCCCTCTTTGCCTTGATTTTGTTTTGTACTACTTCACTCCACCACCAAGCTTCTTTTTGTGCCGGTACACCTCCCTTAGATACCCCTAACACATCTTTCGCCACTTTCCTAATATGTATAGCCATATTGTTCCACATATCAGAGGGTGTGCCAACATAATTCCAAACATCTCCTTGAAGGACTTTTTGTTTAAATATATCTTCTTTCTCACTTTTGAGGTTCCACCATTTAGTCCGAATAGCTCGATGCACTCTTTTCTTCTTTGTCCATTTTTTTAATTTGTAAATCCATAACTAAAAGTCGATGTTGGGTGGTTAAGCTTTCTCCTGGAATTACCTTACAATCTTTACAACACGCTCTATCTTTTTTTCTACAAATAAAGTAATCAATTTGTGTTTGTGATAAGCCACTCTTATAAGTAATTAAATGTTCATCTCGTTTTTGAAGATTGTATTGACTATAAAGAGATCAAATGACATAGCAAAATTTAAAATCTCCCTACCTTCCTCGTTTATATCCCCATAACCAAAGTTTCCATGAATCCCTTGATATCCTAATGCCTCTTTACCGACATGTCCATTTAAATCTCCTCCTAAACAAATCATCTCCCTTTGTGGAATCTTTTGAAACACCTTATCTAACTCTTCCCAAAAAACTGTCTTTATACTATCTTCTAGCCCTACTTGGGGTGCGTAAGCACAAACTATATTCAAAACCTCTGCTCCTAACACTAATTTCAATGTCATGATTCGGTCACCATATCGTTGTATGTCTACTACACTCTCCTTTAAATCTTTATTTATGATAATACCAACTCCGTTTCGGGCCTTTTCTTTACCTGAGTACCATAATTTAAAACCTGTATCCTCTATCTCCTTTGCTTTTTCTCCAACCCATTTTGTCTCTTGTAAACATAGAATTTAAAACCTGTATCCTCTATTTTTGGGTGCGGTTAACAACCCCAAAAATGACCTTCGACCGACATGGTGTTGGTGTCGCACTTGTGTCGGTGCCTACACCTCACCCAAATGGAATGTCATTGTGCATCTCTTCCCACCATATTAGTGGCAGATTTCTCGTAACAATATCGCCCCCCCCACTAGATCCTTTTTGCTTTTTAAGCTAAATTTTGGAAACTGGAAAAAGGTAAACCAAGGTTAAACTGTAGGATATAAACATACTCCACGGTTTAATCGTGGCTTATGTCGTATCACCTAAAAGTTTTCATGAGCTAGCTCACACTAAACCCATGGGTATTGGCCTAGCCCTAGAAAACTTTCTCGTCCTCCACTGCTATAATAAACCCCTTAATAAAAACCAACAAGATAACCTTTTTGTTATGTCACAAGAGAAAGGAACACTATCAGAATGAGGGGATCTTGTTGAACTTCTAGAAGCTTTTCTGTATCTCTTGTTTTTTAATGGAACTTCTTGGCTTGTTCACTCTCATTCCACTATACTAAACACTACACTCTCATTCCACTATAATAAACACTATTCACTCTCATTCCACTCGAACATATGGTTTGCTTATTTAT
The DNA here is from genome assembly GCA_036023115.1 of Brasenia schreberi. Taxonomy (NCBI): domain Eukaryota; kingdom Viridiplantae; phylum Streptophyta; class Magnoliopsida; order Nymphaeales; family Cabombaceae; genus Brasenia; species Brasenia schreberi. The sequence continues at coordinate 19,679,140 of JAYKKT010000090.1, forward strand.
ATTTTATATATAATATTTACAAGTTTATGTACTGTTACAACTTTCTCATTGCATATACATCTATGTCTGAACTCTCTTCCGCTTGACACAAAATAACTTGATTGCTGTAGACACTGAAAATCTTCGACTCCAAGTTCTTAGGCCTCGAGTGAATCTTTTCGTGCTTACGTCGCTTTTAGAGGGCGTGCCAGCTAGCTTTATCAAACTAGCGAAGTAAGTTTTGAAAATATCTGACTTATGTGGCAACTGTGGAAAAGTGAGATCTTTTCGTCGCAGACCTTCTTGAACCGATGCTCAAGGGTCAGTATGTACGCTTAGAAAAACTCGATTTTGAACAAATACGACCTTTTTGAAAAATTATGAAAGTGTTTGATCAATTGGTTTTCGTCAAATTGCAGATTTTATTCATGGGATTTACACGTTCCTATGTCTTTTGGGTTTTTGCCAATTTAGGCGTGTAGTTGTGTGCATCAAGTGCTCGATTTTGGCAAGTTCTACACGATTTTGCTCAGGATGATTTGATGCAAGTATGCTCCCTATCTCGAGTGTGGCGTATATGCAATGCAACTCACACAACTTGAAGGGAAAACCCGAAATTTAGGGAAAATATGGCTATATCTTAGGTGCGGAAAGAAAATATATAGCTATATCTTAAGAGAAGAAAGGCTCAATGTGAGTGAGTGATTTGAGTGTATGAATTGAAAGGCAACTCACACAACTTGAATTTAAAACCCAGCTGAAAGGGAAATTTTATATATATACGTAAGAGCGGAAAGGCTCAATGTGAGTGAGTGCTTGGAGTGTGTAAAATGAAAGACAACTCACGCAACTTTAATGTAAACCCACACTGTTGAATCTATATAAATAGAGCTATATCTTAGGGGTTGTCAAGGCCCGTTTGTGTGCAAAAGTGTATAGTTAAGAGCAGAAAGGCTCAAGTGCACGTGTGTGTTCGTGTATCAAGCACATATATTACATTCGGGGGGGAGACAAACTCTGTTATTACAACCCCATATGAATTTAATTGAACTTGAAGTAATGTAAAAGACCAGATTCGAACACTTACACATCGTCTGCTTGGGATTTCTTTATCACTGAGATCCGACCTTGGGTACAGCTGTTGGATGGGCCTCTCGTTGCGAATCGACCGGCTGCGTTTGGTGTTGACCCTAGCTTAGATCTAGGCTAGGTCGATATGTGGAGACATTATGTTTTTGGGCAAGACACGGACAAATTTATAGGAGATGTAAGGGATCTAGGCCAAGTCTAAAGGGATCGTCTTAGGTAAGGTTCAAGTGTGGCTCCTAAGGGGATGCTCGGTCAGCTAATGGCCGAGTTAGGTGGTGTTTTGTGGGTAGTTTTAGGCGAGATCCTAAAGGAAGGTTCTAAAGGGAATGCTCTGCCAAATGGTGGCCGAGCTGGGTAGGTTTTAGGGGATGGTTTTAGATAGGATCTAAGGTGGGATCCTATGGAAAAGGCTCGGCCAGATGGTGGCCGAGCTGGGTAGTTTTTAGAGTTTGTTTGAGGTAGGATCTAAGGTGGGATCCTAAGGAAAAGGCTCGGCTAGATGGTGGCCGAGCTGGGTAGTTTTAGGAGTGGTTTAGGTAGGATCTAGCTAAGGTAGATGGTTAGGATTTAGGGTCTTAATGGGGGGGGGGGGGGGTTTAAGTGAGGCTCGGCCAGCACTTTGGCCGAGCTTAACAAGTTTCGAACAAGGAACGTTTTCAACAAGGTTCGGCCAGTATTTTGGCCGAACTTTGGATGGGTTTTAAGGGTGGTTTTGGATAGGCTAGAGGGTTAGGAAAAGAGGTGGTTTAGAGAAGGTCTAGGGACTAACCTTGGTGTCGATTCAAGCCAGCTCCTATGCGGTTCCATGCAGCTGATCTTCAAATGGCAGGAGACCCATCCAAGCTGTCGAATCTCCAAGCTGCTGCAGCTCTTAGGCGTGAAAGAAACTTTGGCCCACAACATTCAGCCCACCATTTACAAAAAGGGGGAGGTCCAGCCCCTTTTGTTGACCTCCCTCTTAGCTCTCTCTCTCTCTCTCCCACAAGCAAGTGCGTGAAAAACAATCCCGCACCTCACTTGAGGCCCCTCACGTCCTTTTATAGAGCATGAGTTTGGATATGGATCTTGGGTTGGTTCTGAAATTTGGATTCAATCCAAACCATATTTAGAACTGGATCTGGATATTTGGATCCAGATTTGATCCAAAATTTTCTCTTCTTTAGTCCTTCTTAGCGTTTCGAGCCGGATGATTTGTGCGGGCCCTGACTTCATCAACGCTCCGTCTTATGCTGGGTTTTTCCTAATTTTGTCGTCTGAGCTCCTTTTCACTTTTTTGGACTCTGTTTTAACTGATTTTCAGTGTTTCAGATTTGGATTGCTTGTGATTTCAGGGGTGCTTTTGGCTTGGACTTCGATGCTTTGGGCTTGAAGTTCGCTTGTGGCCTGGGCTCCTCTTTTTTTTTTGAAATTTGCTTTTCATTGGGTTGGGCTTGATTTTTGAGCTTTTGAATCTCTTTTGAAACTGCTTTGGGCCAGGCTTCACCTGTTTGTCTGGGCTTTTGCAAAAATGGGACTTTCGTCCGTCTTTGAGAAATTCATGTTTTAACCGGGGTTGGAAAACAGAGGTTTGAAGTATTTTGAGTTCCTGAGTTTTCAAAAATTCCAGACTTGGCTTTTTGAGCTGATATTCGAACTAGGCGTTTTGTTTTTGCAAAATTTTTGGATTTTGGGGTGTTTACAATTGCCTTGATATTTTCCAATCTTTAATAATGAGAATGGCTGGTTACTAAATTGACAGTCATTTGACTCGTTTGAGCCAATGTGCTTGACATGTCTGGCATATGTACTTGGCTAAAGTAAATTGTGTGCAAGATTTGCTACTGTTACTGTATAAACTTGATTTGAGCAAAATACCAGATCGGAACGGGGATGAAAGTTTCTTTGAACTGGTAATTAGCGAAACTGGATGTAATAAACATACAGATAATATTCAAATCTGGACCTCATAGTATTACTGAGGTGATGGGAGTTCTATTAAATTAGAAGTTTCTCCTGCAATATTCTACTTACAATTCTCCTTAGTCCCCAACACTGGCTTCCGTCGATTTACTGATGTACTTATACCATTTACTGAATGAGGTGATCCCACTTATTTGGTATCTTGTGCAAAAAACTGCAGGAGGATGTGAAACTGATGGCTGATATCGGATTGAATGCTTACAGGTTCTCTATTTCATGGTCAAGGCTGCTACCTGGTAGAACTTCTGCCTTTATTTCTTTAAGAGAAAGCTCATAACTAATTGCATAAATTTCCTTTAGTATTTGGTTCATTTTCTACTGCAGAAGGAAGAGGTGCTGTGAATCCAAAGGGCTTAGAATATTACAATGACCTTATCAATGAACTTGTTAGCCATGGTAAGTCTCTATTGTCTGCTTTTACAAAATTGACATGTTAAACTGGTCCCCTTGCTGTTTGATATGGCGTATGTCGAGAAAAGTATATCTTCAACCTAAAGAAATCTATAGTGGTGTCCATACTTAGGGCAAGTTCAACACAGTATAAATAAAAGATCTTCCTATGTTATACTATTCAGCTCTTGATGATGAATTGATTTGATAGACAAGATAATATTATAATCTGATTCATAGATTATCTGCAATGGATTTTGGGACTGTCGACCTTGACAAATTGACATTTACGGTTCATGGTTGTGAAGCTGTCTACCTAGAGAAATGTTGATAACCGTTGCAAAGAAAGAGAACTCATGCTACTATTCTTCGTTCAAATTTCCTTTTATCTTTTTTATAGTAATTCTTCATGCAATTTCGGTTCTGGGGGAAAATTGTTCCAACAGGGTTGAATGGTGTGACTTGCTTTCAGAGAAGCACGGCAATCTTGTCTCAGCTTCCCATATCAGAAGATTTACGTTTCCTAAATACACCGTATTCCTAGGGTCCCACCATGTATGTGTCACATGGACACTTCAACAAGGATGCTGCACTACTATATTACACTCTAAGACTCGAACGTGTACTTCTCTCATCATCTTAACCAACTATTCAAACTATTTCTTGAGTAAAAGTTTTAACTCGTAGAAAGTTAAGTGCTATGTAATGGGAACGCTTGATAGAACATTTACTAATTATTACCTTATCAGTGAACAATAACTTGTGAAAATCGAGTTTTCTTTGTCTTATGAGATATTGCCCATTATATAAATTAATGTGCATCATACTTATATATTACCTTGTCCATGCACTCTTGATTTTAAATGTAATATTCTTTCGTATTTTCTTTTCCTTATGTTTTGTTTCTTTGAACTAACAGTTAGACACCTCACATATCCAACTGCTAGTTAAGTAGGGATCATTGGCTCCCTGGCCAAGATTATTCTCTCTTGAGGGGTTTGATAAATAAAAAATATTTCTTTCAAATTATCAATGTATTTGCTGCCACCTATTGAGATGTCTTATGGAACATTTTGGAGCAAAAAAGAACCTTCACATAATATTTATTGATCTAGAAAAAGCTTACGATAGGGTGCCATGAAAAAGAGAGATATCCCATTTATCCCATTGACATACATAAATCTTATAAGAGATATGTACAATAGTGCAAAAACTTGTGTGAGAACTCATGAAGGAATGACAAACTCCTTTGAAGTTAATATTGGGTTATATAAGGGATCAATTTTAAGTCCATATTTATTTATGTTGGTTATTGATGAGTTAACAAAAGCACCGGATCCCATCAGAACTCCGAAGTTAAGGGTGCTTGGGCGAGAGTAGTACTGGGATGGGTGACCTCTGGGAAGTCCTTGTGTTGCACTCATTTTTCAAACTCCGCCCATGTAAGGGATCACCCTTGCATTGTTGGTCACAAACACAAATAAAGGAGGAGGGTTGTGTTAGGTTTCTAACGGCCATAGTAAAACTTTGTCGGATTTTTATACCATATATTACATAAATTATGAGCATTGCTTTGGGGCGTCCCCGCCTAGCGACGTGCTGCAGAGCTGAATGCAGTAAGAAGTAAGCAAGGGCCACTACATTTTCGCCCGAATGTAGTGAATCAATTGCAGAGAGGGTTCCCACATCATGGACGGGTGTGGGTAAAGAAGTTTTCCCGCTATATTGCTGCCCGATTGTAGTGAAATTTTTTTAGAGAGGGTCTCCGCATTTTGATTATGGACGGATGCGGAGGGTAAGGAAGCTGGTCCTAGATAATAAGATTCGTATTGGTTCTTGGAATATCGGAACATTATCCGGTAAGCTAATGGAGGTGGTAGATACTATGATTCGGAGAAAGATTTTTAACTCCACCCATGTAAGGGATCACCTTTGCATTGTCGGTCCCAAGCCCGGATAAAGGAGGAGGGTTGTGTTAGGCTTCCGACAGCCAACGTAAAACTTCGTCGGATTTTTATAACATGGATTACAAAAATTATGAGCATTGCTTTGGGATGTCCCCGCCTAGCGACGTGTTGCAGAGCCCGAATGCAGTAAGAAGTAAAGCAAGGGCCACTACATTTTCGCCCGAATGTAGTGAATCAATTGCAGAGAGGGTTCCCACATCATGGACGGGTGTGGGTAAAGAAGTTAGTCCCGCTACATTGCCGCCCGAATGTAGTGAAAATTTTCAGAGAAGGTCTCCGTATTTTGATTATGGACGGATGCGGGGGTAAGGAAGCTAGTCCTAGATAATAAGATTCGTATTGGTTCTTGGAATATCAGAACATTATCTGGTAAGCTAATGGAGGTGGTGGATACTATGATTCGGAGAAAGATTCATATTCTATGTTTACAAGAAACAAAATGGGTTGGAGAAAAAGCAAAGGAGATAGAGGATACCGGTTTTAAATTATGGTACTCAGGTAAAGAAAAGGCTCGAAACGGAGTTGGTATTATCATAAATAAAGATTTAAAGGAGAGTGTAGTAGACATACAACGATATCTTGACCGAATCATGACGTTGAAATTAGTGGTAGGAGCAGAGGTTTTGAATATAGTTTGTGCTTACGCACCCCAAGTAGGACTAGAAGATAGTATAAAGACAATTTTTTGGGAAGAGTTAGATAAGGTGTTTCAAAAGATTCCACAAAGGAAGATGATTTATTTAGGAAGAGATTTAAATGGACATGTCGGTAAAGAGGCATTAGGATATCAAGGGATTCATGGAAACTTTGGTTTTGGGGATATAAACGAGGAAGGTAGGGAGATTTTAAATTTTGCTATGTCATTTGATCTCTTTATAGTCAATACAATCTTCAAAAAACGAGATGAACATTTAATTACTTATAAGAGTGGCTTATCACAAACACAAATTGATTACTTTATTTGTAGAAAAAAAGATAGAGTGTGTTGTAAAGATTGTAAGGTAATTCCAGGAGAAAGCTTAACCACCCAACATCGACTTTTAGTTATGGATTTACAAATAAAAAAATGGACAAAGAAGAAAAGAGTGCATCGAGCTATTTGGACTAAATGGTAGAACCTCAAAAAGGAGAAAGAAGATATATTTAAACAGAAAGTCCTTCAAGGAGATGTTTGGAATTATGTTGGTACACCCAGTGATATGTGGAACAATATGGCTATACATATTAGGAAAGTGGCAAAAGATGTGTTAGGGGTATCTAAGGGAGGTGTACCGACACAAAAAGAAGCTTGGTGGTAGAGTGAAGTAGTGCAAAATAAAATCAAGGCAAAGAGGGCATGTTACAAATTACATTATGCCAAGAAAACTAGTGAAACTTTAGAAGCTTATAAGAAAGCAAAGAAGGAAGCGAAAAAGGCCGTTAGTGAAGCAAAAGCTAAGATTTGGGAGGACTTATATAAAAAAACTCAACTCAAAAGAGGGTGAAAGAGATATTTTTAGGATAGCTAGGGCTAGAGATAAGAAAACTAAAGATCTTAATTATGTTAGATGCATAAAAGATGAGGATGAAAAACTTTTAGTAGCAAACGATGATATAAGAAATAGATGGAAAAACTATTTTTATAATCTTTTTAATGAAAATAAAGATGTTAGTATTAGTTTAAGAGATTTAGCCAAGTCAAAAAAGTATATAAACCACAATTTCTACCGACGTATTCAAAAGAATGAAGTCAAAGAGGCTCTTAAACATATGAAGGGTGGTAAATCGGTAGGACCAGATAATATTCTTATAGAAGTTTGGAAAATACTAGGATAAATAGGAATCACTTGGCTCACAAGACTATTTAATGAAATATGGAAAAACCAAAAGATGCCTGAGGAATAGAGTGCCAGTACACTTATACCCATATATAAGAACAAGAGAGACATTCAAAATTGTGCGAATTATCGAGGTATCAAGTTAATGAGTCATACTATGAAATTATGGAAAAGAATTATCGAATGTAGGTTAAGACAAGTATCAAATACAACAGAGAACCAATTTGGATTCATGCCAGACAGATCTACTATTAAAGCAATTCACCTTTTGAGACGTCTTATGGAACATTTTAGAGCAAAAAAGAAAGACCTTCACATGATATTTATTGATCTAGAAAAAGCTTATGATAGGGTACTAAGGGAGGTTCTTTGGAGAACTTTGAAAAAAAAGGTATCCCATTAACATATATTGACCTTATAAGAGACATGTATGATGGTGCAAAAACATGTGTGAGGACTCATGAAGGAACGACAGACTTCTTTGAAGTTAATATTAGGCTACATCAAGGATCAACTTTAAGTCCATACTTATTTATAATGGTGATGGATGAGTTAACAAAACATATTCAAGATGAAGTACCTTGGTGTATGTTATTTGCAGATGACATTGTATTAGTGGAGGAGTCTAAGGAAAAAGTGAATAGAAAATTGGAACTATGGAGAGAAACATTAGAAAGCAAAGGCCTCCGACTTAGTAGAACAAAGACAGAATATATGGAATGTAAGTTTGATCATTTGGTTACTTCAGAGGACATAGAAATTAAAATTGGCACACACTGCATTCTCCAAAAGGAAAGTTTTAAGTACCTAGGGTCAATTTTTCAGAGTGATGGAAGAATTGATGGAGATGTTACACATAGAATTAATGGTGGTTGGTTAAAATGGAGAGGAGCATCAGGTATTCTTTGTGATAAGAAGATGCCATTAAAGTAAGGTAAATATTATACAGCAACAATTAGGCCTGCCATGTTTTATAGTTCTGAGTGTTGGGCAGTTAATCATCAACATGTACAAAAGATGTCTGTGACTGAAATGAAGATGTTGAGATGGATGAGTGGTCATACAAGAAAAGACTGTATACATAATGAGGTTATTAGAAACAAATTAGGAGTGACACCAATAGAGGATAAAATGAGAGAACATCGTTTAAGATGATTTGGACATATAGAAAGAAGATCAAAAGAAGAACCTTTAAGAAGGTTAGAAAAACTAATTTTGGAAAGTATTAAAAGAGGTAGAGGATGACCACAAAAGTGTTGGAAAGAAACAATAAAGAATGATCTAGCTTATTGGGAGTTAACTGCTAACATGGCACATGATAGGGATCTGTGGAAACAAAGAATCCATGTAGGCGACCCCGTCTAGTATGGGAAAAGGCTTAGTTGTTGTTGTTGTTTATGAGCATTGCTTTGGGGTGTTTTCGTCTATCGATGCGTTACAGAGCCCAAATGCAGTGATAAGTAAGCAAATGCCACTACATTTTTGCCTAAATATAGTGAATCAATTGCAGAGAGGGTTCACATATCATGGATGAGTAAGTAAATAAGTTAGTCTCACTACATTGCCGCCCGAATTCAGTGAATAGTTTACAGAGAGGGTCTCGATATTTTCAATATGTAAGGAAGCTAGTCCTAGATAATAAGATTCGTATTGGTTTTTGGCATATCGGAACATTATTTGGTAAGCTAATAGAGGTGGTAGATACTATGATTTAGAAAAAGATTCATATTCTATGTTTACAAGAGACAAAGTAGGTTGGAGAAAAAGCGAAGGAGATAGAAGATATAGGTTTTAAATTATGGTACTCAGTTAAGGAAAAGGTTCGGAACGAAGTTGGTATTATCATAAATAATGATTTAAAGGATAGTGTAGTAGACACACAATGATATGGTGACCGAATCATGATATTGAAATTAGTATTAGGAGCAGAGGTTTTGAATATAGTTTGTGCCTACACACCCCAAGTAGGACTAGAATATAGTATAAAGACAACTTTTGGGAAGAGTTAGATAAGGTGATTCAAAGGATTCCACAAAGGGAGATGATTTGTTTAAGAGGAAACTTAAATGGACATGTCAGTAAAGAGGCATTAGGATATCAAGGTATTCATGGAAACTTTGGTTTTGGAGATATAAATGAGGAAGGTAGGGAGATTTTAAATTTTGCTATGGCATCTAGTCTCTTTATAATCAATATAATCTTCAAAAAACGAGAAACATTTAATTACTTATAAGAGTTGCTTATCACAAACACAAATTTATTACTTTATTTGTAGAAAAAAAGATAGAGCGTGTTGTAAAGATTGCAAAGTAATTCTAGGAGAAAGCTTAACCACCCAACATTGACTTTTAGTTATGGATTTACAAATAAAAAAATAGATAAAGAAGAGAAGAGTGCATCAAGCTATTCAGACTAAATGGTGGAACCTCAAAAGCAAGAAAGAAGATATATTTAAACAGAAAGTCCTTTAAGGAGATGTTTGGAATTATGTTAGTACACCTTGTGATATGTGGAATAATATGGCTATACATATTAGAAAAGTGGCGAAAGATGTGTTAGGTGTGTCTAAGAGAGGTGTACCAGCACAAAAAGAAGCTTGGTGGTAGAGTGAAGTAGTGCAAAATAAAATCAAGGCAAAGAGGGCATGTTACAAATTACATTATGCCAAGAAAACTAGTGAAACTTTAGAAGCTTATAAGAAAGCAAAGAAGGAAGCGAAAAAAGCCGTTAGTGAAGCAAAAGCTAAGATTTGGGAGGACTTATATAAAAAAACTCAACTCAAAAGAGGGTGAAAGAGATACTTTTAGGATAGCTAGGGCTAGAGATAAGAAAACTAAAGATCTTAATTATGTTAGATGCATAAAAGACGAGGATGAAAAACTTTTAGTGGCAAACGATAATATAAGAAATAGATGGAAAAACTATTTTTATAATCTTTTTAATGAAAATAAAGATGTTAGTATTAGTTTAAGAGATTTAGCCAAGTCAGAAAAGTATATAAACCACAATTTCTACCGACGTATTCAAAAGAATGAAGTCAAAGAGGCTCTTAAACATATGAAGGGTGGTAAATCGGTAGGACCAAATAATATTCCTATAGAAGTTTGGAAAATACTAGGATAAATAGGAATCACTTGGCTCACAAGACTATTTAATGAAATATGGAAAAACCAAAAGATGCTCGAGGAATGGAGAGCCGGTACACTTATACCCATATATAAGAACAAGGGAGACATTCAAAATTGTGCGAATTATCGAGGTATCAAGTTAATGAGTCATACTATGAAATTATGGAAAAGAATTATCGAACGTAGGTTAAGACAAGTATCAAGTATAATAGCGAACCAATTTGGATTCATGCCAGGCAGATCTACTATTTAAGCGATTCACCTTTTCAGACGTCTTATGGAATATAGAAAAAAAAGGTATCCCATTGACATATATTAACCTTATAAGAGACATGTACGACAGTGCAAAAACATGTGTGAGGACTCATGAAGGAATGACAAACTTCTTTGAAATTAATATTGGGTTACATCAAGGATCAACTTTAAGTCCATACTTATTTATAATGGTGATTGATGAGTTAACAAAACATATTCAAGATGAAGTACTTTGGTGTATGTTATTTGTAGCTGACATTGTGTTAGTGAAAGAGTCTAAGAAAAAAGTTAATAGAAAATTGGAACTATGGAGAGAAACATTAGAAAGCAAAGGCCTCCGACTTAGTAGAAGAAAGACAAAATATATGGAATGTAAGTTTGATCATTTGGTTACTGCAGAGGATATAAAAATTAAAATTGGCACACATTGCATCCCCCAAAAGAAAAGTTTCAAATACCTAGGGTCATTTTTTCAGAGTGATGGAAGAATTGATGGAGATGTTATGCATAGAATTAATGGTGGTTGGTTAAAATGGAGAGGAGCATTATGTATTCTTTGTGATAAGAAGATACCATTAAAGTTAAAAGATAAATATTATAGAGCAACAATTAGACATGTCATGTTTTATGGTTATGAGTATTGGGCAGTTAATCATCAACATGTATAAAAGATGTCAGTGACAGAAATAAAGATGTTGAGATGGATGAGTGCTCATATAAGAAAAGACTGTATACATAATGAGGTTATTAGAAACAAATTAGGAGTGACACTAATAGAGGATAAAATGAGAGAATATCGTTTAAGATGGTTTGGACATGTGAAAGAAGATCAAAAGAAGAACCTTTAAGAAGTTATTAAAAACTAAATTTGAAAAGTATTAAAAGAGATAGAGGATGACTACAAAAGTGTTGGATGGAAACAATAAAGAATGATCTAGCTTATTGTGAGTTAACTGCTAACATGGCACATGATAGGGATCTGTGGAAACAAAGAATCCATGTAGCCGACCCCGTCTAGCATGGGAAAAGGCTTAGTTGTTGTTGTTGTTGTTGATTGATGAGTTAACAAAACATATTTAAGATAAAATACCGTGGTGTATGTTATCTCCAAATGATATTGTGTTAGCGAATGAGTCTAAAGAAAAAGTTAATAGGAAATTAGAACTATGTAGAGAAACGGTAGAAAGTAAAGGCTTCGACTTAGCAAAACAAAGATAAAATATATAGAATATAAGTTTGATTATTTGAGTACTTCGAAGGACATAAAGATAAAGATTGACACACAATTCATACCTCACAAGAAAAGTTTTAAATACCTAGGGTCAATTTTTTAAAGTGATTGAAAAATTAATGGAGATATTACACATAGAGTTAATGCCGGTTGGTTAAAATTAAGAGAGGCATTATGTATTCTGTTTTATAAGAAGATACCATTAAAGTTAAAATGTAAATATTATAGAGCACCAATTAGACCTGCTATATTTTATGGTTTTGAGTATTGGATAGTTAATAATCAACATGTGCAAAAGATATCCGTAGCAAAAGTGAAGACATTGAGATGAATGAGTGGTCACATAAGAAAAGACCATATACATACGGATAAAATGAGGGGAAATCGTTTAAGATGATTTAAACACGTAGAAAGACGACCACACGACACTGTAGTAAGAACAATAACAACAACAACAACAACTACTAAGCCTTTTCCCATACTAGATGGGGTCGGCTACATGTTTTCTTTGTTTCCACAGATCCCTATCGCGTGCCATGTTAGCAGTTCACTCACACTAAGCGAGATCATTCTTTATTGTTTCTTTCCAACACTTTTGTGGTCATCCTCTACCTCTTAATACTTTTCAAATTTAGTTTTTATAACCTTCTTACAGGTTCTTCTTTTGATCTTCTTTCTATATGTCCAAACCATCTTAAACGATATTCTCTCATTTTATCCTCTATTGGTGCCACTCCTAATTTGTTTCTAATAACCTCATTATGTATACGGTCTTTTCTTGTATGACCACTCATTCATGTCAACATCTTCATTTCTGTCACAAACATCTTTTGTATATGTTAATGATTAACTGCCCAACACTCAGAACCATAAAACATGGCCGGCCTAATTGCTGCTCTATAATATTTACCTTTTAACTTTAATGGTATCTTCTTATCATAAAGAATGCCTGATGCTCCTCTCCATTTTAACCAACCAGCATTAATTCTATGCGTAACATCTCCATCAATTCTTCAATCACTATGAAAAAATGACCCTAGGTATTTAAAACTTTCCTTTTGGGGGATGCGATGTGTGCCAGTTTTAATTTTTGTCCTCTGAGGTAACCAAATGATCAAACTTACATTCCATATATTCTGTCTTTGTTCTACTAAGTCGGAGGCCTTTGCTTTCTAATGTTTCTCTCCATAGTTCTAATTTTCTATTAACTTTTTTCTTAGACTCCTCCACTAATACAATGTCATCCGCAAATAACATACACCAAGGTACTTAATCTTGAATATGTTTTGTTAACTCATCCATCACCATTATAAATAAGTATGGACTTAAAGTTGATCCTTGATGTAACCCAATATTAACTTCAAAGAAGTCTGTCGTTCCTTCATGGGTCCTCACACATGTTTTTGCACCATCATACATGTCTCTTATAAGGTTAATATATGTCAACGGGATACTTCTTTTTTCTAAAGTTCTCCAAAGAACCTCCCTCGGTACCATATCATAAGTTTTTTCTAGATCAATAAATATCATGTGAAGGTCTTTCTTTTTTGCTCTAAAATGTTCCATAAGACGTCTCAAAAGGTGAATCGCTTCAATAGTAGATTTGCCTGACGTGAATCCAAATTGGTTCTCTGTTGTACTTGATACTTATCTTAACCTACATTCGATAATTCTTTCTCATAATTTAATAGTATGGCTCATTAACTTGATACCTCAATATTTCGCACAATTTTGAATGTCTCTCTTGTTCTTATATATGGGTATAAGTGTACTTGCTCTCCATTCCTCGGGCATCTTTTGGTTTTTCATATTTCATTAAATAATCTTGTGAGCCAAGCGATTCCTATTTCCCATAGTATTTTCCAAACTTTTATAGGAATATTATCTGTTCCTACTGATTTACCACCTTTCATATGTTTAAGAGCCTCTTTGACTTCATTCTTTTGAATACGTCGGTAGAAATTGTGGTTTATATACTTTTCTGATTTGGCTAACTCTCCTAAGTTAATACTAATATCTTTATTTTTATTAAAAAGATTATAAAAATAGGTTAATACTAACAACACTGCAGTAAAAGAATATATGAAAAATTAGATTGTGAAAATGTTAAAAGAGTAAAAGAACGTCTACAAAAGTGTTGGATAGAAACTATAAAGAATGATCTAGTTTATATTGAGTTGACTGCTAGCATGGCACGTGATAGGGCTATGTGAAAACAAAGAATCCATGTAGCCGGCCCCATCTAGTATGGGAAAAGGCTTAGTTGGTGTTTGTTTGTTTATCAATGTATTTGCTTAATAATTCACACCTTAGATCTTTTTAGGTCTGTTGGGTAGTAGCGCACTCCCTAAAGGATTGATGGTACCATAGTTGAATTCAAGAGATACTACCATCAAAGAGATTGAGGTTTGGAACAGTCATATGTCGTTCTCTCACTCGTACCATCCAGTACCCGGGCACCAGCGACACTCTTACCCTTGCAACATAGTCATTTATGTGGTAACAGACTCAAAACTAGATTGAACCTCTTCTGGATACTCTTACTGTATCCAAGAACTGGGGGAAAAGATGATGCATGGAGGCACCTTATATCTGAATGAAATAAGTATCATTAATGATGTCCAGGGCTATACAACAGCTGTTATAGTAGGAGGTTACTTGCCGATGATGCTCTCTCTCTCTCTCATACACACAGAGACAGACATACAAGCACATGCTTGTGCATCCATGCAGAAACATACACACGTACACATACATGAATTGTTCATAGATACGTGTCCTTTCTTTCTTTGCCTAAGTGCCTTTTAATCTGGGCAATCAAAACACAGGAATTGAGCCTCATGCCACTCTCCATCACCTGGACGTGCCTCAAGTTCTTGAAGATGAATACGAAGGATGGCTGAGTCTAAAGATTGTGTAACACTCTTCAGCTTCTAGTTGCTAGTCCACTATTTGTTGCTATTCCGAAGTGTTATGCCAAATTTCTACCCAGCTTTGACACTGATGATATTGTTCAGGGAAGATTTCACAGCATATGCAGATGTTTGTTTCAGAGAATTCGGCAGCAGGGTGAAATACTGGAGCACTTTGAATGAGCCCAATATATTTGCTTTGGGAGCTTATGACCAAGGTTCTATGCCACCACAACGCTGCTCACCTCCATTTGGAATGTTCAATTGCACTGCTGGTAATTCCACGGTCGAGCCATATATTGTTGGTCACAATCAGTTGCTAGCACATGCTGAAGTAGTAAGGCTATACAGGGGAAAATATCAGGCAAGTTCTACACTGCCATTATGCCTAATCGTTTAATAGGAGGCAAACAATGCTGCAGTTTTGGATGGAGTTTTTCTGAAACTAGCAGAAGCAATAACTCAGATGGTTCTATGCAGGCCAAACAAAATGGTTTTGTAGGAACTTCGATCTACACTTTCTGGTTTACTCCTCTAACAAACAAATCAGAGGATGTTGCGGCAACCCAAAGAGTCTGTGATTTCATGATAGGATGGTGAGCTTATACTGAATCAGAAAACTATAATGTGAATGCAGATATGTAGGCTTTCATTAATAAACTTGGCTGAAACTTCTGCTTGATCCAAGATAATGTGAGAGTCCCGAAGTCCCAGCCATTCCTATGGATTATAATCCTGAAGCAACCGTATTGAATTGATTCACCAACCCTTTAGTTTCTACTGGAAAAACGCATAGTTTCTATTGAACAGTTCATTTATGTTACTCAACTGAAAACAGGTTCCTCAACCCTCTGGTGTTTGGAGACTATCCTGAGATCATGAAGAAAAACGCAGGCTCAAGGCTTCCATCTTTCACTAAATTCCAATCTGAACTAGTGAGGGGTTCATTTGACTTCGTCGGAATAAACCACTACACGACAATCATGGTTGCAGATAAACCTCAAAGTTCAGATAATGAATTACGAGACTATATTGGTGACATGGGTGCTATTTTTGGTCTGTTTATAACTTTTACCTTCTTTAAATTTTCATGTTATTGCATCATAGTCATAAACTGAATATCTCGATGTTAATAATGGTGACAGTGCAGGGAAATGCTTCATCTTCTGGGGTAAGACTAAAGAGATGCTTCTCATGTGTTCTTTTGGATATAATTTTTAAGCTATATGAGGGACTCAGCTGTGGGCTAAATGATGGTTTTGATTCAGATCTCACCATTTACAATTCCAGTCACTCCGTGGGGATTAGAAGCAATGCTTGAATACATCCAAACAACTTATGGAAATCCTCCAATCTTCATCCATGAAAATGGTAGCATCTCTTCTCATATAAAATCTCCCATTAGCCATCCTATACTCCTGTTTTCCAAAATGAAGCACATGATTCTTGACATGGTTGATCCATTTATGCCCTTTCAGGTTATGGAACAAGAAATGTGACGGTTGATGACCCTGCACGCATAGATTTCTTGAATAGTTATCTTGAATTTTTGCTCAAAGCTGTGAGGTACAAATGCTCCATATATTTGACGGCAAAGTATGTTTATCTGCTTTTATAATATAAATTGCGCTCATGCAGGAAAGGATCAAAAACCAAAGGGTACTTCGTATGGTCATTCCTTGATGTTTTCGAGCTGCTTTTCGGTTACCAGGTTAAATATGGCCTTGTCCACGTGGATTATGAGGACAAAAGTCTCCCAAGGACCCTTAAATCTTCGGCCCAGTGGTACGGTGATTTCCTCAAGAAGAACAGCTTGAAAATACAGCTGCTTGATGCAACTGCAGCACTTCAATCTGTTTGGCAGGTTGTATTATTGATGCCTATAATGCTACCGAGCTACTTTGGTTTCTATTAGTGTATTTTAATTGATTGCTGTCTTCTCTTTTCTAATTTGCAGAAATAAGAAGCTGCATAGTTCGAAGATTCTTGGAAGCAATTTTACCATGAGCATAGAGCTCATCGATGAAACCTGGCTAGTGCCATAACCTAAACAAGATCTTCTTGCGTACTTGATCCAATTTTGAATTGTATATGACCTAGAGAGTATTGATTTAGATAATGAAGCGACTTCCATTTCCTCCATGTATGGGCATACTCCACGCATGGGAGGAGCAGAGCCCAAGATGTGGCGATTTTGTTGCCTTGTCGCATTTTGGCTTCTGTCAATCTCCTGGTTTGTTGTTATCGACCTCCGATTTGTTGCTTGTAAAGCTTTTCAGGTATGCCTGTAGCGGAAGATCAAGGTACGTGGTTTCTTATTTTTTGAGGTTTCCACATAACGCGTTTTGCCTGGGAAGGTTTTTGATGTTTTTCAGTAGTTTGACTGTGTGTGCTGCTCTGTATTTATAGAGCAGCACACGCTCATACCTTTCCCAGTTTGTCTCACTTGGCTTTCCTCTTCAGGAGCCCCTTTAACCGGACATTTACTGTGCAATCTAGTAATGGTCTGGCGATTTTGATTTTATGGCTGTTACGGTTATTCTTTCCATAACCGTGACCACAGATAACGGCTGCATAGCCAGTCCAGTCGTTTCTGTGCTAGGTTGCCCGAAAATAGCCATAGCCTTACATCTCCCAGGTCATTTGAGCCAAGTGTACTGATATATTGGTTTTCCTCCCACTTTTGCGGGGTTTTCCTAGTAATGTTATTTCATGATTGCTATTGCAATCACTACCCGTTGTGTGGTTATTTTCCTACACAATAATCAAACAATCTCAAACCCCATGTGTGCAACATGTTTTGAGAAAAGCTCCTCTGTTATGCCTTTATTCAAGGGATCTGCCAACATATCATTTGTAGGCATGTATGAGATGGATATTTCCTTTCTCATAACCATATCATGAACATAGTGGTATTTAACCATTATGTGCTTGTTTTTAGAGCTATTAGTTCCATTCTTAATAAGAGTAATTGTTGTATTGTTGTCACAATAAATGACAACAGGCTCGTCGGCTATTTTCAGTTTCAATTCACGTATGAAGCGACTTATCCAGACAACACTCATTGCAGCCATACAGCAAGCTACATACTCAGCATCCTGTGTATGCAATGCTACACAACCCTAATTTTTACATTCCTAAGAAACAACACTACCTCCAAATAAGAATATTTGTCTTGAGGTAGATTTGCTATCATCGTTGCTCCCAGCAAAGTCGCATATGAGTATCCAACCGCTTTCAGTTCATCTGCTTAAAAACACAGTTTCAAGTTTCTTGTTCCATTTAAATATCTTAAAATACTTTTTATAGCTATCCAATGTTGCCATCAAGGATTACTTTGATATCTACTCACAAGACCAACAACAAAGCTGATATGAGGTCTTGTACACAATATAACATGCGTCAAACTATCCACAGCTTGTGCATAAGGAACGTTAGGCTTATCGTCTCCTTCATCGGGACAATCAGCCTTACTTATTTTGACTCATTTTGCAACGGGTGTAACAACATACTTGCATTCACCCATTTTGAACTTCTTGAGGATATAGTCAATATATCTCTCCTGACTTAGGCATAAGAGTTTAGATTCTCTATCTTGAGAGATCTTTATACCCAGGATATAGGATGCTTCCCCTATATCCTTCATTTCGAACATTGAGTTTAACCATGACTTGGTTTTGACAATCATCCCATTGTCATTCTCAATCAACAATGTCATCTACATATAATGATAAGATGACAAAGTGGCTCCCATTGTTTCAAACATATACACAGTGATCAAATTCATTAGCCACAAACCCAAGTTCTATAATGGCATTTTGAAAAGTCAAATACCATTAGCGAGGTGAATGTTTTAAGCCATATAGGGATTTTTTCAACCTATACACTTTATCTTCTTGGCCTTCAACTATAAATCCTTTGGGCTGCTGCATGTATATGATTTCATCTAAATCTCCATTTAGAAAAGTTGTTTTTATATCTAATTGATGTAAGTCCAAATCATAATATGCAAATATTGCCAAGATTATCCTTATGAATATAAATTTCGTAACTGGGAAATATCTGAACATAATCAATCTCTTTTTTTTGCGAAAAACCCTTTGCAACCAATCTTGCTTTAAACTTGTCGATTGAACCATCAACCTTGTATTTCTTTTTCAGAACCCATTTACAACCTATAGCTTTTCTTCTTTTTGGCAAATCAACAAATTCTCATATTTTTTCTCAATGGATTCAATTTTCTTATCCATGACTTTCCCCCAGTCTGTTGCTTCCAATGAGTTCATAGCTTGCTCATAAGTCAAGTTATCAGTTAACTCGTCTAAATCCATCGAATTACACACTTCTTCTGCAAGATAAGTGTGATAATCCTTTAAGTAGGACGGGGTGACCTTAGGCATTTTATGTCCACTTAAGGTTTCGGTTGTTTCAAGATCTTCTATGAGTTCAAATGATGATTGATCTAGGTCTACTACATTATCAGTATATTCATCATTATTTTTCAAGATGTCATTCTTAGTATCTTTTAAGAATTCAACATCTCTGCTTTCTATCAGTATATTCTATCAGACTTATATGCTGGAGACGTTTATGCCATACATTTACATCAATATTAAAGACCGTCAATATAAGCAGAAGGATTTCCATTTTCATTATCATTTAGTTTGAATAGTCCATGTTATACATCAAATTCTCTAGAGAATAATATTCTCTCATGTTTTCCCACAGTCACTTGTTAGAAATAAACCTAAACTCAAAACCTTTCTTTACTAAGGAAGTAACCGAGACCAGATTGTGTCTTATTGATGGCACAATTAATACATCATTAAGTATAATCGGTTTGCTTTGTACAAAGATTCTAAAGGACCCAGTACCCAAAACATCTGAGAAAGTGTTATTTCTCATGTACACCCGATGTTCTCTTGGTTTGTGTTCCTTTAGATCCATTGCCCCTTCCTTGGTCTTTAAGATATGTTTGGTAGCTCCAAAGTCGATTCACCAACTTGTCATTGAGCGGTCCATATAGCGGATATAACGGAGATGATGTCTTACTTCTCTGATTGTTTATGTTGTGGGTTGTTTCCTCCACCTTTCCTATTGTGGCAATCCCTCTAATAGTGTACCATCTTTTCACAACTGAAACACTTGACCCGAGAAGCGATTTCCTACGTTTTCTTAAAAAATTGACTGTCTTTCTTGTTATTCTTGCCAAACTTTTTGTTTGGTTTATTTTTCTTTTGGTTGGGTTTGGGGCTAGATTCTATCTCATCTTGCACCATTAGCAAATTTTTTTTCTTGTTTTTGCTCATGTGTTCTTGTTATATTGCTAGTTTCAGAGGCAATTCAGAAAGGTTAAATTCTGGCCCTAATCTGAGGGCAGTGGTGATCATGTTCCATGATGGGGGAAGACTGTTAAGGATAGTTGATATCTGTATCGGTTTCGGGATGACTGACTTTGTCATAGTTGGGTCCCTAGCCATTACCAACATGTGGCTTAAATGTTTTAGTACGTTGTCTCCTTTCATTTTGAAGGAATTGTATTTATGTAGTAGCAACAATACATGCACTTTGGCAATTGTGTCATATTTGGCTGTTATAGTCCAATAACTCTTTTGTGATCTTTTATTCTTCGAATACCCTTATCAAGTCATCCTCCATGTATGTCAACATGACAGTTCTTGCTATTGTGTCGTCTTTTATAAATGTTTTATACATTTCTATCTGTTGCTCAATTGCGTTTGCTGGTGATAGACGCACAATTTCTTTTAATACATACTCAACACCTTCAAGTGTTAGAGCAAGCGTGATTTTTCTCTTTTCAGTTTTTGTCAGTTTCGACACATTTTTGAGTTCATTTTTATGTGTTTGACAATTATAACAATTAAACGGTTTAAAAAGAAAACATTAAATACGCAACAAAACACACATAGCAGAAATCTGATTAGAACAATGTAAAATATCACAAAAACGAGCTGAAAATAACTCATTTCTAATATATAATCAACTTGGGATAAATTTGTAAATCTCTGAAAAAAATTTCTTCCTTTAATAATTTCCTAAAAGTATCGAGGGTAAAACTATAATTTTAATTGTATGTCTGCTTTTGTAATTTTTAGAAATACCCAAGGACAGACCCGTGAAATTACTTTTGGTATTTTTGTAAAATTCGTAATTGATCAGAGGTAAATGTGTAATTTTGCCCCTCAATCTGAATTTGAAATTTTCTCAAAAGGATAGGGACAAATTTATCTTTTGACACGTGGCACTACTATAATAACCTAAACCGGGAAGGGCACTAATGTAAAACAATAGCTCAGTATTTTGTAATTTTCATAAACTGTTGGAGGGTAAAATCAACTTTTCGCTTAATAAGGATAAAATTATCTTTTTATCCGAAAATATTTGGATATTTTCATAATTTTGTTCGATGGTAGTTTTGTAATATTTAAAAACTGATGGGGGTAGAACGGACTTTTTAGTTTGTTGCTCAAGGCGGTTTTTCAAAACCGGGGGTGGTTTCAAAAAATCACTGTTTCAGCCACGGTTTTTTGAAACCTCCTAGCGGTTTTTTGGGTGATTTAAAAGCCTGGAGGAGAGAGAGAGTGAAGAACGCAGAGTGAGAGAGAGAGGGGCGACTGACGTTCCGCCTCCTAGCCTGCGACCCTCTGTGGCGGTCGGGGTTTTGCCTCTTGGCCTGTGTTCGACGTTTCGCCTCGTGGCCTGCGGTCGACGTTTCGCCTCTTGGCATGCTGCTTGGCATTCTGCCTTTTTGGCCTGCAGCTGGCGTTTCGCCTTTTTGTTCTGTGGTCGGCATTCCACCTTTCTGGCCTGTGGCCTGACTTTGTGTCTTCTGTCTTGCAGTCAGTGTTTCACCTTTCTTTTCTACGGTTGGCATTCCGCCTTTCTGGCTTGCGGCCTGACTTTGCGACTTTTTTCTTGCGGGTGTTTTTACCTTTGGTCACCCGCGACCTTTGCTGCAACTCTACTGCGGTGTCATTTTCCTTTGGCCACTCGCGACTTTTGTCGTAACTGTTCTTTCTCCTTTTTTTTTGTTTTGAACAATCTCTGTCGTGTCTTGACTAAGACAGGGTTTACTCTCTTCCCTATCACGACTCTAACAGAGTTCTAAAAAAACATAAAGCTCTATCTTCTTA
This sequence comes from Brasenia schreberi, assembly GCA_036023115.1. Classification (NCBI taxonomy): domain Eukaryota; kingdom Viridiplantae; phylum Streptophyta; class Magnoliopsida; order Nymphaeales; family Cabombaceae; genus Brasenia; species Brasenia schreberi. The sequence continues at coordinate 19,701,021 of JAYKKT010000090.1, forward strand.
TGTTTTTTTTTGTTATACTAATCGCGTACCTTTTCGCAAGGTCAAGAACGAGACCCTGATACAAGATGTGGCAATTCTGTTGCCTTCTTCCTGGATTTTGACTTCTGTCAACCTCCTGGTTTGTTGCCGTCGACCTTCGATTTGTTGCTTGTAAAGCTTTTTAAGTATGCCTGTAGCGGAAGATCAAGGTACGTGGTTTCTTATTTTTTGAGGTTTTCACCAGCAGGTTTTGCCTTGGAAGGTTTTCGATGTTTTTCAATATTTTGATTATGTGCGCTGCTCTATATTTATAGAGCAACGCGTGCTCTTGCCTTTCCCAGTTTGTCCTGTTGGGCTTTTCTCTTCACGAGCCCCTTTAATCGGACAGTTACTGTGCAATCTGGTAACGGTCTGACGATTTTGATTTTATGGACGTTACGGTTATTCTTTCCATAATCGTGACCGCAGATAACGACTAGATGGTCAGTCCAACCGTTTTTGTGCTAGGTTGTTGAGAATAGCCACAACCTTACACAAGAAACAAGCCATTTATACGCACGCTTTCTTCCCTCTAAGTTGTCTGAACCTGCCAATTTTGTGAAATAATTCCCCTAATAGTGTCAACCAATTGCATGAAAGGTGGGGCTACAAGCGTCATCACCTACAACAGGATTGTCCTTAGAAGCACTATACTCTACTTGTTTACAATATAATGGCTTCAATTTTTCCGACCACATGCCCTCAATACCACATTTCTTAGTGGGCTTAAGAAGAAAGAGGGGCATCATAAGTTTACAACTTCATTGCCAACATAAAAGAGTTGACAATTTTATGTATGCATTGATTCAATTAATAAAAGCAAGGTATGGATGACTTGTTCAAAGTTTACAACTTCAATTAACAGCATCACTTCCATGAATTTGATTTCTTGAAAACGAAATCTTGCCATAGATATGATATTTAACATAAGCAACACGGAAAAGTTTGTGAGGAAAAGCTCTAAGTCAAGGTTTGGGGATCGGAAACAGCAAAACTATGTTAGCATTAATATTCTTGCTTGGGATAATTGTGGCCTCAGGAGATTATCGACGTCTGCATCTTTTTGATGCAGTTGTAGGACATTACCTTCAACTGATCCTGTGAGAGCAGACACAGAGACTTCCCAGACTTAAACCCAGGTAGGATCAATTATCCCAGGCCTAACCAGTTACATATTCCCACAATTGGATCAAGTAGCTCACTAGGCATTTTGAGTTTCAGTTCCATGCCAACACAAGCACTGAACCAAAAGTGTAAGGTTTCACGTAGCCTATATTTCCAAGAAAAGAAGCTGAAAAACGAGTTGTGCCTCGAGAAGTGTGACTCGTTTACAGGACTGTGTTGAACTTATGCATCGTGCACTGGTCAGTTCTGCTTTGGATTCAAAGGTGAAAGTCCAGATATCATATAACTTTGTGTATCAATCTACGTAGTTCTGGGCCTGAAAATTCTCAGAGTTCTGTGAGGTTCCTTGATGCAAATAGGCCCTTCGCAAATTTACATGTAGTAATTGATAATAACACATGCATCTAGTTGGGTTGAGCCAAAATACTATTAAAGTATTGACTTAAAGAATCAAATAATGAAGGATCCTTAGTTTCTGCAAATCGAGACATGAATGATATGAATTTCAAACCTGATTTCGTGCCATTTTCATTATGCAGAAGTCATCAACAAATTCATATGAAACCCTCTCAGCCCTATTTCATCGATTTTGCTGGTATTGAACCAAATTGTCAGTACATTGCTTCAGCCATCACAAGACCCATCTGTAGTATCGGATGCAGCAAGATGCAAATCTCCGTCTTGAAGGAAATTAGGGAGTTCATCAAATAACAAAGGCTTCCTCCAACCCCAACTCTGAGGAGTGTGATAAATTCCTTGATGGCTCCAAGCATCTTAAGTTCAAATTTGATAGAAGAATCAACTAAATGTTTGCAAGAACGGTAGGATTACCTGCATAAATAAATAATATACAACAATCACAAGTATATCAATTTCATCAATAACCTCATATCCAAAGAAAGCCATACATAAATCATACAAGAAACAAGAAAAGAAAAACAGTAAGAAACTTATTTGTGTGAGTCACTCTTACGGATTTGTCTTAGAGAAATCAACACCCGTTATTTGGATACGTACGGATGGTTGCACTTTTCTCTCAAGATAAAACATACACAACAAGAGCAATAAAACATACACAACAAGAGCACGTACTTAACTCGAGTTGCTTTCGATCACATATGAGTTCGCCTTAGTTGGAAAATAAAAGGAGAGCATTCACTGTAGAGAGAGAGAAAAAACATGTATGTTTCTTGGATCTTCAGGTGACAACGATATCATCCACAAGAAACTTATATACAATGACTCCATTACTCCCAAAGTTCTTCACAATCCGGTTAGCATAACTATATCTTTCAAAAATAGAATGATGTTTATCGTAATGTAGTCTAAGAGAAATAGTTCTATTCAAATAGTAAAGTACTTTGTCTAGATTTTTCTAATGGGTTCTATTTGAACATCTAATGTATTTACTCAACTTACACATGACAAAAGTAATATCCGATCATATATAGTAGATATATCCAACTACCGATAATATGAGAGTAATTTAGACATAAGAATACCACTCTCATTCTTCTACAAGGCTTTTGATAAATGATATAGAGTCTTAACAAGTCTATAGTTTATATATACAAATCTCTTTGAAACTTTCTCAACATAGTGAGACAGAGATTATTATACCATCAGTAGACTTTATGATTTTAAACCTTAAAATCACATCAGCTACACCCATATCTTTCATCTCAAACTTACTACACAAGAACGATTTAGTTTCATTTATAATTCTCACATCGAAACCAAACAATAAAATATCATCTACGTATAAACACAAAATGATTAAAGCATCACTAACCGACTTATAGTAGACCCACTTATTATATTCATTAGAAATAAAGTCAAAAGATGATATCACATAATTAAACTTTTTATGCCATTGTTAAGGGCTTATTTCAAACTATATAATGATTTAACAAGTTTACACACCTTACACTTATTTTTACAAGCCACAAATCCCTTTGTCTGACTCATATAAATTTCTATATGGAGGTCACCATAAAGGAAAAATCCATATTATGTATTATGAGGTTATATATGGAAGCCACTGCTATAAGCACTCATATTGCGGTTATACAAAAAATAAGAGAATATGTATCAATTCCTTTTATGTGTATTCCTTGACAACTAACTTAATCTTATACTTATTGATTGTTCTATCTACATTCAGTTTCTTCTTAAAAATTCATTTGCAACCCAAAATAAAACAACTAAGAGGCAAATCAACTAATTTTCAAGTCCTATTTAAAAGCATTGATTGAATTTCTTCATTAATGATCTCCTTTCAATACTTAACCTCAGGTGAGGTTATATCCTCCTAGAAAGTGATACGATCATCCTCAACGTTGAAGGTGAGCTAAAGTCTTTGATTATCATAGGTTGTTTACTTCTCTTTGGTTTAGTTATTTTCTCAAAATCCTTTGATATGAAAATAACAGAATCAAGGTCACCTCATATTTATCATCCTTTTCACGTGATCAGGAATGAAACTAGTAATAGGATCAAAATTTATAATAGATAAACTTTGGAGAATACTGGTTTTAATGAAAAACACATTATCAAAGAACGTAGCATCATAGAGTTCCATAATCATGTAGACTTTTATGTGAGATATATCATATCTAATAACTAGGAATTTATACACATAACTAGTCTATATATAGCCCCAAAATATGGTATCTACAGTTTTACGACACAATTCCTTTTTCCTATATTCAAGGACAAGTATTTTTGTAAAACGCTTCATACTTTGAGATATTTGATACTAGTCTTTCGGCCTTTTTAAAGTTCAAATGAACTACTTTTTCTATGCTTATGGAGAACTCTATTTACAATATGATAAGCCATATTTAAAGATTCTCTCCATATGTAGATAGGTAATTTAGAACTTTAAAGTAAAACATTAACCATATCATACAAGATTCTATTTTAACATTCAGTTATCATATTATATTGAGGTAAATATGGAACAGTAACCTTATATATAATATCATTGTTTTGACAATATTCTTGAAATGGGTTTAAGGTATACTCTCCTCCCTTATCAGACCCGATTTAAGTACCTTAGCAATTTGTGTTTGTACCTCATTTTTAAAAATTTTAAACTTTTCTAAAGCTTTGTCTTTACTTTTAACTAGGTAAATATAATAGTATCTACTAAAATCACTAATGAACATAATAAAATGTCGTTTGTTATCTCTAGTTGTGATTCCATTAAATTCATAAATGTCAATGTGTATCAAATCCAAAATTTTGAACTTTCTATTAACCATATAGAAAGGTTTCCTAGGTTGCTTTGCTTGTATACAAATACCACATTTATGTTTTCTATATATGATAGTCTTAAGGATAAGATTCAAGTTCATCATTCTTTTCATGACATTAAAGTTAACATGACCACACCTAGCATGCCATACATCAGATAATTCAATATTATTCACAAAAGAAAAAGTATAGGTTTTATTAACATTAAAATTCATATAAAAATTAGTAACTAATTATACATAAATCTTAAACAAATTTTCTATATAAGAACCACAAAGGATATTTTAGAAAACTTTAAATATATACACCATTCGCCTTGACTTCAATAGTCAAATGATTCTTTAAAGTTAAAGTTTTGCCACAAATGACATGGTAAGACACAAACAAAAACTGGTAAGCACAAACTGGACATTACCCCTAGTATCTACAATCCAATATTGTAGCTCTTAAATACAAAGAATATTGGGTTTAAGAGATATGTACTTGTCACTAGATATAGGTACAATGGTCATCATGTTGATCGTAGCTCCCTCAACAGACACATGTTTCTTAATTTTTTCATATGATAGTCCCTAGCCCAATGTTCAACCTGATAACAAATCTAGTACAATTTATTTTGGGGTTTCCTTTAGATATTGGCCTTTCGCTTATACTTTGCTTATTTTCTCTTATGATCACTACCTTGTCTCTTCTGATCGTCAGATTGAGCCTTGGGGTGTGTAAACACCCCTCTTTTAGAAATTTTGCTTTTTGTGGTAGCTTTAGGTCTTTTAAGGGTTTTTCAAATGAAAACACCTTAAATGAAAAACACCCCTCTTTTAAGGGTTTTTCTAGCAACCTTAAAATGATGATATATTAAATCTCTTTCGAAAGAAATCAAATTTGGACAAAATTTTATAAAAATAACTATTTTGCCCTCAAGTCCAAATTTGCAGGATTTTGCCTTTTAAATGATTGCCTTCTACGAAAAAATGATTTCAAACAATTTTTCTTTAAAGAAACAAATAAAAAAGAAAAATATTGGGAATCAAACCCAAAAATGTTTGCAAATTGATAAATTCAAGAAATTCTAAAACCTCTGATATTAAAAAATAAAATAAATTCAAATCAAACCTCAAAAACTCGCTCGATTGAAAAGAGTCTCATTCAAAGACCTGATACCCAGGGTTAAAGTGGTTCGGTACCCTACATCCATATAAAAGGGTTAAATTGGTTAAGGTGGTAAAAGACTAAATCACGGAATGAAACATAGTGTTTTCTAAAAATAATATTTGAAGATTTAATTAAATTTTATGTTTTCAAATATAAAAATATTGTTTTTATATAAAATGTTTGAAACTATACCTACCATATATAAAACTCAGACCGAAAGGAGGCAAATTCCCTAGAAAGAGGAGGAGGTATGAACCAAAAAGACAACAACTGAACACCTGCCAATTTTGGCACTATTGGGCAAGGTAACCTGTCATTTTTAGTTTCAGGTATTAAAAAAGAAGGTTGGATCAAAAAAGGAAAATCGACGTTCAAGAAGGAAAGTCGGCACCTGAAAAGGAAAGTCGGCATTTAGGATGGAAAGTCGGCGTCATCCACGAAAAGGGAAAGTGGTGCTCGATTTGGAAAGCTACGATGTCTAATTTGGCAAGCTGTGATGTTCGATTTGGCAAGACATCGATGACCTTGATACATAATTTGGCAGTCGTGATATGCAGTTTGGTAAGTTACCTAGCCTTACCAATTTTAACATGTAAGGATCAAAGCAACTTTGGTACAATTTGGCAACCTTGTTACATACTTTAGCCACTTACCGAATTTGGTCAACAAGCTTGGGTCGACTTTGTGATCCAAAAGTGATTGAAGTTGAGCTAGCAAAGTGCCAGGTTACACCACTTTGGGTGTGGAACTAAATTAACATTTTGGACATTCACCATTTCCCGAGTGATTCGGTCCATTTACCACATCCGAATCCAACTGTAAATATGAAAGAGAATACATGGCAACATTAGCTTGCAAACATCAAATGAGAAAGGTGTTCACATCCACATGGTCTATCAATTAAGCACCATCCCTTCCGAGCCCAAGAGTGAAAACAAAACAATTCCTCTTCACAGTAACTATGTTCTTCATATTGTATGTGCAAACTCTTCATGCCAATGAAAGTTGGTCATTTCTTTTATGCTTGAACAAACTCACTTGGTTGAACCTACACACCTTGGCCGACCTAGTTCCATTCACCTTGGCCGACTTATCCTAGGTACACCTAACCCGACCCTGTATAAACAAATCTTTTTGAGCCGAGGTTTGTATAATAAACCCAAGCCTATGGCCATGATTTCTTTCAACATCAATAAACCAGCCAAGGGACCGACTATGGTTTCCCTTGGAATCCTTTTCTCTCTTTTGTGCAAGGGATCAAGTATGCTCTCCCTTAGCATCCATATACACTCAAATCGTCCACCCCTAGGGGCACATTGGGTTGCGCATAGGATCCATCCCCTCATCGTCCATCTACTAGGAGAACTAGAATCGACCCATCCCAAACCCTCTAGGATCACATATATCCTAGGGAAACCTAAATCACACCCTGCAAAGGTCCTCCATCTCCTAGAGGAACCCAAAACACCTGAGTCTTCCATTCCTAGGGTTGTGTGCATCCTAGGGGAGTCAAACCCTTCCACTCCTAAACCCATACACCTCTTAAGTAAACCTAATAAAAATTTAGTGTATAACTATGTTGTTGATGATACACTATTCCAAGGTCATCTTCTCTATCAAAACTTTTCAAAACAAAAAGCCTTGAAATATGTTAATGAACATGGGGTATGCACCATACTAGGGCCTAGGAGTAAAAAATCATGGTAGGTTAGAACATATCCTATCTCCACCTAACCTAAGTCGATATGGCTTAGGAACAACCCACCCATACCCCCTGAGCCACCACTTAAGACCAATTGGGTCAAGGGTGCCCTAGAACCGACTAAAATCGAAACCTATGGGCTAGACCTCCTGTTGGGAGTCTAATTCATGGTGTTTTCTTTGCAGGTTTGATGGAAGACCCCTTTTATTAAAAAAAAAAATGAAAAAAAGTATATATTTTGGAAAAACCAAATTTTTTTTAGAAAACTCCCAAAAACCAAAAAACATTTGAAAAATCTGAAAATTACAAAAAGAAAGTCGTTTATGTTCTTTCTTTTAACATTTGTTTAGAAAAATTTAAAAAAATTTGAAAAAGTCGAAAAATCCTAAAACATTTGGTTTTCAAAATCAGGTACAAACTCAAGTATTGGTTTTGACAAAATCCACGTATATTCTCATGCCTGAATTGTCTCATAATCTTTTTGTGCATAAACCTTTTCTGTTGCATAATACTTCTCTAGAAATTAAAACATTTGAGAGTTATCAAGGAGGAAGATCCCCTCATCCATGAGGATGATCAAGTCTTCAAGCTTTTCGAATTCCATAAAATCCTTGATTTGGAAAAACCTTCAAATTCCGTAGGAGGGGATTTCCTAGAGGTCAATTTAGGGATCAATCTAACCCAAAATGCATCAAATGGAGGTAGGTTTATTTTAGGAGGCACTGAATATTTTTCTAAATGGGTTGAAGCTACCTCCTTGACTAATGTCCAAGGACAACATGTAGTGGTATTCATTAAAAAAATATCTTGGCTTGATTTGGAGTTCCAAGAGACCTAGTGTTGAATAATGACACCCTATTCAAAAATGAGAAGGTGGACAAGTTATGTAAGACCTATGGCATTACTTAATACTTCTCATCACTCTACTATCCTCAAGGCAATGGCCAAGCCGAAGCCACGAACAAAACCATCATAAGCATCATTGAGAAGACTTTAGAGAAGGGTAGGACATGACATGAGAAGCTAGATGAAGCCTTATAGGCTTATAGGACTTCCATCCGCACACCCACAAATGCCACACCATTTGAGTTGGTCTATGGTACAAATGCCATACTTCCCATTCATACCAAATTACATTCATTTCATACATCTCTTGCACTCGATTTGCCCATAGAGACCCTACAACAGGCTAGGATGGTTGAGCTTGACCTACTTGATGAGAAAAGGCTCCTTGCCATGGATCATGTACATGCATACCGACAAACTATCTATCATCGTGGCCCACATCCACTTGCTAAATGGCGGCTCAAGTGGGATGGTCCCTATGTTGTAAGAGGAATAACCTCAAATAATGCATATTAGTTGATTGATGTTGAGGACAGAAATTTAGCAGATCCTATAAATGCCCAATACTTGAAAAAGTATTATGTATAGGTCTACTTTAAATTCTTATGAAAATATTTTAAAAATGGATCTCCTTTAAATTTCTTGAAAAAAGGACCAAAAGTGGATTATACCTTGAATTAGGGAATTGATGCTTTATGAAAAGTAGAGTTTTTAAAATCATTTGGTAACATTTCAAAAATCTTTCACTTACAAAATAAGACCTAGCTCAAAATATCAAAATATTTTTAAATGGTAGATGATATTAGGAAATGGGATGTTCTTGGCTGAATTGAGTATCTAAAGGGATGAGTTGTATTCTCCCACTTCATTTCTCCAAAAAAAAGGAAATTTGACAAAATCAAAAGAAAAAGAAGAAAAACAAAACCTCAAATATAGAGGTTTTTCATAAAGAAAAGGAAAAGAAAAGGAAAAACAAAAACTCCAATATAGAGGTTCCCATTTGAAAGAAAAGAAAAAGAAAAAGCCAAAACACAAAAGAGCAATTTTTCATCAAAAATTTCATAGCCTTATACCCCGGGACGCTTCAGAATGAACCGTGGGTAACTCTTTCCCAAAATCCCCACAACTCATCTCAATAGATAAAAGTTTACCATTAAAATCCTACAGTAGGAAAATGACCTACTTATTTGGATTTCATTTATTTTGAGAATTAGACTTTGTTGTGTGAGAAAATGAAATTTGAAATGTTATTTAAAATTTTCTACAAAACCTCTGCTAAGTAGTGGGTATTAAAACCCGAGTGAGAGGAAATGTAAGAAATTGGAAGTCCTTTTGAAAGAAACCAAAAGGAGTTTTCTTTTTGAAAAGAAAATTTGAAAACCCAAAATATCAAAGGAAACAACATGAGAACCATCTTGCTTGGAGGCCTTCATACAGGTATGGGTCTCTAAACATCCACTTCATTCACCTCATATTCCATATGCATTTATAAAATGAACGTCCATGCATGATCATCCTAGGACCAGGTGTTCTCTTGTCAAGTCTCTTTTAGCTAAAATTCCCTCCTTCACAAAAACAAATCTAAGGAAATAGATGTTATAGAATCAAGGAAAATTTGATACTCTCAAGATAAATCATTGGAAGAAAATCCAATGAGTGTTTTCTTCTTTGCTATTATCTAAATAAATTTAGATTAATGGCAAAGAGGGGCATTTATAAACACCCAAATTTTTTTAAAAATAATTTTTTTCTCTTTTAAAAATTTTGTTTTTTTTGCAACTTTAGGTCTTTTAAGGGTTTTTCAAATGAAAACACCTTAAACAAACTCATTTTCATATCAAAATTTTCTAGCAACCTCAAAATGATGATATATTGCACCCCTTTTGAAAGAAATCAAATTTGGACAAAATTTTATAAAAATGACTATTTTACCCTCAAGACCAAATTGGCAGGATTATGCCTTTTAAATGATTGCCTTCTAAGGAAAAATGATTTCAAACAATTTTTCTTTAAAGAAACAAATGAAAAAAAAACATTGGAAATCAAACCGAAAAATGTTTGCAAATTAATTAATTTATGAAATTCTAAAACCCCTGATATTCAAAAACAAATTAAATTCAAATCAGACCTGAAAAACTCACCCGGTTGAAAGAGTCTCATTCCAAGACCTGATACCCAGGGTTAAAGTGGTTCGGTACCCTACACTCATATAAAAGTGTTAATTTGGTGAAGGTGGTAAAAGACTAACTCACGAAGCGAAAGTAGGTCACCCTTGCAAACAAGAAATTGGGATTGAAACCTAGTGTTTTCTAAAAATAATATTTGAAGATTTCATTAAATTTGATGTTTTTAAATATAAAAATATTTTTTTATATAAAATGTTTGAAACTATACCTACCATATATAAAACTCGGACCGAAAGGAGGCAAATTCCCTAGAAAGAAGAGTAGGTATGAACCAAAAAGACAACAGCTGAGCACCTACCAATTTCGGCACTGTTGGGCAAGGTAACCTGTCATTTTTAGTTTCCGATATTAAAAAAGAAGGTCGAATCAAAAAAAGAAAATCGACTTTCAAGAAGGAAAGTTGGCACTCGAAAAGGAAAGTCGGCATTTAGGATGGAAAATCGGCGTCATCCATGAAAAGGGAAAGTGGTGCTCGATTTGGAAAGCTACGATGTCTAATTTGGCAAGCTGTGATGTTTGATTTGGCAAGCCATCGATGACCTTGGTACATAATTTGGCAGTTGTGATATGTAGTTTGGTAAGTTACCCAGCCTTACTAATTTTAACATGGAAGGATCAAAGCAACTTTGGTACAATTTGGCAACCTTATACATACTTTAGCCACTTACCGAATTTGGTCAACAAGCTTGGGTCGACTTCAGCATGAACTGCAACAAAAGTGATCCAAAAGAGATTGAAGTTGAGCTAGCAAAGTGTCAGGTTACACTACTTTGGGTGTGGAACTAAATTAACATTTTGGATATTCACCATTTCTTGAGTGATTCGGTCCATTTACCACATCTGAATCCAACAATAAATATGAAAGAGAATACATGGCAACATTAGCTTGCAAACATCAAATGAGAAAGGTGTTCACATCCACATGGTCCATCAATTAAGCACCATCCCTTTCGAGCCCAAGAGTGAAAACAAAACAATTCCTCTTCATCGTAACTATGTTCTTCATATTGTATGTGCAAACTCTTCATGCCAATGAAAATTGGTCATTTCTTTTATGCTTGAACAAACCCACTTGGCTGAACCTACACACCTTGGCTGACCTAGTTCCACTCACTTTGGCCGACCTAGTTCCATTCACCTTGGCCGAACTCACTTGGCTGAACCCACTTGGCCGAACCCACTTACCTTATTCAAGGGAGAAACTTTTGATAAGAAAGGCTAGCACTTCACTTACCTTATTCAATGGAGCAACTTTTGGCAAGAAGGGCCAGCACTACACTTACCTTATCCAATAGAGTAGGCTTTTGGCAAGAATGATCAACATTCACTTGCCAAATGCAGCCATCTTCAATAAGACAACTTGCCTTATGAAAATTTGCAGCAAAGAGGCAGCTCTCGGCCTATAAAAGGGGCCTCAAGGGGGCTGCAAAAGATCAATCAAAATTCAATCATCCATTACCTCATCCAGCATCCCTCGACCCAAGCAAGAGGGAGAGAGAGAGAGAAAGAGAGAGAGAGAGAGAAAGAGGAAGAGAGGAAGAAGAAGGTGCGCCGCCACTAACCGCGGGCCGTCCTCCAATCCTTTCGCCACGGGTCCATTCTTTCTTTATTTTTTTTATAATTATATCTCCTCTTTCATTAAGCTTTATGGGGTTGTAATTAAGGACCTCATGTCTCCATTATGATGTATTAATCAAGGTTCATACGTTGCCCCATATCTCTTTTATTCATATGTTATTCGTTATATATTTTAATTTCGCTTCTTTCTACTTTATAACATAATATTAGATTATAGAACTCTTCATCCCCCTATGCTCATGTGGTAATTAAGATTTTATTTATTTTGAATAATTGTAGATTAAATTTTAATTCCGACTGAAACATGCACGAATATGAAAATATGAAAATTTGTTTTTCTACACTCTACCTTTGTCCGATGAACGAATTGTATTTCAAGATCCTGTGCTCTGAATGTTCTAAAACTTTGCATGTCTAATCTACATGCTTGAATACACTTTTAATAAAATTTTCAAGAATTTTAGGCTTGTGAAACATCACCAATAAAATTAGAGAAGTTTTATTGAAATCGAAACAGATTCTGAAAAACCAGAAGTTCCTGCAACAAAGTTTGGGTTATTACCCAATATCTTTGTACACAATAAACCAATTTGATTGAAAATGGTTTCATTGGAAATATGAAATCTATAGATTTCCAAAAAGACTAATTTAATAGAAATCGGAGGTCTGAGCATAAAAATATAATTATTTTTCTAAACCTTTGACTTTTTGGCACATGTCTATCTCGAATGTCTGAGTGAGATCTATTTTTGGATTTAATTATATAAATTTACATATGTAAAATAAAAATAAAAATATTTTCTGAATATACATACAAAAGTATATCTTTTGTAAAATTTTCAAAATTTTTAGAGATTTAGAACTGTTCCAAAAAAATTAGAAACAAGCCTCTAGAAATAAAACCAATTTCTGTTTTTCGAGACTTGAAATGTTTTTGAGTTAAGAACCAAAATCATGATTTTGTGAAGCTTTTGAAATTGGAATCTTGTTTTTGAAAACTTACCGGATCTCAAACGATTTTCAAAGTGTTTAAGATGATCCTTGAGCATCGGTTCAAGAAGGCCTACGGCGAAAAGAATTCACTTGTCCACAATCGCTATACGAAGTCAGAAATCAACTTTGTTAGATTGAGTAAACTATCTGGCATGCTCACGCATACGATGTAGTTCAAGAATTTAATTTTGAGTCTCTACAAGGCTTCATAATCAAAATTCACGTCTACAAGGTGCTATCTCAAGACTTCAGAAATTTTTCAATAATAGACATAACAATAAATTTACCAAGAAACTCAATCTCGACTTCTTTCAAACCATGTCATAAAACTGAAACTCATGTACATACTTGGTCATAGATTTCTCCTCTACTAATGATACTTGAGAAATTTGGTCACAAAATACTTTTCAAGATCGAGGCCTTTAGTATTGTATTTTTCATCTAAGGCAATACATAGATCCTTTGTTATCGTAGAAGGAGAAGAACTGTATACATCAAATAATACATTCTATAATGCCGATAAGATATAAAAGTGACACAAGGTGTCCTCCTACTCATTGATTTTGTTCGAGCTTCTAGGGTTAGTATTATCAAATAGGGGACAATCTAACTTGATAAATGTATGCAGTCGTGATATGATCAACCAAATTTTCATACATTATTGCCAGTGTTTAAAGTAAGGACCGTCAAACTTTTCTGGTATCAAGGTGAAATCGACCTTTAGTCGGATGATAGCAAATGATGACATGTTTACTATAGATGTTGATTTCTCTAAGATTGTTGGTAAGAACCGTAGGATTACACGCATAAATAAACAATATGAAAAATCATGAACATATCAATTTTATCAATAATCACAAATCGAAAGAAAGGCATACACAAATCATACAAGAAACAAGCAAAGCAAAATAGAAAATAGTAAGAAACTTATCTATGCGAGTCTCCTTTACGGACTTGCCTTGAAGAAATCAGTGCCCCACTATTTAGGTAGCATACGTATGCATAAATGTGCTATGCTATCGGGCTTATTCTACCCAACAACTTTTGTTTTCTCACAAACACATGCATGTACACACAAACATAGTAGACTTATTCAAACGTAGGGAGGGGGAGACTCTTCAATAGACTGAATCTCCTTAGCAATGCTCTACCAGATTTTATATATACACATGGTGCACGGTACAATGTATGAGGTGATCCAATCCAAACCCAATACTAGGATCCCTTGGGCCCAACAAACCCAAGGCCCCACCTAACTGGCCAACCACTAGCACACCTAACTCAACTAGGCTAGTCACTATTTAAACCTATAAACCTCTCTTCCTTCAAGGGAGGTTTACCTAGACTCACGTGACCCTCCCTAATGGAGCTCACTACTTACGATGCTCATATGGCTTGCTTAATACAATGGATATACAAATACAAAACCTCCCTAGCACCAGGGTCTTCATGCTACACTCAATCCTTGCTCCTTGTTGCTAGCACTCCTCTCTAGCATTGATTGTGTTCCGCATGCACTCCATGCACTGCACTCCAATTGCCTCTCTAGTGAGATCATCCTCCATATGCACACCAAGTGCTCCCAGTGTTGTGACACGCTGTAGACACACATTTGTATTAGGGGGATGTGCTTATCATGCAACCCCCACAGTCCGTAGACACACAATATGTTTGCCTTTGAGAGTGAATGGTACTGATAGGCCCTTTCACGCTTTCCATATTTTTTGTTCTCATCTGCACCTGTTGTTTTTTACTTTGCAAAATGTCAAGTGATAGAGTATAATTTGGATATAAGATGGATAATGACAGTGAAATTGATAGTTGTCCACTAAATAATGCATTGGTTAAGTGTGAAGATGATGGAATTGATTATTTATTTGTGTGAAACAAAAAGATAGAAGGTGTAAAATTTAGTTTGAATATAATAGAAGTGGTGAAAGGAATCATAAGAAAGGAGTTGATGTTGAAGGTAAACTTTGAACTAGTATTAAGAAATTAAGATGTTCTTGTTCACTTCAAGGAGTTGTTAAGTCAATGGATTGTGGAGGTTGATTGTGATTAATAAAATATATAGTCATCCTCTTAGAGGCATGCATTTGTGAGCATAATGGCTGATACTTAGTTCAACTTGTCAAAGGAGATGACAAATAATCATTACAAGCCTAAGCATATTGTAAACACCAAAAATTTGAAATATTTTCAAAACTCCCAATTTCGAAAATCAATTTAAAGCCTTTATGAACCTCTAAATTCGAAAGCCCCAACTTTTTAAAAGTTTAAATATTTTTGGGAACATTTCAAAATAAAGGTTTTAAATTCAAGTTAAAAAGCCCATGGATTTCAAAGCAGATCAGATGAACAGGTGAAACCCAATCCAAATCCAGCTCGAGACCAAGTAAAAAAAAAAGCGACCAAGTCAGAAGCCTATCCTCTCCAGATGCCTATCCTCTCCAGATAGAATCAAGTAACAAGGCATATCAAGTCAGAGGCTTATCCAGTTATAAAGCTTATCAGAATTGGATAAGAAGATCAAAGATGGATAAGATGAATTGGACCGAGATTATGGACTGGATTAGCTTCGCAAGATGGATCATTTCAAGTACGAAGGCAATTCAAGTTCAAACACATGACTAAGATGGATTGTCTCTCATTGGATGAACTCGGCTTTTAAATGTTGAATTCAAAGAATCACCAAGGCTACATCATATTGTAATAAAGATCAAGTCAATGGGCCACACTACACCTAGCCGACCATGAGGGTGAACCCGGATGAACCAAGATGAGCTTGAATCAACTCAAGGAACCAGCCCACATGGGGCTAGTCCATATCATCACAAGGGGACCACTCCACTTTGGATTGGGGCTGGACTTTGAGCATGCCAAACACGCCCCAATGAAGGGCCTAGAACCAGCCCCTTGGCCTATAAATAGGGCCAAGGGGGGGGGGGCAGGTTCAAGATCTTGGAGTGTTCATCATTTTCTACACCTTGGGGTCTTAGGGATTGGTGAGAGAAGGGCTGGTCTTGGGCTTAGCAAGGAGGTGTTGCACAAGATAGGTCATGGGCTGCAAAGGAGTGAAGTAAGAGAGGGGAGAGTGGGGTAGATCTAAGCCATTGAGTGCAAGTGAGATTGAGAGATTAAATCAAGGAAGAAGGAGGCCGAATTCCCCTTGGGAGTTCAAATTCGTGGGTGAAAGGTTGTAAGTATTCCTACACCTTGATTCTAATCCTTCTTCTCTATTAATTCAATTTGAAAGGGATTGTATTAATGGAGCATTGTTTTCCCCCATGTTGTAATAATGATTAGATTTGCTGAATTTTCATTCACACACGCACTCTACGTGTTTGTTTATGTGATTCGTCCCCAATATACTCTATAGAACACTCTATACTCTCTACCCCCTCTATACTTAAACTTATAAATATATTTTCCTTCATTTCATTTCAATAATTTCAATTCGTGATGTTGTGTTGCTGTAATTTCAATTCGTGTGAGTTTAATTCGTGATGTTGTGTTGTTGCAATTTCAATTCGTGTGAGTTTGCATCACGTATGTTTCTAAAAATCTAAAAACTGGATTTCATCATCTCTTCATACATTGATTGCTTGAATTTTAATTCTCGAACCTCTGCTCCAATTGCTCTGAAACTTTGCACATACTCTCTACACACAGGCCCACTTCTAATAAAATTTTCAAGAATTTTAGGGCCATGCAACATCGTGATTAAAACTATGCAAAATCAGAACAATTTCTATCAATTGTCTGTCAAACCTATTTTCCTGCAATAGAGCCTAGGTTTTCATCCCATAACTCTGTCTATAGGGCTCCAAAATTGATAAATTTTGATTCATTGGAAAACTGACATCCATAGCTTTCCATCAAGATCAAATTCACTAAATTTGAAACTCGAAGCACTGAGATACAAGCTCATCTTTGAGTCTTTGTATTTCTATGACAGAACAATTCTGGATGCCTGAATAGAGGCACTTCTCTGATTTAATTTTGCATCAATACAACTCCGAATCATGATATGTAACATCTCAGGCTTAGTTTTGTTAAATTTTAATAATTTTAGGAGGTCTATAAGGCACCGAAAACGATTCGAGAAACAAGGCCTGAAAGCAGAATATTCTGTTTTTCAGAACTTGTGCATTTCAAAGCTTTAAATCAAGTGCATTCATTTCTTCTTTGAAAAACACCACATCTTCACGTGAATTGGAGTCTTCCACCTTTAGAATTGAAGTTTCTAAGTACTTAGGTTGACCCTTGAGTATCGGTTCAAGAAGGTCTAAAGCGAAAAGAGCCCGCTTAGCCAAAATCGTCATTTTGTCAGATTTTGTTATACTTTTGCTAGTTTAAAAAAAAAACTAGCTGGCACGCTCGTGCATTGAGTAGATTATAAATTATCATTTCAAATCTCTACATAGGCTTGGAGTGAAAATTTCGTGTCTACACATATACAAATACAATTGAAGTTGAGTGATAACTTAAATGTTACTATGACAAAATTCAAAATTCTTTGTATGGGCCATATAATGTGCATTGGTGAATTGCATTTGAAACTTGGTATCATGTCATGGAACCTCTTGAAGAAGGGCTTGACTATTTTCTTGACCTTCTCACAAAGGTTAGGTTGCAACATTATCTTAGTGTATCTTTTTAGGAAGACCTTTTGCATCTCCTCTTATGTGTGGATTGACCCCTACTTCAATGAAGTGTACTAGGCATATGCACGATTTGTCAATGAGGAGAAAAAGAATATGAGTTTATGATGCTCACTCTCTCTTAGTTCTCCACATTTCAAGATAAACTTAGCGAGGTGTTCAATAGGATGTATGTCATTTTGTCTTGGTAAGGTCATGAATTTGACTTTAAAGCCCCTTAAGATGACGATGATTCATTTGGCCTTTTCAGGGTAGGGCTTCCAATCTAGGTGTCTAGAGCCTAAAGATCCATATGAAACATATTGTGTACAAGGTTGATGATCCCTTCTTCATTCACTGGTGCATCCTCAAGATCTTGAAGAGGCAGTGACACCTGAAGAATCAATGGTTGATTGTGTCTATTGTTTGAGGTGTACCAATCTAGAAAGAGAGTTCTATTGATTAAAATTAACCTATAGAGTTGGCTGATATGGATATTGTAGACCGGCCCCAAAAGGAGGAGGAGGAGGTGCCGATGGATACACTATTATTAATGGAGTAGGAGATATTATCTTAGCCAAAGGCATAAGTTGTACCAATTGAGGAGGTGGCGCCTCATGAATGCCCTATAGTATTTCTATTAGCACATATGTTCGATACTGGAAATCAGTTTAAGGTGTACAAATTCTCAATTGGAATCCTCCTCTTGATGTTGCATCGGTGCAAATTTTTCACCTTTTCACCATGGTATAGGGGTTGTCATACTTAGGGATCAACCCGATGTGTTGCCCATGAAATATTTGTGTTTGCTTTGGGTATAATTTCACAAGGACTTGGTCATCGACTCCAAATTCGACAGTACGTCTCTTCATATCTGATCACTTCTTCGTATGCTTCACTGCCTTCACAAGAAGAGTGTGGGTAATATCATATTGCTCCTATAGATCCACACAAAAAGGTATGTGTAATGGGGATCTTGGCTTCATATTGTGCTGCTAGCCTGTGAAGGTCTGCAATTATTGTCTTGTAGTCATCTTAAAGGGGCTTTTCCCAATAAACTCGCTATGATGGAGATTATATAAGAATTGAGCAATATCAAGCCATTTTGTCTAGCCATCTTGGTTGGACCTTACATAGTGCCTTAGATAATCCACAAGCAAGGTATTCATTCACTTTGTCTAACCATTTGTCTTGGGGTGTTGTAAACACCCCAAAATAGGATTATTTTCAAACAAATGCCTGATTTTCGAAAACCATTTCACAACCCTATTTTGAACTTTTTAAAACCGCGAAGTTTTGAAGTTTTAACTTCTTTTACAAAATCTTTCGAAATAAAGGTTTTCAAACCCGAGCCAAAACCCAAGTTTTGTAAAGCAGCTCGCACAAGCAGGTGAAACCTGATCGAAAAGCAGCTCAAGATCAGGTCAAAAAGCAAAGGAAAGGTTTAGCCCGTCCGAATGAAAACAAGGCCGAAAAGCAAAACGAGCATCCAGGTCAGAATCAGACGTCAGCTCAAAAACTATAAAAGACGAAGACAAAGCCCCGGCGAAGCCATCAGAGATCAAACCCCAAGCCTGCGGAAACAAAAATCAAACGAAAAAGAGTCTGAAAAGTGAGAAGCAGGTCGACCAAGAAGATTGGGAAAAACCCAACCTAAAACGAGTCACTGGCGGAACCAGGGCCCGTTCAAAACCGCCCGCTTCAAACACCAAAGAAGGATTGAAGAAAGAAAATTTTGGATTGGATCTGGACAAAAATATCTAGATCCAGTTCCATTTGGAATTTGGATTGGGTTGGATCTTTCGATCAAAACCCAAATCCAAGACCCACCCCTTGGTCTTGGGGGAGAAATAGTTCATGTGAAATCCTTGTGGGCTTGGGGGAGTTTATAAAGTAGGAGAGAGAGTGTGTGGGAAAAGTCAACAATGGTGGGCTTTAGCCATATGGGCTTGATCAAGGGCTAAGTGGGCTTGAGCCTTGTGACCTTGACCTAGGGGTGGGCTGCAACAAGGAAAAGGCGACCTTGGCTTGGATGTTGGCTGCAACCATGGCTGCAAATGGTGGACCGGTTGCAAGAGGTAAGTCCCTTTCAACTTGGCTTGAACCTAGCCTAGACCATACCCTAACCGACCTAACCCACTTGGCCTAAACCTAGCCAAAACACACCCTAGACACCCACTGGGCGTGCCAAATCATGTAAACATGAAAATTCCCACTCCTAGTTTTTTGAGACCAGAAGTGAGCCTTTTCGCTCTTAGATTGTACACAATCGCACTCATGCGCACTCGAGCCTTCTCGCTCTTAAGATAATTATATATATTTTCCATTCGGGTAAATTTACTTCGTGAAAGTCGTGTGAGTTGCACTTACATTATTTACTTTCGTGAAAGCAGTGTCAGTTGCAACTAAAACTGGGAGTGAAAATTTTCATGTTTAGAGGTGTCAAATAATAAATAAAAATAATTTCAAATCATGTAAACGAAAGATTTTTCGTCATAAATTGCTAATAAAATGTACATAGGTGGTGAATGTGTTGTGGTATAGAGACATTATATACTACAATATCGTCTAAGTAGACCACCATAAATTGATCTAGAAACGTATAGAAAATCTTATTCATTAGCGTTACGAAGGTAGCATGGGCATTCGTCAAGCCAAATGACATGACTAAGAATCATAAACACCATACTTCAAGACTCATGTCGTCTTTGCCTCATCCCCATCTGCAATGCGCACTTGCCAATAACTTGATCGAAGATCTAATTTCAAAAATATGCGGGTCTGTCCCAATTAATCAAACAAGTCTATTGTAAGAGGTAGTGGGTACTTGTTCTTCACCATCACTTTGTTAAGAGCTTGATAGTCTATGCAAAGTCTCTTTAATCGATCATGTTTAGATTGAAATAATATTGGTGCATTGAAAGGAGCTTTGGAGAGTCAAATGATTCTCGAATCCAACATGTCATCTAATTGTCTTCGCAACTCTTTCAACTCAAAAGCGGTCAAGCGGTGCGATACAAAATCATAATGGGTGACTTGGCACCAAGCACCAACTCATATGATGACTTACCTCTCGTCAAGGGGGCAGTTTTCTTGAAAGTTTGTTGGGCATGACATCTTCAAACTCCTATAATATAGCATCCATCTTGCACCTCACTGGTAGGTGTTGCCTATTCAATTTCTCATAAGGCAACCAAGTGTAGACATAAAAATTTTCACTTTCAAGCTATAAAACTCGAAGTGAACCTTTTTGTATCTACGCTTGCATGAGCGTGCAACTAGTTTACATAAACTAGCAAAGATTTGAAATATTTCTGACTCTTTTTGGTGATTGTGAGCAAGCAGACTCTTTTCACTTAAACCTTCTTAAACCGATGCTCAAGGGTCGGTTTAAGCGCTTAGAAAACTTCAATTTGAAACAAGTTTTACTTCAAATCATGTGAACAACCAGTGTTTTGAAAGAATTTGGTTTGTGCACTTTTGATTCAATGTTGGAAGTGAACAAGTATTGGAAAATAGAGTTTTCTGTTTTCAAGGCTTGTTTCTAAAGTCGATCTAAATGAGCTACATGTCTCCAAAAATTCTCAAAATTTTATCAGACGAAGCTGGTAGTGTGGAGATTTTTACAGATCTCAATTTGAAGATGTATTGAATCAAAATTAAATATTTAAATGGACCTAACTTACTGAACCGGAATTACTCTATCCCAAAAATATAGAGGCTCAAAGATGAGCCCATATCTCTATGATCCGAATTCCGAATTTAATGATTTTGGTGTTACTGGAAAGCTATGGATGTCAGCTTTCTAATGCACTAAAAATCACATGAATTGGATTCCTATGGATAGAGATATGGGACTTTTAACCAACCTCTCTTTTAGGAAATCAAACTGTGCAACAAGTATTTAGAAAGTGCTTCGGTCTTTTCCCAATTTTATCATGGGGTTGGATGACCCTAAAATTCTTACAAATTTGTGTGACAAGTTTCAATCCAATCGGAGCAAGTATCAAGAAATTAAAATTATAGGAAGAAGTTTATGCAGAGATGCTAGAAATCCTATTTTCGGTTTTTAGGAATGTAATGATGCAAACTCACCCGAATTTAAATTGCACCCACTGTACATAACGAATTAAAACTCACGTGAATTGAAATTGAAACCACTCTACATCCCGAATTAAAACTCACGCGAATTGAGATGTATATATTAGCTTAAGCATAGAGGGGATTAGAAGTATAGGATGATTATATAATATATTGGGGAAGAAGAATAAACATGTAGAGTGCATGTGGGTGGAATAATGATCATCCATCAATTAAAATGCTAAGCAATTAAATCTAATCACTACAATGTAGGGGGAGGCTGAGCTCCATTATTACAACCCCAATTTAATGAAATTTAAAGAAGAGAATGGGAATTGAATTGAATAAGGCAGCACTTACCCGAGTTTATAATACAAGATGGCCGGGATTCATGAATGAATCCGGCCTATGCTTGATTCTTCTTCTTCTATCTTCTATCTCACCTCTCACCTATCTAGCACTCACCTTTTCTTCCCCCACATGAAGTGCACGACCTGCGTTGGCTGGAATTGCCTTCCCTAACCTAGCACACACCCCCTTAGTTTAGAGCCTCTCTCTCTAGCTTTCCAAGATTTTCCAAGTTTCCAAGTTATCAAACCCGCCCCCCTCTTGGCCCTTTTTATAGGCCAAGGGGGGCTGGCTCTAGGAGGTTCTATGGGGCGGGCTGGAGCTTGGAGTTTGATGGGTTTGATCCACTCCAAACCAGCCCTTGGTGGTCCCCTTTTGCCTTGACTTTTACCAACCCATGTGGGCTCGTTTTTAGGTGCAGCCCACTTGTCTTGGTGCAGCCGACTCTAGCCACTTGAGTGAGATCGGTCTTGGCCAAGTCCCTTTCTTGGTCCCTTTCCAACCGGCTAGATGAATTAAGGCTTGATCAATCTTCTTTGGATGAACCTCAGCTCCTTTTTGTAGTGACTTGGGTTCGGGAGGCCATGGCCGAATTTAGGATGTGGCCATCTCAACTTGTTTGTAACAGGTCCTTGCTTGATTATGGAACTTGATGGCTTGAGGCTTTGTTCATCAACTCGGGCTTGTTTTAACGTTCACTTGTTCAAGTCGACCTCATACTTATAGTAGATATTGATTCCATCCAGTCCTTGATTTGAATTGGATGGATTCATAATTTGATTCAACTCCACATTTGATGTTAAGTTCATTTGGCTTGAGCTTCATCAATCATGCCTTGAACTGGATTTGGTTGGTGCTTTATCACATCTGGAAATTGAATTGCATGGTGGTCTCGTTCCAAGTCGAGTGTGTCTTAGAACTTGCCTCATTTGACCTTCATGAGATGCGATGGAATTTAGACTTGATCTGGTTGATCCAGTATTGATTTGAATCTGAACCTATGCCAGGGTGTTTGTATACTTCGAAACTCAGGGGCTATTTCAACTATAATTTAAAACCTTTATTTAAAGCATTTCCCAAAATGTTTAAACATTTAATTTTAGGGGTGTTTTTGAATTTAAAGGTTCATAAAGGTTTTATATTGGTTTTTGGAAATTCAGAAGTTTTTGAAAATATTTGAAAATTTTTGGGTGTTATAGATGCCCCTCTTTGGCATTAATCCAAATTGATTTGGATAATGACAAAGAAGAAAACACCATTTATGGATTTACATTCCAAATTTCCTTGAGAATATAAATCACCCTTCATTTCGTAAACTCTTTTTTCTTGGGTCATAAGAGAGGGATTTCCAACCAAAAGGGACTTTTCCTATGTGGGGTACTTTTCCTAAGTATGATTATGAATGAATGACTTTTGAAAGCATGAGGTGAGCTTTTGGGAGAGTCAATTTTGGGGCTTTTGAGCTTGGAGAGAGCCTTTAAAGATTGGCTGCCCTAAGCAGATTTAGCCCATGTCTTTTTTGACATTTTAGGTTTTTTCAAAATTCTTTTTCAAAAGGAACTCCTTTTATCTTCCATCAAAAGGACTTCCAATTTTTCATACTTGTCTTCATTCGGGTTTCAATACCTACTACTTGGTAGAGGTTTTTGGTAGGAAAATTTGGAAAACATTTCAAAGTTTCATTTCCCACAAAACAAAGTCTAATTCTCAAACAAAATGAAATCCAAATAAGTAGATTCTATTCCTACTTTAGGATTTTCATGGTTGAACCTTTTTCCATTGGGATAAGCTGTGGGAATATGGGAAAGAGTTGCCATGGTCCATTCTGAAACGTCCCGTGGTTTAAGGCAAAGAGGCAGAAAATTGCTCTTTTTGAGCTTTGGCTTTTTCTTTTTCTCATTTTTCAAGAGAAAACCTCTTTTGAAGAAGTTTTTGTATTCCCTCTGTCTATTCGGGGAAAACTTCTTCTCGGAAGAGTTTTTGTATTCACTTTTCTTTTTTCTTTTTTTCTTTCAAAGAGAAGACTCCTTTTGAAGAAGTTTTTGTATTCCCTTTTTCTTTTCGGGGAAGACTTCTTTTTTGAGGAGTTTTTGTATTCTCTTTGTCTTTTCCTTTTTCTTTTGAATATTGTCAATTTTCTTTTTTGGAGAGAGAAGTAAAATGGGGGGAAAGCTTATCCCTTTGGTTACTCGATTCAACCAAGATCATCCCATTTCCTAATAGCATCTACCATTTGAAAAATATTTTGCTATTTTGAATAAGGCTTCATTTTGTAAGCCAAGGATTTTTGAAATGTCACCAATTTGATTTTGAAAACTCTACTTTTCGTAAAGCATCAATTCCCTCATTCAGGGTCATACAATCAATCTTGATCCTTCTTTCAAGAAGTTTCAAAGGAGCCCAATTTTAAAGATCTTTTCGAAAGAATTTGACATAGACCTTTTCAAGTATTGGGCATTTTCGGGGTCTACTAAATTTCTACCCATAATATCAATCAATCAACATGTATTATCGATTTTTGTTACCCTTTATGACATGGGGACATTCCTACTTGGGCTGCCACCTTTTTGGGCCTCTTTTGGGTGAATGAGGTGTATATGATGCATGACATGTAAAATGCACTCCATGTGATACAATGGAAATCCATGCTTTATGAAATGATGACAATATGAAATGTATTCCATATGATATGATGGAGATACATGCTTTACAAAATTGAATCTCCATGAAAGTGTCTAGGGGATGCATTTTTAATGCCCCTAGTTTGACGATTTTGTGATGTCACACAGCCACAAAGTGAGTGAGCTATGGACTTTCTATGGCATATAAGATAGACGATGGGATATGAATGGCCTATTCATGCACTTGGCAATTATAACACTTCTAACATGATCATGATAAGTTTTTACTTAAGGATGGACAAACATAACCAACCCTAAGTGATCTTCATAGCCATCATATTTGAATTGACATGATCTCCACATTATCCATCGTGGGACTCATGTATTTATCCTAACCTCATCAAGGTTTTTATATCAACAATATGCTGAAAAATTTTCTTTTCAAAGTCATATATAGGGTTAAAAATTTTCCAATAAAAACTTGATCTTTTGAAGAAGCAAATTTGGGAAATCCTCCATTTCTTAAAATTTTCAATGTCTTCAAACCAAGGTATTTTAAATTTTGGTCATTTTGGCAAGCCATCCAAATCGTGAGTGCCAATTGTGCATGTTTTGAAAGAACCGACCACTATAATGGCCAATTCTTCATGAATCTTTCATTTTTGTCTTGCCAAGTTTTTCGAAAGCTTGGTTTATAAAAAGCATCTCCAAAGACTTCAATGTATGAGTTCCTAGATTTTCGAAATTTTTAGTCCTTGTATGAGTGCTTCATACTTGGCAACATCGTTTGAACATACAAAATCTAGTCGAATGGCACTTGGGATTTTTCTTTTCTTGGGAGATATGAAGATGATTCTTGTACCTGCCCCTTGATTCTTTGTTTCCTCAAAATACATTTTCCATACTTGATTTAAAACAATTTGTCAAAGCATGGTTTTGAAATTCATTTGGAAAATATGCCTTCATGGGGCATTTGATCAAGTATGGGATACGTTTCTCGAAGGGGCAATTTAGCCACATGATCTAGGGCTTCTTCCTTAATGGAGTTTTTGATGATGAATTCATACTCCATTAAGAGGAGCTGCCATTTACCTAGCCTATGCATTAGGTAGGTTTTTCAAACAAGTGCTTGAATTAATCGATATTATCCCTCTTTAATGACATGGGAAATAATGTCCCAACTTTGGAAATCTTTTACCAAGCACGATTTTCTCTATCGCTTGAAAATTTTCATATGCCAATAGAGTTTTCGAAATAAATGACCCACTTTCTACCATCTTCATATTGAGCAATTAAAGCACCCAATGCATTCACATGAGATGTAAAGTTTACTTTGGAGGTTTTAAAAATTGGAGGATTTACCATAAATTTTTCAAAAGCTTTTTTGGAAATCATCATTCAAATTTTAACCCTTTTCTCAAAAGTCTCTTTGAGAGGTTCACAACTTGCTAGCTTGGAATTAACCTTGGAGGTTTCAAATTTGATTCATATGAATGGTGGAGACATGCCTATGATGGCTCGATACTTAACACCCCAAATTTTAAAGTTTAAACATTTGGGAAATACTTTAAAGGTTTTAAATTGGAGTTGAAATAGCCCCTGATTGTCGAAGTATACAAAGACCTTGGCACAGGATCAGATTCAAATCAAGACTGGATCAAACAGATCAAGTCTAAATTCCATGATATTTCAAGAATGAATTCAAGCCAAAGGCAAGAAACAAATGAAGTAAGGGTCAAAACAAACACATTCGTCTTGGAACAAGGCAATTCAAGTCCTAGCCGTGCAACTCCAGCTCAAGACATGATCGTTGAAGCTCAAGCCCCGCATGACTGCATGAAGCCTAATTTCACCAAGGAATATGATGTTCAATCAAACAAGTTCAGCAAACACAAAGCAAGGCTGAACCAATCCAAGCTTCAAGAAGACAAACCCATGAACGAGTCAAGGGTGGATTTAAGACCGAATCAAAAAGAGAGTCAAAGACATACACCTACCCATATGAAGTCAACTCAAGGAAACAATACAAGATGTAATTGAATTAGATAGGGCAGGTTGGTTGCATCAAGACCTACCCAAGTTGTAAAGGCCATCCATGTGACCCTAGGCCACAATCAAGTCAAAACGGCTGCACCTATGCCCAGCCCACATGGGCTGGCTTAGGTGGACTTAAGAGGGACCACTTAGGGCTGGCTTGGGGTGGATCAAACCCCTCAACAATCATCTCCTACCTGCCCCATTGGAAGACACTAGAACAACCCCCCTTGGCCTATAAAAGGGGCCAAGAGGGGGGCGAGTTTCACATCTTGAAGGCTTGAGTGAAAGGCTGCCACAAAAGGGCTGTGTGCTAGGTTAGGGAAGGTCATTCCAGCCAAGGAAGGACGTCCAAATGTGGGTGAAGAAAAGGTGAGTGCTAGATAGGTGAGAGTGTGGGAGAAAGAAGGAAGAAGAAGAAGCTTCAAGGGCCATATTCATTCTTGAATCCCCGGTCCATTGTAAATCTGTGTAAGTACACTTTAAATCTGATTTCAATTCAATCTTCTTCCTCTAAATTTCATTGAATTGGGGTTGTAATAATAGAGCTCAGTCTCCCCCCACGTTGTAATAGTGATTAGATTTAATTGCTTTGCATTTCAATTGATGGATGATCACTATTACACCCACACGTACTCTACATGTTTGTTCTTCTTCCCCAATATATTATATAATCATCTTATACTTCTAATCCCCTCTATGCTTAAGCTAATATATACATCTCAATTCGCATGAGTTTAAATTTAGGATGTAGAGTGGCTGCAATTTCAATTCACGTGAGTTTTAATTCATGATGTAGAGTGGGTGCAATTTAAATTCGGGTGAGTTTGCATCATTACATTCATAAAAACCGAAAACATAATTTTCAACATCTCTATATATGCTTCTTCCTGCAATTTTAATTTCTTGATGCTTGTTCTGATTGGACTGAAACTTGACACACATGTTCCATACACATTAGGCTACTCTAAATAAAATTTGCAAGATTTTTAGGGCTGTTTAACCCCATGATAAAACTGGGAAAAGACCGAAGCACTTTCTGAACACTTATTGTACAGTCAGATTTCCTAAAACAGAGGTTGGGTAAAAGTCTCATATCTCTGTCTATAGGAATCCAAATAATGTGATTTTTCATGTATTAGAAAGTTGATATCCATAGCTTTCCAACAACATCAAAATTATTAAATTCAGAATTCGGATCACAAAGATACGGGCTCATCTTTGAGCCTCTATATTTTTGCGATAGAGTAATTCTAGTTCAGTGAGTTAGGTCTGTTCAAACATTTAATTTTGATTTAATTTATCTTTAAATTGAGATCTGTAAAATGCATAGGGTTTTACACACTACCATCTTCGTCTGGTAAAATTGTCAAAATTTTCGGAGACCTGTAGCACATCAAGATCAACTTTAGAAATAGGCCCTAAAAACAGAAAACTCTATTTTCAGGACGTATTTATTTCAAAACATTGAATCAAAAGTGCACAAACCAAATTCTTTCAAAGCACTATTTGTTCACATGATTTGAAGGAAAATCTGTTTCAAATTAAGGTTTTCTAAGCACTTAAACTGACCCTTGAGCATCGGTTCAAGAAGGTTTAAGTGAAAAGAGTATGCTTGCCTACAATCACCAAAAAGTCAGAAAATTGTTTAAATCTTTGCTAGTTTATGTAAACTAGCTGGCACGCTCACGCAAGCGTAGATACGAAAAGGTTCACTTCGAGTTTTCATAGCTTGGGAGTGAAAAATTTCATGTCTACACAAGGGAAGCCATGATTGGTCCCTTGATGGGTTTTGGAGGATTTGACTTAGGCTTAGGTTCTAATTAGGGGATGGTTTTGACATGCTCTCTAGGTGCAACTCGAGGTGCCCCTAGGGATGGGTTAGTTGGGTTTAGGGTCGTAGGCTTAGGTTCAGGGTACAAACTCGAGGTGCCCCTAGGGATGGGTTAGTTGGGTTTAGGGTCGTAGGCTTGGGTTCAGGGTACAAGACTAGGCTTGAGGGAGTTGGTTCTTGTATGGTAGGGTTAGGGGTTCCTAGGATGTTGATGCATGCCTTAGGATATACCATATTTTAAACTTTATCTTGTTTTTGTTTTTGAACTTCTATTTGGTGTGGGACATTCGACGCACCTTGCAAATCCTCATTTTTGGGCACGTTCTGTGGGTATGTAGGTGCATGAGTGTGGTTTGATGCATCCGATATACACGAATGAATGGTCGATCCTACACTAAGAAGGGGAGGATTGAGTAGGGAGTTCAAGGGGGGATGAGTTTCGGACATACCTCTTTCCAGCTCGTCTACCTTTGCGTGGTGAGAGCAAGCCTTTTCCTCGGGTGACTCTGCTTCGAGCTCCCGCTGCTTTTCGAGGCGTTCCTTTTCTAGGTGACTCTCATCCTCTCATGATACTTGTGGGGTGTGTGGAGTGTAGATCTCATGCCCCACTATGTTTGTATACCTAGAATCAGGGATTTCATTTCTAACTTCCATAATTTCAAAGTTTTGTTTTTCAATTCTTTTGTGTTTTTAAAAAATTTTCAGATTTTTTTGGCTTTTTGAAGTATGAAAATGTTTTTTTAGTTTTTCTTTTGAACTTGGAGTGCTTGAGTGCTTGGAAGTGGATAGTTTGATCCGCCTTCGGGCTTCATCTCCAGCCTCATATCCTTCATCGAGTTTTGGATCAGTTTTCCGTGCATGATCCTTTTCTTTATTTGCCCGAGATGAGCTGCTATGTGATCAATGTGCCTTAGACTCATGGCTTAGAGCATCGATCTTTCTAAAGATCTCTTTGATAGCAGCTATCTCTTCTTGGGTTTTTGATGATTTGGAAAACCACTTTGAGTTACTTGATGAGGATTTTCTCAGCTTTTCATCCATTGCTTGCAAAAATTTTGGTGCACTAGTTCGAAAACACGTTTTTTGAAAGATTTCTTGAAGTTCTACTTATTTGAATTGAAGTTTTCTCGAGACCCGAGTCCCACCGGGCATGCCAATTCTGCAGACATGAAAATTTTCACTCTGAAGTTATAAAACTCGAAGTGAACCTTTTCGTATCTATGTTTGCGCGAGCGTGCGAGCTAGTTTACATAAACTAGCAAAGATTTGAAATATTTCTGACTCTTTTTGGTGATTGTGAGCAAGCAGACTCTTTTTGGTGATTGTGAGGAAGCAAACTCTTTTCACTTAAACCTTCTTGAACCGATGCTCAAGGGTCGGTTTATGCGCTTAGAAAACTTCAATTTGAAACAAGTTTTACTTCAAATCACGTGAACAACTAGTGTTTTGAAAGAATTTGGTTTGTGCACTTTTGATTCAATGTTGGAAGTGAACAAGTCTTGGAAAACAGAGTTTTTTATTTTCAGGGCTTCTTTCTAAAGTCGATCTGAATGAGCTACATGTCTCCAAAAATTCTCAAAATTTTATCAGACGAAGCTGGTAGTGTGGAGCTTTTTACAGATCTTAATTTGAAGATATATTGAATCAATTAAATGTTTGAATGGACCTGACTTACTGAACCGAAATTACTTTATCCCAGAAATATAGAGGCTCAAAGATGAGCCTGTATCTCTGTGATTTGAATTCCGAATTTAATGATTTTAGTGTTGTTGGAAAACTATGGATGTCATCTTTCTAGTGCATCAAAAATTACATGAATTGGATTCGTGTGGATAGAGATATGAGACTTTTACCCAACCTCTGTTTCAGGAAATCCGACTGTGCAACAAGTGTTTAGAAAGTGCTTCGGTCTTTTCCCAATTTTATCACGGGGTTGGACGACCCTAAAATTCTTGCAAATTTTATTTAAAATGGCGTATGTATGTGGAATATGTGTGCCAAGTTTCAGTCCAATCAGAGCAAGCATCAAGAAATTAAAATAATAGGAAGAAGTATATACAAAGATGTTGAAAATCTTGTTTTCGGTTTTTAGGAATGTAATGATGCAAACTCACCTGAATTTAAATTGCACCCACTTTACATCACGAATTAAAACTCACGCGAATTGAAATTGAAGCCACTCTATGTCTCGAATTAAAACTCACACAAATTGAGATGTATATATTAGCTTAAGCATAGAGGGGATTAGAAGTATAGGATGATTATATAATATATTGGGGAAGAAGAACAAACATGTAGAGTGCATGTGGGTGGAATAGTGATCATCCGTTAATTAAAATGCAAAGCAATTAAATCTAATCACTATTACAATGTAGGGGGAGGCTGAGCTCCATTATTACAATCCCAATTTAATGAAATTTAAAGAAGAGAATGGGAATTGAATTGAATAAGGCAGCACTTACCCGAGTTTATAATACAAGATGGCCGGGATTCATGAATGAATCTGGCCTATGCTTGATTCTTCTTCTTCTATCTTCTATCTCACCTCTCACCTATCTAGCACTCACCTTTTCTTCCTGTAAACACCCCGAAATCCCACGAATTTCTTAAACAAACCTGGTTTTATAAAAGCAGCCCCAAAGGGCCATTTTTGAGTCTAGAAACCCAGGAGCCCTGTACATACGTTTTAAACTTCATATTTCAAAAATATATAATATGGCTTTTGAAAACCTGTTAAAACACGTTTTTGAAACCCTGAAGCGGCTTGGCCCGATCAAGACAGGACCAGGAGAGCTAAGAAGAGCCCGGAACTGGAGCACATGTCGAGCCCGGCACAACAACTCTTGTATCACATCCATACCCCCAGGATCTCGAACGTCCAAGACCTTGTTCCTATCAAAATGTCATTTGAAGTCATCTCCGGAAGGCAGAAACGGAGGCGGACGACCATGTTGGCGAAGACCCAACGCAGACGGAGTACTGATGCTGTCAGGCCCTGCACAAATCGTCCGTTTCGAACCCAGCTCGAAGGAGTCAGAGTTCAGTTTGGATTGGATATGGACCATATATATCCAGATCCCAATCCAAACCCATATGTGGACTTGGATTTGGATTTGGATCCAGAGATCCAATCCAATATCCATATCCATGGTCCACATCACCTTCTCATAAATGGAGGTGGGGCCCACTTGAAATTCACGTGGGATTATGCGTATGAGAGAGAGTGGGGATGGATAATATCAAGAGTGTTGTAATTAAGCTTGACTTGTGTGTCAAGTTTGGGGTTAATCATGTGGGTTAGCCTAATTGAGTGGGTTTAAGCTTGTAATTAGCCAAAACCCAACCTAGGGCTGCACCAACATGAGGTGGTTAAGGTCTATGGGCCATGCTAAGGGAGCTCCTTCACCTAAACCTAACCCAAAACGCCTAATCCTAGCCTACCACCCTAATCCACCCCTAATCTGAGCCTAATCACCTAACCCACTTCCCTAATCCCGGCCTAATCCCAACCTAATCACCTAACCCACTTCCTTAATCCTTCCCTAAACCTAGGTTAATTTCCCTAAACCTAGCCTAAACCTAGCCTAATCACCTAACCTAGCTCACTAAACCTCACCCTAAAACCCAACCACCTAACCTAGCCCTAAACCCCTAAACCACCCCTAGCCCACAATCTACCCAAACCACTAGTTTCTAAAATATCTGGCCCTACCCTTTCTAGCCCACCTTATCTTCATACCACCCTACCTAAACCACCTAACCACTACCCCAAACCCAGCCCTAACCGACCTACCCAACTCCCTATATAAACCCCCCCTCTTGGGGCGGGTTTTCCTAGCGGGAACCCCTCACCAATCCCAGCCGGGCCCTCTCTTCCTCCACTTCCCCAACTGCTCCACCTGCGCCGCCTGCACCACCACCATCCCTCCATCCCACCGCCGCTTGCACCGCCATCTCCACCACCTCCCGGCCAAGCCTCACTGCCTTCCCCAAGCCCAGCCGAGCACCACCTTCTCCCCATTCGGTAAGTACCCCCTCACTCTACCTAGCTCCTTCTCTACTCCCTCTCCACTCCTAGCCACCCACCATACCACCACCTTACCTACACATCAGCCCTTTGCCGCCACCATTCTCACTTAGCCGAACCTATCACAACCTAAACCACCGGCCACTACCTAACTACCCTAACTACACCCGGCCAGCCATCTCTTTTCCCCTAAGACTCCCATTCGGCCTTCCCTTAAACTCCCTTTAGGTCCATACTCCCCAACACTCTATACTCTCCATTCGTGACCCTACATATTCACTTGGCCCAGCCCCTTTAATCCCCCACATCAAGGCGACACCCACTTGTAGCCGGCCACCTTCGAGGCGCCTATCCCGCGCCCCACTTGCAGTCGGCCAGCACCTTTTGTCATTCACCCTCGCGGAGCTCCCGTTTGCAGCCCAAGGCGAAGGCCAAGCCCACGCTCAAGCAAGGCCTCTACGGACCAGCTACTCGTAAGTGCCTAAACTCGGTCTTTAGTTTTATACTTGCTTGAGATTCAATTTGATACGGGGTTGTAATAACGGAGCATAGTCTCCCCCCGCTTGTAATAACGTGGCTTGGCACACCCACACACGTGCACTTTCCTAGTTGTGCACGATTTTGAACACACACGGGCCTAATCAACCCATAATACATAAGTATATACATATATTTTCATTTTCGAAGGGTCTTTGCTTAAGTTGGGTGCGTTGTCTTTCAATTCAAGCACTCACACACATTGAGCTTTCGCTCTTATTTGAAAGACCCAAGTAAGGGCCGACCTATACTATTTGGGTTTCATTTCATGTCGTGTGAGTAAGTCTTTCAATTCAAGCACTCTCACACACATTGAGCTTTCGCTCTTATTTGAAAGACCCAAGTAAGGGCCGACCTATACTATTTGGGTTTCATTTCATGTCGTGTGAGTAAGTCTTTCAATTCAAGCACTCTCACACACATTGAGCCTTCGCTCTTATTCCCAAGACCTTAGTAAAGGCCTTATTGCAGTTATATTTGGGTTTCATTTATGTCGTGTGTGTAGTACTTCAATTCAAGCACTCTCACACACATTGAGCCTTCGCTCTTACTCCCAAGACCTTAGTCAAGGCCATACTGCAATTTATATTTGGGTTTAATTTCATGTCGTGTGTGTAAGTCTTTCAATTCAAGCACGCACCCACATTGAGCCTTCGCTCTTATTTGCAAGACCCGAGTAAGGGCTCATATACATAATCTATATACATATCTCCCTTCGGTTATTTCCCTTCGGTTATTTCCCTTCGGTTATTTTTCTTCAGTATTGTCTTTACATTTCGGGTTTTCCCTTTGGAGTAGCGTGAGTTTGCATTGCATCTACGCCATACCACGAGGTAGGACGCATATTGCATCGAAGCAAGCCCCGCTCGAATTCGCCCATGTAGTGGAGTGTTCATAACACACAAACTAGGTGGCCCGAAAAGGGATAAAAGAAAAGACTTAGGCACGTGCAAATCCACGTGATCTAAAACATGCAATCACATTTTTAAGACCCGAAATAGACACCTCGAACCGCTTCATAGACTTTCTCTCCAAAAAAACTCGATTTTTGCAAAGCGTACAGACTGACCCTTGCGCATCGGTGCAAGAAGGTCTGCGACGACAAGAGCTTACTTGCTCATAGTCGCCACGTTTAGAAGTCAGTGTTAAAAATATCTTCGCTAGCTTAGGTAAGCTAGCTGGCACGCCCTGTTTGCATACATAGGCCTTAGACACACGAGAGGATCCGCTCCGAGCCCTGAAAAAGGCGAGAGGCAGGGATTTTCGCGCGTCTACAGAGATTGGCATGCCCGGTGGGACGTGAGCCTTTCAAAAATCGAGTTTTTAAGTAGAAGTCTTGCGAAAATTTTGAAAAGGTGTCATTTTTAACTTGTTTTCTTTGCTTGTACTTAGGATATTTTGAAAAAGCTTGAAAAGCATGTCAAAATCCAATCCAAGTGAAGTGTCGAGCCAAGGCTCATGCGCATCAAGTTCTCACTCTAGGAGGATTTTCAAAAACAAAATAAAACTAGATGAAATCGAGGACTTGAGAAGGGAGTTTGAGGCCAAAATAAATGCTCTCAGCCAAGAGGCTGAAGTAGGCGATTCATGTTCATCAAACGGTGAACAAAGGCCTAAAAAGAAATCTGAAAAACCTCGCAAGCAAAAAGAGGCCTCCGTAATGGAAGGCAACCAATACCACGAGTCCTTCACACAAAAGGACCGTAAAGCCCTACAGCAGTTGCTGAAAGGGCAGAATAAAGAGAAAAGAAACTACGCCCTGTCTGATTTCCTTCCTATGGATTACGAAACAGACAGTGACGATGAAATACCGAACTTCCATCGGTATGATGGCATGGGAGACCCTAGGTCTCACTTGCAGCTTTTCTCGCGTCGGGCCCATAAGAAGAAAAAGGACTCGATGAAATGGGTGTATTGGTTCCCTCTATCCCTTAAAGGCACAGCTGCCAAATGGCTGGCTTCCTACGACTTAAGCCAGTTCGCTACTTTTGAAGAGTTAGCGAACTGCTTCATGCAAAGATTTGCACACAACGTAGAAGTCACGCCAACCCTGAATACCTTAAGGGATACAAAGCAAGGCATGAACGAAGACGTACATGCCTTCATTATAAGATGGAGGTCGCTTTTGGGCCAAGTGCGAGAGCCCATATCCGAAGGATGCGTAGTAATGCTCATCTTGGATAATTTTAAAAGCGAATTAAAAACCCTTCTCTCACTCCATGAGATTTCAACTTTCCATAAGTTGATCAAAAAGGCCTCCCTTTTCGAAACCAACTTGCGAAAAGGGACATACGATCACTTATGGAAAGGAAGTGCCATTCCAAAAACCCGTTTGGAAAAGCCAATCGCATATGAGCTGCCCACGACGGACAAACGGGCCAAGCCCCATAAAATCGCCAATGTCCTTGTGGATCTAGGCGTGGTGGGCACTTCCAAAAATTTTGAAAAATTAGAAAATAAGAGGGAACGCAATTTTCAAAAACCGGTTGAAAAACGGGAGTATACTCCGCTGGGGCAACCTGTGTCGGAGGTCCTAGACCTCTTACTTACCTAGGGCATGATAGAACTCCCTGAAATCCCCGAAGGAGTTACTTCCAAAGGGGGGTATTTAAACCGATTTTGTAAGTATCATCGGCTCAAAGGCCATGATACCAAACGCTGCTTCTCTCTTTTAAATAAAATTGAGAACTTGATAGCAAAAGGCCGGCTCCAGGTCACTGCAGAACCTGAGCCACCTCAAGCTATCTTTGAGGAACCCTTTCCCAAACACGCCAGTGGCAGTGGGAAAGGAAAGGAGGTATGTACCCTCACCATTTCCAAGCGAAAGCCAGAACCTGGTCGACCTACTTGTGCGCCCATCCTTGTACTATACAAGAGGCCCGCCCAAGTCGTCATTCGGGGACCACCAAAAGTGGAAACCCCGGTAAAACCAGTTTTAAAAATCCAAGGTTCTCCTCAGCTCATCCTTAGAGCCAAGTTTAGCGCGAACCCTAGGCTGGTCATGGGGGAAGTCACTAGATCCGGGAGGATCTACCAACCCCCGCACCTTCAAGGTGCTCAAAAGGTGGTCAGTGTGCCTGGCCCCTCAAAAGCATGTATCCCTAGTGGTTTGCCAAAAGCGAATAAGGACAAAGTCATCCTAAATCCTTATGACTTCGAAAACCACCTTTCAAAGATTCCTATTCACATGTCTATCCTAGAGCTTATAAAAACTTCGCCTAGGCATAGACTTGTATTAGAGAAAATTCTAGAAAGGGCCAAGGTTGATTCGAACATAAGTCTGGAGTCCTTGTCTACCCAAGTGGCTTTATTAGGAGCAAAATCGCCCATCACTTTCTCGGAAGATGATGTAGATAGACCCTACGAAACCCATAACCAGGCCCTGCATATCGAGGTGGTTCTAAACAACCACTCTCTGGACAGGTGCCTAGTCGATGGTGGAGGAGGGCTCAACATCCTTCCACTTCATGTGGCATACAAAATCAGAGTCACCTTGACTTCAGTGAACCCAAGCCCCATCGTTAGCACTGGATACGATGGGAATGCATCTAGACCTTTAGGATCCATCGAACTCCCAATGGAAACGGGAGGGATCGAACACACGGGGGTGTTTCATGTCTTGGACATCCACCCCCATTATAACCTGTTGCTGGGAAGGCCCTGGATACACAGTTTGTGCGCTGTGCCATCCACCTTCCACAGGTGTGTTAAGATCCCTTTTAGGGACCAGGTCGTAGTGATCCTAGGTGAGAGTCACCCACAGCTTCAGGGGATCATAAACTCCCCTTGTTTATCAAGCTCCCAGGCCCATGAGGCTAACCTGGGGCAAATTATGGTTGAGCCACCTCGGCTCGTGTTGAACAACCCTAGGAAGGTTGTATGTGTGAAGGGGCCACCCAAAGCAGGCCCCCTCCCGACTTCAATTCTCCTAGGAAAACCCAAGCGTTCCCTATTTCCAAAGCCCCTGGACAAGAGGCCATACGAGCCTAATATGGACGATAGCATGTTCTAGGACCACGACTTGTATCCTACTTTTTCAAAAAATAAAAAGTCGTGGAACATGTTGTTGAACATGGGCTACACGCCCTACAAGAGTCTAGGGGCGCAGAACCAGGGTCTCCTAGAGCCCATCCTTCCTAGGGCAACCCAAGCCGATATGGGATCGGCTATACTTCCCGAATACCGCCGGAGCCACCCCCTGTGACCACCTGGTTCAAGGGTGCCCCGGAGCCTGTCTTAGAAGAGACCTACGATTTAGATCTCCTATTCCGAGTCTAACCCGTAGTGTTTTCCCTTTGTAGGTATAACGGAAGATCCCTTTTCTAAAAATACAAAAACATTCGAAAAGCTTAAAATCAAAAAAATCGAAAAACAAGAAAAACCAAAAACAATGGAAAAACAAAAACTCGAAAAAAGAGTGCTTTGTATAGTTCCTAAGGTTCTTGTTTTACAAAAACCAAAAAAAAATCGAAAATTTGGAAAATACCAAAAAGATTTTGTACATAGCTACTCCTGGTAGGACTTTGGCAAAAGAAAAGGATTTCGAAAGAAACGTCGTCTGCATAGCCAGACCAAAAATTTCGAAATCACTTGAAAATCCAAGTACAAAACTAGGTCATTTTGAAAACCACGCATCAAGTTCCCTCGGGTCTATAGCCCACGAGAATGATCAAAGTCCAGAAGTGGATCCCTTTGAAGAAGATCCCACTTCTGAGCTCCCAGAATTTCATAGAATTCTCGATTTTGAAAAACCTTCCCAATCAGTAGGAGGAGATTTCATAGAGGTGAACCTAGGGGATGATTCCAATCCCAAAACTATTAAAATAGGCGCATGCTTGCATGAAACCGAAAGGTTAGCATTCATTGCATTTCTACAAACCTATTTAGATGTGTTTGCATGGACGTATAAAGACATGCCGGGCATAGATTCCAGCATTGTCGAACATCGTCTTCCCTTAGATGCAGGTGTAAAACCCATAAAGCAGAAGCTTAGGAAAATACACCCGAATGTACACACGCAAGTCAAAGAGGGTTTAGAAGATCTGCTAAAAGCCGGATTTATAAAACTCATTGCGTATTTTGATTGGTTGTCAAATATCGTTGTGGTTCGAAAAACCAATGGGAAAATTCGAATATGCATCGATTTCAGAAACCTGAATAAAGCCACTCCAAAGGATAATTATCCTTTACCAAACATAGATTTGATAGTCGATAGTACTGCAAATCATGAAATGTTTTCATTTATGGATGGCTATTCAGGCTATAATCAAATCAAACTAAGTCCACGAGATCAGGGTAAGACCGCCTTCACAACCCCATGGGGCACGTACTGCTATACAGCCATGCCCTTTGGTTTGAAAAATGCCGGCACAACGTACCAACGAGCCATGAACACGATCTTCCATGATCAAATTCATGAGCTTGTAGAAGTGTATGTAGATGATCTCTTTGCAAAATCCAAAACCCGATGCACACATATCGAATGTTTACAAAAGATTTTCGAAAGGCTTAGGCTTTACAAAGTAAAACTAAACCCTCAAAAATGTGTGTTCGGGGTAGAATCAGGGAAGCTTCTAGGCTTTATGGTAAGCCAAAGGGGAATAGAAGTCGACCCCTCTAAGTGTCGAGCCATCATAGACATGGCTCCACCCTCCAATCTCACCCAAGTTCGTAGCCTCCAGGGTCGTTTACAATCCGTTCGCCGATTCATATCGAATCTGGCAACTAGATGCGAACCCTTCAACAAACTGTTGAGGAAGGGTACGAAATTCTTATGGGATGACGAATGCCAAAAGTCCTTCGAGAGACTGAAGGCATACTTGGTTAATCCCCCCGTTTTGAATCCTCCAAAGCAAGGAAAACCGCTTTTATTATACATCTCCGTGCATATAAATGCTTTAGGAGCCCTGTTGGCTCAATACGAGGATGACACCCATAAGGAGTATGCCATCTACTACATTTCAAAAACTCTCTTGGCTTATGAGCGAAATTATCAAGCCATGGAGAAGACGTGCTTGGCCCTAGTCTGGGCCTGCCAGAGGTTCAGATACTATTTCCTAGATCATGAGATCTGGATAGTGTCCAAGCTTGATCCAATCAAGCACTTATTCGAAAAACCCATTCTCATGGGTAGATTGGGCAAATGGCATCACCAGATCTCCATTAAGGGACAAGCCCTAGCAGATTACGTGGCTGAATTCCCCTTAGAGGACGTATATCCCACTCTTGTCGAAATGCCTGATGAAGGCATCTTGCAAAACCATTTTCAAAACCACATTTTGGCAAATTCTTTCAAAAACCAAGTGTGGAAGATGCACTTTGATGGGGCACGAAACCATCGAGGGGCTGGTGCTGGGGTCATCCTAATCTCCCCTGAAAAGGGCGAGATTCCCATAGCAGTCCGCTTAGATTTCGAATGTTCCAACAACGTAGCTGAGTATGAAGCACTCATACAAGGCTTAAGGATTTTGAAAACTCTAGGGGCATCATGCATCGAGGTCTTTGGAGATTCACTCCTTGTCATAAACCAGGTTTTGAAAATTTGACAAGTACGTAATGAGAAACTACTTCCATATCACGAGTTGGCCACTCGATTGGTCCAATCCTTCCAGTCGTGTAAACTCACACACGTAGGAAGAGAGGACAATGGCATCGCCGATGCCTTCTCCTCCTTGGGTTCAGCCCTGAAGGTCGATCCCATTTCAGGGACCAGATCTTTGGAAATATGGCATGCACCCCACCCATCCACACACGACTTGCATATTTGCCAAAACAACCTAGAGTCTAATGAAAAACTCTGGTTTTATGACATAAAACAATTTTTAGAAAATGGGGGATTTACCGAGGATGCCACATCCAAAGATAAGGCATTCATTCGTAAGATTTCGACTCGATACACCATTCTGGGTGGGGTCTTATACAAAAAGAGTTTTACTGGCATTCTGCTTAGGTGTATCGACCTAGAGGAGGCTAGGATAGTGATGCATGAGTTCCACGATGGAGAATGTGGAGGTCATGTTAATGCCAACATGATGGCGATGAAAATACTTAGAGGGGGCTATTTTTGGTCCACCCTGAAAAAGAATTGTCACGATCATGTTAGGAAGTGTCATTCATGTCAAGTGCATGGGCACACCATTCATATCCCATCATCTGCATTGCATTCCGTGGTCAGCCCCTAGCCATTTACCATGTGGGCATTTGACATCGTAGGCCCAATATTTCCAAAGGCCTCGAATGGGCATCGATTTATTTTAGCAGCCACGGAGTATTTCTTCAAGTGGGTGGAAGCCATTTCCCTAACCAATGTAATGGGGCAACATGTGGTGGCTTTCATCCGGAGGAATATCTTGGCTCGATTTGGGGTTCCACGAGACCTTGTGTCTGATAATGGTACCCCATTCAAGAACGAGCGGATGGTTAAGTTGTGCAACACATATGGCATAACTCACCACTTCTCCTCGCCCTACTACCCTCAAGGCAACGGCCAAGCCGAAGCCACAAACAAGACTCTCATTAGTATTATTGAGAAAACCTTAGAGAAGGGTAGGACGTGGCACGAGAAGCTGGATGAAGCCTTATGGGCTTATAGGACTTCCATCCGGACTCCCACGAATGCCACACCATTCGAGTTGGTCTATGGCACAAATGCCATTCTTCCCATTCATACCCAACTGCATTCATTTCATACATCCATAGCACTCGACCTCCCCCTAGAGACGCTTCAGCATGCTAGGATGGCCGAACTAGATTTGCTAGATGAGAGGCGACTCCTTGCCATGGATCATGCTCGTGCATACTGGCAAAGGATAGCCCGACATTATAGCAAACACATGAGACCTCGCCACTTTGAAGTGGGAGATCTGGTCTTAAAAACCATCCACCATCGTGGCCCACACCCCCTAGGCAAGTGGCGCCCCAACTGGGATGGACCCTATGTTGTACGAGCAACCACTACGAACAATTCGTATTGGTTGATCGATGTAGAAGGTAGGAATTTAGCAGATCCTATCAATATTCAATACTTAAAGAAGTATCATGTGTAGGATCTGGATTAAATTCCAGTTTTCAAAAATTTTTAAGGGATAGCTGCCCTGAGACATGTGAATAAGGTGCAAAGGCAACTTGTGTGACCCTGAGTGAGAGAATTCGCACTTGTGAAAAAGTGGAGTTTTCAAAATCGTGGTTACATTTCAAAATCCTTCTTCTTACAAAGAAAGGCCTAGTTCAACATAGCAAGATACTTGCAAGTAGTACGTGCTATTTCTAAATAGGCTGATCTGGAATGGATCGAGTGTAGTTTTGGGATAAGTCCTCCCCTCTTCTCTTCTATTTTCCAAAAGGAAAACAAAGGCCCAAAACAAAAGGGAATTTCCCATTCAAAGTCTCTTTCCAAAAGAAAGAAACCAGACTTCAAAAAGAAAAATCGAACCTCTTGTGAAAAAGAGGGATTAAAGAAAAAATACTCCCAAAGGGGGACCCTCTATGGAAAAAAGGAAAAAGAGGCCAAAAAGCTCAAAAAGAGCAGTTTTCCGCCCTCTATGCCTCAAACCACAGGACGCTTCAGAAGGGACCGTGGTATCTCTTTCCCATCCCTGGCTTATCCCAAGCTAAAGCATGGTTCATTTCGAGGAATCCTAAAGTAAAAATAGGATTTACTTACTTGAATTTCATCTTGTTTGAGAATTCGATGTTTCGAGTAAGGCGTAGGAATTTGAAATGAAGCTTGTTTTCTTACTAAACCTCCGCTAGATAAGCGAGTGTTAAGACTCAAACAAGGGCAAGCACGAAGAGCTCGAGATCCTTAGGATCGAGGCTCAAGACAGTTGTCCCTTTTGTAAATAGATTTTGTAAATAAGTTTTGAAAACCGAACATCGAACAGCATAGGATTTGCTCACTTGGAGCAGTAGACCTTGTAAGTCTCTAGAGTTCGACCACATCTGGTCTCTGGGAGGTCGCCACTTTTGGCACCACACCCATGTCATCTGCATTTCACGCATGGTACTTGCATGAATATGATCCCATTTTAGGACCAGATTCCATAGTATAACCCTTTGGCGTGATATCTCCTCCTACCAGAGTTTGTAAATTGAGATTTTTGCTAAAAATGGGACGATCCCATATTCTTCGTGGCTAGATCTAGGGAGACACTAAAAGGGGTGTTTGTCATCTTTGCCCTTATCCAAATCTATTTGGACAAGGCCAAAGAGGGGCATCTGTAAACACCTCGAAATCCCACGAATTTCTTAAACAAACCTGGTTTTGTAAAAGCAGCTCCAAAGTGCCATTTTTGAGTCTGGAAACCCAGGAGCCTTCCATACAACCCTATATATACGTTTTATACTTCATATTTCGAAAATATATAATATGGCTTTTGAAAACCTGTTAAAACACATTTTTGAAACCCCGAAGCGTCTTGGCCCGATCAAGACAGGACCAGGAGAGCTAAGAAGAGCCCGGAACTGGAGCACATGTCGAGCCCGGTACAACAACTCTTGTATCACATCCATACCCCCAGGATCTCGAACGTCCAAGACCCTGTTCCTATCAAAATGTCATTTGAAGTCATCTTTGGAAGGCAGAAACGGAGGCGGACGACCATGTTGGCGAAGACCCAACGCAGACGGAGTACTGATGCTGTCAGGCCCCGCACAAATCATCCGTTTCGAGCCCAGCTCGAAGGAGTCAGAGTTCAGTTTGGATTGGATCTGGACCATATATATCCAGATCCCAATCCAAACCCATATGTGGACTTGGATTTGGATTTGGATCCAGAGATCCAATCCAATATCCATATCCATGGCCCACATCACCTTCTCATAAATGGAGGTGGGGCCCACTTGAAATTCACGTGGGATTATGGGCATGAGAGAGAGTGGGGATGGATAATATCAAGAGTGTTGTAATTAAGCTTGACTTGTGTGTCAAGTTTGGGGTTAATCATGTGGGTTAGCCTAATTGAGTGGGTTTAAGCTTGTAATTAGC
Source organism: Brasenia schreberi (assembly GCA_036023115.1). NCBI lineage: Eukaryota > Viridiplantae > Streptophyta > Magnoliopsida > Nymphaeales > Cabombaceae > Brasenia > Brasenia schreberi. Next base: position 19,743,988 of record JAYKKT010000090.1, read on the forward strand.
CAAAACCCAACCTAGGGCTGCACCAACATGAGGTGGTTAAGGTCTATGGGCCATGCTAAGGGAGCTCCTTCACCTAAACCTAACCCAAAACACCTAATCCTAGCCTACCACCCTAATCCACCCCTAATCTGAGCCTAATCACCTAACCCACTTCCCTAATCCCGGCCTAATCCCAACCTAATCACCTAACCCACTTCCCTAATCCTTCCCTAAGCCTAGGTTAATTTCCCTAAACCTAGCCTAATCACCTAACCTAGCTCACTAAACCTCACCCTAAAACCCAACCACCTAACTTAGCCCTAAACCCCTAAACCACCCCTAGCCCACAATCTACCCAAACCACTAGTTTCTAAAATATCTGGCCCTACCCTTTCCAGCCCACCTTATCTTCATACCACCCTACCTAAACCACCTAACCACTACCCCAAACCCAGCCCTAACCGACCTACCCAACTCCCTATATAAACCCCCCCTCTTGGGGCGGGTTTTCCTAGCGGGAACCCCTCACCAATCCCAGCCGGGCCATCTCTTTCCTCCACTTCCCCAGTTGCTCCACCTGCACCGCCTGCACCACCACCATCCCTCCATCCCACCGCCGCTTGCACCGCCATCTCCACCACCTCCCGGCCAAGCCTCACTGCCTTCCCCAAGCCCAGCCGAGCACCACCTTCTCCCCATTCGGTAAGTACCCCCTCACTCTACCTAGCTCCTTCTCTACTCCCTCTCCACTCCTAGCCACCCACCATACCACCACCTTACCTACACATCAGCCCTTTGCCGCCACCATTCTCACTTAGCCGAACCTATCACAACCTAAACCACCGGCCACTACCTAACTACCCTAACTACACCCGGCCAGCCATCTCTTTTCCCCTAAGACTCCCATTCGGCCTTCCCTTAAACTCCCTTTAGGTCCATACTCCCCAACACTCTATACTCTCCATTCGTGACCCTACATATTCACTTGGCCCAGCCCCTTTAATCCCCCACATCAAGGCGACACCCACTTGTAGCCGGCCACCTTCGAGGCGCCTATCCCGCGCCCCACTTGCAGTCGGCCAGCATCTTTTGTCATTCACCCTCGCGGAGCTCCCGTTTGCAGCCCAAGGCGAAGGCCAAGCCCACGCTCAAGCAAGGCCTCTACGGACCAGCTACTCGTAAGTGCCTAAACTCGGTCTTTAGTTGTATACTTGCTTGAGATTCAATTTGATACGGGGTTGTAATAATGGAGCATAGTCTCCCCCCGCTTGTAATAACGTGGCTTGGCACACCCACACACGTGCACTCTCCTAGTTGTGCACGATTTTGAACACACACGGGCCTAATCAGCCCATAATACATAAGTATATACATATATTTTCATTTTCGAAGGGTCTTTGCTTAAGTTGGGTGCGTTGTCTTTCAATTCAAGCACTCACACACATTGAGCTTTCGCTCTTATTTGAAAGACCCAAGTAAGGGCCGACCTATACTATTTGGGTTTCATTTCATGTCGTGTGAGTAAGTCTTTCAATTCAAGCACTCTCACACACATTGAGCTTTCGCTCTTATTTGAAAGACCCAAGTAAGGGCCGACCTATACTATTTGGGTTTCATTTCATGTCGTGTGAGTAAGTCTTTCAATTCAAGCACTCTCACACACATTGAGCCTTCGCTCTTATTCCCAAGACCTTAGTAAAGGCCTTATTGCAGTTATATTTGGGTTTCATTTATGTCGTGTGTGTAGTACTTCAATTCAAGCACTCTCACACACATTGAGCCTTCGCTCTTACTCCCAAGACCTTAGTCAAGGCCATACTGCAATTTATATTTGGGTTTAATTTCATGTCGTGTGTGTAAGTCTTTCAATTCAAGCACGCACCCACATTGAGCCTTCGCTCTTATTTGCAAGACCCGAGTAAGGGCTCATATACATAATCTATATACATATCTCCCTTCGGTTATTTCCCTTCAGTTATTTCCCTTCGGTTATTTCCCTTCAGTATTGTCTTTACATTTCGGGTTTTCCCTTTGGAGTAGCGTGAGTTTGCATTGCATCTACGCCATACCACGAGGTAGGATGCATATTGCATCGAAGCAAGCCCCGCTCGAATTCGCCCATGTAGTGGAGTGTTCATAACACACAAACTAGGTGGCCCGAAAAGGGATAAAAGAAAAGACTTAGGCACGTGCAAATCCACGTGATCTAAAACATGCAATCGCATTTTTAAGACCCGAAATAGACACCTCGAACCGCTTCGTAGACTTTCTCTCCAAAAAAACTCAATTTTTGCAAAGCGTACAGACTGACCCTTGCGCATCGATGCAAGAAGGTCTGCGACGACAAGAGCTTACTTGCTCACAGTCGCCACGTTTAGAAGTCAGTGTTAAAAATATCTTCGCTAGCTTAGGTAAGCTAGCTGGCACGCCCTGTTTGCATACATAGGCCTTAGACACACGAGAGGATCCGCTCCGAGCCCTGAAAAAGGCGAGAGGCGGGGATTTTCGCGCGTCTACACTTCCCCCACATGAAGTGCACGACCTGCGTTGGCTGGAATTGCCTTCCCTAACCTAGCACACACCCCCTTAGTTTAGAGCCTCTCTCTCTAGATTTCCAAGATTTTCCAAGTTTCCAAGTTATCAAACCTGCCCCCCTCTTGGCCCTTTTTATAGGCCAAGGGGGGCTGGCTCTAGGAGGTTCTATGGGGCGGGCTGGAGCTTGGAGTTTGATGGGTTTGATCCACTCCAAATCAGCCCTTGGTGGTCCCCTTTTGCTTTGACTTTGACCAACCCATGTGGGCTCGTTTTTAGATGCAGCCCACTTGTCATGGTGTCGCCGACTCTAGCCACTTGAGTGAGATCGGTCTTGGCCAAGTCCCTTTCCAACCGGCTAGATGAATTAAGGCTTGATCAATCTTCTTTGCATGAACCTCAGCTCCTTTTTGTAGTGACTTGGGTTCGGGAGGCTATGGCCAAATTTAGGATGTGGCCATCTCAACTTGTTTGTAACAGGTGCTTGCTTGATTCTGGAACTTGATGGCTTGAGGCTTTGTTGATCAACTCAGCCTTGTCTTGAACATGCACTTGCTGAAGTTGACCTCATAGTTGTAGTAGATATTGATTCCATCTAGTCCTTGATTTGAATTGGATGGATTCATAATTTGATTCAACTCCACATTTGATGTTAAGTTCATTTGGCTTGAGCTTCATCGATCATGCCTTGAATTGGATTTGGTTGGTGCTTTATCACGGTTGGAACTTGAATTGCATGGTGGTCTTGTTCCAAGTCGAGTGTGTCTTAACACTTGCCTCATTTGACCTTCATGAGATGCGATGGAATTTAGACTTGATCTGGTTGATCCAATCTTGATTTGAATCTGAACCTGTGCCAGGGTGTTTGTATACTTCGAAACTCAGGGGCTATTTCAACTCTAATTTAAAACCTTTATTTAAAGCATTCCCCAAAATGTTTAAACTTTTAATTTTAGGGATGTTTTTGAATTTAAAGGTTCATAAAGATTTTAAACTGGTTTTTGGAAATTCATGAGTTTTTGAAAACATTTGAAAATATTTGGTTGTTTACACCAAGAACATGTCTTCACACTTCTTCAGACCCTTTTTTAGTTATGGGTCGAGCAGACTCACAGCTTGTCATCTCCAACAAATTTTAATTGGATGGTGTGAGGGGTCAGACTATCCTAGATAACCATCACGTTAGATTAGGTTCAAAGCTTAGCTTATTCACGCAACTTTAATCCCTGAATGACCTTGTAATCATCCACTCATGGTGAAGTTGGTGATACTCGTCCAACTTTCCTGCTTAATCGACATGTCCAAGGCCTCTCCCTAAATGGGTTTAGCTTCTCAATTCACAACTTTCATCCAACAATCCCTTAGAACAATTCGCAACCCCAAACACTTGGTCTGTTTAGGTCATATGAAATTATACATAGCACCGCAATCTGCTAGTGTCATAGAAGCTTTCCCATTTAGTATCACATCTAGGTACATTTGACCCTTGCATGAGGCAGCCTTGGAGGCCCAACTGTCGAACTCTAATGCGTTCAGCAATCTAAGCGTTCCTATCCTTGGTTCTTTCTTTGTTGGATATGTCCTTTGGACAATAATAAATTATTAACTATGTTAATGTCTCATATAATTATATTCAATATGAACTAAGTTACAAAATCGTAAAGATTGCATTATATATAAATATACAACATATTTAACTTAAGTTTTAATGTTGCAATTTATATCATTATATTTACAAATTAAAATAATATATGTATGAAAAAATAAAATAAATAATAGGCTTGACCTTGTTTCATTTATCTTTGAATGTAGGCTCTTAGTTATTCTTTTGAGTGGAGAGGAATCAAAGTCCACATTATTCTCACTTACCTTTAAGTGTTTATCTCTTAGTTGAAGTTATTGTAGACACCGAAAATTTTCACTTATGGGTTCTTAGGCCTGAAGTGAACCTTTTCGCAATCTACTTCGCTTTATGGGCGTGCCAGCTAGTTTACTTTAACTAGCAAAGTATGTTTTGAAAACAATCTGACTTTTGAAAGGCGATTGTAGGCAAGCGGGATTTTTACGTCGCAGACCTTCTTGCACCGATGCGCAAGGGTCAGTCTGTACGCTTAGAGACTTCGTTTTGAAACAAGTTTAACTCAAAATATATTTTGAATGAAGAAGTGTTTTAAAACCTTTTGAAAACCATGCATTTGGGCGATTTTGACTTTGTAAGGGTTGGATGACCCTAAGTCTTGCACGATTTGATTCGGGTTTGTACGATTCTCAGATTTTAGATCACGTGGATTTACACGTGCCTAAGTCTTTCTTTTTATCCCTTTATGGGCCACCTAGGTGTGTGTTATGAACACTCCACTACATGGGGCGAATTTGAGCGGGAGTACGGGGCTTGCTTCGATGCAATATGCGTCCTACCTCGTGGTATGGCGTAGATGCAATGCAAACTCACGCTACTCCAAAGGGAAAACCCGAAATTAAAAGACAATGCCGAAGGGAAATTGCCGAAGGGAAATGACTTGTAAAGTAAATAGACGAAGGGAAATGACTTGTAAAGTAAATAGCGGAAGGGGAAATATGGCTATATCTTAAGAGCGGAAAGGCTCAATTGTGTAAGTGTGTGTCGTGTATATATTGAAAGACAACGCACACGACTTGAACCTTAAAACCCGAATCTTAAAGACGTAGCCGAAAGAAATACTTTATATAGAGTATATGTAGGGGCCCTTACTTGGGTCTTGTAAATAAGAGCGAAGGCTCAATGTGTGTGCGTGCTTGAATTGAAAGACTTACACACACGACATGAAATGAAACCCAAATATAAATTGCAGTATGCCTTGACTAAGGTCTTGGGAGTAAGAGCGAAAGCTCAATGTGTGTGAGTGTAGAATTGAAGTACTACGCACACGACATAAATGAAACCCAAATATAACTGCAATAAGGCCTTTACTAAGGTCTTGGGAGTAAGAGCGAAGGCTCAATGTGTGTGCGTGTGGAAAATGGAACGACAACACACACGACTTAATTAAAAACCCCCTTGACTTAAAATATATAAATATAACTATATATTAAGGGCTTGTTAGGCCCGTGTGTGTGCAAGAAGTGTACGACTAAGAGCGAAAAGGCTCAAGTGCGTGTGTGTGTGGGTGTGTCAAACCACGTTATTACAATCGGGGGGAGACGAAGCTCCTTTACTACAACCCCGTATCAAAATTTAATTGAATATAAAGCAAGTTAATGTAATAGACCAAGTTTAGACACTTACAAATAGCTGGTCCATGTTCAACTTGCTTGCACGTGGGCTCACGGTTCACCTTGGGCAGCCAAGAAGGGGTTATCCTAGGTGGCTTTGAGGGAGGTTCTATGGGGCACGATTAGGGTCTTAGGGGAACTAAGGTTCGGCCAAGATGGGGGCTGTGTAGGGTCTGTCCTAGGGTCTGTGCTAGGGTGCAGGTCACGGCCAGGGTGCAGGTTAGGTCGGCAGGGGGGTGGTCAAATCAGCAGGGAGGTGGTCGGGTGGCTGGCGCGGCCGTTGGGCGCCTGGCGCAGCAGATGGGCGCCTGACGCGGCTGCAGTGGCGCGGGGCGCGCTGTGGCGTAGGACGCGCTGCGGCGCGGGGCGTGCAGGCAGCCGAGGGGCGCGCGGCAGGAAGCAGGGCACGGTGTGCTGCGGGGAGCGCTGTGGCGCGTGGCGCGGCAGGCAACAGGGGCGCGCGGCAGCAAAAGGGGCGCGCGGCAGGCGCTGGTTGCTCACGGCCGACCGGGGTGAAGTTTTTGGGGTTTGTTAGGGATGGTTTGAGGCGGTTGGGGTTAGGTTAGGTCTAGTTAGGGTTCAGTTAGGGTTAGGTTGGTTCAGTTAGGGTTAGGTTCAGTTAGGGTTAGGTAGGTTCGAACCTAGGCTAGGTTGGGGTTAGGTTTACCTCTTGGAGCCGGTCCTTCTTGGCTTGAGCCCACGTCTCCACGGTTGCAGCCACTTGGTCCAGCCCACCTTGGTTGCAGCCACTTGGTCTAGACCCACTTAGCCCACATGGCTTGAACCCACCTCACCTAATGAGCCCACATGGCTAGGTCTATCACTCCCTCTCTCTCCTCCCAAATATTTGCATGAACCTTTTACATGGACCCCTTCACCTCTATTTATAAAGATTTGAGGTGGGTCTTGGATTTGGGTTTGGGTTTGGGGTTTGGATCCATACCCAAATCCAAACACTATTTGGATCTGGATATTGGATCTCGGATATTTTGAGATCTGTATCCGATCCAAACCCAATATTTTTATGGATACGGATCTGGATATTTTGATCCAGATCCGATCCAATCCAAACACTATTTGGATCCAATCCAAATCCAAACACTATTTGGATCGACCCAAACACTATTTGGATTGGCCCAAATCCAAACACTATTCATTACATGGATTTGGATCTGGATATATATGGTCCAGATCCAAATCAAAATTTCTTCGGACAGTCCTTCTTGGCTTCTTGAGGTGAACGATCTGTGCGGGCACTGGCTTCATCAGCGCTCCGTCTGGTGCTGGGTTTTCCCCAACTTTGTCGTTCGGACTCCATTTCGCCGTTCTGGACTCCGTTGAGCTTTTCATCAAATGGGCTCTGCTTTCTTTTGTTTTTTTATCAGGGAGTGGCTTCTGAAGCTCTGGGCTTGAATCCTCTTCGGGCCTAGGGTCTTCTTTTGCCTTCTGTACCTGTTTTCACATTTCAAAACAGGTCGTCGTTTTGGCTCAAATGAGCTTTTTGGTGTTTTCGAGAGTTTTTGAAAAATAGAAGATTTGGGGTGTTTACAGATGCCCCTCTTTGGCATTATCCAAATGTATTTGGATAATGGAAAAGAAGAAACACCCCGTTCTCTCAAATTTTCTCGAGAATACACCATTTATTTTGCAAAAACCCTGTTTTCTTTTTCCACAAGTGGGGATTTTCAGCAAAAGGGGGCTTTTCCTAGCTATTTCCCTATATGTATGATCATGCATGAATGACTCTTTGAATGCATGCATGAGAAAAATTTTATTTTTTGTTTTTGAGCCCGAAGAGAGCCTTTTGAGGCTGGTTGCTCCGAGCAGGTTTTTACCCATGTCTTTTTGACATTCGTGGGTTTTTCAAAAATTTCTTTTTGAAAAGGAACTCCTTTTAACTTGTATCGAAAAGGACTTCCATTTTTCATACTTCCCTTCATTCGGGTTTCAATACCTGCTACTCAGTAGAGGTTTTTGGGTAGGAAAACTTGGAAAACATTTCAAAGTTCCATTTCCTACAAAACAGAGTCGAGTTCTCAAACAAAATGAAATCCAAATAAGCCGATTTTATTCGTACTTTAGGATTTTCGCAAATTTGAATCTTTTTCCTCGGGGATAAGCCGTAGGGATATGGGAAAGAGATACCACGGTCCCTTCTGAAGCGTCCCGTGGTTTTAGGCAAAGAATCGGAAAATCGCTCTTTGGAGCTTTGGCTTTTTGTTTCTTTTTCATAGAGGGTCTCCCTTTGGGAGTATTTTTTCATTAATCCCTCTTTTCTTTAAAGGAGAGCAGCTCTTTGGAGGAGTTTTTGTATTCCCTGTTTATGAAGGGAAGACCTCTTTGGGAGGAGTGTTTTTATATCTCCTTTTTCTTTTGAACGAGAAGACCTCTTTCGGAGGAGTTTTTGTATTCCCTGTTTATGAAGGGAAGACCACTTTCGGAGGAGTTTTTGTATTCTCGATTTTTTTTTCTTTCTTTTGAAAATAGCCAATTTTCCTTTTTGGAGAGAAAGTAGGATGGGGGAGGGCTTATCCCTTTGGTTACTCGATTCAAACGAGATCGTCCTATTTCTTAATAGCATCTGCTATTTGAAAATATTTTGATATTTTGAACAAGGCTTAATCTTGTAAGCCAGGGTTCTTTGAAATATAGCCAATTCATTTTTGGAAGACTCTACTTTTCGAAAAGTATAGATTCCTCCATTCGGGGTTATACAATCTACTTCTATCCTTCTTTCAAGAAGTTTCAAAGGAGTTCGATTTTTCAAAATCTTTTTGAAAAAGAATTTAGCATAAACCCTTTTGAATATTCGGGCATTTTTGGGGTTTTGCTAATTTCTACCCACAATATCAACAAATTTCTAATTTTTGTTGCCCTTTTGAAGACATGGGGACATTTCTACTCGAGTTTGCCACCCTTTTGGGCTTTCTTCGGGGTGATATGATGCATGCTATGCACTCCATGTGATTTAAAATGGAAATACATGTTTTTATGCAATGATGAACACATGAAATGTATCTCACAAATCATGAAGGAGATGCGTTCACTTATCCATGGAAAGTGTCTAGGGGCTGTGTTTAAAAATGCCCCTAGCTTGATGGGAATTTCGCATGGCCATATGGTGAAGGGCCATGGTTTTTCAAAGGGATTTTGGATGGACAATGGTATGTTCATGTCCATGCACTTCCATGGTTCTTCTAACATGATCATGATACTTTTTGCTCAAGGATGGGAAACATAACCAGCCCTAAGTGATCGTCATGGCCATCAGGTTTTAGTTTTGACATGGTCTCCATATTTCATCGTGAGATTCATGTTCTTTATCCTAACACAATCAAGGTTTTTATATAAACCAGAAGTTGAAGAAAATCTTTCTTTTCAAAGCCATGAAAGGTTTTTGTGAAATGTGTAACCCTTTTTCAAGATTCTCATTTCCTTTTTTAAAATTTGCCTCGAAGGTGTTGGTTTTGATTTGTATGGAGACATGCCTATGAAGGCTCGATACTTAGGGGGTCGACTCTTATTGCTCCTTTGATTTTGCAAAACCCTGAATTCGATTTCTAGAATGATGTCTAGACTCGATGCATATGAATGATTTCAAAGTGTAATGCATGATGCTTATGCACACACTATGGGTTAACTTATTTCTAAAAATCCCCAATTTTCCATAAGTTAAGGATTTTTGCGAAGTTCAGGAAGCTTGGAGGTGTTTATTCCTCCTTGCTTTGGTGATTCTCGAGCTTTTCATTTTTGAAAAAGCTCTAGGCAAAAGGGTAGATAGGACCAGCTTTTTGCACACTTGGTTTCAGGGAGTATATACAATTTTCGAAAGCATTTTTACAATTTTTCGAAAATGGGCTTTGTACATGGCCAAAGGCTTTTGGAAATAAATTTCTTTTTGTAATTTTCGTTTTTCCAAATGTTTTTGAGATTTTGAGAGTTTTCAACTTTTTTTGTCTTTTTCAAAAGTAGGGATCTTCCATTGAACCTTCAAAGAAAACATTCATGAATCAGACTCTAATCAGATAGGTCTAAGACATGGGTTTCGGTTTTAGAGGTTCTACAAGGCACCCTTGACCCAGATGGTCTTAGGTGGCGGCTCTGGTGGTATGGGTGGGCTGTAGCCCAGTCCATATCGTTCCCTATTGGTTCTAGGTAGGACAGTCTCAAGCCTACCTTGGTTTCGGGTTCCCAGGCCCGCGTAGGGTTTATATCCCATATTCAGAATCATGTTCCAAGACTTTTTGCTTTTCGAAAAGTTTTGGTATAAATCATGGTCTTGGAACATGGAATCGTCCATGTTGGGGACATATACCCTTTTGGATATCGGGAGTTTGGATTCCGGGGTGATGGAAGACTTGGGCTTCCATACAAACCTGGTTTGGGAGACTTTGCCCTCAAGGAAAGCCAAGCTTGGTTCCTTGAGGAGTTTTGGACATAGCAGGGTTATGGAAAACTTATGGTTCCATACCCTATTTTGGGAAAGATTTACTTCAAGGGGAGCCATGCAAGGTCCCTTGAAGTTTTTGACTTGGTCCCTAGGTTCAACTCGTGGTGCCCCTAGGGATTGATTTTTTTGTTTCAAAGCCATAGCCTTGGCTCCAGGGCACAGGACTAGGCTCGAAGAAGTGGGTTTTTCTATGGTAGGGTTATGAGCTCCTAAGATGTCGATGCATGCATTAGGGGTCTCCATGTCTACCATTTTCGAAACTTCTTTTTGTTTTTGAAATTCCTTTGAATGGTGCGCGATAGTTGGCGCACCTTGAAAATCCTCAAGTTTTGGCACAGTTTGTGGGTTTGTGTGTGCAAAGGGGTTATCCAATGCATCTGATGACCCTACATGAAGAAGAGAGTCTTGAGAAGGATGGGTTTCAGGCATACCTCTTTGTGGCTTGTCTACCTTTTCAGGGTGAGAGCAAGCCGATTTCCCGGGTAACTCTATTTTGAGCCCCCGGGGTTTAACGAGGCGTTTCCTTTCGAAACCTTCCTGTTTTTCACTCTCGTTCCTTTGTAGGGTGTGGACTTCATGTCCCACTGTATGTGTGTGCCTAAACTTAGGACTTGAAGTTTTCGAAATTCCAAAATTTTGTTTTTCAATTTTTTGGTCTTTTTCCAAATTTTCAAGATTTTTTTGGTTTTTTGAAATAGAAAAATCTTTTTTTGGTTTTTCTATGGATTTTGAAAAGCTTGAAGTTGTAGGAGTGGATGACTTATCCCTTTGCCGGGATTTGTCTCTAATCTCCAATCCTTCGTTGAGTTTGAGATCGGTTTTCAATTCACGATCTGTATGTGCCCTCGAAGAGCTGCTATGTGTTCGATGGGCTTTAAGCTCCTTGCTTAAAGCATCCATCTTTTGAAATATTTTTTCAATCTCATCGAGCTCTCTTTGGGCTTTATCTGATTTGAAAACCTCTTTTAGTTTACTCAACGAAGATTTTTGTAGCTTTCTATCCATTTTCATGCAATTTTCCTAAGTATGCACGATTTGTGAAGAAAACACTTTTTTCCGAAAATTTGAGTATAACTCGTTTGTTTGAAGTCTGCTTAAGTCCCGGGTCCCACCGGGCGTGCCAAATCTGTAGACACCGAAAATTTTCACTTATGGGTTCTTAGGCCTGAAGTGAACCTTTTCGCAATCTACTTCGCTTTATGGGCGTGCCAGCTAGTTTACTTTAACTAGCAAAGTATGTTTTGAAAACAATCTGACTTTTGAAAGGCGATTGTAGGCAAGCGGGATTTTTACGTCGCAAACCTTCTTGCACCGATGCGCAAGGGTCAGTCTGTACGCTTAGAGACTTCGTTTTGAAACAAGTTTAACTCAAAATATATTTTGAATGAAGAAGTGTTTTAAAACCTTTTGAAAACCATGCATTTGGGCGATTTTGACTTTGTAAGGGTTGGACGACCCTAAGTCTTGCACGATTTGATTCGGGTTTGTACGATTCTCAGATTTTAGATCACGTGGATTTACACGTGCCTAAGTCTTTCTTTTTATCCCTTTATGGGCCACCTAGGTGTGTGTTATGAACACTCCACTACATGGGGCGAATTTGAGCGGGAGTACGGGGCTTGCTTCGATGCAATATGCGTCCTACCTCGTGGTATGGCGTAGATGCAATGCAAACTCACGCTACTCCAAAGGGAAAACCCGAAATTAAAAGACAATGCCGAAGGGAAATTGCCGAAGGGAAATGACTTGTAAAGTAAATAGACGAAGGGAAATGACTTGTAAAGTAAATAGCGGAAGGGGAAATATGGCTATATCTTAAGAGCGGAAAGGCTCAATTGTGTAAGTGTGTGTCGTGTATATATTGAAAGACAACGCACACGACTTGAACCTTAAAACCCGAATCTTAAAGACGTAGCCGAAAGAAATACTTTATATAGAGTATATGTAGGGGCCCTTACTTGGGTCTTGTAAATAAGAGCGAAGGCTCAATGTGTGTGCGTGCTTGAATTGAAAGACTTACACACACGACATGAAATGAAACCCAAATATAAATTGCAGTATGCCTTGACTAAGGTCTATCACTCCCATGGCCACTTGGTCCAGCCCACCTTGGTTGCAGCCCCTTGGTCTAGACCCACTTAGCCCACATGGCTAGGTCTATCACTCCCTCTCTCTCCTCCCAAATATTTGCATGAACCCTTTACATGGACCCCCTCACCTCTATTTATAGAGATTTGAGGTGGGTCTTGGATTTGGGTTTGGGTTTGGGGTTTGGATCCATACCCAAATCCAAACACTATTTGGATCTGGATATTGGATCTCGGATATTTTGAGATCTGTATCCGATCCAAACCCAATATTTTTATGGATACGGATCTGGATATTTTGATCCAGATCCGATCCAATCCAAACACTATTTGGATCCAATCCAAATCCAAACACTATTTGGATCGACCCAAACACTATTTGGATTGGCCCAAATCCAAACACTATTCATTACATGGATTTGGATCTGGATATATATGGTCCAGATCCAAATCAAAATTTCTTCGGACAGTCCTTCTTGGCTTCTTGAGGCGAACGATCTGTGCGGGCACTGGCTTCATCAGCGCTCCGTCTGGTGCTGGGTTTTCCCCAACTTTGTCGTTCGGACTCCGTTTCGCCGTTCTGGACTCCGTTGAGCTTTTCATCAAATGGGCTCTGCTTTCTTTTGTTTTTTTATCAGGGAGTGGCTTCTGAAGCTCTGGGCTTGAATCCTCTTCGGGCCTAGGGTCTTCTTTTGCCTTCTGTACCTGTTTTCACATTTCAAAACAGGTCGTCGTTTTGGCTCAAATGAGCTTTTTGGTGTTTTCGAGAGTTTTTGAAAAATAGAAGATTTGGGGTGTTTACAGTTATGAAATCTAAACTTACCATCAATATCACTTATGCATGCAATGTGTTAGTGCCAACAATAACATACTAGTTTTTCCTTTAGTAGTATAAATGTCTTTTGTGTATATATTAATTGGTACTTCTTTGTACTCTTTTACTCGAGGCTTTGCTTTTCTCTAATCATGTAGGTAAAGTTAAGCTTTTAATGTCTTAGATTGTAAGTTAAAAAAATATTTGTCTAATATATTCTCACTTACATTAAATGCATGATCACAACCGTTGATACTATTGTAAACACCCTAAATCAACCCTCAATTTCGAAAGCCCAAATGATTTAAAACCTTTTTTTATTTAAAATGAAGATTTTAAATCTTTTAAAAGGTTTCAAATTTAAGGTTTTGAATTAAAGTTAAAAGGATAAAGCCCGGAGGATATGCACGAATCAGGCGAACAGGTGGGACCCACTTCAAGCTAGGATCGAGCTCACGAAGGATAAAGCCCGGAAGCAAGGGAGTGGACCACGTCAAAACCATATCTTCATCAAAATCAAATCAAATGGGCCAATCAAGTGGACCACAAGGCAGCTCGAGTGCTTATCTGATTAAATCAAAGTCAATCCACAATCTGCTTGAATTAAGTGCCATATGTATACTAAGGATTGGTTGACTTTTGCATGATGGAACATATTGAATCTTGGGTTGATTTCAAAGATTTATCAAGCTACATCTAGCCCATGTACCAAGTTTACATCAAGCAAGGAAGGATGAGCCACAAAGGAGGATGATCAAGGCCTTAATCAAGCCTAGCAAAGTGCATTCAAGTCGAAACGGCTAGGACAAAAAGCACATGACTCAAACTCAAACCAGCCCACATGGGGCTGGTCCACCTTTGACCATGAAGGACCACTTGACCACGTGAAATGGAAGGCCTTGGGGCTAGGTTTGGACCATGGATCACCCGCCCCAAGGAAGGGCCTAGAAGACCCACCCTTGGCCTATAAATTGAGGCCAAGGGTGGGGCGTGAATCACATCTTGGGAGTGCTTAAGGGGAGGCCATCAAGGGTGCTGCACTTTGAGAGCTTGGAGAGTTTAAGAGTTGCTAGGAAAGAGCATTAGAGAGGGAAGGGAGTGTAGGATCTAGGTCAAGGCTTAGAGAGCTTGAGTGATCAAGCAAAGGGGAAAAGGGATCAAGTTAGGGTCGGAAACTACCTTGGAGGCCGATCGATTGTGTAAGTGTAAACACCCCGAAATCCCACGAATTTCTCAAATCCATCTGGTTTTGTAAAAGCAACCCCAAAGGGCCATTTTGAGTCTGGAAACCTAGGAGCCTTCCAGACAACCCTGTATATATGTTTTAAACTTTATATTTCAAAAATATGTGACATGGTTTTTTTGAAAACCTTTTAAAACATGTTTTGAAACCCCGAAGTAACTTTGGCCTCATCCAGACAGGACCAGGAAAGCTAAGGAGAGCCTGGAACCGGAGCACATGTCAAGCCCGGCACAACAACTCTTACATTGAACCCACTCCCAGGATCTCGAACGTCCAAGACCCTGTTATCATCAAAACATCATTTGAAGTCATCTCCGGAAGGCGAAAACAGAGGCGGACGATCATGTTGGCGAAGACCCAACGTAGACGGAGTACTGATGCTGTCAGACCCCGCACAAACCGTTCGTTTCGAACACAGCTCGAAGGAGTCAGAGTTCAGTTTGGATCGGATCTGGACCATATATATCCAGATCCCAATCCAAACCCATGTATGGACTTGGATTTGGATTTGGATCCAGAGATCCAATCCAATATCCATATCCATGGCCCACATCACCTTCTCATAAATGGGGGTGGGGCCCACTTGAAATTCACATGGGATTATGGGCATGAGAGAGAGTGGGGGTGGATAAGATCAAGTGTGTGTTGTAATTAAGCTTGACTTGTGTATCAAGTTTGGGGTTAATCATGTGGGTTAGCCTAGTTAAGTGGGTTTAAGCTTGTAATTAGCCAAAACCTAACCTAGGGCTGCACCAACATGATGTGGTTAAGGTCCATGGGTCATGCAAAGGGAGCTCCTTCACCTAAACCTAACCAAAAACACCTAATCCTAGCCTTCTACCCTAATCTGACCCTAATCTGAGCCTAATCACCTAACCCACTTCCCTAATCCCGGCCTAATCCCAACCTAATCACCTAACCCACTTCCCTAATCCTTCCCTAAACCTAGGTTAATTTCCCTAAACCTAACCTAATCCTAGCCTAATCACCTAACCTACCTCACTAAACCTCACCCTAAAACCAACCCACCTAGCTAAACCCTAAACCTCTAAACCACCCCTAGCACACAACCTACCCAAACCCCTTGTATTTAAAATATCTGGCCCTACCCTTTCCAGCCCACCTTTTCACCACACCACCCTACCTAAACCACCTAACCACTACCCCAAAACCACCCCCAACCGCCTCTTGCAGCCCTATATAAACTCCCCCCTTTGGGGCGGGTTTTTCCTAGCTGGAACCTTGAATCTCCAAGCCTCCACTCTCCAGCGCAACCGACTCCAACCTTACTCCACCTGCCCCACAGCTAGCCACCACCTGCGCCACTACCTCCCAGCCGAGCACCACCACCACCACCACCACTCCAGCCGAGGTCCACATCGCCATCCTCTTCATCCGGCCGAACCTCATCCTGCGCATCCTCTTCACCAGGCTGCTCCCCTTCCATCCGCCACCACCTCCCATCATCCGGTTAGTATCCTCCACCTTACTCCTTCTCCACTCCCAGCCACCTAACCCACTACCATATCACCCTAACATCAGCCATTCCACTTGTCGCCAGCATTCCCACTCGGCCAGGCCATAACCATCCTAACTACCCGCCACTACCTAACCACCCTAGCTACACCCGGCCACCCCATCCAACTCCCTAAGATCTGCCCCTATCATCTCACCACAACCACCACTACCTTACCCCATATCCTAGTTAGTTCCCCTCCTATCCACCATAGCCTAGACACCCTAGCAGCCCGCCACCACCAAGCTCCCCTAGTCGGCCACTCCAACCGACTGTCACCTCTTCATTCGGCCAGCCACCCGCCAACCTTAGGTGCTCCATTAGACCTTCCCTTAGGCTCCCCCTTAGTGCCATACTCCCTAACACTACACCCTCCCTAGTGACCTTACTTAGGCCCTTTAGCTCGACACGCCAAGACAGCCCCCTTCATAGCAGCCAGCCACCTTCAAGGCGCCCTTCCCGCGCGCCCAAGGCACCCGGCCAGCAGCCCCTTGACCGTTCAACTCCGCGGAGCTCCCGCTTGCAGCCCAAGGCGAATGCCAAGCCCATGCTCAAGCAAGACATCTTCGGACCAGCTATTAGTAAGTGCCTAACTCGGTCCTTAGTTGTATACTTGCTTAAGATTCAATTCGATACGGGGTTGTAATAACGGAGCATAGTCTCCCCCCGCTTGTAATAACGTGGCTTGGCACACCCACACACGTGCACTCTCTTAGTTGTGCATGATTTTGAACACACACGGGCCTAATCAGCCCCTAATACATAAATATATATATATACTTTAATTTTCGTAGGGTTTTGCTTAAGTTGGGTGTGTAGTCTTTCAATTCAAGCACTCACACACATTGAGCCTTCGCTCTTATTTGCAAGACCCAAGTAAGGGCCGTGTTATACTATTTGGGCTTTCATTTCATGTCGTGTGTGTAAGTCTTTCAATTCAAGCACTCACACACATTGAGCCTTTGCTCTTATTTGAAAGACCCAAGTAAGGGCCGAGTTATACTATTTGGGCTTTCATTTCATGTCGTGTGTATAAGTCTTTCAATTCAAGCATTCACACACATTGAGCCTTCGCTCTTATTTGAAAGACCCAAGTAAGGGCCGAGCTATACTATTTGGGTTTAATTTCATGTTGTGTGCATTGTACTTCAATTCAAGCACTCACACACATTGAGCTTTCGCTCTTACTCCCAAGACCTTAGTTAAGGCCATACTGCAATTTATATTCGGGTTTTATTTCATGTCGTGTGTGTAAGTCTTTCAATTCAATCACGCACCCACATTGAGCCTTCGCTCTTATTTGCAAGACCCAAGTAAGGGCACGTATATACCCTATATACATATCTCCCTTCGGCATTTACATTACAAGTCATTTCCCTTCGGTATTGTCTTTATATTCGGGTTTTCCCTTTGGAGTAGCGTGAGTTTGCATTGCATCTACGCCATACCACGAGGTAGGACGCTGTAGACGCGCGAAAAAAATCCCCACCTCTCACCTTTTCAGGTTCTCGGAGCGGATCCTCTCGTGCGTCTAAGGCCTTTATTTATGCAAATAGGGCGTGCCAGCTAGCTTACCTAAGCTAGCGAAGATATATTTAACACTGACTTCTAATCGTGGGGACTGTGAGCATGTGAGCTCTTGTCGTCGCAGACCTTCTTGCACCGATGCGCAAGGGTCAGTCTGTACGCTTTGCAAAAATCGAGTTTTGGGAGAGAAAGTCTACAAAGTGGTTCGAGGTGTCTAATTCGGGTCTTTTAGATGCGATTGCATGTTTTAGATCACGTGGATTTGCACGTGCCTAAGTCTTTTCTTTTATCCCTTTTCGGGCCACCTAGTTTGTGTGTTATGAACACTCCACTACATGGGCGAATTCGAGCGGGGCTTGCTTTGATGCAATATGCATCCTACCTCGTGGTGTGGCGTAGATGCAATGCAAACTCACGCTACTCCAAAGGGAAAACCCGAATGTAAAGACAATACTGAAGGGAAATAACTGAAGGGAAATGACCGAAGGGAAATAACCGAAGGGAAATGACTTGAAATATAAATGCCGAAGGGAGATATGTATATAGAGTATGTATATGAGCCCTGACTCGGGTCTTGCAAATAAGAGCGAAGGCTCAATGTGGGTGCGTGCTTGAATTGAAAGACTTACACACAGGACATGAAATTAAACCCAAATATAAATCAGTATGGCCTTAACTAAGGTCTTGGGAATAAGAGCGAAAGCTCAATGTGTGTGAGTGCTTGAATTGAAGTACTACGCACACAACATGAAATTAAACCCAAATATAACTGCAATAAGGCCTTTACTAAGGTCTTGGGAGTAAGAGCGAAGGCTCAATGTGTGTGAGAGTGCTTGAATTGAAAGACTTACACACACGACATGAAATTAAACCCAAATAGTATAGGTCGGCCCTTACTTGGGTCTTTCAAATAAGAGCGAAAGCTCAATGTGTGTGAGTGCTTGAATTGAAAGACAACGCACCCAACTTAAGCAAAACCCTTCAAAAATGAAAGTATATGTATGTACTTATGTATTAGGGGCTGATTAGGCCCGTGTGTGTTCAAAATCGTGCACAACTAGGAGAGTGCACGTGTGTGGGTGTGCCAAGCCACGTTATTACAAGCGGGGGGAGACTATGCTCCGTTATTACAACCCCGTATCAAATTTAATCTCAAGCAAGTATACAACTAAAGACCGAGTTAGGCACTTACTAGTAGCTGGTCCGTAGAGGCCTTGCTTGAGCGGGGGCTTGGCCTTCGCCTTGGGCTGCAAAAGGGAGCTCCGCGAGGTTGAGCGACAAGGGGTGCTGGCCGGCTGCAAATGGGGCACGAGAGAGGCGCCTTGAAGGTGGCCGGATGCTAGGGATGGTGTCACCTTGACGTGTGATATTAAAGGGGCTGGGCAAGGTGAGTATATAGGGTCACTAGGAGAGGATATAGTGTTAGGGAGTATGGCCCTAAGGGGAGCCTAAGGGAAGATCGAATGGGACACCTAGGGGAAAAGAGGT
Source organism: Brasenia schreberi (assembly GCA_036023115.1). Classification (NCBI taxonomy): domain Eukaryota; kingdom Viridiplantae; phylum Streptophyta; class Magnoliopsida; order Nymphaeales; family Cabombaceae; genus Brasenia; species Brasenia schreberi. Next base: position 19,762,876 of record JAYKKT010000090.1, read on the forward strand.
GGCTGGCCGAATGGAAGGGATAGTCGGTTGGAGTGGCCGACTAGGGTAATTTGGTGGTGGCGGGCTGCTAGGATGGCTAGGGGTGGAGTATGGGAAGGAAGCTGGCTAGGTGATGGGGCTAGGTGGTAGTGGGTGTAGTGGGTGTAAGAGAGTGCTATGGGCAGGTCTTAGGAAATCGGATAGGGTGGCCGGGTGTAGCTAGGGTGACTAAGGCTTGGCCGAGTGGGAGTGGTGGCGGCTAGTGGCTGATATTAGGGTAAAGTGGTGGTATGGTGGGTGGCTGGGAATGGTGCAGGGGGCTGGGAGTGGATTGGTTGGTTGAGAATGGAGAGGGAGTGAAGAGGGAGTAAGGTGGAAGGTAGGGCACTTACCGAGTGAAGAGGAGGTGGCGCTCGGCTGGAAGGGAGTTGGGCAAGTGGTGATGTTCGGCTGGGAGGTGGTGGTGTAGGTGGCGGTGCAGGTGGTGGTGTAGGCGGGGCAGGTGGAGTCGGTGGAGCAGGTGGGGAAGTGGAGGATTCGGCTGGACTTGGGGAAGGAGAGGACCCGGCTGGGATCTAGGTGGGCTTCTAGATAGGAAAACCCGCCTCCAAGGGGGGGGTTTATATAGGGATGGGTAGGTCGGTTAGGGCTGGGTTTGGGGTAGTGGTTAGGTGGTTTAGGTAGGGTGGTATGAAGATAAGGTGGGCTGGAAAGGGTAGGGCCAGATATTTTAAATACTAGTAGTTTGGGTAGATTGTGGGCTAGGGGTGGTTTAGGGGTTTAGGGTTTGGTTAGGTGGTTGGGTTCTAGGGTGAGGTTTAGTGAACTAGGTTAGGTGATTAGGCTAGGATTAGGCTAGGTTTAGGGAAATTAACCTAGGTTTAGGGAAGGATTAGGGAAGTGGGTTAGGTGATTAGGTTGGGATTAGGCCGGGATTAGGGAAGTGGGTTAGGTGATTAGGCTCAGATTAGGGGTGGATTAGGGTGGAAGGCTAGGATTAGGTATTTTGGGTTAGGTTTAGGTGAAGGAGCTCCCTTTGCATGGCCCATAGACCTTAACCACTTCATGTTGGTGCAGCCCTAGGTTAGGTTTTGGCTAATTACAAGCTTAAACCCACTTAATTAGGCTAACCCACATGATTAACCCCAAACTTGACACACAAGTCAAGCTTAATTACAACCACACTTGATCTTATCTATCCCTACTCTCTCTCATGCCCATAATCCCACGTGAATTTCAAGTGGGCCCCACCTCCATTTATGAGAAGGTGATGTGGGCCATGGATATGGATATTGGATTGGATTTTTGAATCCAAATCCAAATCCAAGTCCATACATGGGTTTGGATTGGGATCTGGATATATATGGTCCAAATCCAATCCAAACTGAACTCTAACTCCTTCGAGCTGTATTCGAAATGAACGGTTTGTGCGGGGCCTGACAGCATCAGTGCTCCGTCTGCGTTGGGTCTTCGCCAACATGATCATCCGCCTCTGTTTTCGCTTTCCGGAGATGACTTCAAAGGATGTTTTGATGATAACAGGGTCTTGGAGGTTCGAGATCCTGGGGGTGTGAATTTGATACAAGAGTCGCTGTGCCGGGCTTGACATGTGCTCCGGTTCCGGGCTCTTCTTAGCTTTCCTGGTCCTGTCTTGATTAGGCCAAGCTGCTTCGGGGTTCTAAAACATGTTTTAAAAGGTTTTCAAAACCCATATCACATATTTTTGAAATATAAAGTTTAAAACCTATATATACAGGGTTGTGTGGAAGGCTCCTGGGTTTCCAGATTCAAAATGGCCCTTTGGGGCTGCTTTTACAAAACCAGATGGATTTTGAGAAATTTGTGGGATTTCGGGGTGTTTACAAATGCCCCTCTTTGGCCTTGTCCAAATCGATTTGGATAAGGGCAAAGATGACAAACACCCCTTTCAATGTCTCCCTAGATCTATCCACGAAGAATATGGGATCGCCCCAATCTTTTAGCAAAATCTCAATTTATAAACTCTGGTAGGAGGAGATATCACGCCAAAGGGTTCTACATGGAATCTGGTCCTAAATGGGATCATGTTCATGCAAGTACCATGCGTGGAATGCAAATGACATGGGTGTGGTGCCAAAAGTGGCGACCTCCCAGGGACCAGATGTGGTCGAACTCTAGAGACTTACAAGGCCTACTGCTCCAAGTGAGCAAAATCCTATACTGTTCGATGTTCGACTTTTCAAAACTTATTTACAAAAACTATTTACAAAAGGGACAACTGTCTTGAGTCTCGATCCTAAGGATCTCGAGCTCTTCGTGTTTGCCCTTGTTTGAGTCTTAACACTCGCTTATCTAGCGGAGGTTTTATAAGAAAACAAGGCATATTTCAAATTCCTACGCCTTACTCAAAACGTCGAATTCTCAAACAAGATGAAATTCAAGTAAGTAAATCCTATTTTTACTTTAGGATTCCTCGAAATGAACCATGCTTTAGCTTGGGATAAGCCAGGGTTGGGAAAGAGATACCACGGTCCCTTCTGAAGCGTCCCGTGGTTTAAGGCATAGAATGCGGAAAAACTGCTCTTTTTGAGCTTTTTGGCCTCTTTTTCCTTTTTTTCATGGAGGGTCTCCCTTTGGGAGTATTTTTTCTTTAATCCCTCTTTTTCATAACAGAATCGATTTTTCTTTTTGAAGTCTGGTTTCTTTCTTTTGGAAAGATACTTTGAATGGGAACTTCCCTTTTGTTTGGGCCTTTGTTTTCTTTTTGGAAATAGAAGAGAAGAGGGGAGGACTTATCCCAAGCCTACACTCGATCCACTCCAAATCAGCCTATTTAGAAATAGCACGTACCACTTGCAAGTATCTTGCTATGTTGAACTAGGCCTTTCTTTGTAAGAAGAAGGATTTTGAAATGTAACCACGATTTTGAAAACTCCACTCTTTCACAAGTGCGAATTCTCTCACTTAGGTTCACACGAGTTTGCTTTTGCACCTTATTCACATGTCTCAGGGCAGCTATCCCTAAAAATTTTCGAAAAATGGAATTTAATCCAGATCCTACACATGATACTTTTTTTAAGTATTGAATATTGATAGGATCTGCTAAATTCCTACCTTCTACATCGATCAACCAATACGAATTGTTCGTAGTGGTTGCTCGTACAACATAGGGTCCATCCCAGTTGGGGCGCCACTTGCCTAGGGGGTGTGGGCCACGATGATGGATGGTTTTTAAGACCAGATCTCCCACTTTAAAGTGGCGAGGTCTCATGTGTTTGCTATAATGTCGGGCTATCCTTTGCCGATATACACGAGCATGATCCATGGCAAGGAGTCGCCTCTCATCTAGCAAATCTAGTTCGGCCATTCTAGCATGCTGAAGCGTCTCTAGGGGGAGGTCGAGTGCTATGGATGTATGGAATGAATGCAGTTGAGTATGAATGGGAAGAATGGCGTTTGTGCCATAGACCAATTCGAATGGTGTGGCATTCGTGGGAGTCCGGATGGAAGTCCTATAAGCCCATAAGGCTTCATCCAACTTCTCGTGCCACGTCCTACCGTTCTCTAAGGTTTTCTCAATAATACTAATGAGAGTCTTGTTTGTGGCTTCAGCTTGGCCGTTGCCTTGAGGGTAGTAGGGCGAGGAGAAGTGGTGAGTTATACCATACGTGTTGCACAACTTAACCATCCGCTCGTTCTTGAATGGGGTGCCATTATCAGACATAAGGTCTCGTGGAACCCCAAATCGAGCCAAGATATTCCTCCGGATGAAAGCCACCACATGTTGCCCCATTACATTGGTTAGGGAAATGGCTTCCACCCACTTGGAGAAATACTCCGTGGCTGCTAAAATAAATCGATGCCCATTCGAGGCCTTTGGAAATATTGGGCCTACGATGTCAAACGCCCACATGGTAAATGGCCAGGGGCTGACCATGGACTGCAATGCAGATGATGGGATATGAATGGTGTGCCCATGCACTTGACATGGATGACACTTCCTAACATGATCGTGACAATCCTTTTTCAGGGTGGACCAAAAATAGCCCCCTCTAAGTATTTTCGTTGCCATCATGTTGGCATTAACATGACCTCCACATTCTCCATCGTGGAACTCATGCATCACTATCCTAGCCTCCTCTAGGTCGATACACCTAAGCAGAATGCCAGTAAAACTCTTTTTGTATAAAACCCCACCCAGAATGGTGTATCGGGTCGAAATCTTACGAATGAATGCCTTATCTTTGGATGTGGCATCCTCGGTGAATCCCCGATTTTCTAAAAATCGTTTTATGTCATAAAACCAGGGTTTTTCAATAGACTCTGGGTTGTTTTGGCAAATTTCCAAGTCGTGTGTGGGATGGGTGGGGCGCATGCCATATTTCCAAAGATCTGGTCCCTGAAATGGGATCGACCTTCAGGGCTGAACCCAAGGAGGAGAGGGCATCGGCAATGCCGTTGTCCTCTCTTCCTATGTGTGTGAGTTTACACGACTGGAAGGATTGGACCAATCGAGTGGCCAACTCATGATATGGAAGTAGTTTCTCATTACGTACTTGCCAAATTTTCAAAACCTGGTTTATGACAAGGAGCGAATCTCCAAAGACCTCGATGCATGATGCCCCTAGAGTTTTCAAAATCCTTAAGCCTTGTATGAGTGCTTCATACTCAGCTACGTTGTTGGAACATTCGAAATCTAAGCGGACTGCTATGGGAATCTCGCCCTTTTCAGTGGAGATTAGGATGACCCCAGCACCAGCCCCTCGTTGGTTTCGTGCCCCATCGAAGTGCATCTTCCACACTTGGTTTTCGAAAGAGTTTGCCAAAATGTGGTTTTGAAAATGGTTTTGTAATACGCCTTCATCAGGCATTTCGACAAGAGTGGGATATGCGTCCTCTAAGGGGAATTCAGCCACGTAATCTGCTGAGATTTGGTGATGGTATTTCAGATCATACTCCATTAGATGGAGTTTCCATTTGCCCAATCTACCCGTGAGAATGGGTTTTTCAAACAAGTGCTTGATTGGATCAAGCTTGGACACTATCCAGATCTCATGATCTAGGAAATAGTGTCTGAATTTCTGGCAGGCCCAGACTAGGGCCAAGCACGTCTTCTCCATGGCTTGATAATTTCGTTCATAAGCCAAGAGAGTTTTCGAAATATAGTATATGGCATACTCCTTATGGGTGTCATCCTCGTATTGAGCCAACAGGGCTCCTAAAGCATTTGCATGCACGGAGATGTATAATAAAAGCGGTTTTCCTTGCTTTGGAGGATTCAAAACGGGGGGATTAACCAAGTATGCCTTCAGTCTCTCGAAGGACTTTTGGCATTCGTCATCCCATAAGAATTTCGTGCCCTTCCTCAACAGTTTGTTGAAGGGTTCACATCTAGTTGCCAGATTCGATATGAATCGGCAAACGGATTGTAATCGACCCTGGAGGCTACGGATTTGGGTGAGATTGGAGGGTGGAGCCATGTCTATGATGGCTCGACACTTAGAGGGGTCGACTTCTATTCCCCTTTGGCTCATCATAAAGCCTAGAAGCTTCCCTGATTGTACCTCGAACACACATTTTTGAGGGTTTAGCTTTACTTTGTAAAGTCTAAGCCTTTCGAAAATCTTTTGTAAACATTCGATATGAGTGCAACGGGTTTTGGATTTCGCCAAGAGATCATCTACATACACTTCTACAAGCTCATGAATTTGATCATGTAAGATCGTGGTCATGGCTCGTTGGTATGTTGCGCCGACGTTTTTCAAACCAAAGGGTATGACTGTATAGCAGTACGTGCCCCATGGGGTTGTGAAGGCGGTCTTACCCTGATCTCGTGGACTTAGTTTGATTTGATTATAGCCTGAATAACCATCCATGAATGAAAACATTTCATGATTTGCAGTACTATCGACTCTATGTTTGGTAAAGGATAATTATCCTTTGGAGTGGCTTTATTCAGGTTTCTGAAATCGATGCATATTCGAATTTTTCCATTGGTTTTTCGAACTACAACGATATTTGATAACCAATCAGAATACGCAATGGGTTTTATAAATCCGGCTTTTAGCAGATCTTCTAAACCCTCTTTGACTTGCGTGTGTACATTCGGGTGTATTTTCCTAAGCTTCTGCTTTATGGGTTTTACACCTGTATCTAAGGGAAGACGATGTTCGACAATGCTGGGATCTATGCCCGGCATGTCTTCATACGTCCATGCAAACACATCTAAATAGGTTCGTAGATATGCAATGAATGCTAACCTTTCGGTTTCATGCAAGCATGCGCCTATTTTGATGGTTTTAGGATTTGAATCATCCCCTAGGTTCACCTCTATGAAATCTCCTCCTACTGATTGGGAAGGTTTTTCAAAATTGGGAATTCTATGAAATTCTGGGAGCTCAGAAGTGGGATTTTCCTCAAGGGGATCCACTTCTGGGCTTTGATCATTCTCGTGGGCTATAGACCTGAGGGAATTTGATGCGTGGTTTTCAAAATGACCTGGTTTTGTACTTGGATTTTCAAGTGATTTCGAAATTTTTGGTCTGGCTATGCAGACAACGTTTCTTTCGAAATCCTTTTCTTTTGCTAAAGTCTTACCAGGAGCAGCTATGTACAAAATCTTTTTGGTATTTTCCAAAATTTCGATTTTTTTGGGTTTTTGCAAAACAAGAACTTTGGGAACTATACAAAGCACTCTTTTTTTGAGTTTTTGTTTTTCTTGTTTTTCGATTTTTTTTTATTTTAAGTTTTTCAAATGTTTTTGTATTTTTAGAAAAAGGGATCTTCCGTCATACCTACAAAGGGAAAACACTACGGGTTAGACTCGGAATAGTAGATCTAAATCGTAGGCCTCTTCTAAGGCAGGCTCCGGGGCACCCTTGACCCAGGTGGTCACAGGGGGTGGCTCCGGTGGTATTCGGGGAGTATAGCCGATCCCATATCGGTTTGGGTTGGCCCTAGGAAGGATGGGCTCTAGGAGACCCTGGTTCCGTGCCCCTAGACTTTTGTAGGGCGTGTAGCCCATGTTCAACAACATGTTCCACGACTTTTTATTTTTTGAAAAGGTTGAGTATAAATCGTGGTCCTGGAACATGCTATCGTCCATATTGTGCTCATATGGCCTCTTGTCTAGGGGCTTTGGAAATAGGGAACGCTTGGGTTTTCCTAGAAGGATTAAAGTCGGGAGGGGGCCTGCTTTGGGCGGCCCCTTCACACATACAACCTTCCTAGGGTTGTTTAACACGAGCCGAGGTGGCTCAACCATAATTTGCCCCAGGTTAGCCTCATGGGCCTGGGAGCTTGATAAACAAGGGGAGTTTATGATCCCCTGAAGCTGTGGGTGACTCTCACCTAGGATCACTACGACCTGGTCCCTAAAAGGGATCTTGACACACCTGTGGAAGGTGGATGGCACAGCGCACAAACTGTGTATCCAGGGCCTTCCTAGCAACAGGTTATAATGGGGGTGGATGTCCAAGAGATGGAACACCCCCGTGTGTTCGATCCCTCCCGTTTCCATTGGGAGTTCGATGGATCCTAAAGGTCTAGACGCATTTCTATCGTATCCAGTGATAACGATGTGGCTTCGGTTCACTGAAGTCAAGGTGACTCCGATTTTGTACGCCACATGAAGTGGAAGGATGTTGAGCCCTCCTCCACCATCGACTAGGCACCTGTCCAGAGAGTGGTCGTTTAGAACCACCTCGATATGCAGGGCCTGGTTATGGGTTTCGTAGGGTCTATATACATCATCTTCCGAAAAAGTGATGGGCGATTTTGCTCCTAATAAAGCCACTTATGCAGACAAGGATTCCAGACTTATGTTCGAATCAACCTTGGCCCTTTATAGAATTTTCTCTAATACAAGTCTATGCCTAGGCGAAGTTTTTATAAGCTCTAAGATAGACATGTGAATTGAAATCTTTGAAAGGTGGTTTTCGAAGTCATAAGGATTTAGGATGACTTTGTCCTTATCTGCTTTTGGCAGAACACTAGGGATACATGCTTTTGAGGGGCCAGGCACACTGATCACCTTTTGAGCACTTGAAGGTGCAGGGGTTGATAGATCCTCCCGGATCTAGTGACTTCCCCCACGACCAGCTTGGGGTTCGCGCTAAACTTGGCTCTAAGGATGAGCTGAGGAGAACCTTGGATTTTTAAAACTGGTTTTACCGGGGTTTCCACTTTTGGTGGTCCCCGAATGACGACTTGGGCGGGCTTCTTGTATAGTACAAGAATGGGCGCACAAGTAGGTCGACCAGGTTCTAGTTTTTGAGCTAGTTCCTTGGAAATGGTGAGGGTACATACCTCCTTTCCTTTCTCACTGCCACTGGCGTATTTGGGAAAGGGTTCCTTGAAGATAGCTTTAGGTGGCTCAGGTTCTGCAGTGACCTGGAGCCGGCCTTCTGCTATCAAGTTCTCAATTTTATTTAAGAGGGAGAAACAGCGTTTGGTATCATGGCCTTTGAGCCGATGATACTTACAAAATCGGTTTAAATATCCCCCTTTGGAAGTGACTCTTTCGGGGATTTCAGGGAGTTCTATCATGCCCTGGGCAAGTAGGAGGTCTAGGACCTCCGACACAGGCTGCCCCAGCGGAGTGTACTCCCGTTTTCAACCGGTTTTTGAAAATTTCGCTCCCTCTTATTTTCTAACTTTTGAAAATTTTTGGAAGTGCCGGCCACGCCTGGATCCACCCGGACATTGGCGATTTTGTGGGGCTTTGCCCCTTTGTCCGTCGTGGCAACCCATATGCGATGGGCTTTTCCAAGCGGGTTTTTGGAACGACACTTCCTTTCCACAAGTGATTGTATGTCCCTTTTCGCAAGTTGGTTTCGAAAAGGGAGGCCTTTTTGATCAACTTATGGAAAGTTGAAATCTCATGGAGCGAGAGAAGGGTTTTTAACTCGCTTTTAAAATTATCCAGGATGAGCATTACTGCGCATCCTTCGGATATGGGCTCTCGCACTTGGCCCAAAAGCGACCTCCATCTTATAATGAAGGCATGTACGTCTTCGTTCATGCCTTGCTTTGTATCCCTTAAGGTATTTAGAGTCGGCGTGACTTCTACGTTGTGTGCAAATCTTTGCATGAAGCAGTTCGCTAACTCTTCAAAAGTAGCGAACTGGCTTAAGTCGTAGGAAGCCAGCCATTTGGCAGCTGTGCCTTTAAGGGATAAAGGGAACCAATACACCCATTTCATCGAGTCCTTTTTCTTCTTATGGGCTCGACGTGAGCAAAGCTGCAAGTGAGACCTAGGGTCTCCCATGCCATCATACCGATGGAATTTCGGTATTTCATCGTCACTGTCTGTTTCGTAATCCATAGGAAGGAAATCAGACAAAGCGTAGTTTCTTTTCTCTTTATTCTGCCCTTTCAGCAACTACTGTAGGGCTTTATGGTCCTTTTGTGTGAAGGACTCGTGGTATTGGTTGCCTTCCATTACGGAGGCCTCTTTGTGCTTGCGAGGTTTTTCAGATTTCTTTTTAGGCCTTTGTTCACCATTTGATGAACATGAATCGCCTACTTCAGCCTCTTGGCTGAGAGCATCGATTTTGGCCTCAAACTCCCTTCTTAAGTCCTCGATTTCATCTAGTTTTATTTTGTTTTTGAAAATCCTCCTAGAGTGAGAACTTGATGCGCATGAGCCTTGGCTCGACACTTCACTTGGATTGGATTTTGACATGCTTTTCAAGCTTTTTCAAAATGTCCTAAGTACAAGCAAAGAAAACAAGTTAAAATGATACCTTTTACAAAATTTTCGCAAGACTTCTACTTAAAAACTCGATTTTTGAAAGGCTCACGTCCTATCGGGCGTGCCAATCTTTGTAGACGCGCGAAAAAAATCCCCGCCTCTCACCTTTTCAGGTTCTCGGAGCGGATCCTCTCGTGCGTCTAAGGCCTTTATTTATGCAAATAGGGCATGCCAGCTAGCTTACCTAAGCTAGCGAAGATATATTTAACACTGACTTCTAATCGTGGCGACTGTGAGCAAGTGAGCTCTTGTCGTCGCAGACCTTCTTGCACCGATGCGCAAGGGTCAGTCTGTACGCTTTGCAAAAATCGAGTTTTGGGAGAGAAAGTCTACGAAGCGGTTCGAGGTGTCTAATTCGGGTCTTTTAGATGCGATTGCATGTTTTAGATCATGTGGATTTGCACGTGCCTAAGTCTTTTCTTTTATCCCTTTTCGGGCCACCTAGTTTGTGTGTTATGAACACTCCACTACATGGGCGAATTCGAGCGGGGCTTGCTTTGATGCAATATGCGTCCTACCTCGTGGCGTGGCGTAGATGCAATGCAAACTCACACTACTCCAAAGGGAAAACCCGAATGTAAAGACAATACTGAAGGGAAATAACCGAAGGGAAATAACCGAAGGGAAATGACCGAAGGGAAATAACCGAAGGGAAATGACTTGAAATATAAATGCCGAAGGGAGATATGTATATAGAGTATGTATATGAGCCCTGACTCGGGTCTTGCAAATAAGAGCGAAGGCTCAATGTGGGTGCGTGCTTGAATTGAAAGACTTACACACACGACATGAAATTAAACCCAAATATAAATTGCAGTATGGCCTTAACTAAGGTCTTGGGAATAAGAGCGAAAGCTCAATGTGTGTGAGTGCTTGAATTGAAGTACTACGCACACAACATGAAATTAAACCCAAATATAACTGCAATAAGGCCTTTACTAAGGTCTTGGGAGTAAGAGCGAAGGTTCAATGTGTGTGAGAGTGCTTGAATTGAAAGACTTACACACACGACATGAAATTAAACCCAAATAGTATAGGTCGGCCCTTACTTGGGTCTTTCAAATAAGAGCGAAAGCTCAATGTGTGTGAGTGCTTGAATTGAAAGACAACGCACCCAACTTAAGCAAAACCCTTCAAAAATGAAAGTATATGTATATACTTATGTATTAGGGGCTGATTAGGCCCGTGTGTGTTCAAAATCGTGCACAACTAAGAGAGTGCACGTGTATGGGTGTGCCAAGCCACGTTATTACAAGCGGGGGGAGACTATGCTCCGTTATTACAACCCCGCGAAGGTTCAAGCAAGTATACAACTAAAGACCGAGTTAGGCACTTACTAGTAGCTGGTCCGTAGAGGCCTTGCTTGAGCGGGGGCTTGGCCTTCGCCTTGGGCTGCAAAAGGGAGCTCCGCGAGGTTGAGCGACAAGGGGTGCTGGCCGGCTGCAAATGGGACACGGGAGAGGTGCCTTGAAGGTGGCCGGATGCTAGGGATGGTGTCGCCTTGACGTGTGATATTAAAGGGGCTGGGCAAGGTGAGTATATAGGGTCACTAGGAGAGGATATAGTGTTAGGGAGTATGGCCCTAAGGGGAGCCTAAGGGAAGATCGAATGGGACACCTAGGGGAAAAGAGGTGGCTGGCCGAATGGAAGGGATAGTCGGTTGGAGTGGCCGACTAGGGTAATTTGGTGGTGGCGGGCTGCTAGGATGGCTAGGGGTGGAGTATGGGAAGGAAGCTAGCTAGGTGATGGGGCTAGGTGGTAGTGGGTGTAGTGGGTGTAAGGGAGTGCTATGGGCAGGTCTTAGGAAATCGGATAGGGTGGCTGGGTGTAGCTAGGGTGACTAAGGCTTGGCCAAGTGGGAGTGGTGGCGGCTAGTGGCTGATATTAGGGTAAAGTGGTGGTATGGTGGGTGGCTGGGAATGGTGCAGGGGGCTGGGAGTGGATTGGTTGGTTGAGAATGGAGAGGGAGTGAAGAGGGAGTAAGGTGGAAGGTAGGGCACTTACCGAGTGAAGAGGAGGTGGCGCTCGGCTGGAAGGGAGTTGGGCAAGTGGTGATGTTCGGCTGGGAGGTGGTGGTGTAGGTGGCGGTGCAGGTGGTGGTGCAGGCGGGGCAGGTGGAGCCGGTGGAGCAGGTGGAGCAGGTGGGGAAGTGGAGGATTCGGCTGGACTTGGGGAAGGAGAGGACCCGGCTGGGATCTAGGTGGGCTTCTAGATAGGAAAACCCGCCTCCAAGGGGGGGGTTTATATAGGGATGGGTAGGTCGGTTAGGGCTGGGTTTGGGGTAGTGGTTAGGTGGTTTAGGTAGGGTGGTGTGAAGATAAGGTGGGCTGGAAAGGGTAGGGCCAGATATTTTAAATACTAGTGGTTTGGGTAGATTGTGGGCTAGGGGTGGTTTAGGGGTTTAGGGTTTGGTTAGGTGGTTGGGTTCTAGGGTGAGGTTTAGTGAACTAGGTTAGGTGATTAGGCTAGGATTAGGCTAGGTTTAGGGAAATTAACCTAGGTTTAGGGAAGGATTAGGAAAGTGGGTTAGGTGATTAGGTTGGGATTAGGCCGGGATTAGGGAAGTGGGTTAGGTGATTAGGCTCAGATTAGGGTGGAAGGCTAGGATTAGGTATTTTGGGTTAGGTTTAGGTGAAGGAGCTCCCTTTGCATGGCCCATAGACCTTAACCACTTCATGTTGGTGCAGCCCTAGGTTAGGTTTTGGCTAATTACAAGCTTAAACCCACTTAACTAGGCTAACCCACATGATTAACCCCAAACTTGACACACAAGTCAAGCTTAATTACAACCACACTTGATCTTATCCATCCCCACTCTCTCTCATGCCCATAATCCCACATGAATTTCAAGTGGGCCCCACCTCCATTTAAGAGAAGGTGATGTGGGCCATAGATATGGATATTGGATTGGATTTTTGAATCCAAATCCAAATCCAAGTCCATACATGGGTTTGGATTGGGATTTGGATATATATGGTCCAGATCCAATCCAAACTGAACTCTAACTCCTTCGAGCTGTATTCGAAACGAACGGTTTGTGCGGGGCCTGATAGCATCAGTGCTCCGTCTACGTTGGGTCTTCGCCAACATGATCGTCCGCCTCTATTTTCGCTTTCCGGAGATGACTTCAAAGGATGTTTTGATGATAACAGGGTCTTGAACATTCGAGATCTTGGGGGTGTGAATTTGATACAAGAGTTGCTTTGCCGGGCTTGACATGTGCTCCGGTTCCGGGCTCTTCTTAGCTTTCCTGGTCCTGTCTTGATTAGGCCAAGCTGCTTCGGGGTTCCAAAACATGTTTTAAAAGGTTTTCAAAACCCATGTCACATATTTTTGAAATATAAAGTTTAAAACCTATATATACAGGGTTGTCTGGAAGGCTCCTGGGTTTCCAGATTCAAAATGGCCCTTTGGGGCTGCTTTTACAAAACCAAATGGATTTTGAGAAATTCGTGGGATTTCGGGGTGTTTACAGACGCATATTGCATCGAAGCAAGCCCCGTATTCCCGCTCAAATTCGCCCATGTAGTGGAGTGTTCATAACACACAAACTAGGTGGCCCCTAAAGGGATAAAAGGAAAGACTTAGGCACGTGCAAATCCACATGATCTAAAAACTGTAATCGTTTCTAAAAGATCTGAATTAAACACCTCGAACCGCTTCGTAGGCTTTCTATCCCAAAAACTCGATTTTTCAAAGCGTATAGACTGACCCTTGTGCATCGGTGCAAGAAGATCTGCGATGACAAGAGCTCACTTGCTCACAGTCGCCACGATTAGAAGTCAGTTTAAAATATATCTTCGCTAGCTTAGGTAAGCTAGCTGGCACGCCCTGTTTATATAAATAGGCCTTAGACACATGAGAGGATCCGCTCCAAGCCCTGAAAAGGCGAGAGTGCGGGGATTTTCGCTGCGTCTACAGAGATTGGCATGCCCGGTGGGACGTGAGCCTTTCAAAAATCGAGTTTTAAGTTAGAAGTTTGCGAAAATTTTGTTAAAAAGGTGTCATTTTAACTTGTTTTCTTTGCTTGTACTTACGAAATTTTGAAAAAGCTTGAAAAGCATGTCAAAATCCAATCCAAGTGAAGTGTCGAGCCAAGGCTCATGCGCATCAAGTTCTCACTCTAGGAGGATTTTCAAAAACAAAATAAAACTAGATGAGATCGAGGACCTGAGAAGGGAGTTTGAGGCCAAAATCGATGCTCTCAGCCAAGAGGCTGAAATAGGTGATTCGTGTTCATCAAACAGTGAACAATGGCCTAACAAAAAATCTGAAAAACCTCGCAAGCACAAAGAGGCCTTCGTAATGGAAGGCAACCAATACCACGAGTCCTTCACACAAAAGGACCGTAAAGCCCTACAACAGCTGCTGAAAGGGTAAAACAAAGAGAAAAGAAGCTACGCCCTATCTGATTTCCTTCCTATGGATTATGAAACATACAGTGACGATGAAATACCGAACTTCCATCGGTATGATGGCATGGGAGACCCTAGGTCTCACATGCAGCTTTTCTCACGTCGAGCCATAAGAAGAAAAAGGACTCGATGAAATGGGTATATTGGTTCCCTCTATCCCTTAAAGGCACAGCTACCAAATGGCTGGCTTCCTATGACTTAAGCCAGTTCGCTACTTTTCAAGAGTTAGCGAACTGCTTCATGAAAAGATTTGCACACAACGTAGAAGTCACGCCAACCCTCAATACCTTAAGGGATACAAAGCAAGGCATGAACGAAGACGTACATGCCTTCATTATAAGATGGAGGTCACTTTTGGGCCAAGTACGAGAGCCCATATCCGAAGGATGCACAGTAATGCTCATCCTAGATAACTTTAAAAGCGAGTTAAAAACCCTTCTCTCGCTCCATGAGATCTCAACTTTCCATAAGTTGATCAGAAAGGCCTCCCTTTTCGAAACCAACTTACGAAAAGGGACATACGATCACTTATGGAAAGGAAGTGCCGTTTCCAAAACCCGCTTGGAAAAGCCCATCACATACGGGTTGCCCACGATGGACAAAGGGGTAAAGTCCCATAAAATCGCCAATGTTCGGGTGGATCCAGGCGTGGTAGGCACTTCCAAAAATTTTGAAAAATTAGAAAATAAAAGGGAGTGAAACTTTCAAAAATCGGTTGAAAAATGGGAGTATACTCCGCTGGGGCAACCTGTGTCAGAGGTCCTAGACCTCCTACTTGCCCAGGGCATGATAGAACTCCCTGAAATCCCTGAAGGAGTCACTTCCAAAGGAGGGTATTTAAACCGATTTTTTAAGTATCATCGGCTCAAAGGCCATGATACCAAACGCTGCTTCTCCCTTTTAAATAAAATTGAGAACTTGATAGCAGAAGGCTGGCTCCAGGTCACTACGGAACTTGAGCCACCTCAAGCTATCTTCAAAGAACCCTTTCCCAAACACGCCAGTGGCAGTGGGAAAGGAAAGGAAGTATTTACCCTCACCATTTCTAAGGAACTAGCACAAAAACCAGAGCCTAGTCGACCCACTTGTGCACCCACTCTTGTATTATACAAGAAGCTTGCCCAAGTCATCATTCGGGGACCACCAAAAGTTGAATCTCCGACAAAACCAGTTTTAAAAATCCAAGGTTCTCCTCAGCTCATCCTTAGAGCCAAATTTAGCGCGAACCCTAGGCTGGTCATGGGGGAAGTGACTAGATCTGAGAGGATCTATCAACCCCCGCACCTTCAAGGTGCTCAAAAGGCGGTCAATGTGCCTGGCCCCTCAAAAGCATGTATCCCTAGTGTTCTGCCAAAAGCAGATAAGGACAAAGTCATCCTAAATCCTTATGACTTCAAAAACCACCTTTCAAAGATTCCTATTCACATGTTTATCTTAGAGCTTATACAAACCTCGCCTAGGCATAGACTTGTATTAGAGAAAATTCTAGAAAGGGCCAAGGTTGATTCGAACATAAGTCTGGAATCCTTGTCTGCCCAAGTGGCTTTATTAGGGGCAAAATTGCCCATCACTTTTTTGGAAGATGATGTAGATAGACCCTACGAATCTCACAACCAGGCCCTACATATCGAGGTGGTTCTAAATAACCACTCTCTGGACAGGTGCCTAGTCGATGGTGGAGGAGGGCTCAACATCCTTCCACTTCATGTGGCGTATAAAATCGGAGTCACCTTGACTTCAGTGAACCCAAGCCCCATCGTTATCACTGGATACGATGGGAATGCGTCTAGACCTTTAGGATCCATCGAACTCCCAATGGAAACGGGAGGGATCGAACACATGGGGGTGTTCCATGTCTTGGAAATCCACGCCCATTATAACCTGTTGTTGGGAAGACCCTAGATACACAGTTTGTGCGCTGTGCCATCCACCTTCCACAGGTGTGTCAAGATCCCTTTTAGGGATCAGGTCGTAGTGATCCTAGGTGAGAGTCACCCACAGCTTCAGGGGATCATAAACTCCCCTTGTTTATCAAGCTCCTAGGTCCATGAGGCTAACCTAGGGCAAATTATGGTTGAGCCACCTCGGCTCGTGTTAAACAACCCTAGGAAGGTTGTATGTGTGAAGGGGCCGCCCAAAGCAGGCCCCCTCCCGATTCTAACCCTGCTAGGAAAACCCAAGCGTTCCCTATTTCCAAAGCCCTTGGATAAGAGGCCATATGAGCACAATATGGACGACAGCATGTTCCAGGACCACGACTTTTACCACGCCTTTTCAAAAAATAGAAAATCGTGGAACATGTTGTTGAACATGGGCTACACGCCCTATAAGAGTCTAGGGGCACAGAACCAGGGTCTCCTAGAGCCCATCCTTCCTAGGGCCAATCCAAGCCGATATGGGATCGGCTATACTCCCCGAATACTGTCGGAGCCACCCCCTGTGACCACCTGGGTCAAGGGTGCCCCAGAACCTGCCTTAGAAGAGACCTACGATTTAGATCTCCTATTCCGAGTCTAACCGGTAGTGTTTTCCCTTTGTAGGTATGACGGAAGATCCCTTTTATAAAAATACAAAAACATTTGAAAAGCTTAAAATAAAAAAAAACAAAAAACAAGAAAAACCAAAAACAATGGAAAAACAAAAACTCGAAAAAAGAGTGCTCTGTATAGTTCCCAAAGTTCTTGTTTTACAAAAACCCAAAAAAATCGAAAATTTAGAAAACACCAAAAAGATTTTGTACATAGCTGTAGACGCACGAAAATCCCCGCTTCTCACCTTTTCAGGGCTTGGAGCGGATCCTCTCGTGTGTCTAAGGCCTATTTATGCAAACAGGGCGTGCCAGCTAGCTTACCTAATCTAGCGAAGATATATTTAAAACTGACTTCTAATTGTGGCGACTGTGAGCAAGTGAGCTCTTGTCGTCGCAGACCTTCTTGCACCGATGCGCAAAGGTCAGTCTGTACACTTTGCAAAAATCGAGTTTTGGGATAGAAAGCCTACGAAGCGGTTCGAGGTGTCTAATTCGGGTCTTTTAGATGCGATTGCATATTTTAGATCACGTGGATTTGCACGTGCCTAAGTCTTTCCTTTTATCCCTTTTCGGGCCACCTAGTTTGTGTGTTATGAACACTCCACTACAAGGGCGAATTCGAGCGGGGCTTGCTTTGATGCAATATGCGTCCTACCTTGTGGTATGGAGTAGATGCAATGCAAACTCACGCTACTCCAAAGGGAAAACCCGAATGTAAAGACAATACTGAAGGGAAATAACCGAAGGGAAATAACTGAAGGGAAATAACCGAAGGGAAATGACTTGTAAAGTAAAATGCCGAAGGGAGATATGTATATAGAATAGGTATATGGGCCCTTACTCGGGTCTTGCAAATAAGAGCGAAGGCTCAATGTGGGTGCGTGCTTGAATTGAAAGACTTACACACACGACATGAAATTAAACCCAAATATAAATTGCAGTATGGCCTTAACTAAGGTCTTGGGAGTAAGAGCTGTAAACACCCCGAAATCCCACGAATTTCTCAAAATCCATCTGGTTTTGTACAAGCAGCCCCAAAGGGCCATTTTGAGTCTGGAAACCCAGGAGCCCTCCAGACAACCCTATACATATGTTTTAAACTCTGTATTTCAAAAATATATAATATAGCTTTTGAAAACCTTTTAAAACACATTTTTGAAACCCCGAAGCGGCTTGGCCCGATCAAGACAGGACCAGGAGAGCTAAGAAGAGCCCGGAACCTGAGCACATGTCGAGCCCAGCACAGCAGCTCTTGTATCACCTCCATACCCCCAGGATCTCGAACATCCAAGACCATGTTCTTATCAAAATGTCATTTGAAGTCATCTCCGGAAGGCAGAAACAGAGGCGGACGACCATGTTGGTGAAGACGCAACGCAAACGGAGTACTGATGCTGTCAGACCCCGCACAAATCGTCCGTTTCGAACCCAGCTCGAAGGAGTCAGAGTTCAGTTTGGATTGGATCTGGACCATGTATATCCAGATCCCAATCCAAACCCATGTGTGGACTTGGATTTGGATTTGGATCCAGAGATCCAATCCAATATCCATATCCATGGCCCACATCACCTTCTCATAAATGGAGGTGGGGCCCACTTGAAATTCACGTGGGATCATGGGCATGAGAGAGAGTGGGGATGGATAATATCAAGAGTGTTGTAATTAAGCTTGACTTGTGTGTCAAGTTTGGGGTTAATCATGTGGGTTAGCCTAATTGAGTGGGTTTAAGCTTGTAATTAGCCAAAACCTAACCTAGGGCTGCACCAACATGAGGTGGTTAAGGTCTATGGGCCATGCAAAGGGAGCTCCCTCACCTAAACCTAACCCCAAACACCTAATCCTAGCCTACCACCCTAATCCACCCCTAATCTGAGCCTAATCACCTAACCCACTTCCCTAATCCAGCCTAATCCCAACCTAATCCCAACCTAATCACCTAACCCACTTCCCTAATCCTTCCCTAAACCTAGGTTAATTTCCCTAAACCTAGCCTAATCACCTAACCTAGCTCACTAACCAAGCCCACGCTCAAGCAAGGCCTCTACGGACCAGCTACTCGTAAGTGCCTAAACTCGGTCTTTAGTTGTATACTTGCTTGAGATTCAATTTGATACGGGGTTGTAATAACAGAGCATAGTCTCCCCCCGCTTGTAATAACGTGGCTTGGCACACCCACACACGTGCACTCTCTTAGTTGTGCACGATTTTGAACACACACGGGCCTAATCAGCCCCTAATACATAAGTGTATATATATACTTTCATTTTCGAAGGGTTTTTGCTTAAGTTGGGTGCGTTGTCTTTCAATTCAAGCACTCACACACATTAAGCTTTCGCTCTTATTTGAAAGACCCAAGTAAGGGCCGACCTATACTATTTGGGTTTCATTTCATGTCGTGTGAGTAAGTCTTTCAATTCAAGCACTTTCACACACATTGAGCTTTCGCTCTTATTTGAAAGACCCAAGTAAGGGCCGACCTATACTATTTGGGTTTCATTTCATGTCGTGTGTGTAAGTCTTTCAATTCAAGCACTCTCACACACATTGAGCCTTCGCTCTTATTCCCAAGACCTTAGTAAAGGCCTTATTTCAGTTATATTTGGGTTTCATTTATGTCGTGTGTGTAGTACTTCAATTCAAGCACTCTCACACACATTGAGCCTTCGCTCTTACTCCCAAGACCTTAGTCAAGGCCATACTACAATTTATATTTGGGTTTAATTTCATGTCGTGTGTGTAAGTCTTTCAATTCAAGCACGCACCCACATTGAGCCTTCGCTCTTATTTGCAAGACCCGAGTAAGGGCTCATATACATATTCTATATACATATCTCCCTTCGGTTATTTCCCTTCGGTTATTTCCCTTCAGTATTGTCTTTACATTTCGGGTTTTCCCTTTGGAGTAGCGTGAGTTTGCATTGCATCTATGCCATACCCCGAGGTAGGACGCATATTGCATCGAAGCAAGCCCCGCTCGAATTCGCCCATGTAGTGGAGTGTTCATAACACACAAACTAGGTGGCCCGAAAAGGGATCAAAGAAAAGACTTAGGCACGTGCAAATCCACGTGATCTAAAACATGCAAATCGCATTTTAAATACCCGAAATAGACACCTCGAACCACTTCGTAGACTTTCTCTCCAAAACTCGATTTTTTGCAAAGCGTACAGACTGACCCTTGCGCATCGGTGCAAGAAGGTCTGCGACGACAATAGCTTACTTGCTCACAGTCGCCACGTTTAGAAGTCAGTGTTAAAAATATCTTCGCTAGCTTAGGTAAGCTAGCTGGCACGCCCTGTTTGCATACATAGGCCTTAGACACACGAGAGGATCCGCTCGAAGCCCTGAAAAAGGCAAGAGGCGGGGATTTTCGCACGTCTACAGAGATTGGCACGCCTGGTGGGACGTGAGCCTTTCAAAAATCGAGTTTGTAAGTAGAAGTCTTGTGAAAATTTTGTAAAAAGGTGTCGTTTTAACTTGTTTTCTTTGCTTGTACTTAGGACATTTTGAAAAAGCTTGAAAAGCATGTCAAAATCCAATCCAAGTGAAGTGTCGAGCCAAGGCTCATGCGCATCAAGTTCTCACTCTAGGAGGATTTTCAAAAACAAAATAAAACTAGATGAAATCGAGGACTTGAGAAGGGAGTTTGAGGCCAAAATCGATGCTCTCAACCAAGAGGCTGAAGTAGGCGATTCATGTTCATCAAACGGTGAACAAAGGCCTAAAAAGAAATCTGAAAAACCTCGCAAGCAAAAAGAGGCCTCCATAATGGAAGGCAACCAATACCACGAGTCCTTCACACAAAAGGACCGTAAAGCCCTACAGTAGTTGCTAAAAGGGCAGAATGAAGAGAAAAGAAGCTACGCCCTGTCTGATTTCCTTCCTATGGACTACGAAACAGACAGTGACAATGAAATACCGAACTTCCATCGGTATGATGGCATGGGAGACCCTAGGTCTCACTTGCAGCTTTTCTCACGTCGAGCCCATAAGAAGAAAAAGGACTCGATGAAATGGGTGTATTGGTTCCCTTTATCCCTTAAAGGCACAGCTGCCAAATGGCTGGCTTCCTACGACTTAAGCCAGTTCACTACTTTTGAAGAGTTAGCGAATTGCTTCATGCAAAGATTTGCACACAATGTAGAAGTCACGCCGACTCTAAATACCTTAAGGGATATAAAGCAAGGCATGAACGAAGACATCCATGCCTTCATTATAAGATGGAGGTCGCTTTTGGGCCAAGTGCGAGAGCCCATATCCGAAGGATGCGCAGTAATGCTCATCCTGGATAATTTTAAAAGCGAGTTAAAAACCCTTCTCTCGCTCCATGAGATTTCAACTTTCCATAAGTTTATAAAAAAGGCCTCCATTTTCGAAACCAACTTGCGAAAAGGGACATACGATCACTTATGGAAAGGAAGTGCCGTTCCAAAAACCCGTTTGGAAAAGCCCATCGCATATGGGCTGCCCACGACGGACAAAGGGGCAAAGCTCCATAAAATCGCCAATGTCCGGGTGGATCCAGGCATGGCGGGCAGTTCCAAAAATTTAAAAAAATTAGAAAATAAGAGGGAACGCAATTTTCAAAAAACGGTTGAAAAACGGGAGTATACTCCGCTGGGGCAACCTGTGTCGGAGGTCCTAGACCTCCTACTTGCCCAGGGCATGATAGAACTCCCTGAAATCCCCGAAGGAGTCACTTCCAAAGGGGGGTATTTAAACCGATTTTGTAAGTATCATCGGCTTAAAAGCCATGATACCAAACGCTGCTTCTCTCTCTTAAATAAAATTGAGAACTTGATAGCAGAAGGCCGGCTCCAGGTCACTGCGAAACTTGAGTCACCTCAAGCTATCTTCAAGGAACCCTTTCCCAAACACGCCGGTGGTAGTGGGAAAGGAAAGGAGGTATGTACCCTCACCATTTCCAAGGAACTAGCGCGAAAGCCAGAACCTGGTCGACCTACTTGTGTGCCCATCCTTGTACTATGCAAGAGGCCCGCCCAAGTCATCATTCGAGGACCACCAAAAGTGGAAACCCCGGTAAAACCAGTTTTAAAAATCCAAGGTTCTCCTCAGCTCATCCTTAGAGCCAAGTTTAGCGTGAACCCTAGGCTGGTCGTGGGGGAAGTCACCAGATCCGGGAGGATCTACCAACCCCCACACATTCAAGGTGCTGAAAAGGTGGTCAGTGTGCCTGGCCCCTCAAAAGCATGTATCCCTAGTGGTCTGTCAAAAGCAGATAAGGACAAAGTCATCCTAAATCCTTATGACTTCGAAAACCACCTTTCAAAGATTCCTATTCACATGTGTAAACACCCCGAAATCCCACGAATTTCTTAAACGAATCTGGTTTTATACAAGCAGCCCCAAAGGGCCATTTTTGAGTTTGGAAACCCAGGAGTCTTCCAAACAAACCCTGTGTATATGTTTTAAACTTTATCTTTCAAAAACATATGATATAGCTTTTGAAAACCCTTTTAAAACATGTTTTGAAACCCCAAAGCGGCTTGGCCCGATCAAGACAGGACCAGGAGAGCTAAGAAGAGCCCGGAACCGGAGCACCTGTCAAGCCCGGCGCAGCAACTCTTGTATCTGATTCACATCCCAGGATCTCGAACGTCCAAGACCCTGTTCTTATCAAAATAGCATTTGAAGTCATCTCCGGAAGGCAGAAACGGAGGCGGACGACTATGTTGGCGAAGACCCAACGCAGACGGAGTACTGATGCTGTCAGGCCCCGCACGAATCGTCCGTTTCGAACCCAGCTCGAAGGAGTCAGAGTTCAGTTTGGATTGGATCTGGACCATATATATCCAGATTCCAATCCATTGCGTATTCTGATTGGTTGTCAAATATCGTTGTAGTTCAAAAAACCAATGGGAAAATTCGAATATGCATCGATTTCAGAAACTTGAATAAAGCCACTCCAAAGGATAATTATCCTTTACCAAACATAGATTTGATAGTCGATAGTACTGCAAATCATGAAATATTTTCATTTATGGATGGCTATTCAGGCTATAATCAAATCAAACTAAGTCCACGAGATCAGGGTAAGACCGCCTTCACAACCCCATGGGGCACGTACTGCTATACAGTCATGCCCTTTGGTTTGAAAAATGCCGGCGCAACATACCAACGAGCCATGAACACGATCTTCCATGATCAAATTCACGAGCTTGTAGAAGTGTATGTAGATGATCTCTTGGCGAAATCCAAAACCCGATGCATCCATATCGAATGTTTACAAAAGATTTTCGAAAGGCTTAGGCTTTACAAAGTAAAGCTAAACCCTCAAAAATGTGTGTTCGGGGTAGAATCAGGAAAGCTTCTAGGCTTTATGGTAAGCCAAATGGGAATAGAAGTCGACCCCTCTAAGTGTCGAGCCATCATAGACATGGCTCCACCCTCCAATCTCACCCAAGTCCGCAGCCTTCAAGGTCGATTACAATCTGTGCGCCGATTCATATCGAATCTGGCAACTAGATGCGAACCCTTCAACAAACTGTTGAGGAAGGGTACGAAATTCTTATGGGATGACGAATGCCAAAAGTCCTTCGAGAGACTAAAGGCATACTTGGTTAATCCCCCCGTTTTGAATCCTCCAAAACAAGGAAAACCGCTTTTATTATACATCTCCGTGCATGTAAACGCTTTAGGAGCCCTGTTGGCTCAATACGAGGATGACACCCATAAGGAGTATGCCATCTACTATATTTCGAAAACTCTCTTGGCTTATGAACGAAATTATCAAGCCATGGAGAAGACGTGCTTGGCCCTAGCCTGGGCCTGCCAGAAGTTCAGACACTACTTCCTAGATCATGAGATCTGGATAGTGTCCAAGCTTGATCCAATCAAGCACTTATTCGAAAAACCCATTCTCACGGGTAGATTGGGCAAATGGCAACTCCTTCTAATGGAGTATGATCTGAAATACCATCACCAGATCTCCGTTAAAGGGCAAGCCCTAGCAGATTACGTGGCTGACTTCCCCTTGGAGGACGCATATCCCACTCTTGTCGAAATGCCTGATGAAGGCATATTGCAAAACCATTTTCAAAACCACATTTTGGCAAATTCTTTCGAAAACCAAGTATGGAAGATGCACTTCGACGGGGCACGAAACCAACGAGGGGCTGGTGCCGGGATCATCCTAATCTCCCCTGAAAAGGGCGAGATTCCCATAGCAGTCCGCTTAGATTTCGAATGTTCCAACAACGTAGCTGAGTATGAAGCACTCATACAAGGCTTGAGGATTTCGAAAACTCTAGGGGCATCATGCATCGAGGTCTTTGGAGATTCGCTCCTTGTCATAAACCAGGTTTTAAAAATTTGGCAAGTACGTAATGAGAAACTACTTCCATATCACGAGTTGGCCACTCGATTGGTCCAATCCTTCCAATCGTGTAAGCTCACACACGTGGGAAGAGAGGACAATGGCATTGCCGATGCCCTCTCTTCCTTGGGTTCAGCCCTGAAGGTCGATCCCATTTCAGGGACCAGATCTTTGGAAATATGGCATGCGCCCCATCCATCCACACACGACTTGGATATTTGCCAAAACAACCCAGAGTCTATTGAAAAACCCTGGTTCTATGACATAAAACAATTTTTAGAAAATGGGGGATTCACCGAGGATGCCACGTCCAAAGATAAGGCATTCATTCGTAAGATTTCGACCCGATACACCATTCTGGGTGGGGTCTTATACAAAAAGAGTTTTACCGGCATTCTGCTTAGGTGTATCGACCTAGAGGAGGCTAGGATAGTGATGCACGAGTTCCACGATGGAGAATGTGGAGGTCATGTTAATGCCAACATGATGGCGATGAAAATACTTAGAGGGGGCTATTTTTGGTCCACCCTGAAAAAGGATTGTCACGATCATGTTAGAAAGTGTCATCCATGTCAAGTGCATGGGCACGCCATTCATATCCCTTCATCTGCATTGCATTCCGTGGTCAGCCCCTGGCCATTTACCATGTGGGCGTTTGACATTGTAGGCCCCATATTTCCAAAGGCCTCGAATGGGCATCGTTTTATTTTAGCAGCCACGGAGTATTTCTCCAAGTGGGTGGAAGCCATTTCCCTAACGAATGTAATGGGGCAACATGTGGTGGCTTTCATCCGGAGGAATATCTTGGCTCGATTTGGGGTTCCACGAGACCTTGTGTCTGATAATGGTACCCCATTCAAGAACGAGCGGATGGTTAAGTTGTGCAACACGTATGGCATAACTCACCACTTCTCCTCGCCCTACTACCCTCAAGGCAACGGCCAAGCCGAAGCCACAAACAAGACTCTCATTGGTATCATTGAGAAGACCTTAGAGAAGGGTAGGAGGTGGCATGAGAAGCTGGATGAAGCCTTATGGGCTTATAGGACTTCCATCCGAGCTCCCACGAATGCCACGCCATTCGAATTGGTCTATGGCACAAACGCCATTCTTCCCATTCATACCCAACTGCATTCATTCCATACATCCATTGCACTCGACCTCCCCCTAGAGACGCTTCAGCATGCTAGGATGGCCGAACTAGATTTGCTAGATGAGAGGCGACTCCTTGCCATGGATCATGCTCGTGCATACCGGCAAAGGATAGCCCGACATTATAGCAAACACATGAGACCTCGCCACTTTGAAGTGGGGGATCTGGTCTTGAAAACCATCCATCATCGTGGCCCACACCCCCTAGGCAAGTGGCGCCCCAATTGGGATGGACCTTATGTTGTACGAGCAACCACTACGAACAATTCGTATTGGTTGATCGATGTAGAAGGTAGGAATTTAGCAGATCCTATCAATATTCAATACTTAAAGAAATATCATGTGTAGGATCTGGATTAAATTCCAGTTTTCGAAAATTTTATAGGGATAGCTGCCCTGAGACGTGTGAATAAGGTGCAAAGGCAAACTCGTGTGAACCCAAGTGAGAGAATTCGCACTTGTGAAAGAGTGGAGTTTTCAAAATCGTGGTTACATTTCAAAATCCTTCTTCTTACAAAGAAAGGCCTAGTTCAACATAGCAAGATACTTGCAAGTAGTACGTGCTATTTCTAAATAGGCTGATCTGGAATGGATCAAGTGTAGGCTTGGGATAAGTCCTCCCCTCTTCTCTTCTCCTTCCAAAAGGAAAACAAAGGCCCAAACCAAAAGGGAATTTCCCATTTAAAGTCTCTTTCCAAAAGAAAGAAACCAGACTTCAAAAAGAAAAATCGATTCTCTTATGAAAAAGAGGGATTAAAGAAAAAATACTCCCAAAGGGAGACCCTCTATGGAAAAAGGAAAAAGAGGCCAAAAAGCTCAAAAAGAGCAGTTTTCCGCCTACTATGCCTCAAACCACGGGACGCTTCAGAAGGGACCGTGGTATCTCTTTCCCATCCCTGGCTTATCCCAAGCTAAAGCATGGTTCATTTCGAGGAATCCTAAAGTAAAAATAGGATTTACTTACTTGAATTTCATCTTGTTTGAGAATTCGACGTTTCGAGTAAGACGTAGGAATTTGAAATGAAGCTTGTTTTCTTATAAAACCTCCGCTAAATAAGCGAGTGTTAAGACTCAAACAAGGGCAAGCACGAAGAGCTCGAGATCCTTAGGATCGAGGCTCAAGACAGTTGTCCCTTTTGTAAATAGCTTTTGTAAATAAGTTTTAAAAACCGAACGTCAAACAGCATAGGGTTTTTTTGCTCACTTGGAGCAGTAGGCCTTGTAAGTCTCTAGAGTTCGACCACACCTGGTCTCTGGGAGGTCGCCACTCTTGGCACCACACCCATGTCATCTGCATTCCACGCACGGTACTTGCATGAACATGATCCCATTTAGGACCAGATTCCATAAGTGAACCCTTTGGCGTGATATCTCCTCCTACCAGAGTTTGTAAAATTGAGATTTTGCTAAAATGGGACGATCCCATATTCTTCGTGGCTAGATCTAGGGAGACATTAAAAGGGGTGTTTGTCATCTTTGCCCTTATCCAAATCTATTTGGACAAGGCCAAAGAGGGGCATCTGTAAACACCCCGAAATCCCACGAATTTCTTAAACGAATCTGGTTTTATACAAGCAGCCCCAAAGGGCCATTTTTGAGTTTGGAAACCCAGGAGTCTTCCAAACAAACCCTGTGTATATGTTTTAAACTTTATCTTTCAAAAACATATGATATAGCTTTTGAAAACCCTTTTAAAACATGTTTTGAAACCCCAAAGCGGCTTGGCCCGATCAAGACAGGACCAGGAGAGCTAAGAAGAGCCCGGAACCGGAGCACCTGTCAAGCCCGGCGCAACAACTCTTGTATCTGATTCACATCCCAGGATCTCGAACGTCCAAGACCCTGTTCTTATCAAAATAGCATTTGAAGTCATCTCCGGAAGGCAGAAACGGAGGCGGACGACTATGTTGGCGAAGACCCAACGCAGACGGAGTACTGATGCTGTCAGGCCCCGCACGAATCGTCCGTTTCGAACCCAGCTCGAAGGAGTCAGAGTTCAGTTTGGATTGGATCTGGACCATATATATCCAGATTCCAATCCAAACCCATATGTGGACTTGGATTCGGATTTGGATCCAGAGATCCAATCCAATATCCATATCCATGGCCCACATCACCTTCTCATAAATGGAGGTGGGGCCCACTTGAAATTCACGTGGGATATTGGGCATGAGAGAGAGTGGGGGTGAAAAATATCAAGAGTGTTGTATTAAGCTTGACTTGTGTGTCAAGTTTGGGTTTAATCTTGTGGGTTAGCCTAATTGAGTGGGTTTAAGCTTGTAATTAGCTAAAACCTAACCTAGGGCTGCACCAACATGAGGTGATCAAGGTCTATGGGCCATGCTAAGGGAGCTCCTTCACCTAAACCTAACCCAAAATGCCTAAACCTAGCCTAAACCCCTAATCCACCCCTAATCTGAACCTAATCACCTAACCCACTTCCCTAATCCCGGCCTAATCCCAACCTAATCACCTAACCCACTTCCCTAATCCTTCCCTAAACCTAGATTAGTTTCCCTAATCCTAGCCTAAACCTAGCCTAATCACCTAACCTAGCTCACTAAACCTCACCCTAAAACCCAACCACCTAACCTAGCCCTAAACCCCTAAACCACCCTTAGCCCACGATTTATCAAAACACCTAGTTTTAAAATATCTGGCCCAACCCCATCCAGCTCACCTTATCTACATACTACCCTACCTAAACCACCTAACCACTACCCACAGCCCAGCCCTAACCGACCTACCCATCCCCTATTTAAACCCCCCTCATTGTGGGCGGGTTTTCCAAGTGGGAACCACCCCTTCCATCCAGCCGGGCCCTCTCCTTCTCCCATTTCTCATCCAGCCGTGACCACTCCCCAGCAGCTCCAGCTCCTCCACCAGCCGCCACCTGCTCCGCCACCTTCCCTCTTCCGTCCACCACCACTGCCCCCCAGTCGGACGCCACCATCTTTTCCCAACTCCACCAGCCGACAGCCACCTGCCCGCCACTCTCCCACTCCATCCGCCACTCCTCCCCATTCGGTAAGTCCCCCTAACTCCCTCAAAGCCACTCTCTACCACCTCTCCACTCTTAGCCACCCATCTTCCCTTCAGCTCAGCCCCTTTGCCGCCACCACCTAAGCCTAGCCGAACCTAGGATAACCCAAGTGGCTGGCCACTACTTAGCCACCATCTCCCATTCGGCCAACCCCCCTAGGTGTCCTCTTTGGCCTTCCCACTAGCTCACCTTTTAGGTCCAGTTTCCCTAAGTACCTAACTTCCCTAGTGACCCTAAGACCCACTTATTCAGCCACTCTCAACTCCCTACTTGGAGGCGCCGCCTACTTGCCACCGGCCCCCTTCGAGGCGTCTATCCCGTGCCCCACTTGCAGCCGGCCAGCACCCTTGACCACCTACCTTCGCGGAGCTCCCACTTGCAGCCCAAGGCCAAGCCTACGCTCAAGCAAGACCTCTACGGACCAGCTACTCGTAAGTGTCTAAACTCGGTCTTTAGTCATACACTTGCTTGAAATTCAATTTGATACGGGGTTGTAATAACGGAGCATAGTCTCCCCCCGCTTGTAATAACGTGGCTTGGCACAACCACACACGTGCACTCTCTTAGTCGTGCACAATTTTGAACACACACGGGCCTAATCAGCCCCTAATATATAAGTGTACGTATATATTTCATTTCCGAAGGGTTTTGTTTAAGTTGGGTGCGTTGTCTTTCAATTCGAACACTCTCACACACATTGAGCTTTCGCTCTTATTTGAAAGACCCAAGTAAGGGCCGACCTATACTATTTGGGTTTCATTTCATGTCGTGTGAGTAAGTCTTTCAATTTAAACACTCTCACACACATTGAGCTTTCGCTCTTATTTGAAAGACCCAAGTAAGGGCCGACCTATACTATTTGGGTTTCATTTCATGTCGTGTGAGTAAGTCTTTCAAGTTAAACACTCTCACACACATTGAGCTTTCGCTCTTATTTGAAAGACCCAAGTAAGGGCCGACCTATACTATTTGGGTTTTATTTCTTGTCGTGTGAGTAAGTCTTTCAATTCAAGCACTTTCACACACATTGAGCCTTCGCTCTTACTCCCAAGACCTTAGTAAAGGCCTTATTGCAGTTATATTTGGGTTTCATTTATGTCGTGTGTGTAGTCTTTCAATTCAAGCACTTTCACACACATTGAGCCTTCGCTCTTACTCCCAAGACCTTAGTAAAGGCCTTATTGCAGTTATATTTGGGTTTCATTTATGTCGTGTGTGTAGTCTTTCAATTCAAGCACTTTCACACACATTGAGCCTTCGCTCTTACTCCCAAGACCTTAGTCAAGGCCATACTGCAATTTATATTTGGGTTTTATTTCATGTCGTGTGTGTAAGTCTTTCGATTCAAGCACGCACCCACATTGAGCCTTCGCTCTTATTTGCAAGACCCAAGTAAGGGCTCATATACATAAGATATATACGTATTTCCCTTCGGTTATTTCCCTTCAGTATTGTCTTTACATTTCGGGTTTTCCCTTTGGAGTAGCGTGAGTTTGCATTGCATCTACGCCATACCACGAGGTAGGACGCATATTGCATCGAAGCAACCCCCGCTCGAATTCGCCCATGTAGTGGAGTGTTCATAACACACAAACTAGGCGACCCAAAAAGGGATAAAAGAAAAGACTTAGGCACGTACAAATCCACGTGATCTAAAACATGCAATCGCATCTTAAAGACCCGAAATAGACACCTCGAACCGTTTCGTAGACTTTCTCCCCAAAACTCGATTTTTTGCAAAAGCGTACAGACTGACCCTTGTGCATCGGTGCAAGAAAGTCTGCGACGACAAGAGCTCACTTGCTCACAGTCGCCACGTTTAGAAGTCAGTGTTAATACATCTTCGCTAGCTTAAGTAAGCTAGCTGGCACGCCCTATTTGTATACATAGGCCTTAGACGCACGATAAGATCCACTCCAAGCCACAAAAGAGGCGAAGAGGTGGGGATTTTCGCGCGTCTACAACATGTCTATCTTAGAGCTTATAAAAACCTCGCCTACTAATAGACTTGTATTAGAGAAAATTCTAGAAAGGGCCAAGGTTGATTCGAACATAAGTCCGGAATCCTTGTCTGCCCAAGTGGCTTTATTAGGAGCAAAATCGCCCATCCCTTTTTTGGAAGATGATGTAGATAGACCCTACGAAACCCATAACCAGGCCCTGCATATCGAGGTGGTTCTAAACAACCACCCTCTGGACAGGTGCCTAGTCGATGGTGGAGGAGGGCTCAACATCCTTCCACTTCATGTGGCGTACAAAATCGGAGTCACCTTGACTTCAGTGAACCCAAGCCCCATCGTTATCATTGAATACGATGGAAATGCATCTAGACCATTAGGATCCATCGAACTCCCAATGGAAACGGGAGGGATCGAACACACGGGGGTGTTCCATGTCTTGGACATCCACCCCCATTATAACTTGTTGCTGGGAAGGCCCTCGATACACAGTTTGTGCACTGTGCCATCCACCTTCCACAGGTGTGTCAAGATCCCTTTTAGGGACCAGGTCTTAGTGATCCTAGGTGAGAGTCACCCACAGCTTCAGGGGATCGTAAACTCCCCTTGTTTATCAAACTCCCAGGCCCATGAGGCTAACCTGGGGCAAATTATGGTTGAGCCACCTCGGCTCGTGTTGAACAACCCTAGGAAGGTTGTATGTGTGAAGGGGCCGCCCAAAGCGGGCCCCCTCCCGACTTTAATCCTCTTAGGAAAACCCAAGCGTTCCCTATTTCCAAAACCCCTGGACAAAAGGCCATACGAGCCTAATATGGACAATAGCATGTTCCAGGACCACGACTTGTATCCAACTTTTTCAAAAAACAAAAAGTCGTGGAACATGTTGTTGAACATGGGCTACACGCCCTACAAGAGTCTAGGGGCGCAGAACCAGGGTCTCCTAGAGCCCATCCTTCCTAGGGCCAACCCAAGCCGATATGGGGTCGGCTATACTCCCCGAATACCGCCGGAGCCACCCCCTGTGACCACCTGGGTCAAGGGTGCCCCGGAGCCTGCCTTAGAAGAGACCTACGATTTAGATCTCCTATTCCGAGTCTAACCCGTAGCGTTTTCCCTTTTGTACGTATGACGGAAGATCCCTTTTTCTAAAAATACCAAAAACATTTGAAAAACTTAAAATCAAAAAAATCGAAAAACAAGAAAAACCAAAAACAATGGAAAAACAAAAACTCGAAAAAAAAGTGCTTTGTATAGTTCCCAAAGTTCTTGTTTTACAAAAACCCAAAAAAATCGAAAATTTGGAAAATACCAAAAGGATTTTGTACATAGCTGCTCCTAGTAGGACTTTGGCAAAAGAAAAGGATTTCGAAAGAAACGTCGTCTGCATAGCTAGACCAAAAATTTCAAAATCACTTGAAAATCCAAGTACAAAACCAGGTCATTTTGAAAACCACGCATCAAGTTCCCTCGGGTCTATAGCCCACGAGAATTATCAAAGCCCAGAAGTGGATCCCCTTGAGGAAGATCCCACTTCTGAGCTCCCAGAATTTCATAGAATTCTCGATTTTGAAAGACCTTCCCAATCAGTAGGAGGAGATTTCATAGAGGTGAACCTAGGGGACGATTCCAATCCCAAAACCATCAAAATAGGCGCATGCTTGCATGAAACTGAAAAGTTAGCATTCATTGCATTTCTACGAACCTATTTAGATGTGTTTGCATGGACGTATGAAGACATGCCGGGCATAGATCCCAGCATTGTCGAGCATCATCTTCCCTTAGATGCAGGTGTAAACCCATAAAGCAGAAGCTTAGGAAAATACACCCGAATGTACACACGCAAGTCAAAGAGGGTTTAGAAGATCTGCTAAAAGCCGGATTTATAAAACCCATTGCGTATTCTGATTGGTTATCAAATATCATTGTAGTTCGAAAACCCAATGGGAAAATTCGAATATGCATCGATTTCAGAAACCTGAATAAAGCCACTCCAAAGGATAATTATCCTTTACCAAACATAGATTTGATAGTCGATAGTACTGCAAATCATGAAATGTTTTCATTTATGGATGGCTATTCAGGCTATAATCAAATCAAACTAAGTCCACGAGATCAGGGTAAGACCGCCTTCACAACCCCATGGGGCACGTATTGCTATACAGTCATGCCCTTTGGTTTGAAAAATGCCGGCGCAACATACCAACGAGCCATGAACACGATCTTCCATGATCAAATTCATGAGCTTGTAGAAGTGTATGTAGATGATCTCTTGGCAAAATCCAAAACCCGATGCACTCATATCGAATGTTTACAAAAGATTTTCGAAAGGCTTAGGCTTTACAAAGTAAAGCTAAACCCTCAAAAATGTGTGTTCGGGGTAGAATCAGGGAAGCTTCTAGGCTTTATGGTAAGCCAAAGGGGAATAGAAGTCGACCCCTCTAAGTGTCGAGCCATCATAGACATGGCTCCACCCTCCAATCTTACCCAAATCCGTAGCCTCCAGGGTCGCTTACAATCCGTTCGCCGATTCATATCGAATCTGGCAACTAAATGCGAACCCTTCAACAAACTGTTGAGGAAGGGTACGAAATTCTTATGAGATGACGAATGCCAAAAGTCCTTCGAGAGACTGAAGGCATAAATGGTTAATCCCCCCGTTTTGAATCCTCTAAAGCAAGGAAAACCGCTTTTATTATACATTTCCGTGCATGCAAATGCTTTAGGAGCCTTGTTGGCTCAATACGAGGATGACACCCATAAGGAGTATGCCATCTACTATATTTCAAAAACTCTCTTGGCTTATGAACGAAATTATCAAGTCATGGAGAAGACGTGCTTGGCCCTAGTCTAGGCCTGCCAGAAGTTCAAATAATATTTTCTAGATCATGAGATCTGGATAGTGTCCAAGCTTGATCCAATCAAGCACTTATTCGAAAAACCCATTCTCACGGGTAGATTGGGCAAATGGCAACTCCTTCTAATGGAGTATGATCTGAAATACCGTCACCAGATCTCCATTAAGGGGCAAGCCCTAGCAGATTACGTGGCTGAATTCCCCTTAGAGGACGCATATCCCACTCTTGTCGAAATGCCTGATGAAGGCATATTGCAAAACCATTTTCAAAACCACATTTTGGCCAATTCTTTCGAAAACCAAGTGTGGAAGATGCACTTCGATGGGGCACGAAACCAACGAGGGGCTGGTGCCGGGGTCATCCTAATCTCCCCTGAAAAGGGCGAGATTCCCATAGCAGTCCGCTTAGATTTCGAATGTTCCAACAACGTAGCTGAGTATGAAGCACTCATACAAGGCTTAAGGATTTCGAAAACTCTAGGGGCATCATGCATCGAGGTCTTTGGAGATTCCCTCCTTGTCATAAACCAGGTTTTGAAAATTTTGCAAGTACGTAATGAGAAACTACTTCCATATCATGAGTTGGCCACTCGATTGTTCCAATCCTTCCAGTCGTGTAAATTCACACACGTAGGAAGAGAGGACAATGGCATCGCCGATGCCCTCACCTCCTTGGGTTCAGCCCTGAAGGTCGATCCCATTTCAGGGACCAGATCTTTGGAAATATGGCATGCGCCCCACCCATCCATACACGACTTGGATATTTGCCAAAACAACCCAGAGTCTATTGAAAAACCTTGGTTTTATGACATAAAACAATTTTTAGAAAATGGGGGATTCACCGAGGATGCCACGTCCAAAGATAAGGCATTCATTCGTAAGATTTCGACCCGATACACCATTTTGGTGGGGTTTTATACAAAAAAAGTTTTACCGGCATTCTGCTTAGGTGTATCGACCTAGAGGAGGCTAGGATAGTGATGCATGAGTTCCACGATGGAGAATGTGGAGGTCATGTTAACGCCAACATGATGTCGATGAAAATACTTAGAGGGGGCTATTTTTGGTCCACCCTCAAAAAGGATTGTCACGATCATGTTAGGAAGTGTCATCCGTGTCAAGTGCATGGGCATGCCATTCATATCCCTTCATCTGCATTGCATTCCGTGGTCAGCCCCTGGCCATTTACCATGTGGGCGTTTGACATTGTAGGCCCAATATTTCCAAAGGCCTCGAATGGGCATCGATTTATTTTAGCAGCCACGGAGTATTTCTCCAAGTGGGTGGAAGCCATTTCCCTAACCAATGTAATGGGGCAACATGTGGTGGCTTTCATCCGGAGGAATATCTCGGCTCGATTTGGGGTTCCACGAGACCTTGTGTCTGATAATGGTACCCCATTCAAGAACGAGTGGATGGTTAAGTTGTGCAACACGTATGGCATAACTCACCACTTCTCCTCGCCCTACTACCCTCAAGGCAACGGCCAAGCCGAAGCCACAAACAAGACTCTCATTAGTATTATTGAGAAAACCTTAGAGAAGGGTAGGACGTGGCACGAGAAGCTGGATGAAGCCTTATGGGCTTATAGGACTTCCATCCGGACTACCACGAATGCCACACCATTCGAGTTGGTCTATGTCACAAACGCCATTCTTCCCATTCATACTCAACTGCATTCATTTCATACATCCATAGCACTCGACCTCCCCCTAGAGACACTTTAGCATGCTAGGATGGCCGAACTAGATTTGCTAGACGAGAGCCGACTCCTTGCCATGGATCATGCTCGTGCATACCGGCAAAGGATAGCCCGACATTATAGCAAACACATGAGACCTCGCCACTTTGAAGTGGGAGATCTGGTCTTAAAAACCATCCACCATCGTGGCCCACACCCCCTAGGCAAGTGGCGCCCCAACTGGGATGGACCCTATGTTGTACGAGCAATCACTACGAACAATTCGTTTTGGTTGATCGATGTAGAAGGTAGGAATTTAGCAGATCCTATCAATATTCAATACTTAAAGAAGTATCATGTGTAGGATCTGGATTAAATTCCAGTTTTCGAAAATTTTAATGGTTAGCTGCCCTGAGACATGTGAATACGGTGCAAAGGCAACTCGTGTGACCCTGAGTGAGAGAATTCGCACTGGTGAAAGAGTGGAGTTTTCAAAATCGTGGTTACATTTCAAAATCCTTCTTCTTACAAAGAAAGGCCTAGTTCAACATAGCAAGATACTTGCAAGTGGTACGTGCTATTTCTAAATAGGCTGATCTGGAATGGATCAAGTGTAGGCTTGGGATAAGTCCTCCCCTCTTCTCTTCTTCTTCCAAAAGGAAAACAAAGGCCCAAAACAAAAGGGAATTTCCCATTCAAAGTCCCTTTTCAAAAGAAAGAAACCAGACTTCAAAAAGAAAAATCGATTCTCTTATGAAAAAGAGGGATTAAAGAAAAAATACTCCCGAAGGGAGAACCTCTATGAAAAAAAGGAAAAAGAGGCCAAAAAGCTCAAAAAGAGCAGTTTTTTGCCTTCTATGCCTCAAACCACGGGACGCTTCAGAAGGGACTGTGGTATCTCTTTCCCATCCCTGGCTTATCCCAAGCTAAAGCATGGTTTATTTCGAGGAATCCTAAAGTAAAAATAGCATTTACTTACTTGAATTTCATCTTGTTTGAGAATTAGACGCTTCGAGTAAGGCGTAGGAATTTGAAATGAAGCTTGTTTTCTTATAAAACCTTCGCTAGATAAGCGAGTGTTAAGACTCAAACAAGGGCAAGCACGAAGAGCTTGAGATCCTTAGGATCGAGGCTCAAGACAATTGTCCCTTTTGTAAATAGCTTTTGTAAATAAGTTTTCAAAAACCGAACATCGAACAACATAGGATTTGCTCGCTTGGAGCAGTAGGCCTTGTAAGTCTCTAGAGTTCAACCACATCTGGTCTTTGGGAGGTCGCCACTTTTGGCACCACACCCATGTCATCTGCATTCCACGCATGGTACTTGCATGAACATGATCCCATGTAGGACCAGATTCCATAGTAAAACCCTTTGGCGTGATATCTCCTCCTACTAGAGTTTGTAAATTGAGATTTTGCTAAAAATGGGACGATCCCATATTCTTCGTGGCTAGATCTAGGGAGACATTAAATGGGGTGTTTGTCATCTTTGCCCTTATCCAAATCTATTTGGACAAGGCCAAGGAGGGGCATCTGTAAACACCCCGAAATCCCACGAATTTCTCAAATTCATCTGGTTTTGAACAAGCAGCCCCAAAGGGCCATTTTTGAGTCTGGAAACCCAGGAGCCTTCCAGACAACCCTATTTCAAAAATATGTAATATAGCTTTTGAAAACCTGTTAAAACATGTTTTTGAAACCCCGAAGCGGCTTGGCCCGATCAAGACAGGACCAGGAGAGCTAAGAAGAGTCCGGAACCGGAGCACATGTCGAGCCCGGCACAGCAACTCTTGTATCACATCCACACCCCCAGGATCTCGAACGTCCAAGACCCTGTTCTTATCAAAATGTCATTTGAAGTCATCTCCGAAAGGCAGAAACGGAGGCGGACGACCATGTTGGCGAAGACCCAACGCAGACGGAGTACTGATGCTGTTAGGCCCCGCACAAATCGTCTGTTTCGAACCCAGCTCGAAGGAGTCAGAGTTCAGTTTGGATTGGATCTGGACCATATATATCCAGATCCCAATCCAAACCCATGTGTAGACTTGGATTTGGATTTGGATCCAGAGATCCAATCCAATATCCATATCCATGGCCCATATCACCTTCTCATAAATGGAGGTGGGGCCCACTTAAAATTCACGTGGGATCATGGGCATGAGAGAGAGTGGGGATGGATAATATCAAGAGTGTTGTAATTAAGCTTGACTTGCGTGTCAAGTTTGGGGTTAATCATGTGGGTTAGCCTAATTGAGTGGGTTTAAGCTTGTAATTAGCCAAAACCTAACCTAGGGCTGCACCAACATGAGGTGGTTAAGGTCTATGGGCCATGCAAAGGGAGCTCCCTCACCTAAACCTAACCCAAAACACCTAATCCTAGCCTACCACCCTAATCCACCCCTAATCTGAGCCTAATCACCTAACCCACTTCCCTAATCCCGGCCTAATCCCAACCTAATCACCTAACCCACTTCCCTAATCCTTCCCTAAACCTAGGTTAATTTCCCTAAACCTAGCCTAATCACCTAACCTAGCTCACTAAACCTCACCCTAAAACCCAACCACCTAACCTAGCCCTAAACCCCTAAACCACCCCTAGCCCACAATCTACCCAAACCACTAGTTTCTAAAATATCTGGCCCTACCCTTTCCAGCCCACCTTATCTTCATACCACCCTACCTAAACCACCTAACCACTACCCGAAACCCAGCCCTAACCGACCTACCCAACTCCCTATATAAACCCCCCCTCTTGGGGCGGGTTTTCCTAGCTAGGGGCTTCACCCATTCCAGCCGGGTCCCTTCCTTCCCCAAGTCCAGCCGAGTCCCACCATCTCCCACCTGCTCCACCTGCACCGCCACCTGCTCTCCATCCCACCACCATCTCCCAGCCGGACGCCACCACTTGCTCTCCATCCCAACCACCCAGCTTCTCTCTTCCATCCACCGCCTCTCCCCATTCGGTAAGTACCCCCTAACTCTACCTAACTCCTTCTCTACTCCCTCTCCACTCCAAGCCACCCACCATACCACCACCTTACCTACACATCAGCCCTTTGCTGCCGCCATTCTCACTTAGTCGAACCTATCACGACCTAAACCACCGGCCACTACCTAACTACCCTAACTACACCCGGCCAACCATCTCACCCCCTAGGACTCCCATTCGGCCTTCCCTTAAACTCCCCTTAGGTCCATACTCCCTAACACTCTATACTCTCCATTCGTGACCCCACATATTCACTTGGCCCAGCCCCTTTAATTCCCCACATCAAGGCGACACCCACTTGCAGCCGGCCACCTTCGAGGCGCCCATCCCGCGCCCCACTTGCACCCGGCTAGCACCCTTTGTCATTCACCCTCACGGAGCTCCCGTTTGCAGCCCAAGGCGAAGGCCAAGCCCACGCTCAAGCAAGGCCTCTACGGACCAGCTACTCGTAAGTGCCTAAACTCGGTCTTTAGTTGTATACTTGCTTGAGATTCAATTTGATACGGGGTTGTAATAACGGAGCATAGTCTCTCCCCGCTTGTAATAACGTGGCTTGGCACACCCACACACGTGCACTCTCTTAGTTGTGCACGATTTTGAACACACACGAGCCTAATCAGCCCCTAATACATAAGTGTATATATATACTTTCATTTTCGAAGGGTTTTTGCTTACGTTGGGTGCGTTGTCTTTCAATTCAAGCACTCACACACATTGAGCTTTCGCTCTTATTTGAAAGACCCAAGTAAGGGCCGACCTATACTATTTGGGTTTCATTTCATGTCGTGTGAGTAAGTCTTTCAATTCAAGCACTTTCACACACATTGAGCTTTCGCTCTTATTTGAAAGACCCAAGTAAGGGCCGACCTATACTATTTGGGTTTCATTTCATGTCGTGTGTGTAAGTCTTTCAATTCAAGCACTCTCACACACATTGAGCCTTCGCTCTTATTCCCAAGACCTTAGTAAAGGCCTTATTGCAGTTATATTTGGGTTTCATTTATGTCGTGTGTGTAGTACTTCAATTCAAGCACTCTCACACACATTGAGCCTTCGCTCTTACTCCCAAGACCTTAGTCAAGGCCATACTACAATTTATATTTGGGTTTAATTTCATGTCGTGTGTGTAAGTCTTTCAATTCAAGCACGCACCCACATTGTGCCTTCGCTCTTATTTGCAAGACCCGAGTAAGGGCTCATATACATATTCTATATACATATCTCCCTTCGGTTATTTCCCTTCGGTTATTTCCCTTCAGTATTGTCTTTACATTTCGGGTTTTCCCTTTGGAGTAGCGTGAGTTTGCATTGCATCTACGCCATACCCCGAGGTAGGACGCATATTGCATCGAAGCAAGCCCCGCTCGAATTCGCCCATGTAGTGGAGTGTTCATAACACACAAACTAGCTGGCCCGAAAAGGGATAAAAGAAAAGACTTAGGCACGTGCAAATCCACGTGATCTAACACATGCAAATCGCATTTTAAAGACCCGAAATAGACACCTCGAACCGCTTCGTAGACTTTCTCTCCAAAACTCGATTTTTTGCAAAGCGTACAGACTGACCCTTGCGCATCAGTGCAAGAAGGTCTGCGACGACAAGAGCTTACTTGCTCACAGTCGCCACGTTTAGAAGTCAGTGTTAAAAATATCTTCGCTAGCTTAGGTAAGCTAGCTGGCATGCCCTGTTTGCATACATAGGCCTTAGACACACGAGAGGATCCGCTCCGAGCCCTGAAAAAGGCAAGAGGCGGGGATTTTCGCACGTCTACACCAACTTGAGAAAAGGGACATTTGTTAACTTATGGAAAGGAAGTGCCGTTTCAAAAACCCGCTTGGAAAAGCCCATCACATACGGGCTGCCCACGATGGACAAAGGGGTAAAGCCCTATAAAATCGCCAATGTCCGGGTGGATCCAGGCGTGGCAGGCACTTCCAAAAATTTTGAAAAATTAGAAAATAAAAGGGAGCGAAACTTTCAAAAACTGGTTGAAAAACGGGAGTATACTCCGCTGGGGCAACCTGTGTCGGAGGTCCTAGACCTCCTACTTGCCCAGGGCATGATAGAACTCCCTGAAATCCCTGAAGGAGTCACTTCCAAAGGAGGGTATTTAAACCGATTTTTTAAGTATCATCGGCTCAAAGGCCATGATACCAAACGCTGCTTCTCCCTTTTAAATAAAATTGAGAACTTGATAGCAGAAGGCCGGCTCCAAGTCACTGCGGAACTTGAGCCACCTCAAGCTATCTTCAAAGAACCCTTTCCCAAACACGCTAGTGGCAGTGGGAAAGGAAAGGAGGTATTTACCCTCACCATTTCTAAGGAACTAGCACAAAAACCAGAGCCTAGTCGACCCACTTGTGCACCCACTCTTGTATTATACAAGAAGCTTGCCCAAGTCATCATTCGGGGACCACCAAAAGTGGAATCTCTGGCAAAACCAGTTTTAAAAATCCAAGGTTCTCCTCAGCTCATCCTTAGAGCCAAATTTAGCGCGAACCCTAGGCTGGTCGTGGGGGAAGTGACTAGATCCGAGAGGATCTATCAACCCCCGCACCTTCAAGGTGCTCAAAAGGCGATCAATGTGCCTGGCCCCTCAAAAGCATGTATCCCTAGTGTTCTGCCAAAAGCAGATAAGGACAAAGTCATCCTAAATCCTTATGACTTCAAAAACCACCTTTCAAAGATTCCTATTCACATATCTATCTTAGAGCTTATAC
This sequence comes from Brasenia schreberi, assembly GCA_036023115.1. Lineage (NCBI taxonomy): Eukaryota > Viridiplantae > Streptophyta > Magnoliopsida > Nymphaeales > Cabombaceae > Brasenia > Brasenia schreberi. The sequence goes on from JAYKKT010000090.1 coordinate 19,803,270, forward strand.
AAACCTCGCCTAGTCATAGACTTGTATTAGAGAAAATTCTAGAAAGGGCCAAGGTTGATTCGAACATAAGTCTGAAATCCTTGTCTGCCCATGTAGCTTTATTAGGAGCAAAATCGCCCATCACTTTTTCGGAAGATGATGTAGATAGACCCTACGAAACCCATAACCAGGCCCTGCATATCGAGGTGGTTCTAAACAACCACTCTCTGGATAGGTGCCTAGTCAATGGTGGAGGAGGGCTCAACATCCTTCCACTTCATGTGGCGTACAAAATCGGAGTCACCTTGACTTCAGTGAACCCCAACCCCATCGTTATCACTGGATACGATGGGAATGCGTCTAGACCTTTAGGATCCATCGAACTCCCAATGGAAACGGGAGGGATCGAACACACGGGGGTGTGTTCCATGTCTTGGACATCCACCCCCATTATAACCTGTTGTTTGGAAGGCATTGGATACATAGTTTGTGCGCTGTGCCATCCACCTTCCACAGGTGTGTCAAGATCCCTTTTAGGGACCAGGTCGTAGTGATCCTAGGTGAGAGTCACCCACAGCTTCAGGGGATCATAAACTCCCCTTGTTTATCAAGCTCCCAGGCCCATGAGGCTAACTTGAGGCAAATTATGGTTGAGCCACCTCGGCTCGTGTTAAACAACCCTAGGAAGGTTGTATGTGTGAAGGGGCCACCCAAAGCAGGCCCCCTCCCGACTTTAATCCTCCTAGGAAAACCCAAGCGTTCCCTATTTCCAAAGCCCCTGGACAAGAGGCTATACGAGCCTAATATGGACGATAGCATGTTCCAGGACCATGACTTGTATCCAACTTTTTTAAAAAACAAAAAGTCGTGGAACATGTTGTTGAACATGGGCTACACGCCCTACAAGAGTCTAGGGGCACAGAACCAGGGTCTCCTAGAGCCCATCCTTCTTAGGGCCAACCCAAGCCGATATGGGATCGGTTATACTCCCCGAATACCGCCGGAGCCACCCCCTGTGACCACCTGGGTCAAGGGTGCCCTGGAGCCTGCCGTAGAAGAGACCTACGATTTAGATCTCCTATTCCGAGTCTAACCCGTAGCGTTTTCCCTTTGTAGGTATGACTGAAGATCCCTTTTTCTAAAAAAACAAAAACATTCGAAAAGCTTAAAATAAAAAAAAATCAAAAAACAAGAAAAACCAAAAAGAATGGAAAAACAAAAACTCGAAAAAAGAGTGCTTTGTATAGTTCCCAAGGTTCTTGTTTTACAAAAACCCAAAAAAATCGAAAATTTGGAAAATACTAAAAAGATTTTGTACATAGCTGCTCCTTGTAGGACTTTGGCAAAAGAAAAGGATTTCGAAAGAAACGTCGTTTGCATAGCCAGACCAAAAATTTCGAAATCACTTGGAAATCCAAGTACAAAACTAGGTCATTTTGAAAACCACGCATCAAGTTCCCTCGGGTCTATAGCCCACGAGAATGATCAAAGCCCAGAAGTGGATCCCCTTGAGGAAGATCCCACTTCTGAGCTCCCAGAATTTCATAGAATTCTCGATTTTGAAAGACCTTCCCAATCAGTAGGAGGAGATTTCATAGAGGTGAACCTAGGGGATGATTCCAATCCCAAAACCATCAAAATAGGCGCATGCTTGCATGAAACTGAAAAGTTAGCATTCATTGCATTTCTACGAACCTATTTAGATGTGTTTGCATGGACGTATGAAGACCTGTCGGGCATAGATCCCAGCATAGTCGGGCATCGTCTTCCCTTAGATGCAGGTGTAAAACCCATAAAGCAGAAGCTTAGGAAAATACACCCAAATGTACACACGCAAGTCAAAGAGGGTTTAGAAGATCTACTAAAAGCCGGATTTATAAAACCCATTGCGTATTCTGATTGGTTATCAAATATCGTTGTGGTTCGAAAAACCAATGGGAAAATTCGAATATGCATCGATTTCAGAAACCTGAATAAAGCCACTCCAAAGGATAATTATCCTTTACCAAACATAGATTTGATAGTCGATAGTACTGCAAATCATGAAATGTTTTCGTTCATGGATGGCTATTCAGGCTATAATCAAATCAAACTGAGTCCACGAGATCAGGGTAAGACCGCCTTCACAACCCCATGGGGCACGTATTGCTATACAGTCATGCCCTTTGGTTTGAAAAATGCCGGCGCAACATACCAACGAGCCATGAACACGATCTTCCATCATCAAATTCATGAGCTTGTAGAAGTGTATGTAGATGATCTCTTGGCAAAATCCAAAACCCGATGCACCCATATCGAATGTTTACAAAAGATTTTCGAAAGGCTTAGGCTTTACAAAGTAAAGCTAAACCCTCAAAAATGTGTGTTCGGGGTAGAATCAGGGAAGCTTCTAGGCTTTATGGTGAGCCAAAGGGGAATAGAAGTCGACCCCTCTAAGTGTCAAGCCATCATAGACATGGCTCCACCCTCCAATCTCACCCAAATCCGTAGCCTCTAGGGTCGTTTACAATCCGTTCGCCGATTCATATCGAATCTGGTAACTAGATGCGAACCCTTCAACAAACTGTTGAGGAAGGGTACGAAATTCTTATGGGATGACGAATGCCAAAAGTCCTTCGAGAGACTGAAGGCATACTTGGTTAATCCCCCTGTTTTGAATCCTCCAAAGCAAGGAAAACCGCTTTTATTATACATCTCCGTGCATGTAAATGCTTTAGGAGCCCTGTTGGCTCAATACGAGGATGACACCCATAAGGAGTATGCCATCTACTATATTTCGAAAACTCTCTTGGCTTATGAATGAAATTATCAAGCCATGGAGAAGACGTGCTTGGCCCTAGTCTGGGCCTACCAGAAGTTCAGACACTATTTCCTAGATCATGAGATCTGGATAGTGTCCAAGCTTGATCCATTCAAGCACTTGTTCGAAAAACCCATTCTCACGGGTAGATTGGGCAAATGGCAACTCCTTTTAATGGAGTATGATCTGAAATACCATCACCAGATCTCCATTAAGGGGCAAGCCCTAGCGGATTACGTGGCTGAATTCCCCTTAGAGGACGCATATCCCACTCTTATCGAAATGCCTGATGAAGGCATATTGCAAAACCATTTTCAAAACCACATTTTGGCAAATTCTTTCGAAAACCAAGTGTGGAAGATGCACTTCGACGGGGCACGAAACCAACGAGGGGCCGGTGCCGGGATCATCCTAATCTCCCCTGAAAAAGGCGAGATTCCCATAGCAGTCCGCTTAGATTTCGAATGTTCCAACAATGTAGCTGAGTATGAAGCACTCATACAAGGCTTAAGGATTTCAAAAACTCTAGGGGCATCATGCATCGAGGTCTTTGGAGATTCGCTCCTTGTCATAAACCAGGTTTTTGAAATTTGGCAAGTACGTAATGAGAAACTACTTCCATATCACGAGTTGGCCACTCGATTGGTCCAATCCTTCCAGTCGTGTAAGCTCACACACGTGGGAAGAGAGGACAATGGCATCGCCGATGCCCTCTCCTCCTTGGGCTCAGCCCTGAAGGTCGATCCCATTTCAGGGACGAGATCTTTGGAAATATGGCATGCGCCCCATCCATCCACACACGACTTGGATATTTGCCAAAACAACCCAGAGTCTGTTGAAAAACCCTGGTTCTATGACATAAAACAATTTTTAGAAAATGGGGGATTCACCGAGGATGCCACGTCCAAAGATAAGGCATTCATTCGTAAGATTTCGACCCGATACACCATTCTGGGTGGGGTCTTATACAAAAAGAGTTTTACCGGCATTCTGCTTAGGTGTATCGACTTAGAGGAGGCTAGGATAGTGATGCATGAGTTCCACGATGGAGAATGTGGAGGTCATGTTAATACCAACATGATGGCAATGAAAATACTTAGAGGGGGCTATTTTTTGTCCACCCTGAAAAAGGATTGTCACGATCATGTTAGGAAGTGTCATCCATGTCAAGTGCATGGGCACGCCATTCATACCCCTTCATCTGCATTGCATTCTGTGGTCAGCCCCTGGCCATTTACCATGTGGGCGTTTGACATTATAGGCCCAATATTTCCAAAGGCCTCGAATGGGCATTGTTTTATTTTAGCAGCCACGGAGTATTTCTCCAAGTGGGTGGAAGCCATTTCCCTAACGAATGTAATGGGGCAACATGTGGTGGTTTTCATCCGAAGGAATATCCTTGCTCGATTTGGGGTTCCACGAGACCTTGTGTCTGATAATGGGACCCCATTCAAGAATGAGCGGATGGTTAAGTTGTGCAACACGTATGGCATAACTCACCACTTCTCCTCGCCCTACTACCCTCAAGGCAACGGCCAAGCCGAAGCCACGAACAAGACTCTCATTGGTATCATTGAGAAAACCTTAGAGAAGGGTAGGAGGTGGCACGAGAAGCTGGATGAAGCCTTATGGGCTTATAGGACTTCCATCCGGACTCCCACGAATGCCACACCATTCGAGTTGGTCTATGGCACAAACGCCATTCTTCCCATTCATACCCAACTACATTCATTTCATACATCTATTGCACTCGACCTCCCCCTAGAGACGCTTCAGCATGCTAGGATGGCCGAACTAGATTTGCTAGATGAGAGGCGACTCCTTGCCATGGATCATGCTCGCGCATACCGGCAAAGGATAGCATGACATTATAGCAAACACATGAGACCTCGCCACTTTGAAGTGGGAGATCTGGTCTTAAAAACCATCCACCATCGTGGCCCACACCCCCTAGGCAAGTGGCGCCCCAACTGGGATGGACCCTATGTTGTACGAGCAACCACTACGAACAATTCGTATTGGTTGATCGATGTAGAAGGTAGGAATTTAGCAGATCCTATCAATATTCAATACTTAAAGAAGTATCATGTGTAGGATCTGGATTAAATTCCAGTTTTCGAAAATTTTATAGGAATAGCTGCCTTGAGACATGTGAATAAGGTGCAAAGGCAACTCGTGTGACCCTAAGTAAGAGAATTCGCACTTGTGAAAGAGTGGAGTTTTCAAAATCGTTGTTGCATTTCAAAATCCTTCTTCTTACAAAGAAAGGCCTAGTTCAACATAGCAAGATACTTGCAAGTAGTACGTGCTATTTCTAAATAGGCTGATCTGGAATGGATCGAGTGTAGACTTGGGATAAGTCCTCCCCTCTTCTCTTCTCCTTCCAAAAGGAAAACAAAGGCCCAAAACAAAAGGGAATTTCCCGTTTAAAGTCTCTTTCCAAAAGAAAGAAACCAGACTTCAAAAAGAAAAATCGATTCTCTTATGAAAAAGAGGGATTAAAGAAAAAATACTCCCAAAGGGAGACCCTCTATGAAAAAAAAGGAAAAAGAGGCCAAAAAGCTCAAAAAGAGCAGTTTTCCGCCTTCTATGCCTTAAACCACGGGACGGTTCAGAAGGGACCGTGGTATCTCTTTCCCATCCCTGGCTTATCCCAAGCTAAAGCATGGTTCATTTTGAGGAATCCTAAAGTAAAAATAGGATTTACTTACTTGAATTTCATCTTGTTTGAGAATTCGATGTTTCAAGTAAGGCGTAGGAACTTGAAATGAAGCTTGTTTTCTTATAAAACCTCCGCTAGATAAGCGAGTGTTAAGACTCAAACAAGGGCAAGCACGAAGAGCTCGAGATCCTTAGGATCGAGGCTCAAGATAGTTGTCCCTTTTGTAAATAGCTTTTGTAAATAAGTTTTGAAAACCGAACATCGAACAGCATAGGATTTGCTCACTTGAGCAATAGGCCTTGTAAGTCTCTAGAGTTCGACCACATCTGGTCTCTGGGAGGTCGCCACTCTTGGCACCACACCCATGTCATCTACATTCCACGCATGGCACTTGCATAAACATGATCCCATATAGGACCAGATTCCATAGTACAGACCCTTTGGCGTGATATCTCCTCCTACCAGAGTTTGTAAAATTGAGATTTTGCTAAAATGGGACGATCCCATATTCTTCGTGGCTAGATCTAGGGAGACATTAAAAGGGGTGTTTGTCATCTTTGCCCTTATCCAAATCGATTTGGACAAGGCCAAAGAGGGGCATCTGTAAACACCCCGAAATCCCACGAATTTCTCAAATTCATCTGGTTTTGTAAAAGCAGCCCCAAAGGGCTATTTTGAGTCTGGAAACCCAGGAGCCTTCCAGACAACCCTGTATATATGTTTTAAACTTTATCTTTCAAAAACATATGATATGGCTTTTGAAAACCTTTTTAAAACATGTTTTGAAACCCAAAGTGGCTTGGCCCAATCAAGACAGGACCAGGAGAGCCAAGAAGAGCCTGGAACCGGAGCACACGTCAAGCCCGGCACAACAACTCTTGTATCTAATTCACACCCCAGGATCTCGAACGTCCAAGACCCTGTTCTTACCAAAATAGCATTTGAAGTCATCTCCGGAAGGCAGAAACGGAGGCGGACGACTATGTTGGCGAAGACCCAACGCAGACGGAGTACTGATGCTGTCAGGCCCCGCACGAATCATCCGTTTCGAACCCAGCTCAAAGGAGTCAGAGTTCAGCTTGGATTGGATCTGGACCATATATATCCAGATTCCAATCCAAACCCATATGTGGACTTGGATTTGGATTTGGATCCAGAGATCCAATCCAATATCCATATCCATGGCCCACATCACCTTCTCATAAATGGAGGTGGGGCCCACTTGAAATTCACGTGGGATATTGGGCATGAGAGAGAGTGGGGGTGAAAAATATCAAGAGTGTTGTATTAAGCTTGACTTGTGTGTCAAGTTTGGGTTAATCATGTGGGTTTAAGCTTGTAATTAGCTAAAACCTAACCTAGGGCTGCACCAACATGGGTGATCAAGGTCTATGGGCCATGCTAAGGGAGCTCCTTCACCTAAACCTAACCCAAAATGCCTAAACCTAGCCTAAACCCCTAATCCACCCCTAATCTGAGCCTAATCACCTAACCCACTTCCCTAATCCCGTCCTAATCCCAACCTAATCACCTAACCCACTTCCCTAATCCTTCCCTAAACCTAGATTAATTTCCCTAATCCTAGCCTAAACCTAGCCTAATCACCTAACCTAGCTCACTAAACCTCACCCTAAAACCCAACCACCTAACCTAGCCCTAAACCCCTAAACCACCCTTAGCCCACGATTTACCCAAACCCCTAGTTTTAAAATATCTGGCCCAACCCTTTCCAGCCCACCTTATCTACATACCACCCTACCTAAACCACCTAACCACTACCCTCAGCCCAGCCCTAACCGACCTACCCATTCCCTATTTAAACCCCTCCCCTTTGTGGGTTGGTTTTCCAAGTGGGAACCACCATCTCACCCAGCCGGGCCCTCTCCATCTCCCATATCTCACCCAGCCGGGACCACTCTCCATCACCTTCACCCGCTCCACCTGCTCCATCAGCTCCACCTGCACCGCCACCTTCCCTCTTCCATCCACCACCACCTCACCCATCCGGACGCCACCACCTTCATCCAGCCGAACTCCCATCAACACCCGGCTTCTCTCTTCATCCACTCGCCACTTCTCCCCATTCGGTAAGCCTTCTTTAACCCTATCTAAACCCTTCTCTACTATCTCTCCACTTCCAGCCACCCACCACACCATCACCTTAGTCACCCTAGTAGCCTGCCACCCCCATTTTAACTTAGCCGAACCTAGCACAACCCAAACTGCCGGCCACTACCTTCCCCTAGGTGTCCCATTCGGCCTTCTCATAAACTCTCCCTTAGGGCCAGTTTTCCATAAATACTTAACTCCCCTAGTGATCCTAATACCTCACTTGTTCAGCCCATTTAACCCCCCACCTCGAGGCGACATCTACTTGCCACTGGCCACCTTCGAAGCGCCTATCCCGCGCCCCACTTGCAGCCGGCCAGCACCTTTGATCACCTATCTTCGCGGAGCTCCCGTTCGCAGCCCAAGGCCAAGTCCACGCCCAAGCAAGACCTCTACGGACCAGCTACTCGTAAGTCTCTAAACTCGGTCTTTAGTTGTACACTTGCTTGAGATTCAATTTGATACGGGGTTGTAATAACGGAGCGTAGTCTCCCCCCGCTTGTAATAACGTGGCTTGGCACAACCACACACGTGCACTCTCTTAGTCGTGCACGATTTTGAACACACACGGGCCTAATCAGCCCCTAATATATAAGTGTATATATATACTTTCATTTTCGAAGGGTTTTGTTTAAGTTGGGTGCGTTGTCTTTCAATTCAAACACTCACACACATTGAGCTTTCGCTCTTATTTGAAAGACCCAAGTAAGGGCCGACCTATACTATTTGGGTTTCATTTCATGTCGTGTGAGTAAGTCTTTCAATTCAAGCACTCTCACACACATTGAGCTTTCGCTCTTATTTGAAAGACCCAAGTAAGGGCCGACCTATACTATTTGGGTTTCATTTCATGTCGTGTGAGTAAGTCTTTCAATTCAAGCACTCTCACACACATTGAGCTTTCGCTCTTATTTGAAAGACCCAAGTAAGGGCCGACCTATACTATTTGGGTTTCATTTCATGTCGTGTGAGTAAGTCTTTCAATTCAAGCACTCTCACACACATTGAGCTTTCGCTCTTATTTGAAACACCCAAGTAAGGGCCGACCTATACTATTTGGGTTTCATTTCATGTCGTGTGAGTAAGTCTTTCAATTCAAGCACTTTCACACACATTGAGCCTTCGCTCTTACTCCCAAGACCTTAGTCAAGGCCATACTGCAATTTATATTTGGGTTTAATTTCATGTCGTGTGTGTAAGTCTTTCAATTCAAGCACGCACACACATTGAGCCTTCGCTCTTATTTGCAAGACCCGAGTAAGGGCTCATATACATAAGCTATATACATATCTCCCTTCGGTTATTTCCCTTCGGTTATTTCCCTTCGGTTATTTCCCTTCGGTTATTTCCCTTCTGTTATTTCCCCTTCAGTATTGTCTTTACATTTCGGGTTTTCCCTTTGGAGTAGCGTGAGTTTGCATTGCATCTACGCCATACCACGAGGTAGGACGCATATTGCATCAAAGCAAGCCCCGTTCAAATTCGCCCATGTAGTGGAGTGTTCATAACACACAAACTAGGTGGCCCGAAAAGGGATAAAAGAAAAGACTTAGGCACGTGCACATCCACGTGATCTAAAACATGCAATCGCATCTTAAAGGCCCGAAATAGACACCTCGAACCGTTTCGTAGACTTTCCCCCCAAAACTCGATTTTTGCAAAAGCGTACAGACTGACCCTTGCGCATCGGTGCAAGAAGGTCTGCGACGACAAGAGCTTACTTGCTCATAGTCGCCACGTTTAGAAGTCAGTGTTAAAAATATCTTCGCTAGCTTAAGTAAGCTAGCTGGCACGCCCTATTTGTATACATAGGCCTTAGACACACGAGAAGATCCACTCCAAGCCCCGAAAGAGGCGAAGAGGCGGGGATTTTCGCGCATCTACAATACTCAACTGCATTCATTCCATACATCCATAGCACTCGACCTCCCCCTAGAGACGCTTCAGCATGCTAGGATGGCCGAACTAGATTTGCTAGATGAGAGGCGACTCCTTGCCATGGATCATGCTCGTGTATACTGGCAAAGGATAGCCCGACATTATAGCAAACACATGAGACCTCGCCACTTTAAAGTGGGAGATCTGGTCTTAAAAACCATCCATCATCGTGGCCCACACCCCCTGGGCAAGTGGTGCCCCAACTGGGATGGACCCTATGTTGTACAAGCAACCACTACGAACAATTCGTATTGGTTGATCGATGTAGAAGGTAGGAATTTAGCAGATCCTATCAATATTCAATACTTAAAGAAGTATCATGTGTAGGATCTGGATTAAATTCCAGTTTTCGAAAATTTAAGGGATAGTTGCCTTGAGACATGTGAATAAGGTGCAAAGGCAACTCGTGTGACCCTGAGTGAGAGAATTCGCACATGTGAAAGAGTGGAGTTTTCAAAATCATGGTTACATTTCAAAATCCTTCTTCTTACAAAGAAAGGCCTAGTTCAACATAGCAAGATACTTGCAAGTGGTACGTGCTATTTCTAAATAGGCTGATCTGGAATGGATCGAGTGTAGGCTTGGGATAAGTCCTCCCCTCTTCTCTTCTTCTTCCAAAAGGAAAACAAAAGCCCAAACAAAAGGGAATTTCCCATTCAAAGTGTCTTTCCAAAAGAAAGAAACCAGAATTCAAAAGAAAAATCGATTCTCTTATGAAAAAGAGGGATTAAAGAAAAAATACTCCCAAAGGGAGACCCTCGATCAAAAAAAGGAAAAAGAGGCCAAAAAGCTCAAAAAGAGCAGTTTTTTGCCTTCTATGCCTCAAACCACGGGATGCTTCAGAAGGGACCATGGTATCTCTTTCCCATCCCTGGCTTATCCCAAGCTAAAGCATGGTTCATTTCGAGGAATCCTAAAGTAAAAATAGGATTTACTTACTTGAATTTCATCTTGTTTGAGAATTCGACGTTTCGAGTAAGGCGTAGGAATTTGAAATGAAGCTTGTTTTCTTATAAAACCTCCGCTAGATAAGCGAGTGTTAAGACTCAAACAAGGGCAAGCACAAAGAGCTTGAGATCCTTAGGATCGAGGCTCAAGACAATTGTCCCTTTTGTAAATAGCTTTTGTAAATAAGTTTTCAAAAACCGAACATCGAACAGCATAGGATTTGCTCGCTTGGAGCAGTAGGCCTTGTAAGTCTCTAGAGTTCAACCACATCTGGTCTCTGGAAGTCGCCACTTTTGGCACCACACCCATGTCATCTGCATTCCACGCATGGTACTTGCATGAACATGATCCCATTTAGGACCAGATTCCATAGTAAAACCCTTTGACGTGATATCTCCTCCTACTAGAGTTTGTAAATTGAGATTTTGCTAAAAATGGGACGATCCCATATTCTTCGTGGCTAGATCAAGGGAGACATTAAAAGGGGTGTTTGTCATCTTTGCCCTTATCCAAATCTATTTGGACAAGGCCAAGGAGGGGCATCTGTAAACACCCCGAAATCCCACAAATTTCTCAAATTCATCTGGTTTTGAACAAGCAGCCCCAAAGGGCCATTTTTGAGTCTGGAAACCCAGGAGCCTTCCAGACAACCCTATATATACGTTTTAAACTTCCTATTTCAAAAATATGTAATATAGCTTTTGAAAACCTGTTAAAACACGTTTTTGAAACCCCGAAGCGGCTTGGCCCGATCAAGACAGGACCAGGAGAGCTAAGAAGAGCCCGGAACCGGAGCACATGTCGAGCCCGGCACAGCAACTCTTGTATCACATCCACACCCCCAGGATCTCGAACGTCCAAGACCCTGTTCTTATCAAAATGTCATTTGAAGTCATCTCCGAAAGGCAGAAACGGAGGCGGACGACCATGTTGGCGAAGACCCAACTTAGACGGAGTACTGATGCTGTTAGGCCCTGCACAAATCGTCCGTTTCGAACCCAGCTCGAAGGAGTCAGAGTTCAGTTTGGATTGGATCTGGACCATATATATCCAGATCCCAATCCAAACCCATGTGTGGACTTGGATTTGGATTTGGATCCAGAGATCCAATCCAATATCCATATCCATGGCCCACATCACCTTCTCATAAATGGAGGTGGGGCCCACTTAAAATTCACGTGGGATTATGGGCATGAGAGAGAGTGGGGATGGAAAATATCAAGAGTGTTGTAATTAAGCTTGACTTGTGTGTCAAGTTTGGGGTTAATCATGTGGGTTAGCCTAATTGAGTGGGTTTAAGCTTGTAATTAGCCAAAACCTAACCTAGGGTTGCACCAACATGAAGTGGTTAAGGTCTATGGGCCATGCAAAGGGAGCTCCTTCACCTAAACCTAACCCAAAACACCTAATCCCAACCTAATCACCTAACCCACTTCCCTAATCCTTCCCTAAACCTAGGTTAATTTCTCTAAACCTAGCCTAAACCTAGCCTAATCACCTAACCTAGCTCACTAAACCTCACCCTAAAACCCAACCACCTAACCTAGCCCTAAACCCCTAAACCACCCCTAGCCCACAATCTACCCAAACCACTAATTTTCAAAATATGTGGCCCTACCCTTTCCAGCCCACCTTATCTTCATACCACCCTACCTAAACCACCTAACCACTACCCCAAACCCAGGCCTAACCGACCTACCCATCCCTATATAAACCCCCCCCCCTTGGGGGCGGGTTTTCCTACCTAGCGGCTTCACCCATCCCAGCTGGGTCCCCTCCTTCCCCAAGTCCAACCGAGTCCCACCATCTCCCACCTGCTCCACCTGCTCCACCTGCACCGCCACCTGCTCTCCATCCCACCACCATCTCCCATCCGGACGCCACCACTTGCACTACTTCCCAACCACCCGGCTTCTCTCTTCCATCCACCGCCTCTCCCCATTCGGTAAGTAGCCCCCACTCTACCTAGCTCCTTCTCTACTCCCTCTCCACTCCTAGCCACCCACCATACCACCATCTTACCTACACATCATCCCTTTGCTGCCACCATTCTCACTCAGCCGAACCTATCACAACCTAAACTACAGGCCACTACCTAACCATCCTATCTACATCCGGCCACCCTATAAGACTCCCATTCGGCCTTCCCTTGAACTCCCTTTAGGTCCACACTCCCCAATACCCTAGACTCTCCTAGTGACCCTACACACTCACTTGGCCCAGCCCCTTTAATCCCCCACATCAAGGCGACACCCATTTGCAGCCGGCCACCTTCGAGGCGCCTATCCCGCGCCCCACTTGCAGCCGGCCAGCACCCTTTGTCATTCCCCCTCGCGGAGCTCCCGTTTGCAGCCCAAGGCGAAGGCCAAGCCCACACTCAAGAAAGGCCTCTACGGACCAACTACTCATAAGTGCCTAAACTCGGTCTTTAGTTGTATACTTGCTTGAGATTCAATTTGATACGGGGTTGTAATAACGGAGCATAGTCTCCCCCCGCTTGTAATAACTTGGCTTGGCACACCCACACACGTGCACTCTCTTAGTTGTGCACGATTTTAAACACACACGGGCCTAATCAGCCCCTAATACATAAGTGCATATATATACTTTCATTTTCGAAGGGTTTTGCTTAAGTTGGGTGCGTTGTCTTTCAATTCAAGCACTCACACACATTGAGCTTTCGCTCTTATTTGAAAGACCCAAGTAAGGGCCGACCTATACTATTTGGGTTTCATTTCATGTCGTGTGTGTAAGTCTTTCAATTCAAGCACTCTCACACACATTGAGCCATCGCTCTTACTCCCAAGACCTTAGTCAAGGCCATACTGCAATTTATATTTGGGTTTAATTTCATGTCGTGTGTGTAAGTCTTTCAATTCAAGCACGCACCCACATTGAGCCTTCGCTCTTATTTGCAAGACCCGAGTAAGGGCTCATATACATAATCTATATACATATCTCCCTTCAGTTATTTCCCTTCGGTTATTTCCCTTCAGTATTGTCTTTACATTTCGGGTTTTCCCTTTGGAGTAGTGTGAGTTTGCATTGCATCTACGCCATACCACGAGGTAGGATGCATATTTTGCATCAAAGCAAGCCCCGCTTGAATTCGCCCATGTAGTGGAGTGTTCATAACACACAAACTAGGTGGCCCGAAAAGGGATAAAAGAAAAGACTTAGGCACTGTAAACACCCCAAAATCCCACGAATCTCTTCAAAACAACCTGGTTTTATACAAACAGCCCCAAAGGGCCATTTTTGAGTCTGGAAACCCAGGAGCCTTCCAGACAACCCTGTATATATGTTTTAAACTTTATATTTCAAAAACATATAATATAGCTTTTAAAACCCTTTTAAAACATGTTTTGAAACCCCGAAGTGGCTTGGCCCGATCAAGACAGGACCAGGAAAGCTAAGAAGAGCCCGGAACTGGAGCACACGTCGAGCCCGGCACAGCAACTCTTGTATCTGATTCACACCCCCAGGATCTCGAACGTCCAAGACCCTGTTCTTACCAAAATAGCATTTGAAGTCATCTCCGGAAGGCAGAAACGGAGGCGAACGACCATGTTGGCGAAGACCCAATGCAGACGGAGTACTGATGTTGTCAGGCCCCGCATGAATCGTCCGTTTCGAACCCAGCTCGAAGGAGTCAGAGTTCAGTTTGGATTGGATCTAGACCATATATCCAGATTCCAATCCAAACCCATATGTGGACTTGGATTTGGATTTGGATCCAGAGATCCAATCCAATATCCATATCCATGGCCCACATCACCTTCTCATAAATGGAGGTGGGGCCCACTTGAAATTCACGTGGGATATTGGGCATGAGAGAGAGTGGGGATTGAAAATATCAAGAGTGTTGTATTAAGCTTGACTTGTGTGTCAAGTTTGGGTTTAATCATGTGGGTTAGCCTAATTGAGTGGGTTTAAGGTTGTAATTAGCTAAAACCTAACCTAGGGCTGCACCAACATGAGGTGATCAAGGTCTATGGGCCATGCTAAGGGAGCTCCTTCACCTAAACCTAACCCAAAATGCCTAATCCTAGCCTAAACCCCTAATCCACCCCTAATCTGAACCTAATCACCCAACCCACTTCCCTAATCCCGTCCTAATCCCAACCTAATCACCTAACCCACTTCCCTAATCCTTCCCTAAACATAGATTAATTTCCCTAATCCTAGCCTAAACCTAGCCTAATCACCTAACCTAGCTCACTAAACCTCACCCTAAAACCCAACCACCTAACCTAGCCCTAAACCCCTAAACCACCCCTAGCCCACAATCTACCCAAACCCCTAGTTTTCAAAATATCTTGCCCAACCCTTTCCAGCCCACCTTATCTACATACCACCCTACCTAAACCACCTAACCACTACCCCAAGCCCAGCCCTAACCGACCTACCCATCCCCTATTTAAACCCCGCCCCCTTGGGGGCGGGTTTTGCAAGTGAGAGCCCTCACCTCAGCCCAACCGGCTCCACTCTCCACCTGCTCGCCTGCTCCACTCTCCACCTGCCCGCCTGCTCCACTCTCCACCAGCACTACCTGCACCGCCACCTTCCCTCTTCCACTCTCCATCACCTCACCCAGCCGGATGCCACCACCTTCATCCAACCTGTAGACATGAAAATTCTCATTCCAAAGTTTATGAGACAAACTTGAAATGAACCTTTCCACCCCTACGCTTGCGCGAGCGTGCCAGCTAGTTCAAAACTAGCAAATGTTTGTAAGACTTCTAGGCGATTGTGTACAAGCGGGATCTTTCCACTCACACCTTCTTGAGCCGATGCTCAAGGGTCAGTATTGAGCGCTTAGGAACTTCATTTGACAGCAAACATGACTCCCTTTTACATAAACAAGTGTCTTTGAAAAATTTGTTGAACTTGTGCACTCGGATTCAATACTTGGAAAAACACAAGTTGCTGAAAACAGAGAATTCTGTTTTCAGAGCTATTTCTAGGGGAGTTTTCAAGGCGTTACAGACTTCCAAAAATTATCAAAATTTTACCAGACAAAGCTGGTAGTGTGGAGAGACTGTAGCCTTTTTCAAATCTGTATTTGGAGTAGTATTGAATCAGAAACAAATAATCTACTCAGACCACCTCACTGACTCGGAACAGCTCTGTTTCAGAAATACAGAAACTCAAAGATGAGTCTGTATCTCTCTTCTCAGAACTCCGATTTTAATGATTTTGAGGTTGCTGGAAAGCTATGGAGGTTAGCTTTCCAATGCATCAAAAATCAACCAATTTGGACTCCTGTGGACAGAGATATGGGACTTTTACCCGACCTCTGTTTCAGGAAATCCGACTGTGCAAACAGTGATGCAGAAATCTGGTCGTTCTTAATATGCTTTTATTACGTGTCTGAGCGGCCCTAAAATCTTGCCAATTTTATACAGAGTGCCCGAAGGTGTGTGTAATAAGTGTGCAAAATTTCAGACAAAAAGGATCAACCGTTCGGAAATTAAAATTGCTGCAATCATCAGATGTAGAGATGCTGAAAGCTCAGATTTCGGCTTTTAAGAATCTAATGATGCAAACTCACCCGAATTTAAAATGCAACAACTCTACATTCCCAAATTAAATTGCTGAATTGAAATGAAGGGAAATCATATTTATAAGCATAAGCATAGAGGGGGTAGAGAATATAGAGTGATTATAGATTATATTGGGGAAGAAGCATATAAGCAAACACATGGAGTGCGTATGTGCAATAATGAAAATTCTGCAAATGTAAATGAGGGCATCAAATCTACTCACTATTACAACGTGGGGGGAGACTTTGCTCCATTAATACAACCCCAATTCAATTGAATTAATATGGAAGAAGGTTTTAAAAATAAAGGAAGAAGTACTTACAACTTTTGTCTTCGATCGGCCGGAATTCCAAGAGTGGAATCCGGCCAGCCCTTCTTCTTCTTCCTTCTATCTTCCGCACTCTCCCTCCTATGTCTACCCTCTTTTTCCCCTCTCTTTCCCTTCACTTGCAGCCCACGATTTTCCCTTGTGCAGGCCCTCTTTTCCAGCCCCAATTCCCTAAAATTTTGATGAGAGATGAAGATAACCCAAGCTCCTTCAACTTGCTCCCCCTTGGCCCCTTTTATAGGCCAAGGGGGCTGGTTTCTAGCCCCTTCCATGGGGCGGATTGGACCAGCTCCTTGTTGGTTCTTGATCCAATTTGGCCCAGCTATATGTGGTCCCTCTTGTTGACTTGAACCAGCCCATGTGGGCTGGGCCTAGTTGCAGCCGACTTAGTCTTTGGGTGTAGCCGATTCAAGCTTGTCTAATGTTTTGTCCTAGCATGTATTGAACTTGATACCAAGTAGTGGCCGGGTATGCCTAATTAGGCTCTTCCAATTCAATGCCTCATTTGGTATTTGATTCTTTGAATGATCCGGCTCCACTTTGATTTTGATTCCATACGGCTTCAACATGGTCTCGAGTTCAACTTGAAATGTTCTTGAATTGGATGAGCTTGAACTTGGTCCTGGATAAGCTCGATCTTCTCCTAGTTTCGGATAAGCTTTAGAATTTGATCTTGATTCTGATATGCTCCAACTTTATCTTCTTTGCTTTTTGAGAATCGATGTGGATCCAAGATTGGGTCTCACCTGTTTATCTGCTTCAAAAACTCATGAGTTGTTTGAATTTAAAATCTTTATTTTGAAATATTCCCCAAAAGGCTTAAACTTTAAAATTTGGGGTTTTGAATTTAAAGGTTCATAAAGGCTTTAAATTGGCTTTCAAAATTTAGGAGTTTTTGAAAATATTTGAAAATTTTTGGGTGTTTACAGATGCCCCTCTTTGGCATTAATCCAAATTGATTTGGATAATGGCAAAGAAGAAACACCCTTTTATGGATTTACTTCCCAAATTTTCTTGAGAATATAAATCAATCCTTCATTTTGTAAACTCCTTTTCTTGGATCTCAGGAGAGGGATTTTCAGCCAAAAGGGACTTTTTTCCTATATGGTATACGATCATGCATGAATGACTTCTGAATGCATGTATGGTATGAGTGAAGTGAGCTTTTTGGGAGAGTCAATTTTTGGGGTTTTTGAGCTTGGAGAGAGCCTTTGAAGGTCGGCTGCCCCAAGAAGAATTTTCCCATGCCTCTTGACATTTTGGGTTTTCAAAAACTTTTAAAAGGAACTCCTTTTACCTTCCATCAAAAGGACTTCCAATTTTTCATACTTCCCTTCATTTGGGTTTCGATACCTACTACTTGGTAGAGGTTTTTGCTAAGAAATTTTGGAAAACATTTCAAAGTTCCATTTCCCACCTAACAAAGTCTAATTCTCAAACAAAATGAAATCCAAATGAGTAGACTCTATTCCTACTCTAGGATTTTCATGGTTGAACCTTTTTCCATGGGGATAAGCTATGGGGACATGGGAAAGAGTTACCACGGTCCCTTCTGAAGCGTCCCGTGGTTTAAGGCAAAGAGACGGAAAATTTCTCTTTTTGAGCTTTGGCTTTTTCTTTTTTTTTTTTCTTTTTTTCTCATTTTTTATTTTCTCACCTTTTTTTTCCTTTTTTTCTTTTTTTTCTTTTTATTTTCTCTTTTTCTCTCTCTTTTCCTCCTTTTTTATTTTCTCTTTTCTTTTCTCTCTCTCTCGTTTGCGCATTTTCCTCGTTTTTTTTAAAAAATGAAGATATTAATATTATTATTATTATTATTATTAATGTGTGTGTGTGAGGTAATGTGAGGAATGAGAGAGAGAGAGAAGTAATGAATGAGAATGGCGTAATGAAATGTAATGAAATGTAATGAAATAATGAAAATGAAGAAATGTAATGGACGGACAATACATCGAAATAATATGTAAAAAAAAAAAAAAAAAAAAAAAAAAAAAAAAAAAAAAAAAAAAAAAAATATAAAAAAAAAAATAATAATATAACATTGTTTTTTCTCTTTTTTTTTCTCTTATGCTGGCAAACCTGCTGCGCTTTTCTCCTAAAAAATTTGAAAAAAAAAAACATGAAACAATGTGTGTGTAATGTGTGTGTTGTGACATTATTATTATTGATGATGTTCGGGGTCTACTAAATTTCTACCCACAATATCAATCAATCAACATGTATCATCGATTTTTTGTTGCCCTTTTATGACATGGGGACATTCCTACTTGGGCTGCCACCTTTTCGGGCCTCTTTGGGTGTGTGATGCATGACATGTACAATGGAAATATATGCTTTATGAAATGATGACAATATGAAATGTATTCCACATGATATGATGGAGATACACGTTTTTATGAACTTGAATCTCCATGAAAGTGTCTAGGGGATGCATTTTCAATGCCCCTAGTTTGGTGGAGATGAGCGATATCACACGGCCTCAAAGTGAATGGGCTATGGAATTTCTTTATGGCATGTAAGATGGACGATGGGATATGGATGGCTCATGCATTTGACATTTACGACATTTCTAACATGATCATAACGAATTTTTGCTTAAGGGTGGACTAACATTAACCAACCCTAAGTATTTCATGGCCATCATATGGTATTGACATGAACTCCACGTTTTCCATCATGGAATTTATGTATTGATTCTAACCTTGCCAAGGTTTTCATATCAACAAGATGCTGAAATTTTTTTCTTTTCAAAGTCATATGTAGGGTTAAAAATTTTTTCAATCAAAACTTTGATCTTTCGAAGAAGTAAATTTGGGAAATCCTCCCTTTCTAAAAAAAATTCAATGTCTTAAAACCAAGGCTTTTTAATACAATTTTGGTCATTTTGGCAAGCATTCCAAATCGTGAGTGCCAATGGTGCATATTTTTAAAAAGCCGATCACTCCAATGGCCAATTCTTGATGAGTTTTCGTCTTGCCAAATTTTTTAAAAGTTGGTTTATAAAGGCATAGAATCTCCAAAGATTTTAATGCATGAGACCCTAGATTTTCGAAATTTTTAGGCCTTGTATGAGTGTTTCATACTTGGCAACATCATTTGAACATGTAAAATCTAGTTGAATGGCACTTGGTATTTCTCGAGAGATATGAAGATGATTCTTATACCTGCCCCTTTATTCTTTTTCCCATCAAAATACATTTTCCATACTTGAGTTTGTTTAAAACAATTTGTTAAAGTATGGTTTTGAAATTCATTTGCAAAATATTCGGCATTTAATCAAGTATGGAATGTGTATCTCAAGAGGCAATTCAACCATATGATCTAGGGGCTTGTCCCTTTAATGGAGCTGCCATTTATATAGCCTACCCGTTAGGGATAGGATTTTCAAACAAGTGCTTGATTCAATCGACATTATTCCTCTTTCATGACATGGGGAATAATGTCTCAATTTTGGAAGCCTATACCAAGCACGATTTTCTCTATGGCTTGGTGATTTCTTTCACATGCCAATAGAGTTTTTGAAAATGGCATACTTCCTATGGATATCATCTTCACATTTATCAAGTAAAACACCCAATGCATTCGCATGAATTGGAATGTAAAGCTTTACTTTGGAGGTTTTGAAAATTGGAGGATTTACCATAAACTTTTCGAAAGCTTTTTGGAAATTATCGTGCAAATTTTTAACCCGTTTTCAAAAGCCTATTTGAGAGAGTAGCATCTTGTTGGCCTGGAATTAACCTTGAAGGTTTCAGATTTGATTCATATGGAGACATGCCTATGATGGCTCGATACTTAGGGGTCAACTCTCATGCCCCTTTGGCTTAACACAAACCTTAAACTTGAGTTCTAAGATGATGTCTACACCCGATGCAAATATCTGACTTCAAACTGCAATGCATGATGCTCATGTAAACATGCACACACTATGGGTTAGACTCACTCTAAAATCCCTTTCTATGAAATTTCCAAGTCAAGGATTCTACGAATTTAGGGAAGCTTGGAGCCATGGTCTTTCCTCCTTGCTTTGATGATTCTCAAGCATTAAACTCTAGGGAAGTACTAGGTAAGAGAGAGCTATGACCAGCTTGGACGATTTTGACTTGGGATTATATCCATTCCTCGAAAGGATTTTGAAATTGGTTTTGTATATGGCCATTGTTTTCGGAGTTTTTGAAATTTTTTGATTTTTTTGTTTTTTTCAAAACACAATTTCAAGGATCCTTTTAAGAGACTTTCTGTTTGAAACTTTTTCTCAAATGAAGAGTGGGGGAAAGAAAACAATTTTCTTTTTTGAAATTTTCAGATTTTTCAAATGTTTTTGGATTTTGAAGGTTTTCTAAATTTTTTTTTTTTTTTTTTTTTTTTTTTTTTTGGTTTTTGAGAATATTTAATTTTTTTGATTTTTTTTTAAAAGGAGGGATCTTCCATTGAACCTACAAAGAAAACTTCCATGAATTAGACTCAAAGAAAGGGTCTAAGCCATAGGTCTCGGTTTTAGTGGGTTCTAGGAGCACCCCTTGACCCAAGTGGTCTTAGGTGGTGGCTCAGGGGGTATGGATGGGATATAGCCCAATCCATATCGATTTGGGTTTGGTCTAGGTATGATTGGTTCTAGACAACCTTGGCTATGGGCTCCTAGTCCTTGATATGGTGTATATCCCATGTTTAAAATCATATTCCAAGGCTTTTTGATTTTTGAAAAAGTTTTATAAAGTGCATGATCTTGGAATATGGAATCGTCCATATCATGGATGTATACAAGTTTTATTTTGGGTAGGAGATGGGATAGATGGGTGGTGGAAGACTTGTGCTTCCACACGACCCTAGGTTGGGATGGTTTAGGCTCTAAATGGGGGATGGTTTTGACATGCTCCCTAGACACAACTCGAGGTGCCCCTAGGGATGGGTTAGTTGGGTTTCTTGCCATAGACTTGGGTTCATGGCACAAGACTAAACTCGAGGAAGTTTGCATGGTAGAGTTAGGTGTTCCTAGGGTGTCAATGCATGCCTTAGTAACCATGTCTACCATATTTTGATCTTTATTTGGTTTTTGATTTTGAAATTCCTTTTGGTGCGGGACATTCGGCGCACCTTGAAAATCCTCATTTTCGGGCACGTTTTGTGGGTTTGTGGGTGCATGAATGTGATTTGATGCATCCGATGACCCTATGCTAAGAGGAGAGTTTAGAGGAGGATGAGTTTCAGGCATACCTCTTTCGGCTTGTCTACCTTTGCATGGTGAGAGCAAGTCTCGTCCTCGAGTGACTCATGCGTGGCTGTGAGCTCCCGTTTCCTGTCCGTTTCCAATCCTAGGTGTTTACGACTCTCATCCTCTCGTGAAACTCGTGAGGTGTGTTGAGTGTGAATCTCATGCCCTACTCTGTGTGTGTGCCTAGGGATGTGGACTTCATTCTCGACTTTCAGAATTTCAACTTTTTGTTTTTCAAGTTTTTTTGGTTTTTGAAACTTTTCCATATTTTTTTGGCTTTTTGAACTATAAAAATCTTTTTTTGGTTTTTGCTTGGAACTTGGGGTGCTTGGGTGCTTGGAAAGGTTGGATGACTTGATCCGCACTTTGGCTTCATCTCCAGCCTCATATCCTTCATCGAATTTTGGATTTGATTTGGTTTTCCTTTCATGATTTTTCTCTCTATGTGCCCGAGATGAGCTTTCATGTGATCGATGCGCCTTAGCCTCATGGCTTAGAGCATCGATCTTTCTAAAGATTTCCTTTATAGCAGCCATCTCTTCTTGGGCTTTAGAGGATTTGGAAAACCACTTTGAAGCTTTCGATGAGGATTTCCTTGGCTTGCTTTCATCCATTGTTTTCAAAATTTGTGCACAAGTTAAAAAAAAACACTATGTTTTTGCAAAGTTTTTGGAGTTCACTTTTTGAAAGAAAGTTCCTCAAGACCCGAGTCCACCGGGCGTGCCATTTCTGTAGACATGAAAATTCTCATTCCAAAGTTTATGAGACAAACTTGAAATGAACCTTTCCACCCCTACGCTTGCGCGAGCGTGCCAGCTAGTTCAAAACTAGCAAATGTTTGTAAGACTTCTAGGCGATTGTGTACAAGCGGGATCTTTCCACTCACACCTTCTTGAGCCGATGCTCAAGGGTCAGTATTGAGCGCTTAGGAACTTCATTTGACAGCAAACATGACTCCCTTTTACATAAACAAGTGTCTTTGAAAAATTTGTTGAACTTGTGCACTCGGATTCAATACTTGGAAAAACACAAGTTGCTGAAAACAGAGAATTCTGTTTTCAGAGCTATTTTCTAGGGGAGTTTTCAAGGCGTTACAGACTTCCAAAAATTATCAAAATTTTACCAGACAAAGCTGGTAGTGTGGAGAGACTGTAGCCTTTTTCAAATCTGTATTTGGAGTAGTATTGAATCAGAAACAAATAATCTACTCAGACCACCTCACTGACTCGGAACAGCTCTGTTTCAGAAATACAGAAACTCAAAGATGAGTCTGTATCTCTCTTCTCAGAACTCCGATTTTAATGATTTTGAGGTTGCTGGAAAGCTATGGAGGTTAGCTTTCCAATGCATCAAAAATCAACCAATTTGGACTCCTGTGGACAGAGATATGGGACTTTTACCCGACCTCTGTTTCAGGAAATCCGACTGTGCAAACAGTGATGCAGAAATCTGGTCGTTCTTAATATGCTTTTATTACGTGTCTGAGCGGCCCTAAAATCTTGCCAATTTTATACAGAGTGCCCGAAGGTGTGTGTAATAAGTGTGCAAAATTTCAGACAAAAAGGATCAACCGTTCGGAAATTAAAATTGCTGCAATCATCAGATGTAGAGATGCTGAAAGCTCAGATTTCGGCTTTTAAGAATCTAATGATGCAAACTCACCCGAATTTAAAATGCAACAACTCTACATTCCCAAATTAAATTGCTGAATTGAAATGAAGGGAAATCATATTTATAAGCATAAGCATAGAGGGGGTAGAGAATATAGAGTGATTATAGATTATATTGGGGAAGAAGCATATAAGCAAACACATGGAGTGCGTATGTGCAATAATGAAAATTCTGCAAATGTAAATGAGGGCATCAAATCTACTCACTATAACGTGGGGGAGACTTTGCTCCATTAATACAACCCCAATTCAATTGAATTAATATGGAAGAAGGTTTTAAAAATAAAGGAAGAAGTACTTACAACTTTTGTCTTCGATCGGCCGGAATTCCAAGAGTGGAATCCGGCCAGCCCTTCTTCTTCTTCCTTCTATCTTCCGCACTCTCCCTCCTATGTCTACCCTCTTTTTCCCCTCTCTTTCCCTTCACTTGCAGCCCACGATTTTCCCTTGTGCAGGCCCTCTTTTCCAGCCCCAATTCCCTAAAATTTTGATGAGAGATGAAGATAACCCAAGCTCCTTCAACTTGCTCCCCCTTGGCCCCTTTTATAGGCCAAGGGGGCTGGTTTCTAGCCCCTTCCATGGGGCGGATTGGACCAGCTCCTTGTTGGTTCTTGATCCAATTTGGCCCAGCTATATGTGGTCCCTCTTGTTGACTTGAACCAGCCCATGTGGGCTGGGCCTAGTTGCAGCCGACTTAGTCTTTGGGTGTAGCCGATTCAAGCTTGTCTAATGTTTTGTCCTAGCATGTATTGAACTTGATACCAAGTAGTGGCCGGGTATGCCTAATTAGGCTCTTCCAATTCAATGCCTCATTTGGTATTTGATTCTTTGAATGATCCGGCTCCACTTTGATTTTGATTCCATACGGCTTCAACATGGTCTCGAGTTCAACTTGAAATGTTCTTGAATTGGATGAGCTTGAACTTGGTCCTGGATAAGCTCGATCTTCTCCTAGTTTCGGATAAGCTTTAGAATTTGATCTTGATTCTGATATGCTCCAACTTTATCTTCTTTGCTTTTTGAGAATCGATGTGGATCCAAGATTGGGTCTCACCTGTTTATCTGCTTCAAAAACTCATGAGTTGTTTGAATTTAAAATCTTTATTTTGAAATATTCCCCAAAAGGCTTAAACTTTAAAATTTGGGGTTTTGAATTTAAAGGTTCATAAAGGCTTTAAATTGGCTTTCAAAATTTAGGAGTTTTTGAAAATATTTGAAAATTTTTGGGTGTTTACACAACCGAACTAGCCGAGCTCCCATCCACTCCCGGCTTCTCTCTTCCATCCGCCACCTCTCCCCATCCGGTAAGCACTCTCTAACTCTACCCAAAACCCTTCTCTACTACCTCTCCACTCCTAGCCACCCACCCTATCATCATCTCAGCCCTTTTCCACCACCCTTTTCACTTAGCCGAACCTAGCATAACCTAAACTACCGGCCACTACCTAACCATCCCATCCCATTCGGCCTTCCCCTAGGTGTCCCATTCGGCCTTCCCACAAACTCCTCTTTAGGTCCAGTTTCCCTAAACACTCAACTCTCTTAGTGACCCTAAAAACTCACTTGTTCAGCCCCTTTTACCCCCCACCTCGAGGCGACATCCACTTGCAATCGGCCACCTTTGAGGCGCCTATCCCGCGCCCCCCTTGCAGCCGGCCAACACCTTTGATCACCTATCCTCGCGGAGCTCCCGTTTGCAGCCCAAGGCGAAGGCCAAGCCCACGCTCAAGCAAGACCTCTACGGACCAGCTACTCGTAAGTGTCTAAACTCGGTCTTTAGTTGTATACTTGCTTGAGATTCAATTTGATACGGGGTTGTAATAACGGAGCATAGTCTCCCCCCGCTTGTAATAACGTGGCTTGGCACAACCACACACGTGCACTCTCTTAGTCGTGCACGATTTTGAACACACACGGGCCTAATCAGCCCCTAATACATAAGTATATATATATATTTTCATTTTCGAAGGGTTTTGCTTAAGTTGGGTGCGTTGTCTTTCAATTCAAGCACTCTCACACACATTGAGCTTTCGCTCTTATTTGAAAGACCCAAGTAAGGGCCGACCTATACTATTTGGGTTTTATTTCATGTCGTGTGAGTAAGTCTTTCAATTCAAGCACTCTCACACACATTGAGCTTTCGCTCTTATTTGAAAGACCCAAGTAAGGGCCGACCTATACTATTTGGGTTTTATTTCATGTCGTGTGAGTAAGTCTTTCACTTCAAGCACTCTCACACACATTGAGCTTTCGCTCTTATTCCCAAGACCTTAGTAAAGGCCTTATTGCAGTTATATTTGGGTTTCATTTATGTCGTGTGTGTAGTACTTCAATTCAAGCACTTTCACACACATTGAGCCTTCGCTCTTACTCCCCAAGAATTTCGTTATCCCATAAGAATTTCGTGCCCTTCCTCAACAGTTTGTTGAAGGGTTCGCTTCTAGTGGCCAGATTCGATATGAATCGGCGAACGGATTGTAAACGACCCTGGAGGCTACGGATTTGGGTGAGATTGGAGGGTGGAGCCATGTCTATGATGGTTCGACACTTAGAGGGGTCGACTTCTATTCCCCTTTGGCTCACCATAAAGCCTAGAAGCTTCCCTGATTCTACCCCGAACACACATTTTTGAGGGTTTAGCTTTACTTTGTAAAGCCTAAGCCTTTCGAAAATCTTTTGTAAACATTCGATATGAGTGCATCGGGTTTTGGATTTTGCCAAGAGATCATCTACATACACTTCTACAAACTCATGAATTTGATCATGGAAGATCATGGTCATGGCTCGTTGGTATGTTGCGCCGGCATTTTTCAAAGCAAAGGGCATGACTGTATAGCAGTACGTGCCCCATGGGGTTGTGAAGGCGGTCTTACCCTGATCTCGTGGGCTTAGTTTGATTTGATTATAGCCTGAATAGCCATCCATAAATGAAAACATTTCATGATTTGCAGTACTATCAACTATCAAATCTATGTTTGGTAAAGGATAATTATCCTTTGGAGTGGCTTTATTTAGGTTTCTGAAATCGATGCATATTCAAATTTTCCCATTGGTTTTTCGAACCACAACGATATTTGACAACCAATACACAATGGGTTTTATAAATCCGGCTTTTAGCAGATCTTCTAAACCCTCTTTGACTTGCGTGTGTACATTCAGGTGTATTTTCCTAAGCTTCTGCTTTATGGGTTTTACACCTGCATCTAAGGGAAGACGATTCTCGACAATGCTGGGATCTATGCCCGGCATGTCTTCATACGTCCATGCAAACACATCTAAATAGGTTCGTAGAAATGCAATGAATGCTAACCTTTCAGTTTCATGCAAGCATGCGCCTATTTTGATGGTTTTGGGATTGGAATCATCCCCTAGGTTCACCTCTATGAAATCTCCTCCTACTGATTGGGAAGGTCTTTCAAAATCAAGAATTTTATGAAATTCTGGGAGCTCAGAAGTGGGATCTTTCTCAAGGAGATCCACTTCTCGGCTTTGATCATTCTCGTGGGCTATAGACCCGAGGGAATTTGATGCGTGGTTTTTAAAATGACCTGGTTTTGTACTTGGATTTTCAAGTGATTTCGAAACTTTTGGTTTGGCTATGCAGACGACGTTTCTTTCGAAATCCTTTTCTTTTGTCAAAGTCCTACCAGGAGCAGCTATGTACAAAATCTTTTTGGTATTTTCCAAATTTTCGATTTTTTTGGGTTTTTGTAAAACAAGAACTTTGGGAACTATACAAAGCACTCTTTTTTCGAGTTTTTGTTTTTCCATTGTTTTTGGTTTTTCTTTTTTTTCGATTTTTTTGATTTTAAGCTTTTCAAATGTTTTTGTATTTTTATAAAAGGGATCTTCCGTCATACCTACAAAGGGAAAACGCTACGGGTTAGACTCGGAATAGGAGATCTAAATCGTAGGTCTCTTCTAAGACAGGCTCCGGGGCACCCTTGACCCAGGTGGTCACAAGGGGTGGCTCCGGCGGTATTCGGGGAGTATAGCCGATCCCATATCGGCTTGGATTGGCCCTAGGAAGGATGGGCTCTAGGAGACCCTGGTTTTGTGCCCCTAGACTTTTGTAAGGCGTGTAGCCCATGTTAAACAACATATTCCACGATTTCTTGTTTTTTGAAAAGGTTAAGTATAAATCGTGGTCCTAGAACATGTTGTCATCCATATTATGCTCATATGGCCTCTTGTCCAGGAGCTTTGGAAATAGGGAACGCTTGGGTCATCCTAGAAGGGTTAAGATCGGGAGGGGGCCTGTTTTGGGCGGCCCCTTCACATATACAACCTTCCTAGGGTTGTTCAACACGAGCCGAGGTGGCTCAACCATAATTTGCCCCAAGTTAGCCTCATGGGCCTGGGAGCTTGATAAACAAGGGGAGTTGATGATCCCCTAAAGCTATGGGTGACTCTCACCTAGGATCACTACGACCTGGTCCCTAAAAGGGATCTTGACACACCTGGTTTTGTAAAAGCAGCCCCAAAGGGCTATTTTGAGTCTGGAAACCCAGGAGCCTTCCAAACAACCCTGTATATATGTTTTAAACTTCATATTTCAAAAATACATAATATGGCTTTTGAAAACCTTTTAAAACACGTTTTGAAACCCCAAAGCAGCTTGGCCTAATCAAGACAGGACCAGCGATGTCAAAGAGAGCCTGGAACCGGAGCACATGTCGAGCCCGGCACAGCAACTCTCGTATCAAATCCATACCCCCAGGATCTCGAACGTCCAAGACCCTGTTATTATCAAAATGTCATTTGAAGTCATCTCCGAAAGGCAGAAACGGAGGCGAACGATCATGTTGGCGAAGACCCAACGCAGACGGAGTGCTGATGTTGTCAGGCCCCGCACAAACCGTTCATTTCGAATACAGCTCGAAGGAGTCAGAGTTCAGTTTGGATCGGATCTGAACCATATATATCCAGATCCCAATCCAAACCCATGTATGAACTTGGATTTGGATTTGGATTCAAAAATCCAATCCAATATCCATATCCATGGCCCACATCACCTTCTCATAAATGGAGGTGGGGGCCACTTGAAATTCACGTGGGATTATGGGCATGAGAGAGAGTGGGGATGGATAAGATCAAGTGTGGTTGTAATTAAGCTTGACTTGTGTGTCAAGTTTGGGGTTAATCATGTGGGTTAGCCTAATTGAGTGGGTTTAAGCTTGTAATTAGCCAAAACCTAACCTAGGGCTGCACCAACATGATGTGGTTAAGGTGTATGGGCCATGCAAAGGGAGCTCCTTCACCTAAACCTAACAAAAAAAGCCTAATCCTAGCCTTCCACCCTAATCCACCCCTAATCTAAGCCTAATCACCTAACCCACTTCCCTCTGGAGTAGCGTGAGTTTGCATTGCATCTACGCCATACCATGAGGTAGGACAGATATTGCATCAAAGAAAGCCCCACTCGAATTCGCCCATGTAGTGGAGTGTTCATAACACACAAACTAGGTGGCCCGAAAAGGGATAAAAGGAAAGACTTAGGCACGTGCAAATCCACGTGATCTAAAATATACAATCGCATCTAAAAGACCCGAATTAGACACCTCAAACCGCTTCGTAGACTTTCTCTCCCAAAACTCGATTTTTGCAAAGCATACAGACTGACCCTTGCGCATCGGTGCAAGAAGGTCTGCGACGACAAGAGCTCACTTGCTCACAGTTGCCACGATTAGAAGTCAGTGTTAATATATCTTCGCTAGCTTAGGTAAGCTAGCTGGCACGCCCTGTTTGCATAAATAGGCCTTAGACACACGAGAGGATCCGCTCCGAGCCCTGAAAAGGTGAGAGGCGGGGATTTTCGCGCGTCTACAGAGATGGGCACGCCCGGTGGGACGTGAGCCTTTCAAAAATCGAGTTTTTAAGTAGAAGTCTTGCGAAAATTTTTAAAAGGTGTCATTTTTAACTTGTTTTTCTTTGCTTGTACTTAGGACATTTTGAAAAAGCTTGAAAAGCATGTCAAAATCCAATCCAAGTGAAGTGTCGAGCCAAGGCTCATGCGCATCAAGTTCTCACTCTAGGAGGATTTTCAAAAATAAAATAAAACTAGATGAAATCGAGGACTTAAGAAGGGAGTTTGAGGCCAAAATCGATGCTCTCAGCCAAGAGGCTGAAGTAGGCGATTCATGTTCATCAAACGGTGAACAAAGGCCTAAAAAGAAATCTGAAAAACCTCGCAAGCACAAAGAGGCCTCCGTAATGGAAGGCAACCAATACCACGAGTCCTTCACACAAAAGGACCGTAAAGCCCTACAGCAGTTGTTGAAAGGGCAGAATAAAGAGAAAAGAAACTACGCCCTGTCTGATTTCCTTCCTATGGATTACGAAACAGACAGTGACGATGAAATACCAAATTTCCATCGGTATGATGGCATGAGAGACCCTAGGTCTCACTTGCAGCTTTTGTCACGTCGAGCCCATAAGAAGAAAAAGGACTCGATGAAATGGGTGTATTGGTTCCCTTTATCCCTTAAAGGCACAGCTGCCAAATGGTTGGCTTCCTACGACTTAAGCCAGTTCGCTACTTTTGAAGAGTTAGTGAACTGCTTCATGCAAAGATTTGCACACAACGTAGAAGTCACGCCGACTCTGAATACCTTAAGGGATACAAAGCAAGGCATGAACGAAGACGTACATGCCTTCATTATAAGATGGAGGTCGCTTTTGGGCCAAGTGCGAGAGCTCATATCCGAAGGATGCGCAGTAATGCTAATCCTGGATAACTTTAAAAGCGAGTTAAAAACCCTTCTCTCGCTCCATGAGATTTCAACTTTCCATAAGTTGATCAAAAAGGCCTCCCTTTTCGAAACCAACTTGCGAAAAGGGACATACGATCACTTGTGGAAAGGAAGTGCCGTTCCAAAAACCCGCTTGGAAAAGCCCATCACATACGGGCTACCCACGATGGACAAAGGGGCAAAGCCCCATAAAATCGCCAATGTCCGGGTGGATCCAGGCGTGGCGGGCACTTCGAAAAATTTTGAAAAGATAGAAAATAAGAGGGAGCGAAATTTTCAAAAACCGGTTGAAAAACGGGAGTACACTCCGCTGGGGCAACCTGTGTCGGAGGTCCTAGACCTCCTACTTGCCCAGGGCATGATAGAACTCCCTGAAATCCCTGAAGGAGTCACTTCCAAAGGGGGGTATTTAAACCGATTTTGTAAGTATCATCGGCTCAAAGGCCATGATTCCAAACGCTGCTTCTCCCTCTTAAATAAAATTGAGAACTTGATAGCAGAAGGCCGGCTCCAGGTCACTGCGGAACCTGAGCCACCTCAAGCAATCTTCAAGGAACCCTTTCCCAAACACGCCAGTGACAGTGGGAAAGGAAAGGAGGTATGTACCCTCACCATTTCCAAGGAACTAGCGCAAAAACTAGAACATGGTCGACCTACTTGTGCGCCCATTCTTGTACTATACAAGAAGCCCGCCCAAGTCGTCATTCGAGGACCACCAAAAGTGGAAACCCTGATAAAACCAGTTTTAAAAATCCAAGGTTCTCCTCAGCTCATCCTTAGAGCCAAATTTAGCGTGAACCCTAGGCTGGTCGTGGGGGAAGTCACTAGATCTGGGAGGATCTATCAACCCCCGCACCTTCAAGGTGCTCAAAAGGTGGTCAGTGTGCCTGGCCCCTCAAAAGCATGTATCCCTAGTGTTCTGCCAAAAGTAGATAAGGACAAAGTCATCCTAAATCCTTATGACTTCGAAAACCACCTTTCAAAGATTCCTATTCACATGTCTATCTTAGAGCTTATAAAAACCTCGCTTAGGCATAGACTTGTATTAGAGAAAATTCTAGAAAGGGCCAAGGTTGATTCGAACATAAGTCCGGAATCCTTGTCTGCCCAAGTGGCTTTATTAAGAGCAAAATCGCCCATCACTTTCTCAGAAGATGATGTAGATAGGCCTTACGAATCCCATAACCAGGCCCTGCATATCGAGGTGGTTATGAATAATCACTCTCTGGACAGGTGCCTAGTCGATGGTGGAGGAGGGCTCAACATCCTTCCACTTCATGTGGCGTATAACATCGGAGTCACCTTGACTTCAATAAACCCAAGCCCCATCGTTATCACTGGATACGATGGGAATGCGTCTAGACCATTAGGATCCATCGAACTCCCAATGGAAACGGGAGGGATCGAACACACGGGGGTGTTCCATGTATTGGACATCCACCCCCATTATAACCTGTTGCTGGGAAGGCCCTGGATACACAGTTTGTGCGCTGTGCCATCCACCTTCCACAGGTGTGTCAAGATCCCTTTTAGGGACCAGGTAGTAGTGATCCTAGGTGAGAGTCACCCACAGCTTCAGGGGATCATAAACTCCCCTTGTTTATCAAGCTCCTAGGCCCATGAGGCTAACCTGGGGCAAATTATGGTTGAGCCACCTCGGCTCATGTTAAACAACCCTAGGAAGGTTGTATGTGTGAAGGGGCCACCCAAAGTAGGCCCCCTCCCGACTCTAATCCTTCTAGGAAAACCCAAGCGTTCCCTATTTCCAAAGCCCGTGGACAAGAGGCCATATGAGCACAATATGGACGATAGCATGTTCCAGGACCACGATTTATACTCAACCTTTTCAAAAAACAAGAAATCATGGAATATGTTGTTGAACAT
Organism: Brasenia schreberi; assembly: GCA_036023115.1. Classification (NCBI taxonomy): domain Eukaryota; kingdom Viridiplantae; phylum Streptophyta; class Magnoliopsida; order Nymphaeales; family Cabombaceae; genus Brasenia; species Brasenia schreberi. Next base: position 19,835,095 of record JAYKKT010000090.1, read on the forward strand.
GGACTACACGCCCTACAAGAGTCTAGGGGCGCAGAATCAGGGTCTCCTAGAGCCCATCCTTCCTAGGGCCAATTCAAGCCGATATGGGATTGGCTATACTCCCCGAATACCACCGGAGCCACCCCTTGTGACCACCTAGGTCAAGGGTGCCCCGGAGCCTGCCTTAGAAGAGACCTACGATTTAGATCTCCTATTCCGAGTCTAACCCGTAGTGTTTTCCCTTTGTAGGTATGACGGAAGATCCCTTTTCTAAAAAAACAAAAATATTTGAAAAACTTAAAATCAAAAAAATCGAAAAACAAGAAAAGCCAAAAACAATGGAAAAACAAAAACTCGAAAAAAGAGTGCTTTGTATAGTTCCCAAGGTTCTTGTTTTACAAGAACCCAAAAAAATCGAAAAGTTGGAAAATACCAAAAAGATTTTGTACATAACTGCTCCTGGTAGGACTTTGGCAAAAGGAAAGGATTTCGAAAGAAACGTCGTCTGCATAGCCAGACCAAAAATTTCGAAATCACTTGAAAATCCAAGTACAAAACCAGGTCATTTTGAAAACCACGCATCAAATTCCCTCGGGTCTATAGCCCATGAGAATGATCAAAGCCCAGAAGTGGATCCCCTTGAGGAAGATCCCACTTCTGATCTCCCAGAATTTCATAGAATTCTCGATTTTCAAAAACCTTCCCAATCAATAGGAGGAGATTTCATAGAGGTGAACCTAGGGGATGATTCAAATCCCAAAACCATCAAAATAGAAGCATTCTTGCATGAAACCGAAAGGTTAGCATTCATTGCATTTCTACGAACCTATTTAGATGTGTTTGCATGGACGTATGAAGACATGCTGAGCATAGATCCCAGCATTGTCGAGCATTGTCTTCCCTTAGAAGCAGGTGTAAAACCCATAAAGCAGAAGCATAGGAAAATACACCCGAATGTACACACGCAAGTCAAAGAGGGTTTAAAAGATCTGCTAAAAGCCGGATTTATAAAACCCATTGCGTATTCTGATTGGTTGTCAAATATCGTTGTGGTTCGAAAAACCAATGGGAAAATTTGAATATGCATCGATTTCAGAAACCTGAATAAAGCCACTCCAAAGGATAATTATCCTTTACCAAACATAGATTTGATAGTCGATAGTACTGCAAATCATGAAATGTTTTCATTTATGGATGGCTATTCAGGCTATAATCAAATCAAACTAAGCCCACGAGATCAGGGTAAGACCGCCTTCACAACCCCATGGGGCACGTACTGCTATACAGTCATGCCCTTTGGTTTGAAAAACGCCGGCGCAACATACCAACGAGCCATGACCATGATCTTCCATGATCAAATTCTTGAGCTTGTAGAATTGTATGTAGATGATTTCTTGGCAAAATCCAAAACCCGATGCACTCATATCGAATGTTTACAAAAGATTTTCGAAAGGCTTAGGCTTTACAAAGTAAAGCTAAACCCTCAAAAATGTGTGTTCAGGGTAGAATCAGGGAAGCTTCTAGGCTTTATGGTGAGCCAAAGGGGAATAGAAGTCGACCTCTCTAAGTGTCGAGCCATCATAGACATGGCTCCACCCTCCAATCTCAACCTAATCCGTAGCCTCCAAGGTCGCTTACAATCCGTTCGCCGATTCATATCGAATCTGGCCACTAGATGCGAACCCTTCAACAAACTGTTGAGGAAGGGCACGAAATTCTTATGGGATGACGAATGCCAAAAGTCCTTCGAGAGACTGAAGGCATACTTGGTTAATCCCCCCGTTTTGAATCCTCCAAAGCAAGGAAAACCGCTTTTATTATACATCTCCGTGCATGCAAATGCTTTAGGAGCCCTGTTGGCTCAATACGAGGATGACACCCATAAGGAGTATGCCATCTACTATATTTCGAAAACTCTCTTGGCTTATGAACGAAATTATCAAGCCATGGAGAAGACGTGCTTGGCCCTAGTCTGGGCCTGCCAGAAATTCAGGCACTATTTCCTAGATCATGAGATCTGGATAGTGTCCAAGCTTGATCCAATCAAGCACTTGTTCGAAAAACCCATTCTCACGGGTAGATTGGGCAAATGGCAACTCCTTCTAATGGAGTATGATCTGAAATACCATCACCAGATCTCCATTAAGGGGCAAGCCCTAGCAGATTACGTGACTAAATTCCCCTTAGAGGACGCATTTCCCAATCTTGTCGAAATGCCTGATGAAGGCATATTGCAAAACCATTTTCAAAACCACATTTTGGCAAACTCTTTCGAAAATCAAGTGTGGAAGATGCACTTCGATGGGGCATGAAACCAACGAGGGGCTGGTGCCGGGGTCATCCTAATCTCCCCTGAAAAGGGCGAGATTCCCATAGCAGTCCGCTTAGATTTCGAATGTTCCAACAACGTAGCTGAGTATGAAGCACTCATACAAGGTTTAAGGATTTCGAAAACTCTAGGGGCATCATGCATCGAGGTCTTTGGAGATTCGCTCCTTGTCATAAACCAGGTTTTAAAAATTTGGCAAGTACGTAATGAGAAACTACTTCCATATCACGAGTTGGCCACTCGATTGGTCCAATCCTTCCAGTCGTGTAAACTCACACACATAGGAAGAGAGGACAATGCCATCGCCGATGCCCTCTCCTCCTTGGGTTCAACCCTGAAGGTCGATCCCATTTCAGGGACCAGATCTTTGGAAATATGGCATGCGCCCCCCCATCCACACACGACTTGGATATTTGCCAAAACAACCCAGAGTCTATAGAAAAACCCTGGTTTTATGACATAAAACAATTTTTAGAAAATGGGGGATTAACCGAGGATGCCACATCCAAAGATAAGGCATTCATTCGTAAGATTTCGACCCGATACACCATTCTGGGTGGGGTCTTATACAAAAAAGGTTTTACCGGCATTCTGCTTAGGTGTATCGACCTAGAGGAGGCTAGGATAGTGATGCATGAGTTCCACGATGGAGAATGTGGAGGTCATGTTAATGCCAACATGATGGCAATGAAAATACTTAGAGGGGGCTATTTTTGGTCCACCCTTAAAAAGGATTGTCACGATCATGTTAGGAAGTGTCATCCATGTCAAGTGCATGGGCACGCCATTCATATCCCATCAACTGCATTGCATTCCGTGGTCAGCCCTTGGCCATTTACCATGTGGGCGTTTGACATCGTAGGCCCAATATTTCCAAAGGCCTCGAATGGGCATCGATTTATTTTAGCAGCCACGGAGTATTTCTCCAAGTGGGTGGAAGCCATTTCCCTAACCAATGTAATGGGGCAACATGTGGTGGCTTTCATCCGGAGGAATATCTTGGCTCGATTTGGGGTTCCACGAGACCTTGTGTCTGATAATGGTACCCCATTCAAGAACGAGCGGATGGTTAAGTTGTGCAACACGTATGGCATAACTCACCACTTCTCCTCGCCCTACTACCCTCAAGGCAACGGCCAAGCCGAAGCTACAAATAAGACTCTCATTGGTATCATTGAGAAAACCTTAGAGAAGGGTAGGACGTGGCACGAGAAGCTGGATGAAGCCCTATGGGCTTATAGGACTTCCATCCGGACTCCCACGAATGCCACAGCATTCGAATTGGTCTATGGCACAAACGCCATCCTTCCCATTCATACTCAACTGCATTCATTCCATACATCCATAGCACTCGACCTCCCCCTAGAGACGCTTCAACATGCTAGGATGGCCGAACTAGATTTGCTAGATGAGAGGCGACTCCTTGCCATGGATCATGCTCGTGCATACCGGCAAAGGATAGCCCAACATTATAGCAAACACATGAGACCTCGCCACTTTGAAGTGGGGGATCTGGTTTTAAAAACTATCCATCATCGTGGCCCACACCCCCTAGGCAAGTGGTGCCCCAACTAGGATGGACCCTATGTTGTACGAGCAACCACTACGAACAATTCGTATTGGTTGATCGATGTAGAAGGTAGGAATTTAGCGGATCCTATCAATGTTCAATACTTAAAGAAGTATCATGTGTAGGATCTGGATTAAATTCCATTTTTTGAAAAATTTAAGGGATAGCTGCCGTGAGACATGTGAATAAGGTGCAAAAGCAAACTCGTGTGACCCTAAGTGAAGAGAATTCGCACTTGTGAAAGAGTGGAGTTTTCAAAATCGTGGTTACATTTCAAAATCCTTCCTCTTACAAAGAAAGGCCTAGTTCAACATAGCAAGATACTTGCAAGTGGTACGTGCTATTTCTAAATAGGCTGATCTGGAATGGATCGACTGTAGGCTTGGGATAAGTCCTCCCCTCTTCTCTTCTATTTCCAAAAGGAAAATAAAGGCCCAAAACAAAAGGGAATTTCCCATTCAAAGTCTCTTTCCAAAAGAAAGAAACCTGAATTTAAAAGAAAAATCGATTCTCTTATGAAAAAGAGGGATTAAAGAAAAAATACTCCCAAAGGGAGACCCTCGATGAAAAAAAGGAAAAAGAGGCCAAAAAGCTCAAAAAGAGCAGTTTTCCGCCTTCTGTGCCTCAAACCATGGTATCTCTTTCCCATCCCTGGCTTATCCCAAGCTAAAGCATGGTTCATTTCGAGGAATCCTAAAGTAAAAATAGGACTTACTTACTTGAATTTCATCTTGTTTGAGAATTCGACATTTCGAATAAGGCGTAGGAATTTGAAATATGCCTTGTTTTCTTATAAAACCTCCGCTAGATAAGCGAGTGTTTAGACTCAAACAAGGGCAAGCACGAAGAGCTCAAGATCCTTAGGATCAAGGCTCAAGACAGTTGTCCCTTTTGTAAATAGCTTTTGTAAATAAGTTTTGAAAACCGAACATCGAACAGCATAGGATTTGCTCACTTGGAGCAGTAGGCCTTGTAAGTCTCTAGAGTTCGACCACATCTGGTCCCTGGGAGGTCGCCACTTTTGGCACCACACCCATGTCATTTGCATTCCACGCATGGTACTTGCATGAACATGATCCCATTTAGGACCAGATTCCATGTAAACCCTTTGGCGTGATATCTCCTCCTACCAGGGTTTTAAAAGTGAGATTTTGCTAAAGATTGAGACGATCCCATATTTTCGTGGATAGATCTAGGGAGACATTAAAAGGGGTGTTTGTCATCTTTGCCCTTATCCAAATCGATTTGGACAAGGCCAAAGAGGGGCATCTGTAAACACCCCGAAATCCCACGAATTTCTTAAACAAACCTGGTTTTGTAAAAGCAGCCCCAAAGGGCTATTTTGAGTCTGGAAACCCAAGAGCCTTCCAGACAACCCTGTATATATGTTTTAAACTTCATATTTCAAAAATACATAATATGGCTTTTGAAAACCTTTTAAAACACGTTTTGAAACCCCAAAGCAGCTTGGCCTAATCAAGACAGGACCAGCGAAGTCAAAGAGAACCCAGAATCGGAGCACATGTCGAGCCCGGCACAACAACTCTCGTATCAAATCCATACCCCCAGGATCTCGAACGTCCAAGACCCTGTTATTATCAAAATGTCATTTGAAGTCATCTCCGGAAGGCAGAAACAGAGGCGGACGATCATGTTGGCGAAGACCCAACGTAGACGGAGTGCTGATGCTGTCAGGCCTCGCACAAACTGTTCGTTTCGAATATAGCTCAAAGGAGTAAGAGTTCAGTTTGAATCGGATCTGGACCATATATATCCAGATTCCAATCCAAACCCATGTATGGACTTGGATTTGGATTTGGATTAAAAAATCCAATCCAATATCCATATCCATGGCCCACATCACCTTCTCATAAATGGAGGTGGGGCCCACTTGAAATTCACGTGGGATTATGGGCATGAGAGAGAGTGGAGATGGATAAGATCAAGTGTGGTTGTAATTAAGCTTGACTTGTGTGTCAAGTTTGGGGTTAATCATGTGGGTTAGCCTAATTGAGTGGGTTTAAGCTTGTAATTAGCTAAAACCTAACCTAGGGCTGCACCAACATGATGTGGTTAAGGTCTATGGGCCATGCAAAGGGAGCTCCTTCACCTAAACCTAACAAAAAAAGCCTAATCCTAGCCTTCCACCCTAATCCACCCCTAATCTGAGCCTAATCACCTAACCCACTTCCCTAATCCTGGCCTAATCCCAACCTAATCACCTAACCCACTTCCCTAATCCTTCCCTAAACCTAGGTTAATTTTCCTAAACCTAGCCTAATCCTAGCCTAATCACCTAACCTAGCTCACTAAACCTCACCCTAGAACCAACCCACCTAACTAAACCCTAAACCACTAAACCGCCCCATCTAAACCTAGCACACCATATCCTCCCAAAACCATTAAAACAAAATATCTGGCCCTACCCTAATACCAGCCCACCATATCACCTTACCACCCTCCCTAGACCACCTAACCACTACACCAAAACCACCCCCACCGCCCTTCACAAAGGCTATAAACCCCCCCCCCCTAGTGGGTGGGTTTTTCAAGCCTTGAACCCCACTTCCCAGCCCAGCCGAACCCAGCCACCTGCACCACTTTCAGCCGAACCTTCCACCTGCACCACCACCAGCCACCACCTCGCTCCACCTGCTCCACCACGCCCTAGCCGACCAACCATCCGTCGCCACCCCCTTCATCCGGCCGAACCTGCCCCATCCACCATCACACCCGGCTTCTCCTCAGCCACCCGCCGCCTCCCATCACTTGGTTAGTACCCCATACCCTACTTCACCTCTTCTCCACTTCCCCTCCACTCTTAACCATCCACCCTACCACCACCTTACCCTAACACCAGCCACCTGCCGCCACCACTCCCATTCGGCCAAGCCTCAACCGACCTAACTACCCTCCACTACCTAACCACCCTAACTACACCCGGCCACCCTATCCGACTCCCTAAGACCTGCCCATATCACTCCCTTACACCCACTACACCCACTACCACCTAGCCCCATCACCTAGCTAGCTTCCTTCCCATACTCCACCCATAGCCACTCTAGCAGCCCGCCACCACCAAGTCCCCTTAGTCGGCCACTCCAACCGACAACCACCTGCCCCTTCGGTCAGCCACCCATCAGCCATATCCGTCCCCTAGGTACTCCCTTAGCTTCCCTTAGTGCCACATTCCCTAGGCACCCCATCCTTGGCATCAGGCACCCCATCCCTAGCACCCGGCCACCTTCAAGGCGCCTCTCCCGGGCCCCATTTGCAGCCGGCCAGCACCTCTTGCCGTTCACCCTCGCGGAGCTCCCTTTTGCAGCCCAAGGCAAAGGCCAAGCCCACGCTCAAGCAAGGTATCTACGGACCAGCTACCAGTAAGTGCCTAACTCGGTCTTTAGTTGTATACTTGCTTGAGATTTAATTCGATATGGGGTTGTAATAACGGAGCATAGTCTCCCCCCGCTTGTAATAACGTGGCTTAGCACACCCACACACGTGCACTCTCTTAGTTGTGCACGATTTTGAACACACACGGGCCTAATCAGCCCCTAATACATAAGTATATACATATACTTTCATTTTTGAAGGGTTTTGCTTAAGTTGGGTGCGTTGTCTTTCAATTCAAGCACTCACACACATTGAGCTTTCGCTCTTATTTGAAAGACCCAAGTAAGGGCCGACCTATACTATTTGGGTTTCATTTCATGTCGTGTGTGTAAGTCTTTCAATTCAAGCACTCTCACACACATTGAGCTTTCGCTCTTACTCCCAAGACCTTAGTCAAGGCCTATTGCAGTTATATTTGGGTTTAATTTCATGTCGTGTGCCTAGTACTTCAATTCAAGCACTCACACACATTGAGCTTTCGCTCTTATTCCCAAGACCTTAGTTAAGGCCATACTGCAATTTATATTTGGGTTTAATTTCATGTCGTGTGTGTAAGTCTTTCAATTCAAGCACGCACCCACATTGAGCCTTCGCTCTTATTTGCAAGACCCGAATAAGGGCTCATATACATACTCTATATACATATCTCCCTTCGGCATTTATATTTCAAGTCATTTCCCTTCGGTTATTTCCCTTCAGTTATTTCCCTTCGGTTATTTCCCTTCAGTATTGTCTTTACATTCAGGTTTTCCCTTTGGAGTAGCGTGAGTTTGCATTGCATCTACGCCATACCACGAGGTAGGACGCATATTGCATCAAAGCAAGCCCCACTCGAATTCGCCCATGTAGTGGAGTGTTCATAACACACAAACTTGGTGGCTCGAAAAGGGATAAAAGGAAAGACTTAGGCACGTGCAAATCCACGTGATCTAAAATATGCAATCGCATCTAAAAGACCCGAATTAGACACCTCGAATCGCTTCGTAGACTTTCTCTCCCAAAACTCGATTTTTGCAAAGCGTACAGGCTGACCCTTGCGCATCGGTGCAAGAAGGTCTGCGACGACAAGAGCTCACTTGCTCACAGTCGCCACGATTAGAAGTCAGTGTTAATATATCTTCGCTAGCTTAGGTAAGCTAGCTGGCACGCCCTGTTTGCATAAATAGGCCTTAGACACACGAGAGGATCCGCTCCGAGCCCTAAAAAGGTGAGAGGTGGGGATTTTCGCGCGTCTACAATGTCCAAGACATGGAACACCCCCGTGTGTTCGATCCCTCCCGTTTTCATTGGGAGTTTGATGGATCCTAAAGGTCTAGACACATTCCCATCGTATCCAGTGATAATGATGGGACTTGGGTTCACTGAAGTCAAGGTGACTTCGATTTTGTACGCCATATGAAGTGGAAGGATGTTGAGCCCTCCTCCACCATCGACAAGGCACCTGTTTAGAGAGTGGTTGTTTAGATCCACCTCGATATGCAGGGCCTAGTTATGGGTTTCATAGGGTCTATCTACATCATCTTCCGAAAAAGTGATGGGCGATTTTGCTCCTAATAAAGCCACTTGGGTAGACAAGGATTCCGGACTTATGTTCGAATCAACCTTGGCCCTTTCTAGAATTTTCTCTAATACAAGTCAATGCCTAGGCGAGGTTTTTATAAGCTCTAAGATAGACATGTGAATAGGAATCTTTGAAAGGTGGTTTTTGAAGTCATAAGGATTTAGGATGACTTTGTCCTTATCTGCTTTTGGCAGAACACTAGGGATACATGCTTTTGAGGGGCCAGACACACTGACCACCTTTTGAGCACCTTGAAGGTGCGGGGGTTGATAGATCCTCCCGGATCTAGTGACTTCCCCCACGACCAGCCTAGGGTTCGCGCTAATTTTGGCTCTAAGAATGAGCTGAGGAGAACCTTGGATTTTCAAAACTGGTTTTACCGGGGATTCCACTTTTGGTGGTCCCCGAATGACGACTTGGGTTGGCTTCCTGTATAGTACAAGAATGGGCGTGCAAGTGGGTCGACCAGGTTCTAGTTTTTGCGCTAGTTCCTTGGAAATGGTGAGGGTACATACCTCCTTTCCTTTCCCACTGCCACTGGCGTATTTGGGAAAGGGTTCCTTTAAGATAGCTTGAGGTGGCTCAGGTTCCGCAGTGACCTGGAAACGGCCTTCTACTATCAAGTTCTCAATTTTATTTAAGAGGGAGAAGCAGCGTTTGGTATCATGGCCTTTGAGCCGATGATACTTACAAAATCGGTTTAAATACCCCCCTTTGGAAGTGACTCCTTCAGGGATTTCAGGGAGTTCTATCATGCCCTGGGCAAGTAGGAGGTCTAGGACCTCCGACACAGGTTGCCCCAGCGGAGTGTACTCCCGTTTTTCAACCGGTTTTTGAAAATTTCGCTCCCTCTTATTTTCTATCTTTTCAAAATTTTTCGAAGTGCCCGCCACGCCTGGATCCACCCGGACATTGGCGATTTTATGGGGCTTTGCCCCTTTGTCCATCGTGGGTAGCCCGTATGTGATGGGCTTTTCCAAGCGGGTTTTTGGAACGGCACTTCCTTTCCACAAGTGATCGTATATCCCTTTTCGCAAGTTGGTTTCGAAAAGGGAGGCCTTTTTTATCAACTTATGGAAAGTTGAAATCTCATAGAGCGAGAGAAGGGTTTTTAACTCGCTTTTAAAGTTATCCAGGATGAGCATTACTGCGCATCCTTCGGATATGGGCTCTCGCACTTGGCCCAAAAGCGACCTCCATCTTATAATGAAGGCATGTACGTCTTCGTTCATGCCTTGCTTTGTATCCCTTAAGGTATTCAAGGTTGGCGTGACTTCTACGTTGTGTGCAAATCTTTGCATGAAGCAGTTCGCTAACTCTTCAAAAGTAGCGAACTGGCTTAAGTCGTAGGAAGCCAGCCATTTGGCAGTTGTGCCTTTAAGGGATAAAGGGAACCAATACACCCATTTCATCGAGTCCTTTTTCTTCTTATGGGCTCGACGTGAGAAAAGCTGCAAGTGAGACCTAGGGTCTTCCATGCCATCATACCGATGGAAGTTCGGTATTTCATCGTCGTTGTCTGTTTCGTAATCCATAGGAAGGAAATCAGATAGGGCATAGCTCTTTTTCTCTTTATTCTACCCTTTCAGCAATTGTTGTAGGGCTTTACGGTCCTTTTGCGTGAAGGACTCGCGGTATTGGTTGCCTTCCATTACGGAGGCCTCTTTGTGCTTGTGAGGTTTTTCAGATTTCTTTTTAGGCCTTTGTTCACCGTTTGATGAACATGAATCGCCTACTTCAGCCTCTTGGCTGAGAGCATCGATTTTGGCCTCAAACTCCCTTCTCAAATCCTCGATTTCATCTAGTTTTATTTTGTTTTTGAAAATCCTCCTAGAGTGAGAACTTGATGCGCATGAGCCTTGGCTCGACACTTCACTTGGATTGGATTTTGACAGGTTTTTCAAGCTTTTTCAAAATGTCCTAAGTACAAGCAAAGAAAACAAGTTAAAATGACACCTTTTACAAAATTTTCGCAAGACTTCTACTTAAAAACTCGATTTTTGAAAGGCTCACATCCCACCGGGCGTGCCAATCTCTGTAGACACGCGAAAATCCCCGCCTCTCACCTTTTTCAGGGTTCGGAGCGGATCCTCTCGTGGGTCTAAGGCCTATGTATGCAAACAGGGCGTGCCAGCTAGCTTACCTAAGCTAGCGAAGATATATTTAACACTGACTTCTAAACGTGGCGACTGTGAGCAAGTAAGCTCTTGTCGTCGCAGACCTTCTTGCACTAATGCGCAAGGGTCAGTCTGTACGCTTTGCAAAAATCGAGTTTTGGAGAGAAAGTCTACAAAGCGGTTCGAGGTGTCTAATTCGGGTCTTTTAGATGCGATTGCATGTTTTTAGATCACGTGGATTTGCACGTGCCTAAGTCTTTCCTTTTATCCCTTTTCAGGCCACCTAGTTTGTGTGTTATGAACACTCCACTACATGGGCGAATTCGAGCGGGGCTTGCTTTGATGTAATATGCGTCCTACCTCGTGGTATGGCGTAGATGCAATGCAAACTCATGCTACTCCAAAGGGAAAACCCGAATGTAAAGACAATACTGAAGGGAAATAACCGAAGGGAAATAACCGAAAGGAAATAACCGACGGGAAATGACTTGTAAAGTAAGTGCCGAAGGGAGATATGTATATAGAGTATGTATATGAACCCTTACTTGGGTCTTGCAAATAAGAGCGAAGGCTCAATGTGGGTGCGTGCTTGAATTGAAAGACTTACACACACGACATGAAATTAAACCCAAATATAAATTGCAGTATGGCCTTGACTAAGGTCTTGGGAGTAAGAGCGAAGGCTCAATGTGTGTGAGTGCTTGAATTGAAGTACTACACACATGACATAAATGAAACCCAAATATAACTGCAATAAGGCCTTTACTAAGGTCTTGGGAATAAGAGCGAAGGCTAAATGTGTGTGAGAGTGCTTGAATTGAAAGACTTACCCACACGACATGAAATGAAACCCGAATAGTATAGGTCGGCCCTTACTTGGGTCTTTCAAATAAGAGCGAAAGCTCAATGTGTGTGAGAGTGCTTGAATTGAAAGACTTACCCACACGACATGAAATGAAACCCAAATAGTATAGGTCAGCCCTTACTTGGGTCTTTCAAATAAGAGCGAAAGCTCAATGTGTGTGAGTGCTTGAATTGAAAGACAACGCACCCAACTTAAGCAAAACCCTTCGAAAATGAAAGTATATGTATATACTTATGTATTAGGGGCTGATTAGGCCCGTGTGTGTTCAAAATCATGCACAACTAGGAGAGTGCACGTGTGTGGATGTGCCAAGCCATGTTATTACAAGCGGGGGGAGACTATGCTCCGTTATTACAACCCCGTATCAAATTGAATCTCAAACAAGTATACAACTAAAGACCGAGTTAGGCACTTACTAGTAGTTGGTCCGAAGAGGCCTTGCTTGAGCGTGGGCTTGGCCTTCGCCTTGGGCTGCAAACGGGAGCTCTGCGAGGGTGAACGACAAAGGGTGCTGGCTGGCTGCAAATGGGGCGCGGGATAGGCGCCTTGATGGTGGCCGGCTGCAAGCAAGGGTGTCGCCTTGGTGTGGGGGATTAAAGGGGTTGGGCCAAGTGAGTATGTAGGGTTACTAGGAGAGTATAGAGTGTTAGGGAGTATGGACCTAAGGGGAGCTTAAGGGAAGGTTGAATGGGACACCTAGGGGAAAAGAGATGGCTGGCCGAATGGAAGGGATAGTCGGTTGGAGTGGCCGACTAGGGGAATGTGGTGGTGGCGGACTGCTAGGATGACTAAGGCTAGAGTATGAGAAGGTAGCTAGTTAGGTGATGGGGCTAGGTGGTAGTGGGTGTAGTGGGTATAAGGGAGTGCTATGGGTAGGTCTTAGGAAATCGGATAGGGTGGCCGGGTGTAGTTAGGTTGGTTAGGTAGTGGCGGGTAGTTAGGGTGTACTAGGTTCGGCTGAGTGAGAAGGGTGGCAGCAAAGGGGAATGGCTGGTGGTAGGATGTTATGGTAGGGTTTAGGTGGCTGAGAGTGGAGAGGGAGTGAAGAAGGTAAGACGAAGGAGGGGGTACTAACCGTGCTTGAAGAGAGGCGGTGGATGGAAGAAAGCAGCCGGGTGTGGTGGAGCAAATGGTTCGGCCGAGGGCAGGGGTGGTGACAGGTGGTGGTGTAGGTGGCGGTGCAGGTGGTGTTGCAGATGGAGCAGGTGGAGCAGGTGGCTGGGTTCGGCTGGGCTGGGAAGTGGGGTCCCGGCTGGGCTTGGGGAAGGCGACTCGATTGGAGAACCCGCCCCCAAGGGGGGGGGTTTATATAGGGATGGGTAGGTCGGTTAGGGCTGGGTTTGGGGTAGTGGTTAGGTGGTTTAGGTAGGGTGGTATGAAGATAAGGTGGGCTAGAAAGGGTAGGGCCAGATATTTTAAATACTAGTGGTTTGGGTAGATTGTGGGCTAGGGGTGGTTTAGGGGTTTAGGGCTTGGTTAGGTGGTTGGGTTTTAGGGTGAGGTTTAGTGAGCTAGGTTAGGTGATTAGGCTAGGTTTAGGCTCGGTTTAGGGAAATTAACCTAGGTTTAGGGAAGGATTACGGAAGTGGGTTAGGTGATTAGGTTGGGATTAGGCCGGGATTAGGGAAGTGGGTTAGGTGATTAGGTTGGGATTAGGGGTGGATTAGGGTAGAAGGCTAGGATTAGGTGTTTTGGGTTAGGTTTAGGTGAAGGAGCTCCCTTTGCATGGCCCATAGACCTTAACCCCTTCATGTTGGTGCAGCCCTAGGTTAGGTTTTGGCTAATTACAAGCTTAAACCCACTCAATTAGGCTAACCCACATGATTATCCCCAAACTTGACACACAAGTCAAGCTTAATTACAACACTCTTGATCTTATCCACCCCCACTCTCTCTCATGCCCATGATCCCACGTGAAATTCAAGTGGGCCCCACCTCCATTTATGAGAAGGTGATGTGGGCCATGGATATGGATATTGGATTGGATTTTTGAATCCAAATCCAAATCCAAGTCCATACATGGGTTTGGATTGGGATCTAGATATATATGGTCCAGATCCAATCCAAACTGAACTCTGACCCCTTCGAGCTGGGTTCGAAATGAACGGTTTGTGCGGGGCCTGATGCACTCACATCGAATGTTTGCAAAAGATTTTCGAAAGGCTTAGGCTTTACAAAGTAAAGCTAAACCCTCAAAAATGTGTATTTGGGGTAGAATCAGGGAAGCTTCTAGGCTTTATGGTGAGCCAAAGGGGTATAGAAGTCGACCCCTCTAAGTGTCGAGCCACCATAGACATGGCTCCACCCTCCAATCTCACTCAAATCTGTAACCTCCAAGGTCGCTTACAATTCGTTCGTCGATTCATACCGAATCTGGCAACTAGATGCGAACCCTTCAACAAACTGTTGAGGAAGGGCACGAAATTCTTATGGGATGACGAATGCCAGAAGTCCTTTGAGAGACTGAAGGCATACTTGGTTAATCCCCCCATTTTGAACCCTCCAAAGCAAGGAAAACCGCTTTTACTTTACATTTCCGTGTATGCGAATGCTTTAGGAGCCCTATTGGCTCAATACGAGGATGACACCCATAAGGAGTATGCCATCAAATACATTTCGAAAACTCTCTTGGCTTATGAACGAAATTACCAAGCCATGGAGAAGACGTGATTGGCCCTAGTTTGGGCCTGCCAGAAATTCAGACACTATTTCCTAGATCATGAGATCTGGATAGTGTCCAAGCTTGATCCAATCAAGCACTTGTTCGAAAAATTCTCACGGGTAGATTGAGAAAATGGCAACAACTTCTAATGGAGTATGATCTGAAATACCATCACCAGATCTCCATTAAGGGGCAAGCCCTAGCAGACTACGTGGCTGAGTTCCCCTTAGAGGACGCATATCCCACACTTATTGAAATGCCTGATGAAGGCATATTGCAAAACCATTTTCAAAACCACATTTTGGAAAATTCTTTCGTAAACCAAGTGTGGAAGATGCACTTCGATGGGGCACGAAACCAACGAGGGGCTGGTGCTGGGGTCATCCTAATCTCCCCTGAAAAGGGCGAGATTCCCATAGCAGTCCGCTTAGATTTTGAATGTTCCAACAACATAGCTGAGTATGAAGCACTCATACAAGGCTTAAGAATTTCGAAGACTCTAGGGGCATCATGCATCGAGGTCTTTGGAGATTCGCTCCTTGTCATAAACCAGGTTTTAAAAATTTGGCAAGTACGTAATGAGAAACTACTTCCATATTGTAAACACCTCGAAATCCCACGAGTTTCTCAATTTCATCTGGTTTTGCAAAAGCAGCCCCAAAGGGCTATTTTGAGTCTGGAAACCCAGGAGCCTTCTAGACAACCCTGTATATATGTTTTAAACTTCATATTTCAAAAATATATAATATGGCTTTTGAAAACCTTTTAAAACATATTTTTGAAACCCCAAAGCAACTTGGCCTAATCAAGACAGGACCAGCGAAGTCAAAGAGAGCCCGGAACCGGAGCACATGTTAAGCCCGGCACAGCAACTCTCGTATCAAATCCACACCCCCAGGATCTCGAACGTCCAAGACCCTGTTATTATCAAAATGTCATTTGAAGTCATCTCCGGAAGGCAGAGACGGAGGCGGACGATCATGTTGGCGAAGACCCAATGAAAACGGAGTGCTGATGCTATCAGACCCCTCACAAATCATTCATTTCGAACACAGCTCGAAGGAGTCAGAGTTCAGTTTGGATCGGATCTGGACCATATATATCCAGATCCCAATCCAAACCTACATGTGGACTTGGATTTGGATTTGGATTTGGATCCAAAGATCCAATCCAATATCCATATCCATGGCCCACATCACCTTCTCATAAATGGAGGTGGGCCCACTTGAATTTCACGTGGGATCATGGGCATGAGAGAGAGTGGGGGTGGATAAGATCAAGTGTGTTGTAATTAAGCTTGACTTGTGTGTCAAGTTTGGGGTTAATCATGTGGGTTAGCCTAATTGAGTGGGTTTAAGCTTGTAATTAGCCAAAACCTAACCTAGGGCTGCACCAACATGATGTGGTTAAGGTCTATGGGCCATGCAAAGGGAGCTCCTTCACCTAAACCTAACCCAAAATACCTAATCCTAGCCTTCCACCCTAATCTGCCCCTAATCTGAGCCTAATCACCTAACCTACTTCCCTAATTCCGGCCTAATCCCAACCTAATCACCTAACCCACTTCCCTAATCCTTCCCTAAACCTAGGTTAATTTCCCTAAACCTAGCCTAATCCTAGCCTAATCACCTAACCTAGCTCACTAAACCTCACCCTAGAACCCACCCACCTAACCAAACCCTAAACCCCTAAACCACCCCTAGCCCACAACCTACCCAAACCACTAGTATCTAAAATATCTGGCCCTACCCTTTCCAGCCCACCTTATCTTCATACCACCCTACCTAAACCACCTAACCACTACCCCAAACCCAGCCCTAACCGACCTACCCATCCCTATATAACCCCCCCCCCCCTTGGGGGCGGGTTTTCCTATCTAGGACCTCTCCCTTCCCATCCTCTCTCACCCTTTCCAGCCCAACCGAGCCTAGCCCCCTGCACCATTCCCAGCCGGCTCTTCCATCTACACCACCACCAGCCACCACCGTGCTCCACCTGCTCCACCACACCTGTCGCCATCCTCTTCATCCAACCGAACCACCTCCTCCACCACACCCGGCTGCTCCCCTTCCATCCGCCACCGCCTCTTCATCCGGTTAGTACCCCACACTCCACCTAGCTCCTTCTCCACTCCCTCTCCACTCCCAGCGACCCACCATACCACCACCACCTTAACCTAATATCAGCCACTTGCCGCCACCACTCCCACTCGGCCAAGCCTTAGTCACCCTAACTACCCGCCACTACCTAACCACCCTAACTACACCCGGCCACCCTATCCGACTTCCTAAGACCTGCCCATAGCACTCCCTTACACCCACTACACCCACTACCACCTAGCCCCATCAACTAGCTAGCTTCCTTCCCATACTCCACCCATAGCCATCCTAGCAGTCCGCCACCACCAAATTCCCCTAGTCGGCCACTCCAACCGACTGTCCCTTCCATTCGGCCAGCCACCTCCTTTCCCCTAGGTGCTCCATTAGATCTTCCCTTAGGCTCCCCTTAGGGCCATACTCCCTAACACTATATCCTCTCTTAGTGACCCTATATACTCACCTTAGCCCCTTTAATCCCCACACGTCAAGGCGACACCATTGCTTGCAGCTGGCCACCTTCAAAGCACCCGGCCAGCACCCCTTGTCGCTCAACCTCGCGGAGCTCCCTTTTGCAGCCCAAGGCAAAGGCCAAGCCCACACTCAAGCAAGGCCTCTGCGGACCAGCTACTAGTAAGTGCCTAACTCGGTCTTTAGTTGTATACTTGCTTGAGATTCAATTCGATACGGGGTTGTAATAACGGAGCATAGTCTCCCCCCGCTTGTAATAACGTGGCTTGGCACACCCACACACGTGCACTCTCTTAGTTGTGCACGATTTTGAACACACACGGGCCTAATCAGCCCCTAATACATAAGTATATACATATACTTTCATTTTTGAAGGGTTTTGCTTAAGTTGGGTGCGTTGTCTTTCAATTCAAGCACTCACACACATTGAGCTTTCGCTCTTATTTGAAAGACCCAAGTAAGGGCCGACCTATACTATTTGGGTTTCATTTCATGTCGTGTGGGTAAGTCTTTCAATTCAAGCACTCTCACACACATTGAGCTTTCGCTCTTATTTGAAAGACCCAAGTAAGGGCCGACCTATACTATTTGGGTTTCATTTCATGTCGTGTGTGTAAGTCTTTCAATTCAAGCACTCTCACACACATTGAGCTTTCGCTCTTATTTGAAAGACCCAAGTAAGGGCCAACCTATACTATTTGGGTTTCATTTCATGTCGTGTGTGTAAGTCTTTCAATTCAAGCACTCTCACATACATTGAGCTTTCGCTCTTACTCCCAAGACCTTAGTCAAGGCCTATTGCAGTTATATTTGGGTTTAATTTTATGTCGTGTGCGTAGTACTTCAATTCAAGCACTCACACACATTGAGCTTTCGCTCTTATTCCCAAGACCTTAGTCAAGGCCATACTGCAATTTATATTTGGGTTTAATTTCATGTCGTGTGTGTAAGTCTTTCAATTCAAGCACGCACCCACATTGAGCCTTCGCTCTTATTTGCAAGACCCGAGTAAGGGCTCATATACATACTCTATATACATATCTCCCTTCGGCATTTATATTTCAAGTCATTTCCCTTCGGTTATTTCCCTTCAGTATTGTCTTTACATTCGGGTTTTCCCTTTGGAGTAGCGTGAGTTTGCATTGCATCTATGCCATACCACGAGGTAGGACACATATTGCATCAAAGCAAGCCCCACTCGAATTCGCCCATGTAGTGGAGTGTTCATAACACACAAACTAGGTGGCCCGAAAAGGGATAAAAGAAAAGACTTAGTCACGTGCAAATCCACGTGATCTAAAACATGCAATCGCATCTAAAAGACCCGAATTAGACACCTCGAACCGCTTCGTAGACTTTCTCTCCCAAAACTCGATTTTTGCAAAGCGTACAGACTGACCCTTGCGCATCGGTGCAAGAAGGTCTGCGACGACAAGAGCTCACTTGCTCACAGTCGCCACGATTAGAAGTCAGTTTTAAATATATCTTCGCTAGCTTAGGTAAGCTAACTGGCATGCCCTGTTTGCATAAATAAAGACTTAGACGCACGAGAGGATCAGCTCCGAGCCCTGAAAAGGTGAGAGGCGGGGATTTTCGCACGTCTACACATATCACGAGTTGGCCACTCGATTGGTCCAGTCCTTCCAATCGAAGTGGGTGGAAGCCATTTCCCTAACCAACGTGATGGGGCAACATGTGGTGGCTTTCATCCGAAGGAATATCTTGGCTCGATTTGGGGTTCCATGAGACCTTGTGTCTGATAATGGCACCCCATTCAAAAACGAGCGGATGGTTAAGTTGTGCAACACATATGGCATAACTCACCACTTCTCTTCGCCCTACCACCCTCAAGGCAACGGCCAAGCCGAAGCTACAAACAAGACTCTCATAAGCATAATTGAGAAGACTTTAGAGAAGGGCAGGACGTGGCACGAGAAGCTGGATGAAGCCTTATGGGCTTATAGGACTTCCATCCGATCTCCCACAAATGCCACACCATTCGAATTGGTCTATGGCACAAACGCCATTCTTCCCATTCATACCCAATTGCATTCATTTCATACGTCCATTGCACTCGACCTCCCCCTAGAGATGCTTCAGCATGCTAGGATGGCCGAAGTAGATTTGCTAGATGAGAGGCGACTCCTTGCCATGGATCATGCTCGTGCATACCGGCAAAGGATAGCCCAACATTATAGCAAACACATGAGACCTCGCCACTTTGAAGTGGGGGATCTGGTTTTAAAAACTATCCATCATCGTGGCCCACACCCCCTAGGCAAGTGGTGCCCCAACTGGGATGGACCCTATGTTGTACGAGCAACCACTACGAACAATTCGTATTGGTTGATCGATGTAGAAGGTAGGAATTTAGCGGATCCTATCAATGTTCAATACTTAAAGAAGTATCATGTGTAGGATCTGGATTAAATTCCATTTTTTGAAAAATTTAAGGGATAGCTGCCCTGAGACATGTGAATAAGGTGCAAAAGCAAACTCGTGTGACCCTAAGTGAAGAGAATTCGCACTTGTGAAAGAGTGGAGTCTTCAAAATCGTGGTTACATTTCAAAATCCTTCTTCTTACAAAGAAAGGCCTAGTTCAATATAGCAAGATACTTGCAAGTAGTACGTGCTATTTCTAAATAGGCTGATCTAGAATGGATCGAGTGTAGGCTTGGGATAAGTCCTCTCCTCTTCTCTTCTACTTCCAAAAGGAAAACAAAGGCCGAAACAAAAGGGAATTTCCCATTCAAAGTATCTTTCCAAAAGAAAGAAACCAGAATTCAAAAGAAAAATCGATTCTCTGATGAAAAAGAGGGATTAAAGAAAAAATACTCCCAAAGGGAGACCCTTGATGGAAAAAAGGAAAAAGAGTCCAAAAAGCTGAAAAAGAGCAGTTTTCCGCCTTCTATGCCTTAAACCACGGGACACTTCAGAAGGGACCGTGGTATCTCTTTCCCATCCCTGGCTTATCCCCAGCTAAAGCATGGTTCATTTCGAGGAGTCCTAAAGTAAAAATAGGATTTACTTACTTGAACTTCATCTTGTTTGAGAATTCGACGTTTCGAGTAAGACGTAGAAATTTGAAATATAGCTTGTCTTCTTATAAAACCTCCGCTAGATAAGCGAGTGTTAAGACTCAAATAAGGGCAAACACGAAGAGCTCGAGATCCTTGGGATCGAGGCTCAAGACAGTTGTCCCTTTTGTAAATAAATTTTTGTAAATAGATTTTGAAAAATCGAACATCAAACAGCATAGGATTTGCTCACTTGGAGCACTAGGCCTTGTAAGTCTCTAGAGTTCGACCACATCTGGTCTCTGGGAGGTCGCCACTCTTGGCACCACACCCATGTCATGCATTTGCATTCCATGACACTTGCATAAACATGATCCCATTTTAGGACCAGATGCCATAGTACAACCCTTTGGTGTGATATCTCCTCCTACCAGAGTTTTTAAATTGAGATTCTCTTAAAAGATTGGGGCGATCCCATATTCTTTGTGGCTAGATCCAGGGAGACATTGAAAGGGGTGTTGGTCATCTTTGCCCTTATCCAAATCGATTTGGACAAGGCCAAAGAGGGGCATCTGTAAACACCCCGAAATCCCACGAATTTCTCAAATCCATCTGGTTTTGTAAAAGCAGCCCCAAAGGGCCATTTTGAGTCTGGAAACCCAGGAGCCTTCCAGACAACCTTGTATATATGTTTTAAACTTTATATTTCAAAAATATGTGATATGGTTTTTTTCAAAACCTTTTAAAACATGTTTTGAAACCCCGAAGCAGCTTTGGCCTCATCCAGACAGGACCAGGAAAGCTAAGGAGAGCCTGGAACCAGAGCACATGTCAAGCCCGGCACAACAACTCTTACATTGAACCCACTCCCAGGATCTCGAACATCCAAGTCCCTGTTATCATCAAAATATCATTTGAAGTCATCTCCGAAAGGCGAAAATAGAGGCAGACGATCATGTTGGCGAAGACCCAACGCAGACGGAGTACTGATGCTGTCAGACCCTGCACAAACCGTTCATTTCGAACACAGCTCGAAGGAGTCAGAGTTCAGTTTGGATCGGATCTGGACCATATATATCCAGATCCCAATCCAAACCCATGTATGGACTTGGATTTGGATTTGGATCCAGAGATCCAATCCAATATCCATATCCATGGCCCACATCACCTTCTCATAAATGGAGGTGGGGCCCACTTGAAATTCACATGGGATTATGGGCATGAGAGAGAGTGGGGGTGGATAAGATCAAGTGTGTGTTGTAATTAAGCTTGACTTGTGTGTCAAGTTTGGGGTTAATCATGTGGGTTAGCCTAGTTAAGTGGGTTTAAGCTTGTAATTAGCCAAAACCTAACCTAGGGCTGCACCAACATGATGTGGTTAAGGTCCATGGGTCATGCAAAGGGAGCTCCTTCACCTAAACCTAACCAAAAACACCTAATCCTAGCCTTCTACCCTAATCCGGCCCTAATCTGAGCCTAATCACCTAACCCACTTCCCTAATCCCGGCCTAATCCCAACCTAATCACCTAACCCACTTCCCTAATCCTTCCCTAAACCTAGGTTAATTTCCTTAAACCTAACCTAATCTTAGCCTAATCACCTAACCTACCTCACTAAACCTCACCCTAAAACCAACCCACCTAGCTAAACCCTAAACCTCTAAACCACCCCTAGCACACAACCTACCCAAACCCCTTGTATTTAAAATATCTGGCCCTACCCTTTCCAGCCCACCTTATCACCACACCACCCTACCTAAACTACCTAACCACTACCCCAAAACCACCCCCAACCGCCTCTTGCAGCCCTATATAAACCCCCCCCTTTGGGGCGGGTTTTTCCTAGCTGGAACCTTGAATCTCCAAGCCTCCACTCTCCAGCCCAACCGACTCCAACCTTACTCCACCTGCCCCACAGCCAGCCACCACCTGTGCCACTACCTCCCAACCGAGCACCACCACCACCACCACCACTCCAGTCGAGGTCCACATCGCCATCCTCTTCATCCGGCCGAACCTCATCCTGCGCATCCTCTTCACCCGACTGCTCCCCTTCCATCCGCCACCACTTCCCATCATCCGGTTAGTATCCTCCACCTTACTCCTTCTCCACTCCTAGCCACCTAACCCACTACCATATCACCCTAACATCAGCCATTCCACTTGCTGCCACCATTCCCACTCAGCCAGGCCATAACCGTCCTAACTACCCGCCACTACCTAACCACCCTAGCTACACCCGGCCACCCCATCCAACTCCCTAAGATCTGCCCCTATCATCTCACCACAACCACCACTACCTTACCCCATATCCTAGTTAGTTCCCCTCCTATCCACCATAGCCTAGACACCCTAGCAGCCCGCCACCACCAAGCTCCCCTAGTCGGCCACTCCAACTGACTGTCACCTCTTCATTTGGCCAGCCACCCGCCAACCTTAAGTGCTCCATTAGACCTTCCCTTAGGCTCCCCCTTAGTGCCATACTCCCTAACACTACACCCTCCCTAGTGACCTTACTTAGGCCCTTTAGCTCGACACGCCAAGACAGCCCCCTTCATAGCAGCCAGCCACCTTCAAGGCTCCCTTCCCGCACGCCCAAGGCACCCGGCCAGCACCCCCTTGACCGTTCAACTCCGCGGAGCTCTCGCTTGCAACCCAAGGCGAAGGCCAAGCCCACGCTCAAGCAAGACATCTTCGGACCAGCTATTAGTAAGTGCCTAACTCGGTCCTTAGTTGTATACTTGCTTAAGATTCAATTCGATATGGGGTTGTAATAACGGAGCATAGTCTCCCCCCGCTTGTAATAACGTGGTTTGGCACACCCACACACGTGCACTCTCTTAGTTGTGCACGATTTTGAACACACACGGGCCTAATCAGCCCCTAATACATAAATATATATATATATACTTTAATTTTCGTAGGGTTTTGCTTAAGTTGGGTGTGTAGTCTTTCAATTCAAGCACTCACACACATTGAGCCTTCGCTCTTATTTGCAAGACCCAAGTAAGGGCCGTGTTATACTATTTGGGCTTTCATTTCATGTCGTGTGTGTAAGTCTTTCAATTCAAGCACTCACACACATTGAGCCTTCGCTCTTATTTGAAAGACCCAAGTAAGGGCCGAGTTATACTATTTGGGCTTTCATTTCATGTCGTGTGTGTAAGTCTTTCAATTCAAGCACTCACACACATTGAGCCTTCGCTCTTATTTGAAAGACTCAAGTAAGGGCCGAGCTATACTATTTGGGTTTAATTTCATGTTGTGTGTGTAGTACTTCAATTCAAGCACTCACACACATTGAGCTTTCGCTCTTACTCCCAAGACCTTAGTTAAGGCCATACTGCAATTTATATTTGGGTTGTATTTCATGTCGTGTGTGTAAGTCTTTCAATTCAAGCACGCACCCACATTGAGCCTTCGCTCTTATTTGCAAGACCCAAGTAAGGGCACGTATATACCGTATATACATATCTCCCTTCGGCATTTACATTACAAGTCATTTCCCTTCGGTTATTTCCCTTTGGTATTGTCTTTACATTCGGGTTTTCCCTTTGGAGTAGCGTGAGTTTGCATTGCATCTACGCCATACCACGAGGTAGGACGCATATTGCATCGAAGCAAGCCCCGTATTCCCGCTCAAATTCGCCCATGTAGTGGAGTGTTCATAACACACAAACTAGGTGGCCCCTAAAGGGATAAAAGGAAAGACTTAGGCACGTGCAAATCCATGTGATTTAAAAACTGTAATCGTATATAAAAGACCCGAATTAAACACCTTGAACCTTTTCGTAGGCTTTCTATCCCAAAAACTCGATTTTTCAAAGCGTACAAACTGACCCTTGCGCATCGGTGCAAGAAGGTCTGCGAGGACAAGAGCTCACTTGCTCACAGTCGCCACGATTAGAAGTCCGTTTAAAATATATCTTCGCTAGCTTAGGTAAGCTAGCTGGCACGCCCTGTTTATATAAATAGGCCTTAGACACACAAGAGGATCCGCTCCAAGCCCTGAAAAGGCGAGAGTGCGGGGATTTTCGCTGCGTCTACAGTAAGTCTGGGTAAGTACTACCCTAACTTGTTTCTTTCACATTTCTTCTTCATATTCAATTCAAAAGAGGTTGTATTAATGGAGTTTTGTCTCCCCCCATGATGTAATAGAAGTAGATGTTGCTGAAATTTTCCTTTCTTTTGATTATTCACTCTATGTGTCTGAGTTCTTGATTCTGCCTCTCTATATTCTATAAACACTCTATATTCTCTAATCCCCTCTGTGCTTAAGCTATTAAGTATATTTCAATTCATTTTCCTTCAGCAATTTAATTCGTGATGTTGTGTTGTTGCAATTTTCATTCGTGTGAATTTGCATCACGTATGTTATAAAAAATTGAAATATGGTTTTTCCTCATCTTTGTATACGTTGATTGCTTAATTTTTAATTCACGAACCTCTGCTCCAATTATTTCGAAACTTTGCATACTTCTTCTAAACACACAGATCCACTCCTAATAAAATGTGTAAGAATTTTAGGGCCGTGCAACATTATAATTAAAACTGTGCAAAACCAGAAAAGTTTTTATAAATTGTCTGCTCACCCAATTTTCCTACAATAGAGCTTAGGTATTCATCCCATAACTCTATATGTGGGTATCCAAAATTGATAATTTTTGGTTTATTGGAAAGCTGACTTCTGGAGCTTTCAAAAAAAACTAAATTCATTAAATTTGGAACTCTGAGCATTGAGATAAAGACTCATCTTTGAATCTCTATATTTCTATGACAGAACAGTTCTGGGTGCCTGAGCAGAGGCACTTCCTAGATTTAATTCTGCAACAATACAACCCCGAATCACAATCTAAAAGATGTCCCAGAATCTCCATATCTCAGGCTAGGTTTTATAAAATTTTGATGATTTTTAGAGGTCTAAAAGATATTTAAAAAGATTCAGGAAACAAGTCCTAAAAACAGAGTTTTCTATTTTTCAAAACTTGTTCATTTTGAAACTTAAAATCAAGTGCACTTGTTTTTCATTCTCAACACCTTTGCTTTTCACATGAATTTGGAAGTTTCACCTATTTAGTTGGAATCCCTAAGTGCTTAGACTAACCCTTGAGCATCGATTTAAGAAAGTATAATGTGAAAAGAGCCTGCTTAGCCACAATCACCCGCCAGATTTAATTTTTGTTAGTTTTTAGAAAACTAGCTTACACGTTCGCGCATCAAGTAGAGTTGAAAATTTTATTTCAAGTCTCTACATAGGCTTGGAGTGAAAATTTTATGTGTACAGAATTGACACGCCTGGTGGGACTCGAGTCTTGTAGGATTCCAAGCTTAGGTAAACTTTTCCAATTCCAATCTTTTAAAATTGTGGTATTAATTTCTCACTTGTGCAATGGTTTTTACTTATCTCAAAGCATTTCAAGACATGTCTAGTTCGGAAGGATCGTGTGAAGTATCAAGCCAGGCTTCATGCTCATCAAGTCATATTTCAAAAAAGTTTTAAAAAATATATTATAAAAATCGAGAGGATTCACTTGTTTCCCTAAGAAGAGATTTCAAGCTCATAGGAGAGAAGATTACCGCCTTAAGCAAAGAGGCCGAGGCGGTTGAATCATGCTCTTCTCATGGAAAACAAGCAAGGGCTCATAGAAGATCAAATCGATCAAAGAAGCCCAAGGAGACCTCAATAGTAGAAGGGGAACGAGAACATGAATCCTTTACTTTAAAAGATAGAAAAGCCTTACAACAATTGTTTAAAGGCCAAACAAAGGAAAAGAGGTCATACGTACTATCGAATTTCCTATCATCCAACTATCAAACCGATAGTGACGATGACATATCAAATTTTCATCAGTATGACGGAATTGGGGATCCTAGATCACCTTCAACTCTTTTCCTGCAGGGCTTACAAAAAGAAAAAGGATTCAACAAAAAGGATTTATTGGTTTCCCCTCTCCCTCATGGAAAATGCTTCAAAGTGGTTAGCTTCCTACGATTTAAGCCAATTTGCCTCCTTTGAGGAGTTGGCAAATTGCTTAATGCAACGTTTTTCTCACAACATGGAAGTCACTCCCACTTTGAATACCTTAAGGGACACAAAACAAGCACCTAACGAGGATGCCCATGCATTCATCGTTAGATGTAGGTCACTCCTAGGGCAAGTAAGGGAGCCCATTTTCGAAGGATGCGTTGTGATGCTCATCCTTGAAAACTTTAGAACTGATTTGAAAGCTCTTCTCTCCCTCCATGAAACCTCAACATTTCAAAAACTTATAAAAAAGGCTTCACTCTTCGAAGCCAATTTGAAAAAGGGAGTTTACGAGGACTTATGGAAGGGGAGAACTTTTCAAAAGAATCGATTTGAAAAACAAGGGGCATATGGGCCACCCATGGTGGATAATGGGGCAAAACCCCAAAAGATTGCAAATGTTCGCATGAAACCAAGCCCGATCGACCCTTACAAGAATTCTAAATGAAAACATGCCAAAAAACCTTAAAAGAATTTCGAACGGAGGGAGTTCACTAAATTGGGACAACCTATCACGGAAGTCCTAAACCTCCTTCTAGACCAAGGAATGGTCACTTTCCTTGCTCTTCCCGAGGGAACACCCCTTAAAGGGAAATTTTTGAACGAGTTTTGCAAGTATCATAGGCTTAAAGGTCATGATACAAATAAATGTTTGGCCATTTTGAACAAAATTGAGGACTTGATTGAGTAAGGAAGGCTCCACATCACGGAAGAACCGAAGCCCACCCAAGCGGTATTAAAGGAACCCTTCCCGAATCATGCAAGCACCAACGGGAAGGAAAAAGAGGTATGCCTTCTCCCACTTATGACTCATGAAATGGAGCATGCATTGCATACGATACACACTACTTGCCACACACCACCTGCTCTCATAATAAAAAAAGCCAAGCAAGTAGTGATCCGGGGAGCACTTAGAGTCTCACCCTCGGTTAGAGCCTTATTAGAAATTCATGGTGCGCCGAAGCATCAAAATAGAGCCAAGATAGGAGCGAGCCTTAGGGAAGGTGTGGGTGAGGAGACTAGGTCCGGGAGGATCTATCAACCCCCACATTTAGCCAAGAATCCTAGCAAGGAAGTGGTCGTTTTACCCGACCCTTCAAAAGCATACATTTCTAATGCATCGCATGACATGGACAAGGGTAAAAACGTGGTGTTAACCCCTTATGATTTTGAACTTCACCTTTCAAAAATTCTCATAAACATGTCTATCCTAGAGTTGATCCAAACCTCACTTAGACATAGACAAGTCTTAGAAGGGATCTTAGAAAGGGCCAAGGTTAACCCCTCCATTACTCCCGAGTCCTTATCCTTTTTGGTCTCCTCGATATGCGCTAAGGCCCCCATCGTGTTTACGGAAGATGAATTGGAAAGACCATATATGGCCCATAACCAAGCCTTGCATATAGAGGTGGTTTTGAATCACCATACTCCAAACAAGTGCTTGGTCGATGGGGGAGGAGGTCTAAACATCCTTCCGTTGCACGTAGCCTTTCAAGTAGGAGTCACCATGTCTTGTTTAGAGCCAAGTTCCATCGTTATCACGGGATACGATGGTAATGCATCCTATCCTTTAGGAGCCACAGAATTACTCATGGAAGTCGGGAATATTCGACACATGGGGTTGTTTCATGTCTTAGACATAAACCCCCACTACAACCTCTTGTTAGGAAGGCCATGGATCCATAGCCTTCGGGCCGTTCCTTCCACATTTCACAAGTGTGTGAAAATCCCATATGAAAAATAAGTAGTGGTGATTCTTGGAGAAAATCACCCTCAACTCAAGGGAATCCGAAATTTCTCTTGTATATCAAGTCATCCATCTCATGAAGAAATCATGGAGAAGCTTCTTCCACCCTTAGTCAAATCTCCCTTAGTCGACCACCACTTAGGAGTTATTCACCTTCTAGGGAAGCCCAAGCCGTCCCCAAGTATTCAAACACCTAGGGTCGTGTGCATCCAAGGGCATCCCAAGTCATCCCCAACCTATGTCTCCAAGACCCTAGTGTAAACACCCCAAAATCCCACGATTTTCCCAAAGCAAAAGCAGCCCCAAAGGGCTATTTTGAGTCTAGAAACCCAGGAGCCTTCTAGGCAACCCTGTACATATGTTCAAATCATATATGTTTTAAAATATGTGTTATACAATTTTAAAACCTTTAAAAAGGTATTTTGAAACCCCGCAAAGCAACTTGGCCTGATGAAAGCAGGACCAGAGAAGCGAAAGAGAGCCCGGAATCAGAGCATATGTCAAGCCCGGCACATTAACTCTCGTATCAGAATCATCCCCAAAATCTCGGACATCCAAGCCCCTATTATCAACAAATTTATCAAAATGATCTCCGGAAGGTGAGAAGAGGAGCGGACGATAATGTTGGCGAAGACCCAACGCAAGACGGAGTGCTGATACTATCAGGCCCCGCACAAACCGTCCGTTTCGAAATACCATGAAGGAGTTAGAAAATCAGATTTGGATTGGATCTGGACCATATATATCTAGATCCAAATCCAAACATGCATTTGGATTTGGATTTGGATCCAAAGATCCAATCCAATATCCATATCCATGACCCACATCACCTTCTCATAAATGGAGGTGGGGCCCACAAGAAATTCACGTGAAAAGCTTGGGAAGAGAGAGAATGGAGGATAAAGTATGAGTGAGAAATATGGTGGGCTTAACTTTTGTGTCAAGTTTTGGGTTAATCATGTGGGTTTAGCCTAAGAGTGTGGGATTAAGCTTGTATGCACCTACACCTAACCTGGGGCTATACCAACATGCTGCAATTAGGTCCATGGATCAAGGCCAAGGGGATGCTTCCTAAGACCTAGCCCTAAGCTAACCCACCTTACCTAGCCATTCCCCCCTAAACCCGACCTAATCCTAGCCACCCTCACCCCAAACCACCTAACTATACCTAGTCGACCTCACCTAGCTCACCCCACCAAACTAGACCACCTAGACCCTAACTAGACTAAGCCTAATCCCACCTTAACCCACCTAATTAGACCCTAATCCTAAAATCCCAGCCACCCTAACCGACCTACCCAAACCACCCACCTAGCTGATCTACCCAAACCACACTACCCCAGCCCACAACATCCTAAATATCTACCCTCCCAATACCATCCTAACCGACCCCAGCCCATGCCTATAAAAACCCCCTTTTTGGGGCGGGTTTTGAATGAAATCTGGGGCAGATCTCAACCCTCTCTCTCCTCTCTCACCTGCCCTCTCCCTCACCCATTTCACTCCCTTACCCCCACCAGCTGCGCCACTATCCACCGTCGCTCCACCCGACTCCACTTCCACTCGGCTGCCACCTGCATTTCCACCCGTCGGCCACCATCTTCCAACTGCCAACTCCTTCCACCACCTCTGGCCACCACCACAACCACCACCTCCGGTTAGTACCCCATCTCTGCCCAATCTAATTCCTCTTCCACTCCCCCTCTTACCCAGCACATCGTCCATCACCCGCCACTGCTGCACCCTAAGCCTCTCCCTTACACCCGGTCACTTCACACCTCACACCCCCACCTTCCCTTAGCCACCCAATTCTCAGCCCCTAGCTAAGCCTTCACCCTTAACCTTCCACCACTTAACTAGCCCCTAACCTGCCCCAACTACACTCAACATCCTCTTTGTTGCGCCTTACACCCGACCTTCATCAAGGCATCCACTCGGCTAAGACCCTACTTGGCGCCCATACGCACCAAAGGAGCTCCCCTTCGGCTGTCCAAGGTGACTCACTAGGCCAAAGCCAAGCAAGTCACACCCGGACCAGCTATACGTAAGTGCCTAACTCAGTCCTTGTTATGAACTTGCTTATGTTTAATTAAATTTGATACAGGGTTGTAATAATGGAGCATTGTCTCCCCCCGCTTGTAATAATGTGGTTTGGCACACCCACACACACGTGCACTTGAGCCTATTCTGCTCTTAGCTGCACACGATTTTGACACACACATGGGCCTAATCAGCCCTTAAGATATAGCTATACTTATGTATATTTAAGTTGCATGGGTTTTCATTAAGTTGTGTGTGTTGTCTTTCAATTTTCACACTCACACACATTGAGCTTTCGCTCTTATTCCCAAGACCCTAGTAAGGGTCGTATTGCAAATTCCCTAGGGCATTTTAATTCAAGTTGTGTGCGTGGTTGTAGACGCGCGAAAAAATCCCCGCCTCTCACCTTTTCAGAGCTTGGAGTGGATCCTCTCGTGCGTCTAAGGCCTATTTATGCAAACAGGGCGTGTCAGCTAGCTTACCTAAGCTAGCGAAGATATATTTAAAACTGACTTCTAATCATGGTGACTATGAGCAAGTGAGCTCTTGTCATCGCAGACCTTCTTGCACCGATACGCAAGGGTCAGTTTGTACGCTTTGCAAAAATCGAGTTTTGGGATAGAAAGCCTACGAAGCGGTTCGAGGTGTCTAATTCAGGTCTTTTACATGCAATTGCATATTTTAGATCATGTGGATTTGCACGTGCCTAAGTCTTTCCTTTTATCCCTTTTCGGGCCACATAGTTTGTGTGTTATGAACACTCCACTACATGGGCGAATTCGAGCGGGACTTGCTTTGATGCAATATGCGTCCTACCTCGTGGTATGGCGTAGATGCAATGCAAACTCACGCTACTCCAAAGGGAAAACCCGAATGTAGAGACAATACTGAAGGGAAATAACCGAAGGGAAATGACTTGTAAAGTAAGTGCCGAAGGGAGATATGTATATAGAGTAGGTATATGGGCCCTTACTCGGGTCATACAAATAAGAGTGAAGGCTCAATGTGGGTGCGTGCTTGAATGGAAAGACTTACACACACGACATGAAATTAAACCCAAATATAAATTGCAGTATGGCCTTGACTAAGGTCTTGGGAGTAAGAGCGAAAGCTCAATGTGTGTGAGAGTGCTTGAATTGAAAGACTTACACACACGACATGAAATGAAACCCAAATAGTATAGGTCGGCCCTTACTTGGGTCTTTCAAATAAGAGCGAAGGCTCAATGTGTGTGAGTGCTTGAATTGAAAGACTTACCCACACGACATGAAATGAAACCCAAATAGTATAGGTCGGCCCTTACTTGGGTCTTTCAAATAAGAGCGAAGGCTCAATGTGTGTGAGTGCTTGAATTGAAAGACAACGCACCCAACTTAAGCAAAACCCTACAAAATCAAAGTATATATATATATATATATATTTATGTATTAGGGGCTGATTAGGCCCGTGTGTGTTCAAAATCATGCACAACTAAGAGAGTGCACGTGTGTGGGTGTGCCAAGCCACGTTATTACAAGCGGGGGGAGACTATGCTCCATTATTACAACCCCGTATCGAATTGAATCTCAAGCAAGTATACAACTAAAGACCGAGTTAGGCACTTACTAGTAGCTGGTCCGTAGATGCCTTGCTTGAGCGTGGGCTTGGCCTTCGCCTTGGGCTGCAAAAGGGAGCTCCGCGAGGTTTAACAACAAGGGGTGATGGCCGGGTGCCTTGAAGGTGGCCGGCTGCTAGCAAGGGTGTCGCCTTGACGTGTGGGATTAAAGGGGCTAAGTAAGGTCACTAGGGGGAGTGTAGTGTTGGGGAATATGGCACTAAGGGAAGGGAACTAGATAGGGGAAGCTCTTAGGGAGTTGGATGGGGTAGCCGGGTGTAGCTAGGTTGGTTAGGTAGTGGCGGGTAGTTAGGATGCTATGGGTTCGGCTGAGTGAGAAGGGTGGCAGCAAGTGGCTGGTTGTGGGGCAGGTGGTGGTAGTGCAGGTGGCTGAGAGTGGAGAGGGAGTGGAGAAGAAGTAGAGTGGAGTATGGGGTACTAACCGGATGATGGGAGGCGGCGGGTGGTTGAGGAGCAGCCGGGTGTGGTGGAGCAACTGGTTCGGCCGAAGCCCGGGGTGGCGACAGGTGGTTGGCCGGCTGGAAGGTGGTGGTGTAGGTGGCGGTGCAGGTGGTGGTGGGATGGGGAGCAGGTGGAGCAAGTGGAGCAAGTGGAGCAGGCGACTAAGGTTGGGGAAGTGGAGGACCCAGCTGGGATGGGTGAGGCGGCTTAGTGATCATGATGAAACCTGCCCCCAAGGGGGGGGGGGGTTATATAGGGATGGGTAGGTCGGTTAGGGCTGGGTTTGGGGTAGTGGTTAGGTGGTTTAGGTAGGGTGGTATGATGATAAGGTGGGTTGAAAAGGGTAGGGCCAGATATTTTAGATACTAGTGGTTTGGGTAGGTTGTGGGCTAGGGGTGGTTTAGGGGTTTAGGGTTTGGTTAGGTGGGTTGGTTCTAGGGTGAGGTTTAGTGAGCTAGGTTAGGTGATTAGGCTAGGATTAGGCTAGGTTTAGGGAAATTAACCTAGGTTTAGGGAAGGATTAGAGAAGTGGGTTAGGTGATTAGGTTAGGATTAGGCCACGATTAGGGAAGTAGGTTAGGTGATTAGGCTCAGATTAGGGGTGGATTAGGGTGGAAGGCTAGGATTAGGTATTTTGGGTTAGGTTTAGGTGAAGGAGCTCCCTTTGCATGGCCCATAGACCTTAACCACATCATGTTGGTGCAGCCCTAGGTTAGGTTTTGGCTAATTACAAGCTTAAACCCATTCAATTAGGCTAACCCACATGATTAACCCCAAACTTGACACACAAGTCAAGCTTAATTACAACCACACTTGATCTTATCCATCCCCACTCTCTCTCATGCCCATAATCCCACGTGAATTTTAAGTGGGCCCTACCTCCATTTATAAGAAGGTGATGTGGGCCATGGATATGGATATTGGATTGGATTTTTGAATCCAAATCCAAATCCAAGTCCATACATGGGTTTGGATTGGGATCTGGATATATATGGTCCAGATCCGATCCAAACTGAACTCTGACTCCTTCGAGCCGTATTCGAAACGAACGGTTTGTGCGGGGCCTGACAGCATCAGTGCTCCGTCTGCGTTGGGTCTTCGCCAACATGATCGTCCGCCTCTGTTTTCGCCTTCCGGAGATGACTTCAAACAAGGTTTTGATGATAATAGGGTCTTGGATGTTCGAGATCCTGGGGTGTGGATTTGATACAAGAGTTGTTGTGCCGGGCTCGAAAGGTGCTCCAGTTCCGGGCTCTTCTTAGCTCTCCTAGTCCTGTCTGGATTAGGCCAAGCTGCTTTGGGGTTCCAAAACATGTTTTAAAAAGGTTTTAAAAGCCATATTGTATGTTTTCAAAATATAGAGTTCAAAACATATGTACAGGGTTGTCTGGAAGGCTCCTGGGTTTCCAGACTCAAAATAGCCCTTTGGGGTTGCTTTTACAAAACCAGATGAATTTGAGAAATTCGTGGGATTTCGGGGTGTTTACAGTTTCAATTTCCACACTCACACACATTGAGCTTTCGCTCTTACTCCCAAGACCTTAGTAAAGGCCTATTGCAATTTCGTTTTGGGGTGTTTAAATTCATGTCGTGTGCGTAGCATTTCAATTCTACACTCACACACATTGAGCTTTCGCTCTTACTCCCAAGACCTTAGTAAGGCCTATTGCAATTATATTTGGGTTTCATTCAAGTTGTGTGCTGTAAACACCCCAAAATCCCACGAATTTCTTAAATAAACCTGGTTTTGTAAAACCATCCCCAAAGGGCTATTTTGAGTCTGGAAACCCAGGAGCCTTCCAGGCAAACCCTGTACATATGTGTAAACTACACGTGTTTTAAAATATGTATAATATAGTTTTAAAACCTTTTAAAAGATGTTTTGAAACCCCACAAAGCGACTTGGCCTGATGAAAGCAGGACCAGAAGAGCAAAAGAGAGCCCGGAACCGGAGCACATGTCGAGCCCGGCACAGCAACTCTCGTGTTAGATTCATCCCCAGAATCTCGAACATCCAAGCCCCTGTTATCAACAAAACTCTTTGAAATCATCTCCAGAAGGTGAAAACAGAAGCGGACGACCATGTTGGCGAAGACCCAACGCAAGATGGAGTACTGATGCTGTCAGACCCCGCACAAACCGTTCGTTTCGAACATACCCTGAAGGAGTCAGAATTCAGCTTTGGATTGGATCTGGACCATATATATCCAGATCCCAATCCAAACATATATGTAGATTTGGATTTGGATTTGGATCCAAAGATCCATAAGTGAGTGAAATGTGTTAAGCTTGACTTGTATGTCAAGTTTTGGGTTAATCATGTGGGTTAGCCTAATGAGTGTGGGTTTAAACTTGTATGAACCTGCACTTAACCTAGGGTTGCACCAACATGATGCAATTAAGTCCATGGGCCATGCAAAGAGATGCTCCTAACCCAATCCTAAGCCAAAACCCCTAATCCTAGCCATTTGCCCAAAACCTAACCTAATCCTAGCCTAATCACCTAACCACTTCCCTAATCCTTCCCTAATCCCAACCTAATCACCTAACCCACTTCCCTAATCCTTCCCTAAACATAGCCTAATTCCCCTAATCCCGACCTAATCCTAGCCTAAACACCTAACCCACCTCACTAAACCTCACCCTAAGCCCAACCTACCTAGCTAAGCCCTAAACCACTAAACCATCCCACCTAAAACCCTAGCACACCATATCACTATAACCACCTAAACTAAATATCTCGCCCACCTTATCCCCAAACCACCACCATCTAACCCCTAAACCAGCCCCCCAATACCAGCCCAACCGACCCCATCAAAAGGCTATAAACCCCCCCCCCTAGTGGGCGGGTTTCTTATGCATTATTGGGCCAGCCGAGCCCTCTCTCCTCTCTCATCTCTGTAGACGCACGAAAATCCCTGCCACACCGCCTTTTTCAAGGCTTGGAGCGGATCCTCTCGCGTGTCTAAGGCCTATGCAAACAGGGCGTGCCAGCTAGCTTACCTAAGCTAGCGAAGATATTTTAACACTGACTTCTAAACGTGGCGACTGTGAGCAAGTAAGCTCTTGTCGTCGCAGACCTTCTTGCACCGATGCGCAAGGGTCAATCTGTATGCTTTGCAAAAATCGAGTTTTTTGGGGAGAAAGTCTACGAAGCGGTTCGAGGTGTCTATTTCGGGTCTTTAAGATGCGATTGCATGTTTTTAGATCACGTGGATTTGCACGTGCCTAAGTCTTTTCTTTTATCCCTTTTCGGGCCACCTAGTTTGTGTGTTATGAACACTCCACTACATGGGCGAATTCGAGCGGGGCTTGCTTCGATGCAATATGCGTCCTACCTCATGGTATGGCGTAGATGCAATGCAAACTCACGCTACTCCAAAGGGAAAACCCGAAATGTAAAGACAATACTGAAGGGAAATAACCGAAGGAAAATAACCGAAGGGAAATAACTGAAGGGAAATAACCGAAGGGAAATAACCGAAGGGAAATAACTGAAGGGAAATAACCGAAGGGAAATAACCGAAGAGAGATATGTATATAGATTATGTATATGAGCCCTTACTCGGGTCTTGCAAATAAGAGCGAAGGCTCAATGTGGGTGCGTGCTGGAATTGAAAGACTTACACACACGACATGAAATTAAACCCAAATATAAATTGCAGTATGGCCTTGACTAAGGTCTTGGGAGTAAGAGCGAAGGCTCAATGTGTGTGAGAGTGCTTGAATTGAAGTACTACACACACGACATAAATGAAACCCAAATATAACTGCAATAAGGCCTTTACTAAGGTCTTGGGAGTAAGAGTGAAGGCTCAATGTGTGTGAAAGTGCTTGAATTGAAAGACTTACTCACACGACATGAAATAAAACCCAAATAGTATAGGTCGGCCCTTACTTGGGTCTTTCAAATAAGAGCGAAAGCTCAATGTGTGTGAGAGTGCTTGAATTGAAAGACTTACTCACACGACATGAAATGAAACCCAAATAGTATAGGTCGGCCCTTACTTGGGTCTTTCAAATAAGAGTGAAAGCTCAATGTGTGTGAGAGTGCTTGAATTGAAAGACAACGCACCCAACTTAAGCAAAAACCCTTCAAAAATGAAGATATATATATATATATACTTATGTATTAGGGGCTGATTAGGCCCATGTGTGTTCAAAAATCGTGCACGACTAAGAGAATGCACGTGTGTGGGTGTGCCAAGCCACGTTATTACAAGCGGGGGGAGACTATGCTCCGTTATTACAACCCCGTATCAAATTGAATCTCAAGCAAGTACACAACTAAAGACCGAGTTTAGGCACTTACGAGTAGCTGGTCCGTAGAGGCCTTGCTTGAGCGTGGGCTTGGCCTTCGCCTTGGGCTGCAAACGGGAGCTCCGCGAGGATAGGTGACCAAGGGTGCTGGCCGGCTGCAAGTGGGGCATGGGATAGGCGCCTCGAAGGTGGCCGGTTGCAAATGGGTGTCGCCTTGATGTGGGCGATTAAAGGGGTGGGCCTAGTGAGTGTTTAGGGTCACTAGGAGAGTCGAGTATTTAGGGAAGGTGGACCTAAAGGGGAGTTTATGGGAAGGCCAAATGGGACACCTAGGGGAATGGAGATGACTGGCCGAATGAAAGGAATAGTCGGTTGGAGTGGCCGACTAGGAAGATGTGGTGGTGGCGGGCTGCTAGGATGACTAAGGTTGGAGTATGGGAAGGTAGCTAGTTAGGTGATGGGGCTAGGTGATAGTGGGGATCGTGGGTGTAAGGGAGTGTTATGGGCAGGTCTTAGGAAATCTAATAGGGTGGCCGGGTGTAGTAAAGGGGAGTTAGGTAAGGGCAAATGGCTGGGGCGGCTAAGGTTTGGCTGAGTGGGAGTGATGGCGGCGAGGGGCTATTGTGTAGGCAAGGTGATGGTATGGTGGGTGGCTGGGAGTGGAGAGGGAGTAGAGAAGGAGCTAGGTAAAGTGTGGGGTACTTACCGAATGGGGAGAGGCAGTGGAAGGAAAAGAGAAGCCGGGTGTAGATGGATGGAGAGCAAGGGTGGCGTCCAGCTGGGAGATGGTGGTGGCGTCCGGCTGGGAGATGGTGGTGGATGGAAGAGGGAAGGTGGCGGTGCAGGTGGTGCCGCAGGTGAGCAGCTGGGGAAGTGGAGGAGTCGACTGGACTTGGGGGAAAGAGATGAAGGATCGGACCCGGCTGGCTTGGAGAGGGCCTCTAGATCGGAAAACCCGCCCCCAAAGGGGGGGGTTTAAATAGGGATGGGTAGGTCGGTTAGGGCTGGGCTTGGGGTAGTGGTTAGGTGGTTTAGGTAGGGTGGTATGTAGATAAGGTGGGCTGGAAAGGGTTGGGCCAGATATTTTGAAAACTAGGGGTTTGGGTAGATTGTGGGCTAGGGGTGGTTTAGGGGTTTAGGGCTAGGTTAGGTGGTGGGGTTTTAGGGTGAGGTTTAGTGAGCTAGGTTAGGTGATTAGGCTAGGTTTAGGCTAGGATTAGGGAAATTAATCTAGGTTTAGGGAAGGATTAGGGAAGTGGGTTAGGTGATTAGGTTGGGATTAGGCCGGGATTAGGGAAGTGGGTTAGGTGATTAGGTTCAGATTAGGGGTGGATTAGGGGTTTAGGCTAGGATTAGGCGTTTTTGGTTAGGTTTAGGTGAAGGAGCTCCCTTAGCATGGCCCATGGAACTTAACCACCTCATGTTGGTGCAGCCCTAGGTTAGGTTTTAGCTAATTACAAGCTTAAACCCACTCAATTAGGCTAACCCACATGATTAAACCCAAACTTGACACACAACTCAAGCTTAATTACAACACTCTTGATATTATCCATCCCCACTCTCTCTCATGCCCAATATCCCACGTGAATCTCAAGTGGGCCCCACCTCCATTTATGAGAAGGTGATGTGGGCCATGGATATGGATATTGGATTGGATCTCTAGATCCAAATCCAAATCCAAGTTCACATATGGGTTTGGATTGGGATCTGGATATATATGGTCCAGATCCAATCCAAACTGAACTCTGACTCCTTCGAGCTGGGTTCGAAACGGACGATTCGTGCAGGGCCTGACAGCATCAGTACTCCGTCTGTGTTGGGTCTTCACCAACATGGTCGTCCGCCTCCGTTTCTGCCTTCCGTAGATGACTTCAAATGCTATTTTGATAAGAACAGGGTCTTGGACGTTCGAGATCCTGGGGGTGTGAATCAGATACAAGAGTTGTTGTGCCGGGCTCGATGTGTGCTCCGGTTCCGGGCTCTTCTTAGCTCTCCTGGTCCTGTCTTGATCGGGCCAAGCCACTTCGGGGTTTCAAAACATGTTTTTAAAAAGGTTTTAAAAGTTATATTGTATGTTTTCGAAATATAGAGTTCAAAACGTATGTACAGGGTTGTCTGGAAGGCTCCTGGGTTTCCAGACTCAAAATGGCCCTTTGGGGCTGCTTGTATAAAACCAGATGGATTTTTAAAAATTCGTGGGATTTCGGGGTGTTTACAATCTCTTTCCTTCTTCTGTCACCTACTCCACCTTGGAACTCCGGCCAGCTCCACTCCACGCCACCATCACCTCCCGGCCAGCTTCACTCCACGCCACCCGACTGCACCAACCTGCCCCTTCCATCTGGCTGCACCTTGACACCCGCAGCACCTTCACTTCCAAAGGGGGATATTTAAACCGCTTTTGTAAGTATCATCGTCTCAAAGGCCATGATAGAAAGCGTTGTTTCTCCCTTTTAAACAAGATCGAGAACTTGATAGCGGAGGGCCGGCTCCAGGTCACTGTGGAACCTAAGCCAGCTCAAGCTATCTTTAAAGAACCCTTTCCCAAGCACGCCAGTAGCAGTGGGAAAGGAAAGGAGGTATGTACCCTCACCTTTTTAAAAATCTAGCACATTCATCTGAGTCTGGTCGATCCACTTGTGCATCTACTCTTGTACTTTACAAGAAACCCACCCAAGTAATCATCCGAGGATCACCAAGAGCTGAATCCCCGGCTAAATCAGTTTTAAAGATTCAAGGTGCTCCAAAACTCACGATTAGAGCTAGTTTAAGTGCAATCCCTAGGTTGGTCGTGGGGGAAGTGACAAGGTCCGGAAAGATCTATCAACCCCCGCACCTATAAAGTGCTAAAAAGGTGGTCAGTGTGTCTGGCCCCTCAAAAGCATGTATTCCTAGAGTTCTGCAGAAAGCAGACAATGGGAAAATCATTTTAAACCCTTATGATTTTGAAAACCATCTTTCAAAGATTCCTATCCACATGTCCATCCTAGAGCTTATACAAACTTCGCCTAGGCATAGACTCATGCTTGAGAAAATTCTAGAAAGAGCTAAGGTTAGTTCGAACATAAGTCCTGAATCCTTGTCTGACCAAGTGGCGTCAATAGGAGCAAAATCGCCCATCACTTTCTCGGAAGATGATGTAGATAGACCCTACGAGTCCCATAACTAGACCCTGCATATCGAGGTGGTTCTGAATAACCACTCTCTGGACAGGTGCCTTGTCGACGGGGGAGGAGGGCTCAACATCCTTCCACTTCATGTGGCGTATCAAATCGGAGTCACCTTGACTTCTGTGAACCCAAGCCCCATCGTTATCACAGGATACGATGGGAATGCGTATAGACCCTTAGGATCGATCGAACTCCCTATGGAAACGGGAGGGATCACACACATGGGGGTGTTCCATGTCTTGGACATCCACCCCCATTATAACCTATTGTTGGGAAGGCCCTGGATACACAGCTTGTGCGCTGTGCCATCCACCTTCCACAGGTGTGTCAAGATCCCTTTCAGGAACCAAGTCATGGTGATCCTAGGTGAGAGTCACCCTCAGCTTCAGGGGATCATAAACTCCCCTTGTTTGTCAAGTTCCCAGGCCCATGAGGCTAACCTGGGGCAGACCATGGTTGAGCCACCAAGGCTCGTGTTAGAAAGTCCTAGGAAGGTCGTATACGTCAAGGGACCGCCCAAAGCAGGCCCCCTCCCAATCCTGACCCTTCTAGGAAGACCCAAACATCCCTTATTTCCAAAACTCCTGGACAAAAAGCCATACGAGCATGATATGGACGACAGCAAGTTTCAGGACCATGATTTATATTCTAACTTTTCAAAAAACAAAAAATCATGGAACATGCTGTTGAACATGGGTTATACACCCTATACAAGTCTAGGGGCACAAAAGCAGGGTCTCCTAGAGCCAATCCTTCCTAAGGCCAACCCAACCCGATATGGGATCGGCTATACTCCCAAAATACTGCCAGAGCCACCCCCTGTGACCACCTGGGTGAAGGGTGCCCTGGAGCCTACCCTAGAAGAAACTTACGATTTAGACCTCTTATTCCAAGTCTAACCTGTAGTGCTTTCCCTTTGTAGGTATGATGGAAGATCCCTTTTATAAAAATCCAAAAACATTTGAAAAACTTAAAATCAAAAAAATCAAAAAATTGCAAAAACCAAAAACATTGGAAAATCAAAAACTCGAAAATAGAGTAGTTTGTATAGTTCCTAAAATTCTTGTTTTGCAAAATCCCAAAAAGATCGAAAATCTACAAAATACCAAAAAGATTTTGTATATAGCTGCTCCTGGTAAGACTTTGGAAAAAGAAAAGGATTTCGAAAGGAACGTCGTCTGTATAGCTAGGCCAAAGATTTCGAAATCAATTGAAATTCCAAGTGTAAAACCAGGTCTTTTGAAAACTCACGCATCAAATTCTCTCGGGTCTATAACCCACGAGAATGATCGAAGCCTAGAAGTGGATCCCCTTGAGGAAGATCCCAATTCTGAGCTCCCAGAATTTCATAAAATTCTCGATTTTGAAAGACCTTCCAATTCAGTAGGAGGAGATTTCATAGAGGTGAACCTAGGGAGTGATTCCAATCCCAAACTCATCAAGATAGGCGCATGTTTGCATGAGCATGAAAGATCAGCATTCATTGCATTTTGATGAACCTATTTAGATGTGTTTGCATGGACATATGAAGACATGCCGGGCATAGACCCCAGCAATGTCGAACATCGTCTTCCCTTAGATGCGGATGTAAAACCCATAAAACAGAAGCTTAGGAAAATACATCCGAATGTACACACACAAGTCAAAGAGGGTTTAGAAGATCTGCTAAAAGCCGGATTTATAAAACCCATTGCGTATTCTGATTCGTTATCAAACATCGTTGTGGTTCGAAAAACCAATGGGAAAATTCGAATATGCATCGATTTCAGAAACCTAAACAAAGCCACTCCAAAGGATAACTATCCTTTACTAAACATAGATTTGATAGTCGATAGTACTGCAAATCATGAAATATTTTCGTTTATGGATGCCTATTCAGGGTATAATCAAATTAAATTAAGTCCACGAGGCATTCACAACCCCGTGGGGCACGTACTGCTATACAGTCATGCCCTTTGGTTTGAAAAATGCCGGCGCAACATACCAAAGAGCCATGACCACGATCTTCCATGATCAGATTCATGAGCTCGTAGAAGTGTATGTAGATGATCTCTTGGCAAAATCCAAAACCCGATGCACTCATATCGAATGTTTGCAAAAGATTTTCGAAAGGCTTAGGCTTTACAAAGTAAAGCTAAACCCTCAAAAATGTGTATTCAGGGTAGAGTCCGGAAAGCTTTTAGGCTTTATGGTGAGCCAAAGGGGTATAGAAGTCAACCCCTCTAAGTGTCGAGCCATCATAAACATGACTCCACCCTCTAATCTCACACAAATTCGTAGCCTCCAGGGTCGATTACAGTTCGTTCGCTGATTTATATCAAATCTGGCCACCCGATGTGAACCTTTCAACAAACTGCTGAGGAAGGGCACAAAATTTTCATGGGATGACGATTGCCAAAAGTCCTTCGAGAGACTAAAGGTATACCTGGTTAATCCCCCTGTTTTGAATCCTCCGAAGCAAGGAAAACCTCTTTTACTTTACATTTCTGTGCATACGAATGCTTTGGGAGCTCTATTAGCTCAATACGAGGATGACACCCATAAGGAGAATGCCATCTACTATATTTCGACAACTCTCTTGGCTTACGAAAGGAATTATCAAGCCATGGAGAAGACGTGCTTGGCCCTAGTCTGGGCCTGCCAGAAATTTAGACACTATTTCCTAGATCATGAGATTTGGATAGTGTCCAAGCTTGATCCAATCAAGCACTTATTCGAAAAATACATTCTCACTAGTAGATTGGGCAAATGGAAACTCCTTCTAATGGAGTATGACCTAAAATATCATCACCAGATCTCCATTAAGGGGCAAGCCCTAGCTGACTACATGGCTGAGTTCTCCCTGGAGGATGCATATCCCACTTTTGATGAAATGCCTGACGAAGGCATATTGCAAAACCACTTTCAAAAGCACATTTTGGCAAACACTTTCGAAAACCAAGTATGGACAATGCACTTCGATGGGGCACGAAACCAATGAGGCGCTGGTGCTGGGGTCATCCTCATCTCCCCTGAAAAGGGCGAGATTCCCATAGCAATCTGCCTAGATTTCGAATGTTCCAACAACATAGCTGAGTATGAAGCACTCATACAAGGCTTAAGGGTTTCGAAAACTCTAGGGGCATCATGCATTGAGGTCTTTGGAGATTCGCTCCTTGTTATAAACCAAGTTTTGAAAATTTGGCAAGTACGTAATGAAAAACTTCTTCCATATCACGAGTTGGCCACTCGATTGGTTGAGTCATTCCAATCGTGTAAACTCACACACGTAGGAAGAGAGGATAATGGCATTGCCGATGCCCTCTCCTCCTTGGGTTCAGCCCTAAAGGTCGATCCCATTTCAGGGACCCGATCTTTAGAAATATGGCATGCGCCCAACCCATCCACACACGATTTGGATATTTGCCAAAATAATCCAGATTCTATTGAAAAACCTTGGTTTTATGATATCAAACTTTTTCTAGAAAATGGGGGATTCACCGAGGATGCCACATCCAAAGATAAGGCATTCATCCGTAAAATTTCGACCCGATACACCATTCTGAGTGGGGTTCTATATAAGAAAAGCTTTACCGGCATCCTACTTAGATGCGTCGATCTAGAGGAGGCTAGGATTGTTATGCATGAGTTCCACGATGGAGAATGTGGAGGTCATGTTAATGCCAACATGATGGCAATGAAAATACTTAGAGCGGGCTATTTTTGGTCCACCCTGAAAAAGGATTGTCACGATCATGTTAGGAAGTGTCATCCATATCAAGTGCATGGACACGCCATTCATATCCCCTCATCTGCATTGCATTCCATGGTCAGCCCCTGGCCATTTACCATGTGGGCGTTTGACATCGTAGGCCCAATCTTTCCAAAAGCCTCGAATGGGCATCGATTTATTTTGGCAGCCACTGAGTATTTCTCCAAATGGGTGGAAGCCATCTCCCTGTCCAACGTACAGGGGAAACATGTGGTGGCTTTCATTAGGAGGAATATCTTGGCTCGATTTGGGGTTTCACAAGACCTTGTGTCCGATAATGGCACCCCGTTCAAGAATGAGCGGATGGTCAAGTTCACGTATGGCATAACTCACCACTTCTCCTCGCCCTACTACCCTCAAGGCAACGGCCAAGCCGAAGCCACGAATAAGACTCTCATTAGTATAATTGAGAAGACTTTAGAGAAGGGTAGGACGTGGCATGAGAAGCTGGATGAAGCCTTATGGGCTTATAGGACTTCCATCCAGACTCCCACAAATGCCACACCATTCGAATTGGTCTATGGCACAAACGCCATTCTTCCCATTCATACTCAATTGCATTCATTCCATACATCCATCGCACTCGACCTCCCCCTAGAGACGCTTCAGCATGCTAGGATGGCCGAACTAGATTTGCTAGATGAGAGGCGACTCCTTACTATGGATCATGCTCATGCATACCAGCAAAGGATAGCCCGACATTATGGCAAACACATGCGACCTCGCCACTTTGAAGTGGGGGATCTGGTTTTGAAAATCATCCACTATCGTGGCCCACATCCACTTGGAAAGTGGCGCCCCAAGTGGGATGGACCCTATGTTGTACGTGCAACCACCACGAACAACTCGTATTGGTTTATCGATGTAGAAGGTAGGAATTTAGCAGATCCTATCAATATTTAATACTTAAAGAAGTATTATGTGTAGGATTTGGGTTAGATTCCAATTTTTGAAAACTTTAAGGATAGTTGCTTTGAGACTTAGGAAATAAGGTTCAAAGGCAAAATCGTGTGACCCTAAGTGAGAGAATTCGCACTTGTGAAAGAGTGGAGTCTTCCAAATCGTGGTTATATTTAAAAATCCTTCTTCTTACAAAGAAAGGCCTAGTTCAATATAGCAAGATACTTGCAAGTAGTACGTGCTATTTCTAAATAGGCTGATCTGGAATGGATCGAGTGTGACCTTGGGATAAGTCCTTCCCCCTTCTCTTCTCCTTCCAGAAGGAAAACATGGCCCAAATAAAGGGAATTTTCTCATCCAAAGTCTCTTTCCAAAAGAAAGAAACAGAATCCAAAAGAAAAAATCGATTCTCTTGTGAAAAAGAGGGATTAAAGAAAAAATACTCCCAAAGGGAGACCCTCTATGAAAAAAGGAAAAAGAGCAGTTTTCCGCCATCCTTAAACCACGGGACGCTTCAGAAGGGACCGTGGTATCTCTTTCCCATCCCTGGCTTATCCCAAGTAAAACATGGTTCATTTCGAGTAATCCTAAAGTAAAAATAGGATTTACTTACTTGAATTTCATTTTGTTTGAGAATTCG
The DNA here is from genome assembly GCA_036023115.1 of Brasenia schreberi. Taxonomy (NCBI): domain Eukaryota; kingdom Viridiplantae; phylum Streptophyta; class Magnoliopsida; order Nymphaeales; family Cabombaceae; genus Brasenia; species Brasenia schreberi. The sequence continues at coordinate 19,879,745 of JAYKKT010000090.1, forward strand.
ATATTTTGAGTATGACGTAGGAATTTGAAATATAGCTTATTTTCTTATAAAACCTCCACTAGATTAGCGAGTGTCAAGACTCAAGCAAAGGCAAACACGAAGAGCTCGAGATCCTTACGATTGAGGCTCAAGACAGTTGTCCCTTTTTGTAAATAGCTTTTGTAAATAGATTTTTGAAAAATTGAACATCGAACATCATAGGATCTGCTCACTTGGAGCGGCAGGCCTTGTAAGTCTCAAGAGTTCGACCATGTATCTGGTCTCTAGGAGGTCGCCACTTTTGGCACCCCACCCATGTCATGCATCTGCATTTCCACGCATGGCACTCGCATAAACATGATCCCATTTTAGGACCAGAAACCGTTTTGTACATCCCTTTGGCGTGATATCTCCTCCTATTAGGTTTAAAAGAGAGATTTTGCTAAAAATTGGGACAATCCCATATTTTCGTGGATAGATCTAGGGAGACATTGAAAGGGGTGTTTGTCGTCTTTGCCAATATCCAAATCAATTTGGAAAATGACAAAGAGGGGCATCTGTAAACACCCCAAAATCCCACAAATTTCTCAAATAAACCTGGTTTTGTAAAAGCAACCCCAAAGGGCTATTTTGAGTTTGGAAACCTAGGAGCCCTCCAAGGAAACCCTGTACATATGTTTAAACTACACGTGTTTTAAAATATGTATAATATAGTTTTAAAACCTTTTAAAAGATGTTTTGAAACCCCACAAACCGACTTGGCCTGATGAAAGCAAGACCAGAAGAGCAAAAGAGAGCCTGGAACCGGAGCACATATCGAGCCCGGCACAGCAACTCTCGTGTTAGATTTATCCCCAGAATCTCGAACATACAAGCCCCTATTATCAACAAAACTCTTTGAAATCATCTCTAGAAGGTGAAAACAGAAGCGGACGACCATGTTGGCGAAGAGCCAACGCAAGATGGAGTACTGATACTGTCAGACCCCGCACAAACCGTTCGTTTCGAACATTTAGACGCGCAAAAAATATCCACGCCTCCCCTGCCTTTTCTGGGCTTGGAGTGGATCCTCTTGTGCGTCTAAGGCCTATTTATGCAAACAGGGCGTGCCAGCTAGCTTACCTAAGCTAGCGAAGATATATTTAAAACTGACTTCTAATCGTGGCGACTGTGAGCAAGTGAGCTCTTGTCGTCGCAGACCTTCTTGCACCGATACGCAAGGGTCAGTCTGTACGCTTTGCAAAAATCGAGTTTTGGGAGAGAAAGTCTACGAAGCGGTTCGAGGTGTCTAATTCGGGTCTTTTAGATGCGATTGCATATTTTAGATCACGTGGATTTGCACGTGCCTAAGTCTTTCCTTTTATCCCTTTTTGGGCCACCTAGTTTGTGTGTTATGAATACTCCACTACATGGGCGAATTCGAGCGGGGCTTGCTTTGATGCAATATGCGTCCCACCTCGTGGTATGGCGTAGATGCAATGCAAACTCACGCTACTCCAAAGGGAAAACCCGAATGTAGAGACAATACTGAAGGGAAATAACCGAAGGGAAATGACTTGTAAAGTAAGTGCCGAAGGGAGATATGTATATAGAGTAGGTATATGGGCCCTTACTCGGGTCTTGCAAATAAGAGCGAAGGCTCAATGTGGGTGCGTGCTTGAATTGAAAGACTTACACACACGACATGAAATTAAACCCAAATATAAATTGCAGTATGGCCTTAACTAAGGTCTTGGGAATAAGAGCGAAAGCTCAATGTGTGTGAGTGCTTGAATTGAAGTACTACGCACACAACATGAAATGAAACCCAAATATAACTACAATAGGCCTTGACTAAGGTCTTGGGAGTAAGAGCGAAAGCTCAATGTGTGTGAGAGTGCTTGAATTGAAAGACTTACACACACGACATGAAATGAAACCCAAATAGTATAGGTCGGCCCTTACTTGGGTCTTTCAAATAAGAGTGAAAGCTCAATGTGTGTGAGAGTGCTTGAATTGAAAGATTTACACACACGACATGAAATGAAACCCAAATAGTATAGGTCGGCCCTTACTTGGGTCTTTCAAATAAGAGCGAAGGCTCAATGTGTGTGAGTGTTTGAATTGAAAGACAGCACACCCAACTTAAGCAAAACCCTACAAAAATGAAAGTATATGTATATACTTATGTATTAGGGGCTGATTAGGCCCGTGTGTGTTCAAAATCGTACACAACTAGGAGAGTGCACGTGTGTGGGTGTGCCAAGCCACATTATTACAAGCGGGGGGAGACTATGCAACGTTATTACAACCCCGTATCGAATTGAATCTCAAGCAAGTATACAACTAAAGACCGAGTTAGGCACTTACTAGTAGCTGGTCCGTAGATGCCTTGCTTGAGCGTGGGCTTGGCCTTCGCCTTGGGCTGCAAAAGGGAGCTCCGTGAGGTTGAGCGGCAAGAGGTGCTAGCCGAAGGTCCTTGGTGCGCGGAAGAGGCGCCTTGAAGGTGGCCGGCCACTAGAGATGGGCTGTCTTTGGTGGGTTGGGTTAAAGGACCTAAGGAGGGTCACTAGGGGGTGTGTAGTGTTGGGGAATATGGCACTAAGGGAAGGGAACTAGATAGGAGAAGCTCTTAGGGAGTTGGATGGGGTAGCCGGGTGTAGCTAGGTTGGTTAGGTAGTGGCGGGTAGTTAGGATACTATGGGTTCGGCTGAGGGGGAAGAGTGGCAGCAAGTGGTTGGCTGTGGGGGCAGGTGGTGGTAGTGCAGGTGGCTGAGAGTGGAGAGGGAGTGGAGAAGAAGTAGAGTGGAGTATGGGGTACTAACTGGATGATGGGAGGCGGCGGGTGGTTGGAGAGCAGCCGGGTGTGGTGGAGCAACTGGTTCGGCCGAAGGCAGGGGTGGCGACAGGTGGTGGGCCGGCTGGAGTGTGGTGGAGCAGGTGGAGCACGGTGGTGGCTGGTGGTGGTGCAGGTGGAAGGCCTGGCTGGACGTGGATGAAGTGGCTGGGCTCGGTTGGGCTGGACCAAGGTGAGAGAGGATGGGAAGGGAGAGAGCTTCTAGATAGGAAAACCCGCCCCCAAGGGGGGGGGGGTTTATATAGGGATGGGTAGGTCGGTTAGGGCTAGGTTTGGGGTAGTGGTTAGGTGGTTTAGGTAGGGTGGTATGATGATAAGGTGGGCTAGAAAGGGTAGGGCCAGATATTTTAGATACTAGTGGTTTGGGTAGGTTGTGGGCTACGGGAGGTTTAGGGGTTTAGGGTTTGGTTAGGTGGGTGGGTTCTAGGGTGAGGTTTAGTGAGCTAGGTTAGGTGATTAGGCTAGGTTTAGGGAAATTAACCTAGGTTTAGGGAAGGATTAGGGAAGTGGGTTAGGTGATTAGGTTAGAATTAGGCCGGGATTAGGGAAGTAGGTTAGGTGATTAGGTTCAGATTAGGGGCGGATTAGGGTGGAAGGCTAGGATTAGGTATTTTGGGTTAGGTTTAGGTGAAAGAGCTCCCTTTGCATGGCCCATGGACCTTAACCACATCATGTTGGTGCAGCGCTAGGTTTGGTTTTGGCTAATTACAAGCTTAAACCCACTCAATTAGGCTAACCCACATGATTAACCCCAAACTTGACACACAAGTCAAGCTTAATTACAACACACACTTGATCTTATCCATCCCCACTCTCTCTCATGCCCATAATCCCACGTGAAATTCAACTGGGCCCCACCTCCATTTATGAGAAGGTGATGTGGGCCATGGATATGGATATTGGATTGGATTTTTGAATCCAAATCCAAATCCAAGTCCATACATGGGTTTGGATTGGGATCTGGATATATATGGTCCAGATCCAATCCAAACTGAACTCTGACTCCTTCGAGCTGTATACGAAACGAACGGTTTGTGCGGGGCCTGACAGCATCAGTGCTCCATCTGCGTTGGGTCTTCGCCAACATGATCGTCTGCCTCTGTTTTCGCCTTCCGAAGATGACTTCAAAGGATGTTTTGATGATAACAAAGTCTTGGACGTTCGAGATCTTGAGGGTGTGAATTTGATACAAGAGTTGTTGTGCCGGGCTTGACAGGTGCTCCGATTCCGGGCTCTTCTTAGCTCTCCTGGTCCTGTCTGGATTAGGCCAAGCTGCTTCGGGGTTTCAAAACATGTTTTAAAAAGGTTTTAAAAGCCATATTGTATGTTTTCAAAATATAGAGTTCAAAACATATGTACGGGGTTGTCTGGAAGGCTCCTAGGTTTCCAGACTCAAAATAGCCCTTTGGGGCTGCTTTTACAAAACCAGATGAATTTGAGAAATTCGTGGGATTTCGGGGTGCTTACAGATGCCCCTCTTTGGCCTTGTCCAAATCGATTTGGATAAGGGCAAAGATGACAAACACCCCTTTCAATGTCTCCCTAGATCTATCCACGAAGAATATGGGATCGTCCCAATTTTTAGCAAAAATCTCAATTTACAAACTCTGGTAGGAGGAGATATCACGCCAAAGGGTACTATGGAATCTGGTCCTAAATGGGATCATGTTTATGCAAGTACCATGCGTGGAATGCCGATGCATGACATGGGTGTGGTGCCAAGAGTGGTGACCTCCTAGAGACCAGATGTGGTCGAACTCTAGAGACTTACAAGGCTTGTTGCTCCAAGTGAGCAGATCCTATGCTGTTCGATGTTCGATTTTCAAAACTTATTTACAAAACTATTTACAAAAGGGACAACTGTCTTGAGCCTCGATCCTAAGGATCTCGAGCTCTTCGTGCTTGCCCTTGTTTGAGTCTTAACACTCGCTTATCTAGCGGAGGTTTTATAAGAAAACAAGGCATATTTCAAATTCCTATGCCTTACTCGAAATGTCGAATTCTCAAACAAGATGAAATTGAAGTAAGTAAGTCCTATTTTTTCTTTTGGATTCCTCGAAATGAACCATGTTTTAGCTTGGGATAAGCCAGGGATGGGGAAAGAGATACCACGGTCCATTCTGAAGCGTCCCGTGGTTTGAGGCACAGAAGGCGGAAAACTGCTCTTTTTGAGCTTTTTGACCTCTTTTTCCTTTTTTTCATCGAGAGTCTCCCTTTGGGAGTATTTTTTCTTTAATCCCTCTTTTTCATAAGAGAATCGATTTTCTTTCGAATTCTGGTTTCTTTCTTTTGGAAAGATACTTTGAATGGGAAATTCCCTTTTGTTTTGGGCCTTTGTTTTCCTTTTGGACATAGAAGAGAAGAGGGGAGGACTTATCCCAAGCCTACACTCGATCCATTCCAGATCAGCCTATCTAGAAATAGCACGTACTACTTGCAAGTATCTTGCTATATTGAACTAGGCCTTTCTTTGTAAGAAGAAGGATTTTGAAATGTAACCACGATTTTGAAAACTCCACCCTTTCACAAGTGCGAATTCTCTTACTTAGGGTCACACGACTTTGCCTTTGCACCTTATTTTCATGTCTCAGGGCAGCTATCCCTAAAATTTTTCGAAAAATGGAATTTAATCTAGATCCTACACATGATACTTCTTTAAGTATTGAACATTGATAGGATCTGCTAAATTCCTACCTTCTACATCGATCAACCAATACGAATTGTTCATAGTGGTTGCTCGTACAACATAGGGTCCATCCCAGTTGGGGCGCCACTTGCCTAGGGGGTGTGGGCCACGATGATGGATGGTTTTTAAGACCAGATCTCCCACTTCAAAGTGGCGAGGTCTCATGTGTTTGCTATAATGTCGGGCTATCCTTTGTCGGTATGCACGAGCATGATCCATGGCAAGGAGTCGCCTCTCATCTAGCAAATCTAGTTCGGCCATCCTAGCGTGCTGAAGCGTCTCTAGGGGGAGGTCGAGTGCTATGGATGTATGGAATGAATGCAGTTGAGTATGAATGGGAAGAATGGCGTTTGTGCCATAGACCAATTCGAATGGTGTGGCATTCGTGGGAGTCCGGATGGAAGTCCTATAAGCCCATAAGGCTTCATCCAGCTTCTTGTGCCACGTCCTACCCTTCTCTAAGGTTTTCTCAATTATGCTAATGAGAGTCTTGTTTATGGCTTCGGCTTGGCCATTGCCTTGAGGGTAGTAGGTGAGGAGAAGTGGTGAGTTATGCCATACGTGTTGCACAACTTAACCATCCGCTCATTCTTTAATGGGGTACCATTATCAGACACAAGGTCTCGTGGAACCCCAAATCGAGCCAAGATATTCCTCCGGATGAAAGCCACCACATGTTGCCTCATTACATTGGTTAGGAAAATGGCTTCCACCCACTTGGAGAAATACTCCGTGGCTGCTAAAATAAATCGATGCCCATTCGAGGCCTTTGGAAATATTGGGCCTACGATGTCAAACGCCCACATGGTAAATGGCCAGGGGCTGACCACGGAATGCAATGCAGATGAAGGGATATGAATGGCGTGCCCATGCACTTGACATGGATGACACTTCCTAACATGATCGTGACAATCCTTTTTCAGGGTGGACCAAAAATAGCCCCCTCTAAGTATTTTCATTGCCATCATGTTGGCATTTACATGACCTCCACATTCTCCATCGTGGAACTCGTGCATCACTATCCTAGCCTCCTCTAGGTCGATACACCTAAGCAGAATGCCAGTAAAACTTTTTTTGTATAAGACCCCACCCAGAATGGTGTATCGGGTCGAAATCTTACGAATGAATGCCTTATCTTTGGATGTGGCATCCTCGGTGAATCCCCCATTTTCTAAAAATTGTTTTATGTCATAAAACCAGGGTTTTTCAATACACTCTGGGTTGTTTTGGCAAATATCCAAGTCGTGTGTGGATGGGTGGGGCGCATGCCATATTTCCAAAGATCTGGTCCCTGAAATGGGATCGACCTTCAGGGCTGAACCCAAGGAGGAGAGGGCATCGGCGATGCCATTGTCCTCTCTTCCTATGTGTGTGAGTTTACAAGATTGGAAGGACTGGACCAATCGAGTGGCCAACTCGTGATATGGAAGTAGTTTCTCATTACGTACTTGCCAAATTTTTAAAACCTGGTTTATGACAAGGAGCGAATCTCCAAAGACCTCGATGCATGATGCCCCTAGAGTTTTCGAAATCCTCAAGCCTTGTATGAGTACTTCATACTCAGCTACGTTGTTGGAACATTCGAAATCTAAGCGGACTGCTATGGGAATCTCGCCCTTTTCAGGGGAGATTAGGATGACCCCAGCACCAGCCCCTCGTTGGTTTCGTGCCCCATCGAAGTGCATCTTCCATACTTGGTTTTTGAAAGAATTTGCCAAAATGTGGTTTTTAAAATGGTTTTGCAATATGCCTTCATCAGGCATTTCAACAAGAGTGGGATATGCGTCCTCTAAGGGGAACTCAGCCACGTAATCTGCTAGGGCTTGCCCCTTAATGGAGATCTGGTGATGGTATTTCAGATCATACTCCATTAGAAGGAGTTGCCATTTGCCCAATCTACCCGAGAGAATGGGTTTTTCGAACAAGTGCTTGATTGGATCAAGCTTGGACACTATCCAGATCTCATGATCTAGGAAATAGTGCCTGAATTTCTGGCAGGCCCAGACTAGGGCCAAGCACGTCTTCTCCATGGCTTGATAATTTCGTTCATAAGCCAAGAGAGTTTTTGAAATATAGTAGATGGCATACTCCTTATGGGTGTCATCCTCGTATTGAGCCAACAGGGCTCCTAAAGCATTTGCATGCACGGAGATGTATAATAAAAGTGGTTTTCCTTGCTTTGGAGGATTCAAAACGGGGGGATTAACCAAGTATGCCTTCAGTCTCTCGAAGGACTTTTGGCATTCGTCATCCCATAAGAATTTCGTGCCCTTCCTAAACAGTTTGTTGAAGGGTTCGCATCTGGTTGCCAGATTCGATATGAATCGGCGAACGGATTGTAAGCGACCTTGGAGGCTACGCATTTGGGTGAGATTGGAGGGTGGAGCCATGTCTATGATGGCTCTACACTTAGAGGGGTCAACTTCTATTCCCCTTTGGCTCACCATAAAGCCTAGAAGCTTCCCTGATTCTACCCCGAACACACATTTTTTAGGGTTTAGCTTTACTTGGTAAAGCCTAAGCCTTTCGAAAATCTTTTGTAAACATTCGATATGGGTGCATCGGGTTTTGGATTTCGCCAAGAGATCATCTACATACACTTTTACAAGCTCATGAATTTGATCATGGAAGATCGTGGTCATGGCTCGTTGGTATGTTGCGCCGTCATTTTTCAAACCAAAGGGCATGACTGTATAGCAGTACGTGCCCCACGGGGTTGAGAAGGCGGTCTTACCCTGATCTCGTGGGTTTAGTTTGATTTGATTATAGCCTGAATAGCCATCCATGAATGAAAACATTTCATGATTTGCAGTACTATCGACTATCAAATCTATGTTTGGTAAAGGATAATTATCCTTAGGAGTGGCTTTATTCAGGTTTCTGAAATCGATGCATATTCGAATTTTCCCATTGGTTTTTCGAACTACAACGATATTTGATAACCAATCAGAATACGCAATGGGTTTTATAAATCCGGCTTTTAGCAGATCTTCTAAACCCTCTTTGACTTGCGTGTGTACATTCGAGTGTATTTTCCTAAGCTTCTGCTTTATGGGTTTTACACCTACATCTAAGGGAAGACGATGCTCGACAATGCTAGGATCTATGCCCGGCATGTCTTCATACGTCCATGCAAACACATCTAAATAGGTTTGTAGAAATGCAATGAATGCTAACCTTTCGGTTTCATGCAAGCATGCGCCTATTTTGATGGTTTTGGGATTGGAATCATCCCCTAGGTTCACCTCTATGAAATCTCCTCCTACTGATTGGGAAGGTTTTTCAAAATCGAGAATTTTATGAAATTCTGGGAGCTCAGAAGTGGGATCTTCCTCAAGGGGATCCACTTCTGGGCTTTGATCATTCTCGTGGGCTATAGACCCGAGGGAATTTGATGCGTGGCTTTCAAAATGAACTGGTTTTGTACTTGGATTTTCAAGTGATTTCGAAATTTTCGGTCTGGCTATGCAGACAACGTTTCTTTCGAAATCCTTTTCTTTTGCCAAAGTGCTACCAGGAGCAGCTATATACAAAATCTTTTTGGCATTTTCCAAATTTTCGATTCTTTTGGTTTTTTGTAAAACAAGAACCTTGGGAACTATACAAAGCACTCTTTTTTCGAGTTTTTGTTTTTCCATTGTTTTTGGTTTTTCTTGTTTTTCGATTTTTTTGATTTTAAGCTTTTCAAATGTTTTTGTATTTTTAGAAAAGGGATCTTCCATCATACCTACAAAGGGAAAACACTATGGGTTAGACTCGGAATAGGAGATCTAAATCGTAGGTCTCTTCTAAGGCAGGTTCCGGGGCACCCTTGACCCAGGTGGTCACAGGGGGTGGCTCCGGCGGTATTCAGGGAGTATTGCCCATCCCATATCGGCTTGGATTGACCCTAGGAAGGATGGGCTCTAGGAGACCCTGGTTCTGTGCCCCTAGACTCTTGTAGGGCGTGTAGCCCATGTTCAACAACATGTTCCACGACTTTTTGTTTTTTGAAAAAGTTGGATACAAGTCGTGGTCCTGGAACATGCTATCGTCCATATTGTGCTTATATGGCCTCTTGTCCAGGGGCTTTGGAAATAGGAAACGCTTGGGTTTTCCTAGAAGGATTAGAGTCAGGAGGGGGCCTGCTTTGGGCGGCCCCTTCACACATACAACCTTCCTAGGGTTGTTTAACATGAGCCGAGGTGGCTCAACCATAATTTGCCCCAGGTTAGCCTCGTGGGCCTGGGAGCTCGATAAACAAGGGGAGTTTATGATCCCCTGAAGCTGTGGGTGACTCTCACCTAGGATCACTACGACCTGGTCCCTAAAAGGGATCTTGACACACCTGTGGAAGGTGGATGGCACAACGCATAAACTGTGTATCCAGGGCCTTCCCAGCAACAGGTTATAATGGGGGTGGATGTCCAAGACATGGAACACCCCCGTGTGTTCGATCCCTCCCGTTTCCATTGGGAGTTCGATGGATCCTAAAGGTCTAGATGCATTCCCATCGTATCCAGTGATAACGATGGGGCTTGGGTTCACTGAAGTCAAGGTGACTCTGATTTTGTACGCCACATGAAGTGAAAGGATGTTGAGCCCTCCTCCACCATCGACTAGGCACCTGTCCAGAGAGTGGTTATTCAGAACTACATCGATATGCAGGGCCTGGTTATGGGCTTGGGTTCAACCTTGGCTTTCGAAGGATTCCGGACTTATGTTCGAATCAACCTTGGCCCTTTCTAGAATTTTCTCTAATACAAGTTTATGCCTAGGCGAGGTTTTTATAAGCTCTAAGATAGACATGTGAATAGGAATCTTTGAAAGGTGGTTTTCGAAGTCATAAGGATTTAGGATGACTTTGTCCTTATCTGCTTTGGGCAGAACACTAGGGATACATGCTTTTGAGGGGCCAGGCACACTGACCACCTTTTGAGCACCTTGAAGGTGCGGGGGTTGATAGATCCTCCCAGATCTAGTGACTTCCCCCACGACCAGCCTAGGGTTCATGCTAATTTTGGCTCTAAGGATGAGCTGAGGAGAACCTTGGGTTTTCAAAACTGGTTTTACCGGGGATTCCACTTTTGGTGGTCCCCGAATGACGACTTGGGCGGGCTTCTTGTATAGTATAAGAATGGGCGCACAAGTGGGTCGACCAGGTTCTGGTTTTTGTGCTAGTTCCTTGGAAATGGTGAGGGTACATACCTCCTTTCCTTTCCCATTGCCACTGGCGTGTTTGGGAAAGGGTTCCTTGAAGATAGCTTGAGGTGGCTCAGGTTCCGCAGTGACCTGGAGCCGGCCTTCTGCTATCAAGTTCTCAATTTTATTTAAGAGGGAGAAGCAGCGTTTGGTATCATGGCCTTTGAGCCGATGATACTTACAAAATCAGTTTAAATACCCCCCTTTGGAAGTGACTCCTTCGAGGATTTCAGGGAGTTCTATCATGCCTTGGGCAAGTAGGAGGTCTAGGACCTCCGACACAGGCTGTCCCAACGGAGTGTACTCCCGTTTTTCAATCGGTTTTTGAAAATTTCGCTCCCTCTTATTTTCTATCTTTTCGAAATTTTTGGAAGTGCCCACCACGCCTGGATCCACCCGGACATTGGCGATTTTATGGGGCTTTGCCCCTTTGTCCGTCATGGGTAGCCCGTATGTGATGGGCTTTTCCAAAAAGGTTTTTGGAACGGCACTTCCTTTCCACAAGTTATCGTATGTCCCTTTTCGCAAGTTGGTTTCGAAAAGAGAGGCCTTTTTTATCAACTTATGGAAAGTTGAGATCTCATGGAGCGAGAGAAGGGTTTTTAACTCGCTTTTAAAATTATCCAGGATGAGCATTACAGCGCATCCTTCGGATATGGGCTCTCGCACTTGGCCCAAAAGCGATCTCCATCTTATAATGAAGGCATGTACGTCTTCGTTCATGCCTTGCTTTGTATCCCTTAAGGTATTCAGAGTCGGCGTGACTTCTATGTTATGTGCAAATCTTTGCATGAAGCAGTTCGCTAACTCTTCAAAAGTAGCGAACTGGCTTAAGTCGTAGGAAGCCAGCCATTTGGCAGCTGTGCCTTTAAGGGATAAAGGGAACCAATACACCCATTTCATCGAGTCCTTTTTCTTCTTATGGGCTCGACGTGAGAAAAGCTGCAAGTGAGACCTAGGGTCTCCCATGCCATCATACCGATGGAAGTTCGGTATTTCATCATCACTGTCGGTTTCGTAATCCATAGGAAGGAAATCAGACAGGGCGTAGTTTCTTTTCTCTTTATTCTGCCCTTTTAGCAACTGTTGTAGGGCTTTACGATCCTTTTGTGTGAAGGACTCATGGTATTGGTTGCCTTCCATTACGGAGGCCTCTTTGTGCTTGCGAGGTTTTTCAGATTTCTTTTTAGGCCTTTGTTCACCGTTTGATGAACATGAATCGCCTACTTCAGCCTCTTGGCTGAGAGCATCGATTTTGGCCTCAAACTCCCTTCTCAAGTCCTCGATTTCATCTAGTTTTATTTTGTTTTTGAAAATCCTCCTAGAGTGAGAACTTGATGCGCATGAGCCTTGGCTCGACACTTCACTTGGATTGGATTTTGACATGCTCTTCAAGCTTTTTCAAAATGTCCTAAGTACAAGCAAAGAAAACAAGTTAAAATGACACCTTTTTGCAAAATTTTCGCAAGACTTCTACCTTAAAACTCGATTTTTTTGAAAGGCCCACGTCCCACCGGGCGTGCCAATCTCTGTAGACGCACGAAAAATATCCACGCCTCCCCTGCCTTTTCTGGGCTTGGAGTGGATCCTCTTGTGCGTCTAAGGCCTATTTATGCAAACAGGGCGTGCCAGCTAGCTTACCTAGCTAGCGAAGATATATTTAAAACTGACTTCTAATCGTGGCGACTGTGAGCAAGTGAGCTCTTGTCGTCGCAGACCTTCTTGCACCGATGCGTAAGGGTCAGTCTGTACGCTTTGCAAAAATCGAGTTTTGGGAGAGAAAGTCTACGAAGCGGTTCGAGGTGTCTAATTCGGGTCTTTTAGATGTGATTGCATATTTTAGATCACGTGGATTTGCACGTGCCTAAGTCTTTCCTTTTATCCCTTTTCGAGCCACCTAGTTTGTGTGTTATGAACACTCCACTACATGGGCGAATTCGAGCGGGGCTTGCTTTGATGAAATATGCGTCCTACCTCATGGTATGGCGTAGATGCAATGCAAACTCACGCTACTCCAAAGGGAAAACCCGAATGTAAAGACAATACTGAAGGGAAATAACCGAAGGGAAATGACTTGTAAAGTTAGTGCCGAAGGGAGATATGTATATAGAGTAGGTATATGGGTTGTTACTCGGGTCTTGCAAATAAGAGCGAAGGCTCAATGTGGGTGCGTGCTTGAATTGAAAGACTTACACACACGACATGAAATTAAACCCAAATATAAATTGCAGTATGGCCTTAACTAAGGTCTTGGGAATAAGAGCGAAAGCTCAATGTGTGTGAGTGCTTGAATTGAAGTACTACGCACACAACATGAATTGAAACCCAAATATAACTGCAATAGGCCTTGACTAAGGTCTTGGGAGTAAGAGCGAAAGCTCAATGTGTGTGAGTGCTTGAATTGAAAGACTTACACACACGACATGAAATGAAACCCAAATAGTATAGGTCGACCCTTACTTGGGTCTTTCAAATAAGAGCGAAAGCTCAATGTGTGTGAGAGTGCTTGAATTGAAAGACTTACACACACGACATGAAATGAAACCCAAATAGTATAGGTCGGCCCTTACTTGGGTCTTTCAAATAAGAGTGAAAGCTCAATGTGTGTGAGAGTGCTTGAATTGAAAGATTTACACACACGACATGAAATGAAACCCAAATAGTATAGGTCGGCCCTTACTTGGGTCTTTCAAATAAGAGCGAAGGCTCAATGTGTGTGAGTGTTTGAATTGAAAGACAACACACCCAACTTAAGCAAAACCCTACAAAAATGAAAGTATATGTATATACTTATGTATTAGGGGCTGATTAGGCCCGTGTGTGTTCAAAATCGTGCACAACTAGGAGAGTGCACGTGTGGGGGTGTGCCAAGCCACGTTATTACAAGCGGGGGAGACTATGCTCCGTTATTACAACCCCGTATCGAATTGAATCTCAAGCAAGTATACAACTAAAGACCGAGTTAGGCACTTACTAGTAGCTGGTCCGTAGATGCCTTGCTTGAGCGTGGGCTTGGCCTTCGCCTTGGGCTGCAAAAGGGAGCTCCGTGAGGTTGAGCGGCAAGAGGTGTTGGCCGGCCACTAGAGATGGGCTGTCTTTCGTGGGTTGGGTTAAAGGACCTAAGGAGGGTCACTAGGGGGAGTGTAGTGTTGGGGAATATGGCACTAACGGAAGGGAACTAGATAGGGGAAGCTCTTAGGGAGTTGGATGGGGTAGCCGGGTGTAGCTAGGTTGGTTAAGTAGTGGCGGGTAGTTAGGATACTATGGGTTCGGCTGAGGGGGAAGGGTGGCAGCAAGTGGCTGGCTGTGGGGGCAGGTGGTGGTAGTGCAGGTGGCTGAGAGTGGAGAGGGAATGGAGAAGAAGTAGAGTGGAGTATGGGGTACTAACCGGATGATGGGAGGCGGCGGGTGGTTGGAGAGCAGCCGGGTGTGGTGGAGCAACTGGTTCGGCCGAAGGCAGGGGTGTCGATAGGTGGTGGGCCGGCTGGGGTGTGGTGGAGCACGGTGGTGGCTGGTGGTGGTGCAGGTGGAAGGCCTGGCTGGACGTGGATGAAGTGGCTGGGCTCGGTTGGGCTGGACCAAGGTGAGAGAGGATGGGAAGGGAGAGAGCTTCTAGATAGGAAAACCCGCCCCCAAGGGGGGGGGTTTATATAGGGATGGGTAGGTCGGTTAGGGCTGGGTTTAGGGTAGTGGTTAGGTGGTTTAGGTAGGGTGGTATGATGATAAGGTGGGCTAGAAAGGGTAGGGCCAGATATTTTAGATACTAGTGGTTTGGGTAGGTTGTGGGCTAGGGGTGGTTTAGGGGTTTAGGGTTTGGTTAGGTGGGTGGGTTCTAGGGTGAGGTTTAGTGAGCTAGGTTAGGTGATTAGGCTAGGATTAGGCTAGGTTTAGGGAAATTAACCTAGGTTTAGGGAAGGATTAGGGAAGTGGGTTAGGTGATTAGGTTAGGATTAGGCCGGGATTAGAGAAGTAGGTTAGGTGATTAGGTTCAGATTAGGGACAGATTAGGGTGGAAGGCTAGGATTAGGTATTTTGGGTTAGGTTTAGGTGAAAGAGCTCCCTTTGCATGGCCCATGGACCTTAACCACATCATGTTGGTGCAGCCCTAGGTTAGGTTTTGGCTAATTACAAGCTTAAACCCACTCAATTAGGCTAACCCACATGATTAACCCCAAACTTGACACACAAGTCAAGCTTAATTACAACACACACTTGATCTTATCCATCCCCACTCTCTCTCATGCCCATAATCCCACGTGAAATTCAAGTGGGCCCCACCTCCATTTATGAGAAGGTGATGTGGGCCATGGATATGGATATTGGATTGGATTTTTGAATCCAAATCCAAATCCAAGTCCATACATGGGTTTGGATTGGGATCTGGATATATATGGTCCAGATCCAATCCAAACTGAACTCTGACTCCTTCGAGCTGTATTCGAAACGAACGGTTTGTGTGGGGCCTGACAACATTAGTGCTCCGTTTGCGTTGGGTCTTCGCCAACATGATCGTCCGCCTCTGTTTTCGCCTTTCGGAGATGACTTCAAAGGATGTTTTGATGATAACAGGGTCTTGGACGTTCGAGATCCTGAGGGTGTGAATTTGATACAAGAGTTGTTGTGCCGGGCTTGACAGGTGCTCCAGTTCCGGGCTCTTCTTAGCTCTCCTGGTCCTGTCTGGATTAGGCCAAGCTGCTTCGGGGTTTCAAAACATGTTTTAAAAAGGTTTTAAAAGCCATATTGTATGTTTTCGAAATACAGAGTTCAAAACATATGTACGGGGTTGTCTGGAAGGCTCCTGGGTTTCCAGACTCAAAATAGCCCTTTGGGGCTGCTTTTACAAAACCAGATGAATTTGAGAAATTCGTGGGATTTCGGGGTGTTTACAGAACATACCTTGAAGGAGTCAGAATTCAGCTTTGGATTGGATCTGGACCATATATATCCAGATCCCAATCCAAACATATATGTAGATTTGGATTTGGATTTGGATCCAAAGATCCAATCCAATATCCACATCCAGGGCCCACATCACCTTCTCATAAATGGAGGTGGGGCCCACTTGAAATTCACGTGGAATCTTGGGCATGAGAGAGAATGGGGAGGATTAAGTGAGTGAAATGTGTTAAGCTTGACTTGTATGTCAAGTTTTGGGCTAATCATGTGGGTTAGCCTAATGAGTGTGGGTTTAAACTTGTATGAACCTGCACTTAACCTAGGGCTGCACCAACATGATGCAATTAAGTCCATGGGCCATGCAAAGGGATGCTCCTAACCCAATCCTAAGCCAAAACCCCTAATCCTAGCCATTTGCCCTAAACCTAACCTAATCCTAGCCTAATCACCTAACCACTTCCCTAATCCTTCCCTAATCCCAACCTAATCACCTAACCCACTTCCCTAATCCTTCCCTAAACATAGCCTAATTCGCCTAATCCCGACCTAATCCTAGCCTAAACACCTAACCCACCTCACTAAACCTCACCCTAAGCCCAACCCACCTAGCTAAGCCCTCAACCACTAAACCACCCCACCTAAAACCCTAGCACACCATATCCCTAAAACCACCTAAACTAAATATCTGCCCCCCCCTAAATATCTGGCCCACCTTATCCCGAAACCACCACCATCTACCCCTAAACCAGCCCCCCAATACCAGCCCAACCGACCCCATCAAAAGGCTATAAACCCCCCCCCCCCCCCCTAGTGGGCAGGTTTTTTATGCATTATTGGGCCAGCCGAGCCCCCTCTCCTCTCTCATCTCTTTCCTTCTTCTGTCACCTACTCCACCTTGGAACTCCGGCCAGCTCCACTCCACGCCACCATCACCTCCCGGCCAGCTTCACTCCACGCCACCCGACTGCACCAACCTGCCCCCTTCCATCCGGCAGCACCTTCACCTCCCGACCAGCTTCCCTCTCCGGTTAGTTCCCCATCCTAACACCACCCTCTCTTCACTCCCCCTCCACTCTCAGCCACCACATACCACCCTTCCTTAGCCTAGTCCCCACTTCATCCAGCCGGCCACCATCTGCCATCCTTCACCCTTCGGCCAGCCACAACCGACTACAACACCCGCAGCCTTGCCTCTCCCTTAGATACCCCCTAGCTAAACTCCCTCAGCCCTACCTTCCCTTAAGACCTGCCCTACTCCTTAGTGACAGCCCCAACTAGCTCCCCTTTGCTTTCCCAAGCGCCCCAACCTCAACCAAGGCAGCCCCCACCGTTCGGCTAGCACCAAGGCGTCACATCCGCTCCCTTGTCGTTCGGCCAGCACCCTCCTTTGCCGCGCCCTTCCGAGAAGCTCCCTCTTGCAGCCCAAAGCGACACTCAAGCCCAAGCTCAAGCAAGTCACCTCCGGACCAGCTATACATAAGTGCCTAACTTGGTCCTTGCTTATAGACTTGCTTAAGCTTAATTAATTTTGATACGGGGTTGTAATAACGGAGCATTGTCTCCCCCCGCTTGTAATAACGTGGTTTGGCACACCCATACACACGTGCACTTGAGCCTATCTCGCTCTTAGCTGAACACGATTTTGACACACACATGGGCCTAATCAGCCCTTAAGATATAGACTTACTTATATAATTTAAGTTACGTGGGGTTTTGCTTAAGTTGTGTGTGTTGTCTTTCAATTCTCACACTCACACACATTGAGCTTTCGCTCTTATTCCCAAGACCTTAGTCAAGGCCTATTGCAATTTATATTTGGGTTTAATTTCATGTCGTGTGCATAGTACTTCAATTCTACACTCACACACATTGAGCTTTCGCTCTTACTCCCAAGACCTTAGTCAAGGCCTATTGCAATTTATATTTGGGTTTAATTTCATGTCGTGTGCGTAGTACTTCAATTCTACACTCACACACATTGATCTTTCGCTCTTACTCCCAAGACCTTAGTCAAGGCCATATTGCAATTTATATTTGGGTTTCATTTAAGTCGTGTGAGTTGTCTTTCAATATACACACAACACCCATGCAACACATTGGCGACCTTCGGTTCCATATATATTATAAGTATTTCCCTTTCGGCTATGTCTTTAAGATTTGGGTTTTAAGGTTCAGCTGTGTGCGTAGTCTTTACATATATACACGGCACACACTTGCACAATTGAGCCTTTCCGCTCTTAAGATATAGCCATATTTCCTCTTTGCAATTTCCCTTTTGCAATTTACATTCAAGTCATTTCCCTTCCGCATTGTCTTTCAATTCGGGTTTTCCCTTTGGAGTTGCGTGAGTTTGCATTGCATATATGCCATACCACGAGTTAGGATGCATATTGCATCAAAGCAAACCCCATACTCCCGCTCAAACTCGCCCCACTTAGGTCACGTGTTCATAACACACACCTAGTTGGCCCGAAAAGGGATAAAAGGAAAGACATAGGCACGTGCAAATCCACGTGAAATAAAACTTGAAAATCATACAAAAATAGCCCGAATCGAACACCTTAAACATTTTCCATAGGTTATCATGTTTAAAACTCGATTTTCTAAGCGTACAGACTGACCCTTGCGCATCGGTGCAAGAAGGTCTGCGACGAAAAGAGCTTACTTGCTCATAGTCGCCACGTTAGGAGTCAGATTTCAAAGTATTTCTTCGCTAGCTTAAGCAAGCTAGCTGGCATGCCCTTTTACTTAAATAGGACTTAGATACACGAAAAGATTCGCTTCAGGCCTAAGAACCAGACATGTGCGTAGCATTTCAATTCTACACTCACACACATTGAGCTTTCGCTCTTACTCCCAAGACCTTAGTCAAGGCCTATTGCAATTATATTTGGGTTTCATTCAAGTTGTGTGCGTAGCATTTCAATTCTACACTCACACACATTGAGCTTTCGCTCTTACTCCCAAGACCTTAGTCAAGGCCTATTGCAATTATATTTGGGTTTTATTACAAGTCGTGTGAGTTGTCTTTCAATATACACACAACACCCACGCACACGTTGGCGACCTTCGGGCTCATATATATTATAAGTATTTCCCTTTGGCTATGTCTTTAAGATTTTGGTTTTAAGGTTTAGTAGTGTGCGTAGTCTTTACATATATACATGACACACACTTGCACAATTGAGCCTTTCCGCTCTTAAGATATAGCCATATTTCCCTTTTGCAATTTCCCTTTTGCAATTTACATTAAGTCATTTCCCTTCCGCATTGTCTTTCAATTCGGGTTTTCCCTTTGGAGTTGTGTGAGTTTGCATTGCATAGGTTTAGTTAGGTTCAGTTAGGGTTCGGTTAGGTTCAGTTAGGGTTAGGTTGGTTCGAGTCTAGGCTAGGTTAGGGTTAGGTTTACCTCTTGGAGCCAGTCCTTCTTGGTTGAGCCCACTCCCATGCGCGGTTGTAGCCTCCCTTGATCGAGCCCACCTTGTTGCAGCCCACTTAGCGCACAAGGCTTGAACCCACACTTACCCTTGAGCCCACTTGGCTAGGTTTATCACTCACTCTCTCTCCTCCCCAAGCAAGTTCACGTGTCATATTTTCGGACCCCCTCACTCCTATTTATAGGCAAATGAGGTGGGTCTTGGATATGGGTTTTGGATTTGGGTCTTGGAATCTAGATCCAATCCAAACACTATTTGAGTCTGGATTTTAGATATTTTGGATCCATATCCGACTCAAATCCAAACATTTATATGGATATGGATCTGGATATTTGGGTCCAAATCTGATCCAATCCAAACACTATTTGGATCGACCTAAATCCAAACACTATTTGGATATGGATCTGGAAATCCAAATTTTCTCTAAATGGTCCTTCTTGGCTTTTCGAGGCGGACATTTTGTGCGGGCCCTGACTTCATCAGCGCTCCGTCTTATGCTGGGTTTTCCCCAATTTTGTCATCCGAACTCCATCTCGCCATTCCGGACTCTATTTCTACTCAATTTTGCCATTTCTGGCTCAGATTCATGTTGCTTGGGTGGATGTATTCGATTTGGCTTCTGGGTGTGTCGGGCTTGCATTCTGCATCGGGCCTGGGCCTTCCTTTCGCCTTTTGACCCTGGCTTTTATTAGGCCAGGGTGCTTGCTTTTGGGCTTTTGCACCTACTTCTAAGGCCGCTTTGGGTTTCGCCCTTTTGAGCTACTTTCTGGGCTGCTCCTTGAGTAGGCGTCGTCTTTAATGCTTCACCTGTTCGTCTTTGGCTTTTTGGCAAAATGGGACTTGGCCCGATGTTAAGAAATCTATATTAGATACGGGGTTTTAAAATAGAATTTACAAAGCTTTTGGGAGCTCCTAGGTTTTCAAAAATCTCAAATTTGGCCTCTTGGATTGATTTTCAAGCCAGGCATATGTTTTTGCAAAATTGTGGGATTTTGAGGTGTTTACAAGTGGGAAAGGAGGGAGTCGGCTGGCAGGCATGCGACGCTAAGGACAGCCAGGGGCGCGGGATGGAAAAAGGGTGCACGCAGTTGGTGCGTGCTGTAGATGGCGCTAGGGCATCAGGGAGTGGGTGGTGTGCAGAGGCGCACGAGCAGCGCGCAGGGTGCGCGAGAGTGTTCGGGTGGTGGAAAGGGGAGCCGGGTAGTGGCAGTTTAGGTCGGGGGGTATGGCGGTGGAGCTTGAGGGGGTTTGGCTGGGTTGGGGAGTGAAGTAGGGCGGTGAGATTACGTGGTTGCTAGGATTGATTAGGGTGGTTTAGAGGGTTAAGAATAGAAGGGTTTAGGGGGGATTAAGGCTTACCAAAGAGGGGTGTCCGGCTAGGATTTGCTCAAACCGTGGTCCAGCCACTTCAAGTGTTCCTTGCGCCGGTAGGTTCAGCCCATGTCATGTTGGTGCAGCCCTTGTTAACCCTTGTTTAGCCCACATGCTTAACCCACTAAAAGAAATTAAGTACAAAGCACTAATCACTCACCTTAATCCCCTCTCTCTCCTCCAAGCTCCTCCAAGGCTTTCACGTGAACCCCCTTCTTGGAGACCCCCTCACCTCTATTTATAGGCAAGTGAGGTGGGTCTTGGGTTTAGATATGAGTTTGAGATCTAGATCTGGATATTTATGACCATATTTGATCCAAATCCAAACATTTATATGAATATGAATATGGATATGGATATGGATATTTTGGTTTGGATCCAATCCAATCCAAATACTATTTGGATCCATTCCAAATCCAAACACTATTTGGATCGATCCAAATCCAAACACTATTTGGATATGGATCTGGATATATATTGTCTAGATCTAATCAAAATTTTCTCTAAATGGTCCTTTCTTGGCTTTTCGAGACGGACATTTTGTGCGGGCCCTAGCTTCATCAGCGCTCCATCTGGTACTGGGTTTTCCCCAACTTTGTCGTCCAGACTCCTTCTCGCCTTTTTGGACTCCATTTCTGCTTATTTTCGTCTTTTCTGGTTCAGATTTCTGTTGCTTGGATGGGAATGCTTGATTTGGCTTTTAGGTGCTCTAGGCTTGCGGTCTGCTTCAGACCTAGGCCTTCCTTTCGCCTTTTGAACCTGGTTTTTATCAAGCTAGGGTGCTTCCTTTGGGCTTTGGAATCTCCTTCTGAGGTTGCTTTCGATTTGGCCCTTTTGAGCTGCTTTCTAAGCTGCTTCTTGATCAGGCGTCGTCTTCCCTACTTCACCTATTCCATTTTGGCTCTTTTATAGAATTGAAATTTTGCCCAAGTTTAAGAAATCCACATTTAACCAGGGTTTCAAAACAAAATTTACAAGCTTTTGGAAGCTCCTGGATTTTAGAAAACTTACTATGGGTTTTTGAAATGGGCTTTCAAAACCAGGTATTGGTTTTATGAAATGATTTTATTTTGGGGTGTTTACAGATGCCCCTCTTTGGCATTATCCAAATTCATTTGGATGATGGCAAAGACGACAACACCCCTGTTTGCTTTCTCCCTAGATTTGTCCTCAAGAATATGGGATCGTCCCAGTTTTGAGAAAAACATTTTCTTTAAGCCCAGTAAGGGGATTTTCGCCAAAGGGGACTTTGCCTAAGATGGTGCTAGTCTTGAATGGGATTGATGCAAGTGTCCATGCGTACATATGAATGAGTGGCATGGAATGAGATGCTAGGAAATATGGTCTCCTAGAGACTTATTGTAATGGTCGAACTTGGGAGTCTTATGGAGACCTACTGCACCAACTGAGCTGGTCTTATGCTGCTCGATGTTCGAGGATTTTCTAAACTCGTTTTTGAAAGAGGAAAGCTCCTTTTAGCTTCGATCCTAAGGATTTCAGTTTTTCGTGTTTTCCCTTTATTTGAGTTTTGACACTCTCTAATCTAGCGGAGGTTTTATTTGAAAATCAAGCCATATTTCAAAATTCCTATGCCTTACTCAGATGTCTAACTCTCAAACAAGATGCGATTCAAGTAGGCAAATCCTATTTTTACTTTAGGATTCCTCGAAATGAACCCTTCTTCACCTTGGGATAAGTCGCAGGGATGGGAAAGAGTTTACCATGTTCCCTTCTGTAGTGTCCTATGGTTTGAGGCACAGAGGCTGTAAAACTTCAATTAGAATACTTCTGGTTACTTCAATTAGAGTCTCTTCTGAAAGAACACTTATGTAGCACTTTAATTACTCAATTGCTCAAAAAACAAATAGGTTATATAAATGAACATCAACCATAGACCTCAATTCCTACTCATACATAGTTAACTAACAACATTATAGTGATAACGTCGGAGTTTGAAACAAACTCTGATGGTAGTAGTAGTGAAGTTGACTCTTGTTACACTGCAAGAACTCTTACTCGCCCCATGCCTAGCCAAAGATAGTGGGATGCCTTTATTTTTTTCCTTATGTATAAGAAAAGACCTCCTCATAGTCGGGTCCTCAGCACCCATCAATGCATGGTCTTCTTCGACTCATTCTTCCTCTAGATGGGGATTATCGACTGTGAACCTCTATTATTTACATAGAGGAATGCGTGGTCAGGTAATTGCGGAAAACAGCTTTGCTTTTGAAGTTGAACGAAGTTAACCGAGGTTCAAAAGGGGATTCATAAAACCACACTACCCGACGCAAACTACTTTGCCAACCAATAACCCGACGCAAAGAACTATACCTGCCATAAATACATACCTCTATCACTCTCTTTAAATGTTGAAACCTCATTTGTGGCGGATGCTATTGCCAATGTGGGATCGGATTATAGAGTCCCTACTTATCATGCTTTAATGCATGAAGCTCTTAATTTAGAGAGTCATAAAAGAACATGAGATGTTCTATTATGGTTGATGGTTGGACAAATGTTATCGTAGGTCTTTGGTGAACTTATTGGTCTATTGTCCAAAGAAAACACTATTTTTGAAATCATATGACTTGTCCCATATTGATAAAAAAACAAATAATTTACTCCCTATTTTTTAGGAAGGTGTTGAGGATGTAGGTGTTTCAAATACTATTTAATTCATTATTGATAATGTTGTAAATTTTAGATCAACTGGTAAGATGCTTGAGGCGAACCATTCATCCTTAATATGGACATTATGTGATGCATGAGTGTAATGGATGAAATAAGAACTATAGATGCATGCAGAAATATCACAAAGTTTATTTATAATCTGTAGACGCGCGAAAATCCCCGCCTCTCGCCTTTTCAGGGCTTGGAGCGGATCCTCTCGTGTGTCTAAGGCCTATTTATACAAACAGGGCGTGCCAGCTAGCTTACCTAAGCTAGCGAAGATATATTCGAAGTTGACTTCTAACGTGGCGACTGTGAGCAAGTGAGCTCTTGTCGTCGCAGACCTTCTTGCACCGATGCGCAAGGGTCAGTCTGTACGCTTTGAAAAATCGAGTTTTTGGGTATAGAAAGCCTACGAAGCGGTTCGAGGTGTCTAATTCGGGTCTTTTAGATACGATTGCAAATTTTAGATCACGTGGATTTGCGCGTGCCTAAGTCTTTCTTTTTATCCCTTTATGGGCCACCTAGTTTGTGTGTTATGAACACTCCACTACATGGGCGAATTTGAGCGGGAATACGGGGTTTGCTTCGATGCAATATGCATCCTACCTCGTGGTATGGCATAGATGCAATGCAAACTCACGCTACTCCAAAGGGAAAACCCGAATGTAAAGACAATGCCGAAGGGAAATGACTTGTAATGTAAATGCCGAAGGGAGATATGTATATAGGGTATATACGTGCCCTTACTTGGGTCTTGCAAATAAGAGCGAAGGCTCAATGTGGGTGCGTGCTTGAATTGAAAGACTTACACACACGACATGAAATGAAACCCAAATAGTATAGGCCGGCCCTTACTTGGGTCTTTCAAATAAGAGCGAAAGCTCAATGTGTGTGAGTGTTTGAATTGAAAGACAACACACCCAACTTAAGCAAAACCCTACAAAAATGAAAGTATATGTATATACTTATGTATTAGGGGCTGATTAGGCCCGTGTGTGTTCAAAATCGTGCACAACTAGGAGAGTGCACGTGTGTGGGTGTGCCAAGCCACGTTATTACAAGCGGGGGGAGACTATGCTCCGTTATTACAACCCCGTATCAAATTGAATCTCAAGCAAGTATACAACTAAAGACCGAGTTTAGGCACTTACGAGTAGCTGGTCTGAATTGTGTGTGAGTGCTTGAATTGAAAGACTTATACACACGACATGAAATGAAACCCAAATATAACTAGCAGTATGGCCTTGATTAAGGTCTTGGGAATAAAAGCGAAAGCTCAATGTGTGTGAGTGCTTGAATTGAAGTACTACGCACACAACATGAAATTAAACCCAAATAGTATAACACGGCCCTTACTTGGGTCTTTCAAATAAGAGCGAAGGCTCAATGTGTGTGAGTGCTTGAATTGAAAGACAACACATCCAACTTAAGCAAAACCCTACGAAAATTAAAGTATATATATATATATATATATATTTATGTATTAGGGGCTGATTAGGCCCGTGTGTGTTCAAAATCGTGCACAATTAAGAGAGTGCACGTGTGTGGGTGTGCCAAGCCATGTTATTACAAGCGGAGGGAGACTATGCTCCGTTATTACAACCCCGTATCGAATTGAATCTTAAGCAAGTATACAACTAAGGACCAAGTTAGGCACTTACTAATAGCTGGTCTGAAGAGGCCTTGCTTGAGCGTGGGCTTGGCCTTCGCCTTGGGCCGCAAGAGGGAGCTCCGCGGGATTGAATGGCAAGGGACTGCTGGTCGGGTGCCTTAGGTGCTTGGGATGGGCTGGTTACGTATGTAGGGCTAAGGTGACTACGTAGGGTCACTAAGGAAGGTTGAGTTTAGAGAGTATGACACTAAGGGGGACTAAGGGAATGGTCTAATGGAGCACCTAGGGTTGGCGGGTTGCTAGGGTGGCCGAATGGAATGACAGTCGGTTGGAGTGGCCGACTAGGAGGACTTGATGGTGGCGGGTTGCTACGGTGGCTAGGAGTGGTGTAAGGGAAGGGAACTAGCTAGGAGATGGGGTCAGGTGGTAGTGGGTGTAGTGGGTGTAGTGGGGCGATATGGGCAGGTCTTAAGGAGTTGGATAGGGTGGCCGGATGTAGCTAAGGTGTCTAGGTAGTGGCGGGTAGTTAGGGGGGGTTATGGCCTGGCCGAGTGGGAAGGATGGCGGCAAGTGGCTGTTATTAGGGTGATATGGTAGTGGGTTAGGTGGCTGAGAGTGGAGAGGGAGTGGAGAAGGAGTAAGGTGGAGGATACTAACCGGATGATGGGAGGTGGTGGCGGATGGAAGGGGAGCAGCCGGGTGAAGAGGATGCGCAGGATGAGGTTTGGCCGGGAGGAAGGGTGGCGATGTGGACCTCGGTTGGAGTGGTGGTGGTGGTGGTACTCGGCTGGGAGGTAGTGGCGCAGGTGGTGGCTGACTGTGGGGCAGGTGGAGCAAGATGGGAGTCGGCTGGGCTGGAGAGTGGAGGACCCGAGATTGTTCAAGATGGGCCAAACCCGGCCCTTAGGGGGGGGTTTATATAGGGCTGGGCTAGGTCGGTTGGGGCTGGTTTTGGGGTAGTGGTTAGGTGGTTTAGGTAGGGTGGTGTGGTGATAAGGTGGGCTGGAAAGGGTAGGGCCAGATATTTTAAATATAAGGGGTTTGGGTAGGTTGTGTGCTAGGGGTGGTTTAGAGGTTTAGGGTTTAGCTAGGTGGGTTGGTTTTAGGGTGAGGTTTAGTGAGGTAGGTTAGGTGATTAGGCTAGGATTAGGTTAGGTTTAGAGAAATTAACCTAGGTTTAGGGAAGGATTAGGGAAGTGGGTTAGGTGATTAGGTTGGGATTAGGCCGGGATTTGGGAAGTGGGTTAGGTGATTAGGCTCAGATTAGGACAGGATTAGGGTAGAAGGCTAGGATTAGGTGTTTTTAGTTAGGATTAGGTGTAGGAGCTCCCTTTGCATGACCCATGGACCTTAACCACATCATGTTGGTGCAGCCCTAGGTTAGGTTTTGGCTAATTACAAGCTTAAACCCACTTAGCTGGGCTAACCCACATGATTAACCCCAAACTTGACACACAAGTCAAGCTTAATTACAACACACACTTGATCTTATCCACCCCCACTCTCTCTCATGCCCATAATCCCACGTGAATTTCAAGTGGGCCCCACCTCCATTTATGAGAAGGTGATGTGGGCCATGGATATGGATATTGGATTGGATCTCTAGATCCAAATCCAAATCCAAGTCCATACATGGGGTTGGATTGGGATCTGGATATATATGGTCCAGATCCGATCCAAACTGAACTCTGACTCCTTCGAGCTGTGTTTGAAACGAACGGTTTGTGCAGGGTCTAACAGCATCAGTACTCCGTCTGCGTTGAGTCTTCGCCAACATGATCGTCCGCCTCTGTTTTCGCCTTTCGGAGATGACTTCAAATGATGTTTTGATGATAACAGGGTCTTGGACATTCGAGATCCTGGGGGTGTGGATTTGATACGAGAGTTGCTGTGCCGGGCTCGACATGTGCTCCAGTTTCGGGCTCTCTTTAGCTTTCCTGGTCCTGTCTAGATTAGGCCAAGTTGTTTCGGGGTTTCAAAACATGTTTTAAAAGGTTTTCAAAAACCATATCACATATTTTTGAAATATAAAGTTTAAAACATATATACAGGGTTGTCTGGAAGGCTCCTGGGTTTCCAGACTCAAAATGGCCCTTTGGGGCTACTTTTGCAAAAACCAGATGGATTTGAGAAATTCGTGGGATTTCGGGGTGTTTACATAATCATTCTTCCGTATTGAATTTGATGTGAATCCATATAGGTGGAAGGGAATTGATTAGGCCTTCATTGACAAGATTTGTTACAAATGTCATTACTATGCAAAGTCTTGTCATATAAAAAAATACATTAAAAAAATGTTTGCATCTAATGAATGGGGCTCTATTAGTTAATCCAAAAAGAGGAAGAAGATTGTTGTGGTATATGTTATTTTCAATGCTGGTTTTTGAGAAAATTATAGAAAAATTTTGAGGATGATTGTACCTTTAGTTAAGATAATGATGATGGTGGACAGTAAATATAGGTTTTCTATGCCTTATATATATATATATATATATATATATATATATATATATATATATATATATATATATATATATATATATATGCTATGGATAAAGCCAAATTGAAAATATAAGCAAATATTGACCTCAAACGGACACTTCTAAAAAAGGTTTGAAAGATAATTGATGCACGCTGAAACTACCAAATGCAAACATTGAATATATGTATGTCGTCCCATATTTCTCCCAACTTTGTAGAGGATGAAGTAAAAAAGGGTATATTGAATACAATTGACCTTGTACAAGATTTGTCTACTCGTTGCAGTATTCATTTAGAGTTAATCAAGTATATACAAAGTGTTGGAGATTTTGGAAGACATGATTTGGCGTGGACCTAGCTGCACCAACATGACAAGAAGTGGTTGGATCGGGGCTTGAGCCAACCTAGCCGGACTTCTTTTAGGTAAGCCTAATCTTCCCCCCTAAACCCTTCTCTTCTTAACCCTCTAAACCTCACCTAATCCACACCACCTAACCCCTCATCCACCGCCCTACCTGCTCCCTAATCCCAGCCAACCCAACACCATTCCATCAACCAACTCCCTTCGATCACCCGAACCATGCGCATCGCCCCCACCGCAGCACGCGCCCTCCCTGCGTGCCACCCATTCCATGCACCCCATCCGTAGCGCGTGCCTACCGCGCGCCCCCTCTTGTCCCGCGCCTTATGACCCCAGTCGAACCTCCTTGACGCCACCCGCTCCATGCGCCCCGTCCACAGCGCGTGCCTACCGCGCGTCCCCTGTTGTCCCGCGCCCTGTGACCCGAGTCGAACCTCCCTGACGCCACCCGCTCCATGCGCCCCCTGCTGTCCCGGGCCTTGTGACTCCATCCGAACACCCGACCGACTCCCAACCGACCTTCACCACCACTCCCTACCACCAACACCCTACCACTCCACCAGCCCCAGCCTAGCCCCCCCAACCGAACTTTAGCCAACCCCTTATCCTAGCACACAACACCCTACCACCACCCTAACCTAACACTAACACTCCCACCATCCTAGCCTAGCACACCACCACCACCCCTTTGTCGTGAGCCTTGCTTACCCCAACTTAGCCCCACAACCGACCTAACACCAGTGAACTCTCTCAAGCCCAAATCCTTTCAAGCACAACTCGGCCAACCACTTCATGTCTCAAGCCTCAAAGAGGACACCCTTGTGGCTGCCAAAGCGAACCAAATCACGTGTAGATTGGAGAAGAAAGCCCGAATCATTTGTAAGTGTTTAAAATTTGGTATTTACATTACTCCTTTCATATTCAATTAAATTCGGATATAGGGTTGTATTAATGGAGCGTGGTCTCCCTCTGAGATGTAATATTGGTGCTTGAAACACGAGACACATACATGCACTTGAGCCTTAGCTCTTATCTCGTACACGAGACACACACGTACACTTGAGCCTTAGCTCTTATCTCGTACACAAGACACCCACATACACAATTGAGCTTTCGCTCTTACTCCAAAGACTCTAGTAAGAGCCATATAGGCTGCAATTTCATTCGGGTTGTTACTTTAAGTCATGTGAGTTTGTCATTTCAATTCCACACTTGCACACAAAGGACACCCGAGCTCTTGTTCAAATACTCTCACGCACATTTTGGCCTTGGCAGCCCTTAAGATATAGACATATCTATATACTTTCAACTGCGTGAGTTTTACGGTTCAGCTGTGTACGTATTTACATTTCGGGTTGTTAAATTTCAGTCGTGTGAGTTGTCTTTACATTTATACACAACACTCACGCACACATTGAGCCTTTCTGCTCTTATATCTATATCTCCCTTTCAGCTGGGTTGTTAAAATTCAGTCGTGTGAGTTGTCTTTACATTTATATACAACACACACGCACACGTTGAGCCTTCCCGCTCATATATATACTTATATTTCAATTTCGGCAAGTTCAATTCAAGTCATGTGAGTTTGTCATTTCAATTCTACACTCACACATGCGTGCATTGAGCCTTTCCGCTCTTAACATAAGTATATCTCCCTTCCACAATTTACATTCAAGTCATGTGAGTTGCCTTTAAATTCGGATGTTTCCCTTAAAGCTTCGTCTTTACATTTCGGGTTTTTCTTTAAAGTTGTATGAGTTGCTTTCAATTCGAGCTTAGCTCACATCATACCCTTCGAACCCGAGATACTTCACATACTTGCATTCGTAAGTTTTTGAAAAAGCCCCGAATACCCTGTGCAAACATGCCAAACTTAGGTCACTTATGCACACATAGCTGGCCTAAATAACGTAAAATCAAAGACTTGGATACGTGCAACCCACGTAAATAAAATCTGCAAATAGGCATACAATCGACAAGATACTTTCGTGTTCTTTTCAAAAGTCCATGCTTGTTAAAAATCAAGATTTTCTAAGCGTTTAAACCGACCCTTGAGCATCGGTTCAAGAAAGTTTACAACGAAAAGATCCCACTTGCCCACAATCGCCCAAAACGTCAAATATTTCCAAAATCCTTCGCTAGTTTGAGTAAGCTAGCTGACACGCCCTAAAGTGACATAGACACGAAAAGGTTCACTTTAGGCCTAAGAACTAGGAGTGAGAATTTTCACATCTACAGATTTTGGCACGCTCGGTGGGACCTGGGTCTTAAGAAAAATCGATTAAAACAAGCAAACCTCTTGAAAAATTTTCCAAGAAAAGTATTTAACTCTTTGCCTTTTTGCATTTCATAGTTGATTTTTGAAACAAAAGCATCGGAGTCATGTCGAGTTCAAACTCCAATGAAGTGACCAACCATGTCTCACGCACATCAAGTTCTCACTCAAAGAGATTTTCAAAAACTAGAAATAGGAGAGAAGAAATAGAGGATTTGCGAAAAGATTTTGAAGCCAAAATCGTTGCACTTAGCCAAGAGGCCGAGGCAGCTGATTCGTGTTCGTCTCATGGCGAACCAGCAAAGGCTAAAAAGAAATTCAACAAATCTCAAAAACTCAAGGAAACCTCCGCTATGGAGGAAAACCAATATCACGAGTCCTTCACTCACAAGGACCGAAAAGCCCTACAGCAGTTGCTAAAAGGGCAAAATAATGAAAAGAGAACATACGCCCTGTCTGATTTCCTTCCTTTGAATTACGAAACAGACAGTGACGACAAAATACCGAATTTCCATCGGTATGATGGCACGGGAGATCCTAAATCTCACTTGCAACTCTTTTCCCGTCGAGCCCACAAGAAAAAGAATGACTCGATGAAATGGATTTATTGGTTTCCCCTTTTCCTCAAAGGAACTGCCTCAAAATGGCTCGCTTCTTACTATTTGAGTCAATTCGCAACTTTTGAAGAGTTAGCGAACTGTTTTATTCCAAGATTTTCGCATAATGTAGAAGTCATGCCAACTTTAAATACTGAGGGATACAAAGCAGGCCATGAACGAGGATGTACATGCATTCATCGTTCGATGGAGGTCCCTCCTCGGGCAAGTGAGAGAGTCGATATCAGAAGGATACACAGTAATGCTCATCCTCGACAATTTTAGAAGTGAATTGAAACCCTTCTCTCCTTACATAAAATCTCGACTTTTCACAAGTTGATCAAGAAAGCTTCCCTTTTCGAAATAAATTTAAAAAAGGGAGTCTACGATCATCTGTGGAAATGGAGTGTTTTACCAAAGACTTGGTTAGAGAAACCCGGCACATACGGGATGCCCACGATGGAAAAAGGGGCAAAGCCCCTAAAAATTGCAAACGTCCGAGTGAAAACAAACTCGGCCGGCGTTTCAAAGAAAACTGAGCAAAAAATTGAAAAAATGAAAAAAAAATTGAAAAATGGGAGTACACGCCCTTAGGGCAGCCTGTTTCGAAGGTCCTAGACCTCCTACTCGCACAAGAGATTACACTCCCAGAAATTCCAGAGGGGACAACCCCAAAAGGGAAATTTCTAAATAGATTTTGCAAGTATCATCGACTGAAAGGTCATGATACCAGCAAGTGTTTTTCCCTTTTAAACAAGATTGAGAACTTGATAACACAGGGTCGGCTCCAGGTCACTGAGGACCCAGAGCATGCCCAAGCTATTTTCAAAGAACCTTTCCCCAATCACGCAAGCACTAGTGGGAAGGGAAAAGAGGTATGTGCTTTCTCGACTTCAAAGAGTCTAGTGCATGCATTACATTTTAGTTTTACTACTTGTGCACCATCTCTCATCATTTATAAAAAGATCGCCTAAGTAGTAATCTGGGGAGCGCCTAGAGTCCCGCCCCTGGTTAGAACCATTTTGCAAATCCAAGGTACTCCAAAGCACACAAGTAGAGCCACAATAGGCGCGAGCCCTAGGCAGATTGTGGGGGAGGTGACTAGGTCCGGAAGGACCTATCAATCCCCACATCTACAAAGTGCTAAAAAAGTGGTCAGTGTTCCTGGCCCTTCAAAAGCATGTATTCCTAGGGTTTCGCCAAAAACGGACAAAGGAAAAAATGTTTTAACCTTGTATGATTTTGAAAATCATCTTTCAAAGATTCCCATAAACATGTCCATCCTAGAGCTGATATAAACCTCGCCTAGGCATAGACTTGTCTTAGAAAAAATCCTAGAAAGAGCCAAGGTTAGCTCAAATATAACCCCTGAATCCTTGTCGATCCAAGTGGCCTATATGTGTAAAAACGCCCATCGTGTTCTCGGAAGACGATATAGAAAGACCGTATGAAACCCACAACCAAGCTTTGCATATCGAGGTAGTTTTGAATTACTATCCTCTCAACGCGTGTTATATCATGCAAGCTTTGTCAACATTCATATTGAGGATGACCCTACGAATTGTTGGTTTCTTTGCAGGAGCAACATGCTTTTGACAAGAAGTGGTTTATAACTTATATCAAAAGTTGCATTAAGCTTCTTACACCCAAGTTGGATGAGGAAAAGCAGGAAGTCTTCAAGAAGAATATTGAGGGGGCAATGAAAATTCCTTCTCTCTAAGCTTAGTGATCTTCAATTGTAAGTTCACTTACTGGGACGCTTCTTTTTAATCAATAGGAGTAATGAGAGTGGTCAAATATGTGCTTGTATTGGCATGTTATCTCTTCATGCTGTTTATTTGACAGTCTGACTACTGTATATGCACCTTCTGGATGCATGTATTAATTGTTGGGGGTAACTCTATCCTGCATCATCCTTTTTGGTTAAATCCAATGGGTTTGGTGGTGTTATTATTGCTTTGCACGATGTCCTTGGAACAGAGGATATCTGTAACATCGCTTTAAAGTTCGTGAGATTGCTACCGGGAATGCATTAGTAGTACATCGCTACCTCAGCCATTCTGTGCATTTAAGTTGAAATCTTGAAAATCTTTCTTTTCTTGTTTTTGAAGATTGAGATGGAGCTACAAATACATTTTTCCTACTTCCTGTTTGAAGAGGATATCTGTTCCTTTGCAATAAAGCTCGTTAGATTGCTGCCTTGAATGCATTAGTAGAACATCGCTACCTCAGCCATTCTGTGCATTTAAGTTGAGATCTTGAAAATCTTTTCTTTTTGAAGATTGGGATGGAACTACAAATACATTTTTCCTGCTTCCTGTTAGGTGGATCACCTCCATGTAAATTTTATGTTTTTGTGAAAAGTCTCCAACAAAGGCTTTTTATTTATCCCGAATTAATGTTGTATAGAAGATTTTTAACTGCCAAATATTATACCGAAGTGGCTTATGTTTTCCCTCCACTATCTTGTTGAAGCTTAAAATTTACCAGAAAGGTAGGGTGCTTTCTCAACTTGTTCTGTCAAACTGTCTTGCTGTACTGATCTTCTAGTTGCTTGCACTCGGTTTGTCACATCCGGCAATGGATAGGACCGATAGGTTGTCTTAATTGAATTATGTGATTATTCAAGTTTAATCCGTGTTGCCCAGTTTTTTTTTTCAATCTAGTGTTGATTCTCAGGGAAGCTGAGGTTTTCTAGTATATGAAATATTTATATATGCCTGGATCAAGGGATTTCTTTCTTTTGCTGCTTCGGGGAGAGAACATGCATGATGATGGTAGCTCGGTCTTCGCATACTACAAGGACAGTGTTACCAATCCAACGTTCTTGTATTTTGGCATTGGTTTGAAGGAGATCAAATGTTAGAGAGGAGGCCGTTTCTTCAGATAGAGCCTACCACTGTCTTGCTGTCTTGTTTCCGTTTCTATTCTTTTTGCACTTTTTGTTTGTGATCGAGAAATTGGAGGCTGCTGCTGCTGCTTTTGTGTTTAGTCGGCTTCAAGATAATAACATGCTTATTGGTTAGGTTACTACTTTATGCTCTTTAAAATCCTTGACAATTATGTACCTGTTCTTTATCATCAATATTATTATATTTCATAATAACCCATTTTTGTTCACCATCATCAATATTATTGAACCATCATCGATATTATTGGTTAGGTCACTATTCTTCTCTTATAGATAACAAGAGGCTGACTTGTCTCATGGCTTTCACGCACCTAGGACGTGCCTTGTCTTCGCATGACTTCTTCAT
The DNA here is from genome assembly GCA_036023115.1 of Brasenia schreberi. NCBI lineage: Eukaryota > Viridiplantae > Streptophyta > Magnoliopsida > Nymphaeales > Cabombaceae > Brasenia > Brasenia schreberi. The sequence continues at coordinate 19,913,386 of JAYKKT010000090.1, forward strand.
ATGATCTAATAGAGATGGCAGTTGGGATGTTGATGGGGTTGGGCGGGAGATCAAAGTTTTTGCCCCCATCCTTTTGAGGAACTTTGTTTTTATTTTAATTTTCGTCCCCCACGATAGGGTTAAAACTGCCTCTATTCTCATTCCCTATTCTTACGTTCTCCGTGATGACTATTTGGAGAAAAAAGAGGTGTTTAAACACAAGTTAAAGTTCATTTTTACACATGAAACCTAATTTACGTAAAAATACATAGAATAACAGTGAGCTAGTGAGTTCATGAATTAAAAAATAATGAGTTTATGAATTCAAAGAAAAAGTTTATATATATTTTTAAAATTTATTTTATTTAAAATTTATTTTATTTTTAGATATGTCTCACCTTCTAGAATGAATTACTTTTTAGAATGAATTAGAGGAAGAGCCAGAGTGGAAGGTGTGTCCATCTTCGTCTCAATCCTTGTGGAGGATTTCCTTGCTCTCTCCATCTTCATCCTCACATCATCTGATACGAATGAGGGAGGGTGATTGTACGAACAGAGATTACGTTGTTTGACTGGGTTTGGGTTCAGAGAAAACCTGATTTGTGACCGGCATGGGGTGTAAGGACGTCTCAATCCTCGTGGAGGCTTTCCTTGCTCTCTCCATCTTCATCCTCACATCATCTGATGCGAATGAGGCAGGGTGATGGTACGAACGGGACAGAGATTACGTTGTTTGACTGGGTTTGGGTTCAGAGAAAACCTGATTTGTGACCGGCATGGGGTGTGTAAGGACAAGAAGTCCGCATTCCTAACTAATTATGGCTGAATAAAAATAGATAAACTTATGCACAGATAGATGAGAAGGTGAAGGTCCGAGCTGTCGTTTACTTGAAAAATGAGTAGGTGCATGGTGTCAAGTTTGCCAAGCTACATACTGTGGGATGTAGGGAATTAAGGCTTAAGTTGTGCAGCAGAAGCTGTTGGTATGCACGGACTGTTAAAGTTCTCAGCGGTCCTTGTGGAATCTCTACGTATCTTATTGGAGTTCCAACTAAGACAGTACAACCCCTCGTGAAAGGTAGTTGAGGTGTACATCCCCTGTTGTTCTATGAATTAGAGCCTATGGGGGTCCTTGTTACCAACCCAATCCTGCTGCTTACCTTTTGATTCGAGAAAGTAGGATTAGTAAAGTGCACTCTTTTACCCGGAAACCACAACTAATCGGCTGGTTGCGCTACACGGCTGTTTACTTCTTTATACCAAGAGATCAGTTAGCATACTAGTACACTTCTTTTCTGGAAGCACAATATTTAACCTTAGGCCGCTCAGAAGCATACGAATGAACTGTATACTTGGACCTATGTTTAAAATGCGACTTTCCTAAAGACCAGTTTCAAGCACACAAATGTGGATATGGGACTTCATCTGCAAGTGAACTTGAAAGTGCAATCACTGACCGGTTGCTTGGTACCAAGTGATCTTTTGGCCAAGAAGCGTTATTGCTTCAATTTGCTAGTCATTAGTAACTGTTTCCTTTTCCTTTGTAAAAACAATTTTCAATTACACAAATGTGGGATATGGGGCTCCATCTCCAATATGGACTTGGGGGTTGTGGTAAGTCGATGATCAGGTTAGATTGCAAGTGCTTTGATCACTGCCTCATTAAGCACTACCGAGCGATTCATGTCTAACCTTCCAAAGCTGGACGAAAGGTTCTTTCGACCTCTTCTGCATTTGTCTAAGAGTATGTCGGTGTGGGGACAACTGGGAACAGGCGATCCCTTTTGATTCACACATAGTGAGAAGTTGATTTAAGTTAGATCTGGTTTGTGTGAGGCGTGCATTGTTGGGCGGGTTTCACATGGTGCTGTTCTCGAAGGGGTCTCTTTACATTAGATGAGATTTTTGTGACTGATGCAGGCACTTATCTTTGCCACTTGATTGCAGGATGACGACGTCAAACCCTTTGCCCAGCTGACTTCCAAATTTAGCACCCAAAAATTCATCAAATCCATCTTCGAATAATTCTTCAAGTTGCTGCCATTCAGGCCACATCTGATGGGCCTATTTCACTCATGCACTCACAGCATGATAGTGTTATAGAAGGAGACGGTGGATGGTGTTCACCTTATCATGCAAGTAATCTCAAAACGAGCAAGGACGAGTTAGATTTTATTTGGTAGACTCTCTAAATCAATTTCAAAACGATCGTTTTCTACAAACCTTCCCATGTCCTTTCAGTTCTCCACCCCGCATTCTGATAACCATTTTCATGTCTGCTAAGAAATCGAAGGCAACAAACACAACACATCAAGGTAAAGAAAACACAGGTTTGAGGAAAGATGCATATCATTAGCTAAGAAATAACAGCCATTTTCATTTGTTTCAATGCATTCAAGCTCAATTCATTAACTGTCTGCTTCATACAAGGCAGAAACAGAAAGAAGAAATTGGAGTGAAACACCACTTATTTTAGCATAGCGTGCACGGAAGTTCAGTCTAGTGCTTAACTTTTGGCATCTTCACTATCATTACCGAGCAGTGGGCATGATGAGCACAATAATCACTTACACTTCCCAAGACAGCCCTGTTACAAAGTTCCTTCATCGTAAATTTCTCAGACAGCTCATGAAAATTACTGAAATCAAATTAGTAAAACCGAAAAAATTTGGTGCACAACCCTATGTTACATGGGTATAGAACACGGCTATATACAACAAAGCCTTTTCCCATACTAGATGCGGTCGGCTACATGGATTCTTTGTTTCCACAGAACTCTATCATGTGTCATGCTAGCAGTTAACTCAATATAATTATAAACTAGATCATTCTTTATAGTTTCTATCCAACATTTTTGTGGTCATCTTCTTCCTCTTTTAACATTCTCACGATCTAATTTTTCATATATTCTTCCGAGAGCATCCTTTGGTATCTTTCTAAATGTTCACACCATTTTAAACGATTTTCCCTCCTTTTATCCTCTATTGGTACTACTCCCAATTGGTTTCAAATAACCTCATTATGTATATGGTCTTTCCTTGTGTGACCACTTATCTATCTCAACATCTTCATTTCTGTTACGGACATCTTTTGCACATATTGATGATTAATTGCCCAATACTCAGAACTATAAACCATTAAAGGTCTAATTGTTGTTTTATAATATTTACCTTTTAACTTTAATGATATCTTCTTATCACATAGAATACTTCATGCCCCTCCCTATTTTAACCAACCGACATTAATTTTATATATAACATCTCAATCAATTTTTCCGCCCATGTAAGGGATCACCCTTGCATTGCCGGTCCCAAAACTGGATAAAGGAGGAGGGTTGTGTTAGGCTTCCGACAGCCAGCATAAAACTTCGTCGGATTTTTATAACATGGATTACAAAAATCTCAATCAATTTTTCCATCACTTTGAAAAATTGAGACTAGGTATTTAAAAATTTTCTTGTAAAGGATGCACTGTGTGCCAATCTTAATTTCTATGTCATCTGAAGTACCCATATGATCAAACTTACCTTCCATGTATTATGTCTTTGTTATAATAAGCCGGAAGCCTTTACTTTCTAAAGTTTCTCTCCATAATTCCAATTTCCTATTTTTTCCTTAGACTCATCCAGTAACACAATATCTGCAAATAACATACACGAAGGTACTTATCTTGAATATATTTTGTTAACTCATAAATGACCAAAATAAATAAATATGGACTTAAAGTTGATCCCTGATGTAATCTAATATTAACTTCAAAAGAGTCTTATTCCTTCATCAGTCCTCAAACAAGTTTTTGCACCATCATACATGTTTCTTATAAGATTTATGTATGTCAATGGAATGCCTCTCTTTTTCAAGGTTCTCCAAAGGACTATCTCTTGACACCCTAACTTAAGCTTTTTCCATATTAATAAATATCACGTGAAGGTTCTTCTTTCTCTAAAATATTTCATAAGATGCTTCAATAGGTGAATCACTTCAATAGTAGATCTGTCGGGCATAAATCCAAATTGGTTCTAAGTTGTACTAGATACTTGTTTTAACCTATGTTCGATAATTCTCTCATAATTTCATAGTATGACTCATTAACGTTATACATTGATAATTCAAACAATTCTAAATATCTCTCTTGTTCTTATATATAAGTATAATTATACTCGCTCTCCGTTCCTCGGACATCTTTTAGGTTCTCCATATTTCATTAAATAGTCTTGTGAGCTAAGAGCCTCTTTAACTTCATTCTTTTAAACACGGCTATATAAAATATATAATTTATATATTTACTATTATCTATAATTGATAATATCTTATAAAACCCCAAACAAAAAACATTGGTTTCACAAGGCAATTCACTAAAAAAATAATAATCAATCAATATTCATTAAGTGTCTTAGTGTCATGGCTCAGGAAAAAGAAAAAAAGATAAAGTTAGACATGAGAGGAGTACTTGTCTTGAGCGTCGGAGCGTCCGACACAGATGCAGTACCTTTAGAGAAGTGTCTATGTGAAAGTAACAAGTAACGTGCACAAGCCTAAAAAACAAGAGGTGATAACTAGACCTGTTATATAGGGTCTATTCAGTAAAAGTTTCATATCCGTTATCGTTGTTCAGAATATTTCAATACTCATCAAATGCTAAAACAAATACTTTACGAACAATCTGATGGGCTAATCAGTTACCTACCAGCGTAAGTTTTGCAATTACGTTTATTTACCTTTTAATTGCTCCATATCCATGGCTTCCCACAATTAACATGCTTGCGTGGTGCTTATCAACTGTTTCACAGAGAACATTCCTTGCATCTCCTTCCACCACTTCCATTGTAAACTCAGTCACCTGCATGCACATTCAGACGAGGTTAAATTAATGGTTACGTGCTTCCTGAATTTGATCCTACAAGGAACTTTAGTTTAAAAGAAGCAAAAAACTCAACTGCTACAGAAGTCAATAAGAGCAGAACGAGTTATCAAGGATGGCAAAGCTGCCAAAAGATCAAAGAAAATTAATAAATGCAGTGATACTGCAGCTATTTACAGCCGTACAGGAACGTGATAATGCAATTTAAACTCGGGTGCATTATTTAGTTGTGCTCCTGTTGCGCTCGTATAAGATGCAGTACAGAATACAGAGGGAATGCTTCAATTAGTTTGGGGTTTTTGTGACAGTGACCCACGGGAGAGATCTTTCTATCCCGCTAACGTGGAACTCCAAGAGGGAAGCGCCAGCTAGTACCATCACTATGTATTCATTCAAGCGACAGACCCCAACAAACGTGTAACAAAAGGTAACCACTACGATTGATTTTATTTTGAATATAATGAGCTTGATTGGGCTATCTTAAGTAGAGCAGGTTCTTCCACAATGTGCTTGGATTTGTGGAAAAGAGCATACTCGAAACCAAGTTCATTCAAAATTCATATCAAATCATGAGAAAGTGGAGTCATAGTGGGTTAGGATTCCAGCTCTACCAATTTCATAAACACATCCAATACTCTTTTACACAAGGAACAGCAAAGAAAGTAACCTACAGTGTTCTCTGTCATGACCAAACCCTTTGAGCACAGGGAGGGCCACAAGGTGTAAAAGAATGATTAAATGCATGATGGATTAAGGGTGCCTATGTAATCAATAGCTGTTGACCCTAATATAGAGGTAGCAGAAATATAGCATATTTAGCGGTAAACTATTATTTAAGATTAAAAACTAATATATATATATATATATATATAAAATAAACTCCCTAATTTCTAAAAAATATCAAGAAATACATAACCACATTCATAATATGAATCAAATTAAATAAACAATTTTTAAGAAGACAAACAATAAATATCATGTGGTATATGCATATTGAATTGCTAAAAAACAAAATAAATGTCACCAAGTTATTCTAACACCAAATAAAAGAATTAAAAAGAACTAATATATTATACTTATATGCTAAGGTATGGTCCAATCTAATTTGAGGAATGGATCATACTTACATGCAAAAGCATAGGTCAATGTCAGAACAGAGAAAAAGTGCTCTTACTCTTGATTTGACAAAGATTAAACAATATAAAATTATAGAATCGATTGTAGATGGAATCGAGTGTGCAGGATCAACACTTAGCCACCACACCCTTTTTCTTTCTTCTTTTCTATTTCTTCCAAAAGTTGTGTTACATGGCCGGTAGGGTTTCTCCTTTTAAACTAGCATTCTAAATGTGTTTATTACATAAGTACCATTAATGAAGTTTAATTTAAAGGTATTTTTAAAAACAACTTAAGAAAAGAAACTAATGGAAAATAAAATCTAGTACTAGTAAAAAATCAACTTCTCCTAACAACTTAATCCTTAAGACTCCCCCTCAAGTTGGGTGTAAAGATTGTAGTTATATCCAACTTGTCACATAACCTTCTTAGTCCATTCTTGGAGATTGCTTTAGTCTGCATATCTGGACATTGATCTTCTGATCGCACATAATCCGATCTGAATTCGTTGGTACTCATACAATCCCTGATAAAGTGACAATCAATCTCTATATGCTTGGTCCTCTCATGATAAACCGGGTTCGATGCAACTTGGATAGCTGTCTTACTATCACAAAAAATAGTAACAAGATTTTTCACGTGAAACCCAATTTTCATAAGCAACGACCATAACCACTTTCCTTCACATATACCAAAAGCAATGGCGCTCTATACTTGGCTTCAACTGTAGATCTAGCAACAACAGTATGTTTTTTGCTTTTCCAAGATACTAAATTACCTCAAGTGTCACATACCCTAAGATAGGTTTTTTATCTTTAATAGAACCGGCCCAATCTCATCGGTATACACTTCAATATCTACATGACCATTATTTCTATATATTACACTGTATCCTGGAGTAGAGTATATGAAATATTAAATCCATATGGGTCCTTGAATCTGCCTGCACAAATCGACTGACAATACCAATTACATAGGCTATATTAGGTCGTGTGATATTTAGGCATATTAGCTTACCAACAACCTTTGATATTTGAACACATCAGCCTTATCATATCTATCTTCCACCCGTAGTTTATGATTAACGTACATAGGAGTATGAAGTGGTTTACACTTTTGCGTCTTGATCTCTCGTAATAAATCTCAAGTATGAAGTAGAATTGAAAGGATTGCTAAGTCTCTACATAGGCTTGGAGTGAAATTTTCACATCTACAGAATTGGCACGCTCGGTGGGAGTCGAGTCTTTTAGGATTTCAAGCTTAAGTGATTTTTCAAATTCCAACTCTTCAAAATTTTGGTGTTAATACCTCTTGTGCACAAGCTGATTTTGAAACAATGTCAAGTTTAGATGATTCCTTTGAAAACAAGCCAAGGAAATCCTCATCGCATTTCTCAAATCGGTTTTCCAAAAGCTTAAAGAAATCCTCTAAAACTCGAGATGAAAAACTTGCCTCTTTGAGAGAAAGAGCAAGGCAACTTAAAAGGGAACTTGAGGCCCTAAGCCAAATGGCCAAGGCATATCGATCCCATGAAAAATCATCTCGGGTAGATAGAAAGAAAAAGCACACCCGAAAAACCAAATGGAGCCCAAAATCCGATGAAGGAAATGAGGTTAAAAATGCAAAAGTGTTGAGATTCAAGCATCTAACCTTGTCAATCCTCAAGCACCCCATTTTCCATCGAAAAACCAAAAAAAGTTTTTATGTTTGGAAAGATAAAAAAAAAAAGAAACTCCGCCCATGTAAGGGATCACCCTTGCATTGCCCGTCCCAAGTCCGGATAAAGGAGGAGGGTTGTGTTAGGCTTTCGACAGCCAGCGTAAAACTTCGTCGAATTTTTATAACATGGATTACAAAAATTATGAGCATTACTTTAGGGCATTCTCGCCTAGCGACGTGCTGCAGAGCCCGAATGCAGTAAGAAGTAAGCAAGGGCTACTATATTTTCGCCCAAATGTAGTGAATCAATTGCAGAGAGGGTTCCCACATCATGGATGGGTGTGGGTAAAGAAGTTAGTCCCGCTACATTGCCGCCCGAATGTAATGAAAAATTTTCAGAGAGGGTCTCTGCATTTTGATTATGGATGGATGTGGGGGGTAAGTAAGCTAGTCCTAGATAATAAGATTCATATTGGTTCTTGGAATATCGAAACATTATCGGGTAAGCTAATGGAGGTGGTAGATACTATGATTCGGAGAAAGATTCATATTCTATGTTTATAAGAGACAAAATGGGTTGGAGAAAAAGCAAAGGAGATAGAGGATACAGGTTTAAAATTATGGTACTCAGGTAAAGAAAAGGCTCGAAACGGGGTTGGTATTATCATAAATAAAGATTTAAAGGAGAGTGTAGTAGACATACAACGATATGGTGACCGAATCATGACTTTGAAATTAGTGTTAGGAGCAGAGGTTTTGAATATAGTTTGTGCTTACGCACCCCAAGTAGGACTAGAAGATAGTATAAAGACAATTTTTTGGGAAGAGTTAGATAAGGTGTTTCAAAAGATTCTACAAAGGGAGATGATTTGTTTAGGAGGAGATTTAAATGGACATGTCGGTAAAGAGGCATTAGGATATCAAGGGATTCATGAAAACTTTGGTTTTGGGGATATAAACGAGGAAGGTAGGGAGATTTTAAATTTTGCTATGGCATTTGATCTCTTTATAGTCAATACAATCTTCAAAAAACGAGATGAACATTTAATTACTTATAAGAGTGGCTTATCACAAACACAAATTGATTACTTTATTTGTAGAAAAAAAGATAGTGTGTTGTAAAGATTGTAAGGTAATTCTAGGAGAAAGTTTAACCACTCAACATCAACTTTTAGTGATGGATTTACAAATAAAAAAATGAACAAAGAAGAAAAGAGTGCATCGAGCTATTCAGACTAAATGGTGGAACCTCAAAAGCGAGAAAGAAGATATATTTAAACAGAAAGTCCTTCAAGGAGATGTTTGGAATTATGTTGGCACACCCTGTGATATGTGGAACAATATGGCTATACATATTAGGAAAGTGGCGAAAGATGTGTTAGGGGTATCTAAGGGAGGTGTACCGACACAAAAAGAAGCTTGGTGGTGGAGTGAAGTAGTACAAAATAAAATCAAGGCAAAGAGGGCATGTTATAAATTACATTATGCTAAGAAAACTAGTGAAACTTTAGAAGCTTATAAGAAAGCAAAAAAGGAAGCGCAAAAGGCCGTTAGTGAAGCAAAAGCTAAGATTTGGGAGAACTTATATAAAAAACTCAACTCAAAAGAAGGTGAAAGAGATATTTTTAGGATATCTAGGGCTAGAGATAAGAAAACTAAAGATCTTAATTATGTTAGATGCATAAAAGACAAGGATGAAAAAATTCTAGTGGCAAATGATGATATAAGAAATAGATGGAAAAACTATTTTTATAATCTTTTTAATGAAAATAAAGATGTTAGTATTAGTTTAGGAGATTTAGCCAAGTCAGAAAAGTATATAAACCACAATTTCTCCTGACGTATTCAAAAGAATGAAGTCAAAGAGACTCTTAAACATATGAAGGGTGGTAAATCGGTGGGACCAGATAATATTCCTATAGAAGTTTGAAAATTACTAGGAGAAATAGGAATCACTTGGCTCACAAGACTATTTAATGAAATATGAAAAAACCAAAAGATGCCTGAGGAATGGAGAGCAAGTACACTTATACCCATATATAAGAACAAGGGAGACATTCAAAATTGTGCGAATTATCGAGGTATCAAGTTAATGAGTCATACTACAAAATTATGGGAAAGAATTATCGTACGTAAGTTAAGACAAGTATCAAGTACAACAGAGAACCAATTTGGATTCATGCCAGGCAGATCTACTATTGAAGCGATTCACCTTTTAAGATGTCTTACGGAACATTTTAGAGCAAAAAAGAAAGACCTTCACATGATATTTATTGATCTAGAAAAAGCTTATAATAGGGTACCGAGGGAGGTTCTCTGGAGAAGTTTGGAAAAAAGAGGTATCCCATTGACATATATTAACCTTATAAGGGACATGTATGATGGTGCAAAAACATGTGTGAGGACTCATGAAGGAACGACAGACTTCTTTGAAGTTAATATTGGGTTACATCAAGGATCAACTTTAAGTCCATACTTATTTATAATGGTGATGGATGAGTTAACAAAACATATTCAAGATGAAGTACCTTGGTGTATGTTATTTGCAGATGACATTGTATTAGTGGAGTCTAAGGAAAAAATTAATAGAAAATTGGAACTATGGAGAGAAACATTAGAAAGCAAAGGCCTCCGACTTAGTAGAACAAAGACAGAATATATGGAATGTACATGCCTTGCAGAGAAAAAACGAAATGCCAAAGGGTACTAGCCATTATGTATCAAATGACTCCAACTGCTTCCCATTTTTCCTGTGCATGGATGAGGTTTAAGTATATGGGTTTCTTGAAGGTGTATCCAAGCATCAAAACGGGCACGTCATCGCTCCGCCTGTCTATAATACTGAATAGGGTGCAGTGCAGTAATTTTCTGTACTTCCCACTGTCCTTTTGTTGTCAAGACAAGAGAGATGCCTGTTTTGGTGCCCTTTTGTCTTTTCTCCTTCAGAGAGATCACTATTTTTCTCCATAATGCATGAAGTTTGCATCATCAGTGGATACTCTTACTGAAAATGAATCAATGCAAGCATCTATGTTACGAAAAATAAGAGAGCTTTTAATCATTTAGGAGTATTCTCTTTACAGAGAGACATTCAGACAACCACTGAGTCACTTCTGCTTTTGCTTGGGCAGCTTGGGCTTGCGAAGACATGAAAATGAGCTAACGTGAATTAGCTTCATGTTGATAGGCCTAAGGTTTCAAGCTGCAAATGAATTTCATGTCAACAAAAAAATAGAGAATCGAATCAATGCATTGGATTTATAACTATACAAATCAATTGTGGCTTGTGGAATTTCAAAATTTCTATTTGACCACAAGAATCGACTTTTAAAATATCTAAAAATTATTTTTAACAATCTAAAACAGAGGGATTCATTTCCACGTAATATCTTATGTAAATGAATAAATAAGACAAATGCATTTCTCAATTTATGAGGCAAGTTTTGAACTAAAATAGGGCGCCCTAGTGTCCAAGGAGCGCTAAAGGCGTACTGCATTTCTCAATTGCTACACTTCACCGGGCGCTTAAGAATGCCATTAATGGCTAAGGTTCTCCCCGGTTGCTACATATAGCTTACTAAATCTAGAAGCATTCAATGCAAACATATTAAGAATGAGTAAAACGACCTGAAGGGATATGAAGCGTTGTACAAAATAGTAAAATTGTTCAGTAAAACCAGGGTCAATTTTTAAGAGTGATGGAAGAATTGATGGAGATGTTACACATAGAATTAATGCTGGTTGGTTAAAATGGAGAGGAGCATCTGGTATTCTTTGTGATAAGAAGATACCATTAAAATTAAAAGGTAAATATTATAGAGCAGCAATTAGGCCTGCTATGTTTTATGGTTATGAGTGTTGGGCAGTTAATTATCAACATGTACAAAAGATGTCTATGATAGAAATGAAGATGTTGAGATGGATGAGTGGTCATACACGAAAAGACCGTATACATAATGAGGTTATTAGAAACAAATTAGGAGTGGCACTAATAGACGATAAAATGAGAGAACGTCGTTTAAGATGGTTTGGACCAGTGTTATCCGTATCGTACGATACGGTGCGATACGTATCGTATCGTGGGCCACCACGATACGATACGGGGGCCTGTATCGTGAAACCCACAGTATCGCACCGTATCGCACGATACGGGCCGTATCGCACGATACGGTGCGTATCGCCCGTATCGTACGCCCTGGGACCCTTATAAAGGGTCCCGGGCCGACTGAAACCCGTGATTTTTCGCAGGTTTCCTCTTTCTTCTTGGGTTCCTCAAGCTCCCTAAGAGCCGATTTTCGCCTCCTTAGTGTTCAAAGCTCCAAAATTGTGCCCTACGGTGCCCGTGCAAGCCTCCAAACTCGGATTTTGGTATATTTTTAATGTTTTTTTCATTATTTTCCTTTATATTTGTTGTTTTTTGTGTTATTTCGGATTTTTTTTTTTTAAATGACAAAATATGAAGTTATTAAGTGTGTGTATACGATTTTTATTGCATTCATGAAGTGGGAGACACTCGATTTGAGTGTTATTTGAAGATTGGGGGATTTACGAAGTGCTTTTATTTTCAGGTTTTTGTTTGAATTAAAGTACTCCATTGAGATGGCAGGAAGGGGTGGTAGAGACTCTCATTCAAAGTCTGATGATCCGGCATGACAGTGGGGTATACCAGTTGAGGGTTCAAGGTTAAAAATCATATGCTTATTTTGTGAAAAGGTGGTTAGTGGTGGAATTTCAAGGTTAAAACACCACCTAGCAGGAAGCAGGAAAGAAGTTGCTCCATGCACAGGCCAGAAGGTATTAAATGGCAATGCCTACAGATGATTGAGAACATACAAGAACAGAGACAACAAAATGATGATTTTCAGATGTATGAAGAAGCTGATGATGCTACTGCCACTGGATTTGGATTCACTGATAGTTTGCCTTCAGATGCTCGAACAGAGATTGGTAGTAGCAGTTCACGAGCACCTACTAGAGGAAAGAGGGTTGCAGCTGAAGACTTTGGAGGTGGCAGAAGAGGAAGTTCAGGAAGGAGTAGAGGAAGAGCTTCTTCTTCTAGCATACATTCGTTCTTTCCTCCTTCCACTACACCTGGTGCTCAACCAGGAATTCGTGCTGCTATGGCTTCAGAACAACTGCATGATCAGGCAGACCTTCCAGTGGGAAGATGGTTTTATGATGCATGCATTCCATTTAATGTAGCAAATAGTTTTCATTTTCAAGCAATGACAGATGCAATTGCAAACATTGGTCCAGGATATAAGATGCCCTCTTATCAGAAGAGGGAAGATATTAGATCAGACCGTAATTGAAGTGCAACAATACTGTTCGACTTTGAGACAGTCGTGGAAGGAAACAGGATGCACTATTATGGCAGATGGATGGACCGATAGGCGAGGAAGGACATTGCTAAACTTTCTTGTATATTGTCCTAAAGGACTCATGTTTTTGAGATCTCTAGACATGTCAGAGGAGAGACACACTGCAGAGATCCTACGAGAAGAATTTGATAAGATTATACAGGAGGTTGGGCTACAGAATGTGGTCCAATTGATTACAGATAATGCAGCTAACTACAAAGCAGCTGGGAAGGAGTTAGCTGATATTTATGGGACTTTCTACTGGACACCATGTGCAGCCCATTGTTTAGATCTCATCCTCGAGGACAATGGTGAGATGGATGAAATAAAGACAGCAACTGAGTGTTGCCAAGATATTACAAAATTCATTTACAACCATGCATTTGTTTTGTGTATGACGAGGAGATATACAGAAGGTGCAGAGCTTCTTCGCACAGTTGTAACTCGGTTTGCAACAAACTTCTTATCTGTACAAAGTATTGTGAGATAGAAGCAAGCTTTGAAGAGAATGTTCTCCTCAGATGAGTGGCAACAATTTGCAGAGTTGCCTTAAAACAGAAGAAATAGAAAGTTGAATGAGATTGCAGAAACAGTTTTTAGAAGTTCATTTTGGAATGCATGTGTCAGATTATTGAAAATTACTTGTCCATTAGTGAAAGTTTGGAAAATAATTGATAGGAGATGGAATAAACAATTGCATCAGCCTATTCATGCAGCAGCATATTATCTAAACCCATCATTCAGGTACTCAGAAACCTTCAAAAGGGACGGTGAGGTTAATCGAGGAATCATTGATTGTATCGACAGATTAGTCCCTGATGAGAGCATAGCAGATGCGATACATCGAGAGATGGAGATATATGATAATGCTCTTCACTTGATGGGTTTGCCTGTTGCAATTCGCAACCGCTCTACGATGCGTCCAGGTACATTGTTTATTTTCATATTTAAGTTGCATCTTACATTACTGTGGATTATTATGTCTCTAATGTTTGTATTTTTTTTTACAGATGTTTGGTGAAACAGGTTTGGAAGTGATTGTCCAAACCTTCGAGATTTTGCAGTCAGAGTCTTAAGCCAAACCTGTAGTGCAACAGGTTGTGAAAGAAATTGGAGTGTTTTTGAACACATACATACAAAAAAGCGCAACAGGTTGGAACACAAAAGGCTTAATGATTTGGTTTATATTCGTTGTAACATGCGCCTTCGTGAAAGGTAATGTTGTATTACTTTCAAATTTTCAATTCAATATTATTTAACTTCAGTTTTCAATTGTTAATATTACTTACTAATTGTTTATCTTTGTTTGTGTCGTAGGCAATTAAAAAAAGTAAATAGAGAAGAAAGTCAGTTCGATCCAATAAGTTTGGATAATTTTGATATATTAGAAGATTGGGTTATGGAAGACACTGAAGAAAATGCCCTCCTAACAGAAGAAGACGTTGCCTGGATTAATTTGGAAGGAGCGCAACAACATTATGGAGATGAAGAATTTGATTTTGAAGAAGAAGGTGTGGGCATGGCTGATGATGATGAGGATCTGCAACAAGGAGAAGATGAAGATTATTTAGTTGGTGATCCTGATTACAATTTGTAAAATGTAACATTATATGTAATTGTAGTGTACTGTAAAGTGTAAACTATGTCTGTATTTTATTTTTTGGATTCAAAATATGTAAATTTGGATGCAATTGTTCAATATTGAATGCTCAATCTGTACTAAACTTACATTATATGAATTTAAAGCAATTATCAGATTTTTCCTGATTTTTTCCTGATTTTTTTCAATTTTTTTCGATTTTTTACTAAATTTTATTGATTTTTAATTAATTTTTATATTATTTTAATATTAAAGTACGATACGATACGCCCGTATCGTGGAGCCCAGCGATACACGATACGATACGCGTCAGACAACACTGGTTTGGACATATAGAAAGAAGATCAAAAGCAGAACCTGTAAGAAGGTTAGAAAAACTAAATTTGGAAAGTATTAAAAGAGGTAGAGGACGACCACAAAAGTGTTGGAAAGAAACAATAAAGAATGATCCATCTTATTGGGAGTTAACTGCTAACATGGCACACGATAGGGATATGTGGAAATAAAGAATCCATGTAGCCGACCCCGTCTAGTATGGGAAAAGGCTTAGTTGTTGTTGTTGGGAAGATAAAAAAAATTGGAAAATCTTCTAAAATAAAAAAGATTTGAAAATCAAAAATTTGAAATTCTGAAAAGTGAAAGTGAAGCCCACGTTTCTAAGCATATAAGCAGAGTGGGGCATGAGGATCACTTCCCCCACATCACTCCACATGTTCCACAAATATTCACTCCGATGACTTTCAATCCCATGAGCACCACTTCACATGCTTCGCAAGAGGATGAGTGTTGCACACCCACGCTTGGAAGATGGAAACCAAGACCTTGAAAAACAAAGGGAGCTCGAAGCCGTGCATGAGCTAGAGCAACCTGAGGATGCCTGCAAGGATGCTTGCTCTCACCATGAAAAGGTAGACAAGCTTAAAAAAGGTATGTCCGAAACTCATTCTCCTATAAACTCCCTACTCGATCCTTCATTTTTCAGTGTAGGATCGGTAAATCATTCATATACATTGGATGCATCGAATCACACTCATTCACCCACATACCTACAAAATATGCCAAAGGATGTGGATTTTTAAGGTGCGCCGAATGTCCCGCACTAAGAAAAAAAATTTCAAAAAGAAAAACAAGTTCAAAATAAAGTTCAAAATATGGTAGACATGGTTACTCCTAAGGCATGCATCGACATCCTAGGTACACCTAACCCTAACAAAAATATGCCTTTGAGCCTAGGTTTGTATCATGAACCCAAACCTATGGCCATGATTTCTCCCAACAGCCCTAAACCCACCAAGGGACCGATCATGGTTTCTCTTAGAATCTGTATCTCTCCAAATTGCAAGGGATCAAACATGTTTTCTCTTTGCATCCAAATAAACCCAAATCGTTCACCCCTAGGGGCACATTGGGTTGTACCTAGGATCCATACCAAAATCGTCCACCTCTTGGGAGAGCCCAAGACAAAACCTCCCAAGCCACTCACTCCTAGGGTCACGTGTAAGCCATTCCTATCTCCTATCCCCAAAACCCCATCCAAGCCGAGTCGTGCGTATATCCATGACATGGACGATACCATATTCAAAGGCCACCCACTTTATAAAAAAATTTCAAAACTCAAGAAGCCTTGGAATATGATGTTGAACATGGGATATATACCTTAAGAAAGACTAGGAGCCCATAACCAAGGTAGTTTAGAACCCATCATACCTTTGCCTAACCAAAATCGACATGGATTGGAATACATCCCATCCATACCCCCTGAGCCACCACCTAAGACCAATTGGGTCAAGGGTGCCCTACAACCCACTAACACCGAAACCTATGGCTTAGACCTCTTGTTTAGAGTCTAATTCATGGTGTTTCCTTTGTAGGTTTGATGGAAGATCCCTCTTTAGACAAAAATCCAAAAAATATATATTTGAAAAAACCAAAAAAAAATGGAAAATTTTCAAAATCCAGAAACGTGTGAAAAACCTGAAAATTCCAAAAAGAAAATTGTTTATGTTCATTCTCCTAGTCTTTGTTTGGAAAAATCCAAAAAAATTGAAAAATCTGAAAATTTCAGAAAGAAAGTCTTTTACGTTCAGCCTTCTAGCATTTGCTTTAAAAAAGACAAAAAAATGAAAATTTTTGAAAATTCCAAAAATATTGGCCATGTACAAAGCCCATTTTCGAGTTCTTCCAAACTTATATATATTCCCAAACCAAAATCATCCAAGTTTATCATTCACAACCCCCCTCTCTTGCGTAGCACTTCCTTAGAAATTAAAGTGCTTCAGAATGATCAAAGCAAGGAGGAAGATGCCCTCATCCATGAGGAAGATCAAGCCTCTGAGCTTTCCAAATTCCATAGAATCTTTGACTTGGAAAAACCTTCAAATATCGTAGGAAAGGATTTTGTAGAAATCACCCTAGGGAGTGAGTCTAACCCAAAGTGTGTCAAAATAGGTGCATGTTTGCATGAGCATGAAAGAGCATCATTCATTGCATTTTTGAATTCATATGTTGATGTATTTGCATGAACCTATGAAGACATGCCAGATCTAGACCTTAAAATCGTGGAGCATCATCTACCCTTAAAACTCAATGCAAAACCCGTGAAACAAAAGCTTAGGAAAATCCATCCCGATGTCTACTCCCAAGTGAAAGAGGGTTTAGAAGACCTTTTAAAAGCCGGATTTATAAAACCCATTGCTTATTCAGAATGGCTTTCAAATATTGTTGTGGTTCGAAAATCTAATGGGAAAAATCAAATTTGCATTGATTTTAGAAATTTAAACAAAGCCACTCCAAAAGATAATTTTCCTCTTCCAAACATCGATTTGATAGTGGATAGCACTGCAAATCATGAAATGTTTTCTTTTATGGATGGCGATTCGGGTTATAATCAAATCAAGTTAGCACCAAAAGATCAGGCAAAAACCTCTTTTACTACACCTTGGGGTACATACTGTTACATGGTTATGCCATCTGGTTTGAAAAATGTTGTGCCGCATACCAGAGTCATGACTACTATTTTCCATGATCAAATCCATGGGCTTTTGGAAGTATAAGTGGATGATCTTTTAGTAAAATCAAAAACCCGATGCACACACATAGAATCTTCGCAAAAAGTTTTTGAATGACTTAGGCTTTATAAAGTGAAGTTAAACCCTCAAAAATGTGTTTTTGGAGTGGAATCGAGCAAACTCTTAGGGTTCATGATTAGCCAAAGGAGCATAGAAGTCAACCCCTCTAAGTGTCGAGCCATCATAGATATGCCTCCACCCTCCAACTTGACCCAAATCCGAAGCCTCCAAGGTCGACTCCAAGCCATTAGGAGATTAATCTCCAATTTAGCAACAAGATGTGAACCTTCTTTCAATAAGCTTTTGAGAAAAGGGATTAAATTTGAGTGGGACGTCAATTGCCAAAAAGCTTTTGAAAGATTGAAAACTTATTTGGTAAATCCTCCGATTTTAAAACCTCCAAAGCAAGAAAAACCTTTATTGCTTTACATTTCCATTCATACGAATGCATTGGGTGCTTTGCTTACTTAATATGAGGATGATAGTCTTAAAGAGTATGTCGAAAAATCTATTGGCATATGAAAGAAATTATCAAGCCATGGAGAAAACGTGCTTGGCCTTGGTATGGGCTTGCTAAAAGTTTAGACATTATTTCCTAGATCATGAAATTTGGATAGTCTGTAAACTTGATCCCATCAAGCACTTATTTGAAAAACCTATCCTAACGGTCAGGCTAGGTAAATGGCAGCTCCTCTTAATGGAGTATGATTTAAAGTTTCTTCATCAAAACTCAATTAAGGGACAAGCCCTAGCCGATCATCTGGCTGAAATGCCTCTTGAAGATACGTATCCCATACTTTATGAAATGCCCGATGAAGGCATCTTTGCAAATGAATTTCAAAACCATGTTTTAGCAAATTGTTTTAATGAAGATCAAGTATGAAGAATGTATTTTGATAGGGCAAAGAATCAACAAGAGACAGGTGCAGGAATCATCCTCATATCCCCTGAAAAGGGAGAAATCCCAATTGTCATTCGATTAGATTTTTCATGCTCAAATAATATGACCGAATATGAAGCACTCATATAAGGCCTAAAAATTTTGAAAAATCTAGGGGCATCAGTATTGAAGTCTTTGGAGATTCTATGCTTGTTATAAACCAAGTTTCGAAAATTTGGCAAGTCAAAAATGAAAAACTCATACCATACCATGAATTGGCCACTCAATTAGTCAATTCCTTCAAGTCACGCACTCTCCCTCACATAGGTAGAGAAGACAACACCATAGCAGATGCCCTCTCATCCTTAGGATCATCTCTAAGAATCGATCCCACCATGGGAACCCGATCCTTAGAAATTTGGCACTCACCCATTCCATCCACCCACAATTTGGAGATTTGCCAAAATGACCAAAATTTCATTGAAAAACTTTGGTTTCAAGACATTAAAAACTTTTTAGAAAATGGAGGATTTCCCGAATTTGCTTCTTCTAAGGATAAAGCTTTTATTCGAAAAATTTCAACCCGATATGTGATTTTGGGAGGAATTATTTACAAAAAGCGTTTTACTGGCATCTTGTTGAGATGTGTAGACCTTGAGGCTAGGACCATAATGTATGAATTCCACGATGGAGAATGTGGAGGTCATGTCAATGCAAATATGATGGCCATGAAGATACTTAAGGCCGGTTATTTTTTGTCCACCCTTAAGCAAGATTGTCATGATCATGTTAGAAAATGTCATCAATGTCAAGTGCATGGACATGCCATTCATATCCCATCGTCCACCTTGCATTCCATTGTAATGCCCATGGCCCTTCACCATGTGGGCATTTGACATCATAGGACCCATCTCCCCAATTGCATCGAATGGACATAGGTTCATCTTAGGAGCTACTGAATATTTTTCTAAATGGGTTGAAGCTACCTCCTTGGCTAATGTCCAAGGACAACATGTAGTAGCATTCATTAAGAAAAATATCTTGGCTCGACTTGG
This sequence comes from Brasenia schreberi, assembly GCA_036023115.1. NCBI lineage: Eukaryota > Viridiplantae > Streptophyta > Magnoliopsida > Nymphaeales > Cabombaceae > Brasenia > Brasenia schreberi. The sequence goes on from JAYKKT010000090.1 coordinate 19,932,963, forward strand.
AGTTCCAAGAGACCTAGTGTCGGATAATGGCACACCTTTCAAGAATGAGAAGATGGAAAAGTTATGTAATACCTATGGCATAACTCAACACTTCTCATCGCCCTACTACCCTCAAGGCAACGGCCAAGCCGAAGCCACAAACAAGACTCTCGCATAATTGAAAAAACCTTAGAGAAGGGCAGGACATGGCAAGAGAAGCTCGATGAAGCCTTATGGGCTTATAAAACTTCCATCCGAACACCCACCAATGCCACACCATTTGAGTTGGTCTACGATACAAATGTCTTCTCATTCATACCAAATTGCATTCATTTCATACATCACTTGCACTCGACCTCCCCAAAGAGACTTTCCAACATGCTAGAATGGTTGAGCTTGACCTATTAGATGAAAAGAGACTCCTTGCCATGGATCATGCACATGCATACCGGTAAAGGATAGCCCGACATTATGAAAAGCACATTAGGCTCACCACTTCAAAGTGGGAGACCTTATATTGAAAATCATCCACCATCGTGGCCCACATCCACTTGGAAAGTGGCGGCCCAAGTGGGGTGGTCCCTATGTTGTGAGGGAAACAACCACAAACAATGCATATTGGTTGATCAATGTTGAGGGTAGAAATTTGATAGACCCTATAAATGCCCAATATTTGAAAAAATATTATGTATAGGGTCTACGTTAAATTCTTTTGAAAAAGATTTTTAAAATGGATCTCCTTTCAACTTCTTTAAAGAAGGATCAAGATTGATTGTGTGGCCCTAAATGAGGAAATCAATGCTTTATGAAAAGTAGAGTTTTCAAAAATCATCTGTTAACATTTCAAAAATCCTTGGCTTACAAAATGAAGCCTCATTCAAAATAGCAAAATATTTTTAAATGGTAGATGCTATTAGGAAATGGGATGATCTTCGTTGAATCAAGTAGCCAAAGGGATAAGTTTCCCCCCATTTTACCTCTCTCCAAAGGCAAAAATCAAAAGAAAAAGAGAATACAAAAACTCCTCCATAAAGAGGTATTCCCTTCAAATAGAAAGGGGGAATACAAAAATTCTTCCGAAAGAGGTCTTCTCTTTGAATGAGAAAAAGCAAAAGATAGAAAAGAAAAAGCCAAAGCTCAAAAAGAGCAATTTTCCATCTCTTTTCCTTAAACCACGGGACGCTTCAGAAAGGACCGTGGTAACTCTTTCCCAAATCCCTACAACTTATCCCAATGGAGAAAGGTTTATCCATGAAAATCCTAAAGTAGGAATAGAATCTACTTATTTGGATTTCATTTTGTTTGAGAATTAGACTTTGTTATGTGGAAAATAGAATTTTGAAATGTTTCTCTAAAATTTCCTATAAAACCTCTGCTAAGTAGTGGGTATTGAAACCCAAATGAGGGGAAATATGAAAAATCAGAAGTCCCTTTGATAGAAACTAAAAGGGGTTCCTTTTGAAAACAAAATTTGAAAACCCGAAATGTCTAACGACATGGGATTGTCTTACTTGGGGCAGCCGACCTTCATAGGCTTCTCCTCAAGCTCATCCATCTCATCAATGAGTCTCTAATCCTCACACCTCATTTGCATCACACACCCCATGTATGCATATACCCAAGGTTGGCCATGCATGATCATGTTTAGGACTGGGTCAAGTCCCCTTTGGCTAAAATCCCCTCCTCTATGATCTAAGGAAAGGGTCTGATGAAATACAATTTATATTCTAAGATAATTTGGGAAGTAAATAAAAAAGGGTGTTTTATTCTTTGTTATTATCCAAATGAATTTGGATTAATGCCAAAGAGGGGCATCTGTAAATACCCTAAATTTTTTTTTTGAAAACACTCAATTTCGAAAACCGGTTTGTTTTAAAACCTCCACTTTAAAATGAGAATTTTAAATCTTTAAAATAGATATTTTAAAGATAAAGAGGTTCAAATTAAAGCTAAAAGGATAAGGCCTAGAAGAGTGGAGTAAATCAGGCAAAAAGCAGGTTGACAGGTGGGCCCGCTTCGAGTTAGGGTCGGGTTCGCGAATGACAAGTCGAAAATCAAGGGAGTAGATCAAGTCAAAGCATATCTTCATCAAAGATCGAATCAAAGTGAACGGCCTTATCAAACCCAACCAAATTCAACCAAGTCCTAGACATGATTGGCTTGAATTAAACATAAAGCCTAACCTAGTTTAATTCGACCAAGATCGAAATTTTTCTAGCCTAGTTCACCCTACATCCTTGGGCTAATTACCAAATCATATGCCTACCTAGCCTTGATTAAATGGATGAATCAACAAAGGAAGCCACTTGAAGAAGCAAGGACCAACCAATTGAACTTGGAGGCCTCAAGTACCTAGCCGATCATGGCTAGGTGCACTCAATTCAAACCACAACCAGCCCACATGGGGTTGGTCCATGGCTGACCAAAGGAAGACCACTCCTCTCACTCTTCCACGTGAAATTGGTAGATTTGGAGCTGGACTTGGACTTTGGTCCACCCACCCCAAAGAAAGGCCTAGAAAGGCCCCCTATAAATAGAGGCCAAGGTGGGGGGGGTGCTGCATTATCTTGGAGTTGCTTGAGAGAGTGTTGCACCTTGGGCTGCTTGAGTGAGAGTATAGGATGCTAGGGAGAGGCTTAGAGAGGGAAGAGGGTGCTAAGATCAAGGCAAGTGCTATCATTTGGGTTTGGGTGAGAAAATCGAGTAAAAAAGAGGAAAGGTGAGGGCCGAGCACATCTTTGGAGGCCATTTCCTTGGAAATCCAGGTAAGTGCTGATCCTAACTTTATTAAATCCCCATCTCTTCTTATTATTCAATTGAAAAGGGGTTGTATTAATGGAGCTTTGTCTCTCCCCATAATGTAATAGAAGTAGATGTGCTAAAATTTCCCTTTCCTTTGCTTATGCACTCTATGCATTTGTGTTCTTGATTCTACCTCTGCTATAAACACTTTATATCTTCTAATCCCCTCTATGCTTAAGCTATTAGATATATGTTAATTCATTTTTCTTCAACAATTTAGTTCGGGATGTTGTGTTGTTGCACTTTAATTCGTGTGACTTTTGCATCACGTATGTTCTAAAAACCTGAAATCTGATTTTCAAATCACTGCATACGTTAATTGTTTGATTTTTCATTGTCGAATCTCTGCTCCAATCCCTCTGAAACTTTGCACACTATATCTACACACACAAGCTCACTCATAATAAAATTTTCAAGAATTTTAGGGTTGTGCAACCACGTAATTAAAACTGTGTAAGATCAGGAAAATTTTTGAAAATTGTCTGTCAACTCTGTTTTCCTGCAATAGAGCCATGGGTATTCATCCTATAACTCTTTCTGTAGGAGTCCAAAATCGGTGATTCTTGGTTCATTGGAAAGCTGACATCCATAGCTTTCCAACAAGACCAAGTGCACTAAATTTAAAACTCTAAGCACCGAGATACAAGCCCATCTTTGAGACTCTGTATTTCTGTGACAGAATAGTTCCGAGTGTTTGAGCAGAGGCATTTTACTGAATTAATTCTGCAACATCCCAACCCCGAATTCAAAACCAAAAAGTGTCCTAAACTCTCCACATTTAAGGCTTTGTCTTGTAAAATTTTGGTGAATTTTGGAGGTGTCTAAGACACTCAAAATAATTCGGAAAACAAGTCCTGAAAACAGAATTTTCTGTTTTTCAGAACTTGTCAACTTTAAACTTGAAAACCAAGTGCACTAGTTTATCATTTTCAACACCTTGTTTTTACGTGAATTTGAAACATCACAAGGTTATTTGGAATCCTTAAGCGTTTAGGCTGACCTTTGAGCATCGATTCAAGAAAGCCTAAAGCGAAAAGAGCTCGCTTAGCCAATCTCGCCAAGTCAGATTCACACTTTTCCTAGTTTTTAGAAACTAGCTGGCACGCTCGCGCACGAAGTAGAATTGAAAGAATTGCTTAAAGTCTCTACATAGGCTTCGAGTGAAATTTTCACATCTACAATCACTTACACTTTATTGTATCCCAACTTAATAATCCTACTGTTGAATTTCTCAAACTAGGCCCGAGGTGATTGCTCCAACCCATATGACTTTTCTCAACTTGCAAACTTTCTTCTTTGGATTTGTATATCCTAGTGGTAGTTCTATATAGACTTCTTCATTCAACTCCTCCTGCAAAAATGCGTTCTTCACATCTAATTGCCAACTGACTTTATCCTTTTGAAACTAGCCGAGCTTTGTACTTTCTAAAGTCACATCTACTTTGAATTTAATGGTATACACCCTGGAAACACCCAAAATCAAAATGTTCCCAAAACTCCCAATTTCGAAAATTCCAATAATTTAAAACTTTTTTTAAAGTTCAAGTATTTTTAGAAACATTTCAAAATAAAGGTTTTAAATTCAAGTTTAAAAACCCAAGAGATTCAAGGCCAATGAGACGAACAGGTGAACACCCAATCCAATTCAAGATCGAGATCAAGTCCGAAAGTGAAGAGACGAACCAAGTCAGAGGCTTATCTTCTTCAAACAAATCAAGTCACAAAGCATATCAGGTTAGGTATGAAGATCAAAGACACTGTTTGGATAAGATGGATTGGTTCACTTTAAATCAAGAGCTGGTTCACTTCAAATCAAGGGCCGATTCACTTTAAATCAAGGGCCAAGAATGGCCGGCTTTACAGAATGAAACAAATTGGACTTGGAAGTGCCGATTTTGAAGGATCATCAAAGCTACATCCAACCAACATATCAACATGAATCAAGCCAAGAGAAGGCAGGCTGCACAAGGAGTTGATCAAGCCTAGCCGGCCACTTGGATTCACTCGGCTAGGGCTAGACGTGCCCAATGGAATCAAGAACCAACCCACATGGGGCTGGTCCGTATCACCCAAAGGGGGACCACTTGGTTGGACCTTGGGGCTGGATATGGTCCATGTAAGACCCGCCCTAAGGAAAGCCCTAGAAGCAGCTCTCCTTGGCCTATAAATAGGGCCAAGGGGGGTGGGGCGTGACTTGCATCTTAGATAGCTTGGAGAAAAGAGAGAGATAGGGAAAAGGGCCAGCAAGAGAGAGGGCTTCCAAGGGAGGGCTGCACCTAAGTAGGTCGTGGGCTGGTAAGGGAAGTGTGGAGAGAGGGGAATTGGGTTAGTTTCTAGGCTAAGGGTTGTTGCACTTAGAGAGAATCGTGAGTGAGATAATGAATCAAGAAGGCTAGGTGGGCCAAATTTCATCTTGGAGGTTCGATTCTTGCACAAATTCTATTTCTATATCTTTGAATCTCACACAGCTCTTCTTCCTATTCAATTTGAAAGGGGTTGTATTAATGGAGCCTTGTCTCCCCCATATTGTAATAAGAAGTAGATGTGTTGTGAATTTTCTGCTCTTACGCACTCTATGTGTTTGGTTTCGTGATTCTACCCCAATATATTCTATAAAACACTCTATATTCTCTAACCCCCTCTATGCTTAAGATAAGATACATATTTTCATTCATTTCCCTTCAGTAATTTGCTTGGTGTTGTTGGGTTGTTGCAATTTAAATTCGGGTGAGTATGCATTCATGTATGTTCTAAAACGAAATTCTGGTTTTCTAGCATATGCATATCTCGATTTGCTTTAATTTTAATTCTCTGATGTGATCCAAATGCTCCAAAATTTTAGGCACAACACCTACACACACCGGGCCACTAAAAATAAAATTGGCTAGAATTTTAGGACCGTAGAACCCTGTGAATAAAATTGAGAAAGATCGAACAAATCCATTTTCGTTTTCTGTACAGTCGGATTTCCTGCAACAGAGGTTGGGTAAAAGTCTCATATCTCTGTCTGTAGGAATCCAAATTTGGTGAAATTAGTCTCATTGGAAAGCTGACATCCATAGCTTTTCAAAAAGACTAAAATCACAACATTTGGAGTTTTGTACACCGAGATATAGAGAATTCTTTGAGCCTCCGTATTTCTGTCACAGAATGTCCTAAAACTATGAAGTCAGGTCCAATTCCCGATTTAATTTTGTAAATATGTTGTCCCAAAATTCAAGGCAAAAGGTGGTTTATGATCCCAATACATCAAGAGACGTCCTGTAAAATTTTTATGAATTTTGGAGATTCCTAGACCACAAAGAAAAATTCGGGAACAATTTCTGAAAACAATACTAGTTCCTGTTTTTCAGAACTTGGTGAATTTCAAGCTTGAAACTAAGTACACTCATTATTTCTTAGCAAAACACCCTATGAACTTGAAATTCATAAGTGCTTAGGTTGACCATTAGCGCCGGTTCAAGAAGGCCCAAAGCAAAAAGAACCCGCTTAACCACAATCGCCAATTAAGTCGGATTTGATTTATGCACTTTACTAGTTTTTGAAAACTAGCTGGCACGCTCGTGCATGAAGTGGAATTGAAATTCTTATTTCAAGTCTCTACATAGACTTGGAGTGAAAATTTCAACGTCTCCACACCCATTTGCAACCAACAACTTTCCTTCTTATTGGAAGATCACTTACTTCTCATGTTTGGTTTCTCTCTAGTGGCTTGAATTCTAATGGCATAGCATCCACCCAATGTGGTGACTTAGAGGTTTCATAAAATTCTTTTGAAATTGTATATGCTTCAACATTCAAAACAAAGTTAATGATAACTTGATACAATTGATCATAAGAGATAAATTGATTAATAGGATATTTGCAACATGATCTCTTATGCTTTCTCATAGCCATAGAAATATCTAGATTTAACTCATCATTACCTTTTTCTTTCAGTATATCACTAACTTCATCTGAGGTGGAGACTTCCCCTTGGTATATAGTTTTCTGAGGATTGGACATAAAAAATTTTAAGTCTCCCTTAGTGTAAACCTTAAAGTCCTTTTCTTTCTATTGCTCATTGTCTTCCTTGGTTGTGTTGTTGTAAACAAAATTTTTCGGTTCGGTATGGACTTAAAACTTTGCTTACAAAAATTATGCGCAAGCATGCCAGCAAGTTTACTCAAACTTGCAAAGAGATTTATCTAACTATTTCGGTGATTGTTGAGAAGTAGGTTCTTATCATCATAAGCCTTTTTAAACCAATGCTTAAAGGTCAACCTAGATGCTTAAAAAGAATGATTTTAAAATCCAAAATTTTTCAAAACAATTTTCACCCAAAACGGCTTTTCCAAAGAGATAGGCTTTTCACTTAGCCAAACTGGTTAATGTTCTGTAAAAACAAAATTGGTTCTGTTTTCCGACAGAGGAGTGTATTTTTTGGGGGGGATCCAAAAGTCCTAAAATTTTTACCAAAGTGAGAGTTAGGTATGAGGCTTTATTAAATATTTTTATTTATGTTTTTGGATTTTTGAATGATTGGAATTAAAGCAGAGAAAATTTCTAACCTAATGCAATTCTGAAATTCGAAACAGTCTCTGTGATTGAGATACAGAGTCTCAGTAAAACAACACTTGTATCTCTGGATGTGGGATTCCAATTTTTATGGAAATGGTCAATTTAGAAAGTTATGGATGTTAGCTTTTCAACAAGACCATTTTCAAGATTTTTGGATATATATGGACTGAGTTATGATAGTTTTACTAGATGTCTGTCATAGAAATTTTAGTACAATTAGGTTTGTTTTAGTGATTTTTTCTCAACCTCACCCGAGTCCAAAAATTTTGAGAATTTTATAGGATATTGGTCGGTACGTGTACCACTCATGGATAAAATTTAAGAATATCTCGCCAAGCGTTGGTGGCTAGAAAATTTGAGGATTACACAAGATTTGTACAGTATACTAATATCTGCAGAATTTTCTTTGTAAAAACTAATGATCCATATGATTTAATCTTTAATGATTTAATGATCATTCAAAGAATTTTATTGGAGACTTGTGTTCGTTTGAGGAGGTGCTCATCTATATATAAATCTCTGGAACATCTCTCTCGAGGAGAATAACTCTCTTGAAAAATATATGCGATCATAGCCCAATGCTCGCCCTTACACAAACTTATGGGTAATTAATCCACCATAAGGGTGATTACATACTCATATCATTGCATGTAACGTGACAACTATGTCCCTCTTATGGCTTCTTCAATTGATTAATTTACATCAACCAAGAAAGGAGAGAAGGGATGATAATATACTTAAGCATAAAAAAAGACGAGGATGTATAAGATATAACATATATTTATCATACAAGTGGTAATCTCTCTTACCTATGGTTGTTGCAAAAATGCCTAATCACACCAACATATTCGGTTTTCTAGAATATGCTTTTTTAACCACTGTTCAAATTTCAACGGTTGTTTCCATATACATAAATGTCTCACTAATAGTAAGAATCATCGATTGTATTAGCCATAAATTCTCACCGATGCATCCTCCTTAGACCACTGTTCGAATTCTACGTTGTCTTCCTTAGGGTATACTTGCATCCCTTTGATGATTCATAACTTTTCTCTTGATTTTAAAACTAGCTTTATAGATGTAGCCGATTCTTGATAATTCCTTCCATCCAACTTTATGTTGGTGATTTAGAATGATTCATGCTTTTAAGATTCTAAAACTCTTCTTTCAATCTTTCCTCCATTTGTAATTGATTTTAACAATTGTTATTGTCCCTTTGTTGACAGTCGTGTAACTAATTACTGTAGGTTTTGCTCAGAAATGTGTTGAAGCACTCAAACACCTCAATCATTTTCTACTATCTATGATTTTTTCTTCTTCTTAAAGAAATCAAGAGTCATGCTCTGATACCATGTTGATTTAACAAAGATTAAACAATATAAAATTACCCTTATTTTACAAACATTTTATGGTTTTGGTTCTCCATGTCCCATCTTAGCTTTTTCAACCTTGTCTTTGAAGAAAACAATAAAATTTTGCTAATTTGGCCTTGAGGGCAAAGTGATCATTTTTTTGGTTTTTGTCAAAATTCGATTTTTTTCGATTGGGTTCAAAGTATCCTTATTTTGAGGTTCCTACAAAATTTTGGTGTGAAAATGGGTTCGTTTATTGTGTCTTTGTTAAAAAAAACCTTTAAAAACCCACAACCGCAATTTTTCTTAAAAAGGAAGAAATTCTTAAAAAACTTTTTGATAAATTTTTAGGTATTTACAGTTGTCCTTCCAATCCTCTTCATAGGTTGCATTAATTGGCACCACTTGTTTGTTTGTAATGGAGCTTGATGACATAGTTTCACACGAAAAGCATGGGATGGTTTCGAAGAAAGTAATATTCATTGTCACATATTTCTTATGGTTTTCAATTTATCCCGATATGAGCTATGCATAAAAACATAGCATAGACACTTAAATATCTGTAGTATTACAACCCCAGGCTTTATCATTTGGAGTGGAGTTTCTCGGACAATATAGTAGATGGTAGTCTATTGATAAGATACACAACTGTGAGGATAGCTTCAAGTTAAAAATATTTAGGAATATCATGCTCTAGTAGTGTAAGGTTCTGGCGTCTTCTAGGATATGTTTATTTTTTTCTTTCAGCAACCCTATTTTATTGTGGTGTATAGACACAAGACGTTTACCTTGAGATCGTAGGAATCCTTCTAAGCCATGATTTATAAATTTACCCCCCTTATCCGATCGAAGTGTTTTGATGGCATGACCAAATTGAATTTCAACAATTTTATGAACAATAAGAAATATGGATGAAACCTTAGATTTAGATCTCATGAGATATACAAATATAAGTATGAAGTAATCATCAAGGTCACAAAATCTTGATATTTTCCTAATGATGAAATAGAACGAAGTCCCATACATTAGAATGTATCAATTCAAATGGAACACAGGACTGTGACTCTCTACTAGGAAATGACGTTCTATGATATTTGGCTCTTTGACATAATCACATTCAAGAACCAAATCTTTGACATTCAACATAAACTAAATCTCTAATTTTTGAAACTTGGAAAGTGTCCTAGTCGGCTATGTCGTAGCCTAAGTTTCTCCTCTACTTTCATAGCTGTAAATGCAACCTTTTGTACTAGAATGAAGTTATCACGAATGATGTAGAGCCCATTCCTTATTTCACCATATCCAAAGGTTTTTCCTGTCCTTAGGTCATCAAATTTACACCCAAATGGAGAAAATGTTACAGATTGTAAATCTCTAACTAAAGAACTCACTGATAATAAATTGACTGGAAAATCTGGAATATATATAATTGATTCTAATTGGAAATTTTGAGTCTCCATTGTCCCTTTTCCTCTCATTGGAATCAAGCCACCATTTGCCAACTTAATGTACTGGGGTGTAGAGGTAGGCTGATATTCCACAAACTTGAGTTATCACCTACCATATGATCTGTTGCCCCTGAGTCTATTACCCAAAATTTGGAATGTGTGGAGAAAGTTATCACTTATGGTGTAGGAAGTAGGAAAACCCTTAGTTATCAATAGCGCGTTATAGCGGACGCTATAGCGGGTAGCCCTTAGCGGGCAACCCACCAAAGCAACATTAGCGCCGCAAACAGCGCTATAGCGGACCGCTATAGCCCTGTAAGCGGACAGCCGTTTGGATCATATTGGATCGGGTCGATCCAGATTGACCCGACCCAAATGATATAAAGGGATGGCATGTCTCACTTCTCCTTCTCCAGCCTCTCCTCTGGACAACTTGCGGCTCTCGAACGCTCACTTTCGCCTCTGGCCGCCACCACCTCCAGGTACGCGTCTCCCTCTCCCACCACCATCTCCCTCACTCCCGCCTCAGCCACCTCCACCTGTCTCGTCTCTCCCGCCTCTCCTCTCTGATGCCTCTCCCTCTCTCGCCACCACCTCCCCCTATCCCGCCTCTCCCTCTCCTATCACCATCTCCCTCTCTCCCGCCTCATCCACCTCCCCCTGTCTCGCCTCTCCTCTCTGTCGGCTCTCCCTCTCTCTGCATGTTTTCGCCATTTTGGAAAAAACTCCAACTTTATGATGACTTGCCGGAATCACTGATATCACCTCCACTAGCCTCTTATTGTTTTTCCCTTAAGCTTGTTCCTTCATCTTTGTGTTCTATTTTCAGAGGCTCACACATATTTTGTTGACTTCATATCCAAGACATATCAGGCGCTCACTGATCTAGTGTCTCGAGAGAAATATGGTCACCTAGATGGCAGACAGGTTCTATATTCTTTTAGTTCAAGATGTCAACTAATTATTTCTTTAAAAATTACACCCGCAGTTTTTGTTAAGCTTTGATGGAGCATCAGGCGGAATACTTTTGCTTGGGATCATTGGAGTATGCATTCTGTTGCCACTAGTTATAGTTGTCATATATCTCTCAAGGTCTTCCAAGTACACTGGTAACTATGTCATGCACCAAACGTTGTATGCATATTATCACCACTTAAGGCCCTTCCTTTACACCAAGGTGAAGAAGAGTTAGCATTTCGTTTCTATATGCCATCTTGTTTCCTTTTTAGTGGGGTTTTGCTATAGTTCTATGAATTCTTTTTGCTAGACACATGGATGTCATATTGTTGACAGATAAGATAGGTTATTTGACTGATGGATTTAGGGAAAGTTATGTGCATATATATGAGCGGAGTATATCTAGGTGTTATCCTAAGTACCTAATATATCTTGTGTACTCGATTCATGTGACACATTGTTAGGTAGAAAAGAGCTCAATGTCATCAAGTGTAAAGAATATCAATATAGGAATTTTTCTCAACAAAAGGTGAATGGTTTTCTTGTTATGTGTGAATTTCTAGCTTTACGAAATTTGAATATATAGAGAAATCTTTTGCTTTTCTCAATTAATCTCATGATTTTATTTTTGTTTGGCTTGCTATCTTGTTTTGTTTTCCTTGAATGTTATTTATACATCTGTTTTGTCTCTTTGTGATCACTTTTGGCTGTCATTTTGCTGTTTGAGTTCCACTTGCTTCTTTGAACTTGCAGCAAGGTAATGGAAGTTTTCATAAAGGCAGCAGAATAATGCCAGTTCGTAGGTGTGACACTGAACCCCTTCAAAAGTTGTTTACGGATGTTCGGAGTGAGTTGGTTTTGGATACTAAGAACATCAAGCAAGAGCAAGCCAAATTTTGGAAGAGACGTCCTCCTTTAATTAAGGTTTTGAGTTTTTGATTTCTGGTTCTTACATTTTGCATTCAACATAGGTTGTTTACACACATCATATATTTACTTAAGTCAATCTTCTGTAAACTTCAGACAGAATTGCTGCTTCTAGCTCAGTTGACTCGTGAATCAGCCTCCATCCCTCCATCACTGCATGCTGACTTCAGGCATGTGATAGAATTGGCACCTCGCCTTCTTGAGGAGCTAATGAAGGTTACCGTAACATTTATATTCAATGCATTACGACTTGTATTTTATGGATGAAAAGAAATTTTCTTTCTGCTTATAGTACTAAACAGTCAACTTTTTATTGTTCAATTGTTAATCTTTATAAGCTTTGTCAACTTTTAGCACGGGAATATGACGGCCTTGATTACGCAAAGTCGCTAGATGGCAAGGGTTCAGGATTTGGAGCCTCGGCAATTGATGGTGGGGTTTGTCGAATGCCCTTGACTGGGACTGTGGCGTGGGAGGCGAAGAGAAATGAGGAAGACCACTGGCAAAGTCGACGAAGGAGGGCCGTCTGATCAGTCGGGACCGGTGCCCCACTTAAGGCCCACTAATCGAAGAGCCAAAGTAAATAGGTAAATCTACTTTCTCTTAGGTTATTTTCTTTATTTGCATTAGGGTCTTTGGCGTTTCTCTTCATTCATCGTTATCAATGGCATTTGCTCTTCAACATGAAGCAAATAATGACACCAGAGCAGGTATGTGCACCACATGTTCTATGTGCATGTTCTATGTTTCTTGTTTGGTGGATGTTGAAACAATAAAAGCCAAAGTAAATAGGCTTTAGAGAGAGGAATGAAATGTACGCTACCTTGAAATGCCTATGGTTTGCTCCTACTATTTGGCTGAAATTAGTTAAGAAGTTGTGTTTCTTGATATTTCTTAGAAATTATATATATATATATATATAACTTTTTAATTATAAATAAAAGTGTACCGCTAAATCCGCATATCCCCGCTACCACTATATTAAGGTCGACCGCTAACAACCCGCTAATCGCTATTGATAACATAGGGAAAACCTTCATTCTTTTTTTATGATGTAGATGGTTGAACTCGTAATTTAGACTCAATTTTTGTAATTTTCTTTCTCAGTTCTATCATTTCATCATGTATAACGGGTTCTGATGTCTTTCCTATAGTAGAAGCCACATAGTTTTCATGATCTCTGAAATCCACTGGTTTTTCAATGAATTCGTCTCGAGTATGTCTCTACTTCCTACATTACGAGCATTGCAACTTGTTTCTATTTTCATAGGCTTGAGATCATCAGCCTCCTCTTCCTCTAGTGAAAGCTCTTTTATGATGAAAGTTCATTTGACCTCTTCCAACAAATGCACCCTTTTCGGTCCGTAATTGATCTTTTTTTAAATTCATTGTCTTCTTCCCTTAAAAGTATGGAACTGAGGGTAACTCTTTCTTAGTAACTCTTTCTTAATGGGTATATTGATATTAATAGATTCATATGCTGGAGAAATTACTCAAAGAAGATCAAACACCTTTCTCACTTCACTATCGGTTGTTCACTTGTTTTCTACGATATGTTTTCATTCCATAACCCATGGAGTTCTCCATAATAATCACTTACTGATTTGTCACCTTGGCAACATTTCTTAATTTTTTCTAGCACTTCATATTCCTTTGCAATATTTTATTTTCTAGAATATGCTTTTTCAACCATTATTCAAATTTCAACGGTTGTTTCCATATACATAAATGTCTTACTAATAGTAAGAATCATTGATTGTATTAGGCATGAACTCACCAGTGCATCCTCCTTAGACCACCATTTGAATTCTATGTTGTGTTCCTTAGGGTATACTTGCGTCCCTTTGATGATTCATAACTTTTCTCTTAATTTTAGGACTAGCTCTATAGATCTAGTCCACAACAACAACAACAACAACTAAGCCTTTTCCCATACTAGACGGGGTCGGCTACATGGATTCTTTGTTTCCACAGATCTCTATCGTGTGCCATGTTAGCAGTTAACTCCCAATAAGCTAGATCATTCTTTATTGTTTCTTTCCAACACTTTTGTGGTCGTCCTCTACCTCTTTTAATACTTTCCAAATTTAGGTTTTCTAACTTTCTTACAGGTTCTTCTTTTGATCTTCTTTCTATATGTCCAAACCATCTTAAACGATGTTCTCTCATTTTATCCTCTATTGGTGCCACTCCTAATTTGTCTCTAATAACCTCATTATGTATACGGTCTTTTCTTGTATGACCACTCATCCATCTCAACATCTTCATTTCTGTCACAGACATCTTTTGTACATGTTGATGATTAACTGCCCAACACTCAGAACCATAAAACATGGCAGGCCTAACTGCTGCTCTATAATATTTACCTTTTAATTTTAATGGTATCTTCTTATCACAAAGAATACCTGATGCTCCTCTCCATTTTAACCAACCAGCATTAATTCTATGTGTAACATCTCCATCAACTCTTCCATCACTTTGAAAAATTGACCCTAGGTATTTAAAACTTTCCTTTTGGGGAATGCAATGTGTGCCAATTTTAATTTCTATGTCCTCTGAAGTAGCCAAATGATCAAACTTACATTCCATATATTCTGTCTTTGTTCTACTAAGTCGGAGGCCTTTGTTTTCTAATGTTTCTCTCCATAGTTCCAATTTTCTATTAACTTTTTCCTTAGACTCCTCCACTAATACAATGTCATCTGTAAATAACATACACCAAGGTACTTCATCTTGAATTTGTTTTGTTAACTCATCCATCACCATTATAAATAAGTATGGACTTGAAGTTGATCCTTGGTGTAACCCAATATTAACTTCAAAGAAGTCTGTCGTTCCTTCATGAGTCCTCACACATGTTTTTGCAATGTCTCTTATAAGGTTAATATATGTCAACGGGATACCTCTTTTTTCCAAAGTTCTCCAAAGAACCTCCCTCGGTACCCTATCATAAGCTTTTTCTAGATCAATAAATATCATGTGAAGGTCTTTCTTTTTTGCTCTAAAATGTTCCATAAGACGTCTCAAAAGGTGGATCGCTTCAATAGTAGATCTACCTGGCATAAATCCAAATTGGTTCTCTGTTGTACTTGATACTTGTCTTAACCTACGTTCGATAATTCTTTCCCATAATTTCATAGTATGACTCATTAACTTGATACCTCGATAATTTGAACAATTTTGAATGTCTCCCTTGTTCTTATATACAGGTATAAGTGTACTTGCTCTCCATTCCTCGGGCATCTTTTGGTTTTTCCATATTTCATTAAATAGTCTTGTGAGCCAAGTGATTCCTATTTCTCCTAGTATTTTCCAAACTTCTATAGGAATATTATCTGGTCCTACCGATTTACCACTCTTCATATGTTTAAGAGCCTCTTTGACTTCATTCTTTTGAATACGTCGGTAGAAATTGTGGTTTATATACTTTTCTGACTTGGCTAAATCTCCTAAACTAATACTAACATCCTTATTTTCATTAAAAAGATTATAAAAATAGTTTTTCCATCTATTTCTTATATCATCATTTGCCACTAGAATTTTTTTATCCTCGTCTTTTATGCATCTAACATAATTAAGATCTTTAGTTTTCTTATCTCTAGCCCTAGCTATCCTAAAAATATCTCTTTCACCCTCTTTTGAGTTGAGTTTTTTATATAAGTCCTCCCAAATCTTAGCTTTTGCTTCACTAACGGCCTTTTTTGCTTCCTTCTTTGCTTTCTTATAAGCTTCTAAAGTTTCACTAGTTTTCTTAGCATAATGTAATTTGTAACATGCCCTCTTTGCCTTGATTTTATTTTGTACTACTTCACTCCACCACCAAGCTTCTTTTTGTGCCGGTACACCTCCCTTAGATACCCCTAACACATCTTTCGCCACTTTCCTAATATGTATAGCCATATTGTTCCACATATCACAGGGTGTGCCAACATAATTCCAAACATCTCCTTGAAGGACTTTCTGTTTAAATATATCTTCTTTCTCGCTTTTAAGGTTCCACCATTTAGTCTGAATAGCTCGATGCACTCTTTTCTTCTTTGTCCATTTTTTTATTTGTAAATCCATAACTAAAAGTCGATGTTGGGTGGTTAAGCTTTCTCCTGGAATTACCTTACAATCTTTACAACACGCTCTATCTTTTTTTCTACAAATAAAGTAATCAATTTGTGTTTGTGTTTGAGAAAGAAGATATATTTAAACAAAAAGTCCTTCAAGGAGATGTTTGGAATTATGTTGGCACACCCTCTGATATGTGGAACAATATGGCTATACATATTAGGAAAGTGACGAAAGATGTGTTAGGGGTATCTAAGGGAGGTGTACCGGCACAAAAAGAAGCTTGGTGGTGGAGTGAAGTAGTACAAAACAAAATCAAGGCAAAGAGGGCATGTTACAAATTACATTATGCTAAGAAAACTAGTGAAACTTTAGAAGCTTATAAGAAAGCAAAGAATGAAGCAAAAAAGGCCGTTAGTGAAGCAAAAGCTAAGATTTGGGAGGACTTATATAAAAAACTCAACTCAAAAGAGGGTGAAAGAGACATTTTTAGGATAGCTAGGGCTAGAGATAAGAAAACTAAAGATCTTAATTATGTTAGATGCATAAAAGACGAGGATGAAAAAATTCTAGTGGCAAATTTTTCACTACATTCGGGCGGCAATGTAGCGGGACTAACTTCTTTACCCACACCCGTCCATGATGTGGGAACCCTCTCTGCAATTGATTCACTACATTCGGGCGAAAATGTAGTGGCCCTTGCTTACTTCTTACTGCATTCAGGCTCTGCAGCACGTCGCTAGGCGGGAACGCCCCAAAGCAATGCTCATAATTTTTGTAATCCATGTTGTAGAAATCCGACGAAGTTTTACGCTGGCTGTCTTCTTGATAATTTCTTTCATCCAACTTTATGTTGGTGATTTGGAATGACTCGATTCTTGAGTCATTCATGCTTGATTTTATAACTCTTCTTTCAATCTTTCTTTCATTTGCTCTTGATTTCAGCAATTGTTATTGTCCTTTGTTGACAACCGTGTAACTAATTGTTGTAGGTTTTGATCTGAAATGTGTAGAAGCACTCAAACACCTCAATCTAGTTCTACTATCTATGGTTTTCCCTTGTTCTTCTTGAAGAAATCAACAACCATGCTTTGATACCATGTTGATTTAACAAAGATTAAACAACATAAAATTATAGAATCGATTAAAGATGAAATCGGGTGTGCAGGATCAATACTTAGCCGCCGCCCCCTTTCTCTTTCTTGTGTTCTCTTTCTTCCAAAAGTTGTGTTACACTAGGGTTTCTCCTTTTAAACCAGCATTCTAAATGTGTTTATTACATAAGTGTTATTAATGAAGTCTAATTTAAAGGCACCTTTAAAAATAATAACTTAAGAAAAGAAACTAACACCAATGACAATCCTAAGAACAATGAAAAATAAAATACTGTATTAGTAGAAAACAGCTAACGACTTAATCCTTGAACACTTAAAACATGAAAAAAATCTTCTAAGAGCATACAAAAAGGATTAATAGTAAGAAAGTGAAACTATAAAATAAAAGAAACAAATAATATATGTTCATCTCAAGGATTGAAGAAATAGATTGTCTACTATCTATATTAGTAATCCATGATTAAAGAAATAGAAACCATTAGAAAGTTGAGCTATAGGAGTACGGACTCTCTGCAGTATAACAGTCAAAGCATTTCCATTAGGAAATATAACATACAAAAGATCGTGGTTAACAAGATACACAAATTGTGTAACCAAATGCCCCATGCTCCGCAACATGGTGCAAAAATCATGGTCAACATACAAACTCTCTTCTAGTTGTACCCAGAGAGAGAGAGAGAGAGAGAGGTGGACTAAGTCACTGGACACTTTAAAACACAAGGGGAACCACCAAACCATGCTAGAGAGAGATACCGCCCAGTGGACTGGTGGGGGATGGTGGAAATGAGGATGGAATCCACAAGAGAGAGATATCATTCGGTGGTGGTGGGACAGTGGGTGGTGGTGATAGAAGTCATAGGAGACAGAGTTACCATTTGCGGGTTAAGGAAATGCCTACACTTGGTACTGTGTACTCGTTACAAATACGAGGAGAAGATAAGAAAATTTTGGAGAGGTCAAATGTGACCAACATCGAGGAAACTGTATTTATGAGAAGAGGCCCATCCATGAGAGGTAGAGGGGATTCCAGAGGCACATGTCGTGACTCTTGAGATGGACGAGAAATTATGAGATGCAACCATTATGGAAAAGCAGGACACACTAAGGAAAGGTGTTGGGAAATGATAGGAAAGCCAAACTATATTAAAGATAAAGCTATAATTGCATAGAATACAAAAAGTAGCAACAAAAGTATAAGTGAAACAATTAATATGATTATGAAGCTTCTGAAGGGACTTACAAGAAACCCTTCTTCAAAATCGCTCTCTTCAAAAAAAATTCATACAACCATGGCTGCAACTCAGGGTGAACAAGCAACACCTAGCGATAATATTTTTCATATTAATTCGCTGCATAGATATTAGATTATTGACTTAGGTGCTACATAACACATGGTGAATTTTAAGGAGGGTTTACTTGATTATGCGGAATTGAATGATAAAGTCAAGATTACAAACAATTAATTCATATCAGTAATCGAAAGAGAAAAATTATGGACATCATTTGGAATGCTTGATCTTGTTATATATCTACTGTAGATATCTATGAATCTTCTCTCGATTAGTGTTTTATCATCTAGATTGAATTATGCAATACATTGTTTTTGTATTTTAGGAACTAAGGACAAGAAAGACCATTAGATATGGTAGGAGTGAAGGAATTTACACTTACGAGAGAAGAAGAGAAAACACATCAGCAAATATGGCATTAACGCAACATGAAGAAGAGCTAGTACTTTGGCATCGTCGACTGGGACACCCTCCAATTCAAAAACTTCACACTAGAATACCGCAGTTGGCAAAATTTAGGAGTGACACCCACATTTAATGTGAGGTGTGTCAGTTAGCAAAGCATGTTAGGTTTAGTTTTCCTAAAAGCATGTCAAGATCTCATGGTATATTTGATTTGATACATTCAGATGTATAGAGACCTTGCCTAGTTGCCTCTATTATTGGCTATAAATATTTTGTCTCGTTTATTGATGATTACTCTTGCTTTACAATAGTTTACTTACTGAAATCCAGAGATGAAATTGCTTCTATATTTCTATCATTCCATAGATTTATTGAAAAACAATTTCAGATGTAGGTTAAGGTTGTTTGATCAGACAATGGGAGTGAGTATACATCAGCCACCTTAAAAAATTACGTAGCAGCTCATGAGATTATACATCAAACATCTTGTGCGTGCAGAACAGAATTGCAGAAAGGAAGAATTGACATATACTGAATATGACTAGAACACTAATGATTGACAATTCAACTCCAAAATATCTATGGGGTGAAGTGATTCTAACAGTAGTATATCTAATAAATCGAACACCATTATCGTGTTTGGATGGAAAGGTACCCTTACAATTATTGTCCCCTAATGAAAAATTGTTCAATTTGACTCCTAGAGTCTTTGGGTGTGTGTTTTGTACATTTTCATCATGCCAATAGAGATAAACTTGATCCTAAAGGTGTGAAATGCGTGTTTGTTGGTTATTCCCCCTTTCAAAAGGGCTATAGGTGCTATGACCCAACTACAAAGATTTTTTTTGTATATAAAGATGTTACCTTCTATAAATCTGTATATTACTATAGCAGTGAGGGAGAGTGAAAATGCAACAAAATAAGAGAAACCGCTATTGCCATTGAGTACCTTAAAGATTGCATCCATATGCGGTTGCTTAGATGCGTATATAAATATGTTGAGAATTCTAACTGCATAGGTCTTGTGATAGTTAAATATATCAACTTCCCTATTAATTGTTGGCATCTCTTAGCATCACTAAGTTCTATGCCGCCTTCTAGTCCCAACTTGTGATTAATGTCCACAAGAACCTCACTTAGTTTTGATCCCAATATACTTGTTTCCTTTAGTAAGTTCATCACATATTTGTGTTGTATATTCCTATTTTTGTGACTTTAGGACCTCAATTCCCAAAAAGTAATGAAGATGCCCAAGATCTTTTAAATCAAATAATTGATGCAGTCTTTTCTTTAAGTGGTTGATTTCTTCTATGTTATCACTTGTTACCACAATATCATCAACATACACGATTAATATAAAGATTTCATTTCTAGATTTAAAGAATAGAGTATGATCATTTTTACTCCTTGTGTATCCAAGGCTAATAATGCCTTCACTAAATTTTTCAAACCAAGCACGTGGTGACTGTTTCAGTCCGTATAGAGTTTTCTTTAAGAAACAAGCTTGGTCGGGACCATAAATATGTCTCAATCCTTAAGGTATATATATATATATATAGATATATATATATATTCACTAAGATTTTCATGTACGAATACATTCTTAACATCCAATTGCCATATTTTTCATCCCTTATTTGCTGCTATTCTGATCAATACTCATACCGATGTCATTTTTGTCATGAGAGCGAAAGTTTCATTATAATCAATCCCGTACGATTAACTATATCCTTTTGCCACTAGTTTGACTTTATATATATATATATATATATATATATATATATATATATATATATATATATATATATATCAATTTCTCCTATGGGCTTATAATCAATGTATATACCCACTTACATCCTTGTTATCAATACCATGCTATAGCGTTTTAATAGGGAAAAAACGCTATAGCGACCCGCCAAACCCGATATAGCACCGCTAACAACGCTATAGCGGTCCGCTATATCACTGTTAGCGAACAATGTTTTAATACATGTTGGATCGGGTCACTCCAATTCCAAATGTAATAAAAGGTGAATCAGACAAGGGTTAATCTCTCTCTCCGCCCTCTCCCTCTCTAATCTCTCGCTATCTCTCACTCCCGCGACCTGCCTCTCATCGCAGCTCTCCGCCACCACCCCCACGGACACCAGGTACGCTGTTTTTTTCTTATCTTTCACCTTTCTGCCTTCTCTCTCCCTTAGTGAAAGTGGCTAGGTTGAGTTGGTCTGTTAAGAAAAGCATATGAGCTGATTGAGGGAATGGAAATGAACCTTGATTCTATAATATGGGGTGCACTGCTTAGTGGTTTCATGGTTCACCAATAAACCCAACTTAGAGAGATTGCAACTCAGAAGCTTATAAAATTGGAACCATGGAACGGTGTTGCTAACTATGTGCTTTTGTCCAACTTGTATTCCTTGAGAGGGAGATGGAATGATATGGGCAAAACAAAGCAAACTATGAAGGAAGAAATGTTTGTCGAAGAACCGTGGTTGTAGTTGGATTGAGGTTAATGGTGATATATGCTTATTTTATGCTGGTGATCTTTTTGATCCCCTATCAGATGAATTGTATGAAACTTTAATGATCTTGGCATGTCATATGAGAAAAGCAGGTTATGTACCAAATACAAATAGAGGTTATACATCAAGAACAGAGCCATTAATAGAGACTACAAACAATGAAGTTTAAGGGCTTCTTCATGCCGCTGTAATGAACCAATTGCAGGGTATGTTTCTACATCAGTGTGTGTAAGGGAAGGCATCTAAAATAAATTGTTATTATGTTTGAATCTTAAATTATTCATTTTCCTTAATATGTTGAACTAATCGAGTATGTGCTACTTTAGTTTGGTTGAATAGTTTTCAAAGATAAATTATTCTACAACACAAACTTACATACGGAAATGGAACTATTTCTCACGTAAGTTAAATAAGATTTTTTAATACAACACTTTATTATTTATCATAAAAAAGTTTGGTTTTTGACAATTGAGATACACTATTTCTTTTTTGGTATGCATATATGTGTATGTGTGTTTATACACATGAGAATCTTTTATACTCCAACTGAGTGCCTATGTGAGCCAAGCTGAACCGAAAATGTACCCCCCCCAAAGTTCTCATTTTATAATGAATTTATGGTTTTCTGTGAATGCTTGTGAGAAACCTTTCTCTTGATATGATGTTTGAAATGCCATCTCGTACTTTTTGTCATCCACGATGACCTTACTATGGTTCCTCTCACTTAGTTTAGTGTTGGTTTCACAATGAGTTTATTACCCAACTCATTTGACTGAAATTTATCCTTAAGTATCTCCCATGCACCTCAAACTTTCGATCTGTTGCAGACATCATCTGCACATGTTCGTGATTGACTGTTCTAAACTAAGTGCAATATAATATTGGTGTTGTTATTATCAGTGTTATCCGTATCGTACCATGCGATATGTATCGTATCGTGGGTATCGTGAAACCGAGAGTATCGCACCGTATCGTGCGATACGGTGCATATCGCCCGTATCGTACAATATGGGCGATACGCCCTAGGACCCTTATAAAGGGTCCCGGGCCGACTGAAACCCGCGATTTTTCGCGGGTTTCCTCTCTTTTCTTGGGTTCTTCAAGCTCCCTAAGAGCCGGTTTTCGCCTCCTTAGTGTTCAAAACTCCAAAATCGTGCCCTACGGTGTCCGTGGAAGCCTCTAAACTCGGATTTTGATATATTTTTAATGTTTTTTCCATTTTTTTCCTTTATATTTGTTGTTTTTTGTGTTATTTCGGGTTTTTTTTTTAATGACAAAATATGAAGTTATTAAGTGTGTGTATATGATTTTTATTGCATTCATGAAGTGGGAGACACTCGATTTGAGTGTTATTTGAAGATTGGGGGATTTACGAAGTGCTTTTATTTTAAGGTTTTTGTTTGAATTAAAGTACTCCATTAAGATGGCAGGAAGGGGTGATAGAGACTCTCATTCAAAGTCTGATGATCCGGCATGGCAGTGGGGTATACCAGTTGAGAGTTCAAGGTTAAAAATCATATGCTTATTTTGTGAAAAGGTGGTTAGTGATGGAATTTCAAGGTTGAAACACCACCTAGCAGGAACCAGGAAAGAAGTTGCTCCATACACAGGCAGAGTTAGAAGTTTGCCAGAAGGTATTAAATGGCAATGCCTGCAGATAATTGAGAAACATTATTTCTCAATTTTGTTTATTATCTCTATGTTTATTATCTGTCTCTGACAAACATTATTTCCTTTGGATGTTTTTTAATTTTTCCTTGAAGAGGATGAAGATTGAATTCTTCTCATGTGAACCTTACAACAACTAAGCCTTTTCCCATACTAGACGGGGTCAGCTACATGGATTCTTTGTTTCCACAGATCCCTATCGTGTGCCATGTTAGCAGTTAACTCACAATAAGCTAGATCATTCTTTATTGTTTCTTTCCAACAATTTTGTGGTCCTCCTCTACCTCTTTTAATACTTTCCAAATTTAGTTTTTCTAACCTTCTTAAAGGTTCTTCTTTTGATCTTCCTCATGTGAACCTTAGATTTCAAATTTTAGCATAGCCTCGAAACTGGGATTTATATCAGCAGAAGAACAATATACAGCGGACTGAATGTGAGCACTGAGGAAGAACAAAGGATCAAAGTTAATAAAATCTTACTGATTTAGAATAGCAGAGGTCTTTAGCCTTGTCGATAACCCTGGCAGCTATGGTCTTCAAATCATGTTCTACGATTGGTAAAACCTCAGCAGCACCTTCAAATCAGAGAAGCAGCTTAACAATTGTTCAAAAAGAGGTAAGATCTTAAGAACTATCAGAGTATGTAGAAAGAAAGGTGTATAAAGACCTGTGACTAATTTAAACACGAGTCTTGCATTATCCATGTGAACCACTTTGAACAGTTGGACCAACAAACGGTCAAAAGACAATCCCAGACGATAGGGAAGCCACCCAGTAGGTTACTTTCCTCATCCATTGGTCAAACCTCATAAGCTCTCTCTCCCTCTCTCAAAAGAAGAAAATTTCGTTCATAAAAAAAGTACAAAAGGGCTTCAAAGAAAAATCAACATTAAAAAAGAAGAAACAGGGAAGGATCTCACCATTCCTTCGTTTAGGAATCTCTCATATGCCCCCCCCCCCCCCCCCCCTCTCTCTCTCTCTCTCTCTCTCTCTCTATATATATATATATATATATATATATAAGAGTCTAGATTTAGGGCAGAACCAACAACAAGGGACTCAACTGTTATTTGAGAGATAAAGGTTGAGGTGATAAAACATAATTCATTTAGTGCACGTGGATGCAAAGTTTCTCAATCGAACGGACGGAGATAATCAATTGGTTCCTTGCAGGTTTCTTTGAATCTACACTGTGAATAAATAAATAACCGGAGTTGCGAGACTCCCATGCTACACCCTCCAAGAGAGTCACACGCACACATATATAAAATAACATTTACTAGTATTGTAATACACCGCGACTTGCAGACCAAATTAGGAAGTGTAAACAGTAAATTCCTAAATACGACCCATTACAACAATATAGGTAGATATCAGGGGAGAGAGATAGAAATTCCAAACCACAAGAAAATCATTTCTTGTATACCAAGAAACCAAACAAAACTCACTTAACCATGCGCCATCACAAACTCCACAAAAGCTGGAAAGAAATATGAAACAAAAAGTAAAGCACAGAGAAAGGAAAAGAAGAAGAGAAGATGGTCATCCTGATCTACGGCATCTTTATCAAATTAAAACGATCCTCATAGAGAAAAAAAGAACCCCAAGAGAGAAAGAAAGGTAAAGAGAAGAGAAGAGAAGGGGGGTACCAGGCCCAGCCAAACCGATGTAAGAGGTGGCGATGGGCTTGGCGTGGAGGATGATGAGCTTATACGGCAACGCCTCTGCCGGAAAAGGCTTGAAGAAATGATCCATCGTCCACTCAAGCGCGTGGAAACTCTCCTTGCTCTCATCAACCGCCACTATAAACACCGATTTCTCACCAGCCATCCTACCCTTCTATCAATTTCCTCTCCCCCCTCACCACTGCCTTCACTTCTTCGCGACCTGTACCATGGCTTGCTTATATAGGAGATCAAAGAAGTAGCTTCCTACCAGATTTTATCTCTTCGGACTCCTTCACGTGCTCTCTCTCTCTCTCGCTGTCGTGCTAATTAGGGGTTTGAGGTTCGGTTTTAGCGTTGACTTCAAGCAAGCCAATATAATCGGTTCTGCACTCCTGGACAAACGGACCAAACCATTTAGTGGATAAAACCGAACCACAACAAACCATAAGTTTCAGCTTTCTCTGTTCCTAACTACAGTTCTATACATTTTATATTAATTCATATCATTTTAATATGTGACAGCTGTACTGTATCCTTACAATAGTTAAACTTAGAAAGTTATAGCATGTACTATATACGAATACCGAGAAAAGAAGTGAGTCGGAGGTGGATTTGAGAAAGGGGCTTGAAACATTCTTAGGGTTTGGCAAAGGAAAACACATAGAATTATGGGCCATCAGGGGATTTGATCTAGTGTTCGGATTTTATTAGGATTTATATGTACGTCACGTGTATATGTATACATGTAAGATGGTTCAATTTCAATGTTGGAAGCACCAACTGAACTGGCCGACCTTTTTCTTATTAAAACACAACCAAATTAAACTGTTTTACCATTTGGAGCAGAACCACACTGGTTTAGTTCGGTTTCATTGGTTCCTTAAACACCTCTTGTGCAAATCAATGCATTTATGTGATATGTACCCGAAAGACCCATACCCAAAACTAAACGTGGACTCCAGACTGCATCATGTCAACCCATCTAGACACTTGCATGTGAGGTTATGTTAGAAACTTTTAAGTAAAATAAAAAACATATGGGGATATCCAGTCGGATTCATGTTAATGGATTAGGCGAGTATATTCCTCAATTTCAGTTTTTTGGATCGGAAGATCTTTTGCGCTTACACATGGGCTTTCCAACATTATTTATAAACCATCTACTCCATCTACATACTTGAGAAGTGGTTGTAGAATCACATACATGAAACTTGAGCAGTTTCCACCATGAGTTCAATTTTGGAGCCTTCCCGAATACTGCAAAATACAGAAACTAGCAACCAGATTTGGTAGAAAAGTCGAACTAGTAGAGAAAGTTGGTATTTTTGTTACGCGACGATGTGGATGGAGAATTGTGAAGGCAAAAGTCATGTTAATAGATGCCATACAACCTCTCCAACATACACTAAAACTTGCTAGTCTGAAGAAAGAAGGCGCATTTAAACTATGAGAAGATTGGTGAGTCGAAATTAAGCATTCGGCACTTTGTGAAGACTTAATAACTAGAATACTGAAGAAGTCGAAATTAAGCAGAGAGGCTGACAACGTAGCAACAAGTTGAGGAAAATGGGGGAACGAACTGCTAACCCTCTACACGAACAGCCGCCTGCATGCAGAACTCCTCCCACTCTTGGGGGAAGACCTAGTTGGACAAGTAAATACAAGAAACAAAAGTCGGCTTTCCTTAGTGAGAAAGAAGGTACCAGAAGAAGATTGCGATGTTTTGCAATTATCGTGTACCCATCTTTTGGTTGGATGATATTGTAAAAGGGCTCGTTCGTAAGAATCTGGTGGCAGGTGGGTGATGTTCGAGCAAAGCAAGTTGGATTCCTGTGACGAAGGCAACATGATAGTAGTGTTTCATTATGGCAGCAACAGTTTGGAGAACAATAAAAAGCCGATTCCCCTGCTCTCAAAGGCATTAGCCTTGTCTGGCCTCCAGTTCGACTCCCGGGGCGTGCATACCCCAGCTTCAACCTCCCTTATAACAGATTCCCCTCAATTTACTCATCAAAGCTTTGTGACACATCTTGCGGTTCTAAATCATGTTATTGTTACAGATAAACGATGGTCATTCTTGGCAGCCCTATCCGGTAACGGCTGGACTGGCCATCCAGTCCGTTACCGGAGATAGGGATTACAGATAAGAGCCAAAATGTAACCACCGGACGGTTACCAAATTTTTCGGTAACCATCCGGATTCATCTCCTCAGAAGAGGGAAACCCACCATGAAAAGCCAGGAGACGATGAGCAGGCACTGCTCTATAACAGAGAATATACAGAAAAACTGAGAGAATACAAAAGAAAAAAGGTCTCCCTGGAAAAACCGCTGTGAGGAAACCTCAAAACCACCATTTCCGCTACTGAAAATAGTTTGAAGCCATTTGATACAAAGAAGGAGACGCAGAGCTTTTCCAGCAACCGAAAGCAACAACAAGTCAGAGCCTCAAACATCCCGACCTTCATTGGTATAAGGGCCTCTATTAGTTAACCCTGCAAAAAAAAAAGGAAGAAGGAGAAGATAAGTATTTGTTCTCGAAAAAAACAGAGGAGAATAACAGAGAAAGGAAAGGGAAAAAGAAGGAAAAGAGAGAGATTGGGACGGCCTAACATGCCGAAACAACCGATGACAAGGCAACAGGCCGAAACAGCCGACGACAAGGAAACAGACCAAAACTGCCAACGGCAAGGCAAAAGGCCAGAACAGGCCAGAACAACCAATAGCCAGAAGGCAAACAGGCCAAAAAGGCAGAAGAAACATGGCAGAACTGCCGGTTGCCGACCGTCGATTACCCTCTCTCTCTCCCTCTCTCTCTCTTTCTCTCTCTTCCCTTTTAATTCAAACCCGAAACCACCAGGCGATTTCAGAAAATCGTGGGCTGAAACCGGCGGTTTCTGTGAAACTGCCTTAGGTAACGGGCTAAAAAATTCATTATGTCCCAACCGTTTTTCAGTATTTACGATTTTGCCATTAGGCAAAATTACAAAACTGTCCAGATATTTTTGGGTAAAAAGACATATTTGCCCTTACTTTGCAAAAGTTAGATTTATCCTTTGGTAGTTTATAAAAATTATAAAATATCATGCTATCATTTTACATTTATGCCCTTCCCGATTGAGATCATTTCAGTTCTGCCATTCAGTTAAAAGATAGGATTGCCCCTGTACTTTTGAAATAATTACAGATTCGGCCTAAGAGTTAAAATTATAGTTTTAACCCCGATTAGTCACGAATTTTACAAAAATACCAAAGATTAATTTTACAAGTTTGTCCTTAGGTTTTTTCAAAAATTTCAAAATTGGATAGATAGTTAAAATTATGGTTTTACCCTTGGTATTATTGAAAGAAAAATTAAAGACAGAAATTCTTTGAGAAAATTTATGAGTTTATCCCAAGGTTGCTTATGGAATTATCTCTAGTTTATTTTCGTGATATTATGCATCGTTGTAACATGATTTTTGCTATGTGTGCTCTTTGTTTTATATTTGTTTCCTTTTTAGACAGTTTAATTGTTATTATTGTCAAACGCATAAAAATGAACTCTAGAATATGTGTGTCTGAGTTGGCAAAAACTGAGAAGTTGAACAGTCTTAACTTCTAAACATAGAAGAGGAGAATCCCACTAGCTCTAACACTTGAAGGTATTGAGTATGTATTGAAGGAAACTATGTGTCTGCTACCCCCATACACAAGTGAGCAACAAGTAGAAATGTATAAAACATTTCTAAGCGATGACACTATAGCAAGGACAATCATGTTGACCTACATGGAGGATGACTTAATAAGGGTCTTCAAAGAATACGAGACCACTAAAGAACTGTTTGATTCAATAACAACCAAATATGACACAACTGTCAAACTACATGTGTAGTTACTACTATAAAAGTATAACTCCTTTAGAATGAAAGAATGAGATAATGTAGTAGAACATGTAAACTATATGTTGGTAATGACTAGGGACTTAGCCGTAGCAAAATCAGTCATCCTAGAACCGATGCAGATATCAACAATATTAAATAGTCTACTCCCTTCATGGAACATGGTCACCACTGCCCTAAGATTAGGGCCTGAGATTAACCTTTCTAAGTTGCCCCTGAAACTAGCAATAGAGCAAGAACACATAGTCAAAAACAAGAAAAAAAGTTGTTAGTGGTGCAAGATAAGATAGGGTTTAAAACTAATCAAAAGAAAAATAAACTAAACAAGAAGTTTGGCAAGAATAACAAGAAAAAAAGTCAAAATTTTAAGAAATCGTAGGAAGTCGCTTCTCGGGTCAAGTGTTTCAACTGCGAAAAGATGGGACACTACAAAAGGGGCTGCCGCAATAAGAAAGGTGGAGGAAACAACGCACAACGCATACAGTCAGAGAAGCAGGATATAATCTGTGTGATTTCAGAGTACTTGTATATGGACGGCCCAATGACAGGTTGGTGGATAGACTCTAGAGCTACACGGCACATTTCGAAGATCAAAGAAGAGGAAATGGATCTGAAGGAATACAAACCTGGGGAATATCGAGTCTACATGGGAAATAATACTTTCTCGGATGTTTTGGGTATTGGATCCTTCAAAATATTTGTACAAGGCAAACCAATAGTATTGACTGATGTATTGATTGTGCCATCTATAAGGCGCAATTTGGTCTCGGTCCCTACCTTAGTAAAGAAAGGTTTTGAGGTTAGGTTTATTCCTAACAAGATGACTATGGGAAAGCATAGGAGAATATTATTTTCTTGGGAATTCGATGTAGAACATGGACTGTTTAAGCTTCTTGATAATAAAATTGGTACATCTTCTGCTTATATTAAGAGTGCCTTTACTATTGATGTGAATATGTGGCATAAATGCCTTGGGCATATAAGTCTGGAAAAGTTGAGGAAATTATCCAACTTTGACTTATTGCCTAGATTTGAGAAAAATACTTTTAACATGTGTGAAGCTTGTATATAAGAAAAAATGACAAGTAAAGTTTTTCTCAAAGATTCAACAACCCTGTTGGAGGTCATTCACACAGATTTATATGGACCATTCAAAGTAAGGTCACATCATAGAAAGGGTTATTTTATAACCTTTATCGATGATTACTCTAGATATATGTAGTTTGGAAGAAAACCCAACCTAGGTCATCTCAGGAGATGGGGATCTGTTGCACATGTAAAGATCCTTGATCAGTCTAGAGATAAGCTAGACAATAGGTCCTTGAGATGTATATTCATTGGATATCCGAAAGATTCAAAAGGATATCGGTTT
This sequence comes from Brasenia schreberi, assembly GCA_036023115.1. Classification (NCBI taxonomy): domain Eukaryota; kingdom Viridiplantae; phylum Streptophyta; class Magnoliopsida; order Nymphaeales; family Cabombaceae; genus Brasenia; species Brasenia schreberi. The sequence goes on from JAYKKT010000090.1 coordinate 19,962,962, forward strand.
TATCATAAGGACCATAGACTCATTGAAAGTAGAGATGTTGAATTCTTAGAAGATATCCTACTTAAAGGATTATCACACTTATCTTGCAGAAGAAATAAGTGTGTAATTCGGTGGATTTAGATGAGTTGACTGATAACTTGACTTATCAGCAAGCTATGAACTCATCAAAAGCAACAGACTAGAGGAAAGCCACAAATGAGAAAATTGAATCCATTGAGAAAAACCAAGTCTGAGAATTGGCGAATTTGTCAAAAGGAAGGAAAGTCATAGGTTGTAAATGGGTTCTGAAAAAGAAATATAAGGTCGATGGTACAATCGACAAGTTTAAAGCGAGGTTGGTTGCAAAGGGTTTTTCGCAAAAAGAGGGGATAGATTATGTTGAGACATATTCCTCAATTATAAAATTTGCATCCATAAGTATAATCCCGATAATATCTGCATACTATGATTTGGATTTAAATTAGTTAGATGTAAAGACAGCTTTTCTAAATGGAGATTTAGAAGAAATCATATACATGCAGTAGCTCAAAGGATTTGTGGTTGAAGGCCAAGAAGATAAAATATATAGGTTGAAAAAATCCCTATATGGCCTGAAACAATCACCTCGCCAATGGTATTTTACTTTTCAAAATTTCATTATAGAACTTGAGTTTGTGGCTAATAAACTTGATCACTGTGTATATGTTTGGAATAGTGGGAGTCACTTTATCGTCCTATCATTATATGTAGATGACATATTGTTGACTGGAAACGACAACGAGATGATTGTCAAAACCAAGTCATGGTTGAACTCGAAGTTCGAAATGAAGGATATGGGGGAAGCATCCTATATCTTGGGAATAAAGATCTCTCGAGATAGAGAATCTAGACTCTTATGCCTGAGTTAGGAGAGATATATTGACCATATCCTCAAATAGTTTAAAATGGGTGAATGCAAGTCTGCAGATACACCTGTTGCAAAAGGGATCAAAATAAGTAGGGTTGATTGTCCCGGTGAAGGAGACGATAAGCCTAATGTTCCTTATGCAGAAGTTGTGGGTAGCTTGATGTATGCAATATTGTATACCTTACCTGATATCAGCTTTGCTATTGGTCTTATAAGTAGATATCAAAGTAATCCTAGATGGCAGCATTGGGTAGCTGTGAAGAGGATTTTAAGATATTTGAAAGGAACAAAAGACTTGAAACTGTGTTTTCAAGTAGACGAATTGAAAGTGATAGGATACTCAGACACTGACTTTGTTACTAGCAAAGATGACAACAAATCAACCTCAAGACAAATATTCTTATTTGGAGGTGTTGTTGTTTCTTAGGCATGTAAGAAACAAGGTTGTGTAGCATTGCATACATAGGAAGCTGAGTATGTAGCTTGTTGTATGGCTGCAACGAGCGTTGTCTAGATAAGTTGCTTCATACGTGATTTGAAGTTGGAAATAGCCGACGAGCTAGTTGTCATTTACTGTGATAACAATGTAGCAATTACCCTTATCAAGAGTGGAGTTGATTGCTCAAAACGCAAGCATATAATGGTGAAATACCACTATGTTCATGATATGGTTATGAGAAAGAAAATATCCATCTCATACATGCCAACAAATGATATGTTGGCAGTCCCCTTGACAAAAGGCATAACAGAGGAAATTATCAAAACATGTTACAAACATGGGTTTGAGGTATATTTGATTGTTGTGTAGGGAAATAACCACATAAAGGATAAAAGTGTTGTATAAGTAAACAACCATACAATGAATAAATTGTTGTGGAGGGAAATAACCACACAACAAGTACTGATTACAATAATAATCAGGAAATGACATTACTAGGTAAACCTTGGAAAAGTGGGAGAAAAACTAGTATGTCGATACACTTGGCTCGAATGGCCAAGTGGGAGATGTTATAGATAACGATGATCATTCTCAGCAACCCTATCCGGTAACGGTTGGACTGACCATCTAGTCCGTTACTGGATATAGGAGTTACGGCTAAGAGCCAGAATGTAACCTCCGGATGGTTACAAGATTTTTCGGTAACCATCCAGATTCATCTACTCAGAAGAGGGATACCCAGCGTGAAAAGCTAGAAAAATTGAGAGAATACAAAAGAAAAAAGGTCTCCTTGGAAAAACCACTATGAGGAAACCTCGAAACCACCATTTTCGCTACTGAAAATAGTTTGAAGCCATTTGATACAGAGAAGGAGACGCATAGCTTTTCCGATAACCAAAAGCAACAAGTTAGAGCCTCAGACATCCCGACCTTCAGTTATACCTCCCTAGCCAGCATTGCAGCCACTCGAACCCACACAAAACACTAAAAATCAAGAAGATGAGTTTGGTTACAGTCAACAAGGAACAATTCACTTATAGGTTAGCATAGTTTTTGAGAATTTTCCTTCACATGTATGCATGCAATGTGAATTATCCAGCAAATTGCGGAGACTGAGATCAAGATAGCGGTTTTCTTTGTCGACCAAGATGGAGCCCACTTGATGATGGTTTTGGGTGAAGTTATTTCAAAGGCATTGGCATTTGGCAAAGCAAGATGTGTGCTACACAGTCAAAGAGTTTTTCTCAAAGAGGTAAAAGATTAAAAAGTTTTTAATGCTAACTCCATGGCGTAGAGGCATCTTATAAGCCTCTGTAATGTTTTCTATAAAATTATTGTCAAAATACTTATCCATTGCCTTCAAGGATGCATCAACTGTATAATTCATTAGTACCAATTAAAGCACCTTAGTGAAAGGTTGCTTGATCTTGGATAGTATTTTGGTGCTAATGAATATGTGCATTATATGAAGAACAAGAGGCGCGGGAGAGGATGTGGTACGACTATTAAGCTCGACATGAGCAAAGCCTATGAGTAGGTTATATGGAGTTTCCTTTGGTTCATAATGCACAAGACAGACACTTATGATTGATAAATACTTGAATAAAAGAATGCTTAGCAAACGGTAACATATTCAATTTTTCTAGAGGGACATTTGCATGGTTACTTCACCCTTCATGAGGACTTCGATGAAGGGACCCTATGTTCCTATTTTGTCCTCAAGGTCTCTCTTCCTGTCTGTGTCAAGCTCAAGGATGGAGTATCTTACATATAATATTATAGTGTTCGTATATGTTATGTTAAAATTAAAACAATCGTATATGCCTTGTTATCTCAATATTCTTGCTACTGAGTGCTTTGAGAGTCAAGCCCAAGACTCTAAGAAGTGCCCCTACTTCATACTCACAGGTAGATTATATAAAAAGTGCTCCAGATAAGCACTTTAGTATATATATATATATATATATAATAGGTCTATTTGTTTTATGGGATAAAGTGCCTTTTCTTTGTGATATTTATTTAATTATATATTTTAACTCATTAAGCTTAAGACTTGATGTTACTCAAGTATGAGTCAAGGTTCTATCATTTGTAATATAATAAACCATGCTTAAACTCAACCTGATTGATGCCTTCCACATCAAATCCTTTATCAAAACTTTCATCAAAAGTTAACAAGATTTAATTATGATCTTATATAAAAATAGAAATTACTATACCCTTTATAAGATCTTTAACATAGTTACGGTGTAGACTAATATTTCTAGATTTTTCATTATATATTTGGCAATATGCTTTCAATAATATACTTTGGCTATCACAAGTCATCGATAATAAGATTCATATGGACAGATCACTACAATGTTGCCCGAATATAATGAATAAATTGTAGAGAGGGTCTTCGCATTTTCAATATGGATAGATGTGGGGTAACAAATAGTACTAGATAATAAGATTCATATTGGTTCTTGGAATATCATAATATTGTCCGATAAGCTAATAGAGGTGGTAGATACTATGATTCTAAGAAAGATTCATATATTATGTTTATAAGAGACAAAGTGAGTTGGAAAAAAAGAAAAGGAGATTGAGCACATATGCTTTAAATTATAGTACTAAGAAAAGAAAAAGACTCGAAAAAGAGTTGGTATTATCATAAATAAAGGTTTAAAGGATAGTGTAGTAGAAAGAGTTATAGATTTTCTACGGAAATTTGTACTAAGAGCAGAGGCTTTGAATATAGTTTGTGCTTACGCACCCCAATTGAGATTAGAAGATAGTATAAAAACAACTTTTTAGGAAGAGTTAGATAAGGTGATTGTAAACATCTAAAAAAATTTGTATAAATCTTTTCAAAATCAAAATTTTGTCAAAGTCTCATGTATTTTCAAAATTGGTTAAAAATCTGATGATTTTCAAAAACACTTTTTCAAAAGGAAATATTTTGAGATTTTGAAGTCCTAGCCAAAACTGGATCAAGCAGAATAAGGAAGGCACGATTTTTCTGGGAAGGATAAGGAAGTACCTAGGGTAAGCAACATCCACAAGAGGCAAGCATGATCAAGCTATGAAGTCCAGTCCAATTCAATTCAGAAGCAACTCTGATCCAAAACAAGAGGTGTGTCATAAAAAACAAGCTCATCTCAAGAAAGAGCCATACCAAGTGGACCCAATTAAACTTCAATCAAAGTAGCCAAGAAGCTACACTAAATCAAGCCAAGGAGCTGCACTGCATCAAAGAAAGCATGCCCAAGTCTAGCCAAGATCAGCACCAAAGGAGTCAAGGGTGCACCTGATCAAGACACTCCAAGGACCAAGACCAAATCAAAGAGTGTGCTCGGTCAAAGTGAGTCAAAACCAAGACAGTCAAGGCTTAGGCTAAATAAAAAATAGCCCAAGGTCAAGACCTAGCCATGAGCCACAAAGTGGGATGCACTTGGCGAGATCACCACGAAACACATCAAGGCCACACCTAGACCGCATCGAACCAAGACTTGGGCAGGCTGCACCAAGGCCCTTTTGACCAAAGGAGGACCACCCATGTGAGTCCATGTGAACAACACTCTCCATGTGGATTGGATCAGATCTTGGGCCAAGCACAAACCTACCCAATTCATAAAACACTCTAGGAGGATTCCAAGAGAATATTGCTTCTCTAGAGGGTTCCCTTGAAGCCTATAAATACAATCCTTTGGGGGTTGGGTTCAAGGGGGGCAAATCAAGAGACGTTCTAGAAAATTAATAGAGAAAGAGAGAGAGAGGAGAGGAAGAAAGGGTAAAATCATCCCCAAGAGGAGGAGGTGCTGCCGAAGCCCATCACAGACCAATTCCGTCGCCCAAGTAGTCGATCAAGGTCAATTTCTCCCTTCTTCTTCTTTCTTTCTTCAATTTCATTCAATTCAAGTTGTAATTAAGGAACAATTGTCTCAAAAGCATAATATTTGAGAGGAATTGCTGTAAATTTATATCATGGGCAACTGGTAAGATCATCCATCACTTGTTTGATTTTTGGTTGCATTTATCTCAATATACATTATACCTTATACTCTCTCATCTCTTCTATGCTTAAGAGATATATTAATTTTCTTTGATTATTGCACTTCCTCCCTAATAACATACGAAGCCATAAGAGGGGCATTAGCACCCAAGTTTTATATGTAATGATATGAGTATGTAAATCACTCTTATTGTGAATTAAAGGTCCATAAGATTGTATAAGGATGGGTATTGGACTATGATTACATATATCTATCAAGAGAGCTTTCCTCCTCAGGAGAGATCACCTTGAACATTTATATGTAGATGAATTACTTCCCAAGCGAACACAATTCCTCAACCTAAATTTCTTTGGATGATCATTAACATATTAAAGATCAACTGGATGTATTCATTAGCCTCTTAAAAAGAAAACTCTATTTTCAACATTCTATATTTGTCTTATCGTTGAATTTTCCAGCCTTGATCTATGAACGAAAAATTCCAAAAGTCCGTCCACACCTCACTCACACACTGGCCCCATAATTTTTTTAAGAATTTTAGGTGTAGGTATGGTCATAAATAAAATTATAGAAAACCAAACTTAAACCGTGTGTACGTAGAGATACAGGCTTGACCAATTTTATAAAAATACATCAACTCTGTCTATAACGATCCAAATTTTTTTTAAATAATTTTGTTGAAAAATTGATTTCCATAGCTTTCCAACTTAACCAATTTCACAAAAATCTAAGGTCTACGTGCATAAATACAAGCATTTTTCTAGCCTTTATATTTCCATCAAAGAGTCTATTTCGAGTTCTAAGGCTGGAAACTTCTCAAAATTAATTATACTCATCCATAGAACAAAAAATTAAAAAAAAATATTTCAATAAACTTCATATCTGGGCTGAGCCTAGGTGAATTTTTCAGGATTTTTGGATCCTTTAAAAATACCAAAGAAATTAGAAACATCTATTGGTAGAAACAGAATCCATTATGTTTTCCAGGACTAAACTTGATTTTGCCAAGGGAATGAAAGAATGGTTTTGGAATATTCATGTTGATTGAAAATTTGTTTCAAAAACTTACCAGATCACAAAACACTTTTCCAAGCATCTAGTCTAACCCTTGAGTGTCGGTTCAAGAAGGCCTACAGTGGAAAAAACCCATTTATCTACAATCACCAAAGAAATCAGAAAATCATCTTTACAAGTTTGAGTAAACTTATTGGTATGCTCGCACTTTGTTTTTATAAATCAAATTTTAAGTCAATCCATAGACTAGAGATTTTATTTATATCAACAATGATTCAAAGAATTCCACAAACGGAGATGATTTGTTTAAGAGGAGACTTAAATGGATATGTCGGTAAAGAGGCATTAGAATATCAAGGTATTCATGGAAACTTTGATTTTGGGGATACAAATGAGGAATGTAGGGAGATTTAAAAATTTTCTATGGCATTTGATCTCTTTATGGTAAATATAATCTTTAAAAAATGATATGAACACTTAATTATTATAAGAGTGACTTATCACAAACACAAATTGATTATTTTGTTTGTAAAAAAAGATAGATTATGTTGCAAAGATTGTAAGGTAATTCTAAGAGAAAGCTTAACCAGCCAACATCTATTTTAGTTATGGATTTAGAGGTAAAAAAGTGGATAAAGAAAAAAATAGTTCATCGAGCTATTCAAACTAAATGATAGAACCTCAAAACCGAGAAAGAAGACATATTTAAACAGAAATTCCTTCAAGGAGATGCTTGAAATTATATTGGTATGCCTTGTAATATGTGGAATAATATGACTAAATATATTAAGACATACATTACATACCCCAAAAGGAAAGTTTTTACCTAAGATCAATTTTTCATAGTGTCGGAAGAATTGATGGAGATGTTATGCATAGAATTAATGGAGGTTGGTTAAAATAGAGAGGAGCATTAGGTATTCTTTGTGACAAGAAGATACTATTAAAGTTAAAAGGTAAATATTATAGAGCAACAGTTAGACCTATCATGTTTTATAGTTTTGAGTGTTGGGCAGTTAATCATTAACATGTACAAAAGATGTCTGTGATAAAAATGAAGATGTTGAGATGAATGAGTGATCATATAAGGAAAGACCATATACATAGTGAGGTTATTAGAAACAAATTGAGAGTAGCACCAATAAAGGATAAAATGAGAGAATATCGTTTAAGTTGGTTTGGACATATAGAAAGAAGATGTAAAGAAGTACATGTAAGAAGGTATAAAAAACTACATTTTGAAAGTATCAAAAGAGGTAGAGGACGACCACAAAAGTATTGGAAAGAAACAATAAAGAATGATGTAGCTTATGTTGAGTTAATTACTAACATGGTACATGATAGGGCTCTATAGAAATAAAGAATTCATGTAGCCAACCCCGTCTAGTATGAGAAAAGGCTTAGTTGTTGTAGTTGTTGTTTATCACAAGTCATTATATGGGTATTGTAGGCTTTGACCATATTAAAATATCATGGAGCAGATTTTTAAGCTATTTTCTTCATTAAGTGTTGAATCTAAAGCTATGAACTTGGAAACCATGGTGGAATTAGGTAGAATTAGTTATGAATATTTGTTTCTTAGAACCTCAAGACCTCCACAAAGAGTAAAGATACAATCACTTGTACATGCATGATCTTCAAAGTAGCTAACCCAACTAGTATTTGAATATCTTTACAAAATTGAAGGACTTCTACTATAAACTAAGATATAGTCAATTGTTTATTTCAAGTGCTTTAATACTCGATAAACACCATACCAATGGTTCTTACTTGGATTGTTAATATATCAACTCATTCTACCTACCACAATATAAGGTCAAGTATATGTCATAGCATACATCACACATCCAATGATTTTAACATACCATAATTGTGTCACGAAACATCCTTTGATTGATACTAATTTAATATTATATTAAATGGAGAAGAGACATGATAACAATCAAAATAATAAACTTTTTAAGAATGTTTTCAATATAATGAGATTGTGTAATTCTTATATTGGTTCCTTCTCTTCTTATTCTAATATCTAGAATAATATCTATTTCTTTCATGTCTTTCCTATCAAATTGCTACACAAACTTTTAATATTTTCAACTTCTTTTAAACCAATACAAAAAATAAGCATGTCATAAACATATAACAAAATCAAGCAACTTTTTTCATGATGAAACTTGCTATAAACATATTTGTCTGATGCATTTATTTTGAAACCATTTGTAGAAATAACTTAATCAAATTTTTAATGTCATTGCTTATGGGCTTACTTTAAAACATACAAGGACTTCACTAATTTATGAACTTTATAATTTTCTTGGGTACAATAAATCCTTTAGGTTATTCCAGATACATGTCTTCATCTAATTCAATATCTATTTGGTGAATAATAAGTTCATTTATAAATGCAAGTGCTAAAAGTACTCTAATTTTAGCTATTTTAACCATTAGTTTATATATACCAAAATAATCAATCCCTTCTTTTGAGAAAAATCATAAAAATAATCATTGCTTTAAATTTATCAATTATTCCATCAACTTTTTTTCTTTTTGAAAATTCATTTATCACTAATTTCTTTAGAACTGGGACAAAGTTATACAAATTTCCAAATGTTATTACTAATTATTTTCATGTTGGATGGCTTCCTTATAAAATATCAAACTAAGAGACTCTATAGCCTCTTCATAAGTCTCGAGATTGTAAACACCCTAAAAATAATTTTCAAAATAAACTGGGGCATATTTTAAAATATACAATTTAAACATATCCTATGAATTTCATAAAATTCCAAAACATCATTTTGAAATGAAAATATTTTGAACCCAGAGTTACAAAATCAAGTTTTGAAATTTCAATCGAAAAGGAAATGCTGATTTGCCAAAAAAAAAATCAAAACCTGAATTTGCAGGAGACAAATTCTTCATAAAGAGGATATGGTAAGAACCAAAAAGGTAAGCAAAGCAGACACAGATAAGGCAAGGAATCAATATTCATTCCAAGTGAAAAAGGAGGTGTTGTCAAGAATAAACTCGTGCACTTTGGTTTCAAGTTTTTAAAAAAAATTAGCAAGTTCTGTTATGTTTTCAGAGCTTGTTTCTCGAATTTTTTTGAGTGACCTAGGGATCTCTAAAATTCTTGAAAATTTTAGAGGACATAGCTTGGAATGTGGAGATTCCAAGACTTTTTTGTTTTGAATTTTGCGATTAGTGTGATACAAAATTAAATCAAGAAAGTGCCTCTACTCAGACACTCGAAAATGTTCTATCACAAAAATACAAAGACCCAAAGATAGGTCTGTATCTCAGTGCTCAGAGCTTTGATTTTGGTACACTTAGTCGTGTTGGAAAGCTTCCAATGAATCAAGATTAACTGAATTTGGATAACTACAAATAGAGTTATGGGATGATTACCCAAGCTCTATTACAGGAAAATAGGATTGACAAAAAGTTTCTAAATATTTTCTGATCTTATATAACTTTTAATACATAGTTGTACAACCCTAAAATTCTTGAAAATTTTATTACAAGTGGGCTTGTGTGTATAGATATAGTGTGCCAAATTTTAAGTTGATCGGAGTAGCAATTTAGAAATGAAAAATATAGCAATCAATGTATGCGAGAATGCTAAAATCAAATTTTCTGGTTTTTACAACATACGTGATGCAAACTCACCCAAAATTAAATTGCAACAACACAATGTCCCAAAGTAAATTGCTGAAAGAAAAGGAATGGAAATACATAGATTATCTTAAGCATAGAGGGGATTAGAAGTTATAAGATTTGTATAACATATAGAGAGGTAGAATCAAGAACACAAATAATTAGAGTGCATAAGCAATAAATGAAAATTTCAGCACATCTACTTCTTATTACATCATGGGGAGAGACAAAGCTCCATTAATACAACCCCTTTTGAATTGAATATGAAGAAGAGATATAGATGAACAAAGGAGGAGGAATACTTACACGAATTTTACCAAGGATCGGCTCCCAATGATAGTGCATGACCCTCACCTTCCCCTCTTTTCACTCTCTATTTTTCTCACTTCACCACTCTAACTTTTGCAGCACTTTGCCTATCTTCTATACTCTCTTCCCATTTCTAAGATCTTCCCTAGCAACTCATGAGACTCCCAAGGTGCATCACTTGAAGGCTCCAAGCTCCCAAGACTCCACGGTGCAACCACTCTCCAAGATGCCTTGGCCACCCCCCTTGGCCTCTATTTATAGGCCAAGGGGGACCTCTTCTAGGCCCTTCCTTGGGGCGGGTCCTCCTTGATCCAAACCCAACCCTAAGGCTTGGTTCTTCACATGGATGTGTGGTCCCTCTTGGTCAAAGATGGACCAGCCCCAAGTGGGCTGGTTCTTGGTTCAAACTATATACACCTAGCCATGGTCGGCTAGGCCCTAGATTCCTCCAAGTGCAACCGGCTACCTTCAACTTTGTGTTTGCTCCCTTTGTGGCTCATCCCATTTGATCAAGGCTAGGTATGGAGTTTCAATTGTTGTTTAGCCAAAGGATGTAGGGTGGACATGGCAAAGCTAACTCGAACTCGGTCGGGTTTAGTCATTTGATTCGAACTAGGCCATGAGTCATGTTTAGCTTAGGTGAATTGGGTCTAGGTCTTAGTCAAGTTCAATTAGGTTTAGGTTGGTGCGGCTATCCACTTGACTTGATCTTTGATGAAGATGTGCCTTGACTAGACGTGGTTCACTTCCTTGCTCCACGGTTTGACTTTCGCGAACTCGATCCCGGCTTGAAGCGGGCTCTAACTATCACCTGATTTGTTCATATCCTCTGGGCCTTATCCCTTCAACTTTAACTTAATCCTCTTTATCTTTAAAAATCCTTATTTTAAAGATTTAAAGTTCTCATTTTAACGCAAAGGTTTTAAAATAAGCTGGTTTTCGAAAATGAGAGTGTTTTCAGAAAAAAATTATTTAAGGTGTTTACAATACTGATTAACCTCATCATTACTTGGTTAAGGGGTTATGCTCATCATGAGTTGCCTTTTAGCATACTAAAAAGCATAAAAGCCTTGACTTCTGCCTTTGCACTTCTTCTTCATTAGCCACCTTCAGTTCCATTTGATTTTTTCAAAATTCAGACTTACCATGAACAACATTGGTGCTTGATTTGGCAACCCATCAGACGAACCATTGACTAGCCGATTTCAGCATGATTGGAGAAGACAACTTACCATTTTAGGTCCAGTCGATTTCATCATGATTGGATAAGGCATCTTACCATTTTAGGTCTAGGCATTAGGTAAGTGGCCCAAGTTGGCATACAAGGAGCAGTAGGGGGCGATCAAAAGAGTGGGGTGGCTATCAAAAGGAATCCGGCATCCAAGAAAGGAAGAATTCGACAGCAAGAGAGGGAGAGAGAGAGAAGAAGAAGGAGGAGGAGGCTTATCTTCCCCAAGCTGCCACCACCAACCGCCGGCCACCATCCCGTTCTTCCATGTCACAGGTCCCTTCTTTCCTTCTTTTTTCAATACTATTTTCTCTTCTTTTATTCAATTTAATGGGGTAGTAATTAAGGAGCTTATATATCCATTTTGATGTAATAATTAAGGTATGTTGCCCCATTTCCTTTATGTTTATGGATACATGCTATGTGTGATTTTTTATTCCTTCTACCTAATATACATTGTAAGATCCTATATATCCTAATCCCCTCTATGCTTATGCTATAATCATAATTTTCTTCATTTACTTTAGTTCTTTACATTTTAATTGTTGTACATTGTCTTTTAATTAAGACGAAATGCATTTACATATCTTATAGAAACTGAAAATCTATTTTCTCTACTCCATATATGTCTGATGAATGAATTTTATTTTCTTACCCACTCCTTCAAATATACTTATATTTTGCATACCTAATCTATACACATAGATACACTGTTCATAAAATTTTTAAGAATTTTAGAATTGTGCAATACCATAAATAAAATCAGAGAAAATCGAATGAAATCAGAACAAAGTCTATAAAACCTCTAGTTCCTAAAATAGAGGTTGGATCATAATTCTATAACTTTGTATACAGTGAACCATTTTAATTAAAAATGGTCTCTAGAAAGATGAGATTCATATATTTCCAACAAGACCAATTTCATAAAAATCAGAGATCTAGGTATCAAGATACAATTACTTTTCTAAGTCTCTGTTTCTCTGTTACAAATCTGTCCCAAATACCTAAGTAAGGTATATTCTCATATTTAATTGCATATATCTACAATACTTAAAATCAAAATAAAAATAGTTTCTAAATCTCTATATCAAATTCTACTTTTTGTATTTTGAGAATTTTTAGAGATTTGGAAGCCATCCAAAAATACCAGGAAATAAGTCTCTGAAAATATAACCAATTTTTGTGTTTCAGGATTTGAAATGTTTTAATTGAAGAATTAAGTTCATGATTTCTGCAATATTTTTGAGAATTAGATTTAAAAAAACTTTTTGGATCTCAAACAATTTTCAAAGCGTCTAGATCGACCCTTAAACATCGGTTGAATAAGCTCTACGGCAAAAATAATTCACTTACCCATGATTGTCAAAAAAGTCAGAAATCATCTTTGCTAGTTTGAGCAAACTAGCTAGCACATTCGCACACTCGTAGTTTGCAAATTTAGTTCAAGTCTCTACATAAACTTCAGAACAAAAATTCACATCTACAGATTTGGCATGCCTGGTGAGGCTTAACCTTTGAAAGTTGTTGATCTGGTCTTAGTTTTAAAACTGTTTCACATTTAAAATCATGATTCTTAATCCATTTTTGTGTGCAGGTTGGTTTTTGCAAAAATAATATCAAGTTCAGAGGATTCTTATGAGGTGCCGAATCGAGCCTTGTGCTCTACAAGTCAATTTTTGAATAGGGACCCTCAATCCCATCTCCAACTCTTTTCTAGAAGAGCTTATAAGAAAAAGAGGGACTCATCTAAGTGGGTTTACTGGTTCTCCCATTCTCTGAAGGAGAATGAATCAAAGTGGATGGCTTCTTACGATTTAAGCTAGTTCGCCAGTTTTGAGGACTTGGCAAATTGCTTTATACAAAGGTTTTCGCATAATGTAGAAGTCACACCCACTCTCAACATCTTGAGAGACATTAAACAATCCCCTAATGAGGATGCACACGCATTCATCGTTAGGTAGAGGTCACTCCTAGGCCAAGTCAAAGAGCCCATTTCTGAAGGATGTGCAGTGATGCTCATCCTTAAAAATTTTAAAACTGATTTGAAAGCACTCCTCTCCCTTCACAAGATCTCGACTTTTCAAAAATTAATCAAAAGGGCTTCCCTTTTTGAAGCCAATTTAAAAAAAGGAGTTTATCAAGATCTGTGGAAAGAGAAAAAGTGGCCAACATTCGAGTAGAGTTAAGTTCGGCTAGGCCCTCTAAGTCCTTCGGACAAAGATCTTTTGAAAAAAAATCCAAAAAATGAGAAAAAGTTCAAAAAATGGCAATACACCAATTTAGGACAATCATGTAAACATGAAAATTTCCACTCCTAAGTTAGAGAACTCAAAGTGTACCTTTTCGTGCCTACGCTTGCGCGAGCGTGCCAGCTAGCTTACACAAACTAGCGAAGGTTTTTAAACATTTTTCTGACTTTTGACGATTGTAGGCAAGCAGACTCTTTTTGCTTTAAACCTTCTTGAACTGGTGCTCAAGGGTTTGTTTAAGCGCTTAGGAACTTCGATTTTCAAACACGTTTTTACTTCAAATTAACTGAATGATTAGTGTTTTGAAAGAATTTGGTTCATGCACTTTTGCCAATTTTATCATGGGGTTGGACGACCCTAAGATTCTTACAAGTTTTATTTATTTAGGCCTGATGTGTGTGGAGTGTGTGGGCCTAGTTTCACCGTGATTAGAGCGAGTGTTTCAAGCAATTTGCCACAATGAGCGGATGTATAGATGCTATAAATTCTGTTTTGGGTTTTTGAAAACGATGATGCGAACTCACCCGAATTGAAATTGCACCAACTCTATATCCAAAGTAAAACTCATGCGAATTTAAAATGCTTTCACTTTACTTCCACGAAAGTAAAACTCACACGAATTGAAAGTGCTTTCACTCTACTTTCACGAAAGTAAAACTCACGTGAATTGAAAGGCTTTCACTCTACTTCCACGAAAGTAAAACTCACGCGAATTGAAAGGCTTTCACTCTACTTTCACAAAAGTAAAACTCACGTGAATTGAAATATATATTTTTAGCTTAAGAGAGCGAAAAGGCTCGAGTGCACGTGAGTGTAAAGAGCGGAAAGGCTCGAGTGCTCGTGAGTTTGATCGTGTTCAATCCACCAATTTAAGAGCGAAAAGGCTCAAGTGCATGCGAGTGTAAAGAGCGAAAAGGCTCAAGTGCTCGTGGGTGCAATCATGTTCATGCACTAATATTACAATATGGGGGGAGGCATCGCTCCATTAATACAACCCCTTTTTTAATTGAATTTAATGAAGAAAGCGGTTTAAAACTGAAGTTTAAAGAAACTTACAAGTTTTCCCCATTTTCTTTGGTCTTTGGTGCAACCCCTTCCCTCTTTAGATTCGGTCCAAGTCAGCCCCAAGGTTCGGTTTGATGCAACCCTTTTGATGCAGTTCAACCAGCCCAAGGTGTAGGTGCAGTCCACGGTTCAGTTGGTGCAGTTCGACCCTTGGTGCAGTGCCCCCCCCTTGGTGCAACGCCTCCCCTTGGTGCAGAGCAGTGCCCCCCCTTTTGTACCGAGCGGCGCCCCCTTGGTGCAGTGCCCCCCCTTATGACGAGCGGAGCCCCCTAGTGCAGAGCAGCACCCCCCCCTTTGGTGCGGTGCCCCCCCTTTGGTGCGGCTCCAAGCTCTTCACGTGAAGCCACTCCTTCTCTCTCCTCCTTTCCAAAACTCCCAAGTGAACCCCCTTGGCCCTATTTATAGGCCAAGGGTGGATCATTTGGATCGGGTTTGGATCCTTGGGTCCAACCCGATCCAATTTTCAATGGGACATAGATCTGGATCCTTTGGTCCAGATTCAATCCATTTTTTTGTCTTCTTGTGGGGTATGGATTTGGATCTTTTGATCCAGATGCAATCCAAAATTTTTCTTTTGAGTCCTTATTTGTGCATGAAATGGATGGTTTTTTAGTGGGCTTCGGATCCTCGGTGAGCCGATTTTAGACTGGGTTTTTCTCAGCCCCTTTAACCGATCAATGCTTGCTTTCAGAACTTTTTTATTTGATGCTTGATTTGATCCGTTTGGCCCTGTTTCGAGCTTGTACTTGATGAGGTCAATCCCAGATTTTGAAGCGGACACTGATTTCAGTTTTGAAAGACCCGGTTCTTGATTTTTGAGGGCTTCATCAGGGTTTATGTTTCATTTTACCTTTTTGAAGTTGAACTTGCTTCGATATGAACACAGGGTTCAATCTTCAATCTAGCTTTCATCTAGATAGGCTTGACCCATCCTTCACTTTTTGACTTGACCTCGAGCTGGGTTTTTGGATCGGGTTTTACTTGTCCATTTTGATTTGCTTTGAAATCCATGAGCTTTTAGCTTGAATTTAAAACCTTTATTTTGAAATATTTCCCAAAAAGTTTAAGCTTTAAAATTTTGGGTTTTTAAAGGATTCAGAAGGCTGTACGTTGGATTTTGAAACTTTAGGAGTTTTGGAAAACATCACCATTTTTAGGGTGTTTACAAACCACTAAGGGAAGTTTTTGAAATTTTGTTAGCACAAAGTCTCGTGAGTTATGGATGTGAAATTTTATTCCAAAGTCTATATAGAGACTTGAAATAATTTTCACGAACTACGTCGTACGCGGACATGCCAGTTAGTTTACTTAAACTAACAAAGATTGTTTATGACTTCAATAGCGATCGTGGGTAAATGAGATCTTTTCGGCTTAGGCCTTTTTGAACTGATACTCAAGGGTCACCCTAGACACTTTGAGGATTGTTTTAGATTAGGTGTGTTTTCAAAATCCACTTTTAAATCTAAATGACTTAACCGAATTCGTGAACCTAGGTCATGAAAGAAAATATTTCAAAGTTCTGAAAACAGAAGCTGATTCTGTTTTTAGAGACATATTTCTAGATTTTTCTTGATACCTTTTGTTCTCCAAAATCTTGAAAATTTTATAAGCAAAAGAAGCTGATATGGAGATTGAGGAACTATTTTTATTCTAATTTTTGGGTTGTGAATGTACACAATTAAATGAGACATTGACCTTTCCTCAGACATTCAGGATAGTTCAGTGACAGAAATACAAAGGTCTAGAAAAACATCAATATCTTGGTGCACAAACCTCAAATCTTTATGAACTTAGTCTTGCTAAAAAGCTATAAATATAAGATTTCCAATGAGACCAGTTTCAGTGAAATTGGTTCATTGTAGACAAGGTTATACGATTATAACCTAAGCTCTATTGTAAGAAATAGAGGTTTTATAAGTTCTATTATGATTTTAACGATCTATTCTGATTTCTAAAATTCTTGAAAATTTTATTAGAAATGGGGTTGTATGTATAGATTTAGTGTGCAAAGTTTTAGAGCATTCAGACAGAGAGTAAGGAATTAAAAATCAAACATCATACACATATAGGATGCAAAAAACAGATTTTCGGGTTTATAACATACATGAGTGCATTTCATCCGAAATTGAAAGACAGTCCACAATAATTCTAATGTAAATGACTGAAGGAAATGAAGAAAAATATAATTATAGCTTAAACATAGAGAGAGTTAGGAGATATAAGAGTCTATAATGTATATTGTGGTAGGAGAAAATGAAAATCAAACACATAGTAGGCATCTAATCAAATGAAATTGGGCAGCATAACATCTAACTATTACTTCAATGAATGGAGTTAGTTGCTCCTTAATTATAACTCTTTTTAATTAAATGAAAGTAAGGAAGAGATATAATAGAAAAAGAGGAGAGGAATTGACCTTGATTAAGAAGTCTCTTGGCGAATTGATGAAGCCAACCAAGAGGGAGGGCGGCTTCTCCAATTTCCCTCTTCTTCTTCCACTCTCTCTATCTTTCTCTTTTTCTCTCTGTAAACACCCAAATGTTTTTTTAAAACATTTGATTTTTAGAAATTTTGCCTTTTCAAGAAAAAGTTACAATTTTGGGTCCTTTAAGAGTTTTCAAATAAAGATACCTTAAATGAACTCATTTCTGCACCAAAATTTCATGACAGTCTCAAAATAAGGATAAATACCACCCCTCTCAAAAATCCAATTTTGACAAAGAAACAAAAAATGACTGCTTTGCCCTCAAGCCAAAATTGGCAGGATGCTATCTTTTCAAAGGATTTCATTCAAAGAAATGATGGTTTTAAACAAGTTTCCTCAAAGAAACAAATAAGAATGAGACATTGAGAACCAAACTAAAAAATGTTTATAAAATGTCAAATTTGCAAAAACCTTTGAAATACAAATCAAATCCAAATCATACCTCAAAAACTCGCCCGATTGAGTATAGTTCTACTCTAGGACTCTACACCCATCAAAGGGTTAAACCGGTCTGAAACCCTATACCCAAGGGTTAAAGAGGTTTGAGACCCTAAACTCATCGAAAGGGTTAAAGTGATCCGACATCCTATACCTAACAAAAGGTTAAAGAGGTTGAAACGATAAAGACAAACTTATAGAGCGAAAGCAGGTCGCTCGTGCAAACAAACACTATGAATGAAACTTAGTTGTTTTCAAAAGTATTTGAAAATTTTGATAGAACTCATTGTTTTCAAATAAATCTCAAACAAAAAGGTTTTAAATAATTAAAAGAAATATTTGAAACCATGAATCTGAAATTAAGCGCAGGATTCAAGTCCGGTTCAGTGACAAAACTGTGAATCAAATTAAAAGAGGATAAAGACGAAACCCACTGAAGATCCCGAAAGAAGGTATGATATCAAGGCCAAAATGGAATCGAAGCATCTCAATCAGAAATGATGTAATAGCATGTTTGATTTATAGCATATTAATGTATGTCTCCCCACATGATGTAATAGCATAGTATTGTTGTCCATTTCATTCCTTTACATTCACGCCTATTACGTGTTTGATTTCAAGTTTCAACTACGTCTCTATATAATATATCCTCTTATATCTTCTAATCCCCTCTATGCTTAAGCTATAAATATATTTCAATTCATTTTTCTTTAGTAATTTACTTTAAATTTGCTATGATTAGCCTTTTAATTTTGGACGAATGCATTCACGCATGCTTTAAACACAGAAATCTTTTTTTAGCATCCTGCATATGTATGATATTTTATTTTTCATTTTCATATCTCTGCCCCAAATGCTCTAACATTTGGTACACCGAATCCTCACACACAAGCCCACATATGATAAAAGTTTTATGAATTTTGTGGGTGCAACCACATAATTAAAATTTAGGAATATCAGAAAAATCCATAGCCAAATCTATCAAACTTGTATTTTCTGCAATAGAGCTTAGATAATCATCCCATAACTTTGTCTGTAGTAATCTAATTTTAGTGAAACTTGTCTCATTGGAAAGCTGACATCCAAAGCTTTCCAACCATTCATAAAGATCATAGCTTTAAACATTGAGATACAAATGTTTCTTTAAACCTCTGTATTTCTGTAACAGATCAGTTCTAAGTTCTTCAGCAGAGGTACATTTTTTATTTAATTCTACACAATCATAGCACACAAAAATAATCTCCACATTCGTACTGTAAAATGTTCGTGAATTTAAGAGATTCTGAAATTGTTTAGAAAATTCTGAAAACAAGTTCTGAAAACAGAACTAGTTTATGTTTTTCAGAACTTTGAAAATTTTCCTTTCATAGGCTGAGTGCACGTTTTGGTTGATTCAAGTTGATTGAAAAGTGAATTTTAGAAACACACACCTTGTTCAAATCAATCCTCAAAGCATCTAGGCTGACCCTTGAGTGCCGGTTCAAGAAAGCCTAAGACGAAAAGATCTCGCTTCCCCACAATCGTTACACAAAGTTAGAAAATTTATCTTTGCTAGTTTAAGCAAACTAGTTGGCACGCTCGCACGAACGACGTAGTTTGAAAATTTATTTGAAGTCTCTACATTGACTTTGGAGTAAAATTTTTATATCTACAGAATTGGTACGCCCGATGAGACTCGGGTCTTTGAGGATTGGTTAGCTTGGTGGTGATTTCTTTAAATTCACTTTTTCGAAAATCTTTTGTATTTAATCCATCTTTTGTGCACATGTCAATTCTTTTCTTCAAAATAATGTCAAGTTCAGAAGGGTCATGTGAGGTTTCAAGATGAGCCTCGTGCTCTACAAGTCGACTTTCAAAAAGAATTTTAAAAGAATGTTTCAAAAACCGGGAGGATTCACTTGTTTTCCTAAAAAGGGAGCTCAAAGGCATAGAGGAAAGAATCGCCGCATTGAGCCAAGAGGCCGATGCTTGAATCTTGTTCCTCCCATGGAAAACAAGCGATGGGCCATAGAAGACACACTCATGTGAGAAAAACCAAAGTGACCTCTAGGTTTGAGGAGGAACCAGAGACAGAGCTAGAGTCATTTACTATTAAAGATAAAAAGGCCCTACAATAATTATTAAAGGGCCAAACTAAGGAGAAAAGAGCATACTCACTATCGAATTTCTACCTTCCGATTATCAAACTGATAGTGATGTTGAGATACCGAACTTTCATCGGTACAACAAAAAAGGTGATCGTAGATCCCATCTCCAACTCTTTTTTCGAAGAGCCTATAAAAAGAAAATGGACTCTTCAAAATGGGTATACTGGTTCCCCCATTCTCTCAAAGGAAATGCATTAAAATAGTTGTCTTCTTATGTTTGGATCCTGGTAAGAGATCCTAATCCATTCTATTTGTTAAAGTGGATCCTAGTTCCCACAATATGCAAGCTCAACCCGGATCCAAAACTGTCATCAAATGACACCAGATCAGTATCCATATCAACCTATACAACACTATAGAGCCCAACATGACAATAACTATGTCAACCTTGTTGGCCGCTGATTTCATTCACCAATGTTGCCATTTCTTAGCCTCTTTCACCCTGGCTGCCACAACCAAAGGGTCCGGCACTAGCTGACAGACCGGCCGGGACCAACAGTTGCGGTTGCGTTGTGGAGGTTTCGATGAAAAATAGAAAAGATGGAGTGGTTTTCCCCCTTTCGGTTTCCAGCGATTTTGAACTTGTTGAGAGTTGGGGGATGACCTACAAGAGTTGCCTTCAATCGGTTGTGCTTCCTATGTTTTTCATTAGAAAATGTAAAATAAAGTGAGTTTTGAAACATACCCCAAATCTAAAGATATGAACGGCGATTCCCAACTCTGGCGACAAGGATGGCCGTGGTAGCTCCTCCCTTCGCTCCCTATCGGATCATGCTCATGGGAGGGAGATGTTCATTGCCCTCCATGGGTCATCTGGGAGCTGTCCCTTCATGGCCATCAGGCATATTGGTCTCCATGAAGGACCCGGCTCGGCTCGGGTACAATCAGGCTCGTCCCGACCCAGTTTTGGCATGCAGCTTATACGATTGCATGTTCGCCTGCTTGTTTATCAAAAAGAGATAAACCAGGTTTGGTCATTGCCTCTAGTAACCCAACCAACTCTTGGTATGCAGACAGGCATTGATGACACGTCCGGCAGGCCACATGGGCTCCAGTTGGTGTAGAAGTTATCTAAATCTGACCCAGATCCTTGCCGACATTTATTGGACCCTCATATTCAACCCAAACAATAAATGATAAAACAGATGCGTAAAAAAAGAGATATGCCACCCAGAGCAGTAGCTCAATGGCACAGCACGCAGATGGTCTTGGCAGTGTTTGGAGTTCGACTTTGGGAGCGTGCATGCATGTCTTCGGCCTCCCGGTGATTAATATTCAGGACCGTACTTAATTATCAAGCGAAAGGGACAAGAAACTTTGAAATTGAACCTATGCCCCACAAGAAGAGTATGTCCGTTACCTTCCTCTTAGTGCTTTGTGCATGCCAGTTCAGCACTAGCTTGAGTCCAAAAACGTAGTGCTTTGTGCTTAAGCTAAAGCGCGTACAGATCAGGTTATACTGTAGACCAGATGATGGTCATATTATTGGTAGGGCTCGCAAATGAGCCGACCAATTGTTGTTGGTTGCTTTGGCCATTGTCTATATAAACAACTGTTCACGCTCGAAAAGCACATTAGAATCTGTCATGAGAACTCACTCGGGTTACCTACCAATCTCCATCGAATTCGGATAAAGAATGTGAAGGTGCGTCAAAGGACATAGACCACCTGGCAGGCTGACCACGAGTTCGATACCCAGCTTTGGTCTCCTTTTGTAACATAAAAAGAAAGCGGAGCATTTGTTGTCTTGTAGGAACATCGAGAAATCTTGGGTTAACCAGCGGAGCTCCGGGTATGATGTGGGTATGTAATTCTGGAGAACTTCTTGTATCCAAGGATCCGATCTGGGACCGTTATTGACACCGAGGAGTGCCTGAACAAAGAGGGAAGCAATTGATTGGTTGGCTATTATTTCGTAAGATGCATGAAATGGGACTAAAAATTTGGTCTCACCATTTTGGTTGATTACCTCCCGTACCTAAACAGGGCTCTGCCACCTAATTGTCACCAAAGAAAAAACGCCCTTGATTTATCTACAATCTTCCTTCGAGAGTTCAAACCCTTGAATTTGATACTTAGGCCATGCTTCTCGCTTTGGCCTTCCCGATGTACCAAAAGGAGACTTCCTTTGTCGGAAAGCTACAGCGATGTGGCTATTAAGTACACATACAAATACAAATATACTTTCAGCTTTTTGAATTTATATCATGGTTGAAAATTGTTTGAATATGCCAGTATATTCTACGCCGCACACAAAGACACATATGTGCGTGGTGGGGGCATTGTGCAGGTAAAGAACTAAAAGAAAAATATCATTTGACGAGTTTTCACAAGGAAAAGAGCTGAAATACCTTGTTGATGTGCAGATCATATTGAACAAACCACAAACGAGCTGAAGGAGGCGAACAATGAGCGTCTTGGTTAACTTATAGATAGCTCTACTTGATGAATACTTGTGCGAGTCCACTACTCAGTTATCAAAGGGAAGGGATGTTTTCCGGGTGAGATGCACAATTAGGATCAAGTAGATGCAAGATGGGTTATATAAGTATGAGCTGATCTAATAATAAAGTACCATTCATATTCATATCCACTGGGCCACGTGTCCACACTTGGCTTAATTGTTGCATTGCTTTAGCAAGTGAAGATTCGGAATGCTTGCTGTGTGGCTATCAATAAATAACATTGAATGCCTGCTTCGTCCTGTAATAGCTCACATGCATTGTTATACTTGTTCCTTTTCTTATCAAAAGGGTCATGGCACCCGGCCACCAAATCCTTGTGGATATTCCAGTAGAATGCCATGCTTGACCCTAAAGCAAATGGCAATGCCAGTGGAGGATGTAGAAAATCTTTCAGTTGACCCGAGTAGCTCTTTATTTTGCCACGAGTTGCCTATTATGGCCAACGCCTTAACCATCGTTTAAGCTTGTGTTTTACTTGCTCTTGGTCAAGCCAGCTGCAATGCTCGACAGAATAGACACAGTGAGTGATGCCACACAGCCCGGCATGTTGGATCCTTTCAGGACTACCGATCAGATCACACTCCAGTAGACGAGCTAGAGTTATGGATCGATGATAAGTTTTCCTAACATAGCCATTTATGAGAAAGCATCGTATTCCTGTTCCAATTTTCCAAGACCCACCCTTTTAAATTTGGTTGAGAAATGAGGATGGGCTTTCTTTTAATTGGGAGGGTAACGGTAAGCAGATACCTACCACCATGCACCCTGAGGATCAAACTCATGATGATCTCTCGCTAAAGTTTTATATGCTTATAGGAGACCCTATGCATTAGGGCTGGTGAAAGAGTCCCAACGAACACAAACACACTATTGCTTGCATTGTGCTCGTTTCGTATACCACCTAGCTCGTGCTCATATCTGATCTCGCATTGATTTCAGGGAATGATGAGCAAAATTTGAATATAATGAGCTGCATCTGAATTCAAATGAACTCGTGTCTGAGATCATCTGAACTCGTGTTTGCATTTCTTTTTCGATCATGTTATATTGCATAGATGAACCTGTACAGTAACCAACCGCGCATTGAACCAACCAATACACAGAATGTTTACAGCTTCAAAGTTAAACCAGATATAAGCAGTTCACGAACTGTTGAGGAAATGAGTACATTCCGTTCCTTCAGCACAATCACAGAAAGCGGTTGGTAGAAAATACAATCAAGGAAAAGGAGACACAAGTTTCATGTGGTTCGGCCAGATAGGCAGACTCCCCGAGTGAGACAAAAAGGATATCATAAAGAGCAGCACAGGGTACAATGATCTCTCACAGACCTAACGTTTATGCATATCCCTTTTGTATGCTCTCACCTAAATTACTGGCCCAGATAATTACGAAAGCAAGTTTCCTTATGATGCAAGGTTTTCATACAGACCTTTGCGAGCAACACAAATCTCTACCTCTACTTTTTGCATCCAAGTCGGGTCACACTGCAGCTATACAATTCATGCCCATTACAAATTCAAACCATAGTAACAATTCATGCCCATTACAGATATCATAAATGCAAGGTTTCCATAGTAACTCTTTTCTTTTATGGTGAGTTTCATCAGCCAAAATTTTATTGGAATTAATATTAATTAAGGTTGGGTTAATTAAACCCATGTGCATGAATAACATTTGATTCATGTTTGGTATCTATCAATATTCAATTGATGCATAAATGCTCACCGCAGCTCATCGACTCACATGAGCCCCTCTCATACTTGGATGGCAGCCACTGCCTTGACTTGACATTGACAGAGCCATCTAGCAGTTGCCCCACTGCTCTCCGTGAGATTAGAGAGAGGCGTAATTGTACCAGGATGCCAGGACTTCGCTTGCGCGGGCACAAGCGAGGTGAGGTATGCAGATTGACATCAGCACCCTTTGGAGTTAAGTGTAGGTGACCGGCTTCATCGAGTATATCCGAAAGCAGGTCTCTCGGGGCAGCCACATGGGGCTTCAGCCACAGTCAAAAGCACTCGGTTGTGCAAAGGATTGGACAGGTTGCCTATCAACTAGAGCAACAGGTTGCATCCGATCTTCCATGTGTTATATGTAAAAGTCCTAAAGTGTAGAACTTCTTCTAACTTAAAACTCGATTTTTGAAAGGCTCACGTCCCACCGGGCGTGCCAATCTCTCTAGACGCAGTGAAAATCCCCGCACTCTCGCCTTTTCAGGGCTTGGAGCGGATCCTCTCGTGTGTCTAAGGCCTATTTATATAAACAGGGCGTGCCAACCAGCTTATCTAAGCTAGCGAAGATATATTTTAAACTGACTTCTAATCGTGGTGACTGTGAGCAAGTGAGCTCTTGTCGTCACAGACCTTCTTGCACCGATGCGCAAGGGTCAGTCTGTATGTTTTGAAAAATCAAGTTTTTGGGATAGAAAGCCTACGAAGCGGTTCGAGATGTTTAATTCGGGTCTTTTAGATACGATTACAGTTTTTAGATCACATGGATTTGCACGTGCCTAAGTCTTTCCTTTTATCCCTTTAGGGGCCACCTAGTTTGTGTGTTATGAACACTCCACTACATGGGCGAATTTGAGCGAGAATACGGGGCTTGCTTCGATGCAATATGCGTCCTACCTCGTGGTATGGCGTAGATGCAATGCAAACTCATGCTACTCCAAAGGGAAAACCCGAATGTAAAGACAATACCGAAGGGAAATAACCGAAGGGAAATAACCGAAGGGAAATGACTTGTAATGTAAATGCCGAAGGGAGATATGTATATAGGGTATATACGTGCCCTTACTTGGGTCTTGCAAATAAGAGCGAAGGCTCAATGTGGGTGCGTGCTTGAATTGAAAGACTTACACACACGACATGAAATAAAACCCAAATATAAATTGCAGTATGGCCTTAACTAAGGTCTTGGGAGTAAGAGCGAAAGCTCAATGTGTGTGAGTGCTTGAATTGAAGTACTATGCACACAACATGAAATTAAACCCAAATAGTATAGCTCGGCCCTTACTTGGGTCTTTCAAATAAGAGCGAAGGCTCAATGTGTGTGAGTACTTGAATTGAAAGACTTACACACACGACATGAAATGAAAGCCCAAATAGTATAACTCGACCCTTACTTGGGTCTTTCAAATAAGAGCGAAGGCTCAATGTGTGTGAGTGCTTGAATTGAAAGACTTACACACACGACATGAAATGAAAGCCCAAATAGTATAACACGGCCCTTACTTGGGTCTTGCAAATAAGAGCGAAGGCTCAATGTGTGTGAGTGCTTGAATTGAAAGACTACACACCCAACTTAAGCAAAACCCTACGAAAATTAAAGTATATATATATATATATATTATATTTATTTATTTATTTATTTATGTATTAGCGGCTGATTAGGCCCGTGTGTGTTCAAAATCGTGCACAACTAAGAGAGTGCACGTGTGTGGGTGTGCCAAGCCACGTTATTACAAGCGGAGGGAGACTATGCTCTCTTATTACAACCTCGTATCGAATTGAATCTTAAGCAAGTATACAACTAAGGACCGAGTTAGGCACTTACTAATAGCTGGTCCGAAGATGTCTTGCTTGAGCGTGGGCTTGGCCTTCGCCTTGGGTTACAAGCGGGAGCTCCGCGGAGTTGAACGGTCAAGGGGCTGCTGGCCGGGTGTCTTGGGCGCGCGAGAAGGGTGCCTTGAAGGTGGTTGGCTGCTATGAAGGGGGTTGTCTTGGCGTGTCGAGCTAAAGGGCCTAAGTAAGGTCACTAGGGAGGGTGTAGTGTTAGGGAGTATGGCACTAAGGGGGAGCCTAAGGGAAGGTCTAATAGAGCACCTAAGGTTGGCGGGTGGCTGGCCGAATGAAGAGGTGACAGTCGGTTGGAGTGGCCGACTAGGGGAGCTTGGTGGTGGCGGGCTGCTAGGGTGTCTAGGCTATGGTGGATAGGAGGGGAACTAACTAGGATATGGGGTAAGGTAGTGGTGGTTGTGGTGAGATGATAGGGGCAGATCTTAGGGAGTTGGATGGGGTGACCGGGTGTAGCTAGGGTGGTTAGGTAGTGGCGGGTAGTTAGGATGGTTATAGCCTCGCCGAGTGGGAATGGTGGCGGCAAGTGGAATGGCTGATGTTAGGGTGATATGGTAGTGGGTTAGGTGGCTGGGAGTGGAGAGGGAGTGGAGAAGGAGTAAGGTGGAGGATACTAACCGGATGATGGGAGGTGGTGGCTGATGGAAGGGGAGCAGCCGGGTGAAGAGGATGCGCAGGATGAGGTTTGGCCGGATGAAGAGGATGGCGATGTGGACCTCGGCTGGAGTGGTGGTGGTGGTGGTGGTGGTGCTCGGCTGGGAGGTAGTGGCGCAGGTGGTGGCTGGCTGTGGGGCAGGTGGAGTAAGGTTGGAGTCGGTTGGGCTGGAGAGTGGAGGCTTGGAGATTCAAGGTGGAAAAACCCGCCCCTTAGGGGGGGGGTTTATATAGGGTTGGGCTAGGTCTGTTGGGGCTGGTTTTGGGGTAGTGGTTAGGTGGTTTAGGTAGGGTAGTGTGGTGATAAGGTGGGCTGGAAAGGGTAGGGCCAAATATTTTAAATACAAGGGGTTTGGGTAGGTTGTGTGCTAGGGGTGGTTTAGAGGTTTAGGGTTTAGCTAGGTGGGTTGGTTTTAGGGTGAGGTTTAGTGAGGTAGGTTATGTGATTAGGCTAGGATTAGGCTAGGTTTAGGGAAATTAACCTAGGTTTAGGGAAGGATTAGGGAAGTGGGTTAGGTGATTAGGTTGGGATTAGGCCGGGATTAGGGAAGTGGGTTAGGTGATTAGGCTCAGATTAGGACAGGATTAGGGTAGAAGGCTAGGATTAGGTGTTTTTAGTTAGGATTAGGTGAAGGAGCTCCCTTTGCATGACCCATAGACCTTAACCACATCATGTTGGTGCAGCCCTAGGTTAAGTTTTGGCTAATTACAAGCTTAAACCCACATGATTAACCCCAAACTTGACACATAAGTCAAGCTTAATTACAACACACACTTAATCTTATCCACCCCACTCTCTCTCATGCCCATAATCCCACGTGAAATTCAAGTGGGCCCCACCTCTATTTATGAGAAGGTGATGTGGGCCATGGATATGGATATTGGATTGGATTTTTGAATCCAAATCCAAATCCAAGTCCATACATGGGTTTGGATTGGGATCTGGATATATATGGTCCAGATCCGATCAAAACTGAACTCTGACTCCTTCGAGCTGTGTTCGAAACGAATGGTTTGTGCGGGGCCTGACAGCATCAGTACTCCGTCTTCATTGGGTCTTCGCCAACATGATCGTCCGCCTCTGTTTTCGCCTTCCGGAGATGACTTCAAATGATGTTTTGATGATAACAGGTTCTTGGACGTTCGAGATCCTGGGGGTGTGGATTTGATACGAGAGTTGCTATGCCGGGCTCGACATGTGCTCCGGTTCTAGGCTCTTCTTAGCTTTCCTGGTCCTGTCTGGATTAGGCCAAGCTACTTCGGGGTTTCAAAAATGTGTTTTAAAAGGTTTTTAAAGTCATGTTGTATATTTTTAAAATACAGAGTTCAAAACATATGTACAGGGTTGTCTGCAAGGCTCCTGGGTTTCCAGACTCAAAATAGCCCTTTGGGGCTGCTTTTACAAAACCAGATGGATTTGAGAAATTCGTGGGATTTCGGGGTGTTTACAACGCCGACTCTAAATACCTTAAGGGATACAAAGCAAGGCATGAACGAAGACGTACATGCCTTCATTATAAGATGGAGGTCACTTTTGGGCCAAGTGCGAGAGCCCATATCTGAAGGATGCGCAGTCATGCTCATCTTGGATAACTTTAAAAGCGAGTTAAAAACCCTTCTCTCGCTCCATGAGATCTCAACTTTCCATAAGTTGATAAAAAAGGCATCCCTTTTCGAAACCAACTTGAGAAAAGGGATATACGATCACTTGTGGAAAGGAAGTGCCATTTCTAAAACCCATTTGGAAAAGCCCATCACTTATGGGCTACCCACGATGGACAAAGGGGCAAAGCCCCATAAAATTGCCAATGTCCGGGTGGATCCAGGCGTGGCAGGCACTTCTAAAAATTTTGAAAAACTAGAAAACAAAAGGGAGCGAACCTTTAAAAAACCGGTTGAAAAATGGGAGTACACTCCGCTGGGGCAACTTGTGTCGGAGGTCCTAGACCTCCTACTTGCCCAAGGCATGATAGAACTCCCTGAAATCCCCGAAGGAGTTACTTCCAAAGGGGGATATTTAAGCTGATTTTGTAAATATCATCGCCTCAAAGGCCATGATACCAAACGCTGTTTCTCCCTTTTAAATAAAATTGAGAACTTGATAGTAGAAGGCCGGCTCCAGGTCACTGCGGAACCTGAGCCACCTCAAGCTATCTTCAAAGAACCCTTTCCCAAACACGCCAGTGGCAGTGGGAAAGGAAAGGAGGTATGTACCCTCACTATTTCTAAGGATCTAGCGCAAAAGCCAGAGACTGGTCGACCCACTCGTGCACCCATTCTTGTACTATACAAGAAGCCTACCCAAGTCGTCATTCGGGGACCACCAAAAGTGGAATCCCCGGCAAAACCAGTTTTGAAAGTCAAAGGTTCTCCTTAACTCAACCATAGAGCCAAATTTAGCGTGAACCCTAGGCTGGTCGTGGGGGAGGTGACTAGATCCGGGAAGATCTATCAACCCCCGCACCTTCAAGGTGCTAAAAAGTGGTCAGTGTGCCTGGCCCCTCAAAAGCATGTATCCCTGGTGTTCTGCCAAAAGCAGATAAGGATAAAATCATCCTAAATCCTTATGACTTCGAAAACCACCTTTGAAAGATTCCTATCCACATGTCTACCTAGAGCTTATACAAACCTCGCCTAGGCATAGACTCTTGCTAGAGAAAATTCTAGAAAGGGCTAAGGTTGATTCGAACATAAGTCCGGAATCCTTGTCTACCCAAGTGGCTCTATTAGGAGTAAAATCGCCCATCACTTTCTCGGAAGATGATGTAGATAGACCCTACGAATCCCACAACCAGGCCCTGCATATCGAGGTGGTTCTGAACAACCACTCTCTGGACAGGTGCCTAGTCGATGGTGGAGGAGGGCTCAACATCCTTCCACTTCATGTGGCGTATAAAATCGGAGTCACCTTGACTTCAATAAATCCAAGCCCCATCGTTATCACTGGATACGATGGGAATGCGTCTAGGCCTTTAGGATCCATCGAACTCCCAATGGAAACGGGAGGGATCGAACACACAGGGGTGTTCCATGTCTTGGACATCCACCCCCATTATAACCTGTTGCTGGGAAGACCCTGGATACACAGCTTGTGCGTTGTGCCATCCACCTTCCACAGGTGTGTCAAGATCCCTTTTAGGGACCAGGTCGTAGTGATCCTAGGTGAGAGTCACCCACAGTTTCAGGGGATCATAAACTCCCCTTGTTTATCGAGCTCCTAGGCCCATGAGGCTAACCTGGGGCAAATTGTGATCGGGTCACCCCGGCTCATGTTAAACAACCCTAAGAAGGTTGTATGTGTGAAGGGGTCGCCCAAAGTAGGCCCCCTCCCAATTCTAACTCTTTTAGGAAAACCTAAGCGTTTCCTATTTCCAAAGCCCCTGGACAAGAGGCCATATGAGCACAATATGGACGACAGCATGTTTCAGGACCACGACTTATACCATGTCTTTTCAAAAAACAGAAAGTCGTGGAACATGTTGTTAAACATGGGCTACATGCCCTACAAGAGTCTAGGGGCGCAGAACCAGGGTCTCCTAGAGCCCATCCTTCCTAGGGCCAATCCAAGCCGATATGGGACCGGCTATACTCCCCGAATACCGCTAGAGCCACCCCCTGTGACCACCTGGGTCAAGGGTGCCCTGGAACCTACCTTAGAAGAGACCTACGATTTAGATCTCCTATTCCGAGTCTAACTCGTAGTGTTTTCCCTTTGTAGGTATGACGGAAGATCCCTTTTATAAAAATACAAAAACATTTGAAAAGCTTAAAATCAAAAAAATCGAAAAACAAGAAAAACCAAAAACAATGGAAAAACAAAAACTCGAAAAAAGAGTGCTTTGTATAGTTCCCAAGGTTCTTGTTCTACAAAAACCCAAAAAAATCAAAAATTTGGAAAATACCAAAAAGATTTTGTATATAGCTGCTTCTGGTAGGACTTTAGTAAAAGAAAAGGATTTCGAAAGAAACGTCGTCTACATAGCCAGACCAAAAATTTCGAAATCAGTTGAAAATCCAAGTACAAAACCAGGTCCTTTTGAAAATCATGCATCAACTTCCCTTGGGTCTATAGCCCACGAGAATGATCAAAGCCCAGAAGTGGATCCCCTTGAGGAAGATTCCACTTCTGAGCTCCCAGAATTTCATAAAATTCTCGATTTTGAAAGACCTTCCCAATCAGTAGGAGGAGATTTCATAGAAGTGAACCTAGGGGATGGTTCCAATCCCAAATCCATCAAAATAGGTGCATGTCTGCATGAACCTGAAAGATTAGCATTCATTGCATTTCTACGAACCTATTTAGATGTGTTTGCATGGACGTATGAAGACATGCCGGGCATAGATCCCAGCATTGTCGAGCATCGTCTTCCCTTAGATGCGGATGTAAAACCCATAAAGCAGAAGCTTAGGAAAATACACCCGAATGTACACACGCAAGTCAAAGAGGGTTTAGAAGATCTGTTAAAAGCCAGATTTATAAAACCCATTGCGTATTCTGATTGGTTGTCAAACATCGTTGTAGTTTGAAAAACCAATGGGAAAATTCGAATATGCATCGATTTCAGAAACCTGAACAAAGCCACTCCAAAGGATAATTATCCTTTACCAAACATAGATTTGATAGTCGATAGTACTGCAAATCATGAAATGTTTTCATTTATGGATGGCTATTCAGGCTATAATCAAATCAAACTAAGTCCACAAGATCAGGGTAAGACCGCCTTCACAACCCCATGAGGCACGTACTGCTATACATTCATGCCCTTTGGTTTGAAAAATGCCGACGCAACATACCAACGAGCCATGACCACGATCTTCCATGATCAGATTCATGAGCTCATAGAAGTGTATGTAGATGATCTCTTGGCGAAATCCAAAACCCGATGCACCCATATCGAATGTTTACAAAAGATTTTCGAAAGGCTTAGGCTTTACAAAGTAAAGCTAAACCCTCAAAAATGTGTATTCGGGGTAGAATCAGGGAAGCTTCTGGGCTTTATAGTGAGCCAAAGGGGTATAGAAGTCGACCCCTCTAAGTGTCGAGCCATCATAGACATGGCTCCACCCTCCAATCTCACCCAAATCTGTAGCCTCCAGGGTCGTTTACAATTCGTTCGCCGATTCATATCGAATCTGGCAACTAGATGCGAACCCTTCAACAAATTGTTGAGGAAGGGCATGAAATTCTTATGGGATGACGAATGCCAGAAGTCCTTCAAAAGACTGAAGCCATACTTAGTTAATCCCCCCGTTTTGAACCCTCCAAAGCAAGGAAAACCGCTTTTACTTCACATCTCCGTGCATGCGAATGCTTTAGGAGTCCTGTTGGCTCAATACATGGATGACACCCATAAGGAGTATGCCATCTACTACATTTCGAAAACTCTCTTGGCTTATGAACAAAATTACCAAGCCATGGAGAAGACGTGCTTGGCCCTAGTTTGGGCCTGCCAGAAATTCAGACACTATTTTCTAGATCACGAGATCTGGATAGTGTCCAAGCTTGATCCAATCAAGCACTTGTTCAAAAAACCCATTCTCACGGGTAGATTGGGAAAATGGCAACTCCTTATAATGGAGTATGATCTGAAATACCATCACCAGATCTCCATTAAGGGGCAAGCCCTAGTAGATTACGTGGCTGAGTTCCCCTTAGAGGACACATATCCCACTCTTGTTGAAATGCCTGATGAAGGCATATTACAAAACCATTTTCAAAACCATATTTTGGCAAACAATTTCGAAAACCAAGTATGGAAGATGCACTTCGATGGGGCACGAAACCAACGAGGGGTTGGTGCTGGGGTCATCCTCATCTCCCCTGAAAAGGGCGAGATTCCCATAGCAGTCCGCTTAGATTTCGAATGTTCTAACAACGTAGCTGAGTATGAAGCACTCATACAAGGCTTAAGGATTTCGAAAACTCTAGGGGCATCATGCATCGAGGTCTTTGGAGATTCACTCCTTGTCATAAACCAGGTTTTGAAAATTTGGCAAGTACGTAATGAAAAACTACTTCCATATCACGAGTTGGCCACTCGATTGGTCCAATCCTTCCAATCGTGTAAACTCACACACGTAGGAAGAGAGGACAATGGCATCACCGATGCCCTCTCCTCCTTGGGTTCAGCCCTAAAGGTCTATCCCATCTCAGGGACCCGGTCTTTAGAAATATGGCATGCGCCCAACCCATCCACACACGATCTGGATATTTGCCAAAATAACCCAGAGTCTATTGAAAAACCCTGGTTTTATGACATAAAACAATTTCTAGAAAATGGGGGATTCGTCGAGGATGCCACATCCAAAGATAAGGCATTCATTCGCAAGATTTCGACCCGATACACCATTCTGGGTGGGGTTTTATACAAAAAAAGTTTTACCAGCATTCTGCTTAGGTGTATCGACCTAGAGGAGGCTAGGATAGTGATGCATGAATTCCACGATGGAGAATGTGGAGGTCATGTTAATGCCAACATGATGGCAATGAAAATACTTAGAGGGGGCTATTTTTGGTCCACCCTGAAAAAGGATTGTCACGATCATGTTAGGAAGTGTCATCCATGTCAAGTGCATGGGAATGCCATTCATATCCCTTCATCTACATTGCATTCCGTGGTCAGCCCCTGGCCATTCACCATGTGGGCGTTTGACATCGTAGGCCCAATATTTCCAAAAGCCTCGAATGGGCATTGGTTTATTTTAGTTGCCACGGAGTATTTCTCCAAGTGGGCGGAAGCCATATCCCTAACCAATGTGCTGGGGCAACATGTGGTGGCTTTCATCCGGAGGAATATCTTGGCTCGATTTGGGGTTCCACGAGACCTTGTGTCTAACAATGGTACCCCATTCAAGAACGAGCGGATGGTTAAGTTGTGCAACACGTATGGCATAACTCACCACTTCTCCTCGCCCTACTACCCTCAAGGCAACGGCCAAGCCGAAGCCACAAACAAGACTCTCATTAGCATAATTGAGAAAACCTTAGAGAAGGGTAGGACGTGGCACGAGAAGCTGGATGTAGCCTTATGGGCTTATAGGACTTCCATCCGATCTCCCACGAATGCCACATCATTCGAATTGGTCTATGGCACAAACACCATTCTTCCCATTCATACTCAACTGCATTCATTTCATACATCCATTGCACTCGACCTCCCCCTAGAGACGCTTCAGCATGCTAGGATGGCCGAACTAGATTTGCTAAATGAGAGGCGACTCCTTGCCATGGATCATGCTTGTGCATACTGGCAAAGGATAGCCCGACATTATAGCAAACACATGAGACCTCTCCACTTTGAAGTAGGGGATCTAGTCTTGAAAATTATCCACTATCGTGGCCCACATCC
This sequence comes from Brasenia schreberi, assembly GCA_036023115.1. Classification (NCBI taxonomy): domain Eukaryota; kingdom Viridiplantae; phylum Streptophyta; class Magnoliopsida; order Nymphaeales; family Cabombaceae; genus Brasenia; species Brasenia schreberi. Next base: position 19,996,923 of record JAYKKT010000090.1, read on the forward strand.
GCTCGAAAAGTGGCACCCCAAGTGGGACGGACCCTATGTTGTACGAGCAACCACTACGAACAATTCGTATTGGTTGATCGATGTAGAAGGTAGGAATTTAGCAGATCCTATCAATATTCAATACTTAAAGAAGTATTATGTGTAGGATTTGGATCAAATTCCAGTTTTCGAAAATTTTAGGGATAGCTGCCCTGAGACATGTGAATAAGGTGCAAGGCAAAGTCGTGTGACCCTGAGTGAGAGAATTCGCACTTGTAAAAGAGTGGAGTCTTCAAAATCATGGTTACATTTCAAAATCCTTCTTCTTAATAAGACAGGCCTAGTTCAATATAGCAAGATACTTGCAAGTAGTACGTGCTATTTCTAAATAGGCTGATCTGGAATGGATCGAGTGTAGGCTTGGGATAAGTCCTCCCCTCTTCTCTTCTACTTCCAAAAGGAAAAACACAGCCCAAACAAAGGGAATTTCCCATTCAAAAGTCTCTTTCCAAAAGAAAGAAACCAGAATTCAAAAGAAAAATCGATTCCCTTGTGAAAAAGAGGGATTAAAGAAAAAATACTCCCAAAGGGAGACCCTCGATGAAAAAAAGGAAAAAGAGGCCAAAAAGCTCAAAAAGAGCAGTTTTCTGCCTTCTATGCCTCAAACCACGGGACGCTTCAAAAGGGACCGTGGTATCTCTTTCCCATCCCTGGCTTATCCCAAGCTAAAACATGATTCATTTCGAGGAATCCTAAAGTAAAAATAGGATTTACTTACTTGAATTTCATGTTGTTTGAGAATTCGACGTTTCGAGTAAGGCGTAGGAATTTGAAATATAGCTTGTTTCCTTACAAAACCTCCGCTAGATAAGCGAGTGTTAAGACTCAAACAAGGGCAAACACGAAGAGCTTGAGATCCTTAGGATCGAGACTCAAGGCAGTTGTCCCTTTTGTAAATAGTTTTGTAAATAAATTTTAAAAATCGAACATCGAACAACATAGGTTTTTGCTCACTTGGAGCAACAGGCCTTGTAAGTCTCTAGAGTTCGACCACATCTGGTCTTTGGGAGGTCGCCACTCTTGGCACCACACCCATGTCATCTACATCCCGCGCATGGTACTTGCGAAACATGATCCCATTTAGGACCAGATTCCATGGTATAACCCTTTGGCGTGATATCTCCTCCTATCAGAGTTTGTAAATTGAGATTTTGCTAAAGATTGGGGCGATCCCATATTCTTCGTGGCTAGATCTAGGTAGACATTGAAAGGGGTGTTTGTCATCTTTGCCCTTATCCAAATCGATTTGGACAAGGTCAAAGAGGGGCATCTGTAAACACCCTGAAATCCCATGAATTTCTCAAATCCATCTGGATTTTTAAAAGCAGCCCCAAAGGGCCATTTTGAGTCTGGAAACCTAGGAGCCTTCCAGACAACCCTGTACATATGTTTTGAACTTTATATTTCAAAAATATACAATATGGCTTTTAAAAACCTTTTAAAACACGTTTTTGAAACCCCGAAGCAGCTTGGCCTAATCTAGACAGGACCAGAAAAGCCAAAGAGAGCCCGGAACCGGAGCACAAGTCAAGCCCGGCACAGCAACTCTCATATCAAATCCACCCTCAGGATCTCGAACGTCCAAGACCCTGTTATCATCAAAACATTATTTGAAGTCATCTCCGGAAGGCGAAAACAGAGGCGGACGATCATGTTGGCGAAGAACCAACGCAGACGGAGTACTGATGCTGTCAGACCCCGCACAAACCGTTCGTTTCGAACACAGCTCGAAGGAGTCAAAAATCCAATCCAATATCCATATCCATGGCCCACATCACCTTCTCATAAATGGAGGTGGGGCCCACTTGAAATTCACGTGGGATTATGGGCATGAGAGAGAGTGGGGGAGGATAAGATCAAGTGTGTGTTGTAATTAAGCTTGACTTGTGTGTCAAGTTTGGGGTTAATCATGTGGGTTAGCCTAATTAAGTGGGTTTAAGCTTGTAATTAGCCAAAACCTAACCTAGGGCTGCACCAACATGATGTGATTAGGGTCCATGGGTCATGCAAAAGGGAGCTCCTTCACCTAAACCTAACCAAAAACACCTAATCCTAGCCTTCTACCCTAATCTGGTCCTAATCCTAGCCTAATCACCTAACCCACTTCCCTAATCCTCCCCTAAACCTAGGTTAATTTCTCTAAACCTAACCTAATCCTAGCCTAATTACCTAACCCACCTCACTAAACCTCACCCCAAAACCAACCCACCTAGCTAAACCCTAAACCTCTAAACCACCCCACCTAAACCTAGCACACAACCTACCCAAAACCCCTTGTATCTAAAATATCTGGCCCTACCCTAATACCAGCCCCCCTACTACCATACCACCCTACCTAAACCACCTAACCACTATCCCAAAACCAGCACCACCGCCCTTCACAAAAGCTATAAACCCCCCCCCCCCCTAGTGGGTGGGTTTTGAAGCTTTTGGGTCCCCGATTCCCAGCCAATCACCATCATCCTCCACCTGCCCCATTCCCAGCCAGCTCTTCCACCTGCACCACCACCAGCCACCACCGTGCTCCACCACTCCCCAGCCACCCGTCGCCATCCTCTTCATCCGGCCGAACCAGCCAATCCACCACACCCGACTGCTCCTCAACCACCCGCCGCCTCCCATCACCGCTAGTTAGTACCCCATACCCTACCTCACCTCTTCTCCACTCCCCCTCCACTCTCAACCACCTGCACCACCACCATCTTCCCCTAACACCAGCCATTCATCGCCTCCCCCACTCCCATTCGGCCAAGCCATAACCACCCTAACTACCCGCCACTACCTAGACACCCTAGCTACACCCGACCACTCCACCCAACTCCCTAAAACCTGCCCATATCACCTCACTACACCCACCACCACCTTACCCCATACCCTAGCTAGCTTCCTTCCCATACTCACCCTAGCAGCCTGCCACCACCAAGTTCCCCTAGTCGGCCACTCCAACCGACTGTCACATCCATTCGGCCAGCCACATCCTTCCCTTAGGTGCTCCATTAGACACTCCCTTAGGCTCCCCTTAGTGTCATACTCCCTAACCTCACAACCCTTCCTTAGTGACCCTACATACTCACCTTAGCTCTACACGCCAAAGCAGCCCCTTCCCAAGTAGTCGGTCACCTTCAAGGCGTCTCTTCCGCGCACCTAAGGCACCCGGCCAGCAGCCCCTTGCCGTTCAACTCCGCGGAGCTCCCTCTTGCAGCCCAAGGCGAAGGCCAAGCCCACGCTCAAGCAAGGCATCTTCGGACCAGCTATTAGTAAGTGCCTAACTCGGTCCTTACTTGTATACTTGCTTAAAATTCAATTCGATACGGGGTTGTAATAACGGAGCATAGTCTCCCCCCGCTTGTAATAACGTGGCTTGGCATACCCACACACACGTGCACTCTCTTAGTCGTGCACGATTTTGAACACACACGGGCCTAATCAGCCCCTAATACATAAAGATATATATATATATATATATATATATATATACTTTAATTTTCGCAGGGTTTTTGCTTAAGTTGGGTGTGTTGTCTTTCAATTCAAGCACTCACACACATTGAGCCTTCGCTCTTATTTGAAAGACCCAAGTAAGGGCCGAGCTATACTATTTGGGTTTTCATTTCATGTCGTGTGTGTAAATCTTTCAATTCAAGCACTCACACACATTGAGCCTTCGCTCTTATTTGAAAGACCCAAGGAAGGGCCGAGCTATACTATTTGGGTTTTCATTTCATGTCGTGTGTGTAAGTCTTTCAATTCAAGCACTCACACACATTGAGCCTTCGCTCTTATTTGAAAGACCCAAGTAAGGGCCGAGCTATACTATTTGGGTTTTCATTTCATGTCGTGTGTGTACTTTCAATTCAAGCACTCACACACATTGAGCCTTCGCTCTTATTTGAAAGACCCAAGTAAGGGCCGTGTTATACTATTTGGGTTTAATTTCATGTTGTGTGAGTAGTACTTCAATTCAAGCACTCACACACATTGAGCTTTCGCTCTTATTCCCAAGACCTTAATCAAGGCCATACTGCAAGTTATATTTGGGTTTTATTTCATGTCGTGTGTGTAAGTCTTTCAATTCAAGCACGCACCCACATTGAGCCTTCGCTCTTATTTTCCAGACCCAAGTAAGGGCATGTATATACCCTATATATATATCTCCCTTCGGCATTTATATTACAAGTCATTTCCCTTCAGTTATTTCCCTTTGGTTATTTCCCTTCGGTTATTTCCCTTCAGCATTGTCTTTACATTCGGGTTTTCCCTTTGGAGTAGCATGAGTTTGCATTACATCTACGCCATACCGCGAGGTAGGACACATATTGCATCGAAGCAAGCCTCATACTCCTGCTCAAATTCGCCCCATGTAGTGGAGTGTTCATAACACACACTTAGGAGTCCCATAAAGGGATAAAAGGAAAGACTTAGGCACGTGCAAATCCACGTGATCTAAAAATCTGCCATCGTATTAAAGACCCGAATCAAAAACACCTCGAACCGCTTCGTAAGCTTTTTTTATCCCAAAACTTGATTTTTCAAAGCGTACAGACTGACCCTTGCGCATCGGTGCAAGAAGGTCTGCGACGACAAGAGCTCACTTGCTCACAATCGCCACGTTAGAAGTCAGCTTAAAATATATCTTCGCTAGCTTAGGTAAGCTAGCTGTCACGCCCTGTTTATATAAATAGGCGTTAGACACACGAGAGGATCCGCTCCAGGCCCTGAGAAAGGCCAGACGAGGCGGGGATTTTCGCGCGTCCACAACTACCAGAGCCACCCCCTGTGACCACCTGGGTCAAGGGTGCCCTGGAGCCTACTCTAGAAGAAACCTACGAATTGGACCTCTTATTCCGAGTCTAACCCGTAGTGTTTTTCCTTTGTAGGTATGATGGAAGATCCATTTTACAAAAATACAAAAACATTTGGAAAACTCAAAATCGAAAAAATGGAAAAATTGCAAAAACCAAAAACATTGGAAAATCAAAAACTCAAAAAAAGAGTAGTTTGTATAGTTCCCAAGGTTCTCGTTTTGCAAAAGAACAAAAAAATCGAAAACTTACAAAACTCCAAAAAGATTTTGTACATAGCTGCTCCTGGTAAGGCTTTGGAAAAAGGAAATGATTTCGAAAGAAACGTTGTCTACATAACCAGACCAAACATTTCGAAATCAATAGAAATTTTAAGTGTAAAACCAGGTCTTTTGAAAATCTATGCATCAAATTTCCTCGGGTCTATAAACCACGAGAATGATCGAAGCCTAGAAGTGGATCCCCTTGAGGAAGATCCCGCTTCTGAGGTCCCTGAATTTCATAAAATTCTCGATTTTGAAAGACCTTCCAATTCAGTAGGAGGAGATTTCATAGAGGTAAACCTAGGGAGTGATTCCAATCCCAAACTCATTAAGGTAGGCGCATGTTTGCATGAGCATGAAAGATCAGCATTCATTGCGTTTCTACAAACCTACTTAGATGTGTTTGCATGGACGTATGAAGACATGCCGGGCATAGACCCCAGTATTATCGAACAACGTCTTCCCTTAGATGCGGATGTGAAACCCATAAAGCAAAAGCTTAGGAAAATACATCCGAATGTACACGCACAAGTCAAAGAGGGTTTAGAAGATCTGCTAAAAGACAGATTTATAAAACCCATTGCGTATTCCGATTGGTTATCGAATATCGTTGTGGTTCGAAAAACCAATGGGAAAATTTGAATATGCATCGATTTCAGAAACCTGAATAAAGCCACTCCAAAGGATAATTATCCTTTACCAAACATAGATGTGATAGTCGATAGTACTACAAATCATGAAATGTTTTCGTTTATGGATGGCTATTCAGGATATAATCAAATTAAATTAAGTCCACGAGATCAGGGTAAGACCGCATTCACAACCCCGTGGGGCACGTATTGCTATACAGTCATGCCCTTTGGTTTGAAAAATGCCAGCGCAACATACCAGAGAGCCATGACCACGATCTTCCATGATCAGATTCATGAGCTCGTAGAAGTGTATGTAGATGATCTCTTGGCAAAATCCAAAACCCGATGCACTCATATCAAATGTTTGCAAAAGATTTTCGAAAGGATTAGACTTTACAAAGTAAAGCTAAACCCTCAAAAATGTGTATTCGGAGTAGAGTCCGGAAAGCTTCTAGGCTTTATGGTGAGCCAAAGGGGTATAGAGGTCGACCCCTCTAAGTGTTGAGCCATCATAGACATGGCTCCACCCTCCAATCTCACACAAATTCGTAGCCTCCAGGGTCGATTACATTCCATTCGTCGATTTATATCAAACTTGGCGACTAGATGCGAACCCTTCAACAAATTATTGAGGAAGGGCACGAAATTCTTATGGGATGACGACTGCCAAAAGTCCTTCGAAAGACTAAAGGCATACCTCGTTAATCCCCTTGTTTTAAATCCTCCAAAGCAAGGAAAACCTCTTTTGCTTTACATTTTCGTGCATGCGAATGCCTTGGGAGCATTACTAGCTCAATACGAGGATGACACCCATAAGGAGTATGCCATCTATTATATTTCGAAAACTCTCTTGGCTTACGAAAGGAATTATCAAGCCATGGAGTAAACGTGCTTGGCCCTAGTCTGGGCCTGCCAGAAATTTCGACATTATTTCCTAGATCATGAGATCTGGATAGTGTCAAAGCTTGATCCAATCAAGCATTTGTTCGAAAAACCCATTCTCACTGGTAGATTGGGCAAATGGCAACTCCTTCTAATGGAGTATGACCTAAAATACCATCTCCAGATCTCCGTTAAGGGGCAAGCCCTAGCTGACTACGTGGCTGAGTTCCCCCTGAAGGACGCATATCCCACATTTAGTGAAATGCCTGATGAAGGCATATTGCAAAATCATTGTCAAAACCACATTTTGGCAAACTCTTTCAAAAACCAAGTGTGGAAGATGCACTTCGATGGGGCACGAAACCAACGAGGGGCTGGTGCTGGGGTCATCCTCATATCCCCTGAAAGGGACGAAATACCCATAGCAATTCGCCTAGATTTCGAATGTTCCAACAACATAGCTGAGTATGAAGCACTCATACAAGGTTTAAGGATTTCGAAAAGTCTAGGGGCATCATGCATCGAGGTCTTTGGAGATTCACTCCTTGTTATAAACCAAGTTTTGAAAATTTGGCAAGTGCGTAATGAAAAACTTCTTCCATATCACGAGTTGGCCACTCGATTGGTTGAGTCATTCCAATCGTGTAGACTCACACACGTAGGAAGAGAGGATAATGGCAGTGCCGACGCCCTCTTCTCCTTGGGTTCAGCCCTAAAGGTCGATCCCACTTTGGGAACCTGATCCTTAGAGATATGGCATGCGCCCACCCCATCCACACACGATTTGGATATTTGCCAAAATAATTCAGATTCTGTTGAAAAACCTTGGTTTTATGACATCAAACGTTTTCTAGAAAATGGGGGATTCACCGAGGATGCCACATCCAAAGATAAGGCATTCATCCGTAAAATTTTGACCCGATACACCATTTTGGGTGGGGTTCTGTATAAGAAAAGTTTTACCAGTATCCTACTAAGATGTGTCGATCTAGAGGAGGCTAGGACTGTTATGCATGAGTTCCATGATGGAGAATGTGGAGATCATGTTAATGCCAACATGATGGCAATGAAAATACTTAGAGCGGGCTATTTTTGGTCCACCCTGAAAAGGGATTGTCACGATCATGTTAGGAAGTGTCATCCATGTCAAGTGCATGGGCACGCCATTCATATCCCATCATATGCATTGCATTCTGTGGTCAGCCCCTGGACATTTACCACGTGGGCATTTGATATCGTAGGCCCGATCTTTCCAAAGGCATCGAATGGGCATCGATTCATTTTAGCACACACTGAGTATTTCTCCAAGTGGGTGGAAGCCATCTCCCTGACCAACGTACAGGGGCAACATGTGGTGGCTTTCATCAAGAGGAATATCTTGGCTCGATTTGGGGTTCCACGAGACCTTGTGTCCAATAATGACACCCCATTCAAAAATGAGCGGATGGTTAAGTTGTGCAACACGTATGGCATAACTCACCACTTCTCCTCGCCCTACTACCCTCAAGGCAATGGCCAAGCCGAAGCCACGAATAAGACTCTCATTAGTATAATTGAGAAGACTTTAGAGAAGGATAGGACGTGGCACGAGAAGCTGGATGAAGCCTTATGGGCTTATAGGACTTCCATCCGGACTCCCACGAATGCCACACCATTCGAATTGGTCTATGGCACAAATGTCATTCTTCCCATTCATACACAATTGCATTCATTCCATACATCTATCGCACTCGACCTCCCCCTAGAGACGCTTCAGCATGCTAGGATGGCCGAACTAGATTTGTTAGATGAAAGGCGACTCCTTGCTATGGATCATGCTCATGCATATCGGCAAAGGATAGCCCGATATTATGACAAATACATGAGACATCGCCACTTTGGAGTGGGAGATCTGGTTTTGAAAATCATCCACTATTGTGGCCCACATCCACTTGGAAAGTGGCGCCCCAAGTGGGATGGACCTTATGTTGTACGTGCAATCACAACAAACAACTCATATTGGTTGATCGATGTAGAAGGCAGGAATTTAGCAGATCCTATCAATATTCAATACTTAAAGAAGTATTATGTATAGGATTTGGATTAAATCTCCACTTTCGAAAATCCCTAGAGATAGTTACTTTGAAACTTCGAAAGTAAGGTTCAAAGGCGAATTGTGTGACCCTAAGTGAGAGAATTCACACTTGTGAAAGAGTGGAGTTTTTCAAACACGAGGTTACATTTCAAAATCCTTCTTCTTACAAAGAAAGGCCTAGTTCAATATAGCAAGATACTTGCAAGTAGTACGTGTTATTTCTAAATAGGCTGATCTGGAATGGATCGAGTATGACCTTGGGATAAGTCCTCCCCTCTTCTCTTCTCCTTCCAAAAGGAAAACATGGCCAAAACAAAGGGAATTCCCCCTCAAAAATCGATTCTCTTATGAAAAAGAGGGATTAAAGAAAAAATACTCCCAAAGGGAGACCCTCTATAAAAAAAAAGGAAAAAAAAGGCCAAAAAGCTCAAAAAGAGCAGTTTTCCGCCTTCTATGCCTTAAACCAGGGGACGCTTCAGAAGGGACCGTGGTATCTCTTTCCCATCCCTAGCTTATCCCAAATAAAACATGGTTCATTTCGAGGAATCCTAAAGTAAAAATAGGATTTACTTACTTGAATTTCATTTTGTTTGAGAATTCGACGTTTCAAGTAAGACGTAGGAATTTTGAAATATAACTTGTTTTCTTATAAAACCTCCGCTAGATTAGCGAGTGTCAAGACTCAAGCAAAGGCAAACACGAAGAGCTCGAGATCCTTAGGATTGAGGCTCAAAGCAGTGTTCCCTTTTGTAAATAGATTTTGAAAAATCGAACATCAAACAGCATAGGGTCTGCTCACCTGGAGCAGCAGGCCTTTGTAAGGCTCAGGAGTTCGACCATGTCATCCGGTCTCTAGGAGGTCGCCATTCTTGGCGTCCCATTCATGTCATGCATCTGCATATCCATGCATGGACACTTGCATAAACATGATCCCGTTTAGGACCAGAAACCATTTGTATATCCCTTCGACATGATATCTCCTCCTACCAGGTTTAAAAGAGAGATTTTGCTCAAAAATTGGGATGATCCCATATTTTCGTGGATAGATCTAGGGAGACATCGAAAGGGGTGTTGTCGTCTTTGCCATTATCCAAATCAATTTGGATAATGCCAAAGAGGGGCATTTGTAAACACCCCAAAATCTCACGATTTTTTCAAGTTACCTGGTTTTGCAAAAGCAGCCCCAAAGGGCTATTTTGAGTCTGGAAACCCAGGAGCCTTCCAGGCAACCCTGTACTTATGTTCAAATCATATATGTTTTAAAATACATGTTATACAGTTTTAAAACCTTTAAAAAGGTATTTTGAAACCCCGAAAAGCAACTTGGCCTGATGAAAGTAGGACCAATGAAGCCAAAGAGAGCCTGGAACCGGAGCTTATGTCGAGCCTGACACATCAACTCTCGTATCAGATTCATCCCCAGAATCTCGGACATTCAAGCCCCTATTATCAACAAATCTATCGAAATGGTCTCCGGAAGGTAGAAAAAAGGAGCGGACGACAATGTTGGCGAAGACCCAACGCAAGACGGAGTACTGATGCTGTCAGGCCCCGCATAGACCGTCCGTTTTGAACATACCATAAAGGAGTCAGAAAATCAGATTTGGATCGGATTTGGACCATATATATCCAGATCCAAATCTAAACATGTATGTGGATTTGGATTTGGATCCAAAGATCCAATCCAATATCCACATCCATGGCCCACATCACCTTCTCATAAATGGAGGTGGGGCCCACAAGAAATTCACGTGAAAAGCTTGGGTATGAGAGAGAATGGGGGATAAAATATGAGTGAAAATGTGGTAGGCTTGACTTTTGTGTCAAGTTTTGGGTTAATCATGTGGGTTAGCCTAATGAGTGTGGGTTTAAGCTTGTATGCACCTACACCTAACTTAGGGCTGCACCAACTTGCTGCAACTAGGTCCATGGGTTGAAGGCAAAGGGATGCTTCTAAACCTAACCCTAAGCTAACCCCCCCTTACCTAGCCATTTCCCCCTAAACCCGACCTAATCCAAGCCTAATCACCTAATCCCACTTCCTTAATCCTTCCCTAAACCTAGCCTAATCCCCTTAACCTCACCCTAATCCTAGCCTAAACACCTAACCCACTTCACTAAACCTCACCCTAAGCCCAACCCACCTAACTAAGCCCTAAACCACTAAACCAGCCCACCTAAACACCTAGCACACCATATCCCCAAACCACCACCACCAAACCAGCCCAACCGACCCCCCAATACCAGCCCAGCCACCGACCCCATTAAGCCTATAAAATCCCTCCCATGCATGCGGGTGGAGGGTCTTGGGCTCTCAAAATATCTGGGATTTCTCCCCCCTCTTAGAACCCGCCACCTCCACCCTTCGGCCAGCACCACTCCACTCCATCTTCCACCTTTCACCTGCTGCACCCGGCCAACATCATTCCACGCCACCTGCCACCTCCTCCCATCCGGCCAAGACCTCACCTGCCGCCTCTTCCTCCCCCATTCGGCCAACTTCCTTCCACGGTTTCCCTTAGGTAAGCCTCACCTCTCACTCTCCCCTCCTTCTCCTCCATCTCATCCCCTAGGCCGACTCCACCAGCACCTCCACCTTCTCTCGCCACCCCACAACATCTGCCACTCCAACTAGCTGCACCACCTGCCCCTCTTCCCTTAGCCAGCCGTGCCTTACACCCACCTTACCTCTCCCTAAGACCTACCCCAAGCCTTAGTGACATACCCTAGTTCAACCTACCTCCCCTAAGCACTTCAAAACCCAGCCAAGACAGCACTCCCCCCACTCGGCCAGGACCTGAACCTTCATCCTTCGGCCAGCACCTTCCCTTGCCGCGCCCATCCAAGGAGCTCCCTCTTGCAGCCCAAGGCGACTCACTAGGCCCAAGTGCAAGCAAGTCACACCCGGACAGCTGTACGTAAGTGCCTAACTCGGTCCTTGTTATAGACTTGCTTATGCTTAATTAAATTTGATACGGGGATGTAATAATGAAGCGTTGTCTCCCCCCGCTTGTAATAATGTGGTTTGGCACACCCACACACACGTGCACTTGAGCCTATTCCGCTCTTAGCTGCAAACGATTTTGACACACACATAGGCCTAATCAGCCCTTAAGATATAGCTATATGTATATGATTTAAGTTGCGTGGGTTTTCGTTAAGTTGTGTGTGTTGTCTTTCAATTTCCACACTCACACACATTGAGCTTTCGCTCTTATTTCCAAGACCCTAGTAAGGGCCTATTGCAATTTCATTTTGGGGTGTTTTCACTCATGTCGTGTGCGTAGTATTTCAATTCTACACTCACACACATTGAGCTTTCGCTCTTACTCCCAAGACCTTAGTCAAGGCCTATTGCAATTATATTTGGGTTTAAATTCATGTCGTGTGCGTAGTATTTCAATTCTACACTCACACACATTAAGCTTTCGCTCTTACTCCCAAGACCTTAGTCAAGGCCATATTGCAATTATATTTGGATTTCATTTACAAGTCGTGTGAGTTGTCTTTCAATATACACATAACACCCACGCACACGTTGGCGACCTTCGGGCCCATATATATTATAAGTATTTCCCTTCGGCTATGTCTTTAAGATTTGGGTTTTAAGGTTCAGCACTGTGCGTAGTCTTTACATATATACATGACACACACTTGTACAATTGAGCCTTTTCGCTCTTAAGATATAGCCATATTTCCCTTTTGCAATTTCCCTTTTGTAAATTTACATTAAGTCATTTCCCTTCCGCATTGTCTTTCAATTTGGGTTTTCCCTTCGGAGTTGCGTGAGTTTGCATTGCACATATGCCATACCACGAGTTAGGACGCATATTGCATCACAGCAAGCCCCACACTCCCGCTCAAAATCGCCCAACTTAGGTCACTTGTGCACACACACACCTAGTTGGCCCGAAAAGATAAAAAGAAATACATAGGCACGTGCAAATCCCACGTGTAATAAAATCTGAAATCGTACATCCAAAGCCCCAAACACTTAGGATATTTTAAAAGAGGTTTTTAAAGACTTTGCCAAGCATACAGACTGATCCTTGCGCATCGGTGCAAGAAGGTCTGCGACGAAAAGAGCTCACTTGCTAACAGTCGCCCCGATAGAAGTCAGATTTCAAAACGTTTCTTCACTATTTTAAGTAAGCTAGCTGGCATGCCTTTTTGCTAAAATATGACTTAGACACACGAAGAGATTCACTTCAGGCTTAAGAACCAGAGGTGAGGATTTTCAATGTCTACACCTACCACCCGCCTGGCGCCTAGCGCTTGGCGTCCACCCTGCTACACCCGCATCCAGCCGACCTACTACCCCCAGCCACCAACCTAACTCCACACCCCAGCCGCGACCCAACTCCCACACCATATCCCCAACACCTTGCCATAACCCCCATCTAGAACCTCCTTTGCCATAACCCCCACCAACCCAGCCGTGACCCAACTCCCACAAACACCCGTCACCTCCTTGCCTTGGCCGCAACCCCACAAAGCCCAACTAAGACCCGCACCAACCTCTTACCGTGAACCTTCACCTCTCAAGCCAAACTCCACTAGGCTCAAAGGCTCCGGCCAGCCACTTCATGACTTAAGCTTCAAGGGAGGCCCGTCCGTGGTTGAAAAGCTAGCACAAGCCCGTGTAGATTGGAGTGGACAAACATCTGAATCACTTGTAAGTGTTTCAAATTCGGTATTTCATATCTCCTTCTACATTTAATTCAATTTGGATACAGGGTTGTATTAACGGAGCTTTGTCTCCCCTCGGGTTGTAATAAGGATGCTTGATACACGAAGCACACATGAGCACTTAAGCTTTAGCTCTTAACTCGTACACCAAGCACCCACATGCATGATTGAGCCTTCGCTCTTAATCCCAAGATTCTAGTAAGAGCTGCGTGAGTTGTCTTCAATTTACACACTCCACACACGTGTGCATTGAGCCTTCGCTCTTATCATATATATGTATTTCAATTCAGTTGGGTTGTTACATTAAGTTGTGTGAGTTTGTCATTTCAATTACACACTCGCACCAAAAGACACTCGAGCACTTGCTCAAGCACCTCACGCACCATTTTGGCCTCGGCAGCCACTAAGATATAGCTATATCTATATACTTTCAGCTGCGTGAGTTTTCCCGGTTCAGTTGTGTACATCTTTCAATTCCGAGTATTTAAGGTTCAGCTGTGTGTGTCATCTTTACATATACACACAACACATACGCGCACGTTGGCGACCTTTGGGCCCATATATATATAAGTATTTCCCTTCTGCACTTTACATTTAAGTCGAGCGGGGTTTTACATTCAAGTCGTGTGAGTTGTCTTTCAATTTATACACAACACACACGCCCACAATTGAGCCTTTCCGCTCTTAAGATATAGCTATATTTCCCTTCCGCAATTTCCCTTCCGCTATGTCTTTCAATTTCGAGTTTTAAGGTTCAGTTGTGTGAGTTTGCATTGCATATCCGCCATACCACAAGATAGGGCACATACTTGCATCAAAGCAACCTCGAACCACCCGTGCAAAATCGCCAAAACTTAGGCACTTGATGCACACATCTCACACCTAAGTGGCTAAAACAAAAGACATAGATACGTGCAAACCCCACGTAAATAAATTGAGTTTTCTAAGCATACAAACCGACCCTTGAGCTTCAATTCAAGAAGGTTTGCGACGAAAAGAGCCCACTTGTCCAGAGTCGCCCCATATAGTCAGATATTTCGAAAACTTACTTCGCTAGCTTGAGAAAGCTAGCTGGCACACCCTTTTTAAGCGACTTAGACATATGAAAAGGTTCACTCTAGGCCTAAGAACCCGGAGTGGAAATTTCCGCGTGTCTACAATGATGATGTGAGCTAGGCACGAATTGAAAGCAACTCACACAACTTAATGTAAATACCCAAAATTGAAAGTGCAACTCACGCAGCTTAAGAGAAATACCTGAATTTGAAAGCAACTCACACGACTTGAATGTAAATTGCAGAATTGAAATATACGTATATCTTAAGAGCGGAAAGGCTCAATTGTGAGTGAGTGCTTTTGGTGTGTAAACGGAAAGACAACTCACACGACTTGAATTGAACTTGCCGAAATTGAAATATAAGTATATAGTAAGAGCGGAAAGGCTCAATTGTGAGTGAGTGCTTTTGGTGTATAAATGTGTAAACACCCCAAAATCCCACGATTTTATAAAACATACCTGGTTTACAAAGTCAAATCCAAAAAGGTACTTTGAGTTCTGAAAACCCAAGAGCCTTCACAAAACCCTGTAAATATTGTTTTGAAACCTGTAAATAGTGTTTTGAAATCCCATGTCCAAATAGGAGCTGTTTAAACTCGAGCTAAGCCCCACTTTCCAAGAAACCAAAGACGAACAGGTGAAGCATGCAAAGACGACACCTGATCGAGAAGCAGCCCAACAAGTGGCTCACGAAGGCCAATTCTAGAAGCAGGCCCAAAGCAGCTTACAAGCCAGGAGCACCAAGCAGACGACTGGGCTTCAATCAAGGGGATCCACTTCTGGGCTTCGATCATTCCCGTGGGTTATAGACCCGAGGGAATTTGATGCGTGGGAGGAGGATAAGTTAGACCACACACACTTATGCATGCACCCAGAATGGGCTTAGGATTGGGTATTAGGAATTAATTATCTTTGGTCTATCTTTTTGCATGAAAAAGTATTGATATAACGGTCAAATGTATCTATGCAAAAATAATTATAAGACGAAGAGGTATATTGGTTGGATCGTGTAAACACCCCAAAATTTTTGATGTTTTCCAAAAAAAAAATCCTGAATTCCACAAAGCCAGCTCGAGTTCAGCTTCAAAAAGGCAAAATGGAACCAAAACCCTGATGAAACCCTCAAAAATCAAGAACCGGGCCTATTAAAATGGAAATCAGCATTCGCTTCAAAATCTGGGATCGACCTCATCAAGTACAAGCTCGAGACGGGACCAGATGGATGAAATAAAGCCTCAAATGAAAAGTCCTAAAAGCAAGCATTGGCCGGTTAAAAGGGCTAGGAAAAACCCAGTTTAAAATCGAGTCACCGAGAAAAACCGTCCATTTCATGCACCAAAGAATGACTCAAAAGAAAATTTCTAGATTGGATCTAGACCAAAAGATCCAAATCCATACCCCACAAGAAGACAAAAAAATTGGATCGAGTTGGACCCAAGGATCCAAACCCGATCCAAATGATCCACTCTTGGCCTATAAATAGGGCCAAGGGGGTTCACGTGGGTTGGTTGGAAAAAGGTGGGGAGAAAGCAAGGGGGTTCACGTGAAGTTTTGGCAAAAGACTTGGGAGCTTGGGTTTTGGTTAAGGGGAAAGGCTCGACCAAGGAAAGGCTCGACCAAGTCAAGGACTCGGCCAAGAGGGAGGACCCAACCAAGGTTGAGGTAAGCATTCTACACTTGAGGGCTTGAGGGTTGGAGAGTTCTTGGCCATGAAGAAGCCTTGGCCGAACTAAACCAAGGTGGCTTGGCCGTGAAGAAGACTTGGACCGAACCAACCAAGTTGGTGCAGCTTGGTCGTGGAGCTTGGCAAGAGGAGACACCTTGGAGCCGAGTGAAGGCTGGCCGAACTGCACCTTGAAGCCGAACTGCACCAAGGTTGGAAGCTGGGAGAAGGAGCAAGGTTTGGACGTGGAGCTCACGTGTGAGCCTTGAAGCACAAGAAGCTTGGCCACGTTGGAGGTTGTTGCACCTTGGAACCGAGTGGAGCCTTGGAGGTAAGCCTAAACTAAGTGAAGAAGGTGGAGCTTGGGGCTGACCCAGCTTGGAGGTGACGCCCAAGAGCAAGCTTGGAGGACCCGAGTGCAAGGGGAGCTCAAGCAAAGGTGGTTCGAGCTTGGCTTTGAACAAGGTGGAGGACCCGACCAAGGTGGAAGGCTTGAAGGCTGAGTGCAAGGATCAAGCTTGGCTAAGTGGGCTGACTTAGACCGAACCAAGGGCGAAGGCCGTGGAGCTCAAAGAAGGTGAAGCGAAGGGGCTGCGCCAAAAAGGCTAAAAAGTGAACGGGGAAAACTTATAAGTACTTTAAACTTCAGTTTTAAACTGCTTTCTTCATTAAATTCAATTCGAAAAGGGGTTGTATTAATGGAGCGAAGCCTCCCCCCATGTTGTAATATTGGTGGATGAACACGATTGCACCCACGTACACTTGAGCCTTTTTGCTCTTAAATTGGTGCATGAACACGATCACACCCACGTGCACTTGAGCCTTTTCGCTCTTAAATTTGTGCATTGTCACGATTACACCCACGTACACTCGAGCTTTTTCGCTCTTTTAAGCTAAATATATATATTTCAATTAGCGTGAGTTTTACTTTCGTGAAAGTAGAGTGAATGCACTTTCAATTCACGTAAGTTTTACTTTCGTGAAAGTAGAGTGAATGCACTTTCAGTTCGCGTGAGTTTTACTTTCATGAAAGTAGAGTGAATGCACTTTAAATTCGCGTGAGTTTTACTTCAGATGTAGAGTGGGTGCAATTTCAATTCGACTGAGTTCGCATCATCGTTCTCAAAAACCCAAAACAGAATTTATAGCATCTCTACATCCGCTCATTGCGGCAAAATCTCTCAACACTCACTCAAAATCACGCTGAATCTAGGCCCACATACTCCACACACATCAGGCCAAAATAGATAAAACTTGCAAAAATCTTAGGGTCGTCCAACCCCGTGATAAAACTGGCAAAGGTGCACGAACCAAATTCTTTCAAAACACTGATCATTCAGTTAATTTGAAGTAAAAACTTGTTTGCAAATCAAAGATCCTAAGTGCTTAAACCGATCCTTGAAGATCGGTTCAAGAAGGTTTAAAGCGAAAAGAGTCTGCTTGCCTATAATCGCCAAAAGTCAGAAAAATGTTTAAAAATCTTTGCTAGTTTGTGTAAGCTAGCTGGCATGCTCACACAAGCATAGGCACTAAAAGGTTCACTTCGAGTTTTCTAACTTGGGAGTGGAAATTTTCATATTTACAAATCGCATCCACGATCCATCGCATTTTCCAGAAAGCGAGATTAGGGCATCCCTAACCCACACTTAATCACATTGCACTCTCTCTCTCCTCTTGCCTTGCTCTCACTGTTTTTCCTCTATGATGACTACTCCTTTCTCCCTTGCTATTCTCGAGCCAAGGTCATTGAGGAGCGATCGAGGATGACTCACGAAAGTTACGTGCTCTTATTGTGTGTGTGTTTTGTCTTATGAAAAAAGTGCAGGCACCCATACGTACTCAATAACGAGACACTAATTTCTAGAAGGCAAGACTACAAGAGTGACTCAGATAGATAAAGTCTTCTCACCATTTCTCATTCTTTTTTGCTTGTTTTCCATGTGGTTTCATTATGGCCTTAAATTAGATCTATGGTTGTTCTTGATTTGGGCATGTATATGATTGTTCCATATTGGTTATTTGTGCATATAATCATATGGTTATCATGTAAACACCCAAAAAAAATTCAAAAACAAAAAAAAATGATCTTTTAGAATTTTTGCTTTTTTCAAAGAAAAATGACAACTTTGGGTCTTTTAAGGGTTTTTCAAATAAAGGTATATTAAATGAACTCATTTCCGCACCAAAATTTTGTATCAACCTCAAAATAAGATATATTGCATTCCACTTAAAAAAAACTAACTTTGACAAAATCTCAAAAAGTGATTACTTTGCCCTCGCGGCCAAATTGGTAGGATTTCGCTATTTCAAAAGATTGCTTTCAAAGAAAAGACGATTTTAAACAATTCTTTTTAAAGAAACAAATGAAAATGAGAACATTAAGAACCAAACCCAAAAATGTTTACAAATTTACAAAATTCCAAAAACTCATGAAATTCAAAAGAAATCAATTTCAAATGAAACCTCAAAAACTCATCGAGTCGAAAATAGTCTTATTCCAAGACCCTATACCCAAGGGTTAAAGTGGTTTATTATCTTACACCCATTAAAGTGGTTAAAATGGTTCGATACCCTATACCTCAAAAAGGGTTAAAGTGGTCAATGTGGTAAAAGACTAACTCACGAAGCAAAAGCATGTCACCCATGCAAACAAAAAGTTGGAATGAAACTCAGTGTTTTTCAAAAATGAAATTTTATTCCAAAGTCTACGTAGAGATTTCAAATAAGCTTTCACATACTACGTCGTGTGGGAGCATGCTAGCTAGTTTTACTTAAACTAGCAAAGTTATATTTTCTTACTTTAATGGTGATTGTGAAGAAGTGAGATCTTTTTGACTTAGGATTTCTTGAACCGGTACTCAAGGGTCAGCCTAGACTCTTTGAGGATTGATCTTGATTAGATATGTTTTTGAAATTCACTTTTCAAACCCAAATGACTTAACCAAATTCGTGAGCTAAGTCTTTAGAAGAAATTTTTTCTAAGTTCTGAAAAACAGAAACTGGTTTTGTCTTCAAAACTTATTTTTAGATTTTTTTAAATAGCTTTTGAATCTCCAAAAATCACGAAAATTTTACAATGAAAAGAAGATCATATGAAGGTTTAGAGACTATTTTTATTCTGATTTTTGGGGTTGTGACAGTTTGCAATTAAATCTAGGAATGACCCTTACTCAGACATCTAAAACAGTACTTTGATAAAAATACAAAGTTTAGACAAACGTTTATATCTAAGTGCATAAAGCTCTGATATTTATGAAGTTAGTTTTATTGGAAAGCTATGGATGTCAGCTTTCCAATGAGATAAGTTTCAATGAAATTCGTTCAGTACACACAAAGTTATGAGATGATAACTCAAGCTCTATTATAGCAAATGCAGGTCTTATAGATTTAATTATGGATTTGTCTCATATTTTCCAATTTTAATTATATGGCTGCACAACCCTAAAATTCTTGAAAATTTTACAAGAAGTGGGTTTGGTGTGTAAAGATTTGGTGTATAAATTTTAGATCATTCTGCGTATAGGATAGAAAATTAAAAATAAATCATCAAACAGATGCAAGATATTTAAAATAAATTTTCGTGTTTAAAAAATACATGAATGCATCTCATTCGAAATTGAAACACAAATCACAACTATTAGAATGTAAATGACTGAAGGAAATGAATTGAAATATATCTCTAGCTTAACCATAGAGGGGATTAGGAGATATAAGAGAGTATAATGTATAGAGAGGTAGATGAAACTTAAAATCAAATAAATAATAGGCATGAATGTAAGGAAATGAAATGGGAAGCATATCTATCTATTACATCATTGGGGATTCAATTGCTCCATTATTACTGTGGATGTGAAAATTTTATTCCAAAGCCTATGTAGAGACTTGAAATAAACTTCTTAACCTACTTCATTTTTGCGCGAGCGTGCTAGCTAGTTTCTAAAACTAACAAAGTTGTAAATCTGACTTTGTGAGGCGATTGTGACTAAGCGGGATCTTTTCGCCTTAGGTCTTCCTGAATTGATGCTCAAGGGTCAGTCTAGCCGCTTTGATGATTTATTTGTGCTGGTGTATGTTTTCAAAATTTACTTTGAAATATGGTTTTCAATCAAATCAAACTCGTGCACTTAGTTTAGAGATTGAAGATTTTCAAGTTCTGAAAAATAAAAACTAGTTCTCCTTTCAGAACTTATTTCTGAATTTTTTTGGGTGACTTAGAGATCTGCAAAATTGATGAAAATTTTATAAAACATAGAATAGAATGTGAAGATTCTAAGCCCTATTTTTATTTTGTGCTTTGATGCTGTGGATTTGTAGAAATAAATATGGAAACAACCACTGCTCAAGTGTTTCAAGATATTTTGTTACAAAAAGACAAAGGCCTAAAGCAACCTCTGTATCTCGGTGAACAAAACCCAAATTATATAATTTTATCTTTTTGGAAAACTATGGATATCAGCTTTCCAATAAAACTAATTTTATTAATTTTGGTTCACTACAAATAGAGTTATGGGAATTTTATCCAACTCCTATTGCAGGAAAAGAGACTGTGCAGAAACAGAATCTAAACTTGACCGATTTTTTCCTGTTTTATTCACGAGTCTACACGGCCTTAAAAAAGTTTCAGTTTTCAGAATATATATGCATGCATCCATCCGAATTTAAGAGTCATCCACAACAAAATTAAAGCACATGACTGAAGGGAAATGAATGTAAATATATATTTTAGCTTAAGCATAGAGGGGATTATGAGTTATAAGAGTGTACAAAATATAGGGAGGTAGAGAAGCATGGAAACAAACAAGTAGAAGGCATAAGCATAAACAAAATAAAATGCGCAATACTTCTACTTTATTATAATATGGGGGAAAACTTGAGCTCCATTAATACAACCCCTTTTCAAATTGAATGTGAAGAAGAAAGTGTTAAGACCAGCAAATGAGAAAGAAAACTTACTCACAAAGCCTCCAAAGGCACACGGCTCCAAGGAGGGAGGGGATGTTCCCTTTCTTCTTCTTCTCTCACTATCTCTTTTCTCTCTTCTCTCTCTTTTTCTCACTCTCTCTTGTTGCAGTACTTCCTCTCTCTCCTATACCCTTTCCTACACTTCTCTCAAGCCTTGGCAAGTCCCTCCAATGTTGGAAATCGTCTCCCCTTTGCCTCTATTTATAGGCCAAGGGAGGAGGCTGCTAAACCCTTCCATGATGTGGGTCAATGGATCTCTTCTTGGCTCCATCTTGGCTTCAATCCAAAGAGGCCTAGTTGCACATGGTCTTGTGGTCTCCTAGGTCAAGAGGAGTCCAGCCCATGCAACCCTTGACTTGAGTGGGTTGGCCTTGGCTCGAGCTAGCATGGTTTGAATGCAATCGACTAGGTGTGTTTGAGTGTAATTGGCTAGGTGGTGGTCCATCTCTGGCGGGTTCGGCCAACTCTTAGAGGCTGGGTCATGATGAATATGGCCCCTTGTCCAGCCAAGGTAGATTAGGTCTAGGTGATTTAGGCTTACCTAGTGTGGTTTGGTCAAGGCATGTTGGGTGAAAATGGCTCAAGCTAGGTTATGTCATGGTTTAGCCAAGGTAAGGTCATAAGAAAAGGTTTGTTGAGGCAAATGAGCCAAGGTTGTTGGGTCAAGGATAGCCCGTGGACCACGGTTGGATGTGTTCCTCGAGTCACCATCATCCCTAGCCCTTTCATGTGTGTAAATACCCAAAATAAAAATATTTTCTAAACTCCCAAATTCGAGAATCAGTTTAAAGACTTTATGAACCTTTAATTTAAAAAACCCCAACTTCTTAAAGTTCAATGTCTTTTTGGGAATATTTCAAAATAAAGGTTTTAAATTCAAGCTAAAAAGTCCATGAATTCTAAAGCAAATCAAATGAACAGGTGAGACCCAATCCGAATCCAGATCGAGGCCAATTTCAAAAGCGAAAGATGGACCAAGTCAGAAGCCCATCCTCTCTAGATAAAGCAAACATATCAAAGAAGATACCAAGACCAAAATTCGATGCAAAGATTAAAGTTGGATAGGAAGATTAAGACTAACAGATGGATAAGATCGGGCCGAGATTATGGACGGGATTCACAGGATGGATTATTTCAAATCAAAGAGGGCAATTCAAGTTCAAATACATGGCTGAGATGGATTGTATTTCATCAAGTGAAGTGGATTTGAAATGTTGAAATTGAAGAATGTAAACACCCCGAAATGGGAATGTTTTTAACTAACTCCTGAATTTCGAAAACCAGCTCACAACTTTTTGAACTTGTAAAAACCCTAAAATTTTGAAGTGTAAACCTTTTTCGGAAAATATTTCAAAATAAAGGTTTTTGAATCCAAGCAAAAAACCCAAGGATTGCAAAGCATCTCAAACAAACAAGTGAAACCTGATCCAAAATCCAGCTCAAGATCGGGTCCAAAAGTGAAGGAGAGACTCAGCCCGTTCGGATAAAAACGGGAACAGATGGATCAAATCAAACGTCTAGGAATCCTAAAAAAGCAAAACATCGACCGGTAAAAGAAGCTGGAAAAAACCCAAGCTGAAATCAGGTCACCGAGTAACCGGAGCATGCTAAAAAACCGTTTGTTGCATGCACCAAAAAGGGACGCAAAAAGAAAAAAAATGTTTGATTGGATCTGGACTAAAAGATCTAGATCCGGGTCCCATGGGAGATTGGATCGGGTTAGATCCTAGGATCCAGACCCGATCCAAATAATCCCCCCGGCCTATAAATAGGGCCAAGGGGGTTCTCGTTAAAAGGGCTCTTAACATTGTGAAAGAAAAAGCCTGGAAGGGAGTCCGAGCCTTGAGGAGAGAGAGAGGCTACACAGCGAACGGCGGGTGCTGCTGCAGGCTGCAGCTGCAAAACCAGAGTGGAGGAGGAGCAGCACGAAAGCTCCTTTCTCTTTATTGAGAACTAGAAAAAGGTCTCTCTCTCCGTGTTCGTTCACCCTGGGAAAAGCAGGAGGGAGGGAGACAGCTCCCATTTTCTTCACGATTCGGTGGAAATAGCTCGCCGAGAAGTTCCACAGTCAGCCGGCAACGATGTCGAAAACAAGCTCTGCTTAAATGATAATGGTGCCCCGTTCAGTGTTCAGACTTTGAAGCTGCATTACGCTGGGAAATTTTAGAGAGAGAGAGGTGCAGGCATAGAGCTCGTTCTGATCGAGATTGGGTGCGCCTATCACTGAGATCGGAATCTAAGCGATTCCTTTGTGCCGCACTTGGAGCCATCGAGTGAGAAGACACTGATCGATTTGATCTTCGGTAAAGCATCGCGCATTCAATCTCCCAGCCGAGGCCAAAGCCGATTCCTTTGAAGCTGCATTTTTCTTCTCTCTCTCTCTCTCTCTGTGATAAGAAGGAATTGTCAGAGAAGAAAGAAGGCGAAATAGCTCTGTGTCGTTTTCATCCGCTTTCGTTTCTTTCATAAATTTGCTGAGAATCAGGGACATTCAGCTCTCTGAGTCAGATTCTCCTTCTTCCAATTCCACATCAGTATAAGTGAAGCAGAACTTTTTTCCATTATAAAGAAAATGCTGTTCCGGACGTCGATCTTTTCTCTCGTTGCCTTCCCTTCAATCTGACCGAAAATTCACCATTCCGAGACCGAAAAACCCGTAGGAGATGATCTAGCTTTTTCGTTCTTGATTTGCATCAGGGGCCCTGGTCCCTGAAGTCATTTCCGAAGAGAGAATAAAGAGTTGCAAGAAGGAAGAAAAGGAAAAGGTAACAGAGGAGAAGAAGCGATCTTCCAATGGCAGACTTCGAACTTGACGCTCTAAAGGGAGAGAAAGCGATAACCTGAAAATGGCAAGACTTGTGTTTGGAACACATTTAGGATGAGTGCTATATTTCCTTCGTAATTTTTGTGAAAGAAGTTCTGTGGCGGGAGGAGATTGAGAAGGTGCCATGAACACCAACAGGACCAGGCTGGTTTTGACTTAGCCGAACCATCCACTTGGAGGACCCGGTGGACCACCTGACGGAACCACGAGTTCGACCTAGTGAAGCGAAAGGGGCTACGCAGAAGAGACTAAATCGAACGGAAAAATGCGTAATTACTTTTAACTTATGTTTTAAACCGCTTTTTCCATTAAATTCAATTCGGAACGGGGTTGTATTAATGGAGCGAAGTCTCTCCCCGGGTTGTAATATTTGTGCATGTACACGATCACACCCATGAGCACTTGAGCCTTTTCTCTCTTAAACTAGTAGATGGACACGATCACACATACGTGCACTCGAGCCACTTCGCTCTTTACACCCACAAGCACTTGAGCATTTTCGCTCTTAATTTGTTGGATTGAACACGATTACACACATGTGCACTAGAGCCTTTGCGCTCTTTATACCCACAAGCACTTGAGCCTTTTCGCTCTTAATTTGTTGGATTTAACACGAGTACAACCAAGAGCACTTAGCCTTTTCGCTCTCTTAAGCTAAATATATATATTTCAATTCGCGTGAGTTTACTTCGTGAAAGTCGAGTGAGTTACAATTTCAATTTGCGTGAGTTTACTTTCGTGAAAGTTGAGTGAGTTGCAATTTCAATTTGCATGGGTTTACTTTCGTGAAAGTCGAGTGAGTTGCACTTAAATTCGCGTGGGTTTACTTTCGTGAAAGTCGAGTGAGTTGCACTTAAATTCATGTGGGTTTACTTCATGAAAGTCGAGTGAGTTGCAATTTAAATTCGTGTGGGTTTACTTCGTGAAAGTCGAGTGAGTTGCAATTTAAATTCGCGTGGATTTACTTTTGTGAAAGTCGAGTGAGTTGCAATTTCAACTCGAGTGAGTTCACATCATCGTTCTCGAAAACCCAAAAAGGATTTCTAGCATCCCTGCATTCGCTTGCCGCTTTTAAAGCCCTCGAACAATCGATCAAAACACATTGAAACTAGGCCACACATTCCACACACACATCAGGTCTAAGCAAATAAAACTCGCAAGAACTTAGGGTCGTCCAACCTTCGTAATAAAAAAGGGAAAAAGGCACAAACCCGAATTCGTCGAAACACTTGTCGTTTGAAGTCAAAATTGTTTGAAAAATTGAAGTTCTTAAGCGCTTAAACCGACCTTGAGCATCGGTTCAAGAAGGTTTAAAGCGAAAAGAGTCCACTTGCCTACAATCGCTAAAGTCAGAAAATCATTTCAAAAACCTTCACTAGTTTGAGTAAGCTAATTGGCACGCTCGTATAAGCGTAGGCACGAAAAGGTTCACCTCGAGTTTGCTAACTTGGGAGTGGAAATTTTCATGTTTACAGAATTGATACGCCTGGTGGGACACGGGTCTTAAGCGAACTTCAATTCACAATTCAAAAACTTTGAATTTTTTTTAAGGAAAAGTGTTTAACTTTTTGCCTTTTTCACTTATAGGATTTCTAAAAAAATTGAGTCATGTCAAGTTCAGACTCCAATGAAGTGTCTAGCCGAGCCTCGTGCTCATCAAGTTCCTTTTCCAAAAAGTTTTCAAAAATGACTTTTAAAAACAAAAAAGAAGAGCTCAAAGACTTGTGAAAGGAATTCGAAGCAAGGATCGCCGCCCTTAGCTAGGAGGTCGAGGCGGCCGAGTCTTGCTCGTCTCATGGCAAACCCGCCAAGGCTAAGAAAAAGCCTAGCAAGTCTAAAAGGCCCAAAGAAACCTCCGTCATGGAAGGGAACCAATATCACAAATCCTTCACACTGAAAGATCGAAAAGCCCTCCAACAATTGTTGAGAGGCCAAAACAAAGAAAAGAGATCGTACGCCCTATCTGATTTTCTTCATTCAGATTACCAAACAGATAGCGACGATGATATACCGAACTTCCATCGGTATGATAGCATGGGGGATCCTAGATCCCACCTGCAACTCTTTTCTCGCAGAGACCACAAAAAGAAAAAGAACTCTGCCAAATGGATATATATTGGTTCCCCCTCTCCCTTAAGGGAACTGCTTCAAAATGGCTCCCTTCCTACGACCTAAGCCAGTTTGCAACTTTTGAAGAGTTGGCGAATAGCTTTATGCAAAGGTTTTCCCACAACGTGAAAGTAACCCCCACTTTGAACACCCTTAGGGACACAAAGCAAGCATCGAACGAGGATGTACATGCATTCATTGTTCGATGGAGGTCCCTCCTAGGGCAAGTGAGAGAGCCCATCTCCGAAGGATGTACAGTAATGCTCATCCTTGACAATTTCAAAACAGAGTTGAAAATACTTTTTTCTTTGCACGAAATTTCAACTTTTCATAAGTTAATCAAAAAGGCTTTCTTCTTCGAAACAAATATGAAAAAAGGGGTCTACGATGACTTATGGAAAGGAAAAGTGCTTCAAAAACCACGATTTAAAAAACCTAGGACTTACGGGCTATCCACTATGGACAATGGGGCAAAACCCCAAAAAATTGCTAATGTCCGAGTGGAAACGAACCCGACCGATACTTCAAAGAAGAATGAACAAAAAATTGAAAAAAAGATTCAAAAGACGTTTGGAAAAAGGGAGTATACACCATTGGGGCAACCCATCTCAGAGGTCCTCGACCTCCTGCTCGCCCAAGGAATGGTAACACTCCCCGAGATTCCTCAAGGGACACCTCCAAAAGGGAATTTTTTGAACAAGTTTTGCAAGTATCATCGGCTCAAGGGCCATGATACAAATAAATGTTATTGCCTTTTGAATAAAATCGAGGACTTGATAGAGCAGGGTCGGCTCTAGGTCACCGAGGAACTGGAGCCTGCCCAAGCCATTCTTAAAGAGCCCTTCCCCAACCACGCAAGCACCAGTGGGAAGGAAAAAGAGGTATGTGTTTTCTCGGCTTCCTTAAATGGTTTGGAGCATGCATTGCATATGGATTCCACTACTTGTCACACACCACCTTCTTTCATCGTAATAAAAAAAGCCAAGCAAGTAGTGATCCGGGGAGCGCTTAGAGTCCCGCCCCCGACTAGAGCCATTTTAGAAATTCGGGGTGCTCCGAAGCACAAAATTAGAGCCAATATAGGAACGAGCCTTAGGAAAAGTGTGGGCAAGGTGACCAGGTCCGGAAGGATCTATCAACCCCCACATTTAGACAAAGATGCTACCAAAGAAGTGGTCAGTGTTCCCGGCCCTTCAAAATCATATATTTCCAAAGCATCTCAGGTCATGGACAAAGGAAAAAACGTGTTAACCCTATATGATTTCGAAACACATATTTCCAAGATCTCTATAAACATGACTATCCTAGAACTAATCCAACCTTCTTCTAGACATAGACAGGTTTTGGAGAAAATCTTAGAAAGAGCCAAGGTTAACTCGACCATAACCCCTGAGTCCCTATCCTTCCTAGTCTCACCTATATGCGCTAGAACCCCCATTGTGTTCTCGGAAGATGAGCTAGAACGATCCTACCAAACCCATAACCAAGCCTTGCATATAGAGGTGGTATTGAATCACCATACTCTAAATGTTTGGTTCATGGAGGAGGTCTAAACATCCTTCCATTACACGTGGCCTGTCAAATCGGAGTCTCCTTGACCTCTGTAAATCCAAGCCCCATCGTTATCACAGGATACGATGGAAATACATCCAAGCTTCTAGGAGCCATAGAGTTACCAATGAAAATAGGGAGTATAACCCATGCAGGAGTGTTCCATGTCTTAGACATACACCCCCATTACAACCTACTCCTAGGAAGACCATGGATACATAGCCTTTGGGCCGTGTCATCCACGCAAAGTAGACATTTTTTTGGCTCTTTGTCAAAATTGGATTTTTTTGAGAGGGGTGCTATTTATCTTTATTTTGAGGCTGCTACAAAATTTTGGTACAAAAATGAGTTCGTTTAAAATGTCTTTATTTGAAAACCCTTAAAACCCAAAACCATAATTTTTTATTGAAAAGACAATTTCTAAAAGATCAAATGTTTTGAGAAAATTTGTGTGTTTATAGGTATATTCTCTACCTCTATTTGATCTCAAGACTTTGATTGTATGTCCTAATTGGTTCTCAACTTCCTGCTTATATTTTTTGAATGTGTCAAGCACTTCAGATTTATGTGTTAAGATATATATATAAGTATATCTCAAGTAATCATTGATAAAAGTTATAAAATAAGCCTTTCTTTGATGTAACCTTACTCTAAAAGGTCCACATAAATCAGTGTGAATAATTTCTAGTAAGGTTGTTGCCCTAATCACTTCTTTAGAAAATAATTTTGTACTCATTTTTCCTTATATATAAGCTTCACATTTATTAAAAGTGTTTTTATGAAAGTTGAGAAATAAGTTAGAATTGGTTAATTTTTTCAACTTCTTTAAACTTATATGACCCAATCTTTTATGCCATACATTCATATCAATCACATAGACACTATCAATATAAGCAGAAGAAGAACCTTTATTTTCATTTATGTTGAGTTTAAACAGTCCATGCTCAACATGAAACAAACCATAAAAAGCTATCATGTCATGCTTTCCTATAGTGACTTTGCTAGGGACAAACCTAACCTCAAACCTTTCTTTACTAAGGGAGTGACCGATATAAGGTTTGCTAGGGACAAACCTTGTATACAACAGTCTTTTTGTATCAAAATATCTAAACATTTCAGTAATTTTAACCCTCGGTATTTCATAATTGAATTTTCGTTAAGGGGCAAAATGATAATTTTAGATACAAAACCGCACAGTTTTACAAAACCGTTTGGCCCGATCGTCACCTCTGACCGTCTTTGGCTCCGCCTATGACCATCTTGGGTCTGCCTCTGACCGTCTAGGTTATGCCTTTGGTCGTCTAAGCTCTACCTTTGGAGAGGTTGTCTAGGCTCTACATCTGGCTATCTTGGGCTTTCGCCTTTGTTCCTCTTTGGTTTCAGTATAGAAGAAGAGAAACAAAAAGAAGAAAAATAGGAGGCTGACGGTGGTTCTTTTCCGCTTGACTGGCCTTCTCTTTTTTTTCTCTTTCTCTTTACCTGATCTCTACTGTGTTCAGGTTGTGTGTTTGCTTTTTAAGCCTATGACCTACCTAAGGCAACCTTCAAAGGGTGACTTCCCGCTGTCTATACATTCCTTCTCTCTTAACATCTCCGTTTTATTTTGTGTTATTTGTAAAAATGTACTTACACCAAAAAAGTTTTTCGGCTTCATTAAAAAAACTGTTGTCTCACTAATTTTTTTGTTTTTGCAGAATCGGCGTATCTTTTTGGAGTTGTCGAAGAGCTTCAACAACTTTTGATACTAGATGTCGAGGCAATCATTCAGTTTGCCGAAGCCGTTTGGATGTTGGGCTATGGTTATGATGCATAAAAGCCGACTGTCCAATCTTTGATTCTCCTTTTTTATTTCTCTTGTTATTTGTATTTTCTTTGCTTTCGTACTCTATAGTTTCTCCAAGTCGCTTATGTATTTCCTATAAATACGATAAGAGAGAAGAAAGAAGAGGAGAGAGATTTTTCTAGGTTACCCTAGAGGGTTTTTCTTAGAAGATTGTATTGCATATCACACATTTTCTGTATGATTCTTTAGTATTTATGGCTTTTCCCATCTTCCGAGTTTTCCATTTTAAGCTTTCCTTTTTAAGAGCTATTTCATTTTATTTGGAAAATGGATGTGACTTTTTCAAAATAAAATAGTTTTACTAACGTTTATATTTTTTAAAAATACAACTCAATGAAATCCGAGAAGAGGGCCCTTCTTCCCTCATTTCATGGTTATTGCTAGTAATGGAGCAAGTAGTTATCACCCACTACTTACAATTACCTTATGCACTATTTTGGTATAAAAATAAACTAACCCTGCTATCCTCATCTTGAAGGGTGGATTTTTGGTCTATCTGAAGAAAAAACAAATTTAATAGTGCATTAATCTTGATTGGTACTTTCTCTAGCATAATAAACAGCACGAAACAAATTTGTACTACTGGGATCTAGCATTTCGTCAATGCGTCACCGTGTGAAATCATGATTCCAGACCTTGATGGATTTCCCCCATATTTTTCATCAATTTAATAAATAATTTATTCCTGAACTGTTACCGTTGAACTCTAGATACTTGACTTCTTATAAAACACCAGAACCAGCACCTATTCTCTACTCCAAATACTTTCCCATGACGGCGAGTTCTTATCTTTCCGATGATGGTCGCCTGATTTTTCGAGTGCTCTCTGTATCTGCAGAGAGGAAAGGAGCGCAGCAGTGATGATGATGACTTGAGGTTTCCACACAGGGGCTTGCTTAGATGAATGATTGTATTTTTCGGTATTTCACTCACATACACATGTACATGTACCGATCTTTGTATATGCCTGCCTTTTTATAGGCAGGCGCTCCTCCAATCGTCTGGATAAATCCGCTTGTGGCTTTTCTCGTTTGGGAGCTATAACGGTTGTCCGTTACTGTATCTGGCCTTCCCTCAGATAACGGCTGGATGGCCAGTCCAGCCGTTACCCGAGCCGAGAATGGCCATATTCCTTGTAACATCTCCCACTTAGCCATTCGAGCCAAGTGTATCGACATACTGGTTTTCCTCCCACTTTTAAGGGGTTTTTCCTAGTTATGTCGATTCCTGATTACTACTGTAATCAGAACCTATTGTGTGGTTATTTTCCTATACAACAAATCATTCGTTGTATGATTATTTACCTATACAACAACACATCCGTTATATGGTTATTTACCTATACAAAAACTCAAACATATCTCAAACCCATATTTCTAACATGTTTTGAGAAGAGTTCTTCCGTTATGCCTTTGGTTAAGGGGTCTACCAACATGTCTTCCGTTGGCATGTATGAGATGGATATTTCCTTTCTCATAACCATGTCATGAATATAGTGGTATTTTACCATTATATGCTTGCTTTTTGAGCAATCTGCTCCACTCTTAACAAGAGTAATTGCTGCATTATTATTGTAATAGATAACCACCGGCTTATCTATTATCTCTAGCTTCAAATCTCGTATGAAGCGGCTTAACTAGACAACACTTGTTGTAGCCATACAGCAAGCAATATACTCAGCTTCCTATGTATGCAATGCTACACAATCCTGTTTCTTACATGCCCAAGAAACAACACCACCTTCAAATAAGAATATTTGTCCTAAGGTTGATTTGCTGTCATCTTTGCTCCCAACAAAGTCAGCATCTAAGTATCCTACCACTTCTAGTTCATTTGCTTGAAAACACAGTTTCAAGTCCTTTGTTCCTTTCAGATATCTTAGAATCCTTTTCATAGTTATCCAATACTGTCAACCAAGATTACTTTGATATCTACTAACAAGACCAACAACAAAGCTGATATCAGGCCTTGTACACAACATAACATACATCAAGCTTCTAACAGCTTGAGTATAAGGAACATTAGGCTTATCGTCTCCTTCATCGGGACAGTCAGCCTTACTCAGTTTCACCCCTTTTGTAACAGGTATATCTGCAGACTTGCATTCACCCATTTTAAACTTCTTGAGGATATAATCTATATATCTCTTTTGACACAAGCATAAGAGTCTAGATCCTCTATCTCGAGAGATCTTTATACCCAAGATATAGGATGCTTCTCCCATATCCTTCATTTCGAACTTGGAGTTCAACCATGACTTGGTTTTGACAATTATCTCATTGTCATTTCCAGTCAACAATATGTCATCTACATATAACGATAAGATGACAAAGTGACTCCCACTGGTCCAGACATAAACACAGTGATCAAGTTTGTTAGACACAAACCCAAGTTCTATAATGGCATTTTGAAAAGTCAAATACCATTGACGAGGTGACTGTTTTAGGCCATATAGGAATTTTTTCAACCTATACACTTTATCTTCTTGGCCTTCAAC
Source organism: Brasenia schreberi (assembly GCA_036023115.1). Lineage (NCBI taxonomy): Eukaryota > Viridiplantae > Streptophyta > Magnoliopsida > Nymphaeales > Cabombaceae > Brasenia > Brasenia schreberi. The sequence continues at coordinate 20,028,807 of JAYKKT010000090.1, forward strand.
CACAAATCCTTCGGGCTGCTACATGTATATGATTTTTTCTAAATCTCCATTTAGAAAGGCTGTCTTTACATCTAACTGATGTAAATCTAAATCATAATATGCAGATATTGCCAAGATTATCCGTATGGATGCAAATTTCATAATGGAGAATATGTCTCAACATAATCTATCCCCTCCTTTTGCGAAAAACCCTTTACAACCAACCTCACTTTAAACTTATCGATTGTACCATCGACCTTATATTTTTTTTCAAAACCCATTTACAGCCTATACCTTTCCTTCCTTTTGGCAAATCAGCCAATTCCTAGACTTGGTTTTTCTCAATGAATTCGATTTCCTCATCCATAGCTTTCTCCTAGTCTGTTGCTTCTAATGAGTTTATTGCTTGCTGATAAGTCAAGTTATCAGTCAACCCATCTACCGAATTACACACTTCCTCTACAAGATAAGTGTGATAATCCTTTAAGTAGGATGGAGTGGCACTTGGCCTCTTATGTCCACTTAAGGTATCGGTAGTTTTAGGAAGTTCTTTTATCGGCTCAAAAGATGATTGGTCTAAATCTACCAAATCATCAACACACTCCTCATTGTTTTCCAGAATATCATTCTTAGAATCTTCTAAGAATTAAACATCTCTGCTTTCAATGAGTCCTTGGTCCTTATGATATAATCGATATCCTTTTGAACCTTTTGGATATCTAATAAATATACACCTCAAGGACCTGCTATCTAGTTTATCTCTAGACTGATCAAGGATCTTCACATGTGCAATTGACCCCCACCTCCTGAGATTACCTAGGTTGGGTTTTCTTTCAAACCACATCTCATATGGTGTAGTGAATACAGCTTTACATGGTACTCTGTTGAGCATGTAAACAGTTGTACTTACCGCTTCTCCCCAAAATACCCTTGGTAGAGAGGCATCAATTAACATAAACCTTGTCATGTTCAGCAAGGTTCTATTGTATCTTTCAGCTATACCATTTTGTTGAGGTGTCTTGGGCATTGTATTTTGTTTAGCAATACCAAAGTCTTTACAAAATTCTAGGAATTCTGTCGAGGTATATTCACCTCCTCTGTTTGATCTCAAGACTTTGATAGTATGCCGTAACTGATTTTCCACTTCTTGCTTATATTCTTTAAATGCCTCAAGTGCCTCTGATTTATGTGCTAAAAGATATATATACATATATCTAGAGTAATCTTTGATAAAGGTTATAAAGTAACCCTTTCCTCGATGTGTCTTTACTCTGAAAGGTCCACATAAATCTGTGTAAATAATTTCTAACAGGGTTGTTGCCCTTGTTGTTTCCTTGGGAAAGACTTTCCTTGTCATTTTTCCTTGTATGCAAGCTTCACACTTTTTGAAAATCTTTTCCTCAAATCCAGGTAATAAGTCAAAGTTGGATAATTTCTCCAACTTTTCTAGACTTATATGCCCTAGGCGTTTATGCCACACATTCACATCAACAGAAAAGACACTCTCAATATAAGTAGAAGATCGATGACTTTCATTATCAGATAACTTGAACAATTCATGTTCTACATCAAATTCTCGTGAGAAAAAGATTCTCCCATGTTTGCCCATAGTCACCTTGTTAGGTATAAACCTAACTTCAAAACCCTTCTTAACTAAGGCAAGGACCGAGACCAGATTGCGCCTTATAGATGGCACAATTAACACATCGGTCAGTATAATTGGTTTGCCTTATACAAATATCCTAAATGATCTAATACCCAGAACAACTGCGAAAGTATTGTTTCCCATATACACACGATGTTCTTCGGGTTAATATTCCTTCATATCAATTGCCCATTCCTTGGTCTTCGAGATATGTCTTGTAGCTCCCGAGTCTATCCACCAACCTATAACAGGGCGGTCCAAGTATAGACATTCTGAAATTACGCAGATTATATCCTGCTTCTCCGACTGTTCACGCTGTGGGTTGTTTCCTCCACCTTTCTTGTTGCGGCAGTCCCTCTTGTAGTCTCCATTTTTTCACAGTTGAAACACTTGATTCGGGAAGTAGTTTCCTGCGATTTCTTAAAACTTTGACCGCCTTTCTTGTTATTCTTGCCAAACATTTTATTTGGTTTCTTTTTCTGGTTAGATTTGGAGCTAGATGCTAACTCATCCTGGACCACTAGCAATTTTTCTTTTTTATTTTTGAGTATGTGTTCTTACTCAATTGCTAGCTTTAGGGGCAACTCAGAAAGGTTGATTTCAGACCCTAATCTTAAAAAAGTAGTGACCATGTTTCATGACGAGGGTAGACTGTTCAATATGGTTGATATCTGCATCGGTTCGGGGAAGACTGATTTTGCTACGACTAAATCCCTAGCCATTACCAGCATGTGATTTACATGCTCTACTACATTTTCTCCTTTTTTCATTCTAAAGGAGTTATATTTTTGTAGTAGTAACTGCACATGTAACTTTGCAGTTGTATCATACTTAGCTGTTAATGAGTCAAACAACTCTTTTGCGGTCTCATATTCTTCAAAGACCCTAATCAAGTCATCCTCCAAATAAGTTAACATTACTGTTCTTGTTATGGTATCGTCTTTTAGAAATGTTTTATACATTTCTAACTATTGCTGGTTTGCGTTTGGTGGTAGAGGACGCACTGTTTCCTTTAACACATACTCTACACCTTCTAGTGTTAGAGCTAGTGAGATTCTTCTCTTTCATGTTTGGAAGTTCAGACCGTTTAGCTTTTCTGTTTTTGCCAGTTCAAACACGCACATCCTAGAACTTATTTTAGGTGTTTGGCAAAAAATATCAATCAAGCGGCCTTTTAAAGGAAACAAAAGAAAAAACACACAAAGCAAGAAACACGTTAACGTGATGCAGAGCAGAAAGCAAAATTTTCTAAGGTTTTTTTTTTTGCCTCCAAGCCCCTAAAAAGAATACTAATCGATAAATCTGTAATAATTTTTTTTTGACTATTTGTCCTTTTTGAAAAATCACAAGGATAAACTCGTAAAATTACTTGGTATTCTTGTAAAATTCGCAACTGATCGGGGTTAAAATCGTAATTTTAACTCTCAAGACGAATATGTAATTTTTCAAAAGAATAGGGATAAACCCGTCTTTTGACTGAATGGTAGAAATGAAATTATCCAAACCGGATTGGATAATATCGTAAAACAACAGCCCCCGGTATTTTTGTAATTCTCAAAATGGTCAAGGGGTAAAATTGTCTTTTGACCATGGCAACTGCGTAATAACCAAAAAGGCTCAAGGGCAGTTTTGTCTTTTTGACTCAAAACTCGAGGCTGTTTTACAAAACCGCTGGTTTTCCCGTCGCAGTTTTTTGAAACAGCGGTTTTTTTATTTATTAATTATTAAAATTATTAAAAGAACTCTTTAAATGCGCTTTTACAAAATTACAACTCTATGGATTTTTCCAAAGAGAGAGAGTGAGAGAGTTTGTAGGAGATGGCCGCCGGCCGTTCGTCGCCGTCAGGTGTTGGCTATCGACGGGTTCTTGGTGTCCTTGTCCTTTCGGCTACTTCAGCCTGCCGCCCTCTAGCTCTGGCTTGCCGGCCTGCCGCTTCTGTTTTGTGGCTATACTTCTAGTCGACCTTCGATTATTGTTGGCCTACCTCTGGTTTTTGTCTTTGGGACTCTTGTCGGTTTGCCTCTAGTTTTTGTCTTTGGGGCTCTTATCGGCTTGCCTCTGGTTTTTGCCTTCTGGGGCTCTTGCCTGCTTGCCTCTTATTTTTGCCTTTTGGGGCTCTTGCCGGCTTGCCTATGGTTTTTGCCTTTGGGGCTTTTGCCGGCTTGCCTGCCTCCGGGTTTTAGGTTACTCCGGCTCACCTGTCTGACTGCCGACTGCCACCTTCCACCTATAATATATATATATTTTTTGTTCCTTTCTCTCCTCTGTTAACCTCTCCCTTTTCCCTTTTTTTTTGCAGGGAACCAGGCTCTGATACCAATGACGGCGAGTTCTTACCTTTCCGATTATGGTCGTCAGATTTTTTGGGTACTCTCTGTATCTGCAGAGAGGAAAGGAGCGCAACGGTGATGGTGATAACTTGAGGTTCCCACACAGGGACTTGCTCAGACGAATGACTGTATTTTTCGGTATTTCATTCACACACATGTACATGTACCAATCTTTGTATATGCCTGTCTTTTTATAGGCAGACGCTCCCCCAATCGTCTGGATAAATCCGCCTGTGACTTCCCTCGTCTGGGAGATGTAACGGACGACCGTTAACAGAAATTCCGATAACAGTTGTCCGTTACTGTATCCGGCCTTCCCTCAGGTCCAATCGTTAATCGAGCCGAGAATGACCATATTCCTTGTAACATCCCAGTCTGTGCTTTCCGTCCCTTCAGCTGCATCAGAGGTGCTTCCGAAGGTAAGGATGACAATGGTGTCCTCTGCCACCTTCCTGCTGGTCGCCTTGGTCGGTGTGGTGTCGGTTTCTCTATGAGTCAATCACAAAACCTTCAATCGATTGGGAGAAACTCCTAAAAAGAGTTCTTCAAGAAAAAGTGAACCTTTTCCAAGTAGCGAGATCGACTTGCGAGGACACCCTTTACCCGGATCTCTGCATCAGCACCCTCACTTCCTTCCAAGAAGACCTCACCAAGAAGACCATTCCGGAGATCATCTCCCTGACCGTTCGGCACGTCCGGAATAAAGTGCGGAAGTCGGCAGTGCAATGCTCATCGATCACCAACAAGACGAAGGATCCCTGCGAGCTTATGGCGCTCCGTGACTGCACCCAGCTCTTCGGTGGAACCACCGACGAGCTCACTACGACGCTCAACGACCTGAACTCGAGCTCAGTGGAGAAAAAATCGTACGACATCAGCACCCTTTTGAGTGCAGCCATGACCAATCAGTTTACTTGCTTGGATGGCTTCGCGCATTGCAATGGCAAGATCAGATCACGCATTGAAGGTGGTCTATATAACATCTCCAGGCTCGTTAAGGCAGGGGCCTACTTTGAGAATGTGGAAGTGCCGAAATCCAAAACCAATCTCATGTTCATCGGAGACGGCATCTGGAAGACCGTCATAAAAGCCAACCGGAACGTCATCGATGGCTGGACCACCTTCCGCTCCGCCACTGTCGGTAAGTCTGCTCCTTTATTTGCGTTCTGAGCCTACTCTACCCAGATTCTCTTTTTGATTTATATTTCCAAGGGGCTTAAAACTGATATAATGGCGATAATCCTTACATATCAATCTCAAGCTTAGATAGAAATCAACCTTACAACTATTTGCTTTTAGAAAGAAACTGTGTGAATCTATATGCTAAAGTTTGTGAAGCTTAGGACTACCCGAAGAAGCTGCATTTTGACCATTTAAAAGTTGTGAAGTTTCCTAATTTACAAATTTAACAATGTTGAAATGCTCATTTTGGTTGAAAGATTTACCACCATGATGAATGGTAGTGCCCTCAAGAGAGGGTCTCTGAGCACATTGAGGCTCTCAACATGGACGCCGTTCCTTCAACGCAAAGAATCATAAATATGTTAAGAAATTACCACTGGGGAAACAAGCGTCGTGCACGGTTTCTAAGAATAAGCTTTAGCCAATCTTAAATTACTCTTTGAGATCGTTTAAAACATATGGTCACGATTAAATTTAAGTATATAGGTGCACCACGCCCGTGCTGAACTGGACCTTAAGTTCAGAATCGAATCTAGAGAAAATCAGAACTAGAACCGAACCAAATCAGAGAAGCAACCGTTTAAAGTCATGTCTTCTTGATTTGTACATGCACCCAAAGCATTCGCTCACCTCGCAAGGCTCTCTTCTCTGTCTCGCTCCTCTAGTGGGTAGTTGGATTTTGAAGGTTGAAATTAGAACCGACCAGGTCTATGTATAGGCATGATTTGAAAGGTGGATCAGTTGACAGACTATCACCAACCATGCCTCTGAAATGAGCCAAGCATGGGCCATGGGCACTCGTCAAATTTTATTAGTTCATGGAAAGTCGGGCTCAGATGACTGAACCTGTTTGCTATCAGCTGGTAAACCTATATGAGCCCTAGCTCGTGCCGAGACCACAAACCAAGGAGTGAGCTGTTCATCGTGGTTTTACAGCCTAGATGCAGTATTATATAAATGCATTCAAGTAGCCATAAAAGTACGACTTTTATGATGACTCATTGAAAGGAGATAGATCTTTAAATTACCGACAATAAGCGAAAGCACGATATTAACTGTCCCAATGGAATTATAGGTGATTATTCTTAACGTTCTATTGAGCATTTTATTACCCCGTTCATCTACGTCGGTGTCAAAGAAGTGGGCCCAACATATGTACTCGTGGGACCAGCCATGGCCACTCAAAAGCGTGTGGGCTCCCCTGAGGCTCGGAAGAGTTGTATTCAAGATCACATGCATGGTCCTGACTAGAGTTAAACTGACGAGCTAAGAAGAGGACCGGCTGGGCTGGGCGTGTCCAATTCATGACGTTAAATAGGCGCACTCCCTAGCGACCAAAACCGTTCTTCTTGTACAGTCGAAAGTGTCGAACTTAGCCCACCTGGGAGGGTTCTCGACTCTACCAGACGCAGGGTGTTCCCATTCCTGGGCATGCATGCATTCCTGGTTTCGGCCTCCGTGTTGTAACCAAAAGAGAAAATAAACTTAGATCTGTGTGTGTGTGGCGGCTACCTCTCTTAGGAAACCCGATTTGGGTGTGTGTCTGTCCTTTTTCATTTAGTGCTTTTTGGGTTTATTTACATCTTTTGTCATATCCAAAACAAAAATCAAGCTTTTTCTACGAGCAAGTGGAGCTGCGAGTCATTGGCCACTAAGTTGGTGTAGTTTTTTTTGGCTTTGTAATAAAACAAGTTTTTGTTGCCCAAAAGCAAAAGAAAAGAAGTTTTCTTTTTTGGCTTAGCAAGATGGGTTTGGGTAGACCAATCAACTAAGGAACTACAACGAAATCCCCACATTTTAGCAAAGCATGTAAGGCATTTGGTTCCTCTGTTTGGCGACCCAACTGAAAAAGAAAAGTAGTCTTTGGGACAAGAAAAATACGTGTTTTCCCTTTGAGCTTCTTTCTTATTATTTAAATAAGAAATGTTGTCACGCGAGCGAGTATTATCTGATCAAAACCAGGCCTTATCTAAGTGGGGTCTTCTACTTATATATATTATTCATCATCAATTATGTCGCATTAGCATTTTACCAGGAAACAATAAGATCATGTTTCATTATTTTTTTTTAATACTTTTTAAATCCAGATGGGAACTACATTTCTTTTTAAATCCCTTTACCTACTTTTTCTTTGGGAGAATCAAAAGAAGCTGTAACGCACATCTCTCTTCATCGGAGAAAAGTATAGAGGCCACTCATGAAAGGTTGCTAACCTTTCATCATGATGATATTTCTGGAGATGCATACAAAATCCGTTTCGATTTCGATTAGTGTCATGATCAAATCGCCATGAGGTGACCGGAAACGGGCATAGCTCAGTGGCGAAAGTTCAGGAGTTAAAAACCCGGCTGCGCTCCTGGAGGTTGGTTTTCCAAACTCTTCTTGCCTGTAAAAGAAGGGTGGGAGATGCATCTCCCCCAGTAAAGTACTGCATGCTGCATAAAAGTGAGCCTCATAATTAATTACTGAGGAAAATTTCAGTTAGAAAGGGAAGAGCCTACCAGCAAATGCAGGGTAACCTGGCGGACGGATCCATGGCATGGTGGACCTCTTGGAGAAGATTGCTCTCACCTTCTGCCAAATTTCATGATGAGCTTTTACTGCATTCATGAATTGTTCTACTCAAAATTTTAAAAACCATGGACGGTGGTGATCTCTGTCCTCCTCGAACTTTACCATCTTTGCCAGATGCGCCAAGCAGCATTGAGTAACTTTTGCATGTGAAAACTGCACCCACCCACCTCAGGTAGAGGGAACAGTATCATTTTGGGGCTCCAAATTGTCCAAATCACATATAGTATCCAATTTTCGCTTTCGGCCTCAGCTCGTCTTGAGCCACTCATAGTGAGACTCTTATAAGGCAGTGGTCATTCTTGGTAACCTAGCACAGAAACGGTTGGATTGACCATCCAGTCATTATTTGTGATCAGGGTTACGAAAAGGATGGCCGTAACAGCCATAAAGGATGAAACCGTCGAACAGTTACAAAAAAAATACCGTAACAGTCCGAATATAGGGGCTCGTGAAGAGGAAAGCCTAGTGAGATAAACCGAAAAGGTAGGAGCATGCGCCGCTCTATAAATACCTTTGTTCTTCCGCTGCAGGCGTACCTCAGAAGCTACACAACAAGGAATCAAAGGTCGGCAGAAGCCAAAATCCGGCAAAAAGACAACCGAAAATACCACATCTGGTATCAGGGCCTCATTTTTTACTCTGCAAACAAGTACGCATTAGTGTACATAAAAAAATGGGAGGAAGAGGATAACTTCCTATTTTTTTGAAATTGCAAAGAACTCTGTCTGAGTCGTGACAAGGCAGAGGGCAAACCCTCCATAGGTCAAGATAGGGCAGAGATCGGCTAGAAAGAAAGAAAACAAACGTAACAGAACAATTGCAAGAGCCGCGGGTGGCCAAAAGGACAATCGTAGTAGAACAGTCGCGAGGACTGTGAGTGGCCAAGGGCCAGGAAGCAGAACAACCGAAACCAATGGTAGAGTGTCACGAGCCAAGAGGTAGAACAGACGTAACCAACAATAAAGGGCTACGGGCCAAGGGCAAAATGCTGGCCGCCCCTCTCTCTGCATCTTTTCCCGAAAACCGCCTCGGACAATGGATTAAAAAGCTCGTTCTGCCCCGGTCGGTTTTTAAATTTTATAAGACTATCACCGGACAAAATTATGAAAATATCTAGATATTTTTGGGTAAAAAGATTGTTTTGCCCTTATTAAGGTGAAAAGTCAGTTTTGTCCCTATCCTTTTGGAAATTATGTCAAAATTATGAAATATCAGCCATTGTGTCAAAAAATAGTTTTGTCCTCGTGAAAATTTTCATAGTTAATGAAAATTATGAAATACCACCCATTGTGTCAAAAAACAGTTTTGTCCCTATCCTTTTGAGAAAATTCTAGATTCGGAATGAGGGGCAAATTTATAAATTTACCCCCGACCAGTTACGAACTTTACAGAAATACCAAAAGCTAATTTTACTATATTGTCCTTGGTCTTTTCTAAAAATTATAAAAGAGGACAGAAAGTTAAAATTATAGTTTTACCCCTCGTATTTTTGGGAAATTATTAAAGACAATTTTTTTTTGAAAAAATTATAAATCTATCTCAAGTTGTTTATATATTAGAAATGCGTTATTTTTAGCTAATTTTTGTGATATTTTGCATCGTTTTAATCAGATTCGTGTTATATGTGTTTTGTTGCTTATTTAATGTTTCCTTTTTAGATCGTCTAATTGTTATAATTACCAAACACATAAAAATGAACTCTAGAATATGTGTGTCAGAACTAGTAAAAACTGAAAAGTTAAATAGTCTTAACTTCCAAACATAGAAGAGAAGAATTCTAGTTACTCTAACACTATAAGGTATTGAGTATGTCTTAAAAGAAACTGTGTGTCTGCTACCACTAGACACAACTGAGCAACAAATAGAAATGTATAAAACATTTCTAAAGGACGACACAATAGCAAGAATTGTTATGTTAGCATACATGGAGGATAACTTGATCAAGGTCTTCGAAGAATACGAGACCGTAAAAGAGTTGTTCGACTCCATAATAGCCAAATAGCCAAACTGCCAAACTACATGTTTAGTTGCTACTACAGAAATACAATTCCTTCAAAATGAAAGGAGACAACATAGTAGAACATGTAAACCACATGTTGGTAATGGCTAGGGACCTAGCTGTGGCAAAGTCAGTCATCTGGAAACCAATGCAGATATCAACAATCCTAAACAATCTTCTCCCATCATGGAACATGGTCACCACTTTCCTCAGATTAGAGCAAAAAATTAACCTTTCTGAATTGTCTCTAAAACTAGCAATAGAGAAAGAACACATCAGTAAAAACAAGAAAGAAAAATTGCTACTGGTACAAGATGAGATAGGGTCTAGCTCTAAACCCAACCAAAAGAGAAATAAATCAAACAAAAGGTTTGACAAGAATAACAAAAAGGGCAGTCAATTTTTTAAGAAAATGTAGGAAACCGTTTCTCGAGTCAAGTGTTTCAAGTGTAGAAATATGAGACACTATAAGAGGGATTACCGCAATAGAAAAAGTAGAGGAAACAATCCACAACGCGGACAATCAGAGAAGCAGGACATAACCTGCGTAATATTAGAATGTCTCTATATGGACAGTTCGGTTACTAGTTGGTGGATCGACTCTACAACTATCAGACATATCTTAAAGACCAAGGAAGGGGAATGGATATAAAGGAATGCAAATTAGGAGAATATCAGGTGTACATGGGAAATAACACTTTCTTAGATGTTTTGGGTACTAGGTCCTTCAAAATCTTTTTACAAGGTAAACCAATTGTGCTGACTGAAGTATTGATTGTGCTATCAATAAGGCGCAATCTTGTTTCGGTCCCTACCTTAGTAAAGAAAGGTTTTGAAGTTAGGTTTATTTTTGATAATGTGACTGTAGGGAAACATGGAAGAATATTATTCTTTGAGAAATTTAATGTAGAACATGGACTGTTCAAAACTGAATGATAATGAAAATAAAAATCCTTCTGCTTATATTGACTACCTTTAATGTTGATGTGAATGTATGGCATAAATACCTCGGGCATATAAGTTTAGAGAAGTTGAGGAAGTTATTGTAAACACCCAAAAATAAAAATATTTTCAACAAACTCCTAAACCTCTGTAGACGTGATTTTATTTCAAATCGTGGGATTCGAAATCAAACCCTCGAACTACGTCGGGTTGCGCGAGCGTGCCAGTTAGTTTATCAAAACTAACAAATTCTGATTTTCTGACTTCTAAGAACGATTGTGGACAAGTGAGATCTTTTCGACTTAGGCCTTCTTGAACCGGCGCTCAAGGGTCAGCCTAGACGCTTGAAATTTGTTTGAATCCGTTAATTCGAGAAAGGAAAAACCAGATTTTCCAAAGTTTCAGATTTGTGTTTAAGTTCTTGATTTCTGAAAATTTTCATATTATGAAAGTTGCAGAATCTGTTCAGTTCCAAAGACCTGTTCTCTGAATTTTTAAAAATACTTCTAATTCTCCAAAAATCCTAAAAATTGTATAGAATAGAGACACGTGTGTGTAGAATCAGAATATATTTTTATTTTATAATTTCATTCTTTATTTTCTGAGAATTAAATACATAATCAGAAACTGTTAAAAAATTCAGAACAGCCCTGTTTCTGTGAATAAGAAGCTCAGAAAAACAGCAATATCTCAGCACTCAGTCATCCAATTTCGATAAAATTTATTGTGTTAGAAAGATACGGATGTTATGTTTCCACAGAATTAAATTTCATCCAATTTCATTCAGTGGTTGGAGAGATATGGGCAAAAGAACAGAGGTCTATTACTGAACGTTCTGTTTCTGTAAAACGCAATCTAGATTTTGTATAAACTTCGTGGAGCTAATTGACTAGGCAATAGTTCATAAAAATTCCTCAAACTTTTATCTGATGAAGTCTGATATGTCTATATTATTCATGCAAAATATCGAAGCAATTGGCTTATCCGTTTGTCTATAAAAATTCCGTGATCAGACGTGTGTGCACAGACAGTTTCAGAAACCAGTTTTACAGAAAATTTCAGAATGTTCCTAACGTGATTCTAAAATGACATTCAACCTGTATCAGTCCTAATGATGCATGGGAATCATCTAAACATGGATTTTAATTTCGTTCATGAAGGAATCATGTGTGTTTGTATCGATATAAATGAAGAACATTAGCTCGAGGCCTTGATTCATATACAAATTTCCAGAATCTGTGCTTCTTCAGATTCTCATGAATTAAAACCAATTTGTGCAAGAATTCCAACTTGTGTGAGTGAGAGGGGACGTAGGAGCACTTCGTCGGACGATTGTCGAACGTCGGAACCAGGCCGGACTTCCTTCTTCTCCTTCTTCTCTTCCTTTCTCTCTCTCTCTCTCTATTTCTCTGAGTTTTCGGACTGAATGTTCCTCTCTTTTTTTTGGTTCCCTCTTGATGCTCGTTGGTTGATGGTTGCTGGTTGATTCCCTCTGCAGCACCTGGGGAAGCCTTTTTATAGGCTCTGGCTATGATTTGGATAAGCCAGATGGTTGGGATTTGGATGAGTTCGGTTTTGATTGTGCTGATAAAATCTTATCTGAATTGGTTTCATCTTATCTGGAATGTGATCTCCACAGGATCTGTATTGCTGAACTTTATCTTGAACGTTACTTTGTAATTTGAATATCATATGCATCTGATCTCTTGTGAATTGGTTGGGACGTTATCTGTAGTTGATAACGTTATCTGCATTTGATGATTCCTTTATCTAGTAAGCTTTGAATCATTATCTGATTAGGCTTTGATTTCATCTGAGTTAGGTAAGCCTTGAACGTGATCTCTATTGCAGATATGGATGAATCGTTGTGGCTAGAAGTTGTTGACAACATTCAGTTGGAAATCGTTGAAGGCTGTTGAGGGTTGATCTGCTGCTGAGTTGTCCTTAGTTTCCACGTTACCATTCCGCAAAACCTTGATTATGGCTGGGATAGCTCCCTCTTTCACGATCATTCTCTTGTTTGTCTCATCAATTGACAAGTTGAACAATGCAGTGATAGCATGTTCTTGGATTTTGGAGTCGGGATATGAGAGCAAGGTTATCAATCTCGGGATTGCTTCAGCACCAGCAATCAGTACTCTATTGTCTGGATTCTCTTTTAAAAGTTTGCGTATCTTAACTACTGATGCTCTTTGCACTTCAAGTAGAGGAGAGGAGAGGTTTTGAACAATTGTATAAATTTCTTGTGTTTGCTCACAGCTGTCAGAGTCAGTGCAAACTTCTCTTTGGTAACTCTACATTGTTCATCTCACATCAATTCTCAATCAAGTTGCGCAGAGCATAATTCGGTGCTAAAGTTAAATGCGCCAAAGGCTGCCTGGTCTTCGGGCAGGTCCTATGTTCGGAATCCAGCCACTTCTGTATGCTGTATCTTTCATATGTCTGCCCGGTCGCAACAATAAGCTTGGTCTTAAGCAAGTTTCCTGTACTATCATAGCCAAAGCTATGTTCAGTTTCATCAAGTTTTCCAACATCATCATCACCTCGTGAAATTCCAACATGACCAACATGCTGTTGTTCAGGAGGTGTATTTTAAAGCCAATTCAGCATGTTGCAGACGGTAGTAGGAAACAGAAAGATTGCCGTAGCTTTTCATTGTGTCAGGGTAGTTAAGTCCCAACTCTTTATCGTTGTTACAGCCACTTGATCCTGTTGACCTGCACGTAACAAGGTGGAGCCGCAGCATAGTAGCACTTCGAAATTCGTTTTGGTTTTGGTGAAAACATTTGTGTTACATAACAAGGCCATTTGGAAATATAACGAAACTGAATATATAACATAAGCAAAACACTGTTAATAATCACTTCTAAGGAACTGATGATTTCACATGATGCTTTCAACTGAATCTCTTAATATTACACGTATAAGAGCATTCAAACAATCCCCCATTATCTGCGCATCTGCTGTGAAAGTGATTATGTTCATGCCTTTCTACTATGAACGTGTTCTATTAAGCCCATGTTACGTTTTTGAAAATCAACTTTCATGCTCATTCAATCCTTTCCACGAGTGTTGGGATATTAAAATTGCTCTTATCATAACATATCAATAGCATACCAGTAACAAATGACGATGCAAATTGATGTATATCAATACTAATTACCTCGATACCCAAACATAACGTAGACACGTTACGAAAGGCGTTTGATACCAAACCTTCGTTTTCGGAGGCTTTCGTTCTTGCTTCCACCTTTTCTTTCTTTTGATAATACCGACCTTACCCTCTAGAAATTGATTTCTTTCTAAATGTGAGCTTTTCTTTCTAAGAAGCTCACTTTCCTTTTTTAATGCCCGTTTTCCCTTTTTGGGCGTCCACCGTCCTTTTCAGGTGTCAACTTGTCTTTTTGATACCTGTATCTTTTCAAAGGGCAATCTTTCAACATACTTTTTGTCATAAATCTTTTAAGAAAACGAAATCCAGCTTTTTCATGCTGGGGGCAAAATCGTCGTTTTTCCCAATTTTGTCAAAATTCGAAATTTTCAGAACGGAAAGCATTCTTTCATCATTTTAAAGCTTTCATAAAATTTTGGTACCAAAACAAACTCGTTTAGTACCTTTTTCCTTCAAAAACCCCAAAATTTGCAAAAATGGCCACTTTCCTAAAAAGGTAAGAATTTTAAAAGAAAATTTTTGGTGTCTACAACCTCGAAAACCAGCTCACATCCTTGTTTTGAACTTTCAAAACCCCGAAAACTTTGAAGCTTTAACCTTTTAGGAAAATATTTCAAAACAAAGCTTTTAAATTCAAAGTCAAAAACCCAAGGATGGCAAAGCAGCTCAAACGGACAGGTGAAACCCGATCCAAAATCCAGCTCGAGTTCAAGTCAAAAGTGAAGGAGAGACCCAGCCTATTCGGATAAAAACGAGACGGAGGATCGAACCCTGCGCCCATATCGAAGCAAGTTCAACCACGAAAAGGGCGAAACGAAACCAAGACCCTGATAAAGCCATCAAAAATCAACAATCAGGCCTATCAAAACGAAAATCAAAGTCCGTTGGAAAATTTGGGATCGACCTCATCAAATACAAGCCAAAGACAGGATCAGACGGACCAAATCAAATATCAAAAAGTTCTAAAAAGCAAGACATCAGCCGGTTAAAGAAGTTGGGAAAAATTCAGGCTAAAAACGGGTCACCGAGGAACCAGAGCCCGCTCGAAAATCGTCCGTTTTATGCACCAAAAGGATTCAAAAAAAAATTTAGATTGGATCTGGATAAAAAAAATCAAGATCTAGGTCCCATTGAGGATTGGATTGGGTTGGATCCTAGGATCCAAAAACTCAATCCAAAGAACCACCCTTGGCCTATAAATAGGGCCAAGGGGGTTCACGTGAATCCAAGTTTTGGAAAATTGGGAGCTTGGGGAAAGAAGGAGAGAGAGGGAGTGAAAGTCAACAAAGGTGGGCTTGACTTTATTGGCTTGACCTAGGGGAGTGGGTTGCAATCTTGTGGTCTTGACCTAGGGGATGGGCTGCAACCAAGGTGGCTCGACTTGGGCTAGTGGGTTGCAACAAGGTGAGCTCTTGACTAAACCACCTTGAACCCAACCAGTTGCAACAAGACCTTTGACTGCAACCTAGTGGGCTCGAGCTTGACCAAGAGTGGGCTGCATCAAGGTGGACCAAGGAGGACCGACTGTAACAAGGTGAGCTCTTGACCGAACCACCTTGAACCCAACCGGTTGCAACAAGACTTTTGACTACACCTGGTCGACCTACACTTGGCTGAACCGACTTGCACTTGGCTGAACTGACCTTGACTTGGCTGAACAGACCTTGGACCGACTGACCTTGACCTGCACCAAGAAGGACTCACCTTGGGGCTGGTTTGATTTGGCCGAACCAATAAGACCGTGGAGACCTTGGGCTGACCACAACCTTGGAGAGGGCTGCACTTTGACCAGCTGCACCAAACCGCACCAAAGTAAAGGCTTGACCACACGGCTGCAACAAGGTGGGCTGCACATTGGAGGATCGACTGCAACTTGGGGCTGACCTAGCTCACGGTTGACCAAGGCTCGACACCAAGGTGGGCTGCAACTTTCCACACCCAAAAGTGGGCTTGAGCGAACTAAGCAAACCGAACCACGAGCTCGATTGAAGGGAGAATTGTAAGTCTTTCAAAACTTTTATTTAAACTGCTTTTTCCTTTAAATTCAATTTAGAACAGGATTGTAGTAATGGAGCGAAGCCTCCCCCCATGTTGTAATATTTGTGCATGAACACGATCGCACCCATGAGCACTTGAGCCTTTTCGCTCTTAACTGGTGGATGAACACAATCGCATACACAAGTACTTGAGCCTTTTTTGCTCTTAAACTAGTGGATGAACACGATCGCACCCACAAGCACTTGAGCCTTTTCGCTCTTATCTGGTGGATGAACACGATCGCACCCACGAGCACTTGAGCCTTTTCGCTCTTCTCTGGTGGATGAACACGATCACACCCACGAGCACTTGAGCCTTTCCGCTCTTTACACTCACATGCACTTGAGCCTTTCCGCTCTCTGCCTCAATATACAATATAAACATTCTATACTTTGAACCCCTTATGTTCTTAAGTAAGTATACGTACTTCAATTAGCGTGAGTTTTACTTTTGCATAAGTAGAGTGGCTGCACTTAAATTCACGTGAGTTTACTTTCAATAGAATGGCTGCACTTAAATTCGTCTGAGTTTACTTTCAGAAGAGTGGTTGCACTTCAATTTGCGTGAGTTTACTTTCGTAAAAGTAGAGTGAAAGCACTTCAATTCGCATGAGTTTACTTTCGTGAAAGTCGAGTGAGTTGCACTTTAAATTCGCGTGAGTTTACTTTCGTGAAGGTCGAGTGAGTTGCACTTTAAATTCGCTTGAGTTTACTTTCGCGTAAGTAGAGTGGGTGCAATTTCAATTTGGGTGAGTTCGCATCATTGTTCTAAAAAAACCCAAACAGAATTTATAGCATCTCTACATCCACTCATTGCGGCAAAATGCTCGAACCCTCGCTCCAAACACGCTAAAACTAGGCCACACATTCCACACACACATCAAGCCTAAACAAATCAAATTTACAAGAACTTAGGGTCGTCCAACCCTCGCAATAAAATTGGCAAAAAAGTGCACAAATCGAATTCGTCCAAAACACTGAGCATTAAGTTAATTTGAAGTAAAAACTTGTTTGAAAATTGAAGTTCCTAAGCGCTTAAACTGACCCTTGAGCGTCGGTTCAAAAAGGTTTAAAGGGAAAAGAGTCCGCTTGCCTACAATCACCAAAAGTCAAAAAAACATTTAAAAACCTTCGCTAGTTTGTGTAAGCTAGCTTGCACGCTCGCGCAAGCGTAGGCACGAAAAGGTTCACTTCGAGTCTTATAACCTGGGAGTGAAAATTTTCATGTTTACAGTTGTCTAACTTTGACTTACTGCCGAGATTTGAGGAAAATACTTTTAACAAGTGTGAAGGTTGTATATAAGGAAAAATAACAAGAAAAGTTTTTCCCAAAGAGTCAACAAGGGCAACAACTCTATTGGAGGTTATTCACATAGATTTATGTGAACCATTAAGAGTAAGGTCATATCGTTGAAAGATTTATTTTATAACCTTTATTGATGATTACTCAAGATATATATATTTATATCTTTTGGTATATAAATTTGAGGCACTAAAAGCTTTTAAAGAATATAAGCAAGAAGTTGCAAATCAACTCGGACATTCAATCAAAGTCTTAAGATCAGATAGAGGTGGTGAATATAACTCTGCATAATTTATTGAATTCTGTAAAGACTTTGATATTGTAAAGCAAAATACAATGCCCAAGACACCTCAACAAAATAGTATAGCTGAAAGATATAACAAGACCTTACTAAATATGATAAGGTCAATGTTGATTGATGCCTCTCTAGCAAGGATATTTTGGGGAGAAGCAGTAAGTAGATCGGTATACATACTCAATAGAGTACCATGTAAAGTTGTATTCACTACACCATATGAGATGTGATTTGGAAGAAAACCCAACCTAGGTTATCTCAGGAGATGAGATCTATTGCACATGTGAAGATCCTTGATCAGTCTACAGATAAGCTAGACAGTACGTCCTTTAGATGTATATTCATCGGATATCCTAAAGGTTCAAAGGGATATCAGTTTTATCATAAGGACCATGGATTAATAGAAAGCAAAGATGTTGAATTCTTAGAAGATACTAAGAATGACATCCTAGAAAATAATGATGGATGTAGTGATGATCTAGTAGACTTAGATCAATCATCATATGAATTCATAGAAGATCTTCCTCAAACAACAAAAACTTTAAGTAGACATAAAAGGCCTAGGGTCACACCGTCCTACTTAAAGGATTATCATACTTATCTTGCAGCAGAAGTGTATAATTCGGTGGATTTAGATGAGTTGACTGATAACTTGACTTATCAATAAACTATGAACTCATCAAAAGCAACAGATTGAGAGAAAACCATGGATGAGGAAATTGAGAAAAACCATGTTTAGGAATTGACTGATTTGTCAAAAGGAAGGAAAGCTATAGGTTGTAAATGGGTTTTGAAAAAGAAATACAAGGTTGATAGTTCAATCGATAAGTTTAAAGCGAGGTCGGTTGCAAAGAGTTTTTCACAAAAAGAGGGGATAAATTATGTTGAGACATATTCCCCAATTACGAAATTTGCATCCATAAGGATAATCTTGGCAATATCTGCATATTATGATTTGGACTTACATCAATTAGATGTAAAGAAAACTTTTCTAAACGGAGGTTTAGATGAAATCATATACATGCAGTAGCTTGAAGGATTTATAGTTGAAGGAAAAGAAGATAAAGTATATATGTTGAGAAAATCCCTATATGGCTTGAAATAGTTACCTCACCAATGATATTTGACTTTTCAAAATACTATTATAGAACTTAGGTTTGTGGCTAACAAAATTGATCACTTTTTTTAAATAGTGGGAGCCACTTTGTCATCTTATCATTATATGTAAATGATATATTGTTGACTGGAAATGACAATGAGATGATTGTCAAAACCAAGTCATGGTTAAACTTAAGGTTCGAAATGAAGGATATGGGAGAAGCATCCTATATCCCGTGTATAAAGATCTCTCAAGACGGAGAATCTAAACTCTTATGCCTAAGTGAGGAGAGATATATTGACTATATCCTCAAGAAGCTCAAAATGGGTGAATGCAAGTCTACTGTTACACCCATTGCAAAAGAGGTCAAAATATGTAAGGTTGATTATCCTCGTGAAGGAGATGATAAGCCTAACGTTCCTTATGCACAAGTTGTGGGTAGCTTAATGTATGCTATGTTGTATACAAGACCTGATATTAGCTTTGATGTTGGTCTTGTGAGTAGATATCAAAGTAATCTTTGATGACAACATTAGATAGCTGTAAAAAGGATTTTAAGATATCTGAAAGGAACAAGAGAGTTGAAATTGTGTTTTCAAGCAGATGAACTGAAAGTGATAAGATACTCAGATGCTGACTTTGTTGGGAGCAAAGATAATATCAAATCTACCTGGGGGCAAATATTCTTATTTTGAAGTAGTGTTGTTTCTTGGGCATGTAAGAAACAGAGTTGTGTAGCATTACATACACAGGAAGCTGAGTATGTGGCTTGCTGTATGGCTGCAATGAGTATTGTTTAGATAAGTTGCTTCATACATGATTTGAATCTAGAAATACCCGATGAGCCTATTGTCATTTACTGTGACAACAACGCAATAATTACTCTTATCAAGAGTGAAGCTGATAGCTCTAAAGCAAGCATATAATGGTTAAATACCACTATGTTTATGATATGGTTATGAGAAAGGAAATATCCATCTCATATATGCCAACAAATGATATGTTGGCAGACCCCTTAACTAAAGGCATAATAGAGAAATTTTTCTCAAAACATGTTACAAACATGGGCTTGAGATATGTTTGATTGTTGTATAGGTAAATAACCACACAACGGGCAGTGATTGCAGTAGCAATCATGAAATAACAATACTAGGAAAAGCTCGTAAAAGTGAGAAGAAAACCAGTATGTCAGTTCACTTAGCTCGAATGACTCAGTAAGAGATGTAAGGCAGTAGCCATTCTCAGCAACTCAGCACAAAAACGATTGGACTGGTCATCCAGCCGTTATCTGTGGTGAGGGTTACGGAAAGGATGACCGTAACGGCCATAAAGGATGAAACCGCCAGACCGTTACCAAAAAGACACGGTAACAATTTGAATACAAGAGCTCTTGAAGAGGAAAGCCCAATGAGACAAACCGAGAAGGGAAGAGCACGTGCTGCTCTATAAATACAGAGCAACACAGGCAAGAAACACATATCAACAGATCATCGAAATACCAGAAACCTTCACAAGTAAACCCCGCTGAGAGGAAATCTCAAATAGATAAACCACATACCTTTGTTTTTTCGCTGCAGACATACTTGAGAAGCTACACAGCAAGGAACCAGAGGTCGACGATGAAGAACCAAAGGTCGACAGAAGCCGGAATCTAGCAAGAAGACAACCGGAAATGCCACAACTCTATGGTGAGATCCTTGACATAGGAAAAAGAAGCCGTGCCCTGGGTCATTTTAGTTGAAACCTGACTTTGTAAGTTGAATTTCAGTGTGATCATATTGATAGAAATCAACCTTTGTAGATCGCAGTTTTTAGAGATTAAGCGTTTGTGCTTAAGTAGCGGATTGTCTTCAAAGTTTTAATATGTTTGCTTAGTACATAGAAAACCACTATCTAATTGTATTCTGAGTATTTAAAAGTTAATTTTCACTAAACTAAGGATGTTAAATCCATTCTTGTGGTCAGATTTGAAGCAAAGGGCTCCGAGATGGTGAAATGAGACACTGAGATCACGAGACTCCATCACGATTTGCAAAATCTTTTGTGCTCCCGACCAACCAACGAAGCCTTATCCCACACTTAGTGGGCTCGATTGGTTACACAGATTCTTTGATGCCAAAGATCTCAATCCTTTGCAATATTAGCATCGTCTTCTTCTGTTGAAGTTATAGATGCTTTCAGTTCTATCCATGCTTCAAACAATTTTGCTGGCCGTGTAGCCGGAGCTGAAATGACCATAACTAGGCTTTAGCACACGTATTTTGCAAGTCCTTGCACCCATATATACTTTTCACTTGTATAGAACAACTGCAATTTTGTGGCATCTCACATACATCTGTGCAATGCAGGTGTGGCTGCTGATGGATTCATGACAAGGGACATTACCTTCGAGAATTTGACTGGCCCGAGCAAGCACCAAGCTGTAGCATTTAGACTTGTCTCGGACCAGTCTGCAATATATCGATGCAGTTTTGTGGGCTACCAAGATACACTCTATATCCATTCTCTTAGGCAATTCTTTAGAGAATGCGACATCTATGGCACCGTGGACTTCATTTTTGGCAATGCAGTTGCCGTCTTCCAGAACTGCAACCTCTATGCCAGGAAACCCGACCTGAATCAACAAAACATATACACCGCACAGGGCCGGACAGACCCAAACCAGAATACTGGGATCTCTATCCAGAATTGCAACACTAGTATGATTGGATCTCCTCGACAAGGTTTGCCATACCAGCCTAGCCACTAAATCCATATCAATTACAAACACCCGTACTGCTGTATGGCACTGATACAAAACATTGCAATGCCCCTAGTATGTGTTATCTCCTCTCCGATCTGCAGTGTCAATGCGTAAAACAGTAAAAATAAAAGAGAATTCCACTTTTACGAATCTTTCATTGAAGTTAAATAATCAGAGAACCATCACTAACAGAACACGGCAATGAAAGGAAAGAGCAAAATGAAGCAAAGCCTAAAAGTAATTGGGTGTAAACGATAAGAGTATGAACTAGCAAAGCCTAAAAGTAATTGGGTGTAAACGATAAGAGTATGAACTTGCTTTTGCCTGTAAGCTTTCATGAAGGCAAAGCTCGGGATACCATTAACAGGGAAAGAGATGAGGAAAGCTCCCATAACTGCGTCCAATGGTCTGAAAAAGGGAGATTGCTAAGGCCAAAAACCAAATCACCAGCACAACAGGGACACTACTACTGTTCTCAGTGCAAATCTCTTCAAGTGGACGCCTGTTAAGTTTTCCATGCCACAGATAGTGGGTTTTTACATACACGAGCGGTACATACTTCAAAAGAAAATAACAAGAGAAAGATAAGACAAAGGACAAAATTCATCTTTATCGTGTTAAGGAGATGATAAATATTAAAAACAGAAATCAAGACTTTTCCGTTACTCCATTGTCTAAAGTCTCAGAAGTACATGTGCAGAAAAGCTGCAACAGCATAACACTGCAAAACAGAACATGGTGTTGGATGCTCCAGTAAAAAAGTCCACCATGTTATTTGGTACGCGATGCCGAACAACCTACAACGGGATGTTATTTATATTAGCTAAACTTGAACGTGCAGAATATAGATATAATCAATAATGAAGGCAGAAACTAATTAGTTGATTTAGAAAGAAACAGACGGTTTGCTATACTCTACAAGAATTTACAAACTCCACCAGATCCAAAACAATCCCTAATTCAAGTGTATCAAAAAAAGACAAATGACTAAACCAATTCCAAGTAAAATAATTGAAGGTTTCTCCTCTCCTCAAAGACCCTTTATTACCTGACCAAGTTGAACTGCAGCAATCGTCATGTATGCTGAAATGATATCCAAGTTAACAGTCTGGAAGTCGATCTTCTAAGGTGACATTGCGCACCCCATTCAAGGGACTTCTCCCATGTTGGTATTAATTGCTGGAATAATAGCACAGCTTCACCTATGTTGGTATTAATTGCATGCATGCTATGGCAGAAGAAAGAAATGGGCTGCAAAACCGAGCCTTCTCCCACACTTAATGGGCTTACATGGATTTTTTGTCATCACTGAGCTCGATTGCAAGGCCCTCTAAAAAGAATGAAGCAATCAGTTCAAAAATGCAAGAATGACAGGTTATCTATATTGGACAAAGAACAGCTAACTAAAGAATGCAGGACCGAAAGGAGGAAGTGGGAAGGTTACTTGAAGGACCGGCCTTTTATCTTTGCCGAAGGTCCCTAGTCGTCGCTCGGCATAAAAGAGACTAAAAAGGTACACGATCGAACAATCAAATGCTCCATGAAAAAAAACTGAGAAGCTACTGCAAGGTATAATCCATTTGAGTAAACATGTATGGCAGAGTAAACGACAAAGCTCCAACCAGAATGTGCAGCAAAAGAACGTTATGAAGAAGCCGTACAACAATGATGAGCAACCTCTGAGGACCGTAGAAAAGAGAGGAGCGATCAAACGCTCGAGCAATCACAAACACTACTGGGATGCAAGATTTTACATGAGTTGAAGAGAAATTTCTCACCTTTTATGTCAACAGCCATCGGAAAGAAAAGTTCACCGTCATCAAAGTCAAGATGGAGTTGTTCTCGTGTGTCTATATATATATATATATATATATATATATATATATATATATATATATATATATATATATATATATATATATAGAAAGAGATCGATAGATAGATAAATCCTGCCCAGGACGCCTCTCTCATCTCCCACCATCCCTTTTAAGGGATAAGAACCGTTGCCCTTCGTCCTGTTGGCGTTCGACGTGAACGGCAGGTACATGGGAGTAGTAGAATGCCCGAAGAAAAAGGACGTCACTGATCCTCTTGCTTAAGAGCGAAACGTGTCCAAACAAGGTATCAGCCGATGAAATACTCGACGTCCTCCGAAAGATAAAAGAGCTACCAACAAGAAAGAATTATGATTGTACGATTGATTTATGGATGTCTATACGGCAATTTATAAACTTTCATAGAAAGGATAAATATTGTGCTAAGCTTTTCAAGAATGAACCTCGATAATTCTCTACCTTTATGTTGATGTTACGTTTTTCATTTAGCAGTGAATAAAGCATCAATTCCCTAATTGAGAGTAACATAACCATTTTGGTCCTCCTTTCAATAAATTCAAAGGAGACTCATTTTTTAAAACTTTTTTCAAAAGAATTTAGAGTAGACCTGTCAAATTCAAAGGAGACTAATTGAGAGTTACATAATTTTTTTTTAAGTATTGGGCATTTATAGGGTATGCTAAATTTCTTCTCTCAACATCAATCAACCAATATACATTACCTGCTCCTCTTACAACATAGGGATCATCCCACTTAGATCGCCACCTTCAAAGAGTATGTGGGTCTCTTATGGGTGAATGATGTAAATAACATTTAAATATACTCCATATGATATGCTGGAGATATATATTTTATGAAATGGTAAATGTATTCAATCTCCATGAAAGAAATGTAATCTACTTTCATAGAAAGGATAAATATTGTGCTAAGCTTTTCAAGAATGAACCTCGATAATTCTCTACCTTTGATGTTACGTTTTTCATTTAGCAGTGAATAAAGCATCAATTCCCTAATTGAGAGTAACATAACCATTTTGGTCCTCCTTTCAATAAATTCAAAGGAGACTCATTTTTTAAAACTTTTTTCAAAAGAATTTAGAGTAGACCTGTCAAATTCAAAGGAGACTAATTGAGAGTTACATAATTTTTTTTTAAGTATTGGGCATTTATAGGGTCTGCTAAATTTCTTCTCTCAACATCAATCAACCAATATACATTACCTGCCCCTCTTACAACATAGGGATCATCCCACTTAGATCGCCACCTTCAAAGAGTATGTGGGTCTCTTATGGGTGAATGATGTAAATAACATTTAAAATATACTCCATATGATATGCTGGAGATATATATTTTATGAAATGGTAAATGTATTCAATCTCCATGAAAGAAATGTAATCTACATGCCCCTAGTTTGGAGGATATGACATAAGCATTCATACACTATGGCCAACCCCTATTGTGGCATGTAATGAATGATTTTCAATGTGATGCATGAATGATACATGCATGATCTTGTTTTTTGACATTATATGATATGATCCTAGCCTTTGATGCATTTTGGGTTAGGCTCACTCCCTAAATTGACTTCTAAAAAATCTCCTCCTACGGAATTTGAAGGTTTTTTCAAGTCGATGAGTTTATGGAATTCATGCAGCTCGGAAGCTTGACCATCCTCATGGATGAGGAGATCTTCCTCATTTCTTTGATCACTCTCAAATGCTTTGATTTCTAGGAAAGTATTATGCATAAAAAAAGTGTTATGCACAAAAGGATTATGAGACAATTCAGGTTTGAGAATGTATATGGATTTTGTTAAAACTAATGCTTGAGTTTGTACCCAATTTTGAAAACCAAACTTTTGGGGATTTTCAAATTTTTCAAATTTTTCCAAACAAATGTTGAAGAAAGAACATAAAAAGACTCTTTTTTTGGAATTTTGAGATTTTTCAAATATTTTTGGCTTTTGAGAGTTTTCTAAACTTTTTTTGGTTTTTCAAAATATATATTTCTTTTGGATTTTCTTCAATAAAAGGGGTCTTCCATCAAATCTACAAAGAAAACACCATGAATTAGACTCCAAACAAGATGTCTAAGCTATAGGTTTCGGTTTTAGATGGTTCTAGGGTACCCTTGACCCAATTGGTCTTAAGTGGTGGCTCAAGGGGTATGAGTGGGCGGGCTGTACCCTAAGCCATATCGACCCAGGTTAGGTAGAGGTAAGATGGGTTCTACTCTACCTTGATTTTTGGCTCCTAAACCCTAGTATGATGCATACCCCATGTTCAATAACATATTCTAAGGCTTTTTAAGTTTTAAAAAGTTTTGATAAAAAGGATGACCTTAGAATAGCGTATCATTTATAGTATGGTTACACACCAGAATTTTTTGAGATGGGCCCAAGAGGTCTATGGCTTTAGGGATGGAAGTATTTGACTCCCCTAGGATGCACACGACCCTAGGAGTAGAAGACTTGTGGGTGATTTGGGTTCCTCTAGGAGATGAACAACCTTGGAAGGGTGTGACTTGGGTTCCCCTAGGGTACATGTGACCCTAGATGGTTTGGGGTGGGATGATTCTGGTTCTCCTAAGAGGTGGATGATTTTGGCAATGGGGGGATGGATTCTAGGTGTAGCCCAATGTACCCCTAGGGGTGGACGGTTTGAGTTTATAAGGATGCTAAGGGAGAGCATATTTGATCCCTTGCAAAATAGAGAAAAATGGATTCCAAGGGAAACCATGGTCGGTCCCTTGGTTGGTTTATGGGTACTAGGGAAAATTATGGCCGTAGGCTTTGGTTCATAATGCAAACCTAGGCTTAAAGAGAATTGTTTATACATGGTAGGGTTAGGTGTACTTAGGATGTCGATGCATGCCTTAGGAATTACTATATTTACTAAGTTTTGAATTTCATATTGAAATTCTTTTTGTCGGTACAAGACATTCATTGCACCTTAAAAATCTATATCCTTTGGCGTATTTGGTGGGGTTGTGGGTGCATAAAATGCATATGAATAATCTACCGGTCCTACACAACAAAGAGGAGGATCGAATAGAGAATTTTGAGAGAAATGAGTTTCAGATATATCTTTTTCGAGCTTGTCTGTCTTTTCATGGTGAGAGCAAGCTTTCTTGCAGGCTTCTTGAGAGTGTTGTAGCTCATGCATGGCTTCGAACTTCCATTGCTTTGGTAGGTCTTGAATTTCATCCTTCAAGCCTATGTGTGTGCAACACTCATTCTCATTTGTGTATGAAATGATGCTTATGGGAATAGAACCTATCAGAGCAACCGATTTTGAAAAATTTGAGGTAACATGAGTGAAGTGAACCTCATGCCCCCCTTTGCTCGTGCGCTTAGGGATGTAGACCTTTTTTCAACTTTCAAAATTTCAACTTTATGATTTTCAAATGTTTTTTATTTTTAAAACTTTTCTAGATTTTTTTGGTTTTTCTCAAAAGATTTTATTCCAGAGCGCTTAGAAGGCCCGAACGAACTCGGCTCTATTTTGATATTGGCTACTTTTTGAGTTTTTGGTCCTCCGTTAGGTGCACGTGGCCCATATGCTCTGATTTTTCCAAATTTGATTTTTAGAAAAAAATTTCCTTTTCACAGATATTCATAAACTCTTTTTTTTTAAATTGGCTTCGAACAAGGAAGTCTTTTTGATTAATTTTTGAAAAGTTGAGATCTCGAGAAGGGAGAGGAGTGCTTTCAAATCAGTTTTAAAATTTCCAAAGATAAGCATCACTGCACATCTTTAAGAGATGGGCTCCTTGACTTGACCTATGAATTACCTCCACCTAATGATGAATGCGTATGCATCCTCGTTAAAAGCTTGTTTATTGTCTCTCAAAGTATTGAGAGTGTGCACAATTGTTACGTTGTATGAAAATCTTTGCATAAATCAATTTGCCAAGTCCTTGAAATTGGTGAATTGGCTTAAATCGTAGGAAGCCAGCCATTTTGATGCATTTCCCTTTAGAGAATGGGAGAATCAGTAAACCTACTTTGAAGACTCCCTCTTTTTCTTATAGGCTCTTCAAGAAAAGAGTTGGAGATGGGATCGAGGGTCCCTATTTCCATCATATAAGTGGAAGCTCGGTATTTCATCATCACTATCTGTTTGATAATCGGATGACAAAAAGTCAAATAGTGAGTATGACTTCTTTTCTTTTATTTGGTTCTTTAACAATTGTTGTAGGGCCTTTCCATCCTTAGCAGTGAAGGACTCGGATTTTGGTTTCTCTTCGAACTTGGAGGTCACTTTAGACTTTCTGGAATGATAAAGTCTCCTATGAACCCTTGGTTGCTTGCCATGAGAAGAGTAGGATTCCACCTCATCGGCCTCTTGACTTAATGCGGTGATTCCCTACTCGAATATTAGATTTTTCACTACCCTTTCTATGGAGGCCATCCTATCATCCTGGTTTTTCGAACTTTTTTTTTTGAAAACTGACTTTTTGAGCATGAGGCTCGGCTTGACACATCATAAGATCCCTCTAAACTAGACATAATTTGTAAAAATCAACCTTATACAAAAAATGGATTTTAAGAATCACGATTTTGAAAAGTGAACTGTTTTAAAAACCTACATCGAATTCAAACAATTTTCTAAGACACATCCCATGGGGCGTGCCAAATCTGTAGATATGAATTTTTATTTCGAGGTCTATGTAGAGACTTAAAACAAAATTCTCGAACTACGTCGTGTGTGCGAGCGTGCCAGCTAGTGAACCAAGCTCCAATAGCTGTCTTCACTTGCTAAAGTTGTCCAACACCTGCTATGGTACGTGGCTAACCTTGGGAAGGTTAGAATTCGGTTGGCTAACCTTATTGGTTGACCTATCATATTGAGTCAAGGTGGTTACACCCACTTTGCTGGGCTCGGCTGAGCTTGACCTCCTTCCTTCCATGTTGAAGTTGATTGAACTTGGTAAGTTTTCTCTTGGTGCCTTGCCGAATCAAGTATCACTTAACTTTCTCTTAGATGACGTCGACTTTCCTTCCTTGAATGTCGACTTTCCATCCTTGAACGTCGACTTTCCTTTCTAGATGCTGACCTTATTTTCTTAAACACTGACTTTTCTTCCTTTAACACTGACTTTCTTTTCTGGTAGCTGACCTTCCTTGAACTAAAATTGGCAGGTGCTTGGTCGTTGCCTTTTTGGTTCATACAATCTCCTCTTTTAGGGCAATTTGCCTCCTTTTGGTCTGAGTTTTATATATGGCAGATATGGCTTCAAACACTTTTTTTTAAATCATTTCTATATTTAGAAGCATCAAATTTAATGAAATCAAATATTATTTTTAGAAAGCACTGGGTTTCATTCCCAGTTTCTGTTTGCAAGGGTGACCTACTTTCGCTTTGTGAGTCGGTCTTTAACCACCTTAATCATTTAACCACTTCAAATGGGTGTAGGATACCAAACCACTTTATCTACTTTAATGGGTGTAGGATATCTAACCACTTTAACCCTTGGGTATCAAGTCTCGGAATGAGACTATTCTCAACCAGGTGAATTTCTGAGGTTTGATTTTAATTTAATTTAAACTTCAAGGGTTTTGGAATTTTATAAATTTATAAACATTTTTGGGTTTGATTCCCAATGTTCTCTTTTTTATTTGTTTCTTTAAAGAAAAATTGCCTGAAATCATTCTTCCTTAGAAGGCAGTCATTTAAAAAGACATAATCCTACCAATTTAGTCTTGAGGGTAAAATAGTTATTTTTATGCAATTTTGTCCAAATTAGATTTTTTTCAAGAGGGATGCAATATACCATCATTTTGAGGTTGATAGAAAATTTTGATGCCAAAATGAGTTCATTTAAGATGTCTTTATTTGAAAAACCCTTAAAATACCCAAAGGTGTCAAAAAAGCAAAATTTCTAAAAGATGAAAAAAAATTATTTAAAATTTTTTTTGGGTGTTTACAAAAGTCTTGTCGGATGAAAACTAAGAAAGATTACCCTTCAAAAACAATTTTTTGTACAAAACCTAAGGCATCAATAAAATGGACATGAAGGTCATCCTACTTAGGGCAACCAACTTTCATGGGATCTCGTCATGCTCCCAAAATATTTTGTAGAGGTCTCTTACACACTTGATTCATCTATTGCATGTCACACACCTTATGCTCATGTGCACTCATAATGATCATGCTCATATATGGTCGTCATATTGGTCGGCTAGCATCCATATTGAGTCACTTGTGGCTAAAAGTCCTCTCCCCAATAGAATTAAGATAGCCCAAGTTCAAGAAGTGAGTCCCTTAACAAAGAATGGGAAAGTTTATAAAATCTTGGCTCAACTCAATCAACTCTAGTATTTAGAAAAGAAAAAAAAATTAGTGGTGTTATTCTTTGTCATTAATAACAAAGAAAAAAGAATTGGAATCCTACTTACATAGATACGAGTGTTTTGTTGAGACTTTGTATCTTAGTCATAGATACAGTTCAAATTTTCAGAATAACATTCAATTAGAAATTTTTCTTAGGTTTTTATTTGATCATCTAAAGACCCAAATTACAAAAAACAATATTTCAATAAAACTTCATACTTAGTTCTCACTCGGGTAAAATTTTTGGGATTTTTGGATCCCAATAAAGCAACTAAAAAAATATAAACTCCCATATTATAAAACAAAACCAATTATGTTTTCACATTACTAAATCTAGTTTGGCCAAGTGAAATCAATGCTCTTTTGAAAAGGCAGTTTTGAGTTCAAATTATTTTGAGAAAACTCTGAATTCCAAAATCGCTCTTCCTAAGCGTGTAGGTTGACCCTTGAGTGTCAGTTCAAGAAGGTCTATATCGACAAGAGTCTACTTTCTCACAATTACTAAATAGTTAGATAAATAAATCTCTTTGCAAGTTTGAGTAAACTTGCAGGCACGCTCGTGCTCCTTTTTGTAAGCAAAGTTTTAAGTCCACATAAGACCAAAAAAAATTGTTTACAACAACATACAGTCATTAAGTAATTATGTTTTATTATATCAATATTTATTTCATTAACCTTATGATTATTTCATTTACCTTTTCATATTGGTATAATAGAGTTGGATGAAGAATGAAGATGGCAGCTAAATGGTTTGCTCATTGAGTGTGGTTGGTATTTTGTAATATAGTAGTATTGCATTTTGGTATAGCATAGGTAATGATTTTTGCTAATTGGTAGCATTTTAATAATGTTTATGTGCCTCAAGGCTTTTACGATTTGTAACTTATTTATGTGTTTGTTTCAGACTTTGACTTTATCACTATAATGTTGGTAGTTGATTCAGCAATCTATTTCGTAATAGTGAATTATCATAAAATTATCTTTAATTGAATCTTGTGGTAAGATCTTCCTCTTATTAAATCATGTGGTTATTATGTATGTAAATTTGACTATGCACATCAATTGAATTGGAGCTATAGTATTGCTAGGTAAAAGAATTGGAATTTGGAGCAACTAGAATTATTCATAACATGTCTTTGTCTACTTAGTCATTTGAGGCCTTTGAACGAGCCATTTTGTTGTTCCAAAATATATGGTGTTGATTCCTTAAATAATATGTTGCTTATTGGGATGACCAACCGAAAGGATCTACTTGATGGATCTCTTCTAAGGTGATGTTTGAAAAATAAGTTCACCACTATAACTTATTTACAAAAAAAAGATTTTGCATTCACATACTGACCCCACATCCATTTTCCTTCACGGCACTTATTTTATCATCAAATGGGAAAGAATCATCTTTCATATGATAAAAGCTTTTTTTCCATCATTTTTGTATTGAAAATGATATGCCATCAAGGTTTTGATTCATTTGATTTGTTATATATGTAGGCCTTTTGAAACCTTGCTTACATGTGAGCCATAATCATGGTTTATTTGAAAGTTGTGAAGCTCTATAGCTCGTGAAATGTGCATATAGTACTCTCCTATGTCTTAAAAGTGTAGCACATGTCCGAGTGGCCTTTTTAAAGTATTATTAACTTTCTCATTTAAATCATTTGAAATACGACCTCTAAGTGTAGGTTATATTTGACATTATATTTAGTTTCCTTTCATCTTTTTCTACTACACGCTTTATTTAAAAGCTACACAAACTCAAAGGCTTTTAATCTTCTGCAATGAGCAGGAGTCATAAGCTATCTATCTTGTTTTTGGAGCTTACATCATTGAGTCTAGCACTCTTATCTATATGTGGTCCCCCAATTAAGTACTTTTAAGTATTTTTTATGGTTCTTTTTGCTTTTGCAAATTTGCTAATATTTCTGTTTGTTTAATTGCATGCCTAGATGTCTAGAAATCTAATTAGAGATCAGCCTTCCTGACAAAAATGATAGTCTCCAACTTATGCAAATACACCTTAGACAATGTTTTTTCTTTACTCCCTCTCAAGTTACGATTGATCATCCACAAGTTATTCAAAAATTATATATACTTTGACTTTGTTAGCTATGATAAACACATCATTTGGTTGATCTTTGGTTTGAATATGAGCACCTTGTTTGTTCCTTTTGCAATATGTTTCTCCCTATGTTTTTTCCTCTTCCTTATCACATGTAAGTTGGATCCTTGTTGTGTATGCTTTATTATGCACCAAAAGCCTCTGTATTTGAACTCCACACCATCACATGAAACCACATCTTGCTTGCCGTTTCTTTCTCTTAAGAATCAAGTTACCTCCAATGTACAAATTTTATCATTAGGCAGTCTGGCTTATTTTCCATAAATATGCACTTACAATTTGATAGGCATTGTTTTGTTTAGACATTTCTTTTCTAGAGTGCCTTTTGAAGTTTCTTAAAAACACGCCTTTCATGTGATACAGAAAGAGGGTAAACTAAAAGTTTGTTTCATCAGATTTATGTATATCTAAACTTGTATTAGTGTCTGTTGAAGGTCAACCTGTTTTTCTCAAAGTTATCTTTTCAGTTGAGCACTCATTGAGCTTTTACTCAAAGAAACTTTTATGTATGTCATGTATGATGATTGTTTACCTCCATAATAGTTATCTCATAAGTGGTTCATGCCGTTGTTAGAAATTCGGCAAACCATTTACAGGAGAACATGTGGTTTCTACTTTTTGTCGTTGGAATGTGGAAAGTAGTGTTGAACCTCTTTAAGAGGATAAAGTAGCTCTGATGCTTAATTGGGTCATGCTTGTTAAAGCTGTACAAACAAAAAATTACATTGCTGTTGAGCTTGAAGGTGTTGTCAAAAGTGTTGTGTGTAGATGTGAATTTTTGTTCCAAAATCTATGTAGAGACTTGAAACTAAATTCGCAAACTATGAGTGCGCGAGCGTGCCATCTAGTTTGCTTAAACTAGCAAAGATGATTTCTGACTTCTTTAGCGATTATGGGTAAGTGAATCCTTTTCGCCGTAGACTTTCTTGAACCGATGCTCAATGATCGATATAGGTACTTTGAAAATTGTTCACGATTCGGTAAGTTTTCAAAATCTAATTCCCAAAAATATTGCATAAATCGTGAACTTAGTCCTTGAATGAAAACATTTCAAATCTTGAAAACAGAAACTAGTTCTTAATTCATGATATTTTTTGACGGCTCTGGTGATATGAGCAAAATTGATTTATTGATTTATTATTTATTTATTACACTATTTTCCACTACAAGGGGCAAAATTGTGTTAGGTACAGCTTACCATCATCAATTGGATAGCCAACTGTAGTGTTCAAAAGATGCAGGGATCTACTTATGCCACTTTACATCGAAAAACCTAAGACTTGAGTTATACTTCTTGTGTTGGGATAGGCATGCCTATGGCATGATATTTCAGTCTTTTATAGGCATGATGCCCTTTCTTGCCATACATGGAAGGTAACCTGTTATTGTACTATATTAAACTGGAATACCAAAATTTGATAGTCCAGATGGCCATTACAGGAATGTGATGTTCTGAAGGTTTCAAAATTATGAGTTACAAACAAGAAAAACAAGATGCAATGTATACTATTAAAGCAAATTTCATGCAGAAATCATTCTCTAAAACAAAACCAAACAGAATAATTAAGCTCCATATGGGCCATGCGAAATTGAAGCAAGAGCCTGAACGGAAGCATAAGATTCTAAACTACCTACAGGACATCACATTGGTCTTGTTTCCCATAGAAACCATTTACAGGGACACCACAAATACTGACATCTCCTTTACTATGGGAGGACGAGGATGGTCACTAACACATTCCCGTCAGGATCTGAAAAAGGTGTCGCATTGATAGGGGATTTTGGACAAGTTGTTTAACATTTCAGTTCCTAGTTATGGATTGTATTCGACAGAACCAATCTATATTATACCTTATGCAAAGTTCTCTTAATCAGATTCTGTTTTCTCTCTTGAACTCTCATATGCACTCACATTACTCTTCTTGTGCTATCACTGTAATACCTGCGAATGTCAGATCTGTTTATACTCTTCATAATTCAGAGGAAGGTTAAAACACAATCATTCAGGATTGTACTTTAGCGAAGACCATCTTATCGACACTTGGAAGAAGATCCACTCAACATACCAACAATGTTCATTGAGGAGGAAAAGAAACTAGACACGCTATTTACTCCTTCAACCATTTACCCACAAAATAAGTAGTGTACCTGCCTAATATCTAAGTTTCTTTTTTTTTGGCCAAGGTGATGAAAAACAGTTCTTTTAAATTCTCTACTTATTTCACTTACAGTGGCTTTGATACCTGTGATGTGGAAGAACGAGACGATGGCCGACGGTTGGTGGTGGCAGCTTAGGAGCCTCCTCCTCCTCCTCCTTCTTTCTCTCTTCCTCTCCCTCTTGGAGGCTCACGGATTCCTCCCTAGATCGTGGATGATTGGATTGATGCTTGATGATCCTCGATGATCAGCCCCCCTCAAGGCCCCTTTTATATAGATGTAAAGTTTCCTTTTGATCACCCCTTGCTGATGCTCCTTTTAGACCACTTGCCTAATGTTTGGCCCTATAATATGGTAAGTTGCCTTCTCTAATCCTACTGAAATCGGCCAGCCCATGACGGTCTCATGACCTACCAAATCGGGCACCAAGGTTGTCGCCAGATGAATAGCTTGTCATCTGTTAGTCTTAACTGACATTGTGATAAGAATGAATAATAGCATCAGCCAGATACACTTAGATAAAGATAATCCCGCCAATGATATCCTTTCGTTTTTGGTCATATATGCATGCCACTTATTCATCATCTTGTCATTTTGAGATTTGTTCAATCCAATAAAAGAGATCATGCCAATCTTTTTTAGAATGAAAGACCAATCCTTCTCGCTTTTATCCTTTTCCATGAGGCTGTCATAGAGTTTTTATCGCACATTCTTTATTCGACCAGCCATGAGTTCCATCTCCGCTTTCCACTCATTGGACAAGGTTGGATCTCCTACAATGTTGGCAACAATTCAGGCCCCATGAATAGGAGGGTTTGAGTACTAGCCTTGCAAGCCTTTTCAATTGGTTTTTCACCCTTCATGCAGCATCTGAGGAAGAACATACAACATTTATCGCTCCTATTCTTTCAGCATATAGGCACAAATTTTTACTGTATGACTGAGCCACCAGGAGTTCTAAGCCTCAGGTAACAAAAAATCTTACAGAAAAGGCATCTGCATCAAGGCTGGCACTAGAAAATCCCTGATATGCAACATCAAAGAATGGGAAGTGATTCTTTCCCTTTTCCAGATGTTAAATCTGTCAAGGCTGCTCCAAGAAACTTGCCATTTCTGCGAACAACATGTGTGTTATCTTGGGCAGGCCTTGGTCATCAACCAAGTTGCCATTCTGAGAAGCAGACTATTTTCGATTTAGCTGTTTTGGCAAGTGCATGGAAGGTTAGATAGAGCCTTCCATTTTGAGTGCTGAAGCAAGCTGCCCAATTTGTGAGCACAGGAGGCTTAATTTGGCAGGTGCTTGGTCATTGCATATCCTCTTTTTGGGGAATTTGACTCCTTTCGATTCAGGTTTTGATTTGATCCACCTTCACATTAATCTTCCCATTTCTTTTTCGAAATTATTTCAAACATCCAATCTTTCCAGCTATTTTCAAATCTATGGTTTTTCAAAAATATTTTCCTAAAACATTTATTTTGAAAATGATGTTTGAAACTTTACGAAATTTGGGAGACCTGTTCAAATCATGGATTTTCAAATTTTCCCCAATTTATTTTGCACAACATTTTTAGGGTGTTTATAGATGCCCCTCTTTGACATTAATCCAAATTTATTTCGATAATAGCAATGAAGAAAACACCCCTTTGATTTTCTTCCCAGATTTATGTTGAGAGTATGAATTTTTTGTTCATTTCATAACATATATTTCCTTAGATTTGTTTTTGTGAAGGATGGGATCTTAGCCAAAAGGGGCTTGACAAGAAAACGCATGGTTCTTGGATGATCATGCATTGACGACCCCTTGATGGATGCATGTGTGCATAGAATGTGAGGTGAGTGAAATGTGTGTGTAGAGACCCATACATGTGATTGTAGATGTGAATTTTTATTTTGAAGTTTATGTGAAAATTCGAAACGAAATTCTCAAACTACAGTGTGTGGGCGAGCATGCCAGCTAGTTTGCTCAAACTAGCAAAGTTGATTTTTTGACTTTATGTAGTAATTGTGGACAAGTGAACTCTTTTTGACGTAGGTCTTCTTGAACCGATACTCAAGGGTCAGCCTAAACACTTTGAAAACTGTTTGAGATCCGGTGAATTTTCAAAACCAAATTGTAATTCCAAAAATTTGACAAAAATCATGATTTTGCTTCTCAACTCAAAAACATTTCAAGTCTTAAAAAACATAAACAAGTTCTATTTTTAGAGACTTATTTCCTAATTTTTTTATATCGCTTATGAACCTCCAAAAATTCTAAATATTTTACAAAAAATAGAGTTTTATCTACAGATTTAGAAACTATTTTTATTTTTATTTTAACTACTATAGAATTATTCAATTAAATCTGAAAAGAGACCCCACTCAAACATTCGGGACAAACCTATATTAGAAAGTTAGAGGTTTTGAAAAATGATTGTATCTCTATGTTCATACCTCTAATTTCTATGAAATTGGTCTTCAAATTGGTTCACTGTGTACAAAGATATGGGATACTTACCAAACCTCTATTGTAGGAACTTCTGATTTTAAAGAATTTGTTCTGATTTTGTTAAATTTTCTCTAATTTTATTGACATTGATGCATAAGTCTAAAATTCTTAAAAATTGTATTAAATGTATGTCATTTGTGTAGATTAGATGTGCAAAGTTTTGGAGCATAGGATATTGAAATAAAATTCGTTCATTGGATGTGTGCAGAATATAGAAAAACAGGTTTTCAGATTCGTGCATGTGTTTTTGTTCAAATTAAAATTTAATCTATAACATTTCAAAATAAACAAAATTATAATTATATCCTAACATAGAGGAGATTTAGAGATATATGATCTTATATTGTATTATGGAGTAGAAATGATCAAAATTTAAACATATAACAAATAATTCATGAATGAAAAAGAGAGAGGGTAGCATATGAACCTTGATTAATACATTATAATGGAGACATAAGCTCCTTAATTACAACCCCATTAATATTAATGAAAAATAAAATAATAATTAAAAAAAAGTGAAGAGTGGACCTATGGTGGAAGAATCGGCTGGTGGCTTGTGGTGGCGAACCTCTCCTTCTTCTTTCTCTCTTTCTCTTCCTCTCTCTCTTTCTCTCTTTTTCTCTTTCTCTGCCTCTCTTTCTCTCTCTCTCTTGGCCGCAAATTTGGTTGATCTTTTAGAAATTTTGCTTTTTTAAGAAAAAATTTTGGTTTTAGGTCTTTTAAGGGTTTTAAAATAAAGACACCTTAAACGAACTCATTTATGTACCAAAACTTCATGACAGCCTCAAAATAAGGGTAAATTGTACCCCTCTCAAAAAAATCTAATTTTGACAAAGAGCCAAAAAATGATTGCTTTAACCTCAAGTCCAAATTGATAGGATTCTGCTTTTTCAAAGGATTGCCTTCAAAGAAAGAATGGTTTCAAGCAAGTTTTAAAAGAAACAAATGAAAAATGAGACATTGGGAACCAAACCCAAAAATATTTTCAAAATGTCAAATTTATCAAAAACCTTTGAAATTCAAATCAGGCCTCAAAAACTCACCCAATTTAGGATAGTCCTACTCCGGCACCCTACACCCAACAAAGGGTTAAGTGGTCTAAAACTCTACACCCAAGGGTTAAAGAGGTTCGAGACCTTATACCCATCGAAAGGGTTAAAGTGGTTTGACACCCTACATCTAACAAAGAGTTAAAGTGGTTGAAACGGTAAAGGCTAACTCACGAAGTGAAAGCAGGTCACCTGTGCAAACAAACACTCAGAATGGAACTCAGTTGTTTTCAAAAGTATTTAAAATTTTTGATAGAACTCGTTGTTTTCAAATATATCTCAAACAAAATATTTTAAATAATCAAAAGAAATATTTGAAACATGAATTTGAAATCAAGCGTAGGATTGAAGTCGGATTTAGGGACAAAGTTGCGAATCAAATCAATAGAGGATAAAGACGATGCCCGCCGAAGATCCCGAAAGAAGATACCATTTTAGGGCCAAGAACGGAATCAAAGCATCCCAATCCGATCTCGAAGCGGCAACAAGAGGGCAAGGACCGAGCTCATTCACCAAATGTAGACCAAGACGAAGGACCAAGTTTTGAGAGGGCTAGGGAAGTTGAAGCTAATATGGGCTAGGCCAAATCAAGAGCCTAAGGTCAAAGGCAAAAGACTTTATTTATAATCAAGTTGAACAAGTTGATGTGTGGATTGAATGAAGACACGAACCAATTCAAGACTCCATCAAATATGGTACAAGGCTGCCCCAAGTTGAACTTAGCCGGGCCACATCCATTTACATTCAGTCAGTTACACCAAGGCTAGACCGAAGCACTTAACCGCATCATGTTAGATCAAGCCACTTGACCGCACCAAGGCTAGACCGAGCCACTTGACAGACCTAGCCACATGGGGTTGGGCTAGCATTGACCAAAGGGGACCATCAAGAAGGCCCACATGATTGCCTTAGGTCCAGTAAAGAATTGCACCAAGAGGGGGGCTCCAAAGACCCACCCAATTCAAACCGTGGAAGGCTCTAGGCCTTTCTCCCTTGAGGCCTATAAAAAGGGACCTTGGGAGTTGATTTTCAACATTGAAGGGATTGAAGGAAGAGTAAAAGGAGCTTAAGAGAGAGAGAGAGTTGCAGCAAGAGAGAGAGGAAGAGAGGGAAAGAAAGAGAGAGAGAGAGAGAGAGAGAGAGAGAGAGAGAGAGGAAGAAAAAGAAGAGAAGGAAGGAAGGAGCTGATTCCTTCCTACCTCACCCATATCCGGCGCCTACTAAGGTCCGATTGCAAGGTCTTATTCTCATCCTTTTACTTAATTCAATCTTTCCTTATTCCTATTATAATTCAAAGGGGTTGTATTAATGGAGCATTTGTCTTCTCCCATGATGTAATAGCATAGTAATGTTATCCATTTCATTCCTTTACATTCACCCATTCTATATTTTTGATTTCAAGTTTCCCCTACCTCTCTATATGATATATCTTCTTATATCTTCTAATCATCTCTATGCTTAAGCTACAAACATATTTCAATTCATTTCCCTTCAGTCATTTGCTTTAAATTTTCTGTGATTAATCTTTTAATTTCGGACAAATGCATCCACGTATGTTTTAAGCACGAAAATCTGTTTTCAATATCCTACGTACATCTGATATTCTATTTTTTATTTTCGTATCTCTGCTCTAAATAATCTGAAATTTGGTATACCGAATCCTCACACAGAAGCCCACATATAATAAAATGTTCAAGAATTTTAGTGTCGTGAAGCCATGTAAATGAAATAGGAGAAAATCGAATAAATTCAGATCCAAGTCTGTCCAATCTGTGTTTCGTACAACAAAGGTTGTGTAATCATCCCATAACTTTGTCTACAGTGAACTAAATCTATTGAAACTAGTTTCATTAGAAATCTAACATCTGTAGCCTTCCAACAAGGCTAAATACGAAAAAGTCAGAGCTCTATGCACCGAAATACGGATATTTCTTTAAACCTTTGTATTTCTGTAACAGATCAGTTCTGAACACTTAAGTAGAGACACTTCCTAAATTTAATTCTATACAATCACAACACACAAAAATAAAATAAAAATAGTTTCAGGATCTCACATTCTTTTTTATATATATAAAATTTTTATGGATTTTGGAGATCCCGAAACTGTTTTAAAAAAATCTAAAAACAAGCTCTGAAAACATAACCAGTTTCTCTTTTTCAGAACCTGGAAAGTTTTCATTCCTTAAATCAACTGCACGTTTTAGTTGATTCAAATTGACTCTAAAGTGAATTTTAGAAACACACACCTTGTTCAAATCAATCCTCAAAGCATCTAGGTTAACCCTTGAGCGTCAGTTCAAGAACGCCTAAGACGGAAAGATCTCGCTTCCCCACAATCGCTACACGAAGTCGGAAAATACAACTTTACTAGTTTAAGTAAAACTAGCTCACACGTTTGTGCACGACGTAGTGTGTGAAAGATTATTTCAAGTCTCTATATAGACTTCAGAATAAAATTTTCACATCTACAGAATTGGCACTCTTGGTGGGACTTGAGTCTTTAAGGGTTGATTGATTCGGTGTTGCTTTTTAAATTTACTTTTTCAAAAAGTTTGGTGCTTAATCCATTCCTCGTGCACTGATCGATTTTTCTTCAAAAAAAAATCACTTCAAGTTTGGATGATTCCTTTGAAAACATGTCAAGGAAGGACTTATCACATTTTCCAAATTGGTTTTCCAAAACTACAAAGAAATCCTCTAAAACCCGAGATGAAAAACTTGCCTCTTTGAGGGAAAAAATAATGAAACTTGAAAGGGAAATCAAGGCCCTAAGCCAAAAGGCTAAGGCACATCGTTCCCATGAAAAGTCATCCCGGATACATAGAGAGAAAAACCATATCCAGAAAACCAAATTGAACCCAAAATCCAATGAAG
The DNA here is from genome assembly GCA_036023115.1 of Brasenia schreberi. Lineage (NCBI taxonomy): Eukaryota > Viridiplantae > Streptophyta > Magnoliopsida > Nymphaeales > Cabombaceae > Brasenia > Brasenia schreberi. Next base: position 20,068,964 of record JAYKKT010000090.1, read on the forward strand.
GAAATGAGGCCACAAATGCAACAAGTGTTCAGATCAAATCATTTAACCTTTCTAATCATCCAAATACCCCTTTTTCCATTGAAAAGTCAAATAAAAATTTCATTACGAAAAATTAAAAAAAAACCTAGAAAATCTTTAAAAATCAAAAAGATTTGAAAAGCAAAAAGTTGAAAAGGTTGAAATTCTAAAAATTGAAAGTGAAGACTACATTTCTAAGCACATAAGCGGAGTGGGGCATGAGATTCACTTCATACAAATCACTCTAAATTTTTTACAAACATGCACTCTGATAGGTTCCATTCCCATCAGCACCACTTCACACATACAAGAGAATGAGTGTTGCATACACACAAGCTTGGAGGATGAAATCCAAGACCTCGCAAAGCAACAAGAGCTCGAAGCCATTCATAAGCTAGAGCAACCTCAGGATGCCTGCAAGAAAGCTTACTCTCATCATGAAAAGGTAGACAAGCTTGAAAAATGTATGTCTGAAACTCATTTCTCTCAAAACTCTCTACTCAATCCTTCTCTTTGTTGTGTAGGACCGATAGATCATTCATGTGCATTTCATGTGTCGAATCACACTCATGCACCCAAAAGCCTACTCAATATGCCCAAGGATGTGGATTTTCAAGGTATGCCGAATGTCCCACACCAAGAAAAAGAATTTCAAAATGAAAAACAAAATCAAAATATGGTAGACATGGTTACTCCTAAGGCATGCATCGACATCCTAGGTACACCTAACCCTTCATGAACAAAAAAAATTCTTTGAGCCTAGGTTTGTATCATAAACCCAAGCCTATGACCATGATTTCTCCCAACATCCACAAACCTACCAAGGAACTAACCATGGTTTCTCGTAGAATCCATACCTTCTCACTTTACAAGGGATTGTAAACAAGAAAATTTCCACTCCCAGGTTATAAGACTCGAAGTGGACCTTTTCATGCCTATGCTTGTGCGAGCATGCCAGCTAGCTTACTCAAACTAGAGAAGGTTTTTAAACGTTTTTATGACTTTTGGCGATTGCAGGCAAGTGGACTCTTTTCACTTTAAACCTTCTTGAACTGAAGCTCAAGGGTCGGTTTAAGCGCTTAGAAACTTTGACTTTCCAAACAAGTATTTACTTTGAACGTCAAGTTTTTTGAACGAATTCGGTTTGTGCACTTTTGCCAATTTTATTACGAGGGTTGGACAACCCTAAGTTTCTTGCAAGTTTTATTTGTCTAGGCCTGATATGTGTGTGGAATGTGTGACCTAGTTTCAGCGTGATTTGAGCGATCGTTCGAGGGCTTTGGACGCGATGAGCGAATGTAGGAGATGCTAGAAATCTTTTTGGGTTTTTGAGAATGATGATGCGAACTCACCCGAATTGAAATTGCACCCACTCTACTTTCACGAAAGTAACTCACGCGAATTGAAAGTGTAGCCACTCTACTTTCACGAAAGTAACTCACGCGAATTGAAAGTGTAGCCACTCTACTTTCACGAAAGTAAACTCACGTGAATTGAAGTGTTGTCACTCTACTTTCACGAAAGTAAACTCACGTGAATTGAAGTGCTTTCACTCTACTTTTACGAAAGTAAACTCACGCGAATTGAAGTGTTGTCACTCTACTTTCACGAAAGAAAACTCACACGAATTTAAGTGCTTTTACTCTACTTTCATGAAAGTAAACTCACGTGAATTTAAGTGCAACCATTCTATGATCGCGGAAGTAAAACTCACGCAAAATGAAATATGTATACTTACTTAAGAACATAAGGGGTTTGAAGTATAGAATGTTTATAATGTATATTGAGGCAAAGAGCGAAAAGGCTCAAGTGCATGTCAGTGTAAAGAGCGGAAAAGCTTAAGTGCTCGTGGGTGCGATCGTGTTCATCCACCAGTTAAGAGCGGAAAGGCTCAAGTACTCATGGGTGTGATCGTGTTCATCCACCAATTAAGAGCGAAAAGGCTCAAGTACTCGTGGGTGCGATTGTGTTTATGCACAAATATTACAACATGGGGGGAGGCTTCGCTCCATTACTACAACCCCGTTCCAAATTGAATTTAAGAGAGAAAGCGATTTTAAAATAAAAGTTTTAAACACTTACAATTTTTCCTTTAATCGAGCTCGTGGTTCAGTTTGCTTGGTTCGCTCAAGGTGTAGTCTTGTGGTCCACCCCACTTTGTTGCAGCCGATCCACCAAGGTCAAGAGCTAGATTGTAGTCGGTCCACCTTGGTCAAGAGCTAGGTTAGCTATGTGGTCCACCCTCCACTTTGGTGCAGGTGCTTCGGCCAACACAAGGTCAAGGTGGGTTTGGTTCGGCTCCAAGTGGGTAGGTCAAGGTAGGTTCGGTTTAGCTGGGGTATGGCCAGGTCTTGGTCAGCCCGAAGTGTGCGGTTTGGTGCTTGGGTTCAGCCCAAGTTGCAGTTTGGTTCAACTGGGGTATGGCCAGGTCAAGTCAACCGGGTGCAGTGCAAGGTGGGTTCGGCCCAAGGTTGCAGTCGATCCATGGGTATGAACAGGTCAAGGTAGGTTCGGTTCAGTTGGGGTATGGCCAGGTCTTGGTCAGCTCGAAGTGTGCGGTTTGGTGCTTGGGTTCAGCCCAAGGTTGCAACCCAGTCCCTAGCTCGAGCCCTCCTTGGTCAAGACCTTTGTTGCAGCCACACTAGGTTTAGGCACTCATCTCAAGCCTTGACTCCACCTTGTTGACCTTCTTTAACTTGAACTTCACGTGAAACACCTTTTTCTTGAGCTTAGCCCTCCTCTTGATCAAACCCACAAGCCCACAAGGTTGCAAGCCCACCTTTGTTGACTTTCACTCCCTCTCTCTCCTCCTTTCCCAAAGCTCTCAAGATTTCCAAAAGTGAATTCACGTGAACCTCCTTGGCCCTATTTATAGGCCAAGGGTGGTTCTTTGGATTGGGTTTGGATCTTAGGATCCAACCCAATCCAATCTTCAGTGGGACCTGGATCTGGTTTTTTTTGTTCAAATCCAATCCAAACTTTTCTTTTTGAGTCCTTCTTTGGTATATGAAACGAACGGCTTTTTAGCGGGCTCCAGTTCCTCGGTGACCCGATTTTAGACTGGGTTTTTCCCAGTCCTTTTGACCGGCCAATTTCTCACTTTTAGGACTTTTGACGTTTGGTTTTGATCTGTTTGGTCCCGTCTTAGGCTTGTTTTTTATGAGGTCAATTTCAAATTTTCCAACAGACTTTGATTTTCATTTTGACAGGCCTTGCCTTTGATTTTTGACAGCTTCATTAGGTCTTAGTTTCATTTTGTATTTTTGAAGTTAAACTTGTCTTTTGAAATGGACATCGGGTTCGATCTTCCATCTCGCTTTTATCCGGACAGGTTGGGCCTCTGCTTGACTTTTTTACTGGACCTCGAGTTGGATTTTGGATCGGGTTTCACTTGTCCGTTTGAGTTGCTTTGAAATCTATGGGCTTTTTAGCTTAATTTAAAACCTTTATTTTGAAATATTTCTCAAAAGGTTTAAGCTTTAAAATTTTGGATTTTTAAAGGTTTCAGAAGGTTGTAAGCTAGATTTTGAAACTTAAGAGTTTTTGGAAAATATTACCATTTTTAGGGTGTTTACAGATGCCCCTCTTTGGCATTCATCCAAATGTATTTGGATAATGTTAAAGAAGAAACACCCTTTATGGATTTTCTTCCCAAATTTTCTTGAGAATAAATCATCCTTTGTTTCATAAAACTCCTTTTTCTTAGATTATAGGAGGAGGATTTTCAGCCAAAAGGGATTTTTCCTCGGTGGGGTGCTTTTCGTAGGCATGCATGAGTGACTTTTGAATGCATTAACGAGTGAGCGAGGTGAGCTTTTTGAGAGAGTCAATTTTTTGTGGTTTTTGAGCCCGGAGAGAGCCTTTAAAGGCCAACTGCCCCAAGCAGGTTTTATCCCATGTCTTTTTGATATTTTTGGGTTTTTGAGAATTTCTTTTTCAAAAGGAACTCCTTTTATCTTCCATCAAAAGGACTTCCAATTTTTCATACTTCCCTTTATTCGAGTTTTTGACACCTACTACTTGGTAGAGGTTTTTTGGTAAGAAATTTTGGAAAACATTTCAAAGTTCCATTTCTCACAAAACAAAGTTTAATTCTCAAACAAAATGAAATCCAAATAAGTAGATTGTATTCTTACTTTAGGATTTTCATAGTTGAACCTTTTTCCAATGGGATAAGCTGCAAGGATACGGGAAATAGTTACCATGATCCCTTCTGAAGCGTCCCATGGTTTTAGGCAAAGAGTCAGAAATTTGCTCTTTTGAGCTTTGGGTTTCCTTTTTCTTTTTTTTCTGTTTCTCATTTTTCAAGAGAAGACCTCTTTTGAAGAAGCTTTTGTATTTCCTTTTTCTAAGAAAACTTCTTTTTCGAGGAGTTTTTGCATTCTCTTTTCTTTTTCCTCTTTTTCTCTCAAAGAGAAGACTCCTTTTTAAGAAGTTTTTGTATTCCTTTTTTGGGGAAGACTTTTTTTTTAAGGGTTTTTGTATTCTCTTTGTCTTTTTTCTTTTTCTTTTTGAATATTACCAATTTTCCTTTTTGGAGAGAGAAGTAAATGGGGGAAAACTAATCCCTTTGGTTACTCGATTCAACCAATATCGTCCCTGTAGACGTGAATTTTTATTTCAAATCGTTTAGGATTTGAAATCAAACTCTCGAACTACTTTGTATTGCGTGAGCGTGCCAGTTAGTTTCCTAAAACTAACGAATTCTAATTTCCTGACTTCTAAAGACGATTGTGGGCAAGTGAGATCTTTTAGATATATGCTTTCTTGAATCGGCTTTCAAGGGTCAGCCTAGACGCTTGAAAATTGTTTGAATCCATTAAATCGAAAAAGAAAAAATCAAATTTTTCAAAGTTTCAGATTTGTGTCTAAGTTCTTGATTTCTGAAAATTTTCAGATTCTGAAAATTACAGAATCTGTTCAGTTTCAGAGACCTGTTCTCCAAATTTTTAAAAATACTTTTGATTCTTCAAAAATTCTAAACATTTTACAAAAGAAATATACACGTGTGTAGAATCAAAATATATTTTTATTTTGTGATCTTATTCTGTAATTTTTGAGAATTAAATCCAGAACAAGAGACTGTTATGAAAATTGAAACAGTTCTATTTCTATGAATCAGAGGCTCAAAAAAATGGTCATATCTCTGCACTCATACATCCAAATCCAACAAAATTTGTTTTATTGGAAGATACAGATGTTAGCTTTCCAGAGAATCAAATTTCATGAAATTTCACTCAGAGATATGAACAAAATAACAAGGGTCTGTTTCTAAAAGTTTTGTTTTGTAAAATGCAATCTGATTTTTATAAAACTTCACGGATCTAATTGGCTAAACAAACGATCATAAAAATTCCTCAAAATTTTATCTAGTAATGTCTTATATATCTAGATCAGACGTACAAAATTTAGCATCAATTGGACTAGCCGTTTGTTCATAATAATTCCGTGATCAGAGGTATGTGCACAAACAGTTTCAGAAATCAAATTTGCAGAAAATTCTTATAACATTCCTAACATGGTTTTGGAATGATTCTTAACATATAACCAATCTTAACCTGCATGGAAATCATACATATCTATGACGTTTATCTCGTTTATAAAGAAACACTCATGTTTTGCATCGATATAGTCCACGAACATAGGCCATAATTCGGTTCATGTACAGCACAAGTTCAGTTCTCATGAAACAAAATCATGCCAAGAACGATTTTCACTTGTAGAATTGAGGGGAACATAGATAAAGAGCTCTGTTGATGGATCGTCAGACGTCGGAACAGTACTGACTCCTCTTCTTCTTCCTTTCCTCTCTCTTCCTCTCTCTTCCTCTCCCTTTCTCTCTCTGTTTCACCGTGCACAGACTTGGTTTCTATGATGGATCGTTGCTTGTTGCTCGTTGCTGATTGATCCCGGTTGATCGATGGTTGATCGTTCCTTGATGCTTGGTTCCTGGTTGATTCCTCCTGCTTTCTCGTTGATGGTGAGTTCCTCGTTGATGCCCTTTGCAACACCTGGGAGAGCCCTTTTATAGGCTCACGGATACCTGCTAGCTGTGATTTGGATAGGCCTGATCTTGGTTGTTTTGATAAGCTCGATTTGCTACCTGATCTCATCTGATCTGGGATGTGATCTGTACCTGATCCTCTTTTGATTTTATCTGTGTTAGGTAAGCCTTGAACATTACCTGTGTTTGATAAGCATGATTTCATCTGAGTTGCTGAACGTTATCTGCATTTGATAGGAATAGTCCTTCTTTGATTGTTGAACGTTATCTATATTTGATAAGCATCTGAGTTTGTTGAACGTTATCTGTATTTGATAGGCATCTGAGTTGTTGAACGTTATCTTTTGATTTCATTTGCATTGGGCAATCTTGAACGTGATATTCAAATCCTTCATCAATTTGTCGCAGATATGGATGAGAAGCATATCGCCGTGGCTAGAAGTCGTTGACAACATGCAGCTAGTATGTTGAAGGTTGTTGAAGGTTGTTGAGGTTGTTGAGGGAGGTATTCAACGTGTTGGTGAGACCAACTACACCGTTACCTTGTGTAAGCTGCTGCGCAGGAGAAGCTTGTCTCGGACCTTCACCATTCTGAGCCCTTGCTTGTTCTTCTGATTGCTGTTGCTGCTTGGAATATATTGGGTAGTGTTGAAGAATATCCACCATCATGTCCTATATTAATATTCCCATATCCTACGTTTCCTTGATTACCAACACTCCCAAGTCGCTGGACGTTTGACATGGCAGCTAGCAATTGTTGTTGTGCAACTAAGTTGCTTATTGCACCATAATTTACTTGTTGAGAAGCAAACTCTGGATTGAACATGATGTTAGTAGGGAAATTGTATTGCATAGGGCCCTGAGGAATATAACCATTCTGGTTGGCAAGGTCTTGGCGTGCCTTCTTAAAACTTTCAACATCTTTCACTAAACTATCCCTTTCAAGAATAGAGGCTTGCAGATTCGCTTGGCTTGTTTGGAATTCACTTTGCAGGTTATTGAGCTCATGTTCCATTTCATGCAGTATAGCCATTAAACCATCCCTTTGTTGACTCAAGTCCCGTTGCTTTATGGACATGTTTCTCTAGTGTTTCTTTCAGCTCCTGAATATGTCTCTTTTTCTTAATTTCCTACCTCCTGTTGAGATCATAGATAAGAGCTCGAGCTGGTTAAACTTATACTATCCGAGACAGAAGGTGTCCCTCGTTTCAGAATAACTATTAGTTGAATTCTGAGACATATCACTGCTCCTTAATAATGAGCCTCGTGTTACAGAAATTGATTCCATTGCCAAACTCTTTACCGCTGTTACAACTACTTGATCCTTTTGACCTGCACGTAACAAGGTGGAGCCGCAACATAGTAGCACTTCGAAATTCGTTTTGGTTTTGGTAAACACATTTTTGTTACGTAACAAGGCCATTTGGAAATTCAGCATGATGAAACTGAATATAAGCAAAACACTATTGATAACGGCTTCTAAGGAACTGATGATTTCACGTGATGATCTCAACTGAATCTCTTAATACTACACGTATAAGAGTATTCAAACAATCTCCCATTATCTGCGCATCTGTTGTGAAAGTGATTATGTTACATGTTCATGGCCACCTATTATGAAAGTATTCAAATAGGCCTATGTTACGTTTTTGAAAACCAACCATCATGCTCGCTAGATTTCCTCCATGAGTGTTAAAACATTAACTTTATTTTTAACACCGAAATAACATAACATCACAGGATGACAATGCAAACTGATGCATATCAGTACACTAGCTGCCTTCTTTTAGCAACCAAAGGATACATTACCAAATGTGTTCGATACCAAACCTTTCTTTTCGGAAGCCATCGTTCTTGGTTCCAACTTTCCCAACTTTTAATAATACCGACCTTACCCTCTGAAAATTGATTTCTTCCCAAGTATGAGCTTTTCTTTCTGGGAAGCTCACTTTCACTTTTTAACGCCCGTTTTCCCTTTATGGGCGTCCACCTTCCTTTTCAGGTGTCAACTTGTCTTTTTAATGCCTGTTTCCTTTCAAACAAAAAATTTTCAACATGCTTTGCAACAAAAATCTTTTGAGGAAACGAAATTCTGTTTTTCCAAAGCTGAGGGCAAAATCGTCATTTTTCCTAATTTTGTCAAAATTTGAAATTTTCAGAAAGGAAAACATTCTTTCATCATTTTAAGGCTTCCATAAAATTTTGATATCGAAACAAGCTCGTTTAGTGCTTTTTTTCAATCGAAAACCCAAAATTGCCAAAAATAGCTACTTTCCTAAAAGATAAAAATTTTAGAAGAAAATTTTGGGTGTTTCCAGTCCCATTTCCTAATAGCATCTGCCATTTGAAAATATTTTGATATTTTGAACAAGGCTAAATTTTGTCAGCCAAGGATTCTTGAAATGTCACCAATTTGTTTTTGAAAACTCTACTTTTCATAAAGCATCAATTCCTTCATTTAGGGTCATACAATCAATCTTGATCATTCTTTCAAAAAGTTTTGAAGGAGCTCAATTTTAAAAATCTTTTTGAAAGAATTTAACATATACCCTTTCAAGTATTTGGGCATTTTCGGGGTCTACTAAATTTTTACCCACAATATCAATATATCAACATGTATTAACGATTTTGTTGCCCTTTTCATGACATGGGGACATTCCTACTCGGGCTGCCACCTTTTTGGGCCTCTTGGGTGAATGAGATGTGTATGATGTATGATATGTAACAATGCACTCCATGTGATTCAATGGAAATACATACTTTATGAAATGATGACAATATGAAATGTATTCCACATGACATGGCGGAGATACATGTTTTATGAAATTGAATCTCCATGGAAGGTGTCTAGGGGATGCATTTTTAATACCCCTAGTTTGATGAAGATGAATGATTTACACGGCCACATGGTGAAGGACCATGGATTTTCAAAGGGAATTTTATGGGGTGACATGTCCATGCACTTGACATTTATGGTATTTCTAATATGATCATGACACTTTTTGCTTAAGGATGGAAAAACATAACCAGCCCTAAGTGATCTTCATGGCCATCATATTTGAATTGACATGATCTCCACATTTTCTATCGTGGGACTCACGTATTTATCCTAACTTCATCAAGGTTTTCATATCAACCAGATGTTGAAAATCTTTCTTTTCAAAGTCATCTGTAGGGTTAACTTTTTGAAAATCATGTAAATTTTTAACCCTTTTTCTCAAAAGGTCTCATTAAGAGGTTTTAGCATCTTTTTGCTAGATTGAAATCAACCTTGAAGGTTTCAGATTTGATCCATATGGAGACATGCCTATGATGGCTTGATACTTAGGGGGTCGATTTCAATGCCCCTTTGGCTTGACACAAACCTTGAATTCTAGGATGATGTCTAGACCCAATATGGAAGTATGAATTCTAACATCCACACACTATGGGTTAGACTCACTCTAAAAATTCCCAAATTTTCCAAGTCAAGGATTCTACGAATTTCGAGTGGAGGTGATTTTCCTCCTTGCTTTGATGGTTCTCAAGCATTTTAATTTTGAGGAAGCTCTAGGCAAGAGAAAGGGGTTATATCAAGCTTGGATGAATTTTGGTTTTGGAGTATATACAATTTTTGAAAATATTTTGAAGTTGGCTTTGTACATGGCCATTGTTTTTAGAGTTTTTGAAATTTTTTTATTTTTTTGTCTTTTTTGAAATACAGATTCAAGAATCAATATAAAGGCTTCCTTTTTGAAAACTTTTTTCCCAAATACAGAATGGGGGAATGAAACAGATTCCTTTTTGAATTTTGCAGATTTTCAAATTTTTTTTGGAATTTTGAAGGTTTTCAAAAAAAATTTGGTTTTTTTGAGAATATCTAATTTTTTTGGATTTTTGAAAAGAAGGGCTCTTCCCTTGAACCTACAAAGAAAACTCCGTGAATTAGACTCTAATCAAAAGGTGTAAGCCATGGGTTTCGGTTTTAGTGGGTTCTAAGGGCACCCTTGACCCAAGTGGTCTTAGGTGGTAGCTCAGGGGGTATGGGTGGGTTGTAGCCCGATCCATATCGACTTGGGTTGGCTTTAGGTACGATGGGTTTTAGCCTACCTTGATTTTTGACTCCTAGGCCATTGTAGGGTTTATATCCCATGTTTAAGATCATGTTCCAAGGCTTTTTGGTTTTTGAAAAGGTTTTATAAAGTTCATGCCTTTGGAACATAGAATTGTCTATATCATAGATATATACCTGTTTTATTTTGGGTAGGATTTTGGATTTTGGGGTGGTGGAAGACTTGGGCTTCCACACGACCCTAGTTTGGGAGCTATGGTTTTCAAGGGAAGCTATGATCGGTCCCTTGAGGGTTTTTGGAAGTTCTGAAGGATTGGGTTCATTAATGGTAGGGGTTCCTAGGATGTTGATGCATGCCTTAGGATCTACCATATTTTGAACTTTATTTTGTTTTTGCTTTTGAAATTCTTTTTTGTGGTGCAGGACATTTGGCGCACCTTGAAAATCCTCAGTTTTGGGCACGTTTTATGGGTTTGTGTATGCATAGGTATGACCCAATGCATTCGATGACCCTATATCGAGAGGAGAGTTTAGAGGAGGGGGGGTTTCAGGTATACCTCTTTTTGGCTCCTCTACCTTTTTGTGGTGAGAGCAAGCCTTATCTCTGGGAGACTCTGTTTTGAGCTCCCGTTGTTTTTTGAGGCGTTCCTTTTCGAATCCTACCTTTATATGGCTCTCGTCCTTTTGTGGGGTGTGGATTTCATGTCCCACTGTGTTTGTGTGCCCTGAATCAGGGATTTCATTTCTAGCCCCCAGAATTTCAAAGTTTTGTTTTTCAATTTTTTTATCTTTTTGAAAATTTTCCAGATTTTTTTGAGTTTTTGAAATAGGAAAATCTTTTTTTGGTTTTTCTTTTGAAGTTGGAGGGTTTGGAGGCTTGGAAATGGATGATTTGATCCGCCTTCGGGTTTCATCTTTAGTCTCATATCCTTCATCGAGTTTAGGATCGGTTTTCTTTTCATGATCTCTATGTGCCCGATATGAGCTGCTATGTGATCAATGTGCCTTAATCTCATGGCTTAAAGCATCCATCTTTCTAAAAATTTCTTTGATAGTAGCTAGCTCTTCTTGGGCTTTAGATGATTTGAAAAACCACTTTGAATTACTCAATGAGGATTTCCTTGGCTTTTCATCCATTTCTTGCAAAATTTTTGGTGCGAAAAGTTTTGAAAACAAGTTTTTTTTTTTGAAAGTTTTGAAGTTTTACTTGTTTGATTTGAAGTTCGCTTAAGACCTGCGTCCCACTAGGCGTGCCAATCCTGTAAACATGAAAATTTCCACTCCCAGGTTATAAGACTCGAAGTGGACCTTTTCGTGCCTACGGTTGTGTGAGCGTGCTAGCTAGCTTACTCAAACAAGCGAAGGTTTTTAAATGTTTTTCTAACTTTTGGCGATTGTAGGCAAATGGACTCTTTTCACTTTAAACCTTCTTCAACCGATGCTCAAGGATCGGTTTAAGCGCTTAGAAACTTCGACTTTTCAAACAAGTATTTACTTCGAACGTCAAGTGTTTTAAACGAATTCGGTTTGTGCACTTTTGTCAATTTTATTACGAGGGTTGGACGACCCTAAGTTTCTTGCAAGCTTTATTTGTCTAGGCCTGATGTGTGTGTGGAATGTGTGGCCTAGTTTCAATGTGAATTGAGCGATCGTTCGAGGGCTTTGGACGCGAGGAGCAAATGCAGGAGATGCTAGAAATTTTTTGGGTTTTTGAGAACGATGATGCGAACTCACCCGAATTGAAATTGCACCCACTGTACTTTCACGAAAGTAACTCACATGAATTGAAAGTGCATCCACTCTACTTTCACGAAAGTAAACTCATGCAAATTGAAGTGTTGTCACTCTACTTTCACAAAAGTAAACTCACGCGAATTGAAGTGTTTTCACTCTACTTTCACAAAAGTAAACTCACGCGAATTGAAGTGTTGTCACTCTACTTTCACGAAAGAAAACTCACGTGAATTTAAGTGCTTTCACTCTACTTTCACAAAAATAAACTCACGCAAATTTAAGTGCAGTCATTCTACGATCACGGAAGTAAAACTCACGCCAAATGAAATACGTATACTTACTTAAGAACATAAGGGGTTTGAAGTATAGAATGTTTATAATGTATATTGAGGTAGAGAGTAGAAAGGCTCAAGTGCATGTGAGTGTAAAGAGCGAAAAGGCTCAAGTGCTCATGGGTGCGATCGTGTTCATCCACCAGATAAGAGCGAAAAGGCTCAAGTGCTTGTGGGTGCAATCGTGTTCATCCACTAGTTAAGAGCGAAAAGGCTCAAGTGTTCATGGGTGCGATCGTGTTCATCCACCAGTTAAGAGCGAAAAGGCTCATGTGCTCGTGGGTGCGATCGTGTTTATGCACAAATATTACAACATAGGGGAGGCTTCGTTCCATTACTACAACCCCGTTTCAAATTGAATTTAAGAGAGAAAGCGGTTTTAAAATAAAAGTTTTAAACACTTACAATTTTTCCTTTAATCGAGCTCGTGGTTCGATTTGCTTGGTTCGCTCAAGGTGCAGCCGTGTGGTCCACCCCACTTTGTTGCAGCCGATCCACCAAGGTCAAGAGCTAGGTTGCAGCCGGTCCACCTTGGTCAAGAAATAGGTTAGCAGTGTGGTCCACCCTCCACTTTGGTGCAGGTGGTTCGGCTCCAAGTGGGCAGGTCATGGTAGGTTCGGTTCAGCTGGGGTATGGCCAGGTCATGTTAACCGGGTGCAGTGCAAGGTGGGTTCGGCCCAAGGTTGCAGCCAATCCAAGGGTATGGCTAGGTCAAGGTAGGTTCGGTTCAGCTGGGGTATGGCCAGGTCTTGGTCATTCCAAAGTGTGCGGTTTGGTGCTTGGGTTCAGCCCAAGGTTGCAACCCACTCTCTAGCTCGAGCCCTCCTTGGTCAAGACCTTTGTTACAGCCACACTAGGTTTAGGCACTCACCTCAAGCCTTGACTCCACCTTGTTGACCTTCTTTGACTTGAACTTCACGTGTGTAAACATGAAAATTTCCACTCCTGAGTTTGTGAAACCTGAAGTGAACCTTTTCATGCCTACATCTTTTTGCGAGCATGCCAACTAGCTTACTCAAACTAGCGAAGGTTTTTGAAAATATTTCTGACTTTTTGGGCGATTGTGGGAAAGCGGGATCTTTTCGCTTAAACCTTCTTGAACCGATGCTCAAGGGTCAGTTTAAAAGCTTAGAAACTTCGATTTTTCAAAACAAGTGTTAACTTCGAATGATCAGTGTTTGATGAATTCGATTTGTGCCTTCTTTGCAATTTTTATTACGAAGGTTAGATGACCCTAGGTCTTTGTGAGTTTTACCTATTTAGGCCTGATATGTGTGTGAATGTGTGGCCTATTTTCAACGTGGTTTGAGCGAGGATTCGAGGGCTTTTTGAAAACGAGCGAATGTAGGGATGCTAAAATCCTTTTTGGGCTTTTTCGAGAGCGATAATGCAAACTCAACCAAATTGAAATTTCAACTCACTCGACTTTAAGTAAACCTACACAAATTGAAATGCAACTCTACTTCTACTAAAGTAAACTCACACGACTTGAAAATATATATATGTTTTATCTTAAGAGCGGAAAGGCTCAATGTGTGTGAGTGTAAAGAGCAGAAATGCTCTAGTGCTCGTGGGTGTTCTTATGTGGAATTTAAATTGCAACTCACACAACTTGAAAGTAAATCCACCCAAAATGTAATTGCAACTCACACGACTTAAAAGTAAATCCACCTGAAAGTAAGTGCAACTCACACGACTTTCACAAAGTAAATTTATCCAAATTGAAGTATATACGTTTAGCTTAAGAGTGGAAAGGCTCAAGTGTTCGTGGGTGTTCTTGTGTGGAATTTAAATTGCAACTCACACGACTTGAAAGTAAATCCACCTAAAATGTAATTGCAACTCACACTGCTTTCACGAAAGTAAATTTACCCGAAATGTAAAGTATATATAATTAGCTTAAGAGCGAGAAGGCTCGATTGCGTGTGAGTGCAATCATGTGCAATCTAAGAGTGAAAAGGATCAAGTGCACGTGGGTGTACTCGTGTGCAGTTAAGAGCAAGAAGGCTCAAGTGCACGTGTGTGGTCGTGTTTCATCCACAAATATTACATCTCGGGGGGAGACTTCGCTCCATTACTACAACCCCGTTTCGAATTGAATTGAATTGTGTAGTTTAAAACCGAATATAAATGATACTTACAAGTGTTCGTTTGGTTTTGTCTCTCGGGTTCGCTCGGGTCTTCCTTTGTAGCAGCCGCGAGGTAAGTCCCTTGGTTTGGTTCCAAGGTTATGCTTGGGTATGAGTCAACCTAAGTGCAGCCGGTTTGGATTGGGTGCAGCTGGATGTAGGTGCGAATTGGCCTTGGCTGGGTTCGGCCAAGAGGTTAGGTTTGGTTTAGGTTTAAGGCCAAGTGTTTAGGTTTAGTTTAGGACATGGCTGGGTCAAGTCCTAGGTTAGTTCAAGCTAGTCTTGGTTCAGCCAAGTTAGCTAGGTAGGTTTAGTTTTGCTAGGTGTGAGCTAGGGCTAGGTTCAAAGGATCGGCCAAGGTGTCTTGGTTAGGTGCAGGCCGTGGGGTTAGGTTGAAGGGTGTGGTGCCTTGGTTAGGTGCAGGCCGTGGGCAAGATAGGCGGGTCAAGTTTGGGGCGTGGGATTCGGTTGGAGGGTCTTGTGCAAGGCAACTTCGTTAGGTGCCAAGGTGAGTCCAGGTGTAGCTTGGTTCCAGCTAGGTTTCGGCCAGGTAGGTTTAAACTAGGTCAGTTTGGATGAGGGAGTCAAGTCGGTTAGGTGTGGTTAGGTGGGTATGGTTTAGGGGTTAGGTTCAGTTTTTAAGGGGACGAGCTAGGTGCAACCAGCACCTAGCTGGGTTAGGTTTAGAGAGTGAGTCACAAGGCAACAAGTGAGGCAGGTTAGAGCCGGTTTAGGTAGGTTCATGGCTAGGTTCAAGCCAAGTTAGCTAGGATTCGGTTAGGCCAACAAGGGGTCGAGTGCAACTAGGTCGTAGCTCGAGTGGTGAGGGTTCGATTTGGGGTGAGAGTGGTTCAGCTAGGGTGCAGTTTTGGCTAGGTTTAGGTGGTATGGGTTGGGTTAGGTCGGGTAGGTTTAGGGTGTGGTTTAGGCTAGGTTTTAGTGGAGTCGGTTTGGTGTGTTTTAGGTCAGTTGGGTAGGGTGAGTCAAGGTCGGTTAGGTAGAGTTAGGTCCAGCCGAGTGGGTGTCTAGGGTGTGTTTTGGCTAGGTTTAAGGGTCAAGGTTTTAGGGACTTACCTCTTGCAGTCGGTCCACCATTTACATCCATGGTTGCAGCCCACGTCCAAGCCCATCCACTTCATTGTTGCATCCCAAACTAGGTCAAGGTCACAAGGCTCAAGCCCACCTAGCCCTTGATCAAGCCCACCATTGTTGACTTTTTCCACACACTCTCTCTCATACTTTATAAGCTCCCCCAAGCCTCTTGAAGTTCACGTGAATTATTTCTCCCCCCCCCCCTTGGTCCTATTTATAGGCCAAGGGGTGGGTCTTGGATTTGGGTTTGGATCGAAAGATCCAACCCAATCCAAATTTTAAATGGATCTGGATCTAGATATTTTTTACCAGATCTAATCCAAAATTTTCTTTCTTCAGTCCTTCTTGGGTGTTTGAATCAAGCGGTTTTGAACGGGCCCTGGTTCCGCCAGTGACTTGTTTTAGGTTGGGTTTTTCCCAGTCTTCTTAGCCGACCTGCTTCTCACTTTCTAGACTCTTTTTCATCTGATTTTTGTTTCCAAAGGCTTGGGGTTTTATCTCTGACAGCTTCATCGAGGCTTTGGCTTCGTCTTTTATGTTTAAGAGCTAAAATTTGATTCTGACCTAGATGCTCGTTTTGCTTTTCGACCTTGTTTTCATCTAGACGGGTTAAACTTTTCCTTTGCTTTTTGACCGGATCTTGAGCTGCTTTTTTATCAGGTTTTACCTGCTTGTTTCAGTTGCTTTACAAAACTTGGGTTTTGGCCCGGGTTTGAAAACCTTTATTTCGAAAGATTTTGAAAAAGAAGTTAAAACTTCAAAACTCCGGGGTTTTAAAAAGTTCAAAATAAGGTTGTGAAATGATTTTCGAAAATCAAGCGTTTGTTTGAAAATAATCCTATTTTGGGGTGTTTACAACGTGAAACACCTTTTTCTTGAGCTTAGCCCTCCTCTTGATCAAATCCACAAGCCCGCAAGGTTGCAAGCCCACCTTTGTTGACTTTCACTCCCTCTCTCTCCTCCTTTCCCAAAGCTACCAAGATTTCCAAAAGTGAATTCACGTGAACCCCCTTGTCCCTATTTATAGGCCATGGGTGGTTCTTTGGATTGAGTTTGGATCCTAGGATCCAACCCAATCCAATCTTTAGTGGGACTTGGATCTGGATTTCTTTGGTTTAGATCCAATCCAAACATTTCTTTTTGAGTCCTTCTTTGGTGTATGAAATGGACGGTTTTTTAGCGGGCTCTAATTCCTCGATGACCCGATTTTAGGTTGGGTTTTTTCCAGTCCTTTTGACTGGCCAATTTCTCACTTTTAGGACTTTTAACGTTTGGTTTTGATCTGTCTTGTCCCATCTTGGGCTTGTTTTTGATGAGGTTAATCTCGAATTTTCCAACGGACTCTGATTTTTGTTTTGATAGGCCCTGCCTTTGATTTCTGATGGCTTCATTAGGGTCTTTGTTTCATTTTGTATTTTTGAAGCTAAACTTATCTTTTGAAATGGACACCGGGTTCGATCTTCCGTCTCACTTTTATCCGGACAGGCTGGGTCTCTCCTTGACTTTTGACTGGACCTCAAGCTGGATTTTGGATCGAGTTTCACCTGTTCGTTTGAGCTGCTTTGAAATCCATGGGCTTTTTAGCTTGAATTTAAAACCTTTATTTTAAAATATTTACCAAAAGGTTTAAGCTTTAAAATTTTAAGTTTTTAAAGGTTTCAGAAGGTTGTAAGCTGGATTTTGAAACTTAAGAGTTTTTGGAAAACATTACCATTTTTAGGGTGTTTACAAGGATCAAACATGCTCTCCCTTAGCATCCATACAAACTCAAACCGTCCATCCCTAGGGGCACATTAGGTTGTACCTAGGATCAATCCCAAACCGTCTAAGGTCGCATGCATCCTAGAGGTATCCAAGTCAAACCCTTCCACCATTCAAACCCTACATCTCCTAGACAAAACCAAGAAAAATCGAGTACATAGTCTTTAAAGGAAGAAAATTCGATAAATCCTCTATTTTCTAAAAAGTTTTTAATGTCTTGAAAACAAGGTTTTCCATTTGGATTTTCGTCATTTTAGCAAATTTCTAAATCATGGGTGGATGGAGTGGGTAAATGTAGGATCTCTAGGGATCGAGTACCTATAGTGGGATTGATCCTTATATATGACCCTAGAGGAGAGGGCACCTGCTATGGTGTTGTCCTCTCTACCTATGTGAGTGAGTGTGCATGATTTGAAAGAACCAACCAACTGGGTGGCCAATTCATGGTATAGAATGAGTATTTTATTTTTGACTTGTCAAATTTTTGAAACTTGATTTACAACAAGCATAGAATCTCCAAAGACTTCAATACATGATGCCCCTAGATTTTTCGAAAATTTTAGGCCTTTTATGAGTGCCTCATATTCAGTAACATTCTTTGAAAAAGGAAAATCTAGTCCAAATAACATTGGGATCTCTCCCATCTTGGGGGATGTGAGAATGATTCCCATGTCTGCCCCTTGTTGATTCTTTGCCCCATTAAAGTATATTTTCCATACTTGATCTTCATTACAATAATTTGATAAAACATGGTTTTCCAATTCATTTGTCAAGATTCCTTCATCGAGCATTTCATCAAGTATGGAATATGTATCTTCAAGGGGTAACTCAGCGACATGATCGGTTAGAGCTTATCCCTTAATTTAGTTTTTGTGATAGAATTTCATATCATACTCCATTAAGAGGAACAATCATTTACCTAGCCTACCCGTTAGGATAGGTTTTTTAAAAAGGTGCTTGATAGAGTCAATTTGGACACTATCCAAATTTCTTGATCTAGAAAATAATGTCTAAACTTTTGGCAAGCCCATACCAAGGCTAAACAAGTTTTCTCCGTGGCTTGATAATTTCTTTCATATGCCAATAGAGTTTTGAAATGTAATAAATGGCATACTCCTTAAGACTATCATCCTCATATTGAGCAAGTAAAGTACCCAATACATTCTTATGAATGAAAATATAAAGCAATAAAGGTTTTCATGGCTTTGGAGGTTTTAAAATTGGAGGATTTATTCAATAAGTTTTCAACATTTCAAAAGCATTTTTGCAATCGGAATCCCAATCAAATTTAACCCCTTTTCTCAAAAGCCTATTTAAAGGTTCACATCTTGTTGCTAAGTTGGAGATAAATCTCCTAATTGCTTGGAGTCGACCTTGGAGGTTTCATATTTGGGTCAAGTTGGAGGGCGGAGGCATGTCTATGATGTCTCGACACTTAGAGGGGTCGATCATCTCCAACTCCAAGTTTTACTTCAACTTTAAGTGTCCTCCAGTTTTCATCCTCTAAATTGATAAGGGGCTCCTCCTCTTCGACCCAATCATCAAGAATATCAATATTTTCGTAGCTTAATGGGTCATATGACACCTTCCTTGCCTTTCTTGTATCCTTTTACATTTGTAGGTAAAGAAAGAATATTCAAATTATAAAGAATATCAAATGCAATATAGTTATATCAATCATTCATTATTAATAAGATTAAGAAAGAACTAGACAGCAACAAACAATACATATTTTAAAATTATTACCTTTGCCTTAACTTCATATTATAGGCAATGTATACCAAATCACGCAATCGAGCATGGTCTAGTATGTTTCACTTTTTTGTGTAAATGCATTCGAAAAAAATTTAATTTCTCTTGCACCCACTCAAACTGCATGTTTGGCTTAATATATGTTGAGCAAACCTTATCAAATTCGGTGTATC
This sequence comes from Brasenia schreberi, assembly GCA_036023115.1. Classification (NCBI taxonomy): domain Eukaryota; kingdom Viridiplantae; phylum Streptophyta; class Magnoliopsida; order Nymphaeales; family Cabombaceae; genus Brasenia; species Brasenia schreberi. Next base: position 20,088,010 of record JAYKKT010000090.1, read on the forward strand.
TACACTAAAGCTAGTCCACCATTCATTTGAAATAAGACACAATAATGATTAATAAGAAACACTTAAAGTTAATCAATTCATTACTTAAATGAATATCAATAAAAACACATAATGCCTGGTCGCATTTGAGAGTGAGTTGGATTGCAATTGGCTTTCCAAAATCTCCAAAACCCTATATATACTTGTTTAACTCTAAATGGATAGTGCAATGAGTATATGAATTTTTAAGAAGGTTAATTTTATTTAATATATCATTTTTTACTTCTTCGTCCTCCACAAAGTTTGGAGAAAAATAAATAGAAGGGTTAAGGAAATATACAACATGTAAATCATGATGCATTTGATGGTTCCAACATGCATCAATTATCTTCCATACCTTCTTTAGTGATGACCACTTGTGGTCAAGGTTTGCTTGTATTTCTAATTTGGACTTATCCCAACACATCATATATATATATACATATATATATATATAAAGGGCATAGCAGGCCTATCTTCACTGTTTATCATCCTTATTACCTTAACTAAGAATTGATAGGGGATTTTGGACTAGTTGTTTAACATTTCAGTTCCTAGTTATGGATTGTATTCGACAGAACCAATCTGTATTTACCTTATGCAAAGTTCTTTTAATCAGATAAACAAAAACAAATGAGCATTTGTCTCATAGGACCTTGCATTCATTCCTCCGGTGTTTTCTCTCTTGAACTCTCATATGCACTCACATTACTCTTCTTGTGCTATCACTAGTAACACCTGCAGACGTCAGATCTTTTTATACTCTTCACAGTTCAGAGGAAGGTTAAAACACAATCATTCAATATTATACTTTAGTGAAGACCATCTTATCAGCACTTGGAAGAAGATCCACTCAACATACCAATGACGTTCATTGAGGAGGAAAAAAAAGGAAAAGAAATTAAACATGCTATTTACTCCTTCAACCATTTCCCCAAAAAATAAGTAGTGTACCTGCCTACTATCTAAGTTTCTTTTTTTTGGGCCAAGGTGATGAAAAAAAAGTTCTTTTAAATTCTCTACTTATTTCACTTGTAGTAGCTTTGATACTTGTGATGTGGAAGAACAGGACGGTGGCCGGCGGCTGGTGGTGGTGGCTTGAGAGCCTCCTCCTCCTTCTTCTTCTTTCTCTCTACCTCTCTCTTTCTCCCTCTCCCTCTTGGAGGCTCACTGATTCCTCCCTGGATCGTGGATGATTGGATTGATGCTTGATGATCCTCGATGATTGATCAACCCCCCTCAAGGTTGTTCCTTCTAGACCACTTGCCTAATGTTTGGTCCTACAATATGATAAGTTGCCTTCTCTAATCTTGCTAAAATCGGCCAGCCCATGGCTGTCTCATGACCTACCAAATCGGGCATCAAGGTTGCTCAAGGTAAGTTACCTTATCCAATGATGTTGAAATCGGTAAGGCTTGTTCTGATGGCCTACCAAATCGGGCACCAAGGCTGCCGCCAGATGAATAGCTTGTCATATTCTAGTCTTAACTGACATTGTGATAAGAATCAATAATAGCATCAGCCATATACACAAACAAAGATAATCCTGCCAATGGTATCCTTCCATCTTTGGTCATATATACGTGCCACTTATTCATCATGTTGTCATTCTGAGATTTGTTCAATCCATTTAAAGATATCATGCCAATCTGATTTAGAATGAAAGACCAATCCTTCCCGCTTTTATCCTTTTCCATGAGGCTATCATAGAGTTTCTATCACACATTCTTTATCCGACCAGCCATGAGTTCCATCTCCGCTTTCCACTCATTGAACAAGGTTGGATCTCCTACAATAGGAGGGTTTGAGTACATTGGCCTTGCAAGCCTTTTCAATTGGTTTTTCACCCTTCATGCAGCATCTGAGGAAGAACATACAACATTTATCGCTCCTATTCTTTCAGCATATAGGCATAAATTTTTACTATATGACTGAGCCACCAGGAGTTCCAAGCCTCGGGTAACAAAAAAGGCATCTGCATCCAGGCTACCACTAGCAAATCCCTGATATGCAACATCAAAGAATGGGATGTTATTCTTTCCCTTTTCTAGTTGCTGCCGAATTTGTAAGGGTTGCTCCAAGAAGCTTGCCATTTCCATGAAAACAGCTGTGTTGTCTTGGGCAGGCCTTGGTCATCAACCAAATTCTCATTCTGAGAGGCAGACTATTCTCAATTCAGCCGTTTTTGCAATTGCATGGAAGGTGAGTTGGAGCCTTCTATTTTGAGTGTTGAAGCAAGCTGCCCAATTTGTAAGTAGAGGAGGCTGAATTTGGCAGGTGCTTGGTTGTTGTATATCTTTTTTTTAGGGAATTTCTGGTTCAGGTTTTGGTTCGATCCACCTTCACATTTATCTTTCAAACATCCAATTTTTCTAGCTATCTTCAAATCTATGGTTTTTCAAAAATATTTTCCTAAAACATTTATTTTGAAAATGATGTTTAAAACTTTACAAAATTTGAGAGACATGTTCAAATCATGAATTTTCAAATATGCCCCAATTTATTTTAAAAAACATTTTTAAGATGTAAAGACTTTAGATATTTCTGATTACATCGTGTCCTTTGCCTTGACCAGGCTGATAAGCTTGGATGAGCTTACTAAGCCTTTTGATCATCCTAGAATCATTTAGTCCCAATCCAAATAATTGAACCGAAATAATTTGATTTGATTTATAAAATTTTGTGTATTTCAGTTTTTGAATAAGCACACCCCTATTCTTCGTATTGTGGATCGAGATCTGATTAAGTGAACCAGATCTCAGCTCCTAGAGGAAGCTACATACTATTTAGACAGTAAGATAATGGGACTGGTAACTACCATTTGTGATATGATTGGTCATCAGAAAAAAAAACTTTTTATGGTTTCACAAGATTTATGATACCACAGGGGCCCACTCTGGAATTCCCATGGTAATTCATTCTGGATGTCTACAAATCACGATCAGGGATTCCTTGGTGATTCGGGCTGCCAAACTTCCTATTTTCTAATCGTGTAGAGTATTAATTTGATGCTGAAAATTTTTCTTTTGTGTAAGTAGTGGATGGCCACTCTCGGCCCCATTACTAACAACGACCATGAAATGCGGGAAGAAGGGCCTTCTTCTCGGATTTCATGAGATTGTATGTTTCGAAAATTAAACGTCTTTAAAACTAATTTTATGTTTTACAAAAGATACACACACATCTCCCAGATAAAGGTGAATATGGTTGTTAAAAAGGAAAGCTTAGAGTGGTAAACTCGAAAGACGAAAAGCCATACATAAATACAGAAAATCTATAAATATATATATATATATAGAACACAAAAGTGATTCTTACTCACAGTCTTCTGAGAAAAATCCTCTATGGGTAACCTAGAAATTAAATAAACTCTACCTTGTTCCATTTTCACTACATTATAGGAAAATACACAAAGTAGAAAGAACTAGAAGCAAACAAAGGGGACAAACGACTTCCGCTGCAAAAACAACCGAACATCGGTAGACAAACGACTTTGGCAACCTTGGTCATCTCCAACATCTAGTATCATAGCTTGTTCAAGCTCTACAGCAACTGCAATAGGTATGCAGTTTTGCAAATTAAAAAAACTTTTACAGAGAAGCTGGAAAAAGTTTTTCGGCATAAATAAATTTTGCTGAAAAGAAAAAAGAGGGAAAAAGAGAAAATGGAAGCGAAACAACCGAAAGCCACTCGATGAAGGTGGCCTATGGCAGGTCGAGTGCCTCAAAGGTATAGCCTGAACAAAATTGAGGCTGAAAGGTTGGAGGTGGAAAATGCCGGAGGCGAAAAAAGGTCAAAGGAAGAAAAGGTCGGAGATAGAATGGACTACAAAATGCAATGGCCATGACCCACAAAAGGCGAAAGGGGCCACCCTCCTCTCCCGACCGCCCTTCTCTTCCTCTCAGCCTCTCTCCCTGCTTCTCTCTCTCACACATTCTTTATCTCTCTCTGTATATAAACTCATGAAAACCGTGGTTTTGTAAAACCACGGGCGGAAAACCGCATAGGGCAACGATTTTGGGATGTGAAATGATTGTTTTGCCCTTCACGAAAATGGAAATTACGAAATACCAAAGGGTAAAAATTATTGAAATATCTAGATATTTTAGAGTGAAAAGACAATGGTACCCTTGTTGGAGTAAAAAGTCTTTTCTACCCTCTGACAATTCGTGAAATTATAGAATACGAGGGTATAGTTTTATTGTTTCTTCCCTAGACATTTCAAGAAATTACAGAACTGGGTTTTTGGTGATTTTATGGATATAGCCTTGTTAGCTTTACAAAATATCCATTATATCACCCTAAAAAGTACAAAAATACCCTTGTACTTTTTGAGAAATGTTGTGAATAGTATCTTTTCACATTTAGTCCTAGTTTTTATAGTTTTTCCAAAATAGTACCTGTAAGTTAAATAGACTGCAGAATGGTGTTTGGAAATATTTACTCCCCAATTTTTATAGTGTTTCCAAAATGGTACTTGTAGGTTAAGTAAACTACAATATAGACTTATGATATATTTATTGTTTAGTACTTAAAACTTGTGGATATTGCATTTAGGTGCCTAACTAAATTTTATGGTTCTTTATGAAATGTCTTACATAAATCCATCTTATGCATGTTTTTATGTTTTCTATCTTAAAATGTACAAACTCTCTACTTGTTGTCTCTATCAAAAGTTTAAAAAGAAAAATGACGTCTAGAATTTGCGTATCTAAATTGGCAAAGACCGAAAAGTTAAATGGCCTAAATTTCCAAACTTGAAAAAGAAGAATACTACTATCCTTAACTTTAGAAGGAGTTGATTATGTACTGAAGGAAACTGTTTTACCTCCTACTCCAATTGCAACAGATGAGAAAAGAAAAATATGTAAGACATTTCTAAAAGATGACACAATAGACACGACCATAATGTTGACATACATAGAAGACGACTTAATTAGGGTCTTTGAGGAATTTAAAACTGAAAAGGAACTATTTGATTCCCTGACCATTAAATATAATACTACAGCCAAGCTGCATGTATAACTACTCCTTCAAAAGTATAATTCTTATAAAATGAAATAAGGTGACATGTTAACTAAATGCTGGTAATGGCTAGAGATTTGACTGTACCTAAGTCAAGCATTCCTGAGCTGATGAAAATATCCATAATCCTAAACACCCTTCTCCCTTCCTAAAACATGGTAACTACAACCCTAAGATTTGAACCTAATATTATTCTTTCTGAACACCCGTTAAAACTAGCAATCGAACAAGAATAAAAGAGAAAAATTGTAGTTGCTCAAGATGATTTAGGGTCTAGCTCCAAAAACAACTAGGAAAAAGAAAACCAAATAAGAAATTTAGTAAGAATAAAAAGCAAAGCTATCAAAATTTTAAGCAATCGTAGGAATCTGCTTCTCGAGTGAAGTGCTTCAACTGTGGTAAGATGGGATGCTACAAAATACACTACGCAACAAGAAGACCAATGGTGGTAACTACCAACAATGTGGTGCAATGAAGAAGCACGACATAATATGCATGATTTCTGAGTGCCTTTATATAGACCGCCCGGTGACTGGTTGGTGGATCGATTATGGAGTTACCCAATACATATCGAAGAGCAAATAGGGAGTGATAGGTATGAAGGAGTACCAACCTGGCGAGCATCGAGTATATATAGAGAATAACACTTTTTTTTATGCTCTTGGGGCTGGATCCTTGAGGATTTTTGTACAAGGCATACCAATTATACTCACTGATGTATTAATTATGCCCTCTATTAGAAGCAATCTTGTATCAGTTCCTGCCTTAGTAAAGAAAGGGTTTTTGGTGAGGTTTGTTATTGGAAAAGTTATTGTGGGAAAGCATGGCAAGATAGCATTTTCTAGTTTATTTGATGTTGGGCATGGGTTGTTTAAACTCAACATTAATGAAAGTGAAAGCTCTTCTTCTGTTTATATTGAGAGTGCCTATGTGATTTATGTGAATGTGTGGCATAAAAGATTTAGACATATAAGTCTAAAGAAGTTAAGAAAATTAACCAACTTTAACTTATTACCCAATTTTCATTATAACACTTTTAATAAGTGTGAAGCCTATATATATAAGGAAAAATGACTAAAAAATCATTTCTCAAAGAGGTAACTAGAGCAACAACCCTATTATAGATAATTCACGCCGATTTATGTGGACCATTTAGAGTAAGAACATATCGCGGAAAGGTTTATTTTATAACCTTTATCGATGATTACTTGAGATATACTTACATATATCTTTTATCACATAAATATGAGACACTTGAAGCATTAAAAGAAAATAACTAGGAAATAGAGAACCAACTTGGGCATACAATCAAAGTCTTGAGATCAGATAGAAGTACCTCTACAAAATTTTTGGAATTCTGCAGACTTTGGTATTGCAAAACAAAATACAATACCCAGGAAACCTCAACATAATGGTGTAGTAAAGAGATATAATAGGACCTTACTAAACATGTCAAAGTCAATGTTACGATGCCTCTCTACCAAGGATACTTTAGAGAAAAACAGTAAGTACAATTGTGTATATACTCAATAGAGTACCATGTAAAATTATCTTCTCTACACTATATAATATATGATTTGAAAGAAAACCAAACCTAGGTCATCTCAGAAGGTGAGGATCTATTGCTCATGTAAAGATCTTTCACCAGTCTAAACATAAGCTAGATAGTAGGTCCTTAAGATGCATATTTATCGGATATCCTAAAGAATCTAAAGGATATCGGTTTTATCATAAGGACCATGAACTGATAGAAAGTAGAGATGCAGAATTCTTAGAATAAACTAATAAGGACATCCTTGAGAATGATGATGGATATGTTGATGATCTAGTAGGTCTAAATCAATCATCTTTTGAACCAATTGATGAGCTTCCTCAACAAATCGGATCTTTAAGTGGACACAAAAGGCCTAGGGTCACATCGTCATACTTAAAGGATTATCACACTTACCTTGTGAAGGAAGTATATAATTCGGTAAATTTAGATGAGCTGACTAATAACTTGACTTATCAGCAAGCTATTGACTCATCTAAATCGTTAGATTGGGAAAAAACTATGGATGAAGAAATTGAATCCATTAAGAAAAGCCAAGTTTGAAAATTGGTTGATTTGCAAAGAGAAAAGAAAACCATAGGTTGCAAATGGGTTCTCAAAAAGAAATATAAGGTTGATAGTTCGATCGACAAGTTTAAAGAAAGGTTGGTTGCATAGGGTTTTTCGAAGAAGAAGAGAATAAATTATATTGAGACTTATTCCCCAGTTGCGAAATTTGTATCCATGAGAATAATCCTTGCGATATCAGCATATTATGATTTGGATTTACATCAGTTAGATATAAAGACTACTTTTCTAAACGGTGATTCAGATGAAATCATATATATGCAGCAACCCAAAGGATATATAGTTGAAGGCCAAGAAGATAAAGTACATAGGTTGAGAAAATCCCTATATGACCTTAAACAGTCACCTCGCCAATGGTATTTGACTTTTCAAAATGTCATCATTGAACTTGAGTTTGTGACTAATGAACTTGATCACTGTGTATATGTATGGAATAGTGAGAGCCACTTTGTCATCTTATCTTTATATGTAGATGACATATTGTTGACTAGGAATGACAATGAGATGATTCTCAAAATCAAGTTATGGTTAAACTCAAGGTTTGAAATGAATGATATGGGAGAAGCATGAATCAAAACTTTTATGCTTAAGTTAGGAGAGATATATTGATTATATCCTCAAGAAGTTCAAAATGGGTGCATGCAAGTTTGCATCTACACCTGTTGCGAATGGGGTTAAATTGAGCAAGACTTATTGTCCCGGTGAGGGAGACGATAAGACTAATGTTCCTTATGCATAGGCTGTGAGCAGCCTGATGTATGCTATGTTGTGTATAAGACATGATATTAGCTTTGTTGTTGGATGACAGTATTGGATAGTTATGAAAATGATTTAAGATATCTTAAAGGAACAAAAGACTTGAAACTTTATTTTTAAGTAGTTAAATTGAAAGTTATAGGATACTCAGATGCTAACTTTGTTGGGAGCAAAGATGACAGCAAATCAACCTCAAAACAAATATTTTTATTTGGAGGGGGTGCAGTTTCTTAGAAATGTAAGAAACAAGGTTGTGTAGCATTGCATACACAAGAGGTTGAGTATGTTGTTTGAAGTATGGCTGGTACTAGTACCGTTTGAATAAGTCGCTTCATACGTGATTTGAAGCTGGATATAGCCAACGAGCTAGTTGTTATATATTGTGACAACAGTGTAGCAATTACTCTTGTTAAGAGTAGAGCTGATAACTCATGAAGCAAGCATATAATAGTTAAATATCACTATATTCATGATATACTCAAAAGAAATAAAATAACTATATGTTATATGCTAACTATTGATATGTTGGCTGACCTCTTAACAAAAGGCATCTAAGAAGAATTGTTTGCTAAACATGTAACCCATATGGAGTTAAGATATGCCTAGTGTATAAGTGTAAAAAATACACTGCGTATGGAAAAAACGCATAACCGATGTAAGTTGCAATTTAGCTGTAGTAAGGAAATATGATACAACTTGGTAAACTCCAAAGTAGTGGGAGGAAAACCAGTGTATCAAAAAAATTGGCCCTAGTGGCCAAGTGAGAGATGTAAGTAGTGGATAGTCACTCTCGGCCCCATTTCTAACAACGATCATGAAATGTGGGAAGAAGGACCCTCTTCTCAGATTTCATGAGATCGTATCTTTACAAAATTAAACGTATTTAAAACTAATTTTCTGTTTTACAAAAGATACACACGCATCTCCCAGATAAAGACAAATAAGGCTGTTAAAAAAGAAAGCTCAGAGCGGTAAACTCGAAAGACGAAAAGCCATATATAAATACAGAGAAATCTGTAAAAAAAATATATACATGATATAAAAGTGATTCTTACTCACATTCTTGTGAGAAAAATCCTCTACGGGTAACCTAGAAATCAAACAAAACTCAATTTTGTTCTATTTTCACTATATTAAAGGAAAGTACACAAAGCATAAAGAACCATAAGCAAACAAAGGGAACAGACGACTTCCACTGTAGAAACAACCGAACCGTCAGACACACAGCTTCGGCAACCTTGGTCATCCCCAACCTTTTGTTGGTACAATTTCCGACCAAGGTTGCATAGTTTAATGTGGACGTTTTCTGACCAAACAAAAGCAGCCCTCTGCTGCTCCTTCCTAAAACGGAAAAGGGTGTTCAATTTTCTGGTCTGTGATCGGCAAACAAGAACTGGAATCAGCAGGGAACGCCAACATGCATCGTGCTTCCTTTCTGGTCTGTGTTACTGTTTGTTTGCTTCTACCATAGCGATCTTTCTCCTCCATCGCAATCACCACCAGTCGTTCACATCTGCAAGTCATCTTGGACGTGCCTGCGCGGAACACCACCAACCGAAGCTGCCACCAACCACCATTGACTAACCGTGTTGGTATTTATTGTAGATCCTTTTCATTGGATAGTATCCAATTTGTTGGATCCATTCCAATCTAGTAAAGACCCACATATCTTAAAACTACACTCCATTGACTTGGGTCAATTGACTCAAGCCCGTATCTGGTTGATTGAGCGTAGGCTCTCTTGACTCGGCCAGAATTTTATGATCACCAACCAGAACCAGCTTGGATTAGGTAAAGTTCCAAGAGACAAGAGGGTGCTCTAGGATAGCTTGCAGTGACATATTCGTCAGCTTTCTAGTTGGAGGTCGGAGTGATGGAGGACAACTCTCTAATAGAGGTAGCCGAGCAAGGGCAGAAGCCATAGGTGATGATTGGATTTGGACCTGATCTAGGTTCAACTAAAGTTGGGGATGTCACCGGATCGGACTGGATGCAAATCTAGATATCTAGCTTTACACCCAAATATATTGAGCTTATCATGAGTGTAGTCGACTAAATGAGTTTAATACTCGGGGGCGTGCATTTTGCCTCCCTATCATACAAAAAAAAAGAATCATAACCAAGCAGAAACGGGTTTTAATTTTTCATATTGAAAATTCTCTAATAGAAACATAATCGAATATCATTCAGATCTTATACATGGGTGTGATCTAAATGAATCTGTTCAGCTTTTACGACTGGACCAAATGGATTTGGTTGGTCCGGCTCAGGTTCAGGTCGAAACCCAATCCACTAGCGTCCTTCAACGGTTTGGCAGCTCCACTTTAGTCAGTGACACGGGTGTGGGATAGCTGACTACAGCTTAGAATTGAAGATAAATGCACATGATATGCCAAAGCGAACCTGTTCCCAGAAAAAACAAAAGAGCATCTCTTTCTCTCTTACGCACACACACACACATACGCACATCATTGCATGAGGAAGATGGCGTCCACTATCATGCAAAGTCATTAATTAACAATGGGGTGAAGATTATGTTGCTTTCCACCCTATTCACCAGTCATCCCCCCTACCAAAAATATCCAAGGGACCCAATATGAGATAAAAGAGATGTCATACTCAAAGGAAGATGGAACCTGGTTTTGCACAAAAGGATCTCAAATATCAATTGCAACCCTCCAAGCTTCGCATCCTACTTAAACAAAATAATTACTTGCTCACGTCGTTTTATAATATTAGGTTATTTGCGAATACAAGATAAAGGGCCTACTACTCTCTCTCTCTCGTCAAAGGTAGAATCTTCATCTTAAAAAGAAGGCACAAGAGGTGGGTGGGGCCTTAGAGGAGCATACAATCATGGAAAATAAAGGATACACCGATGTGAAAGATATTAAGAATAAGGTTGATGTTATATCATATATTATAAGTATGAAGTCCCAAAAATATCCTGTGAGAACGTTCTGAAGATAAAGACAGCATGGAGTTAATTAGATGGGCCTAGGCTTTCTGGTCAAATCTAAAGTCTGTAGGGATCAACTTTGCGGCTAGGAAAATGGACGGGTCAAGCGCTTGACTGAACAATGGTTTGACGTGGGCAAGTACGCGTAGATGGAACCTTTTATATATATATATATATATGCAACGGATGACTCGAGTCAGGACTTTGAAAAAAGAAGCAATTTGTCAGGCGGTCATCTCGACCAAGTGATTCTCTCTTTTAAGTTGGCATGCTGTTGACTTTTCACGATGTGAGCCATGCCTTGCACTTCTCATCAATGCCGTAGATATTTTACTAGGCCCTTGTAATTGTACAGAAACAAGTGCACATATATTCCACTTAAAGAAAAAAATTAGTGAAACATAAAATACTTTTTTAATAAAAAAACTACAAGTCAAGGATAACAGAGTATGTATGTAGTGAACCAGGCTGCCCGCGAGCTACTTGGGACTTGAAAAAAGCTCCATCGACTCTGTTGTGTTCAAGTTGCCGAGAGCTCGCCAAAATACTCGGGTCGACAATCGAATTCACAATCTCAATTGAGCTCGATCTCGATCTGGAGACCAAAGCTCACTCTAGCCCGAACCGAGTATTTTCCTTGACGGATTGAGCCAGATTTGCTCATATTCGAGTTTGGTTCGGCTCTATTACAGCCCTAGGTATAAGCCCTTATTTTGACGAAAATGGCATGCTTGTACATGAAAACGGTAACAGGTCAGGAACAGTACCTCTGAAGACTGTTTTCGTGTTTCACTGAAGGTGAAGTCATTTTGGGAGGCCTATTTATAGCATCAACGGGAAATGGCATTGACATCAGCACCGCCTCAAATACGAAAGCATTGTGAATTTCAGTCACAATACAAAAACTTGACATGAACATGATTCCAAAAGTCAAATATGTTTGTCTTCCAAATGCGAAACAGAAAAAGAAAAACAATAAGGTCATGTTGGAATCAACCTGTTTTTGACGAGAACAAGGGCATGATACCAACATAATTTGAAGTACAAGGTTTAATCATCTACAACCCAAGCCGGGTTTTCAGGTCAAACATGACACAGCATGACTCTCTTGTATCTGTCTCGTGTTCTCTTCTGCTACTTCATGTAGGAAAGGAAAATGTGACCGCGTCGTTCTAACGTGTCTAGGTTACAGGTCCAACAAATGCTATAGCAAGAAGGGGATTTCATTGATTGTGTTTGTTGCTGGCTGAAGCAGTACGATCAAATAAAAGGCGTTTGAATCGTGGGACACGTTGTACTCCTTAACGCGAAAGTTGATTGCACCACCAACCACGCACTACCAAGAGAAAATTGCTGCACACTTGGTTTGGAACAGAACGTGCCTATGTTGCTGGGCGTGTGTTTCCTGGCCTCACCACACTTGGAAGTATGGGCGTAGCTATTTCGTCTTCAAGTTATTCCGAGTGGATATTTGATTCCATGGTCGAGTCAATCCTAGCTAGTTCATGTTTTGCTTCTTCTTCTTGTTTTGACCTGTTCGTGCCATTGTGACCTCCTATATGAAACCCTTGATGGTTTGGTCTAATTCTACGAATTCTATCTACTAAGAACAGAAATTTGTAATTCAGGTCAAGTTTGTGTCATGTAATTTTGTTAATCAACAAGTCTACCAAGCACGGAATTTTTTCTCGTGTTACTTATTTCGAGCACACGATCACATTTGTATTACCAGAGTTCGTGTCTGTCTCCTAAAATCTAAGAAGCCTAAGCATGAGTCGATTCTTTTTGTTGCTTTGGTTGATGTCTTGTAATGACTGACATTAGGTTTGTCTAAGTAAGTTTTCGTGTTGTGTAGTACATTATTATCCAGTTAAGGAAGCACGTGCATATGTACCTTGAAAGATATATACTAGAACGCAAGTAAAAGATTTGACAAAATACCATAGTAGCTTGCTTGTCAAATTGATGAACAATAATAATATTCGTTTCACCAACTCAATATGAATCTTAAAGTATGCTCCAATTAAACAAAGTGCGTATTCGGAAAATTTGGCAGTTCAGAAATCAACGCATCTTCAAGGTAGCTACCCGTACCATCATCAAATTTCACTGCGATCCAAGATGGAGAAACTTTGATTGCTGAAGCTAAATAAATTGTTAGCATATTGGTTACACTATAACATTGGAAACTTTGTAATACTTCAACCAATCGAGCCTCCTAGTCGAGTGATCATTCATCAACTAATATTGTTAGCCCTAATAAAGTCGTCAACGGACAAAACCATACCAAAAGGATTCCAGAGAGCTTGTTTCCTTTGATTGTAGCTTTATGATTAAAAAAGCTATAGATACTGATAAATTTTTGCGGTACTTGAACAAATTAGTTGTTTGAAGGAAGAACCATTCTCATTCTCTTAGTGGATTTCCAATATCTGTCACCTGTGAATATCTTTTTCCATGAACAGGATTAGTGGTTTTTTGGTGTCGGTCCCAGTTTACCTGGAACCGGCGTGTATACCCTGAACTGATCTATGCCACCACTAAACCAATTGCGATCAGGTGCTTCTGTCATTTCACTTAATTTTGTGTCCACACAAATCAACCCAAGCACAAATCTTCTTTTTAAGTTCGTGTTCCTCAAGGTGCTTGTGTCGTGTTGTTTTAAGTTATTGTCGAAGCAGATCCATCCAAACTGAAGTCAAATCAGATAATATAATCTGACCGAACAATTTTCCTATTAGAATACAATGCAATTATTTGCTTGCATCATATTCATACTGAACCTAACTAGGTCAGATTTACTTCTGCTAGGATTCAACTCCGAGGTTTTAGATTAAAGATGGCAGGTTCAAGTTCATAAATAGGAGGGATCCAATAAACGTTGCCTAATGGTTCGTGCCCATGAGTCATCCTGGGAGGAGTTCATCCCCCGGGTGTGCATCTCGTAGAGTTTCAACACCAGCGTTCCCCAGTTCTTCAGTAAACTAAGATGGTTTTGCTGAAAAAAGCTATAAGAATATATTCATAATAAACCAATATGTAACAATCATAAACATGCCCAAATCAAGAACAGTCGTAGATTCAAAAAATACCATAAACAAATTGTACGGAAAAATAGAAAACAAAAATCAAAGCAGAATACTTATTTGTACAAGTCGCCCTTGCATACTTGCCTTGGAGAAATCAGTATCCCACTACTGAGTACGTATGGCTACCTGGGCTTTCTTTCTATGATAAAAACACACACATAGCAAGGAACATGTACCTTGCTCTAGTCATCTTTAACATTCGTCTCAATCACCTTGGTTGGAAGAAGGGAACAATCACTTAGGCAAAGAGAAACTACAAGGAGCATAGTGCAGGAGGAGAGAGTATAAATCGCATAAGTATGGATTAGGAAAGTCTTAATCCCACTTTATAAAAAATGTGGTGGATCTCGCATCCCATATCCAACTGACGTACCATTTTATCCTGTAACCGTTCCCATATAAATCCATTTCACGGTTTGATTAAAACTTTTTGTAAAAAAAATAGACCAAAGACAATTCTCAGGCTCAAGCATGCCAAACACATGCGTGCACACGCATGTGTGGTCTAGCATGTCCTTTCCAAGCTATTTGAACTAAGGTTCATGAGTTGTCAACTATATAAAAGGACATATGGGTTTCTCTCATCCTTCAACATGGGATGTAACTTTGTCTCTTGGTCTTCATATGCACAAGTCCCTCAAATATAACTTTTACACTTTAAGACTTTTACATATATATCAAAGATACATCATATAAATATATAGCATTGCTTAACAAGAACTAAATGCAATTAATATCCATGGGTTTATTCAACAAAACTAAATTATTATTGTGTTAACAAGAACTAAATGCAATTAGATTGTATTATTCTCAAACTTACTATACATTCTTCATCTACATATAGACATAGAATGATGAATGTATTATTCACGGACTTATAGTAGACACGCTTATCAAATTCAATAGAAATGAAGCAAAAGAACGATATAAAACAATCAAACTTTTCATGTCATTGTTTAGGGGCTTGTTTCAAGCCATATAATGATTTAATAAGTTTACACACCTTAGATTCATTCCCACAAGCTACAAATCCCTCTGGTTGGTCCATATAAATTTTTTCATGAAGGTCACTATACAAAAAGGCAGTCTTCACATCCATATGATGGATTGTGAGGTCATATATAAAACCAATGCTATAAGCACTCGGATTATAGTCATCTGGAAAACTAGAGAATAGGTATTGAAATAATCTAATTCTTCTTTTTGTTTTTACTTCTTGGTAACTAACTTGGCATTATTTTTATTGATTTTTCTGTCTATATTTAGTTTCTTCTTAAAAATCCATTTGCAACTCATAGTGGGACAACTAAGTGGCAAATCCATCAATTTTCAAGTACTATTAGAAAGAATTAAGTAGATTTCATCATTAATGACTTCTTTCTAAAACTTAACATCAAGTGAAGTCATAACCTATTGGAAGTTAATAGGATCATCCTCAACATTGACAGTTATAAAGTTACTTCCAAAGTCCTTTGATATCCTAGGCGATTTATTTGTCCTTCATTCAATTATTTCCTTACCAGTGCTTGCTCATCATCTTAAATTGCTGGGCATATTCAGCTTATTTGCTCATTTGAGTTAATTATAGGGAAGGACCGCAACGATTAGGGAAGACAGTTACATGACACGAACACAACATGAAAAATTCTGTGTTTCGTGCCTATGCAAAATAACGCACAGAAAAGAAAAAACTCTTTTAAAGTTGATCTCCTTTTGATATAATCACGAAAAGTGAGGACATGAAACACAACCCTTCAATACAAAATCGTTCACAATAATAGCCGTCAGGGACACACTCCAAACAAAAGGGTCTTTCTGGACCCAAATTACACGGGAAAACGTTACGTAATTCTCGGATTGACCTGACATGAACAGTGAGAAATGACACGGGACGAATACATTATTTGCGAACAGATATAACCTCCTAAAAGGCAAAAGCATTCGATAAGATTAAAATAAATTAAATTATATGTTGCAGGCAGCGTGTTTCAAATCTTATCAACTCCTTGTACGTGCAAGTTTAAAGCTGCTAAAAATATTCAGATCTTTCTCTGTCTCACCTTATAATATTGACAGAAAAAATATATTATTCTGTTACCAATGTAGAGTATAAGCAGAGCCCAAAGCCGAGCAGAACCCGTGCTGCTGAAGATGAGATATTACCAGCTCAAAACACGAGGGATAGACACTGTGTCTTGTTCGTGCCATCTATTTTTTGTCAATATCATAAACGACTGACGCAAGCACGATCAGTTTTACCTTTTCGAGTTGTGTTTCATGTCATATTCAATCCTATCATTAAACAGGTGAAATTGAACAACGCCATGCTTCTGAAGAAATTCGTGCAAACAGGAAGTGAACCACCCATACGCATGAGACAAAGCACCGGTTTTGAGTTCGTATGAACTAGGGAGCAACTGAGCAGAGCTGGCCAGAAGCTACTCGTGCTCGGCTCGAGAAAAAATCAAACTGAAATTGATCTTTTTGAGCTCAAGCCCAACTTGCTCGTTAGTATTAGGAGATTAAATTTAAACCTAGAAAAAGAAGGTTAAGATAATCCTATGTTTTTTGAAGTGCAATAACCACTAATTTTTAGGTTTATTTGCTGCAACCAATATCAAATAATTGAATATAATAGATCTCGACCAACACCTTCATAATACAACGAAAATCTTCAATTCATCTTAAATGAATACAACTGAGTCTTAGATAAGCCAACACAACAAAGATGATGTTGTTGTAAATCTAATTAGTGCTACAATAGGATTTACAAATTCTCTTGAAAAACTAAGTATCAAAGGAGTAAACAATAAAAAAAACTTGAATGAATCTTCTTTACAACACACGGTGAAGATGTAACTCATGATGTGCTATTAATGAGCATATTTGTCACTTAAGAAGTTAATTCTTAATGTCATGACATGGCTACTAAATGTAAATAAGTTATAATTATAGCAAGTAGTTCTAATGAGAACAATTATCACTCAAGTAAGTGGCTCTTAATGTCATAATAACATGATTGCTAAATGTATATAAGTTACAATTACTATAAAGTAGTACTAATGAGCAAAATTATTACTCAAGTAAGTAGCTCTAATGACGGCTAAATGCTTATGAGTTACAATCACTACATGTGTTAGTAATGAGCACAATTACTCAAGTTAGTAATGAGCACAATTTACAATTACTATATGACCGCAATTATAACCTTCACCAAAATATTTTTAGATATTTTAAAAATCACCCAATACTCACTAGACACAATATCAAGTTGAGCTTGATAGAATCAGTCTTTGTTGCACTAAGTTCGAATGAGCTTAACGAAGAGCGGTTGAGTTGTTCAAATATAACTCCTAAAAGATAGAAGCTTGTTCAAGCTGGAAAGCATTTTCTTAATGAGTTGAGTGGGGCGCTCGCTTGTGGTGGAGCTCGACCCAACTTGATTACGGCCCAGTCATAAACATATCAAGAGTAGCACCACAAACCCAAAATTTGCTGGTTATGTCCTTGTTTAATTATCATGTTATGTATTGTATTCAATGGTCCAACTTTCATCTATCGGGTTCTCTTCAAACGGACCAACTCAGACACGACCTTCCTTTTCTCGTGTTATTTTGAACCCGACACGAAACATATATTCTTGACACTAACGCGGACTTGCAATTCGGGTCCGCGCCCAGTTTCCTTGACGTATAGACAGTAACCCCCAGGTCCGGACGGATAGATTTTTACCCGATGTCATTTAATGTTTTAGGCGAGTCCATCCGAACCTCAAAAGGAAGTCGAACAACGAAGCAGCCGCTGCTCCCGGCCGCAACGCCACCAACGAAGAAGCTTCAAGAGGGGTAAAAGGGGAATTACACAAAAGAGTAAAATTGACCGAGAAAGCCAAAGGCAAAATAGCACCTCTTAATTGAGTCACTTATAAAGACGGCTTCTCCCCTTTCTTCCTTCTCCGTAGAAACCAGTCTCTCTCTGCCTCCACCTTTCTCTCAGCTTACTCAAGTTCCTCCGTTTAATTTTGTCTGCAAAACCTCTCGATTTCATTCCGTCGATTTCTCAAAGGCAGGGAGAAAAAAGAGGAATTTATTTCATCGATCAAAGGATGTGTGGAGGTGCCATCATCTCCGAATTCATCCAAAGGAGCCGAACCCGCGAGCGTCGGGGCTCGGCTGCCATCCCTGATTCCTGGTGCGATTTCTTCGCCGACCCTTCCACTCGCGAGAAAGAGCCACTGCACGTCGATCCCAAGCGCCGTCTCCCCTCAGGTTCCAAATCCCCACATTTTCTTCTTCCTTTTGGTTTTCATTTTTTCCTGGAAATGGAATCACAAGCCGATCGGTGGGTTTATCTTTTCATTTTTGTTACTGAGGCTGAGTCTATCCAATCAATCTAGCTTAGAAAAGATGAGATTCCTTGTGACACGATAAAACAAGGTGATCGACCATTGTCTTATCTTTGATAAGAAGAAGATCGTGGTAAATGAAGAATGGTGGATTTTTGCCTGAACGGAGCTTACGTATGGACAAGAAATGATTGTGGTGTTTTTTGATGTACAGGGGGGTTTGATTGCGAGGATGAAGACGACGAACAGAAGCCAAAGAGGAAGAGGAAGAATCTCTACCGCGGAATCAGGCAAAGGCCGTGGGGGAAATGGGCAGCGGAGATTCGCGACCCGAGGAAGGGGGTGAGAGTCTGGCTGGGTACCTTCAACACGGCGGAGGAGGCGGCTCGTGCTTACGACGCCGAGGCCCGGAAGATCAGAGGAAGCAAGGCGAAGGTGAATTTCCCAAATGAAATCCCCTCACCCCGCCTGTCCACCGCCGCCGCTGCCCCCGTCTCTTTTGGGCAACGATTCCGCGAAGAAGCCCCCGCCTTCCTCCCTTACGATTACCAGCAATTCCTGCCGAACGCCCTCGATTTCGAGCAGTCCGCATCTCCGGCGATCGCACAGCCGGAGTCGTCTGAAGAAGAGGAAGAGGACGAAAAGAAGCGCGTGTTGAAACTCACCGAAGAGCTCTCCGCGTACGAGAATTACTTCGAGTTCTTGCCTGGCTTCGACGGTGGGTTCGTGCAGCCTGTCTCCGCTGGTAACCAGGTTGAGAACACCAACCTCGTGCCAACGTCCATGGAGCTGTGGAGCTTCGACGACGTCCCCTCGCACATCTAGGAGCAAAAGACACGCATACGCGAAGAGAAAAAGGAATTAGCAGTCCGCCATCGTCGTCTTCCTTCCCCTTTCGAATTATTTGTTCTTGCAATTTTTTGTGAATAGGGTCGGGAGTTTTAGGATCTTGTGTGATGAACAATTTCTTGGTTTTATGAGTTGGATTGTTAGGTGCTCTCCCTTTGTTTTAATGCAAACGAATGCGTTATCTTTGTTTCTGAAACTGTAGCACTCGATATTGCAGGTTGTGTGTAGAGAATTGTAAAGAACAGGAATTTAGGTGATCCAAACAGTGAATTTTTTGAAAGGCGTATAAAATGATAAGAAATGGTGAAAGTTGAGATGATTATTGTTTGTTCTTACCGACTCGTTTGAGACATTTTTTCCTGTCCTGTGGAGGCTGTAGTTTCTGTTTTTGATTTGGGTCGGGTTATGGTACCGAACCTAGGACAACAGTTGGCTTGGAATCTTTATAACCATATTTAATTTGGATCAAGCGAGCTGAAGGAGCTCTGGGATATAATACTTCCCCTCTAGGTTTCGAGTTTTGCCGGACTCGTCATATCCACCTTTTAATCGTAGTATGTGTTTGAAAGTGTGTGAATTGGGGAATTGACGGACCCCAGAAGGGTGGAGTTGGCTATTGGATAGGAAAGCTCCAAGGGGATGTCTCTTCATGGAGGGCCTAATGAACGAACTCGTATCTTCTATTACTGAATCATATTCGTACATAAACACGATGGTTTGGCTAATGCTGGCGATTCTCGGAGAAACTCCCCTACCTAATTGGCTAATACATCAACTGGGGTCCCCGCATTAATGCACATGCACGGCGTGCGGTGCGGGGACGTGTTGAAGAAGTTATGAGAGCGAAGGTGTGGTGGGTGGGCGGACCCAATAAACACTTAACTAATAAACCCCGATAGATAAATATACGATGCGAGCGGCCTCGTTTCCCGTGGGCAGGGCCGTCGGATTTGGGATGGAAACAGTGGTCTAGTCCCAACCAACCTGGCGATATCATGTGACGCTTTCTTGGAAGCCAGGGCAGCAAGAATCCCATGGCACGCGTACTCGCACGCATCCTACATCTGGCAGATTCAGAGGACACTCTATCGGGAGATGCTCGGGAGAAGGCGCACTCACTATGCTCACAGGGTTGAGCATAAACCCCTCTTGGTTGTACTTGGTGGCATGTGTGGTATATTGTACACGGGTGTGTGAGTGTCACTCGTGTCAATAGGGAGTGAGTTTGGAAGCCAGGGCAGCAAGAATCCCATGGCACGCGTACTCGCACGCATCCTACATCTGGCAGATTCAGAGGACACTCTATCGGGAGATGCTCGGGAGAAGGCGCACTCACTATGCTCACAGGGTTGAGCATAAACCCCTCTTGGTTGTACTTGGTGGCATGTGTGGTATATTGTACACGGGTGTGTGAGTGTCACTCGTGTCAATAGGGAGTGAGTTTGGTCCCTTGTAAGCTCGAGTAAGTGTTTGTACTCTTGGGCGAGTCGAGTCGTGAGTCTAGCCTAGGGTGCCTTGAGTGAATGGGGCATAGTGCTAGGGTAGAGTCGGTCGGGTTCCAACCGGGTGCAGGCCAAGCACGGGCATAACGGAAGCTGTGGCTGGGACGGTTACATTGACAGGTGAGCGATCACCATATAGCTGGAGCCTGGAGTCGGGTGTTGTGGAAGCTAAAGAGGCACCCTGGCGCACGGCGCCCTGGTGCATGGCGCGTGGCGTGCGGCGCCCTGGTGCATTGCGCGCGGCGTGTGGGGCGGGGCACCCTAGCGCGTGGCGCACAGCACACTGGCGGGTGGCCGTTACCCTGGGAGACCAAGGGGCGCTGTAGTGGCAGGCGCCCGTGACAGACTGTTACCCCCTGTGAAGACGGAGAGGTGTTGTAGTGGGCAGGCATGCTGGAACGGGAGCTGAAGAGGCCAAACCGTTACCTGCAGGAAGCTGAGACGACACCCTGGCGCGTGGCACGCGGCACCTTGGCCCGGGAGTTGAACAGACGCTGGCCGTTACAGGGGGCAGCCGAGGGAGCGCCAGGCGGGCGTTATCCCAGCGACTGGCGCGTGGAGCATGGAGGCAGCCAGTCCAACCCTTGGGATGCCAAGGGACAGCTAGGGGGCACTATAAGAAGGGTGTGCCAGCCTTGTGTGGGGGCTGGTTCTCTAAGGTCTTGTGGTCCTTTCACCGTGTAGCTAGGCGAGTGGGTGTGACTCTACTTGGTTCTTGAGGAGAACCTTAACTGACTAGGGTTGGTGAGAAGGGAGTCAAGGTCGAGTGAGTGGGTGCAACCATGTGTCTCTGTGTGTTCATGTGTAGTCTTGTAATCAAGAGTTACTGAATAAGAGCGTGGCGATCTTGCTCCTCACTATCTGTTTGCCTAAGTCTCGTGCTTTACTTGAGTGTGATCGAGTGAAGAGGGTGAGCAGTGTGTTGAGGCCTTCCGCAGGATTAGGGCGTGCAGCGAAGTTGTCCGTAGAGGAGAACGCAGCGGCACTGTGCGCAGTGAAGTGGCTGAAAGGCGTCGAGGGCATCGAGCATTGCCATCACAGGTAGGCTATTTTTCGGTTTGAAAATTTGACCTATGACAATTGGTATCAGTGCCTAATCGCTCGATCCCACGTTGTTTGATCCGTTGAATCGATCAAACACACATTTAAAATTGAATCGCAAGTGGACAGAAAATTCTACTGGAAATTTTTTCTGTAGATTTTCCGATTCGATTTGGGACTGTAAAAGTTGATTGAAACAAAGAGAAAATTATTTCAATTCAACGTGATTCTATCAGAGGGTGATAGAATATACTCACTTGGAGAAAATCACAAGAGGACTTGTCCGAAAATTGCAACCGAAGTGGACCGAAAAACCAGATTTTGCAGAATCTGAACGTCTATGAAAAATCTGTGAGAGACTGATCTATTTTGGTGTATTTTTAGACTAACGGTGTGTTTCTCAGTGTGAAGACATCAAGCATGATCAGGTAGACTCAGGACAACAGAGAGTGGCTAGAATTTTGGGAAGAATCTACCGCGAAATTCGTTTTCCACAGTTGCAGACAGACTGTTATACAAAACCAGAATATGGTTTCTGGCGATTTTGTATAATCAATTTGACAGGGAACATTACATTGGATTGAGCCGAAATTTGGCCCAAGTGTTCTCTGTATAGCAGACGGTTCAAAGTGTTTTTGGTTTTTCAATTCGATGTCTATAAGTGGTTCGTTTCGAGTCGTAAAGTTGGTCAAAAATCAGTTATGCGATTCTGTAGAAAATCTGCTAAGTCTGTAAAAATTATTCGGTTTTGGGTCTGTAGCTCTAAACTTCGTGTCAGTCCTGTACCAAAACTTGTATAAATAATGAGGAAGATAAGAATAGGAGTAGGGGGAGACGCTAGTCTTTCCCATCGACCGGAGACAGACGATTTGTTGTGGCAAATCTTGTAGAGGTTGGAGTTGTTGCGGGTATCCCAAGCTGAATTTCAGTTGGACCAAGACTTGATGAAACGAAGCCAGGCTCAGTTGGCCATGCACGTGGCTCAGTTGGAGGAGTAGACGGTGCAGACATTCACCGAAATGGAGGTCCAACAATGGAAACCCAGCCCGGTTGCAATCCAGTCCAGTTATATGCGTGAACAGGCACGAGTATCTTTGTCCTTTGTTTATGCATTTCCTAATGCACAAGCAACAAATGTGAGTGAGGGGAATATTATCCTTGCAAACGAAGTACAAAAACAGGCCGTTCCAAAGGTCATAACGTCGGCGGATTTGAGCCGTGTAGGTGGTGGTGAACGGGGAGTTAGTGCGAGTCAAGGAGAGGTAGGTGCGAGGTGCAATGGCAATCGCACACCGGTACATGTGAGGGACCGAGAGGGACCTTTCTTGGCGCGAGGGTTTGCAAACTTACAGTGGATGGATGAGGTGTCATCTCGGGGGTCACGTAGTAGGCCTAAGGCAATCATGTGGGTAGCTAGTAGGCATGTGCATGAGAGCAGAAAGTGGACAGGAGGCCCAAAGGAGAGGAAAAGATGGGACTGGAGCCGAGCTAGTGAGGGGTCGAAGAGGAGTTGCCGGTGGTGCTGGGGTGCACGCATTGGAACACCTATGGTGGCTATAGGGAGAAGAAGTGCTCGAGAATTCGGGTGAGGATGAGGTGTCCTCCACATAGCCAAAGGTCTCGAGGTGTCTCCCGAGTCACGAGGAGTTGTGCGAGGGGTTATTTGGAGTCTACGCACCGTAGGTACATCCCAAAGGACACGTGGAGGCGCATGGGTATGGTACCGAGAGATAGGCACACAGATGATGCACGCGCCGAGTACCGCTCGTGTTTTAAGTAAGAGACGTGAGGGGTCTTATCGCCGAGACAAGACGATGTTCCAAGGTGGGGAGCATGGTAGAGATATGACACTTGATGCATGGAGACGTTGCCGATACCTAACAAGTGAAGAGTTCGATGGTCAGGCTGGGAGTCACTAGTGGCGGGGGATCGTCAACTAGGACAGGGCCAGGCGCCAAGTTGGGGTAGGGCAGGGGCAAGAGTGCCAGCCATAGGAGAGAAACCCCCTCAGGGAGGGAGGTTTTCAGTGGCAGTGGCGTGAGGACAATGCACCAGGATCAGGTCACAGGAGGCGGGTAACCAGCACCACGCTAGGGTCATGCCGCAGGAGGCGGGTGACCAGCACCACTTCAGGGCCGTGTTGTAGAGGGCAGGTGGCTAACACCAGGTTGAAGCGCCAGAGAGGTTATTTCTGGAGAGACTTTCCAGGAGGAGTGTATTATACATGTCGAAAGCCAGGAGAGACGAAGGAGCCGATGGTTGGGGACGTTTGGAGTGCTCAGTCGGGGGAGTGCTTAGGGCAAGGCACACGCTCACGAGACCTCGAGGGCGAGATCCTACTTGGCCAGAGGAGAATAGTCACAAGCAAGAATCCCATGGTGCGCGTGCTCGCGCGCATGCTTCATCTAGCAGATTCAGAGGGTACTGTACTGGGAGATGCTCGGGAGAAGGTACACTCACTATGCTCACAGGGTTGAGCATAAACCCCTCTTGGTTGTACTTGGTGGCATGTGTGGTGTATTGTACACGGGTGTGTGAGTGTCACTCGTGTCAATAAGGAGTGAGTTTGGTCCCTTGTAAGCTTGAGCAAGTGTCTGTACGCTTGCGAGTCGAGTCGTGAGTCTAGCCTAGGGTGCCTTAGTGAATGGGGCATAGTGCTAGGGTAGAGTCGGTCGGGTTCCAACTGGGTGCAGGCCAAGCACGGGCATAACGAAAGCTGTGGTTGGGACGGTTACAGCGGTAGGTGAGGGGTCACCATATAGATAGAGCTTGAAGCCGGGTGCTGTGGAAGCTAAAGAGGCACCCTGGTGCATGGCGCGGGGTGCCCTGGCGCGTGGCGCACGGCACACTGGCAGGTGGCCGTTATCCGAGGAGACCAAGGGGCGCTGCGGTGGCAGGCACCCGTGGCAGACCGTTACCCCCTGGGAAGACGGAGAGGTGTTGCAGTGGGCAGGCATACTGGAACGGGAGCTGAAGAGGCCGAACCGTTACCTGCAGGAAGCTGAGACGGCGCCCTGGCGCGTGGCACGCGGCGCCTTGGCGCGGGAGCTGAACGGATGCTGGCCGTTACAGGGGGCAACCGAGGGGGCACCAGGCGGGCGTTACCCCAGAGACTGGTGCGTGGAGCATGGAGGCAGCCAGTCCAGCCCTTGGGATGCCAAGGGACAGCCAGGGGACACTATAAGAGGGGCGTGTCAGCCTTGTGTGGGGGCGGGTTCTCCAAGGTCTTGTGGTCCTTTCACCGTGTAGCTAGGCGAGTGGGTGTGACTCTGCTTGGTTCTTGAGGAGAACCTTAACTAGCTAGGGTTGGTGAGAAGGGAGTCAAGGTCGAGTAAGTAGGTGCAGCCCTGTGTCTGTGTGTGTTCATATGCAGTCTTGTAATCAAGAGTTGCTGAATAAGAGCGTGGCGATCTTGCTCCTCACTATCTGTTTGCCTAAGTCTCGTGCTTTACTTGAGTGTGATCGAGTGAAGAGGGTGAGCAGTGTGTGGAGGCCTTCCGCAGGATTAGGGCGTGCAGCGAAGTTGTTCGTAGAGGAGAACACAGCGGCACCGTGCGCAGTGAAGTGGCTGAAAGGCGTCGAGGGCATCGAGCCTTGCCATCAAAGGTAGGCTATTTTTCGGTTTGAAAATTTGACGTGTGACAGACTCCTCCACCCACCCAAATTATTCATTGTTATACTACATTTCACATAAATTCATCGCCGACTAGTGGTGCGTCACCAAGACACGTCCTAATGACACGAAATACATTGATAACGTTGCTCCTGATCACGACTGCACACAGACGCGAGAAGGCTCGTAGCATGTTTGGGTTTCCCTTCAAATCAGTTCAGATTCACTTGCTAATTAATTTCCGGCGATTCCAATACAAGACACAGACGGGAACCAATACACGGAAAGTCCATTTTCATGCAACCCCAAACATACTACTTTCTGTTCAAGTTGGCCTGTTTTCATCACGGGCATGAATGTCCAGATAGGCTCTGTTGAGTGTCCGCCCAAGGTAATACGCAAAGAAGGAAAAGTCGTGTTAGTCTTGTTTCGAACATGACCAACAACACGGACCCAAGATACAGAATAACCACCGCTACCTTCAAAGAACATATCTAGTTTCCTCGCAACTGTAGAATATACACCAAATTAGAAAAGTGTTTCTAGTTGTAGTTCGAAGGACACGAGATTTTAGCGCTCATGGAACTGGATCGGCCGGCTGGGCTGGACTATACAAGAACGGTCAAGTTCCACCCTTGGCCAAATCAATCGGGTGCACTCAGGACACGATTCTTTCTGTTTTGACTTATGGATTCGAACCAAACCATGAAGGACCGAGCCGTTGGATGTGCAAGTGCACTCAACCACATCTTACCGGTTTCTAATTAATTGGATTTGGAACTGCACGCCGAAGACACCACCCCGGATGAGCTCGGTTATAGATGAACTTAGGTTGTAAAATGTTTCAATTGTTTCATTTCAAGGAAAAAGAAAAAACATCTTCTATTTTTGTGAATATTCAGCAAACGTGGGGGAATTTCAAACAAAAAAGGTGGTTTATATCGGGTTAAATTAAAGTTATATGAACCGTATGGTGCGACAATATCTTAAAGTTTTGGTTTGTTACTTGAGTATGGTTTTCTTTGTACCACTTGAGTGTAACTTAGAGGACATTCAGGATCAAACAATTTAGTATCTAATATAAAATATTATGAAATTAATATATTTGATAATCATTTAGTTTTTTCTTTGGAGGGTTAAAATGGGCAGGCCGAAGCTAGGTATGCGCTCCCAGGGTGTGGAATTGACGACATTCAGCTTTAGCTTTTTAGTCGTGTTTCATAGCCAGGTTAGATATCGCTCTTAGTGCCTCACCTAATAACTTTATACATCTCGGCCTACCGCTACAGGATCAACCGGGATAAATAAATGAGGGATTGCTCACCTGGCATGAGTTCAAGTCAGGTTGAACCCCCCCCCACCCCACACACACACACACAAAAAGTTGCTTTTAAGTGGCAAACAACCAGCATAAAACATTATCAGAGTGAGATCTTTCTAAATGGTTTTAGTACTTCGGTCTAGGTTAGGCCCCGACCCAATCTAGAGCATGCAGAAATGTAGTAAAGGAAAGCAAACTAGTTTTTTTTCATATAAGGAAACTCTATAAGAATTTGGAAGCTACAAAACTTACTTATTTAAGGGCCACCATGAGGGCTTCTATACCTTATTAATCTTAGATGCTACAAGGGTCGAGACCGGTGGTTATTGTGGCGAAATGGCTCGAATCAGTGATATTCTTGTGAATTATACATCCTCACATGATTTTACTTATTCGGCTGGTCTACGGCGAACGTGGAAGGTACCATCACCTAGACATGACCGGTTCGGAACCGGTTTAGCGGTTCAAACCAGAACCAAACCTGCTTTGGAGCCATAACTGGACCCCAAAACTTCTCGATTCGGTTATGATTCATAGTTTTTAGGAACCGGAATTGGCGGTTTTTAACCATCTATTAATAATATATATATATATTACAATCATATCTTAGTCACTGTCAATTAAAAAAAAAATTAATGGTTTTAGGGTGGTTTTGAAACTGAAACCGAAATCGCCTTTGAGGCAGTTTGGTTTTAGTTCTAAGTTCTAGATAACCCGGAATAAGACATGTCTGCCATCCCATCACCAAGGTATCCATAGACTACCTATTCAATACGGGTCACTACCGAACCAATTAACTGGAACTTTTATTGGAAATCAGTTGGGGTTTCTTCTTTCGGCCCTCACAATTCCCAACGATTGTTCGGGTGACCTGATGGTCAGTTTGCAGCACTAAGGGTACCAAAATGTATGACTCATTGAGAGTTTTCAAAAGGTACTTATTTGCCATATTTAGTGGGTGGAGGAGAGAGAATGGCTTGGAAAACCACCTTAGTTTCTCCCATGTAGTCAATGTTTTGAAATTTTATAAGGTACGCTTTCAATGGTTGAGTAAGAATTGATGAAAATTTTAGAACTTCTTATTATTGTTAAGAACCTAGCAGTTAAATTAACTATCAGTTATCATTTGAAATACTCGATAGTCTGACTTGTGTTTCACTTGTTAAGTGATAGAATCTTTTTAACTTATTGCTTTGAAAGTTGTTCAATATTTATTAGTAGAAAAAGCTTATTGGTTTATCAGTGTCTTGAGGATTTCCATTTGAACATGTGATTTATGATTTTCGATGATTTTGATACAAATTATCTAGAATTTGTGTTGTTGGTACTTATAGACGTGAATTTTTATTTTGAAACCTATGTGAAGATTTGAAACAAAATTCCTGAACTACGTCGTGTATGGGAGCATGCCAGCTAGTTTGCTCAAATTAGCAAAGATTGATTTTCTGACTTCGTGTAGCGATCGTGGATAAGTGAACTTTTGTTAACGTAGGCCTTCTTGAACTAATATTCAAGGGTCAACCTAGATGTTTTGAAAATTATTCGATATCCGATAAGTTTTCAAAAAAACAAGATTTCAATTTCAAAAGCTTGACAAAATCGTGATTTTGGTTCTTAACTTGAAAATATTTCAAGTCTTAAAAAACAGAAATTGGTTATGTTTTCAAAGACTTGTTTCTTATTTTTTTGGGATAATTCTGAGTTTCCAAAAATTCTAAAAATTTTAAAAAGAAAAGATTTTCATGTGTAGATTGAGAAAATATTTTTATTTTTATTTTATATATTGTATATTTATGTAATTAAATCCGAAAGTAGACATCATTCAGACATTCGGGATAAACCTATACCAGAAAATTAGAGGTTTAAGAAAACTACTGCATTTTTATGCTCAGACCTCCGATTTCAATGATATTGGTCTTGCTAAAAACTATAAATTTCATCTTTCCAATGAGACCATTTTCAATCAAATTGGTTTATTGTGCACAAATATATTCAGGAATAACGCAACCTATGTCATAGGAACTTCTGGTTTTTCAGAATCTATTTTAATTTTATTAAAACTTTTTTGATTTTTTTAGTTATGTTTAACAAGCCCAAAATTCTAAAAAATTTTATTATAAGTGTTTTTGTATGTCTAGATTAGACATGCAAAATTTTAAAATATTTGGAGTAGGGAATAATGAAGGATAAATTATTTACCGAACGTGTGTAGAGTGCAGAAAAACAGGTTTTAGATTTTTAGAATTATGCATGTGTTATAATCCGAATCAAAATTGAATCTATATCTATAAAACAACAAACTAAATCCTAATTATCACGTGAGCATAGGGAGATTAAGAGGTATATAATCTCACATTGTGTTATGGAGCAGAAAGAATCAACATTTACAATGTATAATGAATAACGTACGAACAAAAGAAAGATGGGGCAACATATGAACCTTGATCAATACATCTTCATGGAGACTTAAGCTCCTTAATTACAACCCCATAAGATTTAATGAAAAAGAATGGACCTGTGACGGAAGGTGGAGGATGGCTAGCAACTGGCGGTTAGTGGTTGGTGACAACCTTCTTCCTCTCTTTCTCTTCCTCTTGTTGAATAGTTTGCTGAACTCGGATTGATGATTTGCAGCCCCCTTGAGGCTCCTTTTATAGGTCAAGGGATGCCTCTTTGCTGCAAATTTTCATAAGGCAAGTTACCTTATTGAAAATGGCTGCATTTGGCAAGTGAATGCTGGTCATTCTTGCCAAAACTTGTCCTATTTGTTTAAGGCAAGTGAAGTGTTGTACATGACCTTCCAAATCGGTCGTTTTACGGTCTTTTGGCAAGTGGGTTCAGTCAAAAATGTGTTCACTTAAGTGGGTTCGGCCAGGTGGTAGCTTGGGCCTTAGGTAGACGGGATGAAAAGTTGAGATGAGCTCGAATTGGGCTGCCTTGACCAGGTGTTGGTACAGGCCTAAGGTTCATGTAGATTGGTAAATTATGATGGATTGGTGTGCTAGAGTTACAGCTAGAGGGTGAGACTTAAGCACGACAAGTAGGATAGTGCTTTGGCAATTTGTTGTCACTCTAGCAAGTTCCATTCCCTCATGAGTCTTTGGATCATTCTCATCATAATCTTGGACATAGACAAAGAACTTACGAGCACAACTCTTTTCAAATAAACCCATGAGAGGAGATCTCAAGGTTTCCATATCAGTTGCGGGCAATTTGTGAACCTTTCCCTTATTAAAGACAAAGATGCCATCAACTGCTTTAAAATAAAGGTGCTTTGTGACATCAGTGTGAATGAGCACACCGACCAACTTACCATTTGCTATTATAAACTTTGGGATCATGTCAACATTGTAGTCTCTGCTAGAACCCAAATGAGCAGGAGGCTTGTTATTACCTCTGAACCTCTTCCAAAGCTGAATAATATTAAGTGAGGATGACTCTCCTTCGTAATAATCATTCCTGTCCATATGCAAGACCTGGTGTATGTGGATCAAGCCCATTAAGATGTGAAATGCAGATAGAACATATAGAGATATACACCAACAAGATTATAAAGATGATGAGAAATTAAGCATCGTTGATTCGCCATAGGCATGAACTTAGTAAGTGGCTGGCATTGACTAAACCTTGTTGTTGTCTAAGCTTGATTAGTTATTTTCTTCAATATTGCTGAGACCGACTAGGCCACATCTCGATGACATACCATCACGTTGAGGTCGGCAGGGATATGAAAGGTAAGTGTCTTCTCTTAACCTTGCACGGAACGACCAACCAATGAATATGGTAAGTTGGCTTCTTTTAATCTTGTGGGGAACGACCAACCAACGAATATGGTAAGTTGGCTTCTCTTAATCTTGTAGGGAATGACCAACCAACCAATATGGTAAGTTGGCTGGACGACTTACCAAACTGTGGGCCAAGGCTACCTATGGTAAGTCACATAACTCACCCATGTTGAGATTAGTAAGGTTTTTTTTTCTTGGTGGCTTGCCAAATCGGGCCTCGCAGCTTGCCAAATTGAGCTAGCTTCCTTCCTTGAATGTTGATTTCCTTTCTTGAATGCCGACCTTCCTTTCTTAAACACCGACCTTCTCTTTTAATACCTGAAACTAAAAATGATAGGTTACGTTGCCCAACAATGCCGAAATTAGCAGGTGCTCGGTCGTTACCTTTTTGGTTCATGCTATCTCCTCTTTCTGGAGAATTTGCCTCCTTCTTGTCTGAGTTTTATATATGGCAGGTTTCAAACACTTTATATAAAAAAAAACATTTTATATTTGAAAACATCAAATTTAATGAAATCTTCAAATATTATTTTGGAAAAGCACTGGGTTTCATTCCCAATTTTTGTTTGCAAGGGTGACATACTTTTACTCTGTGAGTCAGTCTATAACCACTTTGACCATTTAATCCTTTTTATGGGTATAGGGTATCAAACCACTTTAACCACTTCAATGGGTGTAGGGTATCAAACCACTTTAACTACTTCAATGGGTGTAGGGTATCGAATCACTTTAACCACTTCAATGGGTGTAGGGTATCAAACCACTTTAACTACTTCAATGGGTGTAGGGTATCGAATCACTTTAACCACTTCAATGGGTGTAAGGTATCAAACCACTTTAACGGGTGTAGGGTATCGAACCACTTTAACCCTGGGCATCATGTCTCAGAATGAGACTATTCTCGACCGGGCAAATTTCTGAGGTATGATTTGAATTTAATTTGTTTTTGAATATCAAGGGTTTTAGAATTTCATAAATTTATCAATTTGCGAACATTTTTGTGTTTGATTTCCAATGTTTTCTTTTTCATTGGTTTCTTTAAAGAAAAATTGTTTGAAATCATTTATCCTTAGAAGGCAATCATTTAAAAAGGCGGAATCCTGCCAATTTGGTCCAGAGGGAAAAATAATCATTTTTATAAAATTTTGTCTAAATTTGATTTTTTTCAAAAGGATACAATATATCATCATTTTAAGGTTGCTAGAAAATTTTGATACCAAAATGAGTTCATTTGATGTGTTTTTATTTAAAAACCTGAAGTTGTCAAAAAAAGCAAAATTTCTAAAAGATGAAACTTCTTTATTTTAAAAAAAAATTTGGGTGTTTACAATACTTACTCTGGTATATGATGGGTTTTGGTTAATAAGCAGTTGAATCAAAAGTATTTGACTTACCTCAATTTTTGTTGAGACTTTGATAAGTATTTGTGAAGATCTATATATATGTGTGGTTATTTTCAGATGATTGTATTCAATCTCAAAGAGTTGCTTTCATGGCAGGTGATGCCACCCATTTGGCTGATGGGTAGGTATGCAATTGCTTGAGTTGTAATATAGTCATTAAAGAATAATAATCAACTAATATGATCAATTGAACATGGCATAGGTAGCATGTCCTACCCAAGAGTAAGAACGTATTAAGTTATGATGAAACAATTGCATCTTGTCATTTGATGATGAGGTTATGTTTGATGTCTCTTTATACTTTTTGTTTCTAGAAAATGGTTTGGTTGAGAAGTATTTAAACTTTGATGTAGCACTTTTGCGGGTATTTTACTCAAAATCTTATTTATATATTGAAATAAAATTTATTTTGGTAGTTATTGAATGATGGCATGTGGTGTAGCTGCACGCTACTACTCACATTTATGTGTGATATAGGATATGACTGAGGTTGTTGTAATGGTGAGAAAAAAGATTTGTAATGGTGAAAGAAAAGATATTTCCCTAGCCCTTCCTCGCCCCTCTCTCCCCAACCTTTGACGTAGCCTTACTAATTGTGCTTTTTATATATTATCTACTTTTGATATGTCTATAATGTAGTAGTTGAATTTTATTACCAAGTGCTTTGATCTGGGTTTAACTTGCTCACAATTTCTGTGAATTAAAGGTTTATGTTGGTATGCAATTTTTTTATTCATAGAACCGCGATTCACAAGCATAAATCTATTTCATAAGATAGAGCAAATCAGAAATTAAGTCTCTAGGAACTTAATTTCTAATTGCCCTTTACGTGTTGTGAGCCGTCTTTGTTATTTTGATGAGAAATCTTCTTGCTCTGTCGAGTAAGTCAATCTCCCATGCTAGCGATTTGTTTGGCTTGATTAAATCTGAAATTTATGTGCACTTGAAAGAAAATGTGAGAACGAGGGAGGTTCTACTTGTTCGAGTATGGGTCGGTTTTACGGGCAGATCTGCAGATGACTAGAAGGATTCTAATTGGGTAGACACTAAGCTGAATGTCTAGGAGATGACTAACGGAAGGAAAGCAAGGTTGATTGGGATCGGATTTAGTCTTCACCTACTAAGTGTCATACTAGATAGGTTTAGTTGTTAGGAGTTACTAGTAGGGATAATTGGATTTGATAAAGATGTGTTCAAGAGAGACGGCTAGGGTTTAGCCGGGGGCTAAGTAGGTTCAGTTGTGGATTGAGGGTCGATTGGCTTATCTGGGATGGATCTTGGTTTTGCTAGGTTTGGCTGAATGGCTATGAGGGTCGATTGGCTTATCTGGGATGGAACTTGGTTTTGATAGGTTTCGCTGAATGGCTATGGGTGTCGATCAGGCACATTGTTGGGAGCAAAGAGGACAGTCAGTTGGGTCTTAAAGGAGGGCTAATAAGGAGCAGCGGCAGTACATATGTGTATCTTTATTTCCGTAGAAGCAGATTTTGCAGTACATGCACAATTACAGGGAAGGCGTGCAGAGTGGGCAGCGGTATGATTATGACCAATTAGTTAACGGAAAACCAATATGCTATATGGATTGAGTGTTGTAAGCTGATGTACCCTATGATGAAGCAAAATTCTATATGAAACTTAAGATGTAATATCAAACGGATGGGTAATATGAGTGGGCAAACTAATATATTGAAAACAAATAATGTGAACAAGACAAGTTATATATGAATGACTAATAGAAAAAGTGTGATTCTATCTAAAGGGATGAATACCTAATATATTGTATGCAAATTTTCATTCCAATAAAGAACCAAGACCTACGATACAATTCTTCAATATTAAACTTTAAATGCAAAATATGAGACTCAGTTCGAACTAAACTGGTGGTCTTCTACCTCTGACAATGGAGGATCAACTTTCGCATGCTAGTAATTGTTAATATATAGGTCCAAGAGAAATATGTATAGTATGTATGTATATGCATGAGTGTCAAATTCCATGCAATCAAGAAAAAGATGGACAGCCTTGCAAGGGTAATACTAGTTTAAGGGTCATAGAGTTATGAATCAACTAAAGAAGGTCAAGTTTCTCAACAAGTTAGTAATAAGAAAATCAATAATTTGCTGATTTAAAACAATGATGGAATGATAATTTGACATGATTGTAAAACTGATAAACATAAGCATACCTTTTTATTGGTTCATATTTTTTTGTGCATGAATATGCAAAACTAATAAGGTGAACACTTATTTATTTTATGATACCACCTATATGATGTATATATCATATATTACCTACATATATAGTTTTTTTCTTTACGTAGAATATATACATATATAGGTTAATTTTCATATAAATATATTCATAATATATGCATATATATGTATGTGTGTATATTTATAACATATATGGAACATGTATGCATGACTTTCCATAATGGTTAAAAACACTTTGGATATTCTTGTCATACTGAAATTTTCTCGAATAATAAACTTTTCTATATTCCAAATAAGACAATTGGATGTTGTAGTTTTCCTTTTCTTTTTCTTTTATCTTCTTGATATTTTCTTGGATCAACAACTTCTTGCTTGATTTGATTCATTATAAAACAGATATATAACCTCTTGATAAATATTTCATGATCCAAGGTTTACATAATCATTTCACATGTTTTAAAATTAGATATTTGAAACCAACTTTTGTGAATCAAAAATATATTGTTTATTAAGAAAGTTTTCTATCTAATATGAATGTACATAAATTAATTAAAATGCAATAGACTGGTATGAACCGACTAATGTAAAAGAGTCAATGAGCATGTATGAATAATATGAATCAATTGCTAGGAAAAAAATTATGAGCATTAATTAAGTGGCAGTGACTAAATGATATGCAGAACCTAAAGTAAAAAAAACTAATGTGGACAATTGTAATAATTAATTTGACAAGTGGACTAGGAAGAATGTAGAATAGGTGATCAAGACCACATGCATAGCCTAAAATAATTAGTATGCCTATGAAACTAATAAAAAGTAATTAAGGGACTAATGTAACCTATATGAAGAGCCAATGTAAACTAAGATGCACGATACGTTGGAAATAATTAATTATGCATGAACAGGCTAATGCAACATAAGTACGAGAAAACTAGTACTAAACTTAATACAAAATTAATAGAAGATTTAAAGATCCATGCCATTTAAATGATGGATAATAATACAAAAAACTGTGCGCTTCCTTAAAAATTGATGCTGGATGATCCTTCTTGATGTTAATAAAACACCTTCACGATATTTGCAGCAAATAGGAGTAGGGAGTGGCACTTTTTATTATCAAATAAAAGAACTCCAAATCTCTTGAGCGATGAATTATTAGGAGGGCTTGAGACTTATTTATAGTTTTTTATACCCTATATTGATAGATACAAATGGAATCAAAGATTACAAAATCTTGAAAGATTAGACTTGACGAAACCCAAATGAATTTGAGCAGCTTTATGTCTTAAAATTTTCAGCGACAAATGGGTTTTCATTTGGTTCCCTAGCTTAACCAGGTGCCTATTTGCATGTTCCAAGGGTGAGACGTTCCAAGCCTCTTAGTCTTTGACCAGTCCAAGTACCAATTTTTCTGTGCCATGCATTCCGTTTGAGCTTTGAATCCTACCAACCAAGGTAAGTCTAGCCAAGCCTTGAATCTTGAGCCAAATGGGTATCAAATGACACTAGCTAGGATCAATGTTGGGTCATCTAGGTGAGTCAACTAAGGTTAAAACCTTAAGTAGGATAAAGTCAAGTTGGACCAGAGGGGCTAAACTTAGCTTGGGTTAATGTTGGTTGAGTAGGATTGAATAGTTAGACCATTGGGTCAAGGTCAAATGAGAATCAAATTGTGAGTTATTGGGTCAAGGTCAAATAGAACCACACTAGGTGAGCTCATTTCAAAATTGAGTGATAATTACAAAAGTATAAAATGTAACGAGAATAATAATTTATTTATGTAAATAAATAAAAGATAATGTTGGTTTCCTAAATTGATGAGATTATAGAGATTGTTAATCATATATACATATATAGGAACCAAAAAGTAAGAGACTTTTCCATAACATTTCTCACATTTGTTATCAATTCATACGTATTTCTTTCAATAATACAAGAAACATATGAAAAATGACACCCCCATATATGTATATACATTTTTAAACCTCATTTGTACATGATGAACTTTCATTTCATTTAATTTATTATACATAAGTATACATGTGCATATATATTATGAAGTTCATTAAATGTTCATATATATAGGGGTCAACCTATATATTATGTATCTAATACATATAATTTTCTTCAAAACCATATGTATATGTATATAAAACCAATTTAGGGCTCGACTAAGCATGTTTTTAGGACAAAGTGGGTGTAACTAGGCTAAATAAACTAAAGTTTAATAAATTCCATGCTAAGGAAATGAAGGTCTAGTTTTATAGAATAACACAATTTAGGTTCAATACACAAATGTACCTCAAAAAGGGGGTGGACCCAAGCTTTGGATGACCTAGTCTAGTCTAGTATTGAGCAGGGCCCATGCTAACGTCATATGGCTGCTACCAAATCTCTAAATTGGATCTTGTCTCTTCTCCTTATATATATATATATATATATATATATATATATATATATATATATATATATATATATATATATATATAGTGTTAATTGAATTCATTGATAAACTAGACTTGAATTTGTTCTATAAATATTTACTCCTTATATATCTCCCTTTAAAATGAACCTAGATCTATAAATATTTACTCCTTAACTCCGATCAAGGATCAATATTAGATAGATTGGATCCTAATATTGATCATATACTTATTTAGGGATTAAAATTAGATGACTTTGATAGATGTAGAGGCTGATTGAAGCACAATGCATGATTGAAGAAGGCTTAAGTACGGTAAGAGAATGCCTATGTAAAATGGTTTCCTTCTAGGAAAAATTCACTTTTCTTTATCATATTTTTTACTGTTCATTTTTTTTCGGTCTTTCTACTTTTGGATTCCTAGGTTGGGTTTCCCATTTCCGTTATTAGGAGATAGGGCTTTGAATAATACTCCGATTATTTTGTAAAAGCAAAACCATTTTGTAATCTTTTATTTATATGTGAAAATTGTATCCCTAAAATCTGAAAAGATGGTTGTTTCCTTTTGGATATCGGGTGAGTGCATTTGAAGGCTTAATGTGGCCACTTTCTTTTATTTACATCTCCCACTTGTCCAAATACACTAGTTTTCTCCCACTATTTAGTGAATTTTCAAGTTGTACCATTTTTAGTTATACAAGCATTGCAACTTATACATGTTATATGGTTTTTCGTAATCAAAACACTTTTCTTGTATAACAACCATACTTTATGTTTCTATACTAAGATCCTAGGCATATCTATTATATATTAAGACTCTAGCCATATCTCAAACTTGTGTGTAATATGATTTGGAAGAGATCTTAAGAGTGCCTTTAGTAGGCACATAACAACCACCTTTAATTCATCTACATAAAAGCGTAACTTTAAATCTTTTGTTCCTTTTAGATATCTTAGAATCCTTTTTTATGACAACCTAATGTTGTCAATCATGATTCTTTTGATATCTACTCACAAGACCAACAATAAAGCTCATATCATGTCTTCTATATAACATAGCATACATTAAACTGGCCAAAACTTGTGTATAAGAAACATTAGACTTATTTTGTCTCTCACAATGATAATCATCTTTACTCACTTTGACCCCTTCAGTAAGGATATATTTGCAGGTTTGTAATTACTCATTTGAAATTTCTTGAGTATATAATCAATATATCTCTCTTCACTTAAACACATAAATTTAGATTCTCTATCACAAGAAACCTTTATACCCATGATATAGGATGTCTCTCTTATATCCTTCATCTCAAACTTTGAGTTTCACCATGACTTTGTTTTCACAATTCCCAAGACTCTAGTAAGAGTTGCGTGAGTTGTCTTCAATTTACACACTCCACACATGCGTGCATTCAGCCTTCGCTCTTATTTTATATATATATATATATATATATATATATATATATGTATTTTAATTCAGCTGGGTTGTTACATTAAGTCGTGTGAGTTTGTCATTTCAATTACACACTCGCACCCAAGGAACATCCGAGCACTTGCTCAAGCACTCACGCATATTTTGGCCTCGGCAGCCCCTAAGATATAGTCATATCTATATATTTTCAGCTGTGTGAGTTTTCCCAGTTCAGTTGTGTTTGTCTTTCAATTCCGGGTTGTTAAATTTAAGTCGTGTGAGTTACATTTCAATATATACACAACACACACGCACACGTTGGCGACCTTCGGGCCCATATATATAGTTCTATCTCCCTTCCGCTGTGTTTTTAAGGTTCAGCTGCGTGAGTTGTCTTTCAATATATACACGACACACACTCACACATTAAGCCTTTGTGCTCTTAAGATATAGCTATATTTCCCTTTTGCAACTTCCCTTCTGCTATGTCTTTCAATTTCGGGTTTTAAGGTTCAGTTGTGTTAGTTTGCATTGCATATCCGCCATACCACGAGATAGGGCGCATACTTGCATCAAAGCAACCACGAATCACCCGTGCAAAATCGCCAAAACTTACGCACTTGATGCACACATCTCACGCCTAAGTGGCTAAAATCAAAAGACATAGATACGTGCAAACCCCACGTAAATAAAATCTGCAACTAGACAAACCAAATCGATCAAACACTTTCATACTTTTCAAAAAAATGTCATACTTATTCAAAATCGAGTTTTCTAAGCGTACAAACCGATCCTTGAGCATCGGTTCAAGAAGGTTTGCGACGAAAAGAGCCCACTTGTCCACAGTCACCCCATACAGTCAGATATTTTGAAAACTTACTTCTCTAGCTTGAGTAAGCTAGCTGGCACGCCCCTTTTAAAGCGACTTAGACAAACGAAAAGGTTCACTTCAGGCCTAAGAACCCAGAGTGGAAATTTCCACATGTCTACAATTATGAAACAGACAGTGACGATGAAATACCGAATTTCCATCAGTATGATGGCACGGGAGACAATAGGTCTCACTTGCAACTTTTCTCTCGTCGAGCCCACAAGAAAAAGAAGGACTCGATGAAATGGGTGTATTGGTTTCCCCTTTCCCTCAAAGGCACAGCTTCAAAATGGTTGGCTTCCTACGATCTAAGTCAGTTCGCAACTTTTGAAGAGTTAGCGAACTACTTTATGCAAAGGTTTTCGCATAACGTAGAAGTCACACCCACTTTAAATACTTTGAGGGATACAAAGCAAGGTACGAACGAAGATGTGCATGCATTTATCGTTCGATGGAGGTCCCTCCTTGGGCAAGTGAGAGAACCCATATCCGAAGGATGTGCAGTAATGCTCATCCTGGATAATTTCAAAAATAAGTTGAAAACCCTTCTCTCCCTACACGAAATCTCGACTTTCTACAAGTTGATTAAAAAGGCATCCCTTTTTTAAACTAATTTGAAGAAAGGCGTCTACGATCACTTGTAAAAAGGGAGTGTTATTTCAAAAACTCGCTTGGAAAAACCCGGAACTTATAGGATACCCACAATGGACAAAGGGGTCAAGCCCCATAAAGTTGCAAACGTCTGAGTGGATCCAAAAATTTTGACAATTTTGAAAATAAAAAAGACAAAAAAATACAAAAACCTTTTGAAAAACGTGAGTATACTCCACTGGGACAACCTGTGTCGGAGGTCCTAGACCTCCTACTCGCCCAAGGAATGATCGAACTCCCTGAAATTTCCAAGGAAACCACTTCTAAAGGGAGGTTTCTAAATCGATTCTGCCAGTATCATCGGCTCAAAGGCCATGATACAAAGCAGTGTTTCTCCCTACTCAATAAGATTGAGAACTTGATAGCGTAGGGCCGGCTCTAGGTCATTGAGGAACCAGAGCCTGCCCAAGCTATTTTCAAAGAACCCTTCCCCAACCACGCAAGTACCAGTGGGAAGGGCAAGGAGGTATGTGCTTTAACAATTTCAAAGAGTCTAGCGCATGCATGTCATTCTGGGTTTTCTACTTGTGCACGATCTCTCATCCTTCATAGGAAAATCGCCCAAGTAGTAATCCGGGGAGTGCCTAAAAGCCCGCCCCCAGTTAAACCTGTTTTACAAATTCAAGGTGATTCAAAGCACACGAGTAGAGCCATCCTATGCGCGAGCCCTAGGTTGATCGTGGGGAAGGTGACTAGGTCTGGAAGGATTGATCAACCCCCGCATCTACAAAGTGCTAAAAAAGTGGTCAGTATTCCTAGCCCTTCAAAAGCATGTATTCCTAGGGTCTCGCCAAAAGCGGACAAAGGCAAAGTTGTTTTAACCTTGTATGATTTTGAAAATCATCTTTCAAAGATTCCAATTAACATGTCCATCCTATAGTTGATACAAACCTCGCCTACGCATAGACTTGTTTTAGAGAAAATTCTAGAAAGAGTCAAGGTTAGCTCAAACATAACCCCAGAGTCCTTGCCAACCCAAGTGGCGTTTATAGGTGCAAAAACGCCCATCGTGTTCTCGGAAGAGGGTATCGAAAGACTCTATGAATCCCACAACCAGGCCCTGCATATCGAAGTGGTATTGAATCACCATCCTCTAGACAGGTGCTTAGTTGATGGAGGAGGAGGTCTCAACATCTTTCCGCTCCACGTGGTGTATCAAATCGGAGTCGCCTTGACCTCCGTGAACCCAAGCCCCATCGTAATCACTAGATACGATGGAAATGTGTTTAGACCCTTAGGATCCATAGAATTACCCATAGAAACGGGAGGGATAGCTCACATGGGGGTGTTCCATGTCTTGGACATCCACCCCCACTATAACCTATTGTTGGGAAGGCCCTGGATACACAACCTGTGTGTTGTGCCATTCACCTTTCATAGGTGTGTCAAAATCTCTTTTAAAGACCAAGTCGTGGTAATTCTAGGTGAGAGTCACCCTCAGCTTCAAGGAATACATAATTTCCCATGCTTGTCTAGCTCTCAAGCCTACGAGGCCAACCTGGGGCAAGTCTTGGTCAAGCCACCCAAGCTCATCCTTCAGAACCCTAGGAGAGTGTTGTGTATCAAGGGGCAGCCCAAGGCTGACCCACTGAAAACCATCACGATCCTAGGAAAGGCCAAGAGTCGTCCATTCTCAAAACCCCTAGACAAAAAGCCATATGTGCATAACATGGACGATAGCAAGTTCTAGAATCATGATTTATATCAAAATTTGTCAAAAAACAAAAAATCATGGAACATGCTCTTAAACATGGGATATATATCATACAAAAGTCTAGGGACACAAAATCAAGGTCTCCTAGAGCCCATACTGCCTAGGGCCAACCCAAGCCGAAATGGGATCGACTATACTCCCAAAATACCCCCAGAGCCCCCACCTGTGACCACCTGGGTCAAGGGTGCCCTAGAGCCTAGTGAAGCAGAAACCTACGATCTAGGCCTCCTATTTAGAGTCTAACTTGTGACATTTTCCTTTGTAGGTATGATGGAAGATCCCTTCTTAAACCAAAAATCAAAAAAATTGGAAAAACTTGAAATTCAAAAACAAATTGGAAAACCTCAAAAACCAAAAACATTAGAAATTTGTGCAAAAACCAAAAAAATTATTGTTTGTATAGCTCCAAATATCCTTCCTTTATAAAAATCCAAAAAAATCGAAAATTTAGAAATACCCAAAAACAAAATCCTGTATATACCAGCTCCTGGTAAAAGTTTGGAAAAGGCTAAGGATTTCGAAAAGAAAGTTGTCTTCATAACAAGACCAAAAGCTTCAAAACCCGTTGAAATTCCAAGTCAAAAACTAGGTATTCTCAAAATTCAAACATCAGGTTCAAATTCCCTAGGATTCAATACTCTCGAGAATGATCAAAGCCCGGAGGAAGATCCAACCTCCGAGCTCCTAGAGTTTCATAAAATTCTCGATTTTGAAAAACCTTCGAATGCTGTAGGAGGGGATTTCATAGAGATCAACCTAGGGAGCGAAACAAAGCCCAAACACATTAAGATAGGCACATGTTTACATGAGCATTAAGCATAATCATTCATTGCATTTTTTAAAACCTACATCGATGTGTTTGCATGGACATATGAAGACATGCCGGGTATAGACCCAAGAGTTGTCGAGCATTGTCTTCCCCTAGATTTGGATTCGAAACCCATAAAGCAAAAGCTGAGGAAGATTGATCCGAACGTTCATGCACAAGTTAAACAGGGTTTAGAAGATATGCTAAAAGCCGGTTTTATAAAACCCATTGCGTACTCTGATTGGTTGTCAAATATTGTTGTTGTTCGAAAATCTAATGGGAAAATTCGAATACGCATCAATTTCAGAAACCTGAACAAAGCCACTCCAAAGGATAACTTTCCTTTACCTAACATTGATTTGATAGTCGATAGTACTGCAAATCATGAAATGTTTTCATTCATGGATGGCTATTCAGGATATAACCAAATCAAATTAGCTCCAAGAGATCAGGCTAAAACTGCTTTCACAACACCTTGGGGCACGTACTGCTATACAGTCATGCCCTTTGGTTTGAAAAATGCCGGCGCCACCTACCAAAGAGCTATGACTACGATCTTTCAAGATCAGATTCATGAGCTCGTAGAGGTATATGTGGATGACCTCTTGGCTAAATCAAAAACTCGATGCACTCATATCGAATGCTTACAAAAAAAATTCGAAAGGCTTACGCTTTACAAAGTAAAGCTAAACCCTCAAAAGTGCGTGTTCGACGTCGAATCTAATAAGCTCTTAGGCTTTATGGTAAGCCAAAGGGGCATTGAAGTCGACCCCTCTAAGTGTAGAGCCATCATAGACATGACTTCGCCCTCCAATCTTACGCAAATTCGTAGCCTCCAAGGTCGCCTCCAATCAATTCGCAGGTTTATTTCAAATCTCGCTACAATATGCGAACCTTTCAACAAACTTTTAAGAAAAGGGGTGAAATTCGTATGGGACGATGATTGCCAAAAGGCTTTTAAAAGACTAAAGGCGTATTTAGTTAATCCTCCTATGTTAAACCCTCCAAAGCAAGGAAAACCTCTTTTACTTTACATTTCCGTGCATGCGAATGCTTTGGGTGCATTGTTAGCTCAATATGAGGATGATACCCATAAAGAGTATGCCATCTACTATATTTCAAAAACTCTATTGGCTTATGAACGAAATTATCAAGCCATGGAGAAGACTTGCTTGACCTTGGTGTGGGCCTGCTAGAAATTTTGACACTATTTCCTAGATCATGAGATATGGATAGCGTCTAGACTTGATCCCATCAAGCATCTGTTTGAAAAACCTATCCTCACGGGTAGGCTAGGTAAATGGCAGCTCCTCTTGATGGAGTATGACCTGAAATTCCACCATCAAACATCCATCAAGGGCCAAGCCCTAACCAACTATGTGACCGACTTCTCCTTGGAAGATGCGTACCCCACACTTGATAAAATGCCCGATGAAGGCATATTTCAAAACCAATTTCAAAATCATATTTTATCAAATTGTTTAAATGAAAACCAAGTATGGAAGATGCACTTCGATGGGGCGCGAAACCAAAGAGGGGCTGGGGCAGGCATCGTCCTCGTATCCCCTTAAAAGGGAGAAATACTCATAGCCATTCGCCTAGATTTTGAGTGTTCCAACAACACAGCCGAGTATGAAGCCCTCATACAAGGCTTAAAATTTCGAAAACTCTAGGGGCATCATGCATCGAAGTCTTTGGAGATTCTTTACTTGTCATAAACCAAGTGTTAAAGATTTGGCAAGTTAAAAATGAAAAACTTCTTCCATACCACGAGTTGACCACCAAGCTGGTCAAGTCGTTCAAATCGTGTACTCTCACACACGTAGGAAGAGAGGATAATGGCATAGCCGATGCCCTCTCATCCTTGGGCTCAACTTTAAGGGTTGATCTCACTTTGGGAACCAGACCCTTGGAAATATGGCACTCGCCCACTCCATTCACACACGATCTTGAGATTTGCCAAAGCAA
Organism: Brasenia schreberi; assembly: GCA_036023115.1. Lineage (NCBI taxonomy): Eukaryota > Viridiplantae > Streptophyta > Magnoliopsida > Nymphaeales > Cabombaceae > Brasenia > Brasenia schreberi. The sequence continues at coordinate 20,131,893 of JAYKKT010000090.1, forward strand.
CCAAACTGATACTGAAAAACCATGGTTTCAAGACAAAACGTTTCTTAGAAAATAGAGGATTTTCAGAATATGCTTCGTCCAAAGACAGCTTTTATACGAAGAATTTCAAACCGATATTCGATTTTGGGAGGGGTTCTTTACAAAAAGAGTTTCATTGGCATCTTACTAAGGTGTGTCGACCTGGAGGAGGCTAGGATAATAATGCATGAATTCCACGATAGAGAATGTGGAGGGCATGTAAATGCCAATATGATGGCATTGAAAATACTTAGAGCGGATTATTTCTCGTCCACCTTAAAGCAGGATTGCCATGACTATATTAGGAAGTGTCATCCATGTCAAGTGCATGGACACGCCATCCATACCCCGTCATCCTCATTGTATTCTGTGGTCAGCCCCTGGCCATTCACCATGTGGGCGTTTGACATCATAGGACCAATATTTCCTCATGCATCAAATGGGCATAGGTTTATACTAGCAGCCACGGAATACTTTTCCAAATGGGTTGAAGCTACCTCCCTGCCAAAATACTCCAGATTCTATTGAAAAACCTTAGTTTTATGATATCAAACTTTTTCTAGAAAATGGGGGATTCACCGAGGATGCCACATGCAAAGATAAGGCATTCATCCGTAAAATTTCGATCCGATACACCATTCTGTGTGGGGTTCTATATAAGAAAAGCTTTACCGGCATCCTACTTAGATGTGTCGATCTAGAGGAGGCTAGGATTGTTATGCATCAGTTCCACGATGGAGAATGTGGAGGTCATGTTAATGCCAACATGATGGCAATGAAAATACTTAGAGCGGGCTATTTTTGGTCCACCCTGAAAAAGGATTGTCACGATCATGTTAGGAAGTGTCATCCAAGTCAAGTGCATGGGCACGCCATTCATATCCCATCATCTGCATTGCATTCCGTGGTCAGCCCCTGGCCATTTACCATGTGGGCGTTTGATATCGTAGGCTCGATCTTTCCAAAAGCCTCGAATGGGCATCGATTTATTTTAGTAGCCACGGAGTATTTCTCCAAATGGGTGGAAGCCATCTCCCTGACCAACGTATAGGGGCAACATGTGGTGGCTTTCATTAGGAGGAATATCTTGGCTCGATTTGGGGTTCCATGAGACCTTATGTCCGATAATGGCACCCCATTAAAAAACGAGTGGATGATTAAGTTGTGCAACACGTATGGCATAACTCACCACTTCTCTTCGCCCTACTACCCTCAAGGCATCGGCCAAGCCGAAGCCACAAACAAGACTCTCATTAGTATAATTGAGAAGACTTTAGAGAAGGGTAGGACGTGGCACGAGAAGCTGGATGAAGCCTTATGGGCTTATAGGACTTCCATCCGATCTCCCACAAATGCCACACCATTGGAATTGGTCTATGGCACAAAAGTCATTCTTCCAATTCACACACAATTGCATTCATTCCATACATCCATTGCACTCGACCTCCCCCTAGAGACGCTTCAGCATGCTAGGATGGCCGAACTAGATTTGCTAGATGAAAGGCGACTCCTTGCTATGGATCATGCTCATGCATACCAGCAAAGGATAGCCCGACATTATGGCAAACACATGAGACCTCGCCACTTTGAAGTGGGGGATCTGGTTTTGAAAATCATCCATTATCGTGGCCCACATCCACTTAGAAAGTGGTGCCCCAAGTGGGATGGACCCTATGTTGTACGTGCAACCACCACGAACAACTCGTATTGGTTGATCGATGTAGATGGTAGGAATTTAGCAGATCCTATCAATATTCAATACTTAAAGAAGTATTATGTGTAGGATTTGGGTTAAATTTCCCAATTTTTGAAAACCTTAGGGATAACTGCTTTGAGACTTATAAAGTAAGGTTTAAAGGCAAAATCGTGTGACCCTAAGTGAGAGAATTCACACTTGTGAAAGAGTGGAGTCTTCCAAATCGTGGTTGCATTTCAAAATCCTTCCTCTTACAAAGAAAGGCCTAGTTTAATATAGCAAGATACTTGCAAGTAGTACGTGCTATTTCTAAATAGGCTGATCTGGAATGGATCGAGTGTGACCTTGGGATAAGTCCTCCCCTCTTCTCTTCTCCTTCCAAAAGGAAAACATGGCCCAAATAAAGGGAATTTTCCCATCCAAAGTCTCTTTCCAAAAGAAAGAAACCAGAATCCAAAAGAAAAAATCGATTCTCTTGTGAAAAAGAGGGATTAAAGAAAAATACTCCCAAAGGGAGACCCTCTATGAAAAAGGAAAAAGAGGTCAAAAAGCTCAAAAAGAGCAGTTTTCCACCTTCTATGCCTTAAACCACAGGACGCTTCAAAAGGGACCGTGGTATCTCTCTCCCAAGCTAAAACATGATTCATTTCGAAGAATCCTAAAGTAAGAATGGGATTTACTTACTTGAATTTCATTTTGTTTAAGAATTCGACGTTTTGAGTAAGACATAGGAATTTGAAATATAGCTTGTTTTCTTATAAAACCTCCGCTAGATAAGCGAGTGTCAAGACTCAAGCAAAGGCAAACAGGAAGAGCTCGAGATCCTTAGGATTGAGACTCAAGACAGTTGTCCCTTTTGTAAATAGCTTTTATAAATAGATTTTGAAAAATCGAACATCGAACAGCATAGGATCTGCTCACTTGGAGCAGCAGGCCTTGTAAGTCTCAAGAGTTCGACCATATCTGGTCTCTGGGAGGTCACCCCTCTTGGCACCTCACCCATGTCATGCATCTGCATTTCCACGCATGGACGTTTGCATAACATGATCCCATTTTAGGACCAGAAACCGTTTTGTAGATCCCTTTGGTGTGATATCTCCTTCTACCAGGGTTTTAAAAGTGAGATTTTGCTAAAGATTGGGACGATCCCATGTTTTCGTGGATAGATCTAGGGAGACATTCAAAGGGGTGTTTTGTCGTCTTTGCCATTATCCAAATCAATTTGGACAATGCCAAAGAGGGGCATCTGTAAACACCCCGAAATCTCACGAACTTCTCAAATAACCTGGTTTTGTAAAAGCAGCCCCAAAGGGCTATTTTGAGTCTGGAAACCCAGGAGCCTTCCAAGCAAACCTGTACATATGCTTTAAACTATATATGTTTTAAAGAATGTATAATATAGTTTTAAAACCTTTTAAAAGATGTTTTCAAACCCCATAAAGCGACTTGGCTTGATGAAAGCAGGACCAGAAGAGCAAAAGAGAGCCCAGAACCGGAGCACATGTCAAGCCCAACACAACAACTCTCGTGTTGGATTCATCCCCAGAATCTCGAACATCCAAGCCCCTGTTATCAAACAAACTCTTCGAAATCATCTCCGGAAGGTGAAAACAGAAGCGAATGACCATGTTGGCGAAGACCCAACGCAAGACGGAGTACTGATGCTGTCAGGCCCCGCACAAACCGTTCGTTTCAAACATACCCTGAAGGAGTCAGAATTCAGTTTTGGATTAGATCTGGACCATATATATCCAGATCCCAATCCAAACGTATATGTGGATTTGGATCCAAAGATCCAATCCAATATCCACATCCAGGGCCCACATCACCTTCTCATAAATGGAGGTGGGGCCCACTTGAAATTCACGTGGAATCTTAGGCATGAGAGAGAATGGGGAGGATTAAATGTGAGGAAAATGTATTAAGCTTGACTTGTGTGTCAAGTTTTGGGTTAATCATGTGGGTTAGTCTAATGAGTGTGGGTTTAAACTTGTATGAACCTACACCTAACCTAGGGCTGCACCAACATGATGCAACTAGGTCTATGGGCCATGCAAAGGGATGCTCCTAACCCAAACCTAAGCTAAAACCCCTAATCCTAGCCATTTGCCCTAATCCCGACCTAATCCTAGCCTAATCACCTAACCTACTTCCCTAATCCTTCCCTAATCCCAACCTAATCACCTAACTCACCTCCCTAAACCTAGCCTAATTCCCCTAATCCTAACCTAATCCTAGCCTAAACACCTAACCCACCTCACTAAACCTCACCCTAAAACCAACCCACCTAGCTAAGCCCTAAACCACTAATCCACCCCACCTAGAACCCTAGCACACCATATCCCTAAAACCACCTAACCTAAATATCTGCCCCCCCCTAAATATCTGACCCACCTTATCCCCAAACCACCACCACCTAACCACTAAACCAGCCCCAACCAACCCCAACAAAAAAACTATAAACCCCCCCTAGTGGGCGGGTTTTTCAAGCTTTTTGGGCCAACCGAGCCCCCTCTTCTTTCTCATCCCTTTCCTTCTTCTCTCACCTGCTCCACCTTTGGACCCCAGCCAGCTCCACTCCATGCCACCATCACCTCCCGGCCAGCTCCACTCCTCGCCACCCGACTACACCAACCTGTCACCGTTCGGCTGCCTCCCTTGGACACCCGCTACCTGCACCTTCCTCTCCGGTTAGTACCCCATCACAACTTCACCCTCTCTTCACTCCCCCTCCACTCTTAACCACCACTCATCACACTTCCTTAGCTTAACCTCTATTTCATCCAACTGGCCACCACCTGCCACCCTTCACCCCATTCGGTCAGCCACAACCGATTGCACCGCCCGCCACCTTATCTCTCCCTTAGACAGTCCCAACTAATACACCAGCCTTGCCTTCCCTTAAGACCTGCCCAACTTCTTAGTGACAACCCCAACTAGCTCACCTTTCCTGCCCTAAGTCACCCTACCCCAACTTCCAATGGCACCCCCTTCGTTCGGCTAGCGCCAAGGCGCCATCACCCGCGCCCTTGCCATTCGGCCAGCACCCACTTGCCGTGCCCTTCCAAGGAGCTCCCTCTTGCAGCCCAAGGCGACACTCAAGCCCAAGCTCAAGCAAGTCACCTCCGGACCAGCTATATGTAAGTGCCTAACTTGGTCCTTGTTTATAGACTTGCTTATACTTAATTAAATTTTATACGGGGTTGTAATAACAGAGCATTGTCTCCCCCCGCTTGTAATAACGTGGTTTGGCACACCCACACACACGTGCACTTCAGCCTATCTCTCTCTTAGCTGCACATGATTTTGACACACACTCGGGTCTAATCAGCCCTTAAGATATAGACTTACTTACATAATTTAAGTTGCGTGAGGTTTTGCTTAAGTTGTGTGCGTTGTCTTTCAATTCTCACACTCACACACATTGAGCTTTCACTCTTATTTTCAAGACCCAAGTAAGGGCCGTGTTATAATTTCCCTTTGGTGTTTTACTTCATGTCGTGTGCGTAGTATTTTCATTCTACACTCACACACATTGAGCTTTCGCTCTTACTCCCAAGACCTTAGTCAAGGCCTATTGCAATTTATATTTGGGTTTAATTTCATGTCGTGTGCGTAGTACTTCAATTCTACACTCACACACATTGAGCTTTCGCTCTTACTCCCAAGACCTTAGTTAAGGCCATATTGCAATTTATATTTGGGTTTCATTTAAGTCATGTGAGTTGTCTTTCAATATACACACAACACCCACGCAACACGTTGGCGACCTTCGGGCTCATATATATTATAAGTATTTCTCTTTCAGCTATGTCTTTAAGATTTGGGTTTTAAGGTTCAGCTGTGTGCGTAGTCTTTACATATATACACGACACACACTTTCACAATTGAGCCTTTCCGCTCTTAAGATATAGCCATATTTCCCTTTTGCAATTTACATTTCAAGTCATTTCCCTTCCACATTGTCTTTCAATTCGGGTTTTCCCTTTGGAGTTGCGTGAGTTTGCATTGCAGATACGCCATACCATGAGTTAGGACGCATATTACATCAAAGCAAACCCCACACTCCCGCTCAAACGCGCCCCACTTAGGTCACGTGTTCATAACACACACCTAGTTGACCCAAAAAGGGATAAGAAAGACATAGCCACGTGCAAATTCACGTGAAATAAAACTTGAAAATCATACAAAAAACAGCCCGAATCGAACACCTCAAACATTTTTATAGGTTCTCATATTCAAAAACTCAATTTTCTAAGCGTACAGACTGACCCTTGCGCATTGGTGCAAGAAGGTCTGCGACGAAAAGAGCTTGCTTGCTCACAGTCGCCACGTTAGGAGTCAGATTTCAAAATATCTCTTCGCTAGCTTAAGCAAGCTAGCTGGCACGCCCTTTTGCTTAAATAGGACTTAGACACACGAAAAGATTCGCTTCAGACCTAAGAACCAGAAGCGGGAACTTTCTGTGTCTACACCCCATCTTGGCCATGACCTACCCTAGGACCGACCTTAGCTAAGCCACATCTTCTTGGTCGGGACCTTCCCTAGGACCGACCTTAACCAACACCCTAACCGTGCACCCTTTGGCCGAACCCAAACTCCCAACACACGAGCTCTCCTTAAGCCTCAAACTCTCTCTTAAACCCACCTAGGGAGACCCCTCTTGGTTGCCCAAGTCGAACCACAAGCCCAAGTGCGAGCAAGTGAAGATGGACCAACTATTTGTAAGCATCTAAACTTGGTCTCTTACATTAACTTGCTTTATACTTAATTCAATTCGGAAACGGGGTTGTATTAATGGAGCGTTGTCTCCCCCCGGGATGTAATATTGTAGCTTGACACACGAGACACATACGTGCACTTGAGCTTTAGCTCTTATATTGTACACGATACACACAAGTGTACTTGAGCTTTAGCTCTTATCTCGTACACCAAGCACCCACGTACACCATTGAGCTTTCACTGTTACTCCAAAGACTCTAGTAAGAGCCATATATACGCTGCAATTCCATTCGGGTTTTAAGGTTCAAGTCGTGTGAGTTTGTCATTTCAATTACACACTCGCACCCAAGGAACACCCGAGCACTCGCTTAAGTTCTCACACACATTTTGGCCTCAGTAGCCACTAAGATATAGCTATATCTATATATTTTTAGTTGTGTGACTTTTTTCGGTTCAGTTGTGTACGTCTTTCAATTCCGGGTTGTTAATTTTCAGTCGTGTGAGTTGCATTTTAATATATACACAACACACACGCACACGTTGATGACCTTCGAGCTCATATATATATAGTTATATCTCCCTTTTGGCTGGGTTTTACATTTCAAGTCGTGTGAGTTGTGTTTACATTTATACACAACACACACATACACGTTGGTGACCTTCGGGCCCATATATATATAAGTATTTCCCTTCCGCACTTTACATTTAAGTCGAGCGGGGTTTTACATTCAAGTCGTGTGAGTTGTCTTTCAATTTATACACAACACACATGCACACATTGAGCCTTTCCGCTCTTAAGATATAGTTATATTTTTCTTCTGCAATTTTCCTTCAGTTATGTCTTTCAATTTCGGGTTTTAAGGTTCAGTTGTGTGAGTTGCATTGCATATCTGCCATACCCGAGATAGTGCACATACTTGCATAAAAAATCACCCCGAACAACCCGTGCAAACACGCCAAGACTTAGGCACTTGATGCACACACTTCACGCCTAGGTAAATAAAATTCAAAGACATAGATACGTGCAAACCCCACGTAAATAAAATCTGCAATTAGATAAACAAATCGATCAAAATACTTTCATACATTTTCAAAAAGGCCATGCTTGTTTAAAATCGAGATTCCTAAGCGTATAAACTGACCCTTGAGCATCGGTTCAAGAAGGTTTGTGATGAAAAGAGCCCACTTATCCACAGTCACCCCATAAGTCAGATATTTCAAAACATACTTCGCTAGTTTGAGTAAGCTAGCTGGCACGCCCTAAAGCGACTTAGACACGAACAAGGTTCACTTCAGGCCTAAGAACCCGGAGTGAAAATTTTCGCATGTCTACACCCTCCTTGCTGGAAACTTCTGCTCCTAGCCTAGCACACACAACCCAAAGTCTAGAGCCTCTCTCTCCACTCTTTCCAATGTTCCAAGAATGTGGAACCCGCCCCCCTCTTGGCCCTTTTTATAGGCTAAGGGGGGCTGGTTCTCGGTGTTTCTTGTGGGGCGGGTTGGAGTATCTGTTTGATAGGTTTGATCCACTCCAACCCAGCTTCTTGTGGTCCCCTCTTGTGTTGATTGGGACCAGCTCATATGGGCTGGTCTAGGTGCTACGGTTTTGGGTTTGGTGTAGCCCTAGAACATGTGGCCAATCCTAGACAACTTTATAATGGGTAATGCATTTTGTTGGGCTGGTTTCTTCAAATCTTGACTAACTTGAATTTGTTTCTTGATTTGATTCAGCTCCCACCTTGACTCTAATTTCACACGGGCACGTGTTAACCCTTGGTTTTAATTCTTGACTCGATCCCATTTGATTTGGGCTCGTCTATTTGGGCTTAAGCTTGATGATCATGCCTTGATCTTGGTCGATCAATGGTCTTGGCCTATTTGATCATCTTGCAACTTGACACTTTATAAGCTTGCTTCCCTTCATGCTAGTGTGGATCAACCCCATATGGACTGGCCTTTAGATTATTTCAATCAAACTCCACTTGCACATGCTTCTTGCTTGGCCAGTTGCACCGTCTGGACTTGTCTTGACGTGGTGAACTCTTGGTGATGCTTTGCTTCAAATATTTTGAACATGATTCACTTGATGAGGTTGACTTTATCACGGCCATGTATTTGGATTGTCTTGACACGAACTGTCTGAAAGAACTTTACTGGACCCATACTTCTGGGCTTGGATTGGATCTTATCCGCTTCGAACTTCATAGGCTTTTTAACTCAAATTTAAAACCTTAAAGTATTTCCCCGAATGTTTAAACTTTAAAATCTCGGGTGTTTTTGAATTTAAAGGTTCATAAAGGTTTTAAAATGGTTTTTGGAAATTCAGGACTTTTTGAAAACATTTGAGAATTTCGGGTGTTTACATGTGCCACTATGTGTTGATATATGGATTGATAATTGGTAGTTACATGCATATATGGGTGTTATTATTTACTCGATAGACGAGAGTTGGTCAATTTAAAAACATCTTCATATACTTTGTTATTTTGATAAATCACACATTGAAAAATATATTTGCTATATGTTAAAATTGGTTTTTGAATAGTACCAATTATCTTGTAAAAAATATTTTCTATATGTACAACTAGATATACGTATGTTATTTTTAAATTATAAAGAATATGTTAACCTATTTTAGGTGATAAATTTTTTCATATTCACTGTACTTGTCATGTACTTAACCTATATGTATAAGATAGTTTGAAGATTATACGACCTAAAATATAATATATAAGAGACAGATTTAATTTTCTTTGGAGTCGTCTTAATGTTAAATGAATGGGTATATTTTTGTAAATAAAAAGGTAGAAGACAAAAATTTCTAAAAAATATTGAATACTGTTGGAATTCGACCTATGAAATGTTGTACTTGATTATGCCCTAAAGAGACTTATTAACAAAGTTCATGTACCTTCATTCTTTACAATCAAATTTATTTGAATCTAACTGATATATCTGTACATGTCTTTTAGATATACTTTCTATATTTAATAATGATTCAAATGTATTATTTGGTGTTTACTATTTGATTTATCATTTATTTGTTTATCAAGCTATAAATCTTTTAATAATTAGTTTAGTTGTTGTTGCATTAGATCTAAGATTAAAATTAAAGGTTTAGAATTATTTTTGAATACTTAGTATAAGAATCTTTCATTGAATGAGCTTAAGGATATCAACAATATAATCAAAAGATTAAACATTATCAATTATGCATCAATTATAATTGTGTGTATAGTCATCTTTTTCATAAGTAGAAGAAGAAAGCAATGACAATCATGCATTCTCTTCTCAATGATAAGTTTTTTAATCTTATTATAAACTTCATAAATTTGAGGAAGATGAGGATGTCGAGAAATTATATGTTTTAAATGATGGTGAGAGCATCAACTTACTTATTCAATTTTATCTTTAATTGCTAAAGATGTTTTTACTATTCCAACCTCAATTATTAGTGTAGAGCAAGAATTGAGTCCAAACGATAATATATTAGATGAACATCACTTTAACTTACAACACAAAACCTTAGAAACCCAAGCTTATGTAGATGATTCAACAAAAGTAAGGCATCAAGTACAAGAGGGTGAAGAAGTACTGATTGATATAGGTACTAGACTACAGTATTGAAGGAGGAACTAGTACGGGTACTATTGATACTAATCCCACATGCGACGATGATTAAGTTTAGAGTCAATCACTTTAAGTAGAGGGTTCCTACCAAAAGGTAAGAGAATTACATGGGTTTTGATTCTTCTCCATCTAACAAGATACATAGGACTCATAATTCATAGGTAAGTGAATTACGGTCAAACATATTATTATTTTATTTTATTATATATTATATCTTGTATGAATTTTTATACATATATTGTATAATATTTTATAATATTATAACTTAAGTTTAATATTTTATTATTTTAAATATATAATACAATACTTATATTACATAATACAATACATATATCATATGTGTAATTACATTATTACATTACACATATTAATAGAGATTTACATAATTATATTACTACTACATGGTCTGTATACATTTTGTAACGTAGTATATCATGTATGCATAAATTAATGAATGTAATTCTTATAAGTTATGAACTATAATTTGTATGAACTTATGTAATGCAATTATATTTTTTTAAAGTTATAGTCTTATATAACTTGCTATAAGTTATATACATAACTTATAGTCTTACATAGTTATATAGTTAAATTAAATCCAGGTATGAAACCATGTTAGGATCGAATTCAAAACTATTCAAAAACCGTATTTGAAACCGTTAAAAAAATGGATTTAGAGCCACCTAAAACTAGAACCAAATCCACGGGGAGCGAAGGTTTTGAGTTCCAATTCTAAGAGCGAATCAAATGCATAACCCTGGTTAAAGACATGTTCGGCTCCAGTTTAGTAGAAACCAAAAACCGTAATCGAACAATTAAGTGGATGGTTCTGGTTTCGATTTAGATTTTGGTGGTTCTTAAATTGGTTTAGGATCTGTTTCGAGTGGTTCTGGATCCAGTTTTTGGATGGTTACAAATCTAATTTTGGAATGATTTCAGATCCATTTTTAGGTGGTTTAGATCCAGTTTTTGGATGGTTTTGAATTTGATTTTGAGACAGTTTTGGATTGAGATCCGGTTTTTGAATATTTCCAAATTTGGTTATGAGGAGGTTTCAGATCTAAATCAGATTCCGGTTCTGAAACGGTTTTGGTTCTGTTTTTGGATAGATTTGATATCCGGGGCACGTATGTGGCTCCACCTCCCCATTATACTAAAATATAAATGACTATAAACGGATTCTTCTTGGTTTGCAATTAGCACAAAGTGAAGCTGGAAGGTGTTTCTAGCGTTGTCTATAATAATTTCTTTAAGTAATTAATTGTTAGAATTGACGAATATTTGGATGAATAAATTGAACCCAATCCATTGATTCTAGCCAATGGCACTGACCACAATGGCGGACCTACTCGTGCGGCAGGAATTCTCCCATTAACCTATCTATAAAGTGGGTCTTAATTAATTTATTGAATGTTCATATGAACTGCCCCAGCTTAGTTTCACCCAACTGAACTTTGCAGAACCCAACCGTATTCTACTTTGAACAAGAGGTTGACCACCAATCTCAGTCAAGCTTGCTATACGAGTCATTCTCTTCAAAGAAAAGCTGAGAACTCCTCTCAGTCGAATCAAATTTCTAGTTGTACTCATAGAGAGGAGAGATTTTCCGTTTCTCAGGTGAGTGCACAGTACGCCTTTGAACATGTCACAAATCAGACTAACAAGTCACAAGTCTCTCTCTCTCTCACTATATCAAAAAAAGGCTGACAGTGGTGTACCGTAGCTTCTCGGGCTTTTTGAGAGACGAAGAAGGGTGCTTCTCTTCCGCTTTTTCTTCACCCAAGGGTTTGTGATTTTTGATTGATAGCGGCTGTCAACCGTTGTCAATATCATTCAATAAGCGGGTGTCATGGGCTCCCGTTAATTTTTGAAAAGTTCTTTACTGTTCGAAACCAACGGTTTGATTGTAGAACCGGTTCGACGGTTCAATTCGGAACTGAACCGTCGATTTCAGGTTAAGTTTTGGTTTTGATTTCAAACTGGTTTTTAAAGCCCAAAAATCATAACTGGACCAGGACCTATTATGATTAAGGTTTGTGAACAGGTTCAGTTTCGATTCGAACCGCCGATTCTAAACGGGCCATGTCTACCTGGGAGTATGTATGAATCGAACGTTCCACCTTTGCGTTCAACCACTGGTAATTCATCAAATCATCAAATTGATTACCAAAAATAAAAATAAAAAGCTCAGCGCGCACAAAAAAACGGCTGCATGAACAGGCAACTTCTGCGCGCTCTCTTTCGATTCTTCTTCTTTGTCCGTTTGAAAAGTAGGTACTGCATCTGTGTGCTCCTTTCACGCTTCTTCTTCTGTTTCACAGACACCCAAAAACACGCACACAGAGAGAGAGGGACGATGGGTTCGGAAGCGCCTCCGATGGAGGAAACATTGCAGGCTTTGCTCGAGTTGTTGGTTGCTCCGCTTCTCCCTAGGCGTATTTCTTCTCGAGAAACACGAACTTCTGAGGCGCAGGAGCGGGCCGTCGGGAAACAGGTTCTATTTCTCTCTCTCTCTCTCCTCTCATGATTATATGTTCCTTTCTCCTTTTCCGGTTAGAAACCGGAAGTTCGTCCTATGTGAAACAACGTCGTGTTCTCTGTGATTGAAAACGTATTTTTTCTCTTAGAGTGATCTTTCCCGGTTAAGTGGTACCTTCTCAAAAGGCCTGCACTAAAAATAAACAATGCAGGATGGCGCGTGCATACAGTCGCTAGGGGGGTTCTCTAATCGTCATCCTTCTTTTCTCCTCGGACCAAACGCAATCTTGTTAAGGATGATAATTTTGAATGATCTTTTCAGTTTTTTGGGTTTTGACTAAGGTGATTCAACTTGTTTTTCTTTGTCCTTTACATTATAGGATCTTTTTGGTTTATTTGTGGTAGCTTAAAAAAAACGATAGTGATGTACCATGGTCTCGATTCTCGCTGGAAAGTTTGCTGTACGTTTGGATTCAACCACTAGCATCTGTGGCTGTTCTGCAATTCTAGATGTGAATTTTTATTTGTATGTCTACGAAGAGAGAAACTAAATTCGCAAATTACAAGTACGGGAGCGTGCCATCTAGTTTGCTAAAAGTAGCAAAATTCATTTAGGACTTACGTGACAATTGTGGGTAAGTAAATTCTTTTCGACGTAGGCCTTCTTGAACCGATGCGCAAGGGTCGGCGTAGATGCTTTGAAAATTGTTTGGGATTGAGTGGGTTTTCAAAATCAAATTTTAATTCCAAAAGCTTCATAAAAATCGTGAACTTACTTCATTTCGAGACTTATTTCTTGATATTTTTGGATGGCTTCCGAATCTTCAAAAATTCTCAAAATTTTAAAGAAAGTAGAGTTTGATATGTATATTTAGAAACTAATTTTAATTTTATTTTAAATATTGTAGATATATGCAATTAAATCCTAGAATATACCCACTCAAGTGTTCGGGACAGATCTGTGCCAAGGAAACAAAGAATTAGAAAAGCGAATGTATCTACCTAGATATTTGATTTCTATGAAATTGGTTTTATTTGAAAGCTACGGAGTTCAACTTTCCAATAGAACCATTTTCAATCAAAACGGTTCACTATATACAAAGATATGAGATTATGATCCTACCACTTTTACATGAATTGCGGATTTTACAGATTCTGTTTCGATTTCATTCGATACTCTCCGATTTAATTCATAGTGCTGCACGATCCTAATATTCTTGAAATTTTTATGGATGATGTGTCGTTTTGTGTAGATTAGGTGTGCAAAATTTTAGCACATTCGGGGCAATAGGTAAAGAAATAAAAATCATTCATTAGACATGTACAGAGTGTAGAAAACAAATTTTAAGTTTTTACAAGATACGTGCATACATTTCGTCCGAATTAAAAGACAATCTACAATAATTTAAAATGAATGAAGTTATGATTATAACATACACATATAGGGGATTAGGAGGTATAAAATTTTATATTGTATATCGGAGTAGAAAGGATAAAAAATTGAACATATAATAGATAATCTATGAATGTAAAAGGAACCAGACAAAAATAATCCTTAATTATTACATCAATATGGAGAAATAAACTCTTTAATTATAACCCCATTAATTTTAATGAAAGAGGAGAAGATAATAATTAAAAGATAAAGAAAGAAGGGACCTGTAACAGAAGAACAGGATGGTGGCTGGCGGTTGGTAGCCACCTCCTCCTTCTTCTTCTTTCACTCTTCCTCTCTCTCTCTCTCTTTCTTTTTCCCCCTCTCTCTCTCTCTTTCTCTCCCTCTCTTGCATGCCTAAAAGGTTCCACTCTTGATTATGAAAAATTGGATGGTGGATGATTGAGGATTATCGATGCTTTATCAGCCCCCCTCAAGGGCCCTTTTATAGGCGTAGAGTTTTCTATTTGATCGCCCCTTGCTGATGCTCCTTATATGTTAAGTTACCTAATGGCTGGTCCTACAATATCGTAAGTTACTCCTATTGAAATTGAACAGGCTTGTGGTTGTCTAATGGCCTACCAAATCGGGCCAAGGTGCTGTTCCTGTCCGCTTGCTGAAATCGACAAGGCTTACAATGGTAAGTTGCCTTCTTCCATCTTGCTAAAATCAGCCAGCCCATGGTTGGGTTCCTTTGTTTAATCTTCGTGAAATTGGCTAGCCCATGACTGTTTCCTGGTTGTACCTAAGATGATAAGTTGCCCACTTCAACCTTGATGAAATCGGTTCCTCTTAATGACTTACCAAATCAAGCACCAATGCTGCCCATGGTAAGTTATATGGTTCACTCGTGTTGAAGTCGGCCAACCCACCTTGATGGCTTGATGACTCACCAAATTGGGCACCATTGTTGCTCATGGAAAGTTGTTCTGTTCAATGATGCTGAAATCGTCAAGGCAAGAACTTATGGCTTGCCAAATCGAGTAGCATGGTTGCGCAAGGTAAGTGATCTTGTTCAATCAAGTTGCAGTCGACCAACCCACCTTGATGGTTTACCAAATCGGGCACCAAGGCTGCTCAAGGTAAGTTTCCTTGTCTAATGATGCTGCCTTGTTGTTGGCTGAATTCTTCCTCTCTTGGATGCCGACCTTATTTTCTTCTTTGATGCCGCACCTTCCTTCTTGGATGCCAACTTTCCTTCCTTCTTAGTTGCCGACCCTTCCTTCTTCGATGCCGACCTTCCTGCTTTCTTGACAATCACCTTAGGCCACTTACCTAATACCTGGATCTAAAATGACAAGTTACCGTGTCCAACAATGCCGAAATTAGCAGGTGCTTCGTCATTGCCTTTTTAGTTCTTACCATCTCCTCTTAGCGAGGAATTTGCCTCTTTCCAATTCGAGCTTCAAGTATGGTAGGTATGGTTTCAAACATTTTCTTTAAAACCATTTCTTTATATTTGAAAACATCAAGTCTAATGAAACCTTCAAATATTATTTTTGGAAAATAACTGAGTTTCATTCTTAGTGTTTGTTTGCATGGGTGATCTGCTTTCGCTCTGTGAGTTAGTCTTTACTGTTTCAACCACTTTAGCCTTTTGTTATGGTGTCGGATCACTTTAATCCTTTTGATGGATGCAGGGTATCAAACTACTTTATCCCTTTTGATGGGTATAGGGTATCAAACCACTCTAACCCTTGGGTATAGGGTCTCAGAATGAGACTATTATCGATTGGACGAGGTTTTGAGGTCTGGCTTGAATTTGATTTGTTTTTGAATTTTAGGGGTTTTGAAATTTTGTAAATTTATCAATTTGCAAATATTTTAGGGTTTGGTTCCTAATGTCTCATTTTCATTTGTCTTTTTGAGAAAAATTGTTTAAAACCATTCTTTCTTTGAAGTCGTTTTTTTGAAATAGCAAAATCTTGTCAATTTGGCCATGAGGCCAAAGTAGTTACTTTGTTGTGATTTTGTTAAAATTGGATTTGTTTTAGAGAGATGCAATATACCCTTATTTTGAGGTTGGTACAAAATTCTGGTGTGGGAATGAGTTCGTTTAAGGTGTTTTTATTTGAAAACCCTTAAAAGACCCAAAACTGCAATTTTTTTTTGAGAAGCAAAAAAAAAATTCTAAAAGATCATTTTTTTTTGTTTTGAAAATTTTTTAGGTGTTTACAGCAATGCAAACAGGTAAATTCATTCTGTGTGAACCGTGCATAATCTTCACTTGAAAGTTGAAAGGGCTCCAAATGTTTTATCCCGGCAACTTTGTTTTGTGCAGAGTATTGATTTCTCATGAAAAAGCTTGAGCAAGGCTTTTGGTTCATCTTCAGAATCCTTGTCGTGCAAAGCAAACCTATGAAATCAACCAATTTCAACCTTTGTTTTGGCAGTTGTTTTGTAGTTTGATTGTAGGATACTTAATTTATCTTGATTTGAGAAAATACAGCTTAAGCAAGTTAGATGAGGTCAAAGTTGTGGAAATGTAATGGAAAATCTGTCTTGTTTATACTATGTGACACGACTCTTTATACAGGGCGCTGTACCCATGTCAGGCAGTTCGGCCCCCAAGAATCAGTACTTCCTATGTGACCATGTGTGATTCGGCAATAACTATTATAGTCATAATTTAGATGAAAGTTTTAACTTGCAGATAATTTAGCACAATATCTTGTCTTTAATTTGTTGATAACTTACGATACCTGAGTTTTTCTTTAGTTTTATGAGAGTAATTTATAATTATACATATATTTTGCAGTGTCCCTGCACCCATGATTTTGAAACTGCTGTATCCTGCAATCGAACATGCATGAGCACCCTCATGCTGTAGTTACATAGCCTTTCAAGCAGCATGGGGATACCCTGTCTCTTTAAGCACTCAACTAGTGTTGTGTGCACTGTATGTATTGTTATTTTCATGATAAAATACAGTCATATCGTATCATAACATATCATAAATGTTTTTTTAAAATATTTTAAAAATAAAAAATAGAGAAAATTCGGAAAAAACAAGAAAAATTCTAAACAATTCTTATAAATCAAAATTGGGGTAAACATTGATCCATTGAAACAACAAATCAAATTACTGTATATGAACATTACTTCAAATATAAGTACAAATCATTTAAAAAAAATAAGTACAAATCATTTTTTCCATGAGATGATACAAACCTATTGTATTGTATCGTATCGTAACGTATCATGATTTAAAAAAAAATATTTTTAAAATAAAAAATAGATTAAAATCAAGAAAAAACAATTCTTATAAATATCCATTTAACAATAATTCAAATATAAGTACAACTTTCATTATTGAACATAAACAATACGTCATCCTAGGGGAAGTTTCGAGCTTGGAAAGTTTAGATCTTTTGTTGATTGAGCAACTCGCTCTTTGGCTGCTGAAAGCCTGAAACAAAAGATTTTGTGCGAGTTGTTGCTACCATTCCTGGCAAGACTGCTATGGGCAACTTGCCAATTATGTAAACAACAAGTGGTGTTGTTGTGGCACTGTTTGGCAGGTCCTAGTCGCTCACAAGATTGCTGGCTTGGGTGGTGAATCACTTGCCACTTTTGTGAGTTACAAGTGGAGGCTCAGATGTCACGTAGTAGGGAGTTTCCTTTCTCGTTCGTGAATCCCAATTAGAATAGTGTCCTAATTTGTGGGATGGTGGAGCTCAGTTGGGACGATATTCAGCTGCCCTCAATGTTTTCAAACTCGAGTATAGATAGTTGGGCTACCTACCAAAGCTGGACATAATTATAACTGGTAAACTGCGAAAGAAAATTGCCTTTTCTGTTGGTGGTAACTTTGGAAACTGCTTATTCTCGTGGGCTTTTGTTGTTTTCTTGGGAGGTTGCCTTTGAAGATAAGGAGTCTCTCTTGTTAAAGGGGATGAGATCATATTAATCATTGCCCATTCCAAGAAGCACATAAGTTATTACTAAGGGCGAGGACAATTGGGAAGCAAAAGATATCTTGCCACTCTTCTTCTTGTTTCGCAAGAGAGGAACAAGAGAAACTCTGTTGCTGTGGTGTTGCTTGGCTGTATGGGGTACTGCTGCCTGTGCTGCCAAGGGAGAAATGAGAAGGTTGTTGTTGCAATTGTGTTTCTCTCTAGTCAGAAACCTTGCAGTAGTATATCACTTAAGCAAAGGAACAAAGCCAGGCAAAAAGTGCAGCAAAAACTCGGAGGTTTTATAAGCTAGGTGTGTATTGAGAATGAGCACCTCCTTCTAACATCTTAATTTATCTCATCTTCTTGAATCTTAATAAACTTGAAAATAAAAGCAAATAACAACGAAATAAAGACAATTGAATCACACCACTGATCCACTCATTTCATAAATCTCTACTTTATAAACTGCCAAAACACTCCAAGGCATCCACCCACTTGATAAACTCCTACAAATTCAATGAAAATATATCCACTCACTTCATAAATTACAACAACAACAACTAAGCCTTTTCCCATACTAGATGGGGTCGGCTACATGGATTCTTTGTTTCCACAAAGCCCTATCATAATTTGTAGAATCCAAGGTAGATAAGTCCAACAAAGTTTTATGCGGACTGGCGGAAGCTTAAACAAATAAATACGATATCAAAATTTGAAAAGCATCCAATGAAGGTGACCACAAAACGTTCAGAAGAAATATGGAGCAAAGAAATGCAGACACATATTATAAAGAAACGGATGTTAAGCCTCACTTTCTCCTACCTCTACTGCCTTATTCTACAGTCCTCTTCTTTCTTGTTCACTTCTCATCATCATCTCCTTCTTTTTCTTGTTTCTTCTTCCATTAGTTCCCTTTAAACCCCTCATTTTTATCTTCCTCTTTTTTATGTTTTCACTTTTTCTTCCTCATCCTTCCTTTGTCTGACCCTTTTCCCTTGTCTTCTTATTCTAATTCCCTCCTTTCGGTTTGTTCCCATTATCATTTGGTTTGTTTAATTATTCTTAAGATTTTTGCTTCGCCAAAAAAATAAAATTTTAAGAACTCTAGGCATTTTCGAAGCTTGTATGGACCTTCCACTATAGCACCAACACTTTTAACTGTTAGAGGTAGAATTCGGGTCCCAAAGTGGACATGTTTCACTTCTTTGGTTCAATTTATTTCTTATGTTTTATCTGTAATACTTCTTTAGTAATAGGGGTATATTAGTCATTCAAGTTAGATGGTGTTTATAAATAAGAGATTAGGGTTTAGAATTGTGTAACAAAAAATAGAGAGAGAGGTAGCCGACTGTGGTGTCTTCTTCTGTGGGTCAAGCATATTGGATGGTATGTCTCCAATCTGCCACATCTTGTAAGTATATCTTATTTGGTTAATATATTTCATGGTATCAGAGCCTATAAGGCTATAAGGTGACTGCAAGTAGATGTGTGTGACTGCAATATTGGACGATCACACACACATCAATATTGGCTAGGTTGGAAGAAGGTCGTTATATTTTTTTCAGAAGTTGTTTGTTGTTATTATTTATCATTTGGACCAATTGGTTGCATGCCGATTTCAGAGATATTTCCTTTGTGCCTTAGAGGACGTGGATTAAGCATAGCGGTGCTTGTGAATTCTGGCACTAATGATTTTGTGATGATGATCTTTTCTTAAGTAGCAATATCAAAATCAAACACAACCCATTCTTTCCACCCTAAAGTTTTACAATCACGAAAGGAGGAAGAGGACAAATCTATATACAAATGGCAAATAAAGGAAAAGGGATCGAAACATCTTACAAAATCTCTGAACATACCACAAACGACAAAGTGAAAATTTTTCAGATAACATCTACCAAATTAGATGGCAGAAATTATTTGGAATGGTTAAGATTAGTAGAGTTGGCAATAATAGCAAGGGAGAGATGGGCTCATCTCATAGGACAAATTCCATGTCCAGCTCCACATGACTCACAATATACCAGTTGACATAGAGAAGATGCACTGATTTCTTCTTGGTTACTCCAATCTATGATCCCAACAATAGCGAAAATATTTATGTTTCTTGACTCGACACAAATTTGGAGTGCAGTTTCTAAAGCTTATTCCAGGTAAAAGAATGTAGTAAAGGAATATGCAACCTTAAAAAAATCAAGAAATGCAAGCAAGAGAATCACTCTATTAGTGAGTATTATGCAGATCTTCGGGGATTATGGGATGAACTCTTTTTTATACCAATATCAAGTGTTCATCATGTTATGCAGAAAGAAATTTGGAAAATGAAAAAAGAAGTGTTTGACTTGTTGTGGGGTGTAAATCCTGAATTTGAGTCTATAAAGATCAACATTCTAGGTAGGGAAGAACTTCTTCACTTGGCACAATCTACTTCTTGCTAATTCGTGAAGAAGATCGCAGGAATTTAGAGAAGAACAATATTAGTACTATAGAACAATATGCACTACAAAGTATATGAAAAACTTCACAATATCGTGGAGGAGGTAGACGACATAACAGAGGACGTGGACGAGGCCGCTTCTATTTTGATGAGAAGGATAAAATAATATGTTCTCATTGCGGAAAACATCGACACTACAATGTGTCCGACGAAGATTATATATTTTAGAAGACAAGTTACAACATTCTGCTTCTCTTGATACTGCTGCAGTTGCTCATGATGCGGAGATTCAACTTTGGCATAGTCGTTTAGGTCATTTACTAGTGTCCAAGCTCCATTATGTTTTTCCAAATTTGAAAGTAGAGTTAAAGTTCCTTTTGAGTGTGAAGTGTGTCAACTCTGAAAGCACCAAAGAGCACCTTATCCCCCGAGTGAGTTTAGGAGATCCCAACCTTTTGAACTTTTTCATTCTGATATATCGGGTACTAGTCATGATTCCTCCTTGTTTGGTTAAAAGTACTTTATTTCTTTTATTGATGATTGTACGCGTCTCATAATTGTCTACCTAATAAAATCAAAAGCTGAGGTCTCTGCTCTTTTTCCTATTGTTCATAAATTTATTCTCACTCAATTCAATACTTCTGTGAAAGTTCTTCACTCGAATAATAGGGGTGAATACATTAATGGACAATTACAAGAATACTTACATGCAAATGGTATACTTCATCAAACATCTTTTTCATATACACCTCAGCAAAATAGTATAGCCAAAAAAAAAATCGCCATATTCTTGAAGTAGTCAGAACTCTTCTTCTTCAGCATATTGTTCCTAAAACTTATTGGGGGAAGTTGTTCTTACTGTTGTTTATCTAATAAACAGGATGCCTAGTAGTGTTCTTAAGGGAGATTGTCATGTAAAATGTCTTAATAATGACCCTCAACTCTTTCATGTTACTCGTCGTATATTTGGATGCCTCTGCTTTGTTCATGTTCATTCACCTGGTCGTGATAAACTTGATCCTAGAGCAGTAAAGTGTATATTTATTGGTTATTCTTAAACACAAAAGGGTTATAAATGCAATGATCCTATTAAGAGGAAACTTTATGTATCTATGGATGTCACGTTTTGTTAATCTTCTCCCTATTATTTCCAGGGGGAGTCAGTCTCCACTCAAAACAACTCACTTCATAAATTATCGTTGAAAAAAAAAAGACAGATAACACAAGTGGATTGAAAATAAATGTAGAAAACAACAAAAATGGTATACCAGATGGAAATAAAGTGGTGCCTATAGGTGTTGCTAAACTTGCTATCTTCTTTGGAGTGGTGGTGCCATTGAGCCGTGCTTTTCACTAGCTGAAAATGCTTGCAGCTGTATAAAGCTCACCCAAAAATACAAATCTGTTGAAAAAATACAGTGAAAATCGGGCATTTGGGTCTCCTTTATAAACCAAAGGTGTATGTATCGCCCATATCATGTGATATGGGCAATATGCCCTTATATTGTGCGGTACAGCCTATATCGTACAATACAAGCCGATACTCTGCCCCTACGTGATACAACCCTCTTATTATATTGTTTTTCCTCATGATATGATATGCCTCATATCGTACGACGTGAGATGATATTCGTACGATAAGGGTAACACTGCACTCAACTATGTAGTTAGAGCTTAAAAGCTCCTCTCCATTGCCTTGTGTCTGTTGTTTTTCCTTTGCTGGCATGTCTACTTAGAGACGTTGAGTGGTATTTTTTTAATGATTTGTTTGTTACAGCTAGGGTTTCTCTTACTCTTGCAATTTTTTGCTAAAGATATGTAAGCTTCACCTATGATCTGCATCAGTTTGAGCTTCTTAGTGTTGCTTAGGCAATGGAAATTTTAGGAACATTGAGTTTCATTTCCATTCAGATGCATGCAGTTGTGTTGCTCTACAACTATTTCCACAGGAAGCAATTTCCAGAGCTTGAATTTCTTGACTTCGAAACTTTCTGCAAGGCTTCTATTATTGCAAAGTCAAACTTGCTAGCATTCATGGAGTACGACGACAATCAGAGAGGGCAACCAACTATAGTGGAAAAGATGATCAAAGAGGCTTTTGATATTTGTAATGGATTAAACTCTTTGACTGATCATCCACATAAGGAGGGATGGCCGGTCTCCAAAGTTGCAGTGTTTCTTGTTGATTCTAACAAAAAGAACTGTGTGCTAGTGAAGGATTCAATTACTCAAGGAGTTTGGTCATTGATAGAGACAGATGTTGGCTCTTCTGCTAAACTTGGACCTGTGGTAGAAGACATGGGAAAGAAAAAGCCAGCATCCAAGCTTTTCAGAGGGTTGCCATATCCAAAACAGGCAACTGGTTCAGCAACTTTAGATGAGGCAAAACTTCTTGAAAGTGCATATTCTGCCATAAAAGAAAAAGCTGGTACTTGTTCATAACCAGGTGTATCTCTTCAATTAAAATACTTTCACTTTAGGTGGTGATGATGAACTGATTCATAACCTCAACATTTCTGGTATAGCCTATAGATTGCTTAAATGCCAGGCTTCTATATATATTTATTTCCAAAATAGTAGTTGACACCATCCCTGCTGCTAGGCATCACAGTACTTTTAATACGGATTGAATGGCAATAAAGGGTTGGTATGTGAGGTGCTTTCTTTCCAAATTTGCAACTCAGGCATTTTTTCTGTGTCACAGGCCTTGATCCTGCCAGTTTGGTGTGCCTTGAAAGTCACTATGTGTACTCCTTGAGTCAATCCAAGACAACTACACGATTTTACCTGCTCCAGTCTTCAAAAGGCATTGATGGACAAGTAGGACAAGTACCTATCAGTGATGTCCTAAGCGGGTTTGTGTTTGCATGGTTGAACTGATCTCTCTCTCTCTCTCTCTCCATGTAATTAACTTTGTAAGTACGTATATACATATATATGTGTGGGTTTTTTGTGTTAAAAAGTGCTGCTAATGTACCTGACATTTAGAGATGTAGCTTGCTGAAGAAGATTCAATTCAAAAGTTCTAAAAACTACATTGGCTTTTATAGATTACCATACGCTCACCAGGATGCCTCTCATGCCCAGTGCACAATCCACAGTTCTTTCTCCACGTTCACTCATGACTGACCTATGGGATCACATATATTTTCAATTCATTTGGTGAAAAACTCTGAGCTTGTCAGAGATACTAAGAGCATTTAAAAGTCAGTCACATATTAAGGTATGGTCAGTATATCACACATTAGGCTGCTTGTATTTCATGGAAGCAGGGTTTTCTGTTGACAAACAGCTTGTTCCCTTCACCTCATGAAAATCAATGCTTCAAATGGATGAAATGCACTTGCCAAATGATATAAAGAGGGGCCTCCTCAAGTAGTTGTCATGCGTTCTTCTGTTTCTTTTGGGTTGTTTGTGATGTGAAGCATCTTTCGTGAAAAATGGTTCTGTGGAGGCAGGATAAGGGGTGAACTCTTATTCCTCAACATCGCTTTGTTGCACCTTATATATTTGCTTTAAATGTCAAAATTGTGCTTTGGTATTGGTTGCATTGATATATAGATACCTATTTAATTTGTTTTGCATGGTTGGATGGGGTTAGACAGATCTCTAATGGTTACCCCTACAAAGAATTAATTGGTTATTGAACACCTTACTTGCTGTGAGAGGGTCTAACAGTGCCTCACCACCACACTCTGCAAGCGTTTGGAAGATTCATGTGTAACTAGGATGCAACGATCTTACTTTCAAATATGTTTTTCTCAGGTGACTGTTACCAAGATTTAGCAGTTGTAGTTTTTCTTTGTGAATCTACATGATAATTGAAGATTGCAATGCCCGATTCTCTGAAAATGAGGTCTGTTGAATGTAGGAAGTAAGATATGCAAGAGGGGGATAATATGGAAATGATATGCCTTCCTAGGGAGGAGGGGTTTTGATTCATTATTCACTGAATTCCGCATACATTTTTTAGGGTTGAGTCAAGATAAGGTGATTGCTTTTTCTTAACATCGCTTTGATACCTCGTATATATCTATTCCAAATGTCAAAATTCTGCATTTGTATTGGGTGCTTTCACTTGTAGATACCTAGTTTTTGTTTTGATGGTAAGCTGGGGTTAGACAGATCCCTACCAGTTACATATACAAAGAATTCATTGGCAGTTGAATCCCTTATGTGCTTTCAGAGGGTCCAACAATGCCCCAGGACCCCACTATGCCAATTCTTTGGAAGGTACATATGTTACTAGGACATAATTGTAAGAAATCGTCGATCTTCCTATTTGGAAGCTGCTCGATCACGTATCATCAAATGTCAAACCAACAAGTCAAATACACACCTAAGAATTGGTGTTTCGAGTAAAGAACAAGCCAACAACACAAATGAAAGTATTGTCCAAGAACAACTTAATTTATTGATGGAGTGACACTCTGTTTATAGAGTAATATTTACAAGTGAGAGAGGAGTAAGGAGAGGGCCAACATTCTACTGTTGGAGATAAGGTCTCCCTAACGACTATATTAACTAGCCATTGGGGGGCCTTGATCCCTAATGACTAATTGGAATGGCCAGGGCCCTAATGGCCTTGGCTATCCAGTACTCAACCATGGGTCGGGCCCTAGTGGCTCGCCCACTCTATTATATGTTAACACCACCCTCAAACTTACGGTACGTATATCGAAAGTTTGTCTAACAGAAAACTAAATCTAGGAGCCAATAATGACTTGGTGAAGAAGTCTGCCAGTTACATTTCAACATAAAGTGAGTTTTTCTTCAAGCATTCCTCTCGAATAAAGTGACAGTCTATCTCAATATGCTTTGTTCTTTAATGAAAAATGTTGTTAGATGCGATGTATATGACACTCTTGTCATAAAACAGAGTGGATGGTTGTAGGATGATCCCCATGTCTCTCAACACCTTTGTAATCCATCAGATCTAAGTAGAAGTGGTCGCTATGGCTCAGTATTTTGCTTCTGTGGATGAAAGTGTCACTTAATGCTTTTTAGATCTCCAGGAGATCAATGGTTCACCTAAAAATATACAAAAACCTATGGTGGAATGTCGATTATTGACATCTTCACCCCAATGAGTATCAGTATATGCAATCAAATCAAGTGAATAGGAAGAAGTAAGAAGTACTCCCTTATCCACAAAGTGCTTGATGTATCTGATGATTCTAATAACTGCACTAATGTGAACATTAATAGGAGCTTGTTAAAACTGGCTTGCAGTGTGTAAACGTGTGATGTGTTTCGACGAGTCATAGTGAGATAAGTCAACCACCTGTATGGGGTAGGATCGTCCAGTTTCTCTCCATTTGTTGCTTTCAATTTTGTTCAAAGAACCTCTGATGTATCCACCTTTTTCTCATCGGTTAGACCTAACCTATCAACAATTTCACTCATAAATTTTGTTTGATACATAAAGTATCCTCTACCATTACATATTTCAATTCCTAAAAAATAACTAAGCAAACCAAGGTCTTTTATTTCAAATTCTTCGTGAAGATCACTTTTAACTTGTAAGATTCCAACTTTATCACTTCCAGTTATTATCATGTCATCCACGTACCAGAGTAAACTCCGCCCATGTAAGGGATCACCCTTGCATTGCTGGTCCCAAGCCAGGATAAAGGAGGAGGGTTGTGTTAGGCTTCTGACAGCCAGCGTAAAACTTCGTCGGATTTTTACAACATGGATTACAAAAATTATGAGCATTACTTTGGGGCGTCCCCACCTAGCGACGTGTTGCAGAGCCTGAATGCAGTAAGAAGTAATTAAGGGCCACTACATTTTGACCCGAATGTAGTGAATCAAATGCAGAGAGGGTTCCCACATCATGGACGGGTGTAGGTAAAGAAGTTAGTCCCGCTACATTGCGGCCTGAATGTAGTGAAAAATTTTCAGAGAGGGTCTCCACATTTTGATTATGGATGGATGCGGGGGGTAAGGAAGCTAGTCCTAGATAATAAGATTCGTATTGGTTCTTGGAATATCGAAACATTATCGGGTAAGCTAATGGAGGTGGTAGATACTATGATTCGGAGAAAGATTCATATTCTATGTTTACAAGAGACAAAATGGGTTGGAGAAAAAGCAAAGGAGATAGAGGATACAGGTTTTAAATTATGGTACTCAGGTAAAGAAAATGCTCGAAACGGAGTTGGTATTATCATAAATAAAGATTTAAAGGAGAGTGTTGTAGACATACAACGATATGGTGACCGAATCATGACATTGAAATTAGTGTTAGGAGCAGAGGTTTTGAATATAGTTTGTGCTTACGCACCCCAAGTAGGACTAGAAGATAGTATAAAGACAGTTTTTTGGGAAGAGTTAGATAAGGTGTTTCAAAAGATTCCACAAAGGGAGATGATTTGTTTAGGAGGAGATTTAAATGGACATGTCGGTAAAGAGGCATTAGGATATCAAGGGATTCATGGAAACTTTGGTTATGGGGATATAAACGAGGAAGGTAAGGAGATTTTAAATTTTGCTATGTCATTTCATCTCTTTATAGTCAATACAATCTTCAAAAAACGAGATGAACATTTAATTACTTATAAGAGTGTCTTATCACAAACACAAATTGATTACTTTATTTGTAGAAAAAAAGATAGAGCGTGTTGTA
Source organism: Brasenia schreberi (assembly GCA_036023115.1). Classification (NCBI taxonomy): domain Eukaryota; kingdom Viridiplantae; phylum Streptophyta; class Magnoliopsida; order Nymphaeales; family Cabombaceae; genus Brasenia; species Brasenia schreberi. The sequence goes on from JAYKKT010000090.1 coordinate 20,158,839, forward strand.
AAGATTGTAAGGTAATTCCAGGAGAAAGCTTAACCACCCAACATCGACTTTTAGTTATGGATTTACAAATAAAAAAATGGACAAAGAAGAAAAGAGTGCATCGAGCTATTCAGACTAAATGGTGGAACCTCAAAAGTGAGAAAGAAGATATATTTAAACAAAAAGTCCTTCAAGGAGATGTTTGGAATTATGTTGGCACACCCTGTGATATGTGGAATAATATGGCTATACATATTAGGAAAGTGGAGAAAGATGTGTTAGGGGTATCTAAGTGAGGTGTACCGACACAAAAAGAAGCTTGGTGGTGGAGTGAAGTAGTACAAAATAAAATCAAGGCAAATAGGGCATGTTACAAATTACATTATGCTAAAAAAACTAGTGAAACTTTAGAAGCTTATAAGAAAGCAAAGAAGGAAGCAAAAAAGGCCGTTAGTGAAGCAAAAGCTAAGATTTGGGAGGACTTATATAAAAAACTCAACTCAAAAGAGGGTGAAAGATATATTTTTAGGATAGCTAGGGCTAGAGATAAGAAAACTAAAGATCTTAATTATGTTAGATGCATGAAAGATGAGGATGAAAAAATTCTAGTGCCAAATGATGATATAAGAAATAGATGGAAAAACTATTTTTATAATATTTTTAATGAAAATAAAGATGTTAGTATTAGTTTAGGAGATTTAGCCAAGTCAAAAAGGTATATAAATCACAATTTCTACCGACGTATTCAAAAGAATGAAGTCAAAGAGTCTCTTAAACATATGAAGAGTGGTAAATCGGTAGGACCAGATAATATTCCTATAGAAGTTTGGAAAATACTAGGAGAAATAGGAATCACTTATCTCACAAGACTATTTAATGAAATATGAAAAAACCAAAAGATGCCTGAGGAATGGAGAGCAAGTACACTTATACCCATATATAAGAACAAGGAAGACATTCAAAATTGTGCGAATTATCGAGGTATCAAGTTAATGAGTCATACTATGAAATTATGGGAAAGAATTTTTGAACGTAGGTTAAGAGAAGTATCAAGTACAACAGAGAACCAATTTGGATTTATGCCAGGTAGATCTACTATTGAAGCGATTCACCTTTTGAGACGTCTTATGGAACATTTTAGAGCAAAAAAGAAAGACCTTCACATGATATTTATTGATCTAGAAAAAGCTTATGATAGGGTACCGAGGGAGGTTCTTTGGAGAACTTTGGAAAAAAGAAGTATCCTATTGACATATATTAACCTTATAAGAGACATGTATGATGGTGCAAAAACATGTGTGAGTACTCATGAAGGAACGACAGACATCTTTGAAGTTAATATTGGGTTACATCAAGGATCAACTTTAAGTCCATACTTATTTATAATGGTGATGGATGAGTTAACAAAACATATTCAAGATGAAGTACCTTGGTGTATGTTATTTGGAGATGACATTGTATTAGTGGAGGAGTTTAAGGAAAAAGTTAATAGAAAATTGGAACTATGGAGAGAAACATTAAAAAGCAAAGGCCTTCGACTTAGTAGAACAAAGACAGAAAATATGGAATGTAAGTTTGATCATTTGGCTACTTCAGAGGACATAGAAATTAAAATTGACACACATTGCATTCCCCATAAGAAAAGTTTTAAATACCTAGGGTCAATTTTTCAAAGTGATGGAAGAATTGATGGAGATGTTACACATAGAATTAATGCTGGTTGGTTAAAATGGAGAGGAGCATCAGGTATTCTTTGTGATAAGAAGATACCATTAAAATTAAAAGGTAAATATTATAGAGCAGCAATTAGGCCTTCCATGTTTTATGGTTAGGAGTGTTGGGTAGTTAATTATGAACATGTACAAAAGATGTCTGTGACAGAAACGAAGATGTTGAGATGGATGAGTGGTCATACAAGAAAAGACCGTATACATAATGAGGTTATTAGAAACAAATTAGGAGTGGCACCAATTGAGGATAAAATGAGAGAACATCGTTTAAGATGGTTTGGACATATAGAAAGAAGATCAAAAGAAGAACCTGTAAGAAGGTTAGAAAAACTAAATTTGGAAAGTATTAAAAGTGGTAGAGGACGACCATAAAAGTGTTGGAAAGAAACAATAAAGAATGAACTAGCTTATTGGGAGTTAACTGCTAACATGGCACACGATAGGGATCTGTGAAAACAAAGAATCGATGTAGCAGACCCCGTCTAGTATGGGAAAAGGCTTAGTTGTTGTTGTTTTTGTATCCACGTACCGGAGTAGAATTACTATACCTGCATATGATTTTCTCACAAATAATGCAGTGTTAATATATAAAGAGACAAAATTATGCATATGCATGAAGTCTTCAAAATGATCAAACCAAGCCTTAGGAGCTTGTTTAAGATCTTACAAGGCTTTCTGGAGTTTAAAAACATGATCTTCGGGAACATCAAATCCAGGAGCAGGAGTAATGTAAACATTCTCATGCAATTTTCCATTAGAAAAACCATTTTTAACATAAAATTTAAAAATATTCCAGTTTTTGATATCACTAAGAGTTATGAGGATCCTTATAGTATAGTGGTCATTCTAGCAACAACAGCAAACGTTTCATCATAATCAATATAATCAATATAATGTTCTTGAGTATAACCCTTGCTACCAATGTAGCTTTGTATCTTTCTATGTTACCATTACTATGAGTTTTAATTTTGTAAACCCATCTACGTCCAATAATTTTCTTATTATTGGGTTTGAGAATAATTTTCTTACCATTACCAATGTTATAATTTTCATCATAATTAGCTTACCCAATAATGTAAACTCCGCCCATGTAAGGGATCACCCTTGCATTGCCGGTCCCAAGCCTGGATAAAGGAGGAGGGTTGTGTTAGGCTTCCGACAGCCAGCGTAAAACTTTGTCGGATTTCTACAACATGGATTACAAAAATTATGAGCATTGCTTTGGGGCGTCCCCGCCTAGCGACGTGCTGCAGAGCCCGAATGCAGTAAGAAGTAAGCAAGGGCCACTACATTTTCGCCCGAATGTAGTGAATCAATTGCAGAGAGGGTTCCCACATCATGGACGGGTGTGGGTAAAGAAGTTAGTCCCGCTACATTGCCGCCCGAATGTAGTGAAAAATTTTCAGAGAGGGTCTCCGCATTTTGATTATGGACGGATGCGGGGGGTAAGGAAGCTAGTCCTAGATAATAAGATTCGTATTGGTTCTTGGAATATTGGAACATTATTGGGTAAGCTAATGGAGGTGGTAGTTACTATGATTCAGAGAAATATTCATATTCTATGTTTACAAGAGACAAAATGGTTGGAGAAAAAGCAAAGGAGATGGAGGATATAGGTTTTAAATTATGGTACTCAGGTAAAGAAAAGGCCCGAAACGGAGTTGGTATTATCATAAATAAAGATTTAAAGGAGAGTGTAGTAGACATACAACGATATGGTGACCGAATCATGACATTGAAATTAGTGTTAGGAGTAGAGGTTTTGAATATAGTTTGTGCTTACGCACCCCAAGTAGGACTAGAAGATAGTATAAAGACAGTTTTTTGGGAAGAGTTAGATAAGGTGTTTCAAAAGATTCCAAAAAGGGAGATGATTTGTTTAGGAGGAGATTTAAATGGACATGTCGATAAAGAGGCATTAGGATATCAAGGGATTCATGGAAACTTTGGTTATGGGGATATAAACGAGGAAAGTAGGGAGATTTTAAATTTTGCTATGTCATTTGATCTCTTTATAGTCAATACAATCTTCAAAAAACGAAATGAACATTTAATTACTTATAAGAGTGTCTTATCACAAACACAAATTGATTACTTTATTTGTAGAAAAAAAGATAGAGCGTGTTGTAAAGATTGTAAGGTAATTCCAGGAGAAAGCTTAACCACCCAACATCGACTTTTAGTTATGGATTTACAAATAAAAAAATGGACAAAGAAGAAAAGAGTGCATCGAGCTATTCGGACTAAATGGTGGAACCTCAAAAGCGAGAAAGAAGATATATTTAAACAGAAAGTCCTTCAAGGAGATGTTTGGAATTATGTTGGCACACCCTGTGATATGTGGAACAATATGGCTATACATATTAGGAAAGTGGCGAAAGATGTGTTAGGGGTATCTAAGGGAGGTGTACCGGCACAAAAAGAAGCTTGGTGGTGGAGTGAAGTAGTACAAAATAAAATCAAGGCAAAGAGGGCATGTTAGAAATTACATTATGCTAAGAAAACTAGTGAAACTTTAGAAACTTATAAGAAAGCAAAGAAGGAAGCAAAAAAGGCCGTTAGTGAAGCAAAAGCTAAGATTTGGGAGGACTTATATAAAAAACTGAACTCAAAAGAGGGTGAAAGAGATATTTTTAGGATAGCTAGGGCTAGAGATAAGAAAACTAAAGATCTTAATTATGTTAGATGCATAAAAGACGAGGATGAAAAAATTCTAGTGGCAAATGATGATATAAGAAATAGATGGAAAAACTATTTTTATAATCTTTTTAATGAAAATAAGGATGTTAGTTTTAGTTTAGGATATTTAGCCAAGTCAAAAAAGTATATAAACCACAATTTCTACCGACGTATTCAAAAGAATGAAGTCAAAGAGGCTCTTAAACATATGAAGAGTGGTAAATCGGTAGGACCAGATAATATTCCTATAGAAGTTTGGAAAATACTAGGAGAAATAGGAATCACTTGGCTCACAAGACTATTTAATGAAATATGGAAAAACCAAAAGATGCCCGAGGAATGGAGAGCAAGTACACTTATACCTGTATATAAGAACAAGGGAGACATTCAAAATTGTTCAAATTATCGAGGTATCAAGTTAATGAGTCATACTATGAAATTATGGGAAAGAATTATCGAACGTAGGTTAAGAGAAGTATCAAGTACAACAGAGAACCAATTTGGATTTATGCCAGGTAGATCTACTATTGAAGCGATCCACCTTTTGAGACGTCTTATGGAACATTTTAGAGCAAAAAAGAAAGACCTTCACATGATATTTATTGATCTAGAAAAAGCTTATGATAGGGTACCGAGGGAGGTTCTTTGGAGAACTTTGGAAAAAAGAGGTATCGCGTTGACATATATTAACCTTATAAGAGACATGTATGATGGTGCAAAAACATGTGTGAGGATTCATGAAGGAACGACAGACTTCTTTGAAGTTAATATTGGGTTACATCAAGGATCAACTTTAAGTCCATACTTATTTATAATGGTGATGGATGAGTTAACAAAACATATTCAAGATGAAGTACCTTGGTGTATGTTATTTGGAGATGACATTGTATTAGTGGAGGAGTCTAAGGAAAAAGTTAATAGAAAATTGGAACTATGGAGAGAAATATTAGAAAACAAAGGCCTCCGACTTAGTAGAACAAAGACAGAATATATGGAATGTAAGTTTGATCATTTGGCTACTTCAGAGGACATAGAAATTAAAATTGGCACACATTGCATTCCCCAAAAGGAAAGTTTTAAATACCTAGGGTCAATTTTTCAAAGTGATGGAAGAGTTGATGGAGATGTTACACATAGAATTAATGCTAGTTGGTTAAAATGGAGAGGAGCATCAGGTATTCTTTGTGATAAGAAGGTACCATTAAAATTAAAAGGTAAATATTATAGAGCAGCAGTTAGGCCTGCCATGTTTTATGGTTTTGAGTGTTGGGCAGTTAATCATCAACATGTACAAAAGATGTCTGTGACAGAAATGAAGATGTTGAGATGGATGAGTGGTCATATAAGAAAAGACCGTATACATAATGAGGTTATTAGAAACAAATTAGGAGTGGCACCAATAGAGGATAAAATGAGAGAACATCGTTTAAGATGGTTTGGACATAGAAAGAAGATCAAAAGAAGAACCTGTAAGAAGGTTAGAAAAACTAAATTTGGAAAGTATTAAAAGAGGTAGAGGACGACCACAAAAGTGTTGGAAAGAAACAATAAAGAATGATCTAGCTTATTGGGAGTTAACTGCTATCATGGAACACGATAGAGATCTGTGGAAACAAAGAATCCATGTAGCCGACCCCGTCTAGTATGGGAAAAGGCTTAGTTGTTGTTGTTGTTGTTGTTTGTGGGTTTGAGAATAATGTACCTTTTGGCAAACAACCTAAAACATAAACACATGAAAAATCATGCAAATCTTCATCACTAAAGTGAAATGAGGGCCGCGCCTCCACTAGTGTAGCTATCCACTCTCTCTCTTTATTTCACTTAAAGATTGATTACAATTAGTGTTAGTATATATAATGATATATAACTTAGACTAATCTACCCCTATTAAGTAAAAGAGATAACATACGACTCCTATTGGATCAAAATAAAAGTTAATAACGACCCAAACTAGAAACTTAACAATAAAAGTTCATAGTCTTGAGCATGCTCCTCAAGTTGGGGGTTTAATAATAGAGATCCCCAACTTGCAAAGAGCCTTCTTTAGTCCATTTATAACCACTGGTTTAGTAAGAATATCTGCTAACAAATTCTCTGAACGAACATGGTTGATATTGAATATTTTATGGCCACATTCTCTCGAATGAAGTGATAATCTACTTCAATGTGCTATGTTCTTTTATGAAAGACTGGATTAGAGGCTATTTGAAGATATGTCTTATTGTCAATAAAGAAATTAATCATAGAGTTTCTTCTATAACTAATTTCCTCCATTTGTGACATTACCCATAAACCCTCGCACATACCAAGAGCGATAGCATGATATTCTGTCTTTACACTTGATCTAGCCACAACATACTGTTTTTATACACCCACTTGCAGCCCGCAGTCTTCCTTTCTGGTGGTAGATCTGTAAGTTCCCAAGTTTGATTCTTTTCTAATTTTGCGATTTCTTCTTTCATAGCTGTCTTCCAATCTGAATTTTGTTCGGCCTCTTCAAATGTTTTGGGAATATAGATATTATCTGCATTCATCACAAATAGTTGATACTCTTTTGGATAATTAACATATAAAACCATCTTGTGTATAGGATATCTAGGAGCTTTAAGTTTACTCTTCTGAAGAGCAGTAGGTAAATTATCACAATCATTAGATTGGATTAAAGGAGTTACTTGAGTTGAAATAGGAGCTGATTCGGGGAGAGAATTCTGATCTAGGATAACATTAGGATTTTGGAGGAATATCTTTCATGCCTCTTGAACTCCGCCCATGTAAGGGATCACCCTTGCATTGCCGGTCCCAAGCCCGGATAAAGGAGGAGGGTTGTGTTAGGCTTTCGACAGCCAGCGTAAAACTTCGTCGGATTTCTACAACATGGATTACAAAAATTATGAGCATTGCTTTGGGGCGTCCCCGCCTAGCGACGTGCTGCAGAGCCCGAATGCAGTAAGAAGTAAGCAAGGGCCACTACATTTTCGCCCGAATGTAGTGAATCAATTGCAGAGAGGGTTCCCACATCATGGACGGGTGTGGGTAAAGAAGTTAGTCCCGTTACATTGCCGCCCGAATGTAGTGAAAAATTTTCAGAGAGGGTCTTCGCATTTTGATTATAGACGGATGCGGGGGGTAAGGAAGCTAGTCCTAGATAATAAGATTCGTATTGGTTCTTGGAATATCGGAACATTATCGGGTAAGCTAATGGAGGTGGTAGATACTATGATTCGGAGAAAGATACATATTCTATGTTTACAAGAGACAAAATGGGTTGGAGAAAAAGCAAAGGAGATAGAGGATACAGGTTTTAAATTATGGTACTCAGGTAAAGAAAAGGCCCGAAACGGAGTTGGTATTATCATAAATAAAGATTTAAAGGAGAGTGTAGTAGACATACAACGATATGGTGACCGAATCATGACATTGAAATTAGTGTTAGGAGCAGAGGTTTTGAATATAGTTTGTGCTTACGCACCCCAAGTAGGACTAGAAGATAGTATAAAGACAGTTTTTTGGGAAGAGTTGGATAAGGTGTTTCAAAAGATTCCACAAAGGGAGATGATTTGTTTAGGAGGAGATTTAAATGGACATGTCGATAAAGAGGCATTAGGATATCAAGGGATTCATGGAAACTTTGGTTATGGGGATATAAATGAGAAAGGTAGGGAGATTTTAAATTTTGCTATGTCATTTGATCTCTTTATAGTCAATACAATCTTCAAAAAACGAGATGAACATTTAATTACTTATAAGAGTGGCTTATCACAAACACAAATTGATTAGTTTATTTGTAGAAAAAAAGATAGAGCGTGTTGTAAAGATTGTAAGGTAATTCCAGGAGAAAGCTTAACCACCCAACATCGACTTTTAGTTATGGATTTACAAATAAAAAAATGGACAAAGAAGAAAAGAGTGCATCGAGCTATTCGGACTAAATGGTGGAACCTCAAAAGCGAGAAAGAAGATATATTTAAACAGAAAGTCCTTCAAGGAGATGTTTGGAATTATGTTGGTACACCCTGTGATATGTGGAACAATATGGCTATACATATTAGGAAAGTGGCGAAAGATGTGTTAGGGGTATCTAAGGGAGGTGTACCGGCACAAAAAGAAGCTTGGTGGTGGAGTGAAGTAGTACAAAGTAAAATCAAGGCAAAGAGGGCATGTTAGAAATTACATTATGCTAAGAAAACTAGTGAAACTTTAGAAGCTTATAAGAAAGCAAAGAAGGAAGCAAAAAAGGCCGTTAGTGAAGCAAAAGCTAAGATTTGGGAGGACTTATATAAAAAACTGAACTCAAAAGAGGGTGAAAGAGATATTTTTAGGATAGCTAGGGCTAGAGATAAGAAAACTAAAGATCTTAATTATGTTAGATGCATAAAAGACGAAGATGAAAAAATTCTAGTGGCAAATGATGATATAAGAAATAGATGGAAAAACTATTTTTATAATCTTTTTAATGAAAATAAAGATGTTAGTATTAGTTTAGGAGATTTAGCCAAGTCAGAAAAGTATATAAACCACAATTTCTACCGACGTATTCAAAAGAATGAAGTCAAAGAGGCTCTTAAACATATGAAGAGTGGTAAATCGGTAGGACCAGATAATATTCCTATAGAAGTTTGGAAAATACTAGGAGAAATAGGAATCACTTGGCTCACAAGACTATTTAATGAAATATGGAAAAACCAAAAGATGCCCGAGGAATGGAGAGCAAGTACACTTATACCCATATATAAGAACAAGGGAGACATTCAAAATTGTGCGAATTATCGAGGTATCAAGTTAATGAGTCATACTATGAAATTATGGGAAAGAATTTTCGAACGTTGGTTAAGAGAAGTATCAAGTACAACAGAAAACCAATTTGGATTTATGCCAGGTAGATCTACTATTGAAGCGATTCACCTTTTGAGACGTCTTATGGAACATTTTAGAGCAAAAAAGAAAGACCTTCACATGATATTTATTGATCTAGAAAAAGCTTATGATAGGGTACCGAGGGAGGTTCTTTGGAGAACTTTGGAAAAAAGAAGTATCCTATTGACATATATTAACCTTATAAGAGACATGTATGATGGTGCAAAAACATGTGTGAGTACTCATGAAGGAACGACAGACATCTTTGAAGTTAATATTGGGTTACATCAAGGATCAACTTTAAGTCCATACTTATTTATAATGGTGATGGATGAGTTAACAAAACATATTCAAGATGAAGTACCTTGGTGTATGTTATTTGGAGATGACATTGTATTAGTGGAGGAGTCTAAGGAAAAAGTTAATAGAAAATTGGAACTATGGAGAGAAACATTAGAAAACAAAGGCCTCCGACTTAGTAGAACAAAGACAGAATATATGGAATGTAAGTTTGATCATTTGGCTACTTCAGGGGACATAGAAATTAAAATTGGCACACATTGCATTCCCCAAAAGGAAAGTTTTAAATACGTAGGGTCAATTTTTCAAAGTGATGGAAGAATTGATGGAGATGTTACACATAGAATTAATGTTGGTTGGTTAAAATGGAGAGGAGCATCAGGTATTCTTTGTGATAAGAAGATACCATTAAAATTAAAAGGTAAATATTATAGAGCAACAATTAGGCCTGCCATGTTTTATGGTTTTGAGTGTTGGACAGTTAATCATCAACATGTACAAAAGATGTCTGTGACAGAAATGAAGATGTTGAGATGGATGAGTGGTCATACAAGAAAAGACCGTATACATAATGAGGTTATTAGAAACAAATTAGGAGTGACACCAATAGAGGATAAAATGAGAGAACATCGTTTAAGATGGTTTGGACATATAGAAAGAAGATCAAAAGAAGAACCTGTAAGAAGGTTAGAAAAACTAAATTTGGAAAGTATTAAAAGAGGTAGAGGACAACCACAAAAGTGTTGGAAAGAAACAATAAAGAATGATCTAGCTTATTGGGAGTTAACTGCTAACATGGCACACGATAGGGATCTGTGGAAACAAAGAATCCATGTAGCCGACCCCGTCTAGTATGGGAAAAGGCTTAGTTGTTGTTTGTTATCTTTCTCGCCTCTTGAATATGTTTGCCATCTTCTTTCTTCTGCAGTCTCTTGTTCCTCTTCAACCTTGTGAGGCTCTTCTAATGGTGGAATCGGTAACATAAAATATGCGATTAAGGACATAAAGCATCGAGTATTCATGGAAAGTAACATCCATCGTAACATATAGTTTTCTTTTTTCAGGATCATAATATTTGTACCCTTTCTGAGTAGAAGAGTAACCCAATAATATACACTTAACAACTCTAACATCTAATTTATCTCTAGAATTGCTGTGAATGTGCATAAAAAAGATACATCCGAATACTTTAAGAGGTACTTGGAATTACCTTTTTTTAGGACGTAAAGAATGAAAAAGTGAATCACCATTAAGGACCCGAGTAAGCATGGGATTTATAAGAAATACTGTCGTTAGGACATTTTCCCCCGATAAAGTTTAAGAACATTATTCCCAATAAGCAATATTATATTAACTTCTAAAATATGTCTATTTTTTCTTTCAGAGACTCCATTTTATTGTGGGAAATAAGAACAAGATGTATAGATAAATTTGCAGTATATAGGCAGAATATTCTTCACCTCATCTTTGGTCTTCATAAGGTAAATCATAGTAAATTTAGTGCAGTCATCAATGAAAGAAATAAAGTATTTATGATCATGAAATGAAGTAATAGAACATGGGCCCCAAACATCAGAATGGACAATTTCAAATGGTTTCGAAGCTCTAGTTTCATTCAAAGGAAATGATGCACGATGATGTTTGGCCTTTTGGTAAGTGTCACATTGCAAAAACAAATCACATCTCGAAAATTTAGGTAATGGAATCCTAATATTAGAAATAGGTAAATGGCCCAATCGTCGATGCCATAATATCAACTCTTCCTTCTCCCCTTTTGTAGTTAGAGTAGATTGTATAGCTGTCTTGGTTGTTTCCTCATAAAAATAAAGTCCTTTCCTCAAGCTACCTTAACCAAAGATCCTTCCCGTCTTCAATTCCTTGAAAGTGCAACACATAGAATTAAAGGTTACCACACAATCCAAGTTTTGTGTTAGAGCATAAACTGATAAGAGACTGATTGAAATATTTGAAACATTTAGAATATTTTTAAGAGTTCTAAAAGCAGTGATTATACTTTCTTTTTCCATAATAGGAGTATTAAACCCATCGACTAGCTTAATACCAACACCATTTTGAATCAACTAATATTCATAGAAATATTCTCGACGGCCAAGCATATGATCTGTTGCGCCTGAGTCAACTATCCATATTCTTGAATTAGGAATAAGTGAATTACCAGAAACCATGAACGAAAAAGGATGTGCCATGGTAGCTAGAAATCAATAATAGAAGATGTAGATGCAGATTGTGATCTAGCTAGTCTCACTTTAAGTTCTTCAATTTCCTTCTTCAGATTAGTCAATGAACTGAGTCCAGTTTCTAGATTTTGTCTTTCAACCTGATCACTAAAATTTGCTTTATTCGATTTGTTCTGATTATAGTTGGGTCTGTCCACTAGTTCCCAGCAAGTTTCTTTTATATGTCGAGATTTCTCACAATGTGAACAACACAACTTATCCTTTTCTTCTAGAGTAAATTGAAAGTGACCTCTACCACAACCTCCATAACCTCCTCTATCACGGGATCCTGAATAATTAGGTATATTTTTGCCCACAAATATTGTCGTTTCTTGGTTTATTTTTCTTTTTTTCTCTAAACGTCTTCTATCCTCTTCTCATAGTAGTAAGGAATATGCTATACTCAATGAAGGAAGTTTCTCTGCTTAGGATATTATTCTTAACTGCCTCATATTCAGAAGAGATGCTTCACAAAAGATCAAACACTTTTCGTTCTTCAAACTCACTTGTTTGTTTCTTCATGCAACTTTGACATTTGGTCTTTGAGTAGTACGAAAATTCTTCCCATAAGCTACAAAGTTCTGCATAGTAGTCACTTATTGATCTTTCCCCTTGTCTGCATTTACGGATTTTTCTATAATCTTATACTTCTTTGCAATATTCTTTCTCTGAGCGTAAGCATCATGTACAGCTGCACAAATGCCTTTCGCTTATTCTAGAAACATAAAGGTACTTGCAATGAATGGTATCATGAACTGGATGAGCCATGCACTTACTAAGGCATTTTCTCTATGCCATTTAGAGTAGGAAGGATCAATTAAGTGGAGAGTGGAAAAGTATTCAGTTAAATAATCCTATCGCTCCCTTGCAGTTCAATCGATTTGGCTGATTATAGGTAATTTCTACCATCTAATTTCATGTTTGTAATTTGAAATCCTTCTCCTCTCTTTGAAATAACATTTTCTCTATAGTCTATCATTTTACTTTTATCAGACATAAAGAAAACCCCTTTCTTCTAGGGCTGGAAAAATTTTCACTTTCTTTTTTTTCAGATATTCTTTTTCATAACGACTATTCTTCAAGATAAAACTAACTTGATTCAAATTTCTGCAGACTGCACTGATTCACGTTGCCTTACACAACTTTTCTCTTTGGGAACTGTGATAAAATCATGAAAAAAGGCCCTAATCACAGAGATTAGGCTATCATATCATGTTGGTAAACAACCTAAAACATAAACACATAAAAAATCATGCAAATCTTCACTGAAGTGAAACGAGAGCCAGTGCCTCCACTAGTGCAACCATCCACTTTCTCTCTTTATTTTACTTAAAGATTGATTACAATTAGGGTTAATATATATAATTGTTTATAACTTAAAAGACTAATCTATTCCTAGTAAGTAAAACTAAAGAGATGACATACGATTCCTATTGGATCAGAATATGATCCAATAGGAGGTAGATGACCCAAACTAGAAACTTAACAATAAATGTTCATAGTCTTTAACATTACCAAGTTTGAGCTTTATCCAATTTTGTCGACTCTTCCTGCATGACATCGTCCTATTACGGAGGCTTGATGGTAGAACCTGGACTCTTTTGCTTATAAAAGAGTGATAATTAAGTTTTTTTGTTGAGATCTAAAAGATTCATAAAATACAATACGTTGAGGAGGTTTTGAAATTCTAGGTTCTAAACGTGAGACGTGTTTTGTTCCTTAGGTCTTCTAGTGTAGTGCAGTAGAAAAGAGTCCAGACTATATTGTGTGTCTTCTACATCATTCTTATCATGTTGGATAACATCAAGGAAGATTACTATCATCAGTTTTCATATCTTCTAAATTGAAAAAATCATACGGAGAAGATTCTTTATTATTTTTAATATAACTAGATTTACAATAATAGTTATCTTCAAAAAATTTTACATCCTTAAAAACATATAGTTTATCGTAGATAGGATCAAAACATCTATATCCCTTTTTGTCGATTGCATATCCAAGAAAAACACATTCAATAGCTCTAGGAGTCAACTTATCATTTTTATTAGTATAAACAAAACATTTGCAACCAAAAATCCTTAGTCTTTCATAATAAAGAGAGAGTATATACCATTTTTAAGGAGAAATATTTTCAAAACGGGTTGAAGGCATTCTATTAATGAGATATACGGCGGTAAGAGTAGCTTTCGCCAATAAGAACTTAGAAACATTACTAGAAATTAAAAGTGTTGTACAAATTTTTGTAATGTGCATATGTTTTCTTTCCATTAACCCATTTTGTTGTGGGGTTTTGGTGCAAGATTTTTGATGTACAATCCCATTTGTTTCAATTTTTTTTGAAAATCCTTTTATAAGCATTCTCCTCTCGAGTTGGATCTAAAAATCTTAATAGTAGAACCAAATTGATTCTTTACCATATTGAAAAAGATCAAATAATTTTTAAATACTTTCGATTTATGTTTGAATAGATATATCAAAGTAAAGCGAGTAAAATCATCTATAAAGGTTACATAATATTATACTCATTTGAAAACAATAAGAGTATGTCCCCAAACATCGAAACGTATTAATTCAAAAGATTTATTTATTAGAATCTTTTTCACGAAAAGGTAGATGATCCATTTTCTCAAGGATACATTCTTTACAATCTGAATTACGAATATCATTTTTCCTCAATAAAAGAAAATTAAATAGTCTATGAATATTCAAATGCCCAAGTCGTTTATGCTAAAGAATAATATAATGAACTACATTACAAGATTCAAAATTTGGCATAACTAAACTATCCATTTTGTATGGTCCACTTTCTCTATGACTTTGACCAATCACCTTCTTCAATTGGTGATCCTATACTACACAATTCTTATATGAGAAAGTAATTATGCAACTATTATCACAAATTTGAGCAACCGAGAGAAGATTTATATTTAACTTAGGTATAAAACCTATATTTCGAATTTTGAAATATTCTTTTTCAAAGTTTTCAATTTTTTTAATTTGAAGTTTCGTATCATCAGATGTAAAACTTGTTTATTGAAAATATTTTGAGAATTTTTCATCATGAGTTATATAAAAAGAAGCACCTAAATAAAAAAATCAAGACATACCTTAGGAAGTGGATAGAGCGTTCCTGGAGATGCTTACCTTCTCTTTGAGCATTTCTTCTATATAAGCCTTAATGTTTGAAGGTAATACTCGCCCATCTTTGTCTTTCACGGTTTTGACGTTTTCATATCTTTTCCAAATAAGGCGACAAGTGGTCTTAATGTGACCACTTTCCTTACCATAATGGTAAATAGTGTCTTTATTTGGCCATTACACTATTAGCTTCTTGCTTGAACTATCACCAACTTTTTGTCTTTCAAAATTTTTAACATAGGGAGAGGTTTGAATGTCTTAATGTTTGCTCCCGGCTTGGAAGCGACAAGAACGACTTCTTTGAAACACTTAAAACTTTTCAATCTAGTCTCTTTCATAATTAGGTCGGCCAAGAAAGAGTCTCCTTTTGGTTTAGGTTTCTTATGCATTAAGGTTGATTTAATGTTTTTGAATTCATCCCTATGACCCCTCATAAATAGGAAAAAATATTGATTATCCAAAAATTCTTGAAATTCGTCCATTTTTTGAAGTTTTACAAACTTATCAAAGCTTCGAAGTTGAGTCCACAATTCAAAAAACTCATTGTGGTACTCTCTAATCCTTATGATTCCTTGTTTAAACAATATCATTCTTTCCATTAAATCTATTTGAAACACAAAATCATCTTATGAACGAATCTTTTTCACGTATTCCTAAGTTTTAAAGGTACTTTCAAATACACTAATTCAATTTCTAAGTTTATCATCAATATTTTGGTAAATATAAGTTATTTTCGCATTCATTTTTGCCAAAGTTTGAAATCTTGTTTTTATTTTTCTTGGGTTTTTAAAGTATCATCATCGTCTAAATTTTCAAAATTTAACTTTGGTTCTTGAATCGTCTCATCTATGTAATCCCAATAGTCATGATAAAAAATATTTTTCATAGTTCTTGCCCAATTTTGATAGCATTTTAGGTCAATAATACACTTAAAAGATTCATTTTTACTATCTATTTCAAGAAACAAACAAGAATTTTGATGTTATCCAAGTTTTGAATGTCAAATATGTGATATCACAAACTTTTTAATTTTGGCATGCTTTCTGATGTGCTTGATTTCTTTAAAACAAGGCTCTGATATCATGTAGGAAATCATCGATATTCATATTTTGAAGCTGCCCGATCACGTATCATCAAATGTCAAACCAACAAGTCAAATACAAACATACCTGAGAATGGGTGTTTCGAGTCAAGAACAAGCTAACAACACAAATCAAAGTTCTGTCAAAAAACAACTTAATTTATCGATGGAGCGAGTCTGTATTTATAGAGCAATATTTACAACAAGTGAGAGAGAAGAGAGGAGTAAGGAGAGGTCCAGCATTCAACCGTTGGGGATCAGTTCTCTCCCATGGCTATATTAACTAGTTGTTGGGGAGCCCTGATCCCCCAAGGCCCTGATGGCCCTGGCTATCCAGTACCCAAGCATGGGGCAGGCCCTAGTGGCCCACCCTATTACATGTTAACAATAATGATCTTATTTTCAAATATGTTTCTCCATGAGATATCATTAGATCTAGTGTTTCTTCATGCTTCAATCTTGATAATTTAAGATGCTAATGCCCAATTCTCTGAAAATGAGGCTTTCTCGTAGTCCACCTACAATTTAAGATATACAAGAGAGGAAAGAAGAGAATATGGAAATGAGTTAACCTTCTTTAGCAGTAAACATTGACCGAATACACCAAGGATGACGGTGAAGTGGTCCATTGGATGTTATTTGAGGTTGTTTCTTTCTCAAGATGAGGAGGAAGTCAAGCAGACTTTATAGTGACCCTACAGTCATTTTTTACTCGTTGTCTTTGTTCTAGCTTTTTGCACAATGGGCTTATTTTCTTGGATATGATCCAGTTCCATCTTGTATCTCAGAACAAATATGCTCTACTACAATGTCAACTACAGTACTGTTAAATTGCAAGATCAAATATACATAGAACAAGTAAAGAAGACAAATAATATTGCAATTGCAACATATACTGTCTGCACTTTTTTCATGTGACGATAGTTATTTGTATAATTTTTGACGTTATGAACAACATGATGCCTGGAACTTCTATCTTTCTGTTTATGCAACATTTATACCATCCTATCTTTGTTTGTATTATTTTATTATATTTTGCAAACTCTGAACATTCAGTTTTATTTCTTCGAATTTCTTATTGATTCTAGTAGTTTCTTTTCACAATTTCTATATGTTTGTACAGTTTTACGTGCATGTACATTGTTTAGTTAGGCATGTGTGTGCATCTATTACTTTATAACAGTGTTATCCGTATCGTACCGATGTATCGTATACGATACAGATGATACAGGTTATCATGCCATATCGCTCGTACAATACGGGCGTTACGCACAATTTTTTTTTCTAATTTTTTTTGCATGTTTCTGGCCTCTCTTCGCCTCTCTTCACTTCTCTCTAAGGCATCCCCCGATACGCTTGTTTGCGATTGCAAGCTATGTATGTAACATGTAAATTGGGGTTTATAATTTCATTTATTGAATAAGAATAATTTATGAACAAATAAAAATTGTAACAAAATCATTTCCCTTCTTTTGCTAACTTTTAGGTATATTTCTGCTACCAGTTTCTAATTTCATGAAATTGCAAACAATGAAGAACAATTTGGTTGTCTTGGTTTATTGAGTGGGCATTTCACTTCACTATTTTAGGGTTCACCTTCCTTGACTTCCATTGAGTTTAACATGATCAACGTGTGTGAGGCTTAACTCAGCCTGTGAAGTGAGAAATGGAGCTCAAGCATTAGTTAAAAAGCTAGTCTCCAATAAGAGAGAAAGGGGATATCATCAAGTAACAATAAAACATCAATGAGGTGTCATAGACTCAATAATCAAAGAAATGGAGCTCATCATTTTGCTCATATATGAAAATTAGCAAATATGACAACTACATGTACAAAGATAGCAATTTGTTAATTTTGATATACTAGATGAGTGAATTATGGAAGATAACAAAAAAAATGCACTCCTAACTGAAAAAGACATTGCATGGATTAATTTGAAAGGAGTGCAACAACATCATCAAGGAGATGAAGATTTTGATTTTGAAGCAGAAGGTGATGAGAAACTTTGAATCTTAATCAAGGAGAAGATGAAGATTATTTAGTTAATGATCATGATACAAATTTACAATATGTAAAATATAAATGTATTTCATTTTTTGCTTCAAAATATGTAAATTTGGATGCAATTGTTTAATGTTGAATGCTCAATATGTACTAAACTTTGCATTATATGAATTCAAAGCAATTACGAGATTTTTCTATTTTTTTTGATTTTTTTCCGATTTTTCCTATTTTTTTTAATATTAAAGTACGCTACGTTACGATACGATATGCCTGTATCGTGGAGCCCAGCGATACGTGATATGATACGCATTAGACAACACTGCTTTATAAATACATATCTATCCATACGTACACATGGAGGAAGGGTTTTGGTTGTGCTTGTTTAATTTCATATGTGCACATCCATGCCACTGTTTAACAGTATCCATGCTTCTTTGATTTACTGCATGCCTCTTCTCAGTGCAGACTCCGGGGTCCTATAGTTACCAAGGTATCAGATGGTTATGAAACAACTCAAGTTATTGCTTTTTTCCACCTATTCCCTTATGAAGGAATCATCTCGTATTGGTTCTCCAGGTGAATATGGTTTATTTCTGCTGTAATTATATAGGGCTTAAGATGGACACTTCATGAATATGTTCGACCTCTTAATGCTATCTCATAATCTGTCACCAAATACATGAAATATGGCTATTGTTTTTTTGCAGACAAAATGTCCCTTTGGTAGAGACACCCAAAAATATAAGCACTCTGGGTGCTTGCAAATTTCAAACTGCCAGTGCTATAGATGGCAGTGTATCTCAATTCCAAAATCAAGATAAACTAATTCGGTCCAGTGAAACTTCAGAAAGTTTCATAGCCAGTGCTAACCTGGACACTACTGAGGATGGATGCAAAGAAGATCATAAGTCACAGAAGTCTGAACCTTCCTTGGGACTTTCAGCTAAGCCTTTATCAGTTGGTTCTGTGAAAGTTCCTCTTGTGAAAGATTTGTTTGCGCCTACTGAAGATCAAGTTCATGATCAACGTCGCCTCAAGGAACAGAAACAAGTTCCTGATGTTCATGGCATATCAAATTCTTCAGAGTATTGTACAAAGGACAAGGTATCACAATTGTCAGGTTCTGTTGTTTTACTTTAAGCCTTCGTATTCAGTTTTTATTGTTGGTGCCACAATTGGTTTTGTTTCTGGTTCCAATATGAATTACATGGAAGCAGGTTTTGATGATGTATGCGTGATTCTTCTTCTTTCTTTTATTTTTTAAGTTGGTGCATTCTATTACGTGTTTCATTCATGGTGGCAACAGAAGAAGATTTCACCAGTTTATGCAGTGTTATGTAACTTTTAATTCCTTCCTGATTGCATGTCCGCCTTTTAGTTTGTTAATCTAGGTGGACTTGGGCAGCTTCCACTGTTTTTTTTCTTTTCTTTCCGTTACAATGGGAGGCATAAGCCGAATACACATGTACCCTGGGAATTAAATTCGTCAACTGCGATGCCAGTTGGCGTCAGCGAGCCATACTGGTGAGCTAACACTGCAGATGCTGGATGACTTCCATTTATTTATGTTATAAATTGCCCAAGACCTAGTGTAGTGACTTTTGGCATTCAAGCTTAAATTTTTTGTACTTATTTATTTTTTCAGAATATTACTTTTCTCCCTCTTTTTATGGTGACATAGTTTTGTGCAATGCTCAGATTATTTTTTCTTTTGATTTGTGGGAATCCACATTATTCTCTTCACTAATTCGAGATGCATTTGTCAGTTTGGAACTACAACACTAGAACCAAAGCAGGAGAATGTTGAAGACATGAGTGGGCCTTTGGAGGAAGTCAATGTAGATGGTTCTGCCTTTTGCATTGAGGATGGCACTGCAAAAAATGATCTCTCAGTTGTGCAATATCAAGCTGATATTCTGAAGGTTGATAGCTTTGCCTTGGTGTTATCAACTAAGCAAGGTGCATTACTACAGGCTGCTATGAAAGTCTTGCGCAGGAAGCATGATAACTTAGTAGGAACTTGGCCTTTTTCTCTTATGCTTTCTTTATACCAGTATTTTGAATTTCTATTTACTTCATCTTTATCGTAAAAGTAGAGCTATCTTCTTGTCTTTAGTTACATCAGCGTAAGCAGCTATGGATTCAGCAGCGACAACTAGAAGATGCAATGGCCATATGTGAAGGGGACATGCATACCATTATGAAAGGCATGTATTTTCTTTTTCTGGAGTAGATAGCATTTAAAATTCTGATTGTAATGTGAAAGCCTTACTGACTTTGTTTCTGACATTCTCTGATCTTTGTAAAGTATTCTCTTAGTATCTTGGCAATGATTAGGGAGTAATCTTGATGCCATATTTGTCCATTTGTTTGCTATCTAATTTCTTGCTTTATTATAAAGTTGGTCATTTGTCCACGTTGGTTTGTTATATAAATTCTTGTTTTCATTAGAAAACTGGTGGAGCTCTAAGGAAATTGCAGAGATGCTAGGTATGATGATGCCTTTGTGATGATTGGAGACACCAATCAAGCGGTACATCTATATACATGACCTGATCTTTACCCAAGATCTGCCATTAAGAATTACACAGGGAAGGGACCAAAAGAAGAATGTTAAGAAAACTTGATCTATTTGCATAGTCCAAACTCCCACCATAATGAAGATGCAGAAGATACTTGATCTGCCCATTGTTTACCTTCCAAGAAATCTTGTAGCTAAGATCTTTTCCCTCCCATAATACAAACAACAACAACAACAACTGAGCCTTTTCCCATACTAGACAGGGTCGGCCACATGGATTCTTTGTTTCCACATAGCCCTATCATGTGACATGTTAGCAGTTAATTCATAATAAGCTAGATCATGCTTTATTGTTTCTCTCCAACACTTTTGTGGTCATCCTGTACCTCTTTTAATACTTTCAAAATCTATTTTTTCATACCTTCTTCCAGGTTCTTCTTTTGATCTTCTTTCCATATGTCCAAACTACCTTAAACGATATTCTCTCATTTTATCCTCTATTGGTGCTACACACAATTTATTTCTAATAACCTCATTATGTATACATACTTTTCTTGTATGACCACTCATCCATCTCAATATCTTTATTTGTGTCATAGACATCTTTTGTACATGTTGATGATTAATTGCCCAACACTCAAAATCATATAAAACATGACAGCTCTAATTATTGCTCTATAATATTTACCTTTTAACTTTAATGGTATCTTCATATCACAAAGAATACTTGATGCTCGTCTTCATTTTAACCAATTAACATTAATTCTATGCATAATATCTCCATCAATTCTTCCATGACTCTGAAAATTGATCATAGGTATTTAAAACTTTCTTTTTGGGGGATGCAATATGTGCCAATTTTAATTTCTATGTCCTTTAAAGTAAGAAAATGATCAAACTTACATTCCATATATTCTGTCTTTGTTCTATTAAGTCAGAAGCCTTTATTTTCTAATGTTTCTCTCCATAGTTCCAATTTTCTATTAACTTTTATCTTAGACTCCTCCACCAACACAATGTCATCTGTAAATAACATACACCAAGGTACTTTGTCTGGAATATGTTTTGTTAACTCATCCATCACCATTATAAATAAGTATGGATTTAAAGTTGATCCTTGATGAAACCCAATATTAACTTCAAAAAAATCTGTCATTCCTTCATGAGTCCTCACACATGTTTTTGCACCTCGTACATGTCTCTTTAGTTTTCTTATCTCTAACCTTAGCTACCCTAAAAATATCTCTTTCACCCTCTTTTGAGTTGAGTTTTTTTATATAAATCTTTCCAAATTTTAGCTTTTGCTTCATTGACGGCCTTTTTCGCTTCCTTATTTACTTTCTTATAAGCCTCTAAAGTTTCACTAATTTTTTTAGCATAATGTAATTTGTAACATGCTCTCGTTGCCGATTTTATTTTGCACTACTTCACTCTCCCATCAAGCTTCTTTTTGTGCCAGTACATCTCCCTTAGATTCACCTAACATATCTTTTACCACTTTCCTAATAATATGTATAGCCATATTGTTCCACATATCACAAGGTGTACCAAGATAATTCCAAGCATCTTCTTAAAGGACTTTCTATATAAATATATTTCTTTCTCGCTTTTGAGGTTTCACCATTTAGTCCGAATAGCTCGATGCACTCTTTTCTTCTTTGTCTATTTTTTTATTTGTAAATTCATAACTAAAAGTCGATATTGGGTGGTTAAGCTTTCTCCTGGAATTACCCTGCAATCTTTACAACACACTCTATCTTTTTTTCTACAAATAAAGTAATCAATTTGTGCTTGTGATAAACCACTCTTATAAGTAATTAAATATTTATCTCATTTTTTGAAGATTGTATTGACTATAAAGAGATCAAATGCCATAACAAAATTTAAAATCTCCCTACCTTCCTCATTTATATCCCCAAAACCAAAGTTTCCATGAATACCTTGATATCCTAATGCCTCTTTATTGACATGTCCATTTAAGTCTCCTCCTAAACAAATCATCTCCTTTGTGAAATTCTTTTAATCACCTTATCTAACTCTTTCCAAAAAGCCATCTTTATACTATCTTCTAGCAATGTTGTAAAAACCGTATCGGTGCCCGTATTGCACAAGCACCGATACGGCGGTATCGTATGGTACGGTACGATACACAATCTTTTTTTTTTTTTATTTAAAAATTCAAAATTTAAATTGATGAACGAAACATGTATAACATAACGAAGAAGCATTCATACTATAACAAAAACATCTCCATAACAAGGCTACAAGCATCCATATTTCATAAATAATATAATTTCATATTCCATGAATCCATAATCCATGATTCTATATTTCATAATCCATAGAATCCATAATCATCAAAGTTACAAGTTACAACTTATAAGTACAACTTACAAGTACAACTTACAAATAAAAGTTAAAACAAATTACAATCATCCACAACGTGAATCACAATCAACAAAAACATTATAATCAACGTAGTCTGGATCACCACCATCACCATGATCATCATCATCTCCTCCCTCTTCTTCCTCCATAATAGGATCTGCCCATCTAACATCTTCGGCTTTCTTTTCATCGTCTCCAACTCCAAGTTCTGCTTCGGCTTGGAGTGTCATCCAATTTTCATCCTCTAAAATGATAGGGGCACCTCCTCTTCGACTCAATCGTCAAGAATATCAACATTTTCGTAACTCAACGGGTCATATGGTACCTTCCTTGTCCTTCTTGTATCCTTTTGCATTTGCATGTAAAGAAAGAATATTCAAATTATAAAGAATATCAAATGTAATATAGTCACATCAAGCATTCATTATTAATAAGATCAAGAAAGAAGTCAAGATCTAGGCAACAACAAATAAATATATTTTTTAATTATTGCCTTTGCCTTAACTTCATGTTATAGGCAACATATACCAAATCACGCAGTCAAGCATGCCCAAGTCTGTTTCACTTTTTCGTATGAATGCATTCGAAAAAGCTCCAATTCGTCTCGCACCCACTCAAAACTACATGTTTGACTCAATATACGTTGAGCACAACTTACCAAATTCGGTGCATCTACACCAAAACGAGCCCACCATTCATCTGAAATAAAATATGGTAATGATTAATAAGAAACACATGAAGTCAATCAATTAATAACTTAAATGAATATCAATAAAAACATAATACCTGATCGCATTTGGGAGTGGAGTTGGATTGCAATTGGCCTTTCAAAATCTCCAACACTCTCTATATACTTGCTTAACTCTAAATGAATATTAAAATGAGTAGATGAATCTTCAACAAGGTCAATTGCATTTAAGATACCCTTTTTCACTTCTTCATCCTCCAAAAAGTTAGGAGAAAATCGAATAAAAGGGTTAAGGAAATATGCAACAGCATGCAAATCATGATGCGTTTGGCGGTTCCAACGTGCATAAATTATCTTCCAAACTTTCTTTAAAAGTGACCACTTGTGGTCAAGGTTTGCTTTTATTTTCAATTTGGCCTTATCTATAGCATCATATATATAAGGCATAACATGTCTATGTTCCCTGTCCACCATCCTTATTACCTTAACTAAAGGTACAGTCATCCTAAAAAATTTACTGCAATTTTCTTAAAAATCAGTATTGAAAACATCTATCACATCAATCCCTTCTCTTTCTAGACCAACTAATAGAGCCCCATTCATGAGATGTAAACAATTTTTTTAATACATTTTTATGTATGACAAGACTTTGTAAAGTAATGACATTTGTAGCAAATCTTATCAATGAAGGCCTAATTAATTCCCTTCCAACTGTATGAATTCACATCAAATGTAATACAGAAGAATGGTTATAAATAAACTTTGTAATAGTTTTGCATGCATCTATAGTCCTTATTTCATCCATCGCACTCAAATCTTTAAGTATTAAGTCTATGTAATATGCAACACATGGAGTTCATATTGATGGATGATTTGCCTCAAGCATCTTACCAACTGCTCTAGGGAGTAAATTATCTGTAGTTTTATCAATATGGGACAAGTTATATGATTTAAAAAATAATAGACCTTTGATACGATAGACTAGGAAGTTTACCAAAGACTTACACTGACCATCTTTCCAACCATCACCCATAACAAAACATCATGTATCCTTCCACAACTCCCTAAATTAAGAACTTAATGTATTAACAATATCAACCCATTTCTACCATAATGTACCCCTCGAAGCATGATAAGTAGGGGCTCTATACCCCGATCTCACACTGGCAATAGCATCCTCTATACTTTGAAAAGAAAATGAGTTTGCAACATTGAAAGAAAGGCAGTTTTCATAAAAAAAATTCAGCACACTTTAAATCTACTTTTTTAATTACCTCCTTTGAAGACATGACTGATTTAATGCCTAACTGAGCTTAAGGAGTCGTACGTGAGAAAAAAAAATGAAGGCATCCCACTAGAGCCACTAGTCATGGTGGTGATGAATTCCTCTAGTATTTCTCGTAGGCATCGGGCGAGTAAGAGCTCTTGCAGTGGAACAAGAGCCAACTCCACTACTACTATCACAAGAACCTACACTTTTTTTCTTTTCTCTTCTTCTCCTCCCCTCTTCAGCCATCTCTTCTTCCATCTCAACTCCACAATGGAATTCATCACCGCTATAACTATAGTCACCATACATCCCCTTAGTAGTAGCATCTTCAAATGGTTGAGACATATCCCAACCACCTATTTATGCTCTCTCTATCACCCTTAATCTCTTTTTCTCTTTCGAAGCATCCAATACCTGCTCAATCTCATACTTCTATATTTCGGGAACCTGAGGACATGCACTAGCATCCTTCTTGGTTCCTGCAAGGTGATGTTTCATACGAGAAATACCATAATGTTTTATATCATTGCAAAACATGTACTTGTTCACAAGCCTGTTGCCTTCATACACAGGAGTGCAATATTTTCAAGCTGGATCGACTCGATCGGAAGCCATTAAGACAAGAGTAGACAATCAATAAGAAGGAAAAGGCTTTTTAGATGATAAGAATAACGGAATATGCAAAACCCCTAAATTTTTCAAGTGAAAAATCGGGTAAAATGGCAAAGGAAAGAGACATGACACGAATTTTATAAAAACTCTAGAGATGAGGAGTTGGATTGAGTGAAATACTTGAGAATCTTGTGAATAAATTACGAAATAAAAAAGAATAAGGTAAGAAGAGGATCTGGAAGCAAGAAAATGGTGTGAAAAAGAGTTTGAGAAGAAAGAGAAATGAAATCCATAAGTTTTGGATTTTCGAAATTTATAATAGAAAAATCAGCATCGACTTATATGATACGGAGCGTATCGTACGATATGATGCGATACACTCCCGTATTGTATGATACGGCAGGATAAATCGCGATAAGCGATACGTGCTCCTGTATCGTACCATATCTTCATATGATACTTGATAAAATCGTATCGTATCGTACGATAAGATACAATTTTTGTAACATTGTCTTTTAGTCCTACTTAGGGTGCGTAAATACAAACTATATTCAAAAGTTGTGCTCCTAACACTAATTTCAATGTCATGATTCGGTCACCATATTGTTGTATACCTACTACACTATCCTTTAAATCTTTATTTATGATAATATCATCTCTGTTTGAAGCCTTTTGCTTATCTGAGTAACATAATTTAAAACCTATATCCTAAATCTCATTTGCTTTTTCTCCAACCCACTTTGCCTCTTTTAAACATAGAATATGAATCTTTCTCTGAATCATAGTATCTACCACCTCTATTAACTTACTGGATAATGTTCCGATATTCCAAGAACCAATACAAAACTTATTATCTAGGACTAGCTTCTTTACCCCCCGCATCCGTTTATATTGAAAATGTGGAGACCCTCTCTGTAATTTATTTACTACATTCAGGTGACAATGTAGCGAGACTAACTTCTTTACTCACACCTGTTTATGATGTGGGAACTCTCTCTGCAATTGATTCATTATATTCGGGCGAAAATGTATTAACCCTTGCTTACTTTTTACTGCATTTAGGTTCTGCAGCGTGTCGTTAGGAGGGGATGCCCCAAAACAATGCTCATAATTTGTGTAATCCATGCTATAAAACTTCGATAAAGTTTTATGCTGACTGTCAAAAGCCTAACACGACCCTCCTCCTTTATCCGGGCTTGCGACCTGTCATGCAAGGGTGATCCCTTACATGGGTGGAGTTTTTCTCCTCCCATAATATTCTAGAATATTTCTGTCTAATAATTTGGAGCATAGGCTGCTCAAATGGATGTTATCATAAGTGGTGTTCAGGCGCTGCATAAAGACCTTATTGATGACCCAAAGTCACTGAAGCTCTAACTTATATTATTGCTTTTGTCTGGCATGCACTTTCTTATTTGATAAGATGCTGCCTTTTTTGAATTTCTCCCTCTTTCTTTCCCAGCTATAACAACTTTCGGCATGAATCAAAGGCATCGGGAGCTTGAGAGAAGGGAATGAAAGATTCTCTAGAGGATGCAGGAAAGTTTGAGTCATTTATAAGTTACAAGTGAAGCTTTCCATGAATAGATTTCTCTTTGGCACTTGTGTCACCACCTCCAGCCCAATTCTTTTAGAGGCAAAAAAGATAGGGAGAAGTACTTAAATGAGGGCTCATCTCTTGTCTAGCCTAACATAGCAAATATATGCTCTTGTTCACCTATAGAGGCATGCAATAATGCACCGGACTTGCTTTAACTGGCAATCATCCTTACACTTTTTCTGAAATTCTAAGATGCTTTTAATAGAACTGTAGGTTGAGTGTTCAAACTTCAGAATAGGAGAGGATCATCAACAAAGAATGTTGCGAAGCAGTATGCCCACTATAAAGAAGTATGAGTAGAAATCTCATGTACTATCCCGGATTTAATCAATCTTTTGTGAAGCTGTTTCATCACCACAAGAAAAAAGGTAAAGGGATCTAGCTTATTGTGAGTTAACTGCTAACATGGCACACGATAGGGATCTGTGGAAACAAAGAATCCATGTAGCCGACCCCATCTAGTATGGGAAAAGGCTTAGTTGTAGTTGTTGTTGTAAGAAAAAGGTAAAGGGAGAGCGTCTCTCCCTGTCAAATACCATTCGTGCTTCTACATTCATCCACTTGTACACCATCAATTCCAATTCTAAACAGGTTGTGGAAGAGTTGCTACTGGAAGTAACATTTTAAAGTGTATGAGGGGAGCATAGATGATGCACTGCAAGGTGTTTGAGCCTTTGAGGAGTATGCTTTCCATAATTGAGGACGTACAGTACAAGTTTGTTTCCTGTACCATTGCACTGAATTTTTCTGTTTTGGTAAAATGTGCAGAACAACTCCGCCCATGTAAGGGATCACCCTTGCATTGCCGGTCCCAAGCCCGGATAAAGGAGGAGGGTTGTGTTAGGCTTCCGACAGCCAACGTAAAACTTCGTCGGATTTTTACAACATGGATTACAAAAATTATGAGCATTGCTTTGGGGGGTCCCTGCCTAGCGACGTGTTGCAGAGCCCGAATGTACTAAGAAGTAAGCAAGGGCCACTACATTTTCGCTCGAATGTAGTGAATCAATTGCAAAGAGGGTTCCCACATCATGGACGGGTGTGGGTAAAGAAGTTAGTCCCGCTACCTTGCCGCCCGAATGTAGTGAAAAATTTTCAGAGAGGGTCTCCGCATTTTGATTATGGACGGATGCGGGGGGTAAGGAAGCTAGTCCTAGATAATAAGATTCGTATTGGTTCTTAGAATATCGAAACATTATCGGATAAGCTAATGGAGGTGGTAGATACTATGATTCGGAGAAAGATACATATTCTATGTTTACAAGAGACAAAATGGGTTGGAGAAAAAGCAAAGGAGATAGAGGATACAGGTTTTAAATTATGGTACTCAGGTAAAGAAAATGCTCGAAACGGAGTTGGTATTATCATAAATAAAGATTTAAAGGAGAGTGTTGTAGACATACAACGATATGGTGACCGAATCATGACATTGAAATTAGTGTTAGGAGTAGAGGTTTTGAATATAGTTTGCGCTTACATACCCCAAGTAGGACTATAAGATAGTATAAAGACAGTTTTTTGGGAAGAGTTAGATAAGGTGTTTCAAAAGATTCCACAAAGGGAGATGATTTGTTTAGGAGGAGATTTAAATGGACATGTCGATAAAGAGGCATTAGGATATCAAGGGATTCATGGAAACTTTGGTTATAGGGATATAAACGAGGAAGGTAAGGAGATTTTAAATTTTGCTATGTCATTTGATCTCTTTATAGTCAATACAATCTTCAAAAAACGAGATGAACATTTAATTACTTATAAGAGTGTCTTATCACAAACACAAATTGATTAGTTTATTTGTAGAAAAAAAGATAGAGCGTGTTGTAAAGATTGTAAGGTAATTCCAGGAGAAAGCTTAACCACCCAATATCGACTTTTAGTTATGGATTTACAAATAAAAAAATGGACAAAGAAGAAAAGAGTGCATCGAGCTATTCGGACTAAATGGTGGAACCTCAAAAGCGAGAAAGAAGATATATTTAAACAGAAAGTCCTTCAAGGAGATGTTTGGAATTATGTTGGCACACCCTGTGATATATGGAACAATATGGACATATTAGGAAAGTGGCGAAAGATGTGTTAGGGGTATCTAAGGGAGGTGTACCGGCACAAAAAGAAGCTTGGTGGTGGAGTGAAGTAGTACAAAATAAAATCAAGGCAAAGAGGGCATGTTAGAAATTACATTATGCTAAGAAAACTAGTGAAACTTTAGAAGCTTATAAGAAAGCAAAGAAGGAAGCGAAAAAGGCCGTTAGTGAAGCAAAAGCTAAGATTTGGGATGACTTATATAAAAAACTCAACTCAAAAGAGGGTGAAAGAGATATTTTTAGGATAGCTAGGGCTAGAGATAAGAAAACTAAAGATCTTAATTAGGTTAGATGCATAAAAGACGATGATGAAAAAATTCTGGTGGCAAATGATGATATAAGAAATAGATGGAAAACTATTTTTATAATCTTTTTAATGAAAATAAAGATGTTAGTATTAGTTTAGGAGATTTAGCCAAGTCAAAAAGGTATATAAATCACAATTTCTACCGACGTATTCAAAAGAATGAAGTCAAAGAGGCTCTTAAACATATGAAGAGTGGTAAATCGGTAGGACCAGATAATATTCCTATAGAAGTTTGGAAAATACTAGGAGAAATAGGAATTACTTGGCTCAAAGACTATTTAATGAAATATGGAAAAACCAAACGATGCCCGAGGAATGGAGAGCAAGTACACTTATACCCATATAAAAGAATAAGGGAGACATTCAAAATTGTGCGAATTATCGAGGTAAAGTTAATGAGCCATACTATGAAATTATGGGAAAGAATTATTGAACATAGGTTAAGACAAGTATCAAGTACAACAGAGAACCAATTTGAATTTATGTCAGGCAGATCTACTATTGAAGCGATTCACCTTTTGAGACGTCTTATGGAACATTTTAGAGCAAAAAAGAAAGACCTTCACATGATATTTATTGATCTAGAAAAAGCTTATGATAGAGTACCAAGGGAGGTTCTTTGGAGAACATTGGAAAAAAGAGGTATCCCATTGATATATATTAACCTTATAAGAGACATGTATGATGG
Source organism: Brasenia schreberi (assembly GCA_036023115.1). NCBI lineage: Eukaryota > Viridiplantae > Streptophyta > Magnoliopsida > Nymphaeales > Cabombaceae > Brasenia > Brasenia schreberi. The sequence goes on from JAYKKT010000090.1 coordinate 20,189,000, forward strand.
TGCAAAAACATGTGTGAGGACTCATGAAGGAACGACAAACTTCTTTGAAGTTAATATTGGGTTACATCAAGGATCAACTTTAAGTCCATACTTATTTATAATGGTGATGGATGAGTTAACAAAACATATTCAAGATGAAGTACCTTGGTGTATGTTATTTGCAGATGACATTGTATTAGTGGAGGAATCTAAGGAAAAAGTTAATAGAAAATTGGAACTATGGAGAGAAACATTAGAAAGCAAAGGCCTCCGACTTAGTAGAACAAAGACAGAATATATGGAATGTAAGTTTGATCATTTGGCTACTTCAGAGGACATAGAAATTAAAATTGGCACACATTGCATTCCCCAAAAGGAAAGTTTTAAATACCTAGGGTCAATTTTTCAAAGTGATGGAAGAATTGATGGGGATGTTACAAATAGAATTAATGCTGGTTGGTTAAAATGGAGAGGAGCATCAGGTATTCTTTGTGATAAGAAGATACCATTAAAATTAAAAGGTAAATATTATAGAGCAGCAATTAGGCCTGCCATGTTTTATGGTTCTGAGTGTTGGGCAGTTAATCATCAACATGTACAAAAGATGTCTGTGACAGAAATGAAGATGTTGAGATGGATGAGTGGTCATACAAGAAAAGACCGTATACATAATGAGGTTATTAGAAACAAATTAGGAGTGGCACAAATAGAGGATAAAATGAGAGAACATCGTTTAAGATGGTTTGGACATGTGAAAGAAGATCAAAAGAAGAACGTGTAAGAAGGTTAGAAAAACTAAATTTGGAAAGTATTAAAAGAGGTAGAGGACGACCACAAAAGTGTTGGAAAGAAACAATAAAGAATGATCTAGCTTATTGTGAGTTAACTGCTAACATGGTACACGATAGGGATCTGTGGAAACAAAGAATCCATGTAGCCGACCCCGTCTAGTATGGGAAAAGGCTTAGTTGTTGTTGTTGTTGTTGTGGTAAAATGTGTAGAACATATTTGTGGTGTACAAAAGCTTTTAGCTTTGCTATTTGAAACTTAAGATATAGGATTGTATTTAGTTGACATAGGTGAATCTGAAGGCCTTAGATAAAAGGTTGAGAAGAAAATGAGGGTGTAATAAAGACGATACTTCAATGTAGGAGAGAAAGATTGGTGAATATCACCTCAAAATATCACACACAAATGCCTTAGAAAAAGGCTATAATAGACCATTTGCAACAAAGACAATATAATGGAAATGAGTAATATTTAGGTACAAAAAATGCTTAAGAGAATATGTACATTAGTGTGGTATTAATAGGAGAGAACATAAGAGAGAGGAAAGGAAAAACTACAAGAGAGGGGGACTAGTCATAGCCAGCCCCCAACGGCTAGGAATACTTGCCGTTGGGGGCTTGGTGACCGTTAGGACCCCAACGACTAGGGGCCCTATGGCCCTGGTCATGACATCTCGTAGGGCCAGGGCCTGGCGGCCCATGTATTCTAACACCCCCTCAAACTTACACCTCCATGAAGTTTGCCAATCAAAAACTAAAATCGTGAAACATGTAACGACTTGGTGAATACATCTGCAACAATATATGCTCTAGCCAGTAGTAGAGTGCATGTTGTTTACATCACCACCCCAATCAATATTAATATATGCAGTTAATTAAGACAAGGAGGAAGATGATAGAAATACTCTCTTAATTGAGGTTTGCTGAATATAACGAATAATCCTCATGGCAATACTCATATGTACTAAGCTAAGTCACATAGACACTTCTAAGGGGTGGAGTGCGACCTCGACACGAGTTCTACATGAATCACATCTTCTCTTAAAATATCATTTAAGGAGTAGGATGAATGATCAATAGGACTAACATTAACGATGCTTTTAAAAATATATTAGTTTTTAAAAACTTGATGTCTCGTGATACATAGAGATGTAAACAATGGGCTTCACATGGTGTCTAATAGAAAGTCCCATAAATATCAGCTAACTCCTTCCCAGCTGTTTTGTAGTTAGCTGCATTATCTGTAATCAATTGGACTACATTCTCTAACCTAACCTCTTGTATAACCTTATCAAATTCTTGTCGTAGGATATCCGCAGTGTACCTCTCCTCTGACATGTCTAGAGATCTCAAAAATATAAGTCCTTTAGGACAATAGACAAGAAAGTTTAGCAAGGTCCTTTCTCGCCTATCTGTCCATCCGTTTGCCATGATAGTGCATCCTGTCTCCTTTCATGACTCTCAAAGTCGAACAATATTCTTGCACTTCAAGGACAATCTTATATAAGATCTTTCCTCTCAATTTCTGATAAGAGGGCATCTTGTATCCTGGACCAATATCAGCAATTGCATATGCCATTACTTGAAAATGAAAACTATTTACTACATTAAATGGAATGCATGCATCATAAAACCATCTGCCCATTGCAAGGTCTGCCTGATCATGTAGTTGTTCTAAAGCCATAGCAGCACGAATTCCATGTTGAGCACCAGGTGTAGTGCTTGGAGGAAAAAGTAAATGTATGCTAGAAGCAACTCTTCCTCTACTCCTTAATGAGCTTCCTCTTCTACCACTTTCAAAATATTCAACAACTCTCTTTCTCCTGTTTGGTGGTCGTGAACTGCTATTACCAATCTCTGTTATTCCATCTGAAGGAATAATATCAGTGAATCCAATAGCATCATCATCTTTCTCAAACTGCCCTAAATCATCCTTTTATTGTCTCCTCTCTTACTCTTAATCATCTGAAGACATTGCTATTTAATGCATTTTCTCAAACTTCTAACTCTGCGTGTATAAGGAGCAATTTCTTTTCTAGTCCCTGCAAGGTGGTGTTTCAATCGTGAAATTCCATCACTAACTACCTTCTCACAAAACATACATTTGATCTTTAATCTTGAACCCTCAACTACTATACCCCACTGCCATGTCGGATCATCAGACCGAGAATAGGAGTCTAACACCCCTTTCTGCCATCTCAATTGAGCACATTAATTCAATAAAAAACCTGAAAATAAAAGCACTTCGTAAATCCCAATCTTCAAATAACACTCAAATAGAGTGTCTCCCACTTCATAAATGTAATAAAAATCATATCCACACACTTAATAACTTCATATTTTGTCATTCAAAAAAAGAAAATACAAATAACACAAAAAAATAACAAATACAAAGGAAAAAATGAAGAAAAACACTAAAAATATACCAAAATCTGAGTTAGGAGGCTTGCACGGATACCGTAGAGCACATTTTTGGACTCTTGAACCCCAATTAGGAGGAGAACCATGGAAGGGAAGCATGGGGAGCTCCAAAAAAATAACAGAAACCCATAAAAATGCGGGTTTCTGTTCAGCCAGGGACCCTTTATACGGTCCCTGAGCGTATCGTGCGATACGACACGATAAGTTGGGTTTTACGATACAGTGCCCTGTATCGTATCGTGGTGGCACTATGCGATACGGATAACACTGTTTTTTTATTTATCCTATGTCTTAAAAAAACACATTCTATGACATGAGAAGATAGATTATTATCATTGTCAGTATAAACAAAACATTAATATCCAAAAATATGTAGTCTAGAATAGTTGGGAGGAACGTTTAGGAGTTTTTCTATAAGACACATTTTATAGAACCGAAGTGGGCATTTTATTAACTAAATAAACTGTAGTCATACCAGTTTCTGCCCAGAAATTCCTTAGAACACCACTTGATAAAGTAAAGTTCTTATGGTTTCTAAAATATGTTTCAAAATATCATTTTATTCAGGAGTTTTATTGTAAGATGTTTGATGTATGATTCCAATTTTTTTGAGATGGTTTTAAATTCTTTTGATGTAAACTATCCTCCTAAATCAGATATAAAAATCTTGATTTCGGAATCAAATTGATTTTTTACAAGATTATAGAAGATAACAAAATTTTGAAAGACATTGGATTTGGCTTTTAAAAGATATACCCATTGTATACCTAGTAAAATCATTTATGAAAATAATATAGTAAGAAATGTCCCTTTAGACAAAACGGGTGTCGATCCCTCTACATCCGAATGAACTATTTTGAAGGGTCTTATGGTAACATGCATTTTGTTTGAAAAGTATACATATTGCATTTTACTAAGTACACAATCTTTACAAGAAAATTTGTCCTTAGTGAAAGAGGACATTGATAAATGTTAGTATTTTGTACCATAGAAGAGTATCATTTGAAAAAACATTAACATATCCTATACTATACAAATAGTCCATAATGTAAAGTCCGCTCTCTCTATGACAATGACCAATCACTTTTTTCGAGAGGCGATTCTTTACAATACATTCTTTGGATGAAAAAGTTACCATACAACTCTTATCTAAAATTTGAGATATAAAAGAGTAAGTTTAAATTTAATTTTGGAATAATACTAGTTTTGGAAACCTTAAAATTTTTATTTTGCAAATTATCAATTTTATCATCTAATTTTGTTTCATCCACACTGTAAACACATGATAAAGTTTTTTTAACACATGAATTTAAAATTCTTTTGTTAGAAGTCATATAAAATGAGACACCTGAACCAAGAATCCAAGAGGTCATACCTTAAATTTTATTTGTTGAAGAAGAACAAACCGTGCCAACCGTTGCTTTCTCCTTCATTTGAGCTTTAAGTTTCTTCACTTTTTCTTAGTGAAAGAATGGAGGATGAAATTTGTTCTTCTACTAAAGCCAATTTTTTTAATTTAGGACAATTTGACCTTGTGTGTTCGACTTCTTTATAATAATGGCAAATAACTTATTTTCTTACTTTGCTTGATCCTTCGTTTTTGAAATAGGGAGGACGATAAGGCTTCATATTTGCTCCGATTTAGATGCGGATAGGGCGATGTCTGTTTGAAGTCTAACTTCATTTATTATTTTTTCCATCATTTGAAGATCGACAAGTACTTCTTCTTTGGTAGTAAACGACTTCCGATGTTTGAGAGTTGACCTAACCCGTTTGAATTCTTCTTAGAGACTTCGTAAAAATTGATATACAAAATTTTCATTGTTCTCATATTGTCTCTCATTAAGACATTGTGTACATTTCTTTCTATAACCATATATAATTGATTCCAAATATTGGAACATTCACCAAAGAATTCGTTTACCCTTTTATGTCCTTATCTAAGAGAGACCAATTTGTCTCTCTTAATGCCATTTGACGAGCAACATCACTTTGAACATAGAGTTTTTCAAATATTCTCACGCTTCTCTATCATTAGTAAAGTCGGCCAAAGTGTCGTGTGTTCATTCACATTGTTCATGAGCACCCATATTACTGTTCTATGACCTCCTTCATATTTTTCTTTTTCCTAAAGTGTGGTAGTAATAGAGGGTTTCACCTTTGAACCACTCACATAACTCTATAATTTTTTGAAATATAGGTAGTTTTCCATAGATTGGGTCCATATTTTGTTGTTCGAGGGTGTTAAACAAAAGTTATACCCTCTTTTTTCATCCATTTTTCAAGGAGAAAGAAAATATAAAGAGGTAAACTTATAATAAGACCAAAGTCATGACTGATACGCTTTTCAAGGCAATAAACAATGCTCTCACGATCGCGAATGACTTTGATACCATCTAACAAAGACGATGCTTTAATGTAGCGGTGAATATCATTTCTAAATATCACACACAAAAGCCTTAGAAAAAGTCTATAATAAAACATATGCAATAAAGGCAAAATATAATAAAAATGAATATTATTTATCCACAAAAAGTCTTAAGAGAATATTACATTAGTGTAGTATTTATATGAGAGAACATAAGAAGGAGGAGAGGGAATACTAGCCATTGGGGGCTTGGTGACCATTGAGCCCCCAACGACCCATTGGGTGCTTTCTTTTATTTTTCATTCTATTCTCCAACATTACAATTAGGGTATATATTTAATGGTTCATAACGTGAAAGACAAATATACCCCTAATTAGTAATTAAGAAGACAACTGGGGAGTTGAACGACCCAATACAAAAAAGTAAAGAACAGAAATTTAAATCTCAGCTAGTGTTAACACGCTCCCTCAAGTTGGGCATTGAATACTAGAAATGCCCAACTTGCCAAGTGCCTACTTTAGTCCATTTGCAACCACTGATTTTGTAAGATCAGCTAATATTGAAAATTCTTTGATACAACTTCTCTTGAATAAAATGACAATCCACTTCCATGTGTTTTGTTCTCTTATGGAGAACTGTATTAGAAGCTAGTTGAAGAGCAATCTTACTATAAGTGAAAAATTAATTGAAAAGTTTCTTCCAAATCTAATTTCTTTATTAATGACAATATCCATAAGTCCTCACACATACTAAGGGCAATTACACGGTATTCTGCCTCTACACTTATCTCGCTACCACGTGTTATTTTTTACTTTCATGAAATAACATTACCTCTGAAGCATACAATATAGTCTGAAGTAGATCTCTTATCATCAGTAGACCCAAACCAATCAATATCAGAGTAAATTTCAATATCAAGTGATGAATATGGAGAGTATAGCATGTTGAAGATTGTTTAAATTTTAATTTTATAGTTAAATTCATGTATTGGGTCATTCAACTCCTATTGGATCAGATTCTGATCTAATAAGAGCTAAGGGTCATCTTAATTACTTACTAGGGGTATATTAGTGTTTCAAGTTATAAACTATTATATAAGTAAACCCTAATTATAATATTGGATAACAATGAAATAAAGGAGAGAGAGAGGCATGACTCGTGTGAGGCATCGATCCTCATTTTGATACAAAAATTCTGATTCTTGTTTGATTTTGATTTGGGTTGATTATCAACATGGTATCAAAGCCTAATCTATGAGATTATGGTGCTTTTGAGTGATTCTACAACAGTCTCAAACAACAAAAGGTGTTTACGGCAACGTGCAGTTTGAAGAAAATTGAATCAGGTCATTTTTACTTCAACAGATATTCATTACAATTTTTTTTTGCAAAAAGGGAGTAAAGACCTATTTCAACCCTAGAAAAAGGGGTCTTTTTTATGTATGACAAAGAGAAAATGGTAGATAGTGGAGAAAATATTGTTTTAGAGAAAGGAGAAGAATTTCAAATCACAAACTTAAAATTAGGTTGCAGAAATTACCTACAATGAGCCAGATCGATCGAACTTATTGTTATGGTGACAGGGAGATGTGATTATTTTTACCTAGAGACATTCCTACGCCCCACATGACTTATCCTTCATATCCTAAATGGCGTAGGAAAAAGTCTCTATCAAAGTACCTTTATGTTTCTAGAGTCAGCCAAAGACATATGGTTTTTCATGATGCGTACTCAAAGGAAGAACATTGCTAAAAAGTGTGAGATTATCGAAAGGATTCATAAATGTAGAGAAGAAGGAATGCCAATGAGTGACTACTATGATGAACTTGATGGTTTATGGTAAGAATTACAATACTACTCAAAAACCAATTGTTAAAACTGCATCATGGAACAAACTAATGAGTTTGAATAACGAGAAGTGTTTGATATTTAGTGGGACATCTCTTCATAGTATGAGGCAGTCAAAAATAATATCCAGCATAAAGAAGAATGTCATCATTTAATACAATATACTCCTTACTACTCGAGAAGAGTATAGAAGACATTTAGATAAAGAAGATAAAATCAACCAAGAGATAACTGCATTTGTTAACAGAAATGTTACTAATTCTTCAGGATCCCGTGGCAGAGGAGGATATGGAGGTCATGGTACAGGTCGATTCCAATCTACTCCAGATGAAAAGGACAAGTTGTCTTGATCATATTGTGGAAAATCTTGATATATAAAAGAAAATTGTTGGTAACTTGTGGGAAGACCAAATAGAGAATATTTCAATGATCAAGTTGACAAACAAAATATGGAAATTGGACTGAATTTATTGGCTGATATGAAGAAGGAAATCAAAGATCTTAAAGTCAGACTAGCTGAAGCAAGTGTGCTTCTACATCTTTTGTTGTTGATTTCCAAGCTACTATGGCATATCTTTTTTCGTTCATGGCTTTGGGTAATTTACTTGTTCCTAATTCAAGAATATGGATAGTCGACTCAAGTGCCACATATCATATGGTTGGTCGTCGAGAATATTTCTATGACTATCAGTTGATTCAGAATGTTATTGAAATTAAGTTAGCTGACGGGTCTAATACTTCTATTAAAGGGAGTATAATAACTGTTTAAACACCCAAACATTTCTAAAAAGATTTGATATTTTTAGAATTTTTGCATTTTCTAAGAAAAATTGTGGGTTTTCAAGTAAAGATACCTTAACCAAACCCATTTTCTCGTCAAAATTTTGTAGGAGACTCAAAATTCGGATACTTTGCACTCTTCTCAAAAGACCCAATTTTGACAAAAGGCTAAAAAATGACCACTCTGCCCTAAGGCCAAATTGACAGGATTTTGCTATTTCAAAAGATTGCCTTTAAAGAAAGAATGGTTTCAAACAAATTTTTAAAGAAACAATGAAAATGAGACTGGAAACCAAACACACAAAATATTTGCAAAATGTCAAATTTATAAAATTTCAATACCTTTGAAATTTAAAATAAAACAAATCCAAATCAAAACCTCAAAAACTCGCCACGTCGAGGAAAGTCCTATATCGAAACCCTACACGTTAAAGAGGTTCGAGACCCTACACCCATCAAAAGGGTTAAAGTGATTTGAAACCCTACACCCACCAAAGGGTTAAATGGTCGAAATGGTTAAAGACTATCATTTGTTTATCTCATGAAATCTAAATCAGAAATATCATTGATTTTTCCTATGGTTCACAGCCTCATTAAGACTCAATTTGGGTATACTATTAAGACCCTTAGATATAATAATGGTGGTGAATTTTGTAATTCTAAGTTGGAGTCATATCTTCAAATTCATGGCATCCTTCATCAAACCTCTTAGTGTTTATACTCCACAACAAAATGGAGTCGTTAAACAGAAAAATTGACACATTTTGCAAATCGCACGAACCCTGCTTCTTGAACATGGTGTTCCTAAATATTTTTGGCCTAAAGGTGCACTTACAACAGTATATCTCATGAATAGACTTCCTTCTGTGGTTCTTGATAGAAAATCTCCATTTAACTTGATCAAGCCTGAAACTAATCATTTGATCTTATTCATAGAATGTTTGTTATGTTCATGTTCATAATCAATTTCGAGATAAACTCGATCGAGGGGCAGTCAAATGTGTTTTCATTGGATATTCCTATGAAAAGAAAGGATATGTTTGCTATGACACTAATTCTCATGGGAAATATATTTCTATGGATGAAATGTTCTTTGAAACCACTTCCTTCTAAAATTCTACCGACTTGTAAAATTCTACCATTGAAGAGACTATTCTTCCAATGAATATCACTAGTGATGAAACAAATGAAGATTACTCCCTTATAGAAAATGAGATGCAAGTGTATAAAAAGGGGAAGAGAAATATAATCATGCCCAATCCAATAGGCACCATGAACTAAGGGAGAGAACCTTCCTTAGATTCAACAACTGAAACTTTTAAAGAAGTAGGCAGTGATGATTTAGATGTTCTCATAGCTCTTCGAAAAGGAAAAAGATTGTGTGGTAAGTATGTGATTTCACAATTTATCTTTTATGATCAGTTATCATCTAGTTATTAGAATTTTGTGTTAAAAACTGAATTACGCAAAGTTCCTAAAAAATTTCTTGAAGCATCACAGCACGAACACTAGGTAGAAGCTATGAAATCTGAACTTCACGCACTTGAGAAGAATCAGACATGGGAGATCAGTGATCTACCATCAGACAAAAAAGTAGTCAGTTGTAAGTAGGTGTATATTATAAAATTCAAAGCATATGAGACATTAGAGAGATATAAAGCAAGACTAGTAGCTCGTGGTTATAGTGAATCATTTGGTATTGATTACATTTGCACCAGTGCCAAAGCTCACATCTATATAAGTTATTATTAGTATTGCAGCCCAGAAAAATTGGACTATGTGGTAGCTTGATATGAAGAATGCATTTTTGTAAGGGGATCTCAAAGAAGAAGTCTATATGGAATTACCACCTGGTTATACAAATCAAGAAAATAAAGTTTGTAGATTAAATAAGGCAATCTATGGACTAAAACAGTCTCCTACAACTTGGTTTGAGAAGTTCAACAAAAGTATTATAAACTTGGGCTATCAGAAGAGTATGAGTGATTACACATTATTCTTTAAAAAAGGAGAAAAGTTGACATTATTACTTATATATGTTGATGACATCATTGTGACAGGAGATGATGTTGAGGAAATCCAAAGGTTAAAGCAAGATCTTCATTGGCTATTCGATATCAAGGATCTCGAAAGACTATATTATTTCTTGGGCATTGAATTATCCGTATAAATATTTTTTAAATCAAAGAAAGTATACATTGGACTTATTGCGAGACGTTAAGATGAAAAATTGTAAACCAATATATACTCCCATGGATGTTAGTCATATGCTACAAATGGAGGATGAACCTGACAAAGTGGATGTAATCATATATGAATAACTAGTTGATAAACTTATATATTTGACTATTACATGTCCAAACATAGCATATGAAGTGAGCATTGTAAGTCGATTCATGTAGTCACCATCTAAGTACCATATAGACACAATTTTTTATATACTAAGATACTTGAAATTAACTCCTGAATAAGAAATATTATACAAAGCCAATAGTCACATAAAAATTGAAATCTATACAGATATTAATTGGTCAAGATCTATCGAAGATAGAAAATCAATTCTAGGATATATAACTCTCGTTGGAGGTAATATAGTATTATGGAAAAGTAAGAAACAATTAGTTGTGGCGAGATCAATAGCAGAAATAGAATATAAAGCAGTTGCATCATGAATATGTGAAGGAAAGTGGTTGCGCTCTCTACTGATGGAAATTGATCTATTTTCAAATAATTCTATTCTTATATTTTGTGATAACAAAGCAACAATACAGATAGCCTCTAATTCGGTATATCACGAGAGAATAAAACATATTGAAATCGATTGTTACTTTATACGGGACAATATACATAATAAATTTTTTTGGCTTGAACATGTGAGGTCAGATAGTCAATGTGCCGATATGCTAACTAAGACTCTTAATAGAAATTTATTGCTTAGATTATGTAGCAAGTTGGGTGTAACATCCATCTTTCACCCAACTTGAGGGGGAGTGTTGGAGCCTATGAAAGAGTCGGCTGCATCAAAGGAGGAGAGTGGACGACATACAAAATGGGACAACATCCTATTTTTGTGGTTCTTTAATACTTCTATTTTATGTTTCTTAAGTACATTTTTAAAAGTAGCTTTAAATAAGCCTCATTAATGACACTTAGATAAATTAGTTTTTGTAATGTCGATATTTAAAGGGGTGAAAACCCTATCAACAAGATACGTGAGAAAGAGACAGAAAGTGTACAGGCGGCTACACACAGGCAACCGATTGCCCCTTAACCATCTTCTCAAGTTTGTTTAATTTGAAATAATTTTTGTATTGTTATCTTTTGCACAATACCAAGAGAGTCAAGGCTTGCGACAATGGCGGTTGCTCGACGTTCGACATAACATGGACGCACTGAAGAAGTTCGATGGAGAGTACTGGAAGAACCTCTTTGACTCGAGGGTCGGAAAAATGACTTGGCCATACCCAGAGATCGATAACGACCATAACGTTAGCGTCTTCAAGGGAAACTCAACATCTTTTGGGCCAAGAGATATGACAAAGAAATTTTAGGTATCAACGAGCTGTGGGTGAAGCACTTTAGGATCAACCACAAGGATCTGGTATGATGGTACTCGTTTTTGAGGTCAATCGATAGAGGAAGCTCAATCGAGCCCTCGTTGGCGTTATTTGCACGTTCATCGGTAACCTTCTTATTGGCTTCAAGGTTTGGATCGATGCTTTGATACCATGTTAAAAACAGAAGCAACAATATTACACGAGGGATAAGATTTCACGAGAGAGCATGCAATAAAAGGAAGAAGGGGAAAGGAGGAGAATGGAGGACCGGCCCTCCATTGGAGAAATATCAAAAAATTATAGAAATAACACTAATACAACAAATTTTTCATTAGTAACTTTCCCAAATCATTCAAATCAAATAAGACATGCCATTGTTTTTTCAAATAAGCAATTCCTTCCACATCATCATAATAAAGTCATCGACATACACAATTAAGAAAATGCTTTTCTTATCTTGCTTGATGAATAACGTGTGATCACTGATGTACTGTTTGAAACCTAAGGTAAGAATATCACCACTAAAATTTTCAAACTATGCTCTAGGTGATTGCTTCAAACCATAAATAGATTTTTTTAGTTTGCATATCTTAAATGACGTCTTTCCTTGATCATAGCTTGGAGGTAAGTCTATGTAGATGTCTTCAATAAGATTTCCTTAAAGAAATGTATTCTTTACATTTAGCTACCATAGTTCTCATCCTTCATTGACTGCCATACTTAAAAGAATTTTAATGATATTCATTTTAGCAACCGGTACAAATGTTTTTGTATAAATTGACTATAGTCCTTGGCTAACAACCTGACCTTGTATCTTTCTATATTTCCTTCTACTTTGTATTTCACAGTATACACTCATTTGCATACTATAATTTTCCTCTCTAGTGGTAACAAGTTCCTAGGTTGGGATTTCTTCTTTCATTGTTGCCCTCCAATCTGAATTTAGTTTGGCTTCATCAAAAGTCTTAGTAATACAAATATTATCTGCATATCATAAACAACTCGTACACCCTTGGATAATTAGTATATGAGACCATCTTCTCTATAGGATATCTAGCGGCTTCACACTATCCCTTTCAAAGATCAATTGGTAAGTCATTATAATCACTAGAAGAGTTTAAAAGAGTTACTTGGGTTGGAATGAGAGCTTATTCAGGGCAAGAATCCTGATCTAGGATAACATTAGGACTTGAAAGAAACTTCTTTCTTTCACCTTTAGAATACGTCTGTCATCTTCTTTCTTCTAGAGGTACCATAGCTTATTCTTCTTTTTTAACCTTGTGATGCTCTTCCAATGGTAGAATCAGTAGTATAATTGGTGTAGGTTGATTTGATAAATGGTCTTCATTACTACTATAAACAACAAATCTTCGTGTAAGGTTACATCCATTATAATATATGATTTCCTCTTTTCAGGATCATAACATTTATATCCTTTCCGAGTGGAAGAGTAACCCAAAAAAATACACTTAATAGCTCTAGCATCACATTTATCTCTAGAACAGTTATGTATGTGTACAAAGTAGGTCCATCCAAACACTCTCAAAGGTACATGAAATTCATAAGGAGTGAAAGGGAGAATCACCATTAAGGACTCGGCTAAGCATGTGATTGATAAGAAAAACTGTGGTTAGGATAACTTCACCCAATTAAATTTTGAGATATTGTACCCAATCAACGATGTCCTAGCAACTTCTAATATATGTCTGTTTTCCTTTTAGAGGGAAGTGAGGACATGACGTTTGGTGTGGGATTCTATGGCTTAGAAAATAAGAATGTAGTGATTGAGAGAAACTCACCTCCATTATCACTACGAATGATTTTAATATGTAGTTTAAATTGGGTATCGATGAATTTATAGTGTACGGGCAAAATATTCTTCACTTCATCTTTGGTTTTCATTAGATAGACCATAGTAAATCTAGTGCAATCATCAATAAATGAAATAAAGTATTTACGACTATGTAATGAGGTAATGGAACATGGACCCTAAACATCATAATATATAATTTCAAATGGTTTATAAGCTCTAGTTTCATTCAAAGGAAATGACGAACGATGATGTTTCACCTTTTAGAAAGTATTATTGTAAAATCAAATCACTACAACTGAAAAATTCAGGTATTAACATCCTAATTTTAGAGATGGATAGATGGCCCAATTGTTGATGCCACAAAATCAGCTCTTCCGTCCTCTTTTTCTTAGTGAGAGTAGATTGCATAGATGTTCTACTTGTTTTCTCAAAAAAGTAAAGTCCTCTCATTAAGTTATCCTGACCAAAGATCCTCCTCATCTTCCGTTCCTGAAAATTGCAACAAGTGAAATTAAAGGTTTTAACACAATCTAAGTCTTGTGTTAAGGCATAAATGAAGAAGAGATTGATTGAAATATTTAGAACATGTAAAAAAACATTTTAAGAGTCCCAAAAGAAGTAATTATACTCTCTTTTCCTACAATGGGAGTATTAGACCCATCAGACAAATTAATGTCAATCCCTTTCTTAATCAATGATAGTCATCAAAAAAATTCTTGATGACTAACCATATGATTTTTGGTGCTTGAATCGACTACACATATTCTGGAATGAGATACAAGTGAATTACCCAAACCCATGAATGAAAAATGATACGCCAAGATAGCTTGAGAATCAGCTGTAGAAGAAGTTGAAGCAGATTGCGATTCTGTTAGTCATGTTTTGGGCTCTTTGATTTCCTTCTTCGTTTCAGCCAATGAATTCAATCCAGTTTCCATATTTTGTTTTCAAGTTTGATCACCGAAATATGCTCTATTTTGTATGTTCTAAGTATAGTTATGCTCCGCAAAAGTTCCCAACAATTTTCTTTCATATGTCAAGTTTTTCAACAATGTGAGCAAGTCAACTTATCCTTTTCATTTGGAGTATATTGAAGTCGACCTCTACCACGACTTCCATAGCCTCCTCTACTACGGGATCCTGAAGAATTAACCATATTTCTGTCCACAAATGCAATTGTTTTTTGGTTGATTCAGTCTTCTTTCTCTAAATGTCTTTTATCCTCTTCCCGCAAGAGTAGAGAATATATTGGGCTCAACAAAAGGAGTTCCTCTCAGCTTAGAATATTGTTTTTGACCGCTTCATACTATAAGAAGATGTCCCATAAAAGATCAAACACTTTCTGTTCTTCAAATTTATTATTTTGTTCATTCATACATCTTTGATATTTGCTTTTAGAGTAAAAGTATACTTCTTCCCATAAACCGTGAAGTTCTGCATAGTAATCACTCACTAACCTTCTACCTTGACTACATATTTGAATACTTTCAATAATCTCATACTTCTTGGTGATATTCTTTCTCTAGGCATAAGCATCATGGACAACCAAGCATATGCCTTTGCCTGACTCTAGAAACATAAATGTACTTGCGATGGATGGTGTCATGGATTGGATGAGTCACGCATTGATTAGAGCGTTTTCCCTATGCCATTTAGGGAATTAAGGATCAATCACGTGGGGTGTAGTGATATCTCCAGTCACATAATACCATCGCCCCCTCGTCATGACAACCAGTTCAATAGATGTGGCCCATTGAAGGTAATTTCTACCATCTAACTTCATATTTGTGATATAAAATCCTTTTTCTTTGTCTGAAATAATGTTTTCTCCGATTTCTACAGCTTTCCCTTTGTTAGACATGATGAAAACCGCTTCTTCCTAGGGTTGATGGATTTCCTTGTTTCCTTTTGTAGGAATTCTTTTTCGTAATGAATATTTCTTGAAATAAAACTAACATGATCGAATTATCTTCTGATTGCTATACTTTCATGCTGCCTTAAATACCCCTTCTCATTCTAAAATACTGTTGATTTGCTCTAATCTTGCATATTAGGTCTAATACCATGTTGTTTATCGACCCAAATAATAAACAATAAAACAACAATAGATTTGAAGCTTGAGAAGAAGATGAGGGCCGGGGCCATTCTGTGTAGCCGTGTCTCTCTCTCTCTTATTTTTCATTCTATTCTCCAACATAACAATTAGGGTTTATATTTACATGTTTACAACTTGAAAGACAAATACACCCTTTAATTAGTAATTAAGAAGACAACCGGCTCCTATTGGATAAGAGCTGAATGACTCAATATAAAAAAGTAAAGAACTGAAATTTAAATGTCAGCTAGTCTTCAACAACAACAGCTTAGGTGCTACAAGAAAAAGAGATTATAATTTAACATTTTACACCAAAGCTTGTTCAGACGTTCATACATTGATGGTAGAGATATTAACAATGATTGTTTTATATCTAATATGAATATACTTGGAATTTCTAACCTACACATTTTGAAATCTTGTTAGAATGATTCTGCTTATGCATCAGTTTTTGTTCCGTAAGAACCTGAATTTTGTCTTGCTTTTAGGTTGTGGGTGAAACTCAAATTTCATGCAGAAAATTGAAGCCATCTATCATCAATGTCATGATATTCCTCCAGAAGAGCAAAACTCTAGTTGAACATGTAGCATCTCATCACTAAGGAATAAACTCTACCTGGATTCATCCTAGAAAAGATTTTCTTTTAAGGCTTGGGAGTAGAATTTTTCGTGGTTATGCAACAGTTCGTTGAAGTCCAGGATTTCTTTAATAGGGTTGATCCACTCAAGCATGAAATTTCACTAGCGTTTGTTTCTTATCTTTCGTGTGGTCTTTATTCTTGAAATTGTCACACAAAACATTGCTTGCCACCTCACCAAAAGAGGCTGTATTCATGGTTTGTATATTGCCATTTCACTAGCATTTAATAGGGTCGATTAAGGATCACATCTAGGAACATCATAAATAAGGAGAAGGTTTCATGGTCATGTACTCATTAGTTAGAGTACGTATATCTTTTTATCTCCTTGTTTTATTGCATCCTGCATTAAGTGCCTTTGCTTAATGGCTGTTTGTGCTTTTGTTTTATGGACTGAGGTTGCTTATCTTTTGTCATTGTATTATCCTACATTTTTGTCTTTGAAGTGGTTTATTTGGAGCCATGAAATTGGGATATACAATGACTAAAGATATACATTTTTGTCTTCCAGGAGAATATTTGAAATTTTTATCTTGCTGTTTATGTTATTTTATGTGCATTCGATCACATTTCATGGTATCAATGCTCTTCGATTGATGCCATGCTTGGGAGGTGATTTGACACTCATGATCTTATTTTATATCCCACCGCTTTTTAGAAACAAGGCATCATTATCCTATTGTTGTGCAGGTGGTGATGGTGCATCTGCTTTGATGTTTGAGACTGTAATTGAAGCTGCATCTTCAAAAGGAGAAGATACTGTGTTTCATCAGTCACATGCTACTTCTAAAGATAGAGTTTGTGGCACTAAAAGGAAAAGGTTATCAGAGGCAATTCTTAGTTTAAATAATCCGTGTGAGGCAAGTATTTACAAGTTTGGATCCCAAACCTTTTGTTAAAAACCATCTCATGATGGCAGTTGTAAAGTTTGAACTATTTTTGGCCCATATGGAGGACTCTCGATTATGATTTGCTGGGTGGTATTGGATAAGATAGTTCCATGTGAAAATAGAACATATAGAAAATTACAGTGATTGAATAATTTAGAACAGTATGGAAACTTACCATATCTAGAAATATTATCTATTCACGAGACTACCATTGCACAAGACATACCATATAAAATACTTTTCTATGTCAATCTACCTGGTTTCACTGAGATCCTTTCTTACAATGTCACAAGATTTTTCCAAGAATGTTATGCTTGACTAATAATTTTGTCTATGATGTCCGAAATATTACTTATATCTCATGCAATGCAACCTTACAGCATTGGTTTTCTTCCTTGTATCTGTTTGTTCAATTACCCTTTTACCCACCAATGAAATGTAAGCATAGGGTTTGGCAACAGTGATATAACTTTTTACCCTTTTACCCACCATACCAAAAGTGGCTGTCACTCTGCCAGTGCTAGGGATGTAAAGGTTGATATAATTTTTTATTTGATTTATAATTATATATAGCAGAAGATATTTCAGCCATACCTAGGAAGACATGATCTCAGGCAGATACTTGGCACGTTTCCCCTCTTCCAGGTCTGTCACAAGGGAAACAGAAACCAAGACGTAATCATTTCTCTAGAATTTCTCAAGTGGGATACAAAGAAAACAGGCATACATTTGGTCACTTGTCCTCTCACAGAAACTCAGGTGTGCATATATATATATATATAAGTGTGTATGTGCGTGTATTTATGTATGTATGTATATATGTATATATATGTAGGTATTGTTAGAAAACTGGTAAAATTCCTGTATTCATTTTATCGAAGAATGAGATAATACATATACAATCAGCTGCACAAGGCTTGAGTAGTTTATACAGGACACCAAATGGTATTTATATGGGCATGAAGGAGTTGTTGGCCAACATCCAACGACTAGAAAACTAGCTGTTGGATGTTGATTACTTATGGGAGACCCTTCCAATTGTTAGGAGAAATAGTCGTTGGGCTTTGGTTCTTAATGGTCCTAGCGGGCTCTTGCTATCCTAGCTGTTGGGCCTTGCTGTCCTAGACTAGCTGGGCTACTTAACATCTTAACACCCCCTCTCAAACTTACAGTATAAATACCGAAAGTTTGTTTCAATCCTTCATGTGTGACAATGACACTACTTATTCCAAAAGGAGAATGTTCAAATGGAGAAATCTTTTTTGAAGCTTAACCTTGTGATCTACCTTACAACATACCTACAAAAAAAAACTTATAGAATTAATCTCCAATAAAAGTATTAACATCCCATAACATGAAAACCTATGTTTTCAAAGAAGTTTTCTTAATGGAAAACATTGATCGTCTAAGTAGGATTGTCATATATAACAAATAATGCCATGAATCACCACAAACCTATGATATTACAAAAATGCATTAGTATACCAAACAAGCTTTAAGGGTAAGCTCAAACCTGAGTTTTAAGGATAAACTCGAACTAAACAAGGTTTAAGGTTAAGCTCAAACCATCCAAATCAAACAAGCTTTAAGGCTAAGCTCAAACCATCTAAATCAAACAAATGCCAAGGCCCTTAAATAACTCATAATCTTAAACGGGATTCTATGATTCCAAGAATAGGATAATCCACCAAGATAAAAAAAGGTTTTAAATATATACAAAAGATTTATAATCAGCTTAATATTTTTTAAGAATCTTTTCAACATAAAATGTTTGTCTCAAAAAAGAAGAATTCTTTGAATGCAATTTTTATCATTCGCATAAAATACTCAAAATATAGCAAATAAATAGTCAATGCTCAAGGAAAAACTCTTTTTATGCATTATTTTCAACATTGACTCATCTACAACCAATAGCCAACAACATGAAGTACCTTAATCACAAAGGTTTTCAACAAAAGACCAACAAATGTGACATATAGCCACAACACGGAGATCTTAATCACATGAAAATGTAACTTCAAAGTTATTAAAACCACAAATTATCAAATAACAATAAGTGTATCTCCAAACATTGACTGATCTCTAACTAATAGCCAACAACATGAAGCACCTTAATCACAAAGGTCTTTAACAAATGGCTAAAAAAAGTGACATATAGCCACAATACGATCTTAATCATACAAACAAATGCAACTTATTGTTTAACAAATACAACAACTACAACAACAACTAAGCCTTTTCCTATACTAGACGGGGTCGGCTACATGGATTCTTTGTTTCCACAGAGCTCTATCATGTGCCATGTTAGCAGTTAACTCACAATAAGCTAGATCATTCTTTATTGTTTCTTTCCAACACTTTTGTGGTCATCCTCTACCTCTTTTAATACTTTCCAAATTTAATTTTTCATACCTCCTTACAGGTTCTTCTTCTGATCTTCTTTATATTTGTCCAAACTATCTTAAACGATATTCTCTCATTTTATCCTCTATTGGTGCCACTCCTAATTTGTTTCTAATAACCTCAGTATGTATACGGTCTTTTCTTGTATGACCACTCATCCATCTCAACATCTTCATTTCTGTCATAGACATCTTTTGTACATGTTAATGGTTAACTGCCCAACACTCAAAACCATAAAACATGGCAGGTCTAATTGCTGCTCTATAATATTTACCTTTTAACTTTAATGGTATCTTCTAATCACAAAGAATATATGATACTCCTCTCCATTTTAACCAACCAGCATTAATTCTATGCTTAACATCTCCATCAATTCTTCCATCACACTGAAAAATTGACCCTAGGTATTTAAAACTTTTCTTTTAAGGGGGCAATGTGTGACAATTTTAATTTCTGTCTTTTGAAGTAACCAAATGATCAAACTTACATTCCATATAATCTGTCTTTATTCTACTAAGTCGGAGCCCTTTGCTTTCTAATGCTTCTCTCCATAGTTCCAATTTTCTATTAACTTTTTCCTTAGACTCTTCCACTAACACAATGTCATCTGCAAATAACATACACCAAGGTACTTCATCTTGAACATGTTTTGTTAACTCATCCATCACCATTATAAGTAAGTATAGACTTAAAGTTGATCCTTGATGTAACCCAATATTAAAATCAAAGAAGTCTGTCATTCCTTCATGAGTCCTCACACATATTTTTGCACCATCGTACATGCCTTCATAAGTTTTTTCTAGATCAATAAATATCATGTGAAGGTCTTTCTTTTTTTCTCTAAAATGTTCCATAAAACGTATCAAAAAGTGAATCACTTCAACAGTAGATCTGCCTGGCATGAATCCAAATTGGTTCTCTGTTGTACTTATACTTGTCTTAACCTACGTTCGATAATTCTTTCTCACAATTTCATAGTATGGCTCATTAACTTGATACCTCAATAATTCACATAATTTTGATTGTCTCCCTTATTCTTATATACGAGTATAAGTGTACTCGCTCTCCATTCCTCGGGCATCTTTTGGTTTCTTCATATTTCATTAAATAGTCTTGTGAGCCAAGTGATTCTTATTTCTCGTAGTATTTTCCAAACTTGTATAGAAATATTGTCTGGTCCTACCGATTTACCACCTTTCATATGTTTAAGAGCCTCACTTCATTCTTTTGAATACATCGGTAGAAATTATGGTTTATATACTTTTTTGATTTGGCTAACTCTCCTCAGCTAATACTAAGATAACAAACAAATTTTCTTCTAAATGAGACACCAAACAATTGATCCAATAAATGTTAAAAATAAATAAGTTGAAAAGAGCACTCCTTGATTGACTCTAATCTTAATGCCAAACAAGATCAAATCGGATCCAGACATAGGCTTTGATTTGGATCCAAAACCAACAAAAATCATGTATCTACTATAGAATGGGTCTAGATCTAGGGTTGGATCTACGACCCGATTGCATATAAATAGGTCTCCTCTACTGAACGAAGAAACCTTCTTTCTCTCCCTCTCTCTTTCTCTCTCTCTTTGGCCTCCATTGTTCCTGACTAACCATCAATCGTCTTCATCAAAGTCGCTCACCGTCTATATCTTCATCTTACCAAACCGCACAACCATTTGTAATGAAGGCGATGCTTCAATATAGTTGCGGAAGATTGATGAGTGGACAACACCACAAAGTAATAATCACGAAGCCTTAGAAAAGGTAATAGCTGAGAGCAACAAGTGCATATGAAAAAGAGAACGAACACAACACAAACTTGAATAAATAATCTTTATTCATTAGCCATAAAAGGCTTGAATTTACAATGGATTACAAGTGGTATTTATAGAGTAGAAGAGGTTATAAGAGAGACGAGATAAAGGGAGGAAGAGGGGATAAAGGGGGTTGGATGCAGCCAGCCCCCAACGGTTATGTAAATAGCCATTGGGGACCAGGGCCCCCAACGGCTAGTGGCCCTAGCCCTGATGGCCCAGTGGGCTAGGGCCGCCAGGGTTGGGCCACTCAGACCCAATTCTCTAACACCCCCCTCAAATTAACAGCTCCATGACCTAAAGTTTGCCAATTAAAGATTGAGACCGAGGAGCAGGTAAAGACTTGGTGAAAACACATCTGCAAGTTGATATTTTGATTTTACAAACTGTAATGTCAAATTGCCTTGTAGATGCTCTTCACGAACATAGTGACAATCCATCTCTATGTGCTTTGTGCTCTCATGAAAGGTATGGTAAAAGTGTTATATACATAACACTTTTGTTGTTGCAGAACATTATTGGAGGAGCTTCCAGTTGTATGCCTAAGTCTTCATCGCAACCAAGTTAGTTCTATAGTAGTGTTGGCCATGGCACGATACTTGGCTTCAGTGGACGAAAGAGACACCTTTTGTTATTTCTTGCATCTCCATGAGATGAATGAGTGACCAAGGAATATGCAGTATCCGGTAGTAGAGTGCCTGTCATTCACATTACCATCCCAATCAACATTAGTATATGCAAGCAACTGAAATAACGAAGAAGATAGAAATACTCCCTTAGTTGAGGTTTGTCAAATATAACGAACAATCCTCATAACATCACTCATATGCACTGAGGTGGGTGCATGCCGAAACTGACTTACAGTATGAACAACATGTTATAGTGAGATATGTGAGTGCTCCAACCATCTATCTATAAGGTGTGGATCACTGAGAAGTTCACCATGAACTAGGCGCATCTTCTGGTTGATTACTTCTGGTGTCTTAACAACTTTGTCATTTGTAATACCTGATCTAAGAATAACATCATTAGTAAACTTAGTTTGTGAAAAAAAGAAACCTCTATCATCACAGGTTACCTCAATGCCAAGAAAATAGGAAAGTTGACCAAGATCTTTCATTTCAAACATATTACCAAGTTCTTGCTTGATTTGTTGGATACCTGTGTCATCACTACCTGTAATAATCATATTATCAACGTAGAGCAAAAGGATAACAATACCTGCAGAGGATTTTCTTATAAACAAGGTTGTGTCAGTATAACAGATAGGAAAGCCATGCAATGTCATGAATTCAATCATTCTATCAAACCAAGCCTTGGGAGCTTGTTTGAGACCATATAAAGCTCTTTTGAGCTTTAAGACTTCGTTTCTAGGAATATTGAGACCAGGAGGAGTCTCCATATATACTTCTTTCTTCAGCCAACCATTCAAAAAAGCAGTTTTAACATCTAACTGATAGATATTCCAATGATGAATGACACATACAGCTATAAGTGTTCTAACATTTGTCATTCTAGCTATAGGAGTAAATGTATCTTCATAATCAATTATTCTAGCTATAGGAGCAAAGGTCTCTTCATAATCAATTTCATATTCTTGAGAATAACCCTTGGCAAGCAATCTAGCTTTATAACGATCTAATGAGCCATCACCATTAGTCTTGATTTTATAAACCCACTTACAACCTATAGTCTTTTTGTTTGATGGTCTAGAGACTATATCTCAAGTTTGGGCTCTAAACAAAGCATCCAACTCTTCATTCATTGCATGAGTCCATTCTTGTGATAATTGAGCTTCTTTAAAGGTTCTAGGTTCCTTTATTGCTGAAATATTTGTTACTAAAGCTCTATGTCTTAGTGAAAAACTATCATATGAGACAAATCTTTCAGGAGGTCTAGAATCATGATTTGACCTTCGAGGAATAGGTATAGATCTCCTATTGTAATATTGATCAAAATGAGTAATAGAATGTTTGGTAATCATACGTTCATCAAGATCATTTTCTTCATGAATTACCTCTTCACCTAAAATATCATTCAAGAAGGAGCAGGAGGAGTCATTAATAGAGCTATCATCATCCATGCTTTTAAAAACATATTCATTTTCAAAAAATCTAACATCTCGAGATACATAAAGCTTATCATTTTTACAATCATAACACCTATATCCCTTTTTGGTTATTTCATATCCTAGAAAGACACATTCTATGGCCCGAGATGATAATTTATTATCTTTGTCAGTATAAACAAAGCATTTACATCTTAAAACACGCAATCTAGAATAGTTAGGAAAAACTTTAAAAAGTTTTTCTATAGGAGACATATTTTGTAAAATCGAAGAGGGCATTCGATTAATTAAATAGACTGCAATCATAATAACTTCTACCCAAAAATTTTTAGGAACACCACTTGAGAAAAGCAAAGTTCTTGTGGTTTCCAAAATATGCCTATGCTTACGTTCGAAAACACGATTTTGTTGAGGAGTCTTAGAACAAGAAGTTTGATGTATAATCCCAAATGTATTGAGATGGTTTTCAAAATTCTTTGACATAAACTCTCCTCCTGAATCAGATCTAAAAATTTTGATTCAGAATCAAATTGATTTTTTACAAGATTATGAAAAATAACAAAATTTTGAAAGACATCGGATTTTGGTTTTGAAAGATATACCCATGTATACCTAGTAAAGTCATCTACAAAAATAACATAATAGGAAATGCCTCTTTTAGACAAAACAGGTGCCGGACCCCATACATCCGAATGAATTATTTCGAAGGATCTTGTTGTAAAATGTGTTTTGTTTAGAAATGGGAGATGTTGCATTTTACCAAGAACACAATCTTTGCAAGAAAAAGATTCCTTAGATTTCATTTCAAGAGGACATTGATACAATTTTTTAGTGTGCCATAAAAGGGCATTATTTGTCAAAACATTAACATATCCTATACTATGCAAATAGTTCATAATATAAAGTCCTTCCTCTCTATGGCCACGCCCAACCACCTTCTTCGAGAGGCAGTTCTGTATAATACATTTGGTGGATGAAAATGTTATAACACAATTTTTATCCGAAATTTGAGATACGGAAAGTAAGTTTAAATTTAGTTTTGGAACAACACTAATTTTGGAAACTTTGAAATTCTTGTTTTGCAAGTCACCAACTTTATCAACATTTAATTGTGTACCATCAGCCGTATAAACACATGATAAGGGTTTTTGAACACATGATTTTAAGATATGATCATTACAAATCATATGAAATGAAGCACCCGAATCAAGAATCCAAGAGAGCATAACTTGGGTTTCTTTTGTTGAGGAGGAGCAAGCTACACCAACCGTTGCTTTTTCCTTTACTTGGGCTTCAAGTTGCTTCAATTTTTGTTCGAGCGCAAGAATGGAAGATGAAGCATGTTCTTCTACTATGGCTACCTTTTTCAATTTTGGGTAATTTGGCCTTATATGCTCGGCTTCTCTACATTGATGGCAAATGATGTCTTTTCTTCCTTCTTCACTTTTGAAATGAGGAGGTCGGTAAGCCCTTCATATTTGCTCGGGGTTTTGATGTGGCCAAGGTGGTGTCTTTTTGAAGTCTTGCTTCATTCATTTTTGTTTCTGCCATTTGAAGATCGGTAAGAATCTCTTCTTTTGTAGGAAAAGGTTTTATATGAATGAGCGATGATCTTACCCCTTCAAATTCTTCCCGGAGACTTCTTAGAAATTGATATACAAAGTCCTCATTATCTTCCCATTGTCTCTCACTAAGATATTGTATACATTTCTTTTTGTAACCATACAATTGATTCCAAACATTGGAAAATTCCTCCAAAAATTCGTTTACCCCCCTTTCTTTAGCGTTGGTGACATCGGTCAGAGTGTCCCTAGTGTGTTCGTTTACATTATTCATGAGCACCCATAGGATTGTTCTATGGCCTCCTTCATATTCCTCTTTTTGTTCAAGTATGGCATTGATAGAGGGTTCTACCTTCGAACCACTTACATAGCCCTATAATTTTTTGAAATACAAATAGTTTTCCATAGATTGAGCCCACGGTGTTAGACAAAAATTGAAACCTCTTTTATCATCCATATTTCAAGGAGAAAAAAACTAAAGAGGTAAACTTACAAAATACGATCGACACGCTTCTCGAGAAGATGAACAATACTCCCACGATCGAAAAATGGCTCTGCTATCATGTAATGAAGGCGATGCTTCAATATAGTTGCGAAAGATTGATGAGTGGACAACAACACAAAGTAATAATCATGAAGCCTTAGAAAAGGCAATAGCCGAGAGCAACAAGTGCAAACGAAAAACAGAACGCACACAAAACAAACTTGAATAAATAATCTTTATTCATTAGCTACAAAAGGCTTGAATTTAAATGAATTACAAATGGTATTTATAGAGTAGAAGAGGTTATAAGAGAGAGGAGATAAAGGGAGGAAGAGGGGATAAAGGGGGGTGGCTACAGCCAGCCCCCAACGACTAGTGGCCCTGGCCCTGATGGTCTAGTGGGCCAGGGCCGGGCCACTCAGGCCCAATTCTGTAACACCATCATCCTTATCACTGCCTGAACCGCCTCCACCAACCATGGTGAGTTCTTCACCGCTCGACCTTGATG
The DNA here is from genome assembly GCA_036023115.1 of Brasenia schreberi. Lineage (NCBI taxonomy): Eukaryota > Viridiplantae > Streptophyta > Magnoliopsida > Nymphaeales > Cabombaceae > Brasenia > Brasenia schreberi. The sequence goes on from JAYKKT010000090.1 coordinate 20,215,021, forward strand.
TCCTTTGCACCCCAAGTGGAAACTCTTGCCATTATGTCTAGACATCGAAAAAGGGGAGAGCTTACAATAGTCGCCGATCTGGTTAACTCCCGAAATCACTACTGTCGTATGCATGCTCGAGCCACCCAGTTGCTGCCGCATGCATGCCATCGACCACCAAGCAGCCTCGGCCACCCTCTTCTTCTCTCTCTCGTGCATGCATGCATGTTTGAAGTCAAAAGCCATTTGAAGTGGGAAAAACACAACTGCAAGCTATTCATTTGATACCATGTTAGAAAATAGGTAAAATTCGTGTATTCATTTTATTGAAGAATGAGATAATACATATATAATCAGCCGCACAAGGCTTGAGTAGTTTGCAGGACACCAAATGGTATTTATATAGGCATGGAGGAGTAGTTGGCCAACATCCAAGGACTAGAAAACTAGCCATTGGATGTTGTTTGCTTATAGGAGATCCTTTCGAGTTCCAACGGTTAGGAGAAATAGTCGTTGGGCTTTGGGTCTTGCTGGTCCTAGCGGGCCTTTGCTGGCCCTGGCTGTCCTAGCTGTTGGCCCTTGTTGTCCTAGGCTAGCTGGGCTACTCAACATCTTAACAGGTATGTATGGAGTATGTATACATGTATGAATACGTCTGTGTGTCTATGATGGTCTTATGCTTGAAACTAACAACAACAACAAACAACAACTAAGCCTTTTCCCATACTAGACGGGGTCGGCTACATGGATTCTTTATTTCCACAGATCCCTATCATGTGCCATGTTAGCAGTTAACTCCCAATAAGCTAGATCATTCTTTATTGTATCTTTCCAACACTTTTGTGGTCGTTCTCTACCTCTTTTAATACTTTCCAAATTTAGTTTTTCTAACCTTCTTACAGGTTCTTCTTTTGATCTTCTTTCTATATGTCCAAACCATCTTAAATGATGTTCTCTCATTTTATCCTCTATTGGTGCCACTCCTAATTTGTTTCTAATAACCTCATTATGTATACGGTCTTTTCTTGTATGACCACTCATCCATCTCAACATCTTCATTTCTGTCACAGACATCTTTTGTACATGTTGATGATTAACTGCCCAACACTCAGAACCATAAAACATGGTAGGCCTAATTGCTGCTCTATAATATTTACCTTTTAATTTTAATGGTATCTTCTTATCACAAAGAATACCTAATGATCCTCTCCATTTTAACCAACCAGCATTAATTCTATGTGTAACATCTCCATCAATTCTTCCATCACTTTGAAAAATTGACCCTAGGTATTTAAAACTTTCCTTTTGGGGAATGCAATGTGTGCCAATTTTAATTTCTATGTCCTCTGAAGTAGCCAAATGATCAAACTTACATTTCATATATTCTGTCTTTGTTCTACTAAGTCGGAGGCCTTTGTTTTCTAATGTTTCTCTCCATAGTTCCAACTTTCTATTAACTTTTTCCTTAGACTCCTCCACTAATACAATGTCATCTGCAAATAACATACACCAAGGTACTTCATCTTGAATATGTTTTGTTAACTCATCCATCACCATTATAAATAAGTATGGACTTAAAGTTGATCCTTGATGTAACCCAATATTAACTTCAAAGAAGTCTGTCGTTCTTTCATGAGTCCTCACACATGTTTTTGCACCATCATACATGTCTCTTATAAGGTTAATATATGTCAATGGGATACCTCTTTTTTCCAAAGTTCTCCAAAGCCTCGGTACCCTATCATAAGCTTTTTCTAGATCAATAAATATCATGTGAAGGTCTTTCTTTTTTGCTCTAAAATGTTCCATAAGACGTCTCAAAAGGTGAATCACTTCAATAGTAGATCTACCTGGCATAAATCCAAATTGGTTCTCTGTTGTACTTGATACTTGTCTTAACCTACGTTCGATAATTCTTTCCCATAATTTCATAGTATGACTCATTAACTTGATACCTCGATAATTCACACAATTTTGAATGACTCCCTTGTTCTTATATATGGGTATAAGTGTACTTGCTCTCCATTCCTCGGGTATCTTTTGGTTTTTCCATATTTCATTAAATAGTCTTGTAAGCCAAGTGATTCCTATTTCTCCTAGTATTTTCCAAACTTCTATAGGAATATTATATGGTCCTACCGATTTACCACTCTTCATATGTTTAAGAGCCTCTTTGACTTCATTCTTTTGAATACGTCGGTAGAAATTGTGGTTTATATACTTTTGTGACTTGGCTAAATCTCCTAAACTAATACTAACATCTTTATTTTCTTTAAAAAGATTATAAAAATAGTTTTTCCATCTATTTCTTATATCATCATTTGCCACTAGAATTTTTTCATCCTCGTCTTTTATGCATCTAACATAATTAAGATCTTTAGTTTTCTTATCTCTAGCCCTAGCTATCCTAAAAATATCTCTTTCACCCTCTTTTGAGTTGAGTTTTTTTATATAAGTCATCCCAAATCTTAGCTTTTGCTTCACTAACGGCCTTTTTCGCTTCCTTCTTTGCTTTCTTATAAGCTTCTAAAGTTTCACTAGTTTTCTTTGCATAATGTAATTTGTAACATGCCCTCTTTGCCTTGATTTTATTTTGTACTACTTCACTCCACCACCAAGCTTCTTTTTGTGCCGGTACACCTCCCTTAGATACCCCTAACACATCTTTCGCCACTTTCCTAATATGTATAGCCATATTGTTCCACATATCAGAGGGTGTGCCAACATAATTCCAAACATCTCCTTGAAGGACTTTCTGTTTAAATATATCTTCTTTCTCGCTTTTGAGGTTCCACCATTTAGTCCGAATAGCTTGATGCACTTTTTTCTTCTTTGTCCATTTTTTTATTTGTAAATCCATAACTAAAAGTCGATGTTGGGTGGTTAAGCTTTCTCCTGGAATTACCTTACAATCTTTACAACACGCTCTATCTTTTTTTCTACAAATAAAGTAATCAATTTGTGTTTGTGATAAGCCACTCTTATAAGTAATTAAATGTTTATCTCGTTTTTTGAAGATTGTATTGACTATAAAGAGATCAAATGACATAGCAAAATTTAAAATCTCCCTACCTTCCTCGTTTATATCCCCATAACCAAAGTTTTCATGAATCCCTTGATATCTCCCTTTGTGGAATCTTTTGAAACACCTTATCTAACTCTTCTCAAAAAACTGTCTTTATACTATCTTCTAGTCCTACTTGGGGTGCGTAAGCACAAACTATATTCAAAACCTCTACTCCTAACACTAATTTCAATGTCATGATTCGGTCACCATATCGTTGTATGTTTACTACACTCTCCTTTAAATCTTTATTTATGATAATACCAACTCCGTTTCGGGCCTTTTCTTTACCCGAGTACCATAATTTAAAACCTGTATCCTCTATCTCCTTTGCTTTTTCTCCAACCCATTTTGTCTCTTGTAAACATAGAATATGAATCTTTCTCCGAATCATAGTATCTACCACCTCCATTAGCTTACCAGATAATGTTCCGATATTCCAAGAACCAATACGAATCTTGTTATCTAGGACTAGCTTCCTTACCCCCTGCATCTGTCCATAATCAAAATGTGGAGACCCTCTTTGAAAATTTTTCACTACATTCGGGCGGCAATGTAGCGGGACTAACTTCTTTACCCACACCCGTCCATGATGTGGGAACCCTCTCTGCAATTAATTCACTACATTCAGGCGAAAATTTAGTGGCCCTTGCTTACTTCTTACTACATTCGGGCTCTGCAGCACGTCGCTAGGCGGGGACGCTCCAAAGCAATGCTCATAATTTTTGTAATCCATGTTGTAGAAATCCGACGAAGTTTTACGCTGGCTGTCAGAAGCCTAACACAACCCTCCTCCTTTATCCGGGCTTGGGACGGGCAATGCAAGGGTGATCCCTTACGTGGGCGGAGTTGGTCTTATGCTTGAAACTAATTCCATAAATATATTCTTGATGGTTGAATTGCTGTGAGTTGGCTTGTGGATCATCTTCTCCAATGTGACTAAATTACTATGGGTTCATTTACATCTGCCAATTTGGTTTGCTTGCTCCAAAGACCCACTCATACAGTGAAATCTAGTCTGAAATTGTTGTCAGCTTAATGAACTATGTAGGTCACATCATAGTTCATATTTATAAGGGAAGAAAAACAGTCGTTCAGTAATAGATTGCATATTGGTGCATCAAGATCAAATACTGTATAGGTTCATTATCCTCATTGCCCCTCCCCTCCACATGTACATTCTGCTGAAGACCATATAACAGGTGGCTTGCAATAGTTTAAAGTAAATTTCTGGTGAGTCTGGGTTGTTTATGATTGTCTTTTTTTCCCTGCTTTTGTTCAGTTCCGCAATATACCCAACAAGATTTTGGGCTCCTTCCTGGTAAATAAATATGGTGACATTATTTTTAATTGCAGGAGTTGGATGAGATATGTGGGCATAACAATTGGGTGTTGCCAACCTATACCGTAGCCCCATCTAGAGGTAACTACTTACTCTCACTGTATAATAACATCTGATCTGTTCTACCTTTCTTTAGTTGAGGACAATTTGTAACCTTTAAGATGTAAATTTCCATGCACATATTTGCTGCATTTGTTTGTAGTTGATATGTTTTAGCATTTATGCTGGATTGCTTGTTACAGTTTTTTTCTTTAGAAAGCTATCTTGCTTCATATGCTTCTAGGTATAGAAAATACAGGGATTTCCTTTTTGTGACGAAACTTGACGATATAACAGAGGATGCAACAAACTAATTTTGGGGAAATAGGTGCCTGGCTTTGGCTAGCTTTCAAAATATGCATTATATTGGTGACTATCTAACTTAGGTTGACTGTGCCAGGTTTTCTTCTTGCTGGTGTAGAATCATAGATAATGATCTCTCTCTCTCTCTCTGAAGTTGGTGTAATACTGTAATTTTTATCATGAAATGCTTCCGATATTGCCAATTATGAAAGGAACCTTGGCAGCAAGTATGAAGGTTGTCAGGTACGACAAACTTTTCCAAGGGTGTTAACCTTTGATACAAGCTGCATTAGGTAACCCATCCTTCTACATTTTCCCTTGCTATATTTTGAGGATGCTGTGATCTTTGTAATTGTTTAACAACAATTTATCGATTGCAATGTGTTCCCCTTTTTCTCAAAGAGGAAGTATTTTCGGAGAAACCATGAATAAATGACACACATCATCACCTACTCAGTAAATCATCATGGTCTAGTCCTGTAGTTGTCTTAAGCTCATGCAGGAATTGGCAAGATCATAAACTGGTACTTTGATGGTTCTGCTTTGCATGTCATGCAAGATGTTTAAGTCATTCTTCAGGGTTGCTTTAGGTGGTTTTGTGGCCAGTGTGATGGTTCAGGGTGCAGACTTCAACTGTTCTGCCAATGGTGATATGCAACGCAAGCCGCCAGAGGCAAGAGAATCTGCTGCAACATCCATGCTGAACAAATTGCGCAGCATGGTCCATCGAGGGCAGTCTCAGTAAACACAGCTAAATTGGTTCTGTTCCTCTGCATAGTCTGCATTTCCATACATGTGTAGTGCACTGATGTGCATCTTTGTTCTCACTCACTCTTGATTTAAGTTATTCTGCATAGAGATGACAACTTGAAGATAGTGATTTCATTTGATACAGAAAAATACATGTAATGATATGGAAATTTAACTATTTTAAAAATGTACTCGGTTTTTACAATTTCCAACTAGCTGGGTAGTGAGTGCAGCAAGAAGTTGCTTATGATATGGTTACTGGCTTGGGAATCGGTCCATCTTTAAGTTCAATGGCCATTATGTCCGGTTGGTGAACATCTTTGACGTATGGATTCCTGCATCATCTCATCTATGCAAGGTATGAACTGTAAACAACCAGCACACTTAGAATATACTACACCTCAGTAGTGCGTTTAACAAGTGCACGAGGTTGGAGCAATAGTGACCCGCAAGGCCTTTCCTGATTTCATGGTGCAAGCAGTTCATCTCCAGTGCCTACTCTGTGTGTTAGTGAATTGCATTTGACATCTAGCTATCATGGAACCTATATAAGAAGGCTTTGACAGTCTTGTTAGCCTTTTGGAGAAGGTTCATTAGATCATTCAGGGTGGGCTGCAGCTTTATGTTACTGTACCTCTTAAGGAAGACCTTCCACACCTCCTCCTACACGTCCCACACGTGAATTGACCCTTGCTCGAGTGAGGTATACTGGACATATGTTTGGTTTGTTAGTAAGGACATAAAGAGCATAAGCTTATAATACTCACTCTCTCCAAGCTTTCCACACTTTAGGACAAAGACCCTAGATGTTCATGGATACTTAGTGTCCTATCATGAGAAAGTTGTGAACTTGACTTTGAAGCCCTTATGGATATAAGTGACTCTATCGACCCATTCAAGTTAGGCTTTCTGATCTATATCGGTGTTAAGAGCCTAGAGCTTGATGCTGAAGATGTTGTGGACGATGTCTATCATTTGTTTCTTGTTGATCGATGCACCACCTGGATTACGGAGAGGAGGCAACACTTAAGAACGATTGAGCTCGGGGAGGTATTGGCCGAGTTGGAGGAATTTGTTTTTCATAATTGGTCATACGAACGAGCCAACATGGATGATGTGGAGTGACCTCTGGAAGCGGTGGTGGTGACGATAAGCCACAATTGGTGGAGTGGGAGGTGTTATCGTCACCACCAGGTGGTATCGACTCATACGATGGGCTTGGTGCTGTTCTGACATTTGTGCTTGATATATGGGATTGGTTTGTGGGGCAAAATGTCCCAGAATGAATCCTCCTAACGATGTGATGCCTGCATTCGCTGGATATGAAGCGACTGATTGGGAGATTGGTGAGAGTTCAAAAGACAATTATCACGGTTGCCGGGGTGGTGCTAGAGCTAATGAAAATGGACTTTCCGGACTTCCTGCACTTCTAGTGGCCTTCGAGTAACATTGTAAGTTGAGAAAATGAGCGAAGGTCGATTCATGAGGCACTGATGCACCAATCTACATTCTTAATGTTGGCCAGTGCTAAGGTTAAGGATAAGTGGTTGCTTGCACGTGCCCTTGCCTCTCGGCAAGGCACCATGGATTGGAAGCCAGTGAAGGCTTAGGCTGATCTTCAGTCTGGGGCATATGGACGCCATGAACCAGAGAGAGTCTCTTGACCATTGGTAGAAGAATTAGTGGGTATTGGATGCCATGCAGTAGCTTTGACTAGATCAAATTGCCATACAACTTCCAATGTCTCATCGAGCATGCCAAAGGATGCGCTGTTGGTCCTGTATGACACAAAATGCCTTATTGAATGCTTTGACCAAATGTGAAACTTGACAAAGTGCGGGGCTTGTTAAAGAACGCATACCTCCATTCTTAGATGGTCATGGGCCTTGGAAATTGAATGGGCATATCCTAGAAATTGTATGTCGTTGAGGTTATTGAAGAATTAATATGAATCTTGATTGGTATGGACCCCACCTCAGGTTACCATAAACCTTGAGAAAATGATAGAGGAATTTTATTGAAACAGTTAAGGTTATTACACAGAGAGACCTATTGTAACTATAGGCTACAACTAAACCTACGTCTATAGTCTCATGTCTAAGACTACTAAAACTAAAAAAATAAATGTAATTCTTGGATGATTCATTCTTCTCGTATTCTGACGATGCCTTCATTATTAGAGCAATAGGAACAACTTCAAATGAACCCACTCGCCTTCTAGATGTTTTCGAACGAGAGTCTTTATTGCCTACATCACCCACTTTCTTTTATCTTAATGATATAGCCGTGGGCTAATTGTGGCCATTATCTTTTCACATGGCGGACTGGCACTCGGTCTACCGATTCCATGGTTTGTGAAAGTCCAGCTTTAGTGAAAAACAAAGAACCGAACGGAGTTGTGAGTGTCGGCGGGTTTTTGGGAAATACCTGAATCGGAACTCAAACCCATTATTTTTGCTACCAGTCTCGTCTTGCATGTAACACGTGGCACGTTATCTTTCATCCATGCTCTATGACAGATACGAATGAGGACACTTGTTACGTTGTGGCATGTGAGAGTAGACCTGGACCCAAATCCTTTGTAAGTTTGGATAGGGTTGGGTTTAGTGGGTTCCCACTTGCATCCGGACTGTAACACCATGCTGCTTGGAATGCTTTTTTTTTTCCAACAAAATATTTTTTTTGAAAATTTTCTTCTCTTCAGCTAAGAAAAGAAAGAGAATCCATGTCGTTGAGCACCGTGTCATCGTGTGAGATCAGGGAGGGACGATGGAAGGACCAATTCAACGCGGTGTGAGTCAGACCCTGCCTTTGGGGCAAAGGAAGAAAAATTGGAGACGTCTCAAACTCTTCCCGTCAGCTCTAGGTGGGTACGTACGATATTTCTGGGTTGGGAAACGAGCGGAATGAACTGAATAACTGGTTAGTTGCTCGGCTTGTCTTCTGCAAGAATTGGCTGACCCAACTGCCTTTTTAAAACATCGAACTGTTCATCAAGTTCTTACAAGCCAAGCTGAATTGAGCTCAAGGACAGAGAGACGCCCCCCCTGCCCCCTTGTTTTTCGATTAACAAAATGGGGTTAGACAGATGTGCAAAATTAATAGAATGGAACAAATTCACTCGGGAGGTCAGTTATTCCAACAATAGCTACAGGACGTTAGCACCATTTTTGCTAGAACTAGAGGCGTTTGGTTTTCCTGTTTGGTGATCCAACAACCATGAAAGCCTCACCTGGTTTTTGCTGCTGTAAGTCGGCCGGATTCGCCCTTTACAGACTTGGACAACGCCGCAAGGACGCACTTTTCCAAGCACCCTAAATAACGGCCCTCATTTGTCTTAAGATATCTCTAGCAGAAAAAGTTGAAACAAAAGTTCGTCTTCTATAATTACCAGGTAAACTCAGAAAAGGAGTAGCATCTCTCCTTTCTTAGGGTGCATAATTACCCATATAATTTCCAGACTAAGTGGGTACCATTTTCACTAAGCAACAAAGTAATGAATTTCTAGGTTCATGGAACTTTGTTTACCAGGGCCATGAGTTCCAAGTCCAAAAGACATGAGTTTTGCAAATTTACATGATGCACACACCTGAATAAAGCCTTGGAGGTATGCTTATCCAAAAACAAATTGTCAGGTAGCATGCTTTTACCAAATTAAGCCTAGCTGAACTTACCATGTTCATGTTCAACTTATATGGTTTTACAAACTTGAACGAGCCAAACCAAGTTGGAACTGCCAGCATTTACCAGCCCCTTGACACATTTCAATATTTCAAATTGACATTTTTGACAACTTAGCATATATATATATATATCAAGGACCTTCAGCTTATCACCTTATATCACACCCTTATGCTATGTGGTTCGATTGCACAATGATAGGAAACAGGGGTGAGACTAGGTCACCGTCGAGGAGGTTCTAGCGAGACTTTGACTTTTAGCTTGGTCTGAGATTTATATGTATTTGAACCTCGTCCATCCCGCTTTGATGCCGGGATCGGGTTTAAGTAGGTTAAAGTTTTGTTGACTGGTCTGGGCGAATGAGCACAGGATACAAAGCGGTTTCAGTTTATATGAGTCGGGACTTACTGAAGACACTTTTCAACAGTATCTAGGTTCGACAGTCAAAGCTCAGACATTGTAATTTGGCTTCTGTTCGTCTCAGTTAGACTCAAACTGGGTTAGGTCTTTTTCCTTTCTTTTGAATAATAAACAAGCCGTTATTATAATTATAATTTTTATTGTGGATGTTGTTGTTATTATTATTATTGTTTTTGTTGTTATTATTATTATTATAAAGCAACTGATTCAACTTTGGTCTTGGGTAGGGTTAAGGTGTTCGGATTGAGCTTCTATCGAGTATAAAGCAGGTCTGGATGTGATTCTTGTAAGCCCTTTTGGGCCCCAGATCCATGGGTTTGTCAAAAAAATTGGTTGGGCTCAACTGGTTCGAGGTCCAGTTTCACCTCAGTAGAGAAGGTCATGATAATCACTTACTTATATCTCTAACTGAAGGCCTCTCAAGTCTCCCATTATTTTTAAGCTTTTCACACATTCTTTGTTAGGACATAGACTCGGCCCAGTCAAATGAGTTCGGGAAAAGTAACAATTTCTATTTCGTGATCGCAACGGTACTTGATAATAACGTTAGAACTTAAGGGCTGGAAAAGGACGAGTTGCTCATCGTTCAGTCGGTGCCCAGCATGTAAATTAAGCTCGTCGAACTAGTAAAATTTGCTCGATTTGAACAACGAAACAGGCACTTGCATGGTCAAATTCACATTAGATGGTTAGGTATCTTAACCTTAATGACAACCTAGCCTTTTCCCTACACTAGGTGGAGTCGAGCAGACGGTGAGACATGAGAAACTCCTAAGAGTTCACTATGCTAGTACGGATCTCCCCTAAACATGCTTATCTCTTTTATGAGATCTTGCATTCTTACAACTTGGGCCTCGTCTTGGTCAACCCTAGACCATTTCGACATGACACCATGAGGTCTGAAGTGCTCGAAAATTACCTAAACATGGATAATATCAACCAATATTCTTAAAATAATTAAGATTCTACAATTTTCTTATCAGTATAAACGTCCCTACGTGTATAACTACAACTCTTAAAACAAGGATTTCACTTATGATAAACTCATACATTTTTTACAAAAAGAACTAATCTCTACATAACATCCCATCCTTTAAGTATTACTAGTCTTGGGCTTAACTTGTAAAGCAACGTGAAAAATTATAATAATAAAAGGGTGAGCACACAAACACATGCCTAGTATATACTACCCCCAATAGGGTTACATACTAGAAGCATGTACATTAAAAATTACATCTATCAGAGTCAACAAATATCACATGATTTTATAATTAAGTAATAAAATAAATTGCACCCATACATACACATCTTCGCATCCACATACCATCTCACTCACATATACATATATGCTTACCCATTTAAGCTTCCAATAATTATAGCCAAAACTGTGTGAAAAACCAAGGTTATACAAGTCGTTGGATATTTGCTAATGACACTTCATTAAATAAGTGCTCACTCTACACGTACTCTTTGTTGAATGTCCAAGAGTTTTCGCATCACATTTTACATCCTAATCTCTAAAGACTCCACACATAACAAGCAAACTCGACATAGTTAATATTTTCACATAATTAGGTTTTCATTCCTCTTTATCATTTATATCACTAGTCATATCGATTATTCAAGAATCTCAACACAATATCCACATTTCTCTCTTAATAAAGATATATATTTATTTTTATCATCATTAATCTATGCACTCACACAACTAACAGCATACAAAGGCACAACTCTTGTAAAAAATGCACTTTACAAAAGAGTTCTCGATAGATATCATAAGCAACTGAGCATATATAAAAGCAGTGGCAAATCATATAAAACATGGGCATTAAAAACAACACCAAAACAATCTCTAGCATTGTCCTATTCATAAAAATATACTCCCTACCTCAACTAAAGGAGAAATTTATATGAAAATCCATCTCAAGAAGCAATTATCTAAAACTGATGCCTCAAAGTCGGTAAACAAAAGAAAGTGGCCACATTAGACCTCCAAATGCACTCACCTGATATCCGGAGAGTTTCCCATTTCAGGGATATGGTTTTCACATATAAACAAAAGATTACAAAATGGTTTTGCTTTTACAAAATAATCGGCGGATTATTCGGAGCCCTATCTACCAATAACAGAAACAGGAAATCTAGTAAGAGAATACAAAAGGGGAAAGACTGAAAAAAATAAAGACGGAGAAAAACAAATAGTCCAAAATATGATAAAAGAAAAGTGAATTCCCCTGTAGAAAAAACCTAATGAAAGGAAACCATTTTACATAGGCGTTCTCCTACCACACTTTAGCCTTCTTCTTCAATCATCCGTTGCGCTTCAATTGGCCTCTACATCAGTCATTGGTATCAAATCTTTTAGATGACTGGGACAACGTTGTGTTTGGTGTCGTTTTGTTGATCCAGGTACACCTTTGTTTTACTGCACCTGCACCTAACATATCACCTGTAGTTAAAAGGTCTCTGCTAAGTCTTAAAGAAGAGAGAACAAACCGATATGGTCATCCTTAAAAGAACAAAAACCGAACACCATTCTGTTCGGTTCATATAGAAAGAGGAGGAAGGAGAGGAAATATGAAGAAAACTTATTTGCGAAAATCATTTTTCTTTGGTGTTCTCTTCTTCTTTTGACTTGACTCATGGTAAACACCTAAAATTTTTCTTAATAAAAATTCTACTTTTGGTTGACAAAAGTTTGTTTCAAATATCCAATTTTAAAACATGTGAAATAGTTCTGTAAATCTTGGATCATGGAATATTTATCAAGAGGCCCAAATATGTTTTACAATGAACCAAATCATATATGAAGTTAGCGATCCAAGAAAATATCAAGAAAATAGAAAAAAGAGAGAGAGAGAGTTACATCCACTTACCTTATTTGGAATATAAAAGAGTTTATTGTTGGAGGAAATTTCAACAAGACCAGAATATACAAAGTATTTTCAGTCATTATTGGAAGTGATGCATACATATTACATATATGCTATATAGATATACATACATATTACAATATTAGATATAAGTCATGCATACAAACAAACACACACATATATACATATAGAATTATAACATAAATATATGAATAGATTTATATGTAATAAATGAAAAACTATATATAGTTAACATATGTCTTATATATAGTATATATATCATATAACAATAGGTGCACCTAAAAAAAGAATATATATGTATATATATATGTTTACATAAAGTATGCATATATATGTATGTGCATGTGTGTAATGAGAGGTCTGTTGTTTTGTATAATATCCATATATGTAATAAATAAACTTAATGTAATGTATGCATGACTTATACATAAGACTAAATATTATAGGAATGGAAATGAATGGCTTACTTACAAGGCTGCACATCATGAGAATGGAAGGGTAAGTTCACATATAAGGTTGTATATGTTACATGAATGATAGGTTTTGTAGATGTGAATTTTTATTCCAAAGTCTATGTGGAGACTTGAAATTAAATTCTCAAACTATGTCATGTGTGTAAGCATGTCAGTTAGTTTACTCAAACTAACAAAGTTGATTTTCTAACTTCGTGTGACGATTGTGGATAAGTGAATTCTTTTCAATGTAGGCCACCGATGCTCATGAGTCAACCTACGCTTTGAAAATTGTTCGACATCCGGTATGTTTTCAAAAACAAAATTCCAATTTCAAAACTTGACAAAAATCGTCATTGACTTCCTAACTTAAAAACATTCCAAGTCTTGAAAAACAGAAAGTGGTTATATTTTCATAGGCTTATTTCTGATTTTTTTTAACAGTTTTTAAATCTCCAAAAATTCTAATTTTTTTACAGAAAGTAGAGTCTAATGTATAGATTTAGAAACTATTTTTATTTTTATTGTATGTACCGTAAATTTATTCAATTAAATCCAAAAAGGGACCCTACTCAAACATTCAAGATAGACTTATGCTAGAAAGTTAGAGATTTAGAAAAATGATTGTATTTTTATGCTCAGACCTCCAATTTTTATGAAACTAGTCTTGTTTGAAAGCTATAGATTTCAGTTTTTGAATGAGATAATTTTCAATAAAAAAGGTTTACTATACACAAATATATGGGATTTTGACCCAATCTCTATTACAGGAACTTCAGATTTTATAGAATCTGTTATGGTTTTATTTGATTTTCTTTATGACGTTCACAAGCCTAAAATTCTTAAATGTTTTATTAAAAGTGTGTTGGTGTGTGTAGATTAATTACAAAGTTTCAAAACATTTGGAGTATGGGATCTTGAAATAAAATTCATTCATTGGACGCATGTAGAGTGTAGAAAAATAGGTTTTCAGATTTTCAGATTCGTGCATGTGTTTTTGTCCGAATTAAAATTTAATCTACAACTATTCAAAAATAAAATCCTAATTATCACATGAGCATAAGGGGATTAAGATGTCTATAATCTTATGTTATGTTATGGAGTAGAAAGAATCGAAATTAAAATATATAACGAATAGCATGTGAATGAAAAAGAGACAGGGAATCATATGAACCTTGATTAATACATCATTTTTTGTCTATAATCGCAAGTGTTCAGTCGTTGCCTTTTTGGTTCATGCTATCTCCTCTTTTCAGGGAATTTGCCTCATTTCGATCCGAATTTTATATATGGTAGGTTTCAAACACTTTATATAAAAAATATTTTATATTTGAAAACATCAAATTTAATGAAATCTTCAAATATTATTTTTAGAATGCACTAGGTTTCATTCCTAGTTTTTGTTTGCAAGGATGACCTACTTTTACTCCGTTAGTCAATCTTTAACCATCTTGACCATTTAATTACTTTAAATGGGTGTAGGATATCAAACCACTTTAACCACTTCAATGAGTGTAGGGTATCAAATCACTTTAACAACTTTAATGGGTGTAGGGTATCAAACCACTTTAACCACTTTAACGGGTACAGGGTATCGAACCACTTTAACCCTTGGATATGAGGTCTTGAAATGAGACTATTCCCGACCTGGCAAATTGCCAAGGTCTGATTTGAATTTAATTTGTTTATAAATTTCAAGGGTTTTAGAATGTTATAAATTTATAAATTTACAAATATTTTTGGGTTTGATTTTCAATGTTCTCATTTTTATTTATTTCTATAAAATAATTGTTGACAATCATTTAAAAAGGCAGAATACTACCAATTTGGTCTTCAGGGTAAAATAGTTATTTTTGTGTAATTTTGTCCAAATTGGATTTTTTTCGAGAGGGATGCAATATATCATTATTTTGAGGTTGATAGAAAATTTTGGCATGGGAATGAATCCATTTAAGGTATCTTTATTTGAAAAATCTTTAGACCAGCCCAGTCGACCTCTTCAGCCCACTTTACCACCACACCACCACCCCAAAACCAGCCCACTTTACCACCACACCACCACCCCTAGACCACCTTAACACTCCCAACCGACCTCTTCAGCCCTATAAACCCCCCCCCAAGGGGCGGGTTTTCAAAGCTCCCTTCCCATCCGATTCCAGCCCAGCCGACTCCATCCCCCATTGCCAACCAGACCTCCACCTTGCTCCACCTGTGCCACCGCCTCCCAGTCAAGCACCACCACCTTGCTCCACCTGCTCCACCACACCGCAGCCAGCCAACCACTTGTCGCCACCACTTCCATCCGGCCGAACCATCCACTTCAACCACCCGGCTGCTCCTCTTCTATCTGCCGCCTCCCATCACCACCGGTTAGTATCTTCACTTCACTCCACCTCTACTTCGCTCCCCCTCCACTCCCAGCTACCTACACCACTACCACATCACCCTAACACCAGCCACCCTCTATCCTACCCATTCGGCCAAACCTCCACCACTCCAACCACCTGCCATTACCTAGACACCCTAGCTACACCCGGCCACTCCACTTAACTCCCTAAGACCTACCCATATCACCTCACCACAGCCGACCACTACCTTACCCCATACCCTAGCTAGCTCCCTTCCCATCTACAACAGCCCTAGCTACCTTAGCAACCACCACCACCGAGTCTCTCTTAGTCAGCCACTCCAACCGACTGTCACATATCCATTCGACCAGCCACCCGCCAGCCACATACCTCCCCTAGGCACTCCCTTAGACACTCCCTTAGACACTCCCTTAGGCTCCCATTTAGTGCCACATTTCCTAACACTACACCCTCCCTTAGTGACCCTACTTAGTCACCTTAGCCCAACACACAAAGCCAACCCATTCCTAGCAGCCGACCATCTTCAAGGCGCCCCTCCCGCGCACCATTTCCATCCGGCCAGCAGCCCCTTTGCCGTTCAACTCCGAGGAGCTCCCTCTTGCAGCCCAAGGCGAAGGCCAAGCCCACGCTCAAGCAAGGCATCTTCGGACCAGCTATAAGTAAGTGCCTAACTCGGTCCCTAGTTGTATACTTGCTTAAATTTAATTCGATACGGGGTTGTAATAACGGAGCCTAGGTCCCTCTCTCACTCTCTCTCCTCCCAAGCATTTGGATGAACCCCTCTTCTTGGACCCCCTCACCTCTATTTATAGACATTTGAGGTAGGTCTTGGATACGGGTCTTGAATTTGGATCGTGGAATCCATGTCCGATTCAAACACTATTTGGATCTGAATCTTGGATCCCGGATATTTTGAGATCCATATTCAATCCAAATCCAACATTTTTATTTATATAGATCTGGATATTTTGGTCCAGATCTGATCCAATCCAAACACTATTTGGATCCAATTTAAATCCAAACACTATTTGGATATGGATCTGGATATTTATAGTCCATATCCAATCCAAACACTATTGATTTCGAAATGTTTGGTCTGGTTATGCAGACAACGTTTCTTTCGAAATCCTTTCCTTTTTCCAAAGCCTTTCTAGGAGCAGCTAGCTATGTACAAAATCTTTTTGGTATTTTGTAAATTTTCGATTTTTTTGTGTTTTTGTAAAACAAGAACTTTGGGAACTATACAAACTACTCTTTTTTCGAGTTTTTGATTTTCCAATGTTTTTGGTTTTTGCAATTTTTCTATTTTTTCGATTTTGAGTTTTTCAAATTTTTTATATTTTTGTAAAAGGGATCTTCCATCATACCTACAAAGGGAAAACACTACGGGTTAGACTCGGAATAAGAGGTCTAAATCGTAGGTTTCTTCTAGGGTAGGCTCCAGGGCACCCTTGACCCAGGTGGTCACAGGGGGTGGCTCTGGTGGTATTTTGGGAGTATAGCCGATCCCATATCGGCTTGGATTGGCCCTAGGAAGTATGGGTTCTAGGAGACCCTGATTTTGTGCCCCTAGACTCTTATAGGGCGCATAGCCCATGTTCAACATCATGTTCCATGATTTTTTGTTTTTAGAAAAATTTGAATACAAATCGTGGTCCAGGAACTTGCTGTCGTCTATGTCGTGCACATATGGCTTATTGTCTAGGGGTTTTGGAAATAAGGGATTCTTGGGTCTTCCTAGAAGGGTCAGAACCTTGAGGGGGCCAGCTTTGGGCGGCCCCTTCACATACACGACCTTCCTAGGTTTGCATAAAGTGAGCCTTGGTGGCTCGAGCATGGTTTGCCCCAGTTTTACCTCATGGGTCTGGGAGCTTGACAAGCAGGGGGAATTTATGACCCCCTGAAGTTGAGGGTGACTCTCACCTAGGATCACAACGACTTGGTCCCTGAAAGGGATCTTGACACACCTATGGAAGGTGGATGGCATAGCGCACAAGCTGTGTATCCAAGGCCTTCCCAACAATAGGTTATAATGGGGGTGGATGTGCAGGACATGGAACACCCCCATGTGTGCTATCCCTCCCATTTCCATGGAGAGTTCGATGGATCCTATTGGTCTAGACGCATTCCCTGTCAAGGTGACTCCGATTTGATTCGCCACATGAAGTGGAAGGATGTTGAGCCCTCCTCCCCCATCGACAAGAAACCCATCCAGAGAGTGGTTATTTAGAACCACCTCGATATGCAGGGCCTGGTTATGGGACTTGTAGGGTCTATCTACATCGTCTTCCGAGAATACGATGGGCATTTTTGCTCCTATAGAGGCCACATGTTTGGACAAAGATTCAGGGGTAATGTTCGAACTAACCCTTGCTCTTTCTAGAATTTTCTCTAACACTAGTCTATGCCTAGGCGAAGTTTGTATTAGCTCTAGGATGGACATATTGATAGGAATCTTTGAAAGATGGTTTTCGAAATCATACACCTTTAAAACAACATTTCCTTTGTCCATTTTTGACGGAACTCTAGGAATACATGCTTTTGAGGGGCCAGGTACATTGATCACCTTTTTAGCACTTTGTAGATGTGGGGGTTGGTAGATCCTCCCGGACCTTGTTACCTCCCCCACGATCAACCTAGGTTTCGTACTAATCATGGCTCTAATCGAGAGATTTTGAGCACCTTGAATGGTTAACACTGGTTTGACCGGGGACGAAACTCTTGGTGATCCCCGGATGACTACTTGGGCGGGTTTCTTGTAAAGGATAAGAGTAGACGCACAAGTAGATGAACCAGACTCACATGCATGCACTAGATTCTTTGAAATTGAAAGAGCACATACCTCTTTTCCCTTCCCACTAGTACTTGCGTGCTTGGGGAAGGGTTCTTTGAAGATAGCTTGGGCAGGCTCAGGTTCTTCAGCGACCTGGAGCCTGCCTTCTGCTATCAAGTTCTCAATTTTATTAAGGAGAGAGAAGCACCGCCTTGTATCATGGCCTTTGAGCCGATGATACTTGCAGAACTTGTTTAAAAACCCTCCCTTCGAAGTGACTTCCTCGGGAATCTTGGGGAGTTTGATCATGCCTTGGGAAAGTAGGAGGTCTAGGACCTCCGTCACAGGTTGCCCTAGCGGAGTATACTCCCGTCTTTCGAAGGGTTTTTGAAAACTCCTCTCTTTTTTATTTTCAGGTTTTTCAAAAGCTCTTGAAGCACTTGTCGGGCTTGGATCCACCCGAACATTGGCGATTTTATGGGGCTTTGCCCCTTTGTCCGCGGTGGATGGCACATAAGTGATGGGCTTTTTCAAGCGAGTTTTCGAAATTGGATTTCCTTTCCATAAGTGGTCATACACCCCTTTTTTCAAATTCATTTTGAAAAGGGATGCTTTCTTTATTAACTTATGGAAAGTCGAGATTTCATGAAGCGAGAGAAGGGTTTTCAGCTCGTTTCTAAAATTATCCAAGATGAGCATGACTGCACATCCTTCGGATATGGGCTCTCGCACTTGACCTAGGAGAGACCTCCATCGAACGATGAACGTATGTACGTCCTCGTTCACACCTTGTTTTATATCCCTCAAGTGTTTAAAGTTGGCGTGACTTCTACATTATGCAAGAATCTCTCCATAAAGCAGTTCGCTAACTCTTCAAAAGTTGCAAACTGGCTAAGATCGTAGGAAGCCAGCCATTTGGCAGTTGTGCCCTTGAGGGATAGAGGGAACCAATATACCCATTTCATCGAGTCCTTTTTCTTATGGGCTCGACGAGAGAAAACTTGCAAGTGAGACCTAGGGTCTCCCATGCCATCATACCGATGGAAGTTTGGTTTTTCATCGTCACTGTTTGTTTCATAGTCCACAGGTAGGAAATTAGACAGGGCGTAGCTCCTTTTCTCTTTATTTTGCCCTCTCAACAGCTGCTGTAGGGCTTTACGGTCCTTGTGTGTGAAGGACTCGTGGTATTGGTTACCTTCCATCACGGAAGTCTCCTTGTGTTTGCGAGGTTTCTCAAATTTCTTCTTGGCCTTTGGTTCGCCATTGGACGAACATGAATCGCCTGCTTCAGCCTCTTGGCTAAGAGCGGCGATTTTGGCCTCGAAGTCCCTTATCAAATCTTCAATCTCTTGTTTTTTCGAAAACCTTCGAGATTGAGAACTTGATGCGCAGGAGCCACGACTAGATACCTCTTGGGAGCCTGGACTCGACATGCTTCAATATGCTTTTCAAAACAAATCCTAAGTATGAAAATGCAAACAAGCAAAGTTTAAAACACTTTAGAAAAATTTTTCATGAGGTTTCTCTACATGAACTGACTCTGCACAAGGCCCAGGTCCCACCAGGCGTGCCAAACCTGTAGACATGGAAAATCCTCACTTCTGGTTCTTAGGCCTGAAGCGAATCTTTTCGTGTGTCTAAGTCGTATTTTAGCAAAAGGGCATGCCAACTAGCTTGCTCAAGCTAGCGAAGAAAGTTTTTAAAATCTGACTTCTATCGGGGCGACTATGAGCAAGTGAGCTCCTTTCATCGCAGACCTTCTTGCACCGATGCGCAAGGGTCAGTCTGTATGCTTGGCAAAGTCTTTTATTTAAACCTCTTTGAAAATACCCTAAGTGTTTGGGCTTTGTATGTACGATTTCAGATTTTATTACATGTGGGATTTGCACGTGCCTATGTCTTTCTTTTTATCTTTTTAGGACCAATTAGGTGTGTGCATAAGTGACCTAAGTTGAGCAATTTTTGAGCGGGAGTGTGGGGTTCGCTTTGATGCAATATGCGTCTTAACTCGTGGTATGGCGAGTGCCTCCGCGCCCCACCTGTGCGCAAGTCCTTCGCCTGCGCACCTCCCGCACCTTGCCCGGTGTCCCAGCGTGTACCACGCTCTGCGCTCCGCCATGCGCCCTACCCTAGCACCCGCGCCCCAGCTCGTGTCGTGCCCCTGCGATGCCCCTTTAGCGCCAGGCGCCCTGTCAGCCGCGCCAGTCATCCCCTAACCTGTTACAGCTTTGTTTTGTTGCCCAGCCTTAGCTAGCTGCCATCTAGGACTGTGACCTTCCTTAGGACCGACCCTAGATAGCCCCACCTTGGTCGTGACCTTCCACTTAGGCCGTGACCCCTTCTTGACCGAACCTAGGTTCTCCTAAACCCTAAGTCTGTGAGCCTTCCCTAAGCCCACTCCCCAAGTCTCAAAGCCACCTAGGGAGACCCCTCTTGGTTGCCCAAGGTGGACACAAGCCCGAGCGTGAGCAAGGAGAAGAAAGCCCGAATCACTTGTAAGTGTTTAAAATTCGGTATTTACATTACTCCTTCCATACTTAATTCAATTCGGATACGGGGTTGTATTAACGGAGCGTTGTCTCCTCCTGGGATGTAATATTGATGCTTGACACACGAGACACATATGTGCACTTGAGCCTTAGCTCTTATCTCGTACACGAGACACACACGTGCACTTTAGCCTTAGCTCTTATCTCTTACACCAAGCAACTACGTACACAATTGAACTTTCGCTCTTACTCCAAAGACTCTAGTAAGAGCCTTATAAGCTGCAATTTCATTCGGGTTGTTACTTTAAAAGTCGTGTGAGTTTGTCATTTCAATTCCACACTCGCACCCAAAGAACACCCGAGCATTTGCTCAAGCACTCACATACCTTTTTGGCCTTGGCAGCCCCTAAGATATAGACATATCTATATACTTTCAGCTGCGTGAGTTTTCCTGGTTCAGCTGTGTACGCCTTTACATTCCGGGTTGTTAAAATTCAGTCATGTGAGTTGTCTTTATATTTATACACAACACACAGGCACACGTTGATGACCTTCAGGCTCATATATATATCTATATCTCCCTTTCAGTTGGGTTTTACATTTCAATGTCGTGGGAGTTGTCTTTACATTTATACACAACACACACGCACACGTTGACAACCTTCGAGCTCATATATATATATATATACGTATTTCCTATTCCGCACTTTACATTTAAGTCGAGCGGGGTTTTACATTCCAAGTTGCGTGAGTTGTCTTTCAATATATACACAACACACACGCACACATTGAGCCTTTCCGCTCTTATATCTATATCTCCCTTCCGCAATTTACATTTAAGTCGTGTGAGTTGCATTCAATTTGGGTATTTCCCTTCAACTATGTCTTTCAATTTTGGGTTTTACATTCAAGTTGTGTGAGTTGCATAGCATATCCGCCAAACTCGAGATATTGCGCATACTTGCATTCAAAAAAGCCTCAAATACCCCGTGCAAACATGCCAATCTTAGGCCACTTGATGCACACATATCCCGCCTAAGTAGATAAAATCGACAGACTTAGATACGTGCAACCCCACGTAAATAAAATCTGCAAATAGGCATACAAATCGATCAAGTACTTTCATACTCTTTTCAAAAGTCCATGCTTGTTCAAAATCGATATTTTCTAAAGCGTTTAAACCGACCCTTGAGCACCGGTTCAAGAAGGTTTACAACGAAAAGATCCCACTTGTCCACAGTCGCCCCATAAGTCAGATATTTCAAAAATACTTCACTAGTTTGAGTAAGCTAGCTGGCACACCCTAAAGCGACTTAGACACGAAAAAGGTTCACTTCAGGCCTAAGAACCCAGAGTGAAAATTTTCATGTGTCTACACCACCGACCTAACATCCTACCATCCCATACCATACCCCATCCTAGCTTAGCACCCCCCCCCACATACCACCTCAGCTACCTTGCCGTTAGTTCCTTTGCATACCCCAAACAAACCCCACAACCCACCTTGCCGTGAACTCCCTTAAGCCCACGTGACTCATCACCCTCCTAGCACAAGCTCGGCCAGCCACTTCACGTCTCAAGCCTCAAAGAAGACATTTTTGTGGCTGCCAAAGTGAATCAAAGCCCATGTAGATTGGAGTGAATCAAAAGGCCGAATCACTTGTAAGTGTTTAAAATTCGGTATTTACATTACTCCTATATTCAATTCAATTCGGATACGGGGTTGTATTAGTGGAGCGTGGTCTCCCCCCAGGATGTAATATTGATGCTTGACACACGAGACACATACGTGCACTTGAGCCTTAGCTCTTATCTCGTACACGAGACACACATGTGTACTTGAGCTTTAGCTCTTATCTCGTACACCAAGCACCCACGTACACAATTGAGCCTTCACTCTTATTCCAAAGACTCTAGTAAGAGCTGCATGAGTTGTCTTTCAATTTACACACAACACCCACGTGTGCATTGAGCTTAAGCTCTTATCATATATCTCTATCTCCCGTTTAGCTGGGTTGTTCCTTTAAAGTCGTGTGAGTTGTCATTTAAGATTCCACACTCGCACCCAAAGACACCTGAGCTCTTGCTCAAACACATTCACTCACTTTTTGGCCTCGGCAGCCACTAAGATATAGTCCTATCTACATACTTTCAGCTGCGTGAGTTTTCTCGATTCAGCTGTGTATGTCTTTACATTTCGGGTTGTTAATTTTTAGTCGTGTGAGTTGTCTTTCAATTTATACACAACACACACGCACACATTGAACCTTACCGTTCATATATATATATATATATATATATATATATATATATATATATATATATATCCCTTTCGGCTGGGTTTTACATTTCAAAGTCGTGTGAGTTATCTTTACATTTATACACAAACACACACACACACATTGAGCCTTTTCGCTCTTATATCTATATCTCCCTTCTGCAATTTCCATTCAAGTCATGTGAGTTGCATTCAATTTGGGTATTTCTCTTCAGCTATGTCTTTCAATTTTGGGTTTTACATTCAAGTTGTGAGTTTGTAGACACGCAGAAATTTCCACTCCGGGTTCTTAGGCCTAGAGTGAACCTTTTCGTATGTCTAAGTCGCTTTAAAGGGCGTGCCAGCTAGCTTACTCAAACTAGCGAAGTAAGTTTTGAAATATTTGACTTAGGGGGCGACTGTGGACAAGTGGGCTCTTTTCGTCGCAAACCTTCTTGAATCGATGCTCAAGGGTCAGTTTGTACTCTTAAAAATCTCGATTTTAAACAAGCATGGCCTTTTTGAAAAGGTATGAAAGTATTTGATCGATTTTGTTTGTCTAATTGCAGATTTTATTTACGTGGGATTTGCATGTTCCTATGTCTTTGGTTTTAGCCACTTAGGCATGAGATGTGTGCATCAAGTGCCTAAGTCTTGGCGATTTTGCACGGGTTGTTCGAGGTTACTTTGATGCAAGTATGCACCCTATCTCGTGGTATGACAGATATGCAATGCAAACTCACACAACTGAACCTTAAAACCTGAAATTGAAAGATATAGTCGAAGGGAAATTGCGGAAGAGAAATATAGCTATATCTTAAGAGCAGAAAGGCTCAATTGTGGGCATGTGTATTGTGTATAAATTGAAAGACAACTCATGCGACTTGAATGTAAAACCCCACTCAACTTAAATGTAAATTGTGGAAGGGAAATACTTATATATATATGGGCCTGAAGGTCACCAACGTGTGCGTGTGTGTTGTGTATAAAAGACAACTCACACGACTTGAAATGTAAAACCCAGCCGAAAGGGAGATACAACTATATATATATGGGCCCGAAGGTTGCCAACGTGTGCGTGTGTGTTCTGTATAAATGTAAAGACAACTCACACGACTTGAAATGTAAAACCCAGTCGAAAGGGAGATACAACTATATATATATGGGCCCGAAGGTCGCCAACGTGTGCGTGTGTGTTGTGTATATATTGAAATGCAACTCACACAACTGAAAATTAACAACCCGGAACCAGGAAAACTCACGCAGTTGAAAGTATATAGATATGTCTATATCTTAGGGGCTGCCAAGGCCAAAATGGTGCGTGAGTGCTTGAGCAAGTGCTTGGGTGTTCCTTGGGTGCGAGTGTGTAATTGAAATGACAAACTCACACTACTTGAACCTTAAAACCCGAATGAAAGTGCAGCGTATATGGCCCTTACTAGAGTCTTTGGAGTAAGAGCGAAGGCTCAATGGTATACATGAGTGCTTGGTGTACGAGATAAGAGCTAAGGCTCAAGTGCACGTATGTGTATCGTGTACGATATAAGCGCTAAGGCTCAAGTGCATGTTGTAAACACCCCAAAATCCCACGATTTTTCTCAAGTATACCTGGTTTTGCAAAAGCAGCCCCAAAGGGCTATTTTGAGTATGGAAACCCAGGAGCCTTCCAGACAATCCTGTACATATGTTAAAACCATATATGTTTTTAAAAATATATACATACAGTTTTAAAACCTTAAAAAGGTGTTTTGAAACCCCAAAAAGCAGTTTGGCCTGATGAAAGCAGGACCGAAGAAGCGAAAGAGAGCCCAGACCCAGAGCGTATTTCAAGCCCGGCACATCAACTCTCGTATCAAAATCATCCCCAGATTCTCGGACATCCAAGCCCCTGATATCAACAATATGTTCAAAATGATCTCCGAAAGGTGAGAGGAAGAGCGGACGACAATGCTGGCGAAGACCCAACGCAAGACGGAGTACTGATGCAGTCAGGCCCCGCACAAACCGTCCGTTTCGAAACACCATGAAGGAATCAGAAAATCAGATTTGGGCCGAATCTGGACCATATATATCCAGATCCAGACCCAAACATGCATTTGGATTTGGATCCAAAGACCCCAATCCAATATCCACATCCATGGCCCACATCACCTTCTCATAAATGGAGGTGGGGCCCACAGAGATTTCATGTGAAAAGCTTGGGTATAGAGAGAGAAATGGGGTGATAAAGTATGAGTGAGAAAGTTGGTGGGCTTGACTTTTAGTCAAGGGTGGGTTAACCATGTGGGTTTAGCCTAGAGTGTGGGTTTAAGCTTGTATGCACCTACACCTAACCTGGGGCTGCACAAACATGAACATGGCTGCAACTAGGTCCATGGATTGATGCCAAGGGGATGCTCCTAAAACCTAGCCCTAAGCTAACCCACCTCACCTAGCCACTCCCCCCTAAACTTGACCCAATCCTAGCCATCCTCACCCAAAACCATCCCAACTTCACCTAGCCGGCTTGACCTAGCTCACCCCACCTAACTAGACCACCAAGACCCTAACTAGACTAAACCTAATCCCACCTTAATCTACCTAATTAATCCCTTAACCACTAATTCCCAGCCCCCCTAACTGACCTACCCTAAACCACCATACCACCCACCCTAACCGACCTACCCAAACCACCCCACAAGCCCACCTTATCATAAATATCTAGCCTAAACCACTCCCCACCGACCTAGCTTTTGGGCCTATAAACCCCCCCTCTTTTGGGCGGGTTTTGGACTCTCTCTCCTGCCCTCTCTTCCACCCCATTTCACTCCCACTCTCCCCCAGCTGTACCACCTCCATCGACACTACGTGGCTGCCACCTTCCCACTCCATCACCCGGCTGCACACTCCACTCGGCTGCCACCTCCTTCCACCACCAGCCGCCCATCACCTCATCCACCCCCCACAGTTAGTACCCCATCTCAGCCCCATCTACCTGCCATTCCACCCCTTTCTTGCCCGGCTGCACACTTCACCACCAGCCACAACCGTCCAGTCCTCTCCCTTATACCCGGCCACCTCACACCCTACCTCATCATCTTCCCTTAGCACAAATCACCCCAGCCCCTAGCTAAACCTTCACCCTTAACCTGCCACCACCTAGCCAACACCCTAACCTGCCACAACTCAACCAACATCCCTACTTGCTGCGCTCATCACCGGCCATCATCAAGGCTCTATTCAGCTAAGACCCTATCTGCCGCCAATCCACATCCAAGGAGCTCCCCTTCGGCTGTCCAAGGTGATTCACTAGGCCAAAGCCAAGCAAGTTGAGCACGGACCAACTACACGTAAGTACCTAACTCGGTCCTTGTTATGAACTTGCTTACATTTAATTAAATTTGATACGGGGTTGTAATAATGGAGCATTGTCTCCCCCCGATTGTAATAATGTGGTTTGGCACACCAACACACACGTGCACTTGAGCCATTCCGCTCTTAGCTGCACACCATTTTGACACACACACAAGCCTAACCAGCCCTTAAGATATAGTTATACCTATATGTATTAAGCTGCGTGGGTTTTAATTTAAGTTGTGTGCGTGGTCTTTCAATTTCCACACCCACACACATTGAGCTTTCGCTCTTATTCCCAATACCCTAGTAAGGGCCATATTGCAATTTCCCTTGGGTGTTTTAATTCAAGTTGTGTGCGTGGTCTTTCAATTTCCACACTCACACACATTGAGCTGTCGCTCTTACTCCCAAGACCTTAGTAAAGGCCATATTGCAATTTCCCTTGGGTGTTTTAATTCAAGTTGTGTGCGTGGTCTTTCAATTTCCACACTCACACACATTGAGCTTTCGCTCTTACTCCCAAGATCTTAGTAAAGGCCATATTGCAATTTCATTTGGGTTTTGATTCAAGTTGTGTGCGTGGTCTTTCAATTCCACACTCACACACATTGAGCTTTCGCTCTTATTTCCAAGACCTTAGTAAAGGCCATATTGCAATTATATTTGGGTTTACATTACAAGTCGTGTGAGTTATCTTTCCATATACACACAATACCCACGCACACGGTGGCGACCTTCGGGCCCATATATATATTATAAGTATTTCCCTTCGGCTATGTCTTTAAGATTTGGGTTTTAAGGTTCAGCTCTGTGCGTAGTCTTTCCATATATACACAATACACACTTGCACAATTGAGCCTTTCCGCTCTTAAGATATAGCCATATTTCCCTTTTGCAATTTACATTAAGTCATTTCCGTTCCGCATTGTCTTTCAATTCGGGTTTTCCCTTTGGAGTTATGTGAGTTTGCATTGCATATTCGCCATATCACTCCCGTGCAAAAATCGCCCAACTTAGGTCACTTATGCACACACCTAGTTGGCCCTAAAAAGCATAAAAAGAAAGACATAGGCACGTGCAAATCCCACGTGTAATAAAACTTGCAATCGTACAAACAAAGACCAAACACTTCGGGTATTTTTTAAAGAGGTTTAATTTTAAAGACTTTGCCAAGCGTACAGACTGACCCTTGCGCATCGGTGCAAAAAGGTCTGTGACGAAAAGAGCTCACTTGCTCACAGTCGCCTGATAGAGTCATATTTCAAAACTTACTTCGCTAGCTTGAGTAAGCTAGCTAGCACGCCCTTTTGTTATAAAAACGACTTAGACACACGAAAAGGTTCACTTCGGGCCTAAGAACCAGAAGTGGGAATTTTCCGTGTCTACAGATTTTGCATGCCCGGTGGGAGCTGGGCCTTGTGCAGAGTCAGTTCATGTAGAAAAACCTCATGAAATTTTTTTTCTAAAGTATTTTAACTTTGTTTATTGCATTTTCATACTTAGGATTTGTTTTGAAAAGCATATTAAAGCATGTCGAGACCAGGCTCCCAAGAGGTATCTAACCATGACTCATGCGCATCAAGTTCTCAATTTAGAAAGTTTTCGAAAAAACAAGAGATTGAAGACTTGAGAAGGGATTTCGAGGCCAAGATCGTTGCTCTTAGCCAAGAGGCTGAAGGAGGTGACTCATGTTCGTCAAACGGCGAACCAAAGGCCAAGAAAAAATTTGAAAAACCTCGCAAACACAAAGAGACTTCCGCAATAGAAGGTAACCAATACCACGAGTCCTTCACACACAAGGACCATAAAGCCCTACAGCAGCTGCTGAGACGGCAAAATAAAGAGAAAAGAAGTTACGCCTTGTCTGATTTCTTGCCTGTGGACTATGAAATAGACAGTGACGACGAAATACCGAACTTCCATCGGTATGATGGCATGGGAGACCCTAGGTCTCACTTGCAGCTTTTCTCTCGTCGAGCCCATAAGAAAAAGAAGGACTCGATGAAATGGGTGTATTGGTTCCCTTTGTCCCTGAAGGGCACAACTACCAAATGGTTGGCTTCCTACGATCTTAGCTAGTTTGCAACTTTTGAAGAGTTAGCGAATTGCTTTATGCAGAGATTCTCGCATAACGTAGAAGTCACGCCGACTTTAAACATCTTGAGGGATACAAAATAAGGTGTGAACGAGGACGTACATACGTTCATCGTTCGTTGGAGGTCTCTACTAGGTCAAGTGCGAGAGCCAATATCCGAAGGATGTGCAGTCATGCTCATCCTGGATAATTTTAGAAACGAGTTGAAAACCTGTAAACACCCCAAAATCCCACGATTTTCCTAAAACACCTGGTTTTACAAAAGCTGCCCCAAAGGGCTATTCTGAGTCTAGAAACCCAGGAGCCTTCCAGGCAAACCTGTACATATGTTTAAACTATATAAGTTTTAAAATATGTATTATATAGTTTTAAAATCTTTTAAAAGATGTTTTGAAACCCCACAAAGCAAACTTGGCCTGATGAAAGCAGGACTAGAAGAGCAAAAGAGAGCCCGAAACCGGAGCACATGTCGAGCCTGGCACATCAACTCTCGTATTAGATTCATCCCCAGAATCTTGAACATCCAAGCTCCTATTATCAACACATTTGCTGAAATGATCTCCGGAAGGTGAAAACAGAAGCGGACAACATTATTGGCGAAGACCCAATGCAAGACGGAGTACTGATGTTGTCAGGCCCCGCACAAACCATTCGTTTCGAACATACCCTGAAGGAGTCAGAAATCAGATTTGGATCGGATCTAGACCATATATATCCAAATCCCAATCCAAACATGTATGTGGATTTGGATTTGGATCCAAAGATCCAATCCAAATATCCACATCCATGGCCCACATCACCTTCTCATAAATGGAGGTGGGGCCCACAAGAAATACACGTGGAAATCTTGGGTATGAGAGAGAATGGGGAGGATAAGATATGAGTGAAATGTGTTAAGCTTGACTTGTGTGTCAAGTTTTGGGTTGATCATGTGGGTTAGCCTAATGAGTGTAGGTTTAAGCTTGTATGCACCTACACCTAACCTAGGGCTGCACCACCAACTTGATGCAACTAGGTCCATGGGTAATGCAAAGGGATGCTCCTAACCCTAAACCTAAGCTAAACCCCCTTTCCTAGCCATTTCCCCCTAATCCTGACCTAATCCCATATCCCTAAACCACCTAAGATAAATATCTGGCCCACCTAAAAGCCCAGCCCACCATATCCCCAAACCACCACCACCATACCCCTAAACCAGCCCCCCAATACCAGCCCAAACCGACCCCACAAAAACCTATAAACCTGTCCCCCCTTGCGGGCGGGTTTTGCATGAATTTTTGGGCAATTCAGCCCTTCCTCTCCTCTCTCATCCCTTTCTCTCTTCTCTCACCTGCTCCACCTTGGAACCTAGCCAGCTCCACTCCACGCCACCTCCATCCTCTGTACAACTCCACTCCATGCCACTGGCTGCACCTGCCACCTTCCATTCGGCTGCCCCTTTGACACCCGCCACCTTCACCCTTCGGCCAGCCTTCCACTCCGGTTAGTACCCAATCTCAATGCCACCTTTTCTTCACTCCCCCTCCACTCTTAGCCACCACCACTCCACCCTTCCTCAGCCAAGGCAGCACCTCATTCAACCGGCCACCATCTGCCACCCTCCATCCATTCGGCTAGCATCACCCGGCTCCACCACCTACCACATCTTCCCTTAAACCAGCCTTAGCTAAACACCCTAACCTTACCTCTCCCTAAGACCTACCCCACGCCTTAGTGACACACCTTAGCTCCCCTTACCTTCCATAAGTACCCCAACCCCAGCCAAGGCAGCACCCCCATCACTCGGCTAGCGCCAAGGCGCCACCTGCAGCCCCTCATCCATTCGGCCAGCACCTTCCCTTGCAGCGCCCATCCAAGGAGCTCCCTCTTGTAGCCCAAGGCGACTCACCAGCCCAAGCGCAAGCAAGTCATGCCCGGACCAGCTATACGTAAGTGCCTAACTCGGTCCTTGTTATAGACTTGCTTAAGCTTAATTAAATTTGATACGGGGTTGTAATAATGGAGCGTTGTCTCCCCCCGCTTGTAATAACGTGGTTTGGCACACCCACACACACGTGCACTTGAGCCTATTCCACTCTTAGCTGCACACGATTTTGACACACACATGGGCCTAATCAGCCCTTAAGATATAGCTATACGTATATAATTTAAGTTGCGTGGGGTTTTGTTTAAGTTGTGTGTGTTGTCTTTCAATTTTCACACTCACACACATTGAGCTTTCGCTCTTATTTTCAAGACCCGTGTAAGGGCCTATTACAATTTCATTTTGAGTGTTTTACTTCATGTCGTGTGCGTAGTATTTCATTTCTACACTCACACACATTGAGCTTTCGCTCTTACTCCCAAGACCTTAGTCAAGGCCTATTGCAATTATATTTGGGTTTAATTTCATGTCGTGTGCGTAGTACTTTAATTCTACACTCACACACATTGAGCTTTCGCTCTTACTCCCAAGACCTTAGTCAAGGTCATATTGCAATTATATTTGGGTTTCATTTAAGTTGTGTGAGTTGTCTTTCAATATACACACAACACTCACGCACACGTTGGCGACCTTCGGGCCCATATATATTATAAGTATTTCCCTTTCGGCTATGTCTTTAAGATTTGGGTTTTAAGGTTCAGCAGTGTGCGTAGTCTTTACATATATACACGGCACACACTTGCACAATTGAGCCATATTTCCCTTTTGCAATTTTCCTTTTGCAATTTACATTAAGTCATTTCCCTTCCGCATTGTCTTTCAATTCGGGTTTTTCCTTTGGAGTTGCGTGAGTTTTGCATTGCATATACGCCATACCACGAGTTAGGACGCATATTGCATCGAAGCAAAACCCCACACTCCCGCTCAAAATCGCCCCACTTAGGTCACGTGTGCATACACATGCCTAGTTGGCCCAAAAAGGGATAAAAAGAAAGACATAGGCACGTGCAAATCCATGTGAAATAAAACCTGAAAACCATACAAATCAGCCTGAATCGAACACCTCAAACATTTTCCTAGGTTATCATGTCTAAAAACTCGATTTTCTAAGCGTACATACTGACCCTTGCGCATCGGTGCAAGAAGGTCTGCGACGAAAAGAGCTTGCTTGCTCACAGTCGCCATGATGGGAGTCAGATTTCAAAATATCTCTTCGCTAGCTTAAGCAAGCTAGCTGGCACGCCCCTTTTGTTTAAATAGGACTTAGACACATGAAAAGCTTTGCTTCAGGCCTAAGAACCAAGAGGCGAAGGAAATTTTCAGCGTCTACAAAACCTTTCTCTTGCTTCACGAAATCTCGACCTTCCATAAGTTAATAAAGAAAGCATCCATTTTTTAAACAAATTTGAAAAAGGGGGTATATGATCACTTATGGAAAGGAAATCCAATTTCAAAAACTCGCTTGGAAAAGCCCATCACTTATGGGCTACCCATCGCGGACAAAGGGGCAAAACCCCACAAAATCGCCAATGTCCGGGTGGATCCAAGCCCGGCAAGTGCTTCAAAAAGCTTTGAAAAATTAGAAAATAAAAAGGAGAGGAGTTTTCAAAAACCCTTCGAAAGACGGGAGTATACTCCGTTGGGGCAACTTGTGTCGGAGGTCCTAAACCTCCTACTTGCCCAGGGTATGATTGAACTCCCCGAGGGAGTCACTTCGAAGGGAGGGTTTTTAAACAAATTCTGCAAATATCATCAGCTCAAAGGCCATGAACAAGGCAGTGTTTCTCCCTCCTTAATAAAATTGAGAACTTGATAGCAGAAGGCCGGCTCCAGGTCGTTGAAGAACCTGAGCCTGCCCAAGCTATCTTCATAAACCACGAGAATGAAACCATGAGAATGATCGAAGCCCCGAAGTGGATCCCCTTGAGGAAGATCCCACTTCTAAGCTCCTAGAATTTCATAAAATTCTCGATTTTGAAAGACCTTCCAATTCAGTAGGAGGAGATTTCATAGAGGTAAACCTAGGGAGTGATTCCAATCCCAAACTCATTAAAGTAGGCACATCATGTTTGCATGAGTGTAAACACCCCGAAATCCCACGAATTTCTCAAAATCCATCTGGTTTTATACAAGCAGCCCCAAAGGGCCATTTTGAGTTTGGAAACCCAGGAGCCTTCCAAACAACCCTGTATATATGTTTTAAACTTTATCTTTCAAAAACATATGATATAGCTTGTGAAAACCCTTTTAAAACATGTTTTGAAACCTCGAAGTGGCTTGGCCCGATCAAGACAGGACCAGGAGAGCCAAGAAGAGCCCCGGAACCGGAGCACCTGTCAAGCCCGGCGCAGCAACTCTTGTATCTGATTCACACCCCAGGATCTCGAACGTCCAAGACCCTGTTCTTATCCAAAATAGCATTTGAAGTCATCTCCGGAAGGCAGAAACGGAGGCGGACGACTATGTTGGCGAAGACCCAACGCAGACGGAGTACTGATGCTGTCAGGCCCCGCACGAATCGTCCTTTTCGAACCCAGCTCGAAGGAGTCAGAGTTCAGTTTGGATTGGATCTGGACCATATATATCCAGATTCCAATCCAAACCCATATGTGGACTTGGATTCGGATTTGGATCCAGAGATCCAATCCAATATCCATATCCATGGCCCACATCACCTTCCCATAAATGGAGGTGGGGCCCACTTGAAATTCACGTGGGATATTGGGCATGAGAGAGAGTGGGGGTGAAAAATATCAAGAGTGTTGTATTAAGCTTGACTTGTGTGTCAAGTTTGGGTTTAATCTTGTGGGTTAGCCTAATTGAGTGGGTTTAAGCTTGTAATTAGCTAAAACCTAACCTAGGGCTGCACCAACATGGGGTGATCAAGGTCTATGGGCCATGCTAAGGGAGCTCCTTCACCTAAACCTAACCCAAAATGCCTAATCCTAGCCTAAACCCCTAACCCACCCCTAATCTGAACCTAATCACCTAACCCACTTCCCTAATCCCGGCCTAATCCCAACCTAATCACCTAACCCACTCCCCTAATCCTTCCCTAAACCTAGATTAATTCCCCTAATCCTAGCCTAAACCTAGCCTAATCACCTAACCTAGCTCACTAAACCTCACCCTAAAACCCAACCACCTAACCTAGCCCTAAACCCCTAAACCACCCTTAGCCCACGATTTACCCAAACCCCTAGTTTTAAAATATCTGGCCCAACCCCATCCAGCCCACCTTATCTACATACTACCCTACCTAAACCACCTAACCACTACCCACAACCCAGCCCTAACCGACCTACCCATCCCCTATTTAAACCCCCCTCATTGTGGGCGGGTTTTCTAAGTGGGAACCACCCTTCCATCCAGCCGGGCCCTCTCCTTCTCCCATCTTCCATCCAGCCGTGACCACTCCCCAACAGCTCCACCTGCTCCACCAGCCGCCACCTGCTCCGCCACCTTCCCTCTTCCGTCCCCACCACTGCCCCCCCAGCCGAACGCCACCATCTTCCCCCAACTCCACCAGCCGACAGCCACCTGCCCGCCACTTCTCCCCATTCGGTAAGTACCCTCCACCTTACCTAGCCCTCTTCTCTACCACCTCTCCACTCTTAGCCACCCATCCTCCCTTCAGCTCAGCCCCTTTGCCGCCACCACCTAAGCCTAGCCGAACCTAGGATAACCCAAGTTGCTGGCCACTACTTAGCCACCATCTCCCATTCGGCCAACCCCCCCCTAGGTGTCCTATTTGGCCTTCCCACTAGCTCATCTTTTTGGTCCAGTTTCCCTAAGTACCCAACTTCCCTAGTGATCCTAATACCCACTTGTTCAGCCACTCTAAACTCCCTACTTGAAGGCGCCACCTACTTGCCACCGGTCCCCTTCGAGGCGTCCATCCCGCGCCCCATTTGCAGCCGGCCAGCACCCTTGGTCACATACCTTCGCGGAGCTCCCGTTTGCAGCCCAAAGCCAAGGCCACGCTCAAGCAAGACCTCTACGGACCAGCTACTCGTAAGTGTCTAAACTCAGTCTCTAGTCATACACTTGTTTGAAATTCAATTTGATACGGGGTTGTAATAACGGAGCATAGTCTCCCCCCCGCTTGTAATAACGTGGCTTGGCACAACCACACACGTGCACTCTCTTAGTCGTGCACAATTTTGAACACACACGGGCCTAATCAGCCCCTAATATATAAGTGTACATATATATTTCATTTTCGAAGGGTTTTATTTAAGTTGGGTGCGTTGTCTTTCAATTCAAACACTCTCACACACATTGAGCTTTCGCTCTTATTTGAAAGACCCAAGTAAGGGCCGACCTATACTATTTGGGTTTCATTTCTTGTCGTGTGAGTAAGTCTTTCAATTCAAGCACTCTCACACACATTGAGCTTTCGCTCTTATTTTGAAAGACCCAAGTAAGGGCCGACCTATACTATTTGGGTTTCATTTCTTGTCGTGTGAGTAAGTCTTTCAATTCAAGCACTCTCACACACATTGAGCTTTCGCTCTTATTTGAAAGACCCAAGTAAGGGCCGACCTATACTATTTGGGTTTCATTTCTTGTCGTGTGAGTAAGTCTTTCAATTCAAGCACTTTCACACACATTGAGCCTTCGCTCTTACTCCCAAGACCTTAGTAAAGGCCTTATTGCAGTTATATTTGGGTTTCATTTATGTCGTGTGTGTAGTACTTCAATTCAAGCACTCTCACACACATTGAGCCTTCGCTCTTACTCCCAAGACCTTAGTAAAGGCCTTATTGCAGTTATATTTGGGTTTCATTTATGTCGTGTGTGTAGTACTTCAATTCAAGCACTCTCACACACATTGAGCCTTCGCTCTTATTCCCAAGACCTTAGTCAAGGCCATACTGCAATTTATATTTGGGTTTAATTTCATGTCGTGTGTGTAAGTCTTTCAATTCAAGCACGCACCCACATTGAGCTTTCGCTCTTATTTGCAAGACCCGAGTAAGGGCTCATATACATAAGATATATACATATCTCCCTTCGGTTATTTCCCTTCGGTTATTTCCCTTCGGTTATTTCCCTTCGGTTATTTCCCTTCTGTTATTTCCCTTCAGTATTGTCTTTACATTTCGGGTTTTCCCTTTGGAGTAGCGTGAGTTTGCATTGCATCTACGCCATACCACGAGGTAGGACGCATATTGCATCGAAGCAACCCCCGCTCAAATTCGCCCATGTAGTGGAGTGTTCATAACACACAAATTAGGCGACCCAAAAAGGGGATAAAAGAAAAGACTTAGGCACGTGCAAATCCACGTGATCTAAAACATGCAATCGCATCTTAAAGACCCGAAATAGACACCTCGAACCGTTTCGTAGACTTTTCTCCCCAAAACTCGATTTTTGCAAAAGCGTACAGACTGACCCTTGCGCATCGGTGCAAGAAGGTCTGCGACGACAAGAGCTCACTTGCTCACAGTCGCCACGTTTAGAAGTCAGTGTTAAATATATCTTCGCTAGCTTAAGTAAGCTAGCTGGCACGCCCTATTTGCATACATAGGCCTTAGACGCACGAGAAGATCCACTCCAAGCCACGAAAGAGGTGAAGAGGCGGGGATTTTCGCGCGTCTACAGAGATTGGCACGCCCGGTGGGACGTGAGCCTTTTCAAAAATCGAGTTTACTTGTAGAAGTCTTGCGAAAATTTTATAAAGGTGTCGTTTTAACTTGTTTTCTTTGCTTTTACTTAGGAAATTTTGAAAAAGCTTGAAAAGCATGTCAAAATCCAATCCAAGTGAAGTGTCGAGCCAAGTCTCATGCGCATCAAGTTCTCACTCTAGGAGGATTTTCAAAAACAAAATAAAACTAGATGAAATCGAGGACTTGAGAAGGGAATTTGAGGCCAAAATCGATGCTCTCAGCCAAGAGGCTGAAGTAGGTGATTCATGTTCATCAAACGGTGAACAAAGGCCTAAAAAGAAAATTGAAAAACCTCGCAAGCAAAAAGAGGCCTCCGTAATGGAAGGCAACCAATACCACGAGTCCTTCACACAAAAGGACCGTAAAGCCCTACAGCAACTGCTGAAAGGGCAAAATAAAGAGAAAAGAAGCTACGCCCTGTCTGATTTCCTTCCTATGGATTACGAAACAGACAGTGACGATGAAATACCGAACTTCCATCGGTATGATGGCATGGGAGACCCTAGGTCTCACTTGCAGCTTTTCTCACGTCGAGCCCATAAGAAGAAAAAGGACTCGATGAAATGGGTGTATTGGTTCCCTCTATCCCTTAAAGGCACAGCTGCCAAATGGCTGGCTTCCTACGACTTAAGCCAGTTCGCTACTTTTGAAGAGTTAGCGAACTGCTTCATGCAAAGATTTGCACACAACGTGGAAGTCACGCCAACCCTGAATACCTTAAGGGATACAAAGCAAGGCATGAACGAAGACATGCATGCCTTCATTATAAGATGGAGGTCTCTTTTAGGCCAAGTGCGAGAGCCTATATCCGAAGGATGCGCAGTGATGCTCATCCTGGATAATTTCAAAAGCGAGTTAAAAACCCTTCTCTCGCTCCATGAGATTTCAACTTTCCATAAGTTGATCAAAAAGGCCTCCCTTTTCGAAACCAACTTGCGAAAAGGGACATACGACCACTTATGGAAAGGAAGTGCCGTTCCCAAAACACGTGTGGAGAAGCCCATCGCATATGGGCTGCCCACAACGGACAAAGGGGCAAAGCCCCATAAAATCGCCAATGTCCGGGTGGATCCAGGCATGGCGGGCACTTCTAAAAATTTTGAAAAAATAGAAAATAAGAGAGAACGCAATTTTTCAAAACCAATTGAAAAACGGGAGTACACTCCGCTGGGGCAACCTGTGTCGGAGGTCCTAGACCTCTTACTTGCCCAGGGCATGATCGAACTCCCTGAAATCCCTGAAGGAGTCACGTCCAAAGGGGGGTATTTAAACCGATTTTGCAAGTATCATCGGCTCAAAGGCCATGATACCAAACGGTGCTTCTCTCTTCTAAATAAAATTGAGAACTTGATAGCGGAGGGCCGGCTCCAGGTCACTGCGGAACCTGAGCCACCTCAAGCTATCTTCAAGGAACCCTTTCCCAAACACGCCAGTGGCAGTGGGAAAGGAAAGGAGGTATGTACCCTCACCATTTCCAAGGAACTAGCGCGAAAGCCCGAACCTGGTCGACCTGCTTGTGCGCCCATCCTTGTACTATACAAGAGGCCCGCCCAAGTCGTCATCTGGG
This sequence comes from Brasenia schreberi, assembly GCA_036023115.1. NCBI lineage: Eukaryota > Viridiplantae > Streptophyta > Magnoliopsida > Nymphaeales > Cabombaceae > Brasenia > Brasenia schreberi. Next base: position 20,252,427 of record JAYKKT010000090.1, read on the forward strand.
GACCACCAAAAGTAGAAACCCCGACAAAACCAGTTTTGAAAATCCAAGGTTCTCCTCAGCTCATCCTTAGAGCCAAGTTTAGCGCGAACCCTAGGCTGGTCGTGGGGGAAGTCACTAGATCCGGGAGGATCTACCAACCCCCGCACCTTCAAGGTGCTCAAAAGGTGGTCAGTGTGCCTGGCCCCTCAAAAGCATGTATCCCTAGTGGTCTGCCAAAAGCAGATAAGGACAAAATCGTCCTAAATCCTTATGATTTCGAAAACCACCTTTCAAAGATTCCTATTCACATGTCTATCCTAGAGCTTATCAAAACCTCGCCTAGGCATAGACTTGTCTTAGAGAAAATTCTAGAAAGGGCCAAGGTTGATTCGAACATAAGTCCGGAATCCTTGTCTGCCCAAGTGGCTTTATTAGGAGCAAAATCACCCATCACCTTTTCGGAAGATGATGTAGATAGACCCTACGAAACCCATAACCAGGCCCTACATATCGAGGTGGTTCTAAACAACCACTCTCTGGACAGGTGCCTAGTCGATGGTGGAGGAGGGCTCAACATCCTTCCACTTCACGTGGCGTACAAAATCGGAGTCACCTTGACTTCAGTGAACCCAAGCCCCATCGTTATCACTGGATACGATGGGAATGCGTCTAGGCCTTTAGGATCCATCGAACTCCCAATGGAAACGGGAGGGATCGAACACACGGGGGTGTTCCATGTCTTGGACATCCACCCCCATTATAACCTGTTGCTGGGAAGACCCTGGATACACAGTTTGTGCGCTGTGCCGTCCACCTTCCACAAGTGTGTCAAGATCCCTTTTAGGGACCAAGTCGTAGTGATCCTAGGTGAGAGTCATCCACAGCTTCAGGGGATCATAAACTCCCCTTGTTTATCAAGCTCCCAGGCCCATGAGGCTAACCTGGGGCAAATTATGGTTGAGCCACCTCGGCTCGTGTTGAACAACCCTAGGAAGGTTGTATGTGTGAAGGGGCCGCCCAAAGCAGGCCCCCTCCCGACTCTAATCCTCCTAGGAAAACCCAAAAGTTCCCTATTTCCAAAACCCCTGGACAAAAGGCCCTACGAGCCTAATATGGACGATAGCATGTTCCAGGACCACGACTTATATCCCATCTTTTCAAAAAACAAAAGGTCGTGGAACATGTTATTGAACATGGGCTACACGCCCTACAAAAGTCTAGGGGCACAAAACCAGGGTCTCCTAGAGCCCATCCTTCCTAGGGCCAACCCAAGCCGATATGGGATCGGCTATACTCCCCGAATACCGCCGGAGCCACCCCCTGTGACCACCTGGGTCAAGGGTGCCCCGGAGCCTGTCTTAGAAGAAACCTATGGTTTAGACCTCCTATTCCGAGTCTAACCCATAGTGTTTTCCCTTTGTAGGTATGACGGAAGATCCCTTTTTCTAAAAAAATACCAAAAACATTTGAAAACTTAAAATAAAAAAAAATCGAAAAACAAGAAAAACCAAAAACAATGGAAAAACAAAAACTCGAAAAAAGTGTGCTTTGTATAGTTCCCAAAGTTCTTGTTTTACAAAAACCCAAAAAAATCGAAAATTTGGAAAATACCAAAAAGATTTTGTACATAGCTGCTCCTGGTATGACTTTGGCGAAAGAAAAGGATTTCGAAAGAAACGTTGTCTGCATAGCCAGACCAAAAATTTTGAAATCGCTTGAAAATCCAAGTACAAAACCAGGTTATTTTGAAAACCACGCATCAAGTTCCCTCGGGTCTAAAGTCCACGAGAATGATCAAAGCCCAGAAGTGGATCCCCTTGAGGAAGATCCCACTTTTGAGCTCCCAGAATTTCATAGAATTCTCGATTTTGAAAGACCTTCCCAATCAGTAGGAGGAGATTTCGTAGAGGTGAACCTAGGGGATGATTCCAATCCCAAAACCATCAAAATAGGCGCATGCTTGCATGAAACTGAAAAGTTAGCATTCATTGCATTTCTACGAACCTATTTAGATGTGTTTGCATGGACGTATGAAGACATGCCGGGCATAGATCCCAGCATAGTCGAGCATTGTCTTCCCTTAGATGTAGGTGTAAAACCAATAAAGCAGAAGCTTAGGAAAATACACCCGAATGTACACACGCAAGTCAAAGAGGGTTTAAAAGATCTGCTAAAAGCCGGATTTATAAAACCCATTGCGTATTCTGATTGGTTGTCAAATATCGTTGTAGTTCGAAAAACCAATGGGAAAATTCGAATATGCATCGATTTCAGAAACCTGAATAAAGCCACTCCAAAGGATAATTATCCTTTACCAAACATAGATTTGATAGTCGATAGTACTGCAAATCATGAAATGTTTTCATTTATGGATGGCTATTCAGGCTATAATCAAATCAAACTAAGTCCACGAGATCAGGGTAAGACCGCCTTCACAACCCCATGGGGCACGTACTGCTATACAGTCATGCCCTTTGGTTTGAAAAATGCCGGCGCAACATACCAACGAGCCATGAACACGATCTTCCATGATCAAATTCACGAGCTCGTAGAAGTGTATGTAGATGATCTCTTGGCAAAATCCAAAACCCGATGCACCCATATCGAATGTTTACAAAAATTTTTCGAAAGGCTTAGGCTTTACAAAGTAAAGCTAAACCCTCAAAAATGTGTGTTCGGGGTAGAATCAGGAAAGCTTCTAGGCTTTATGGTGAGCCAAAGGGGAATAGAAGTCGACCCCTCTAAGTGTCGAGCCATCATAGACATGGCTCCACCCTCCAATCTCACCCAAGTCCGTAGCCTTCAAGGTCGATTACAATCTGTGCGCCGATTCATATCGAATCTGGCAACTAGATGCGAACCCTTCAACAAACTGTTGAGGAAGGGTACGAAATTCTTATGGGATGACGAATGCCAAAAGTCCTTCGAGAGACTAAAGGCATACTTGGTTAATCCCCCCGTTTTGAATCCTCCAAAACAAGGAAAACCGCTTTTATTATACATCTCCGTGCATGTAAACGCTTTAGGAGCCCTGTTGGCTCAATACGAGGATGACACCCATAAGGAGTATGCCATCTACTATATTTCGAAAACTCTCTTGGCTTATGAACGAAATTATCAAGCCATGGAGAAGACGTGCTTGGCCCTAGTCTGGGCCTGCCAGAAATTCAGACACTACTTCCTAGATCATGAGATCTGGATAGTGTCAAAGCTTGATCCAATCAAGCACTTATTCGAAAAACCCATTCTCACTGGTAGATTGGGCAAATGGCAACTCCTTCTAATGGAGTATGATCTGAAATACCATCACCAGATCTCCGTTAAAGGGCAAGCCCTAGCAGATTACGTGGCTGACTTCCCCTTGGAGGACGCATATCCCACTCTTGTCGAAATGCCTGATGAAGGCATATTGCAAAACCATTTTCAAAACCACATTTTGGCAAATTCTTTCGAAAACCAAGTGTGGAAGATGCACTTCGACGGGGCACGAAACCAACGAGGGGCTGGTGCCGGGATCATCCTAATCTCCCCTGAAAAGGGCGAGATTCCTATAGCAGTCCGCTTAGATTTCGAATGTTCCAACAACGTAGCTGAGTATGAAGCACTCATACAAGGCTTGAGGATTTCGAAAACTCTAGGGGCATCATGCATCGAGGTCTTTGGAGATTCGCTCCTTGTCATAAACCAGGTTTTAAAAATTTGGCAAGTACGTAATGAGAAACTACTTCCATATCACGAGTTGGCCACTCGATTGGTCCACTCCTTCCAGTCGTGTAAGCTCACACACGTAGGAAGAGAGGACAATGGCATTGCCGATGCCCTCTCTTCCTTAGGTTCAGCCCTGAAGGTCGATCCCATTTCAGGGACCAGATCTTTGGAAATATGGCATGCGCCCCATCCATCCACACACGACTTGGATATTTGCCAAAACAACCCAGAGTCTATTGAAAAACGCTGGTTCTATGACATAAAACAATTTTTAGAAAATGGGGGATTCACCGAGGATGCCACATCCAAAGATAGGGCATTCATTCGTAAGATTTCGACCCGATACACCATTCTGGGTGGGGTCTTATACAAAAAGAGTTTTACCGGCATTCTGCTTAGGTGTATCGACCTAGAGGAGTCTAGGATAGTGATGCACGAGTTCCACGACGGAGAATGTGGAGGTCATGTTAATGCCAACATGATGGCGATGAAAATACTTAGAGGGGGTTATTTTTGGACCACCCTGAAAAAGGATTGTCACGATCATGTTAGAAAGTGTCATCCATGTCAAGTGCATGGGCACGCTATTCATATCCCTTCATCTACATTGCATACCGTGGTCAGCCCCTGGCCATTTACCATGTGGGCGTTTGACATTGTAGGCCCCATATTTCCAAAGGCCTCGAATGGGCATCGTTTTATTTTAGCAGCCACGGAGTATTTCTCCAAGTGGGTGGAAGCCATTTCCCTAACGAATGTAATGGGGCAACATGTGGTGGCTTTCATCCGGAGGAATATCTTGGCTCGATTTGGGGTTCCACGAGACCTTGTGTCTGATAATGGTACCCCATTCAAGAACGAGCGGATGGTTAAGTTGTGCAACACGTATGGCATAACTCACCACTTCTCCTCGCCCTACTACCCTCAAGGCAACGGCCAAGCCGAAGCCACAAACAAGACTCTCATTGGTATCATTGAGAAGACCTTAGAGAAGGGTAGGAGGTGGCATGAGAAGCTGGATGAAGCCTTATGGGCTTATAGGACTTCCATCCGGACTCCCACAAATGCCACACCATTCGAATTGGTCTATGGCACAAACGCCATTCTTCCCATTCATACCCAACTGCATTCATTCCATACATCCATTGCACTCGACCTCCCCCTAGAGACGCTTCAGCATGCTAGGATGGCCGAGCTAGATTTGCTAGATGAAAGGCGACTCCTTGCCATGGATCATGCTCGTGCATACCGGCAAAGGATAGCCCGACATTATAGCAAACACATGAGACCTCGCCACTTTGAAGTAGGAGATCTGGTCTTGAAAACCATCCACCATCGTGGCCCATACCCCCTAGGCAAGTGGCGCCCCAACTGGGATGGACCCTATGTTGTACGAGCAACCACTACGAACAATTCGTATTGGCTGATCGATGTAGAAGGTAGGAATTTAGCAGATCCTATCAATATTCAATACTTAAAGAAGTATCATGTGTAGGATCTGGATTAAATTCCAGTTTTCGAAAATTTTATAGGGATAGCTGCCCTGAGACATGTGAATAAGGTGCAAAGGCAAACTCGTGTGAACCCAAGTGAGAGAATTCGCACTTGTGAAAGAGTGGAGTTTTCAAAATCGTGGTTACATTTCAAAATCCTTCTTCTTACAAAGAAAGGCCTAGTTCAACATAGCAAGATACTTGCAAGTAGTACGTGCTATTTCTAAATAGGCTGATCTGGAATGGATCGAGTGTAGGCTTGGGATAAGTCCTCCCCTCTTCTCTTCTCCTTCCAAAAGGAAAACAAAGGCCCAAACCAAAAGGGAATTTCCCATTTAAAGTCTCTTTCCAAAAGAAAGAAACCAGACTTCAAAAAGAAAAATCGATTCTCTTATGAAAAAGAGGGATTAAAGAAAAAATACTCCCAAAGGGAGACCCTCTATGGAAAAAAGAAAAAAGAGGCCAAAAAGCTCAAAAAGAGCAGTTTTCCGCCTTCTATGCCTCAAACCACGGGACGCTTCAGAAGGGACCGTGGTATCTCTTTCCCATCCCTGGCTTATCCCAAGCTAAAGCATGGTTCATTTCGAGGAATCCTAAAGTAAAAATAGGATTTACTTACTTGAATTTCATCTTGTTTGAGAATTCGACGTTTCGAGTAAGACGTAGGAATTTGAAATGAAGCTTGTTTTCTTATAAAACCTCCGCTAAATAAGCGAGTGTTAAGACTCAAACAAGGGCAAGCACGAAGAGCTCGAGATCCTTACGATCGAGGCTCAAGACAGTTGTCCCTTTTGTAAATAGCTTTTGTAAATAAGTTTTGAAAACCGAACATCGAACAGCATAGGATTTGCTCACTTGGAGCAATAGACCTTGTAAGTCTCTAGAGTTCGACCACATCTGGTCTTTGGGAGGTCGCTATTCTTGGCACCACACCCATGTCATCTGCATTCCACGCATGGTACTTGCATGAACATGATCCCATTTAGGACCAGATTCCATAAGTGCACCCTTTGGCGTGATATCTCCTCCTACCAGAATTTGTAAAATTGAGATTTTTGCTAAAAATGGGACGATCCCATATTCTTCGTGGCTAGATCTAGGGAAACATTAAAAGGGGTGTTTGTCATCTTTGCCCTTATCCAAATCAATTTGGACAAGGCCAAAGAGGGGCATCTGTAAACACCCCGAAATCCCATGAATTTCTCAAAATCCATCTGGTTTTATACAAGTAGCCCCAAAGGGCCATTTTGAGTTTGGAAACCCAGGAGCCTTCCAAACAACCCTGTATATATGTTTTAAACTTTATCTTTCAAAAACATATGATATAGCTTGTGAAAACCCTTTTAAAACATGTTTTGAAACCCCGAAGTGGCTTGGCCCGATCAAGACAGGACCAGGAGAGCCAAGAAGAGCCCCGGAACCGGAGCACCTGTCAAGCCCGGCGCAGCAACTCTTGTATCTGATTCACACCCCAGGATCTCGAACGTCCAAGACCCTGTTCTTATCCAAAATAGCATTTGAAGTCATCTCCGGAAGGCAGAAACGGAGGCGGACGACTATGTTGGCGAAGACCCAACGCAGACGGAGTACTGATGCTGTCAGGCCCCGCACGAATCGTCCGTTTCGAACCCAGCTCGAAGGAGTCAGAGTTCAGTTTGGATTGGATCTGGACCATATATATCCAGATTCCAATCCAAACCCATATGTGGACTTGGATTCGGATTTGGATCCAGAGATCCAATCCAATATCCATATCCATGGCCCACATCACCTTCCCATAAATGGAGGTGGGGCCCACTTGAAATTCACGCGGGATATTGGGCATGAGAGAGAGTGGGGGTGAAAAATATCAAGAGTGTTGTATTAAGCTTGACTTGTGTGTCAAGTTTGGGTTTAATCTTGTGGGTTAGCCTAATTGAGTGGGTTTAAGCTTGTAATTAGCTAAAACCTAACCTAGGGCTGCACCAACATGGGGTGATCAAGGTCTATGGGCCATGCTAAGGGAGCTCCTTCACCTAAACCTAACCCAAAATGCCTAATCCTAGCCTAAACCCCTAACCCACCCCTAATCTGAACCTAATCACCTAACCCACTTCCCTAATCCCGGCCTAATCCCAACCTAATCACCTAACCCACTCCCCTAATCCTTCCCTAAACCTAGATTAATTCCCCTAATCCTAGCCTAAACCTAGCCTAATCACCTAACCTAGCTCACTAAACCTCACCCTAAAACCCAACCACCTAACCTAGCCCTAAACCCCTAAACCACCCTTAGCCCACGATTTACCCAAACCCCTAGTTTTAAAATATCTGGCCCAACCCCATCCAGCCCACCTTATCTACATACTACCCTACCTAAACCACCTAACCACTACCCACAACCCAGCCCTAACCGACCTACCCATCCCCTATTTAAACCCCCCTCATTGTGGGCGGGTTTTCTAAGTGGGAACCACCCTTCCATCCAGCCGGGCCCTCTCCTTCTCCCATCTTCCATCCAGCCGTGACCACTCCCCAGCAGCTCCACCTGCTCCACCAGCCGCCACCTGCTCCGCCACCTTCCCTCTTCCGTCCACCACCACTGCCCCCCCAGCCGGACGCCACCATCTTCCCCCAACTCCACCAGCCGACAGCCACCTGCCCGCCACTTCTCCCCATTCGGTAAGTACCCTCCACCTTACCTAGCCCTCTTCTCTACCACCTCTCCACTCTTAGCCACCCATCCTCCCTTCAGCTCAGCCCCTTTGCCGCCACCACCTAAGCCTAGCCGAACCTAGGATAACCCAAGTTGCTGGCCACTACTTAGCCACCATCTCCCATTCGGCCAACCCCCCCTAGGTGTCCTATTTGGCCTTCCCACTAGCTCATCTTTTTGGTCCAGTTTCCCTAAGTACCCAACTTCCCTAGTGATCCTAATACCCACTTGTTCAGCCACTCTAAACTCCCTACTTGAAGGCGCCACCTACTTGCCACCGGTCCCCTTCGAGGCGTCCATCCCGCGCCCCATTTGCAGCCGGCCAGCACCCTTGGTCACATACCTTCGCGGAGCTCCCGTTTGCAGCCCAAAGCCAAGGCCACGCTCAAGCAAGACCTCTACGGACCAGCTACTCGTAAGTGTCTAAACTCAGTCTCTAGTCATACACTTGTTTGAAATTCAATTTGATATGGGGTTGTAATAACGGAGCATAGTCTCCCCCCGCTTGTAATAACGTGGCTTGGCACAACCACACATGTGCACTCTCTTAGTCGTGCACAATTTTGAACACACACGGGCCTAATCAGCCCCTAATATATAAGTGTACATATATATTTCATTTTCGAAGGGTTTTATTTAAGTTGGGTGCGTTGTCTTTCAATTCAAACACTCTCACACACATTGAGCTTTCGCTCTTATTTGAAAGACCCAAGTAAGGGCCGACCTATACTATTTGGGTTTCATTTCTTGTCGTGTGAGTAAGTCTTTCAATTCAAGCACTCTCACACACATTGAGCTTTCGCTCTTATTTTGAAAGACCCAAGTAAGGGCCGACCTATACTATTTGGGTTTCATTTCTTGTCGTGTGAGTAAGTCTTTCAATTCAAGCACTCTCACACACATTGAGCTTTCGCTCTTATTTGAAAGACCCAAGTAAGGGCCGACCTACTACTATTTGGGTTTCATTTCTTGTCGTGTGAGTAAGTCTTTCAATTCAAGCACTTTCACACACATTGAGCCTTCGCTCTTACTCCCAAGACCTTAGTAAAGGCCTTATTGCAGTTATATTTGGGTTTCATTTATGTCGTGTGTGTAGTACTTCAATTCAAGCACTCTCACACACATTGAGCCTTCGCTCTTACTCCCAAGACCTTAGTAAAGGCCTTATTGCAGTTATATTTGGGTTTCATTTATGTCGTGTGTGTAGTACTTCAATTCAAGCACTCTCACACACATTGAGCCTTCGCTCTTATTCCCAAGACCTTAGTCAAGGCCATACTGCAATTTATATTTGGGTTTAATTTCATGTCGTGTGTGTAAGTCTTTCAATTCAAGCACGCACCCACATTGAGCTTTCGCTCTTATTTGCAAGACCCGAGTAAGGGCTCATATACATAAGATATATACATATCTCCCTTCGGTTATTTCCCTTCGGTTATTTCCCTTCGGTTATTTCCCTTCTGTTATTTCCCTTCAGTATTGTCTTTACATTTCGGGTTTTCCCTTTGGAGTAGCGTGAGTTTGCATTGCATCTACGCCATACCACGAGGTAGGACTCATATTGCATCGAAGCAACCCCCGCTCAAATTCGCCCATGTAGTGGAGTGTTCATAACACACAAATTAGGCGACCCAAAAAGGGGATAAAAGAAAAGACTTAGGCACGTGCAAATCCACGTGATCTAAAACATGCAATCGCATCTTAAAGACCCGAAATAGACACCTCGAACCGTTTCGTAGACTTTTCTCCCCAAAACTCGATTTTTGCAAAAGCGTACAGACTGACCCTTGCGCATCGGTGCAAGAAGGTCTGCGACGACAAGAGCTCACTTGCTCACAGTCGCCACGTTTAGAAGTCAGTGTTAAATATATCTTCGCTAGCTTAAGTAAGCTAGCTGGCACGCCCTATTTGCATACATAGGCCTTAGACGCACGAGAAGATCCACTCCAAGCCACGAAAGAGGTGAAGAGGCGGGGATTTTCGCGCGTCTACAATGAGCATGAAAGATCAGCATTCATTGCATTTCTACAAACCTACCTAGATGTGTTTGCATGGACGTATGAAGACATGTCGGGCATAGACCCCAATATTGTCGAACATTGTCTTCCCTTAGATGCGGATGTGAAACCCATAAAGCAAAAGCTTATGAAAATACATCTGAATATATACGCACAAGTCAAAGAGGGTTTAGAAGATCTGTTAAAAGCCGGATTTATCAAACCCATTGCGTATTCTGATTGGTTATCCAATGTCGTTGTTGTTCGAAAAACCAATGGGAAGATTTGAATATAAATCGATTTCAGAAACCTCAATAAAGCCACTCCAAAGGATAATTATCCTTTACCAAACATAGATTTGATAGTCGATAGTACTGCAAACCACGAAATGTTTTCATTTATGGATGGCTATTCAGGGTATAATCAAATCAAATTAAGTCCACGAGATCAAGGTAAGATCGTGTTCACAACCCCATGGGGCACGTATTACTATACAGTCATGCCCTTTGGTTTGAAAAATGCCGCTGCAACATACCAGAGAGCCATGACCACGATCTTCCATGATCAGATTCATGAGCTTGTAGAGGTATATGTGGATGATCTCTTGGCAAAATCCAAAACTCGATGCACTCATATCGAATGCTTACAAAAAATTTTCGAAAGGCTTAGACTTTACAAAGTAAAGCTAAACCCTCAGAAATGTGTATTCGGAGTAGAGTCCGGAAAGCTCTTAGGCTTTATGGTGAGCCAAAGGGGTATAGAAGTCGACCCATCTAAGTGTCGAGCCATCATAGACATGACTCCACCCTCCAATCTCACGCAGATTCGTAGCCTCCAAGGTTGACTGCAATCCATTCGCAGGTTTATCTCAAACCTGGCAACTAGATGCGAACCCTTCAACAAATTATTGAGAAAGGGCACGAAATTTTCATGGGATGACGACTACCAAAAGTCATTTGAAAGACTAAAGGCATACCTAGTTAATCCTCCTATTTTAAATCCTCCAAAGCAAGGAAAACCTCTTTTGCTTTACATTTCCGTGCATGCGAATGCCTTGGGAGCGTTGTTAGCTCAATACGAGGATGACACCCATAAGGAGTATGCCATCTATTATATTTCGAAAACTCTCTTGGCTTACGAAAGGAATTACCAAGCCATGGAGAGGACGTGCTTGGCTCTAGTTTGGGCCTGCTAGAAATTTTGACACTATTTCCTAGATCATGAGATCTGGATAGTGTCCAAGATTGATCCAATCAAGCATTTGTTCAAAAAACCCATTCTCACGGGTAGATTGGGCAAATGGCAACTCCTTCTAATGGAGTATGACTTGAAATACCATCATCAGATCTCCATTAAGGGGCAAGCCCTAGCTGACTACATGGCTGAGTTCCCCCTAGAGGACGCATATCCCACACTTAGTGAAATGCCAGAAGAAGGCATATTGCAAAACCAATTTCAGAGCCACATTTTGGCAAACTCTTTCGAAAACCAAGTGTGGAAGATGCACTTCGATAGGGCACGAAACCAACGAGGGGCTAGTGCTGGGGTCATCCTCATATCCCCTGAAAAGGGTGAGATCCCCATAGAAATTCGCCTAGATTTCGAATGTTCCAACAACATAGCTGAGTATGAAGCACTCATACAAGGCTTAAGGATTTCGAAAACTCTGGGGGCATCATGTATCGAGGTCTTTGGAGATTCACTCCTTGTTATAAACCAAGTTTTGAAAATTTGGCAAGTGCGAAATGAAAAACTTCTTCCATATCACGAGTTGGCCACTCGATTGGTTGAGTCATTCCAATCGTGCAGACTCACACACGTAGGAAGAGAGGATAATGGCATTGCCGATGCCCTCTCCTCCTTGGGTTCAGCCCTAACGGTCGATCCCACTTTGGGAACCCGACCCTTAGAGACATGGCATGCGCCCACTCCATCCACACACGATTTGGATATTTGCCAAAATAATCCAGATTCTGTTGAAAAACCTTGGTTTTATGACATCAAATGTTTTCTAGAAAATGGGGGATTCGCTGAGGATGCCACATCCAAAGATAAGGCATTCATCCAGAAAATTTCTACCCGATACACGATTTTGGGTGGGGTTTTGTATAAAAAAAGTTTTATCAACATCTTACTAAGATGTGTCGACTTAGAGGATGCTAGGACTGTTATGCATGAATTCCACGATGGAGAATGTGGATGTCATGTTAATACCAGCATGATGGCAATGAAAATACTTAGAGCGGGCTATTTTTGGTCCACCCTGAAAAAGGATTGCCACGATCATGTTAGAAAGTGTCATCCATGTCAAGTGCATGGGCACACCATTCATATCCCATCATCTTCATTGCATTCTATGGTCAGCCCCTGGCCATTCACCATGTGAGCGTTTGATATTGTAGGCCCAATATTTCCAAAGGTATCGAATGGGCATAGGTTCATTTTAGCAGCCATTGAGTATTTCTCCAAATGGGTCGAAGCCATCTCCCTGACCAACGTACAGGGGCAACATGTGGTGGCTTTCATTAGGAGGAATATCTTGGCTCGATTTGGAGTTCCAAGAGACCTTGTGTCCGATAATGGCACCCCATTCAAAAACGAGCGGATGGTCAAGTTGTGCAACACTTATGGCATAACTCACCACTTCTCCTCGCCCTACTACCCTCAAGGCAATGGCCAAGCCGAAGCCACGAATAAGACTCTCATTAGCATAATTGAGAAGACTTTAGAGAAGGGTAGGACGTGGCACGAGAAGCTGGAAGAAGCCTTATGGGCTTATAGGACTTCCATCCAGACTCCCATGAATGCCACGCCATTCGAATTGGTCTATGGCACAAACGCCATTCTTCCCATTCATGCACAATTGCATTCATTCCATACATCCATTGCACTCGACCTCCCCCTAAAGATGCTTCAACATGCTAGGATGGCCGAACTAGATTTGCTAGATGAGAGGCGACTCCTTGCTATGAATCATGCTCATGCATACCGGCAAAGGATAGCCCGACATTATGACAAATGTATGAGACCTCGCCACTTTGAAGTGGGAGATCTGGTTTTGAAAATCATCTACTATCGTGGCCCACATCCACTTGGAAAGTGGTGCCCCAAGTGGGATGGACCCTATGTTGTATATGCAACCACCACGAACAACTCATATTGGTTGATCGATGTAGAAGGCAGGAATTTAGCAGATCCTATCAATATTCAATACTTAAAGAAGTATTATGTGTAGGGTTTGGGTTAAATTCCCATTTTCGAAAACCCTTAGGGATAGCTGCTTTGAAACTTCGAAAGTAAGGTTCAAAGGCGAATTGTGTGACCCTGAACAAGAGAATTCGCACTTGTGAAAGAGCGGAGTGTTCCAAATACGTGGTTACATTTCAAAATCCTTTTTCTTACAAAGAAAGGCCAAGTTTAATATAGCAAGATACTTGCAAGTAGTACATGCTATTTCTAAATAGGCTGATCTAGAATGGATCGAGTATGACCTTGGGATAAGTCCTCCCCTCTTCTCTTCTCCTTCCAAAAGGAAAATATGGCCGAAGACAAAGGGAAATCCCGGCCAAAGATCTCTTTCCCAAAGAAAGAAACATGAATCAAAAAGAAAATTCAATTCTTTTATGGAAAAGAGGGATTAAAGAAAAAATACTCCCAAAGGGAGACCCTCTATGAAAAAAAAAGAAGAAAAGGCCAAAAAGCTCAAAAAGAGCAGTTTTTCGCCTTCTATGCCTCAAACCACGGGACGCTTCAGAAGGGACCGTGGTATCTCTTTCCCATCCCTGGCTTATCCCAAGTAAAACGTGGTTCATTTCGAGGAATCCTAAAGTAAAAATAGGATTTACTTACTTGAATTTCATTTTGTTTGAGAATTCGACATTTCGAGTAAGACGTTGGAATTTGAAGTACAACTTGTTTTCTTATAAAACCTCCGCTAGATAAGCGAGTGTCAAGACTCAAGCAAAGGCAAACACGAAGAGCTCGAGATCCTTAGGATTGAGACTCAAGACAGTTGTCCCTTTCGTAAATAGATTTTGTAAATAGATTTCTTATAAAACCTCCGCTAGATTAGCGAGTGTCAAGACTCAAGCAAGGGCAAACATGAAGAGCTTGAGATCCTTAGGATTGAGGCTAAAAGTGGTTTTCCCTTTTGTAAATAGATTTTGAAAAATCGAACATCGAGCAACTAGGGTCTACTCACTTGGAGCAGCTGGTCTTCGTAAGTATCAAGAGTTTGACCATGCTATCTGGTCTCTAGGAGCTCGCCATTCTTGGCATCTCATCCATGACATGCATGTGCATATCCACGTATGAACACTTGCATAACATGATCCCGTTTAGGACCAGAAACCATAGAAAGCCTCCCTTTGGCGTAATATCTCCTCCTACCAGGTTTAAAAGAGAGATTTTGCTTAAAAATTGGGACGATCCCATATTTTCGTGGATAGATCTAGGGAGACATCGAAAGGGGTTGTAAACACCCCAAAATCCCACGATTTTCCCAAAACACTGGGTTTTGCAAAAGCTACCCCAAAGTGCTATTTTGATTCTGGAAACCCAAGAGCCTTCCAGGCAACCCTATACATATGTTTAAACTATACGTGTTTTAAAATATGTATTATATAGTTTTAAAACCTTTAAAAGGGCATTTTGAAACCCTGGAAAGCAACTCGGCCTGATGAAAGCAAGACCAGAGAAGCGAAAGAGTGCCCGGAACCGGAGCACATGACGAGCCTGGCACATCAACTCTCGTATCAGATTCATTCCCGGAATCTCGGACATCCACGCCCCTGTTATCAACGAACTGTTTGAAATGATCTCCTGTAAACACCCCGAAATCCCACGAATTTCTTAAACAAATCTGGTTTTGTAAAAGCAGCCCCAAAGGGCCATTTTTGAGTCTGGAAATCCAGGAGCCTTCCAGACAACCCTGTATATACGTTTTAAACTTCATACTTCAAAAATATGTAATATAGCTTTTGAAAACCTCTTAAAACACGTTTTTGAAACCCCGAAGCGGCTTGGCCCGATCAAGACAGGACCAGCAAAGTCTAAGAAGAGCCCGGAACTGGAGCACATGTCGAGCCCGGTACAGGAACTCTTGTATCACATCCATACCCCCAGGATCTCGAACGTCCAAGACCATGTTCTTATCAAAATATCATTTGAAGTCATCTTCGGAAGGCAGAAACGGAGGCGGACGACCATGTTGGCGAAGACCCAACGCAGACAAAGTACTGATGCTGTCAGGCCCCGCACAAATCGTCCATTTCGAACCTAGCTCGAAGGAGTCAGAGTTCAGTTTGGATTGGATCTAGACCATATATATCCAGATCCCAATCCAAACCCATAGGTGGACTTGGATTTGGATTTGGATCCAGAGATCCAATCCAATATCCATATCCATGGCCCACATCACCTTCTCATAAATGGAGGTGCGACCCACTTGAAATTCATGTGGGATTGTGGGCATGAGAGAGAGTGGGGATGGAAAATATCAAGAGTGTTGTAATTAAGCTTGACTTGTGTGTCAAGTTTGGGTTAAATCATGTGGTTTAGCCTAATTGAGTGGGTTTTAAGCTTGTAATTAGCCAAAACCTAACCTAGGGCTGCACCAACATGCCTTTGGCGTAATATCTCCTCCTACCAGGTTTAAAAGAGAGATTTTGCTTAAAAATTGGGACGATCCCATATTTTCGTGGATAGATCTAGGGAGACATCGAAAGGGGTTGTAAACACCCCAAAATCCCACGATTTTCCCAAAACACCAGGTTTTGCAAAAGCTACCCCAAAGTGCTATTTTGAGTCTGGAAACCCAAGAGCCTTCCAGGCAACCCTGTACATATGTTTAAACTATACGTGTTTTAAAATATGTATTATATAGTTTTAAAACCTTTAAAAGGGCATTTTGAAACCCTGGAAAGCAACTCGGCCTGATGAAAGCAAGACCAGAGAAGCGAAAGAGTGCCCGGAACCGGAGCACATGACGAGCCTGGCACATCAACTCTCGTATCAGATTCATTCCCGGAATCTCGGACATCCACGCCCCTGTTATCAACGAACTGTTTGAAATGATCTCCTGTAAACACCCCGAAATCCCACGAATTTCTTAAACAAACCTGGTTTTGTAAAAGCAGCCCCAAAGGGCCATTTTTGAGTCTGGAAACCCAGGAGCCTTCCAAACAACCCTGTACATATGTTTTAAACTTCATATTTTAAAAACATATATAATATGGCTTTTGAAAACCTTTTAAAACATGTTTTGAAACCCCGAAGCGGCTTGGCCCGATCAAGACAGGACCAGGAGAGCTAAGAAGAGCCCGGAACCGGAGCACATGTCAAGCCCGACACAACAACTCTTGTATATGATTCACACCCCCAGGATCTCGAACGTCCAAGACCCTGTTCTTATCAAAATATCATTTGAAGTCATCTCCGGAAGGCAGAAACGGAGGCGAACGACCATGTTGGCGAAGACCCAACGCAGACAAAGTACTGATGCTGTCAGGCCCCGCACAAATCGTCCATTTCGAACCTAGCTCGAAGGAGTCAGAGTTCAGTTTGGATTGGATCTAGACCATATATATCCAGATCCCAATCCAAACCCATAGGTGGACTTGGATTTGGATTTGGATCCAGAGATCCAATCCAATATCCATATCCATGGCCCACATCACCTTCTCATAAATGGAGGTGCGGCCTACTTGAAATTCATGTGGGATTGTGGGCATGAGAGAGAGTGGGGATGGAAAATATCAAGAGTGTTGTAATTAAGCTTGACTTGTGTGTCAAGTTTGGGTTAAATCATGTGGTTTAGCCTAATTGAGTGGGTTTTAAGCTTGTAATTAGCCAAAACCTAACCTAGGGCTGCACCAACATGAGGTGGTTAAGGTCTATGGGCCATGCTAAGGGAGCTCCTTCACCTAAACCTAACCCAAAACACCTAATCCAAGCCTACCCCCCTAATCCACCCCTAATCTGAGCCTAATCACCTAACCCACTTCCCTAATCCCGACCTAATCCCAACCTAATCACCTAACCCACTTCCCTAATCCTTCCCTAAACCTAGGTTAATTTCCCTAATCCTAGCCTAAACCTAGCCTAATCACCTAACCTAGCTCACTAAACCTCACCCTAAAACCCAACCACCTAACCTAGCCCTAAACCCCTAAACCACCACTAGCCCACAATCTACCCAAACCACTAGTTTTCAAAATATTTGGCCCAACCCTTTCCAGCCCACCTTATCTACATACCACCCTACCTAAACCACCTAACCACTACCCCAAGCCCAACCCTAACCGACCTACCCATCCCTATTTAAACCCCCCCCCTTGGGGGCGGGTTTTTGGGGATCTAGAAGGGGCCTTTCCAGCCCAGCCGGGACGACTCTCCACTTCCCCAAGCTCCACCTGCTCCACCTCCCAGCACCACCCGCACCACCACCGCCACCACCATTCCAGCCGAAGCCCCCTCCATCATCATCCTCTTCACCCAACCGAACCAGCCGAGCCCCCACATCCGGTTGCTCCTCTTCCAGCCACCGCTTCTCTCCATACGGTTAGTACTCCTTTCTTCGTCTTACCTTCCTCACTCCCTCTCCACTCTCAGCCACCTAAACCCTATCACAACACCCTACCACTAGCCATTTCCCCTTTGCTGCCACCCTTCTCACTCAGCCGAACCTAGTCATCCTAGCCATCTAGCTACATTCGGCCACCCTATAAGACTCCCATTCGGCCTTCCCTTAAACTCCCCTTTGGTCCATATTCCCTAACACTCTATACTCTCCATTCGTGACCCTACATATTCACTTGGCCCAGCCCTTTAATCCCCCACATCAAGGCGACACCCACTTGCAGTCGGCCACCTTCGAGGCGCCTATCCCGCCCCCCACTTGCAGCCGGCCAGCGCCCTTTTTCATTTCCCCTCACGGAGCTCCCGTTTGCAGCCCAAGGCGAAGGCCAAGCCCACGCTCAAGCAAGGCCTCTACGGACCAGCTACTCGTAAGTGCCTAAACTCGGTCTTTAGTTGTATACTTGCTTGAGATTCAATTTGATACGGGGTTGTAATAACGGAGCATAGTCTCCCCCCACTTGTAATAACGTGGCTTGGCACACCCACACACGTGCACTCTCTTAGTCGTGCACGATTTTGAACACACACGGGCCTAATCAGCCCCTAATACATAAGTATATATATTTTCATTTTCGAAGGGTTTTGCTTAAGATTGGGTGCGTTGTCTTTCAATTCAAGCACTCACACACATTGAGCTTTCGCTCTTATTTGAAAGACCCAAGTAAGGGCCGACCTATACTATTTGGGTTTCATTTCATGTCGTGTGAGCAAGTCTTTCAATTCAAGCACTCTCACACACATTGAGCTTTCGCTCTTATTTGAAAGACCCAAGTAAGGGCTGACCTATACTATTTGGGTTTCATTTCATGTCGTGTGAGTAAGTCTTTAAATTCAAGCACTTTCACACACATTGAGCCTTCGCTCTTACTCCCAAGACCTTAGTAAAGGCCTTATTGCAGTTATATTTGGGTTTCATTTATGTCATGTGTGTAGTACTTCAATTCAAGCACTCTCACACACATTGAGCCTTCGCTCTTACTCCCAAGACCTTAGTCAAGGCTATACTGCAATTTATATTTGGGTTTAATTTCATGTCGTGTGTGTAAGTCTTTCAATTCCAACACGCACCCACATTGAGCCTTCGCTCTTATTTGCAAGACCCGAGTAAGGGCTCATATACATAATCTATATACATATCTCCCTTCGGTTATTTCCCTTCGGTTATTTCCCTTCGGTTATTTCCCTTTAGTTATTTCCCTTCAGTATTGTCTTTACATTTCGGGTTTTCCCTTTGGAGTAGCGTGAGTTTGCATTGCATCTACGCCATACCACGAGGTAGGACGCATATTGCATCAAAGCAAGCCCCGCTCGAATTCGCCCACATAGTGGAGTGTTCATAACACACAAACTAGGTGGCCCGAAAAGGGATAAAAGAAAAGACTTAGGCACGTGCAAATCCACGTGATCTAAAACATGCAATCGCATTTTAAAGACCCGAAATAGACACCTCGAACCGCTTCATAGACTTTCTCTCCAAAAAACTCGATTTTTGCAAAGCGTACAGACTGACCCTTGCGCATCGGTGCAAGAAGGTCTGCGACGACAAGAGCTTACTTGCTCACAGTCGCCACGTTTAGAAGTCAGTGTTAAAAACATCTTCGCTAGCTTAGGTAAGCTAGCTGGCACGCCCTGTTTTGAATACATAGGCCTTAGACACACGAGAGGATCCGCTCCAAGCCCTGAAAAAGGCAAAGAGGCGGGGATTTTCGCGCGTCTACAGGGATTGGCACGCCCAGTGGGACCCGAGCCTTTCAAAAATCGAGTTTTAAGTAGAAGTCTTGCGAAAATTTTAAAAAGGTGTCGTTTTAACTTGTTTTCTTTTGCTTGTACTTAGGATATTTTGAAAAAACTTGAAAAGCATGTCAAAATCCAATCCAAGTGAAGTGTCGAGCCAAGGCTCATGCGCATCAAGTTCTCACTCTAGGAGGATTTTCAAAAACAAAATAAAACTAGATGAAATCGAGGACTTGAGAAGGGAGTTTGAGGCCAAAATCGATGCTCTCAGCCAAGAGGCTGAAGTAGGCGATTCATGTTCATCAAACGGTGAACAAAGGCCTAAAAAGAAATCTGAAAAACCTCGCAAGCAAAAAGAGGCCTCCATAATAGAAGGCAACCAATACCACGAGTCCTTCACACAAAAGGACCGTAAAGCCCTACAGCAGTTGCTAAAAGGGCAGAATAAAGAGAAAAGAAGCTACGCCCTGTCTGATTTCCTTCCTATGGACTAGGAAACAAACAGTGACGATGAAATACCGAACTTCCATCGGTATGATGGCATGGGAGACCCTAGGTCTCACTTACAACTTTTCTCACGTCGAGCCCATAAGAAGAAAAAGGACTCGATGAAATGGGTATATTGGTTCCCTTTATCCCTTAAAGGCACAACTGCCAAATGGCTGGCTTCCTACGACTTAAGCCAGTTCGCTACTTTTGAAGAGTTAGCGAACTGCTTCATACAAAGATTTGCACACAACGTAGAAGTCATGCCAACCCTGAATACCTTAAGGGATACAAAGCAAGGCATGAACGAAGACGTACATGCCTTCATTATAAGATGGAGGTCGCTTTTGGGCCAAGTGCGAGAGCCCATATCCGAAGGATGCGCAGTAATGCTCATCCTGGATAATTTTAAAAGCGAGTTAAAAACCCTTCTCTCGCTCCATGAGATTTCAACTTTCCATAAGTTGATCAAAAAGGCCTCCCTTTTCGAAACCAACTTGCGAAAAGGGACATACGACCACTTATGGAAAGGAAGTGCCATTCCAAAAACCCGTTTGGAAAAGCCCATCGCATATGGGCTGCCCACGACGGACAAAGGGGCAAAACCCTATAAAATCGCCAATGTCCGGGTGGATCCAGGTATGGCTGGCACTTCCAAAAATTTTGAAAAATTAGAAAATAAGAGGGAACGCAATTTTCAAAAACCGGTTGAAAAACGGGAGTATACTCCGCTGGGGCAACCTGTGTCGGAGGTCCTAGACCTCTTACTTGCCCAGGGCATGATAGAACTCCCTGAAATCCCCGAAGGAGTCGCGTCCAAAGGGGGGTATTTAAATCGATTTTGTAAGTATCATCGGCTCAAAGGCCATGATACCAAACGCTGCTTCTCTCTCTTAAATAAAATTGAGAACTTGATAGCAGAAGGCCGGCTCTAGGTCACTGCGGAACCTGAGCCACCTCAAGCTATCTTAAAAGAATCCTTTCCCAAACACGCCAGTGGTAGTGGGAAAGGAAAGGAGGTATGTACCCTCACCATTTCCAAGGAACTAGCGCAAAAGCCAGAACCTGGTCGACCTACTTGTGCGCCCATCCTTGTACTATACAAGAGGCCCGCCCAAGTCGTCATTCGGGGACCACCAAAAGTGGAAACCCCGGTAAAACCAGTTTTGAAAATCCAAGGTTCTCCTCAGCTCATCCTTAGAGCCAAGTTTAGCGCGAACCCTAGGCTGGTCGTGGGGGAAGTCACTAGATCCGAGAGGATCTATCAACCCCCGCACCTTCAAGGTGCTCAAAAGGTGGTCAGTGTGCCTGGCCCCTCAAAAGCATGTATCCCTAGTGGTCTGCCAAAAGCAGATAAGGACAAAGTCATCCTAAATCCTTATGATTTCAAAAACCACCTTTCAAAGATTCCTATTCACATGTCTATCCTCGAGCTTATAAAAACCTCGCCTAGGCATAGACTTGTATTAGAGAAAATTCTAGAAAGGGCCAAGGTTGATTCGAACATAAGTCCGGAATCCTTGTCTACCCAAGTGGCTTTATTTGGAGCAAAATCGCCCATCACTTTTTCGGAAGATGATGTAGATAGACCCGACGAAACCCATAACCAGGCCCTGCATATCGAGGTGGTTCTAAACAACCACTCTCTGGATAGGTGCCTAGTCGATGGTGGAGGAGGGCTCAACATCCTTCCACTTCATGTGGCGTACAAGATTGGAGTCACCTTGACTTCAGTGAACCCAAGCCCCATCGTTATCACTGGATACGATGGGAATGCGTCTAGACCTTTAGGATCCATCGAACTCCCAATGGAAACGGGAGGGATCGAACACACGGGGGTGTTCCATGTCTTGGACATCCACCCCCATTATAACCTGTTGCTGGGAAGGCCCTGGATACACAGTTTGTGCGCTGTGCCATCCACCTTCCACAGGTGTGTTAAGATCCCTTTTAGGGACCAGGTCGTAGTGATCCTAGGTGAGAGTCACCCACAGCTTCAGGGGGTCATAAACTCCCCTTGTTTATCAAGCTCCCAGGCCCATGAGGCTAACCTGGGGCAAATTATGGTTGAGGCACCTCGGCTCGTGTTGAACAACCCTAGGAAGGTTGTATGTGTGTGTAGACACCCAAAATTTTCTTTTAAAATTTTTACCTTTTAGGAAAGTAGCTATTTTTGGTAATTTTGGGTTTTCAAAGGAAAAAGGCACTAAACGAGTTATTTCGATACCAAAATTTTTTGGAAGCTTTAAAATGATGAAAGAATACTTTCCTTTCTGAAAAGTTCGAATTTTGACAAAATTGGAAAAAAATGACGATTTTGCCCCTGGCATGGAAAAGCTGGATTTCGTTTTCTTAAAAGATTTATGACAAGAACATATGTTGAAAGCTTGCCTTTTGAAAAGATACAGGCATTTATAAGACAATTTGACACCTATAAAGGCAAGTGGGTGCCCAAAAAGGAGAGCGGGCATCAAAAAGGGAAAGTGAGCTTCCCAAACAGAAAAGTTCATATTCGGAAAGAAATCAGTTGCCCGAGGGAAAAGTTGATGTTATCAAAGGAAAGGAAAGATGGAAACAAGAACAATAGCTTCCGAAAAGAAAGGTTTGGTATCGAATGCATTTCGTAACATGTCCATGTTATGTTTGATTGTCAAGGTAATTAGTGTATCGATATGCATCAGTTTGGCATTGTCATCTGTTACTTTTATGTTAAGAACAATGTTAAAGTTTTAACACTCATGAGGGAAATCTAGTGAGCATGATGGTTGGTTTTCAAAAACGTAACATGGGCTTACTTGAACGCCTTTGTAGTAAAGCATGTAACATGGATTTGCATAACTACTTTCACAGCAAATGTGCAGTTAGGTTCTCAAATTGCAAAAAGATGGAGCCACCTTTTGCAATGTTGCATAGGCACAATAGTCATCAGGCTTGCTGAGTTTGTGAATCATGGCCTTTTTAAACGGACATGGATATTACGGCAGCAGATAGCTAAACCAACTGATAGTTGTAGTTCTTCCAATGGTGTATCATTCCTTGATAAAATTATTTCCCCCCTTTATGAAGTTACGGCACAACTAATGGGAGCACGATCATGTTCAGCAGACAACAACATTGATGTTTAATAAGAATGACTTTCCTCCAACTTAGCTGATATGATATTAGAGGTTATTAAAGAATTTTATGTGAGGAATGTTATGGATGATGTTCATCAAGTGCAACTGCGATGGCGTCTCTGAAGAAGCATATTGAATCCCTCAACTGATGCTATTACACAGGGTGCTGCATTGGGACAGTTAGCTGCTAAAGAACTAACTCAAGTTACATCTCGATTCCCATCAAACAATTTGATTGGAAAAGGAGGTAGCAGTCAAAGGTCGTTTTCAAATCGTAAAAAGTTAGCTGTGAAAATACTGAAGTTCGTTGGTGATGATTGGAAAGAATTCTTATTTGAGATTGAAATCGTGACTACCTTGGAACTTAGTTTCTTCGGTTTTTTAGTTTCACAGAAAGTAAACATCTCTTTGTTTACAACTTTGTATGTAAGGGAAGTCTGGAAAGAAACCTTCATGGTTCAACAGATAAAAGTATACTTGGTTGTTCAGAAAATCTAAAGACGTGAGATCAATCAGCTGAAGCGTGTCCGTGGCAAGTGTTCCTCGGATATGAGAGGCCAGTCTGATCTTAAGGAAGCACTTGGCCGCAAAGAAGAGACTGAAGGAAATCTGATGCTAGAGCAGGAGTTCAGCTCTCTCAGAGAGGAGGTCTCACAAGCTGATGCTCACATCAAATCCATTGAAAAGGAATTGTCAGATTGGTACCGAGAAATTGCTTTTTTTCACGATCTCAGGTAGCTTCTACAAATAATGTGTGTCAGGAAGTATATCTAAATCTGAAAGATCTCAAGCAACAAGAGTATGAGAAGAACAAACCTTTTTTTTATCAGAACAGAAGAGATATTTAGATGGCTTATGAGCTGGCAAAGGAACCAGATGCAACTGAGTGAATATGCCATGGGAAGATCACGCACGAATGGAGATGGAAAAGCTTTAGTGCTGCGTCTCAATCTATCATGCAAGCAGAAACACCATCAGGTACACAAATGGCTGCGCCAAAGAAATCATGCCATCACAAGGACAAAAACTACCTCAGCGTTGCCTACCAGACATCCTGATTTCAAGTTAAATCCAAAGCACGTCCAGGTCGAAGGTGGAACTTGTCGTTTACAAGGACACGCTTCCCCGGCTCATCCCCTACACAATCCACATTCAGAATGTTTAGCACCACCAACCATACCTGCAATTCCATGTAACTTAATGCCTGTCCTTCCACGATTGAATATCTTGTGCCTAAGCTATCGCGACAAGGATGAGCTGATAAAGCAAATTCTGAATTCTGGCCTAATTTAGCAACAAGGAAAGATCGAGCCAATAAATCTTGGCAAGAAAAAAAAGAAACCTCCCAAAGCAAGCAGCTCACCGACGGATTTGGAAGACACAAATCACTACCCACTTACCAAAATACAACGATCCGTTTCAGCAAGAAACGGTGGCGATTGACTTGGTGAAGACTGGTCCATCTACAGCAGTAGGAAACAGCTCCAACTTACCTCATCCGGTTCCATGTTGATAAATTCAGCAACCGTCTACAGCAAGCAATTGCCAGAACCAGCGATACTTTCCAAAACCTCTTTTTGCAGCAATTACATGCCAAAAACGAATTTGATCAGCAAGGCAACTTGCCTTGCCCAATGCTACACCCAAGGGGCACCTTTTGGCCTATAAAAGGAGCCTGAAGGAGGCTGCAAAAGGAGGGGGACCAAGACACAGGAACATTCAGTCCGAAAATTCAGAGAAATAGAGAGAGAGAGAGGGAAAGGAAGAGAAGAAGGAGAAGAAAGAAGTCCGGCCTGGTTCCGACGTTCGACGATCGTCCGGCGAAGTGCTCCTACGTCCCCTCTCACTCACACAGGTTGGAATTCTTGCACAAATTGGTTTTAATCCATGAGAACCTGAAAAAGCACAGATTCTGGAAATTTGTACATGAATCAAGGCTTTGAGCCCATGTTCTTCATTTATATCGATACAAACATGCATAATTCCGTCATGAACAAAACAAAAATCCATGTTTGTATGATTTCCATGCTTTATTAGGACTGATACAGGTTGAACTTTGTTCTAGAATCATCTTAGGAACCTTCTGAAATTTTCTGTAAAACCGGTTTCTGAAATTGTCTGTGCACATGCGTCTGATCACGGAATTTTTATTGACAAACGGATAATCCAATTGCTTCGAAATTTTGCATGAATAATCTAGACATATCAGACATTCTTAGATAAAATTTTGAGGAATTGTTATGAAATTTTGCCTAGCCAATTATATCCGTGAAGTTTATACAAAATCCAGATTGCGTTTTACAGAAACAGAATGTTCAGTAACAGACCTCTGTTCTTTCTCCCATATCTTTGCAACCACTGAGTGAAATAGGATAAAATTTGATTCTTTGAAAACCTAACATCCGTGTCTTTCTAACACAACAAATTTCATCGAAATTGGATGACCGAGCACTGAGATATTGCTGTTTTTCTGAGCTTCTGATCTACAGAAACAGGGTTGTTATGAATGTTATAACAGTTTCTGATTCTGTATTTAATTCTCAGAAAATAAAAAACTAAATTATAAAATAAAAATATATTCTGATTCTACACATACGTGTCTCTATTCTGTAAAAGTTTTAGAATTTTTGGAGAATCAGAAATATTTTTAAAAATTCAGAGAATAGGCCTCTGAAACTGAACAGGTTCTGCAAATCTAAGAATATGAAATTTTTCAGAAATCAAGAACTTAAACACAAATCTGAACTTTGGAAAATCTGGTTTTTCCTTTTTCGAATTAACGGATTCAAACAAATTTCAAGTGTCTAGGCTGACCCTTGAGCGCCGGTTCAAGAAGGCCTAAGTCGAAAAGATCTCACTTGTCCACAATCGTTCTAAGAAGTCAGAAAAACATAATTTGTTAGTTTTGGTAAACTAACTGGCACGCTCGCGCAACCCGATGTAGTTCGAGGGTTTGATTTCGAATCCCAAACGATTTGAAATAAAATCACGTCTACAGTGTGAAGGGGCCGCCCAAAGCAGGCCCCCTCCCGACTTTAATCCTCTTAGGAAAACCCAAGCGTTCCCTATTTCCAAAGCCCCTGGACAAGAGGCCATACGAGCCTAATATGGACGATAGCATGTTCCAGGACCACGACTTGTATCCAACTTTTTCAAAAAACAAAAAGTCGTGGAACATGTTGTTGAACATGGGCTACACGCCCTACAAGAGTCTAGGGGCACAAAACCAGGGTCTCCTAGAGCCCATCCTGCCTAGGGCCAACCCAAGCCGATATGGGATCGGCTATACTCCCCGAATACCGCCGGAGCCACCCCCTGTGACCACCTGGGTCAAGGGTGCCCCAGAGCCTGTCTTAGAAGAGACCTACGATTTAGACCTCCTATTCTGAGTCTAACCCGTAGTGTTTTCCCTTTGTAGGTATGACGGAAGATCCCTTTTTCTAAAAATACCAAAAACATTTGAAAAACTTAAAATCAAAAAAATCGAAAAACAAGAAAAACCAAAAACAATGGAAAAACAAAAACTCGAAAAAAGAGTGCTTTGTATACTTCCCAAAGTTCTTGTTTTACAAAAACCCAAAAAAATCGAAAATTTGGAAAATGCCAAAAAGATTTTGTACATAGCTGCTCCTGGTAGGACTTTGGTAAAAGAAAAGGATTTCGAAAGAAACGTCGTCTGCATAGCCAGACCAAAAATTTCGAAATCACTTGAAAATCTAAGTACAAAACCAGGTCATTTTGAAAACCATGCATCAAGTTCCCTCGGGTCTATAGCCCACGAGAATGATCAAAGCCCAGAAGTGGATCCCCTTGAGGAAAATCCCACTTCTGAGCTCCCAGAATTTCATAGAATTCTCGATTTTGAAAGACCTTCCCAATCAGTAGGAGGAGATTTCATAGAGGTGAACCTAGGGGATAATTCCAATCCCAAAACCATCAAAATAGGTGCATGCTTGCATGAAACTGAAAAGTTAGCATTCATTGCATTTCTACGAACCTATTTAGATGTGTTTGCATGGACGTATGAAGACATGCCGGGCATAGATCCCAGCATAGTCGAGCATCGTCTTCCCTTAGATGCAGGTGTAAAACCCATAAAGTAGAAGCTTAGGAAAATACACCCGAATGTACACACGCAAGTCAAAGAGGGTTTAGAAGATCTGCTAAAAGCCGGATTTATAAAACCCATTGCGTATTCTGATTGGTTGTCAAATATCGTTGTGGTTCGAAAAACCAATGGGAAAATTCGAATATGCATCGATTTCAGAAACCTGAATAAAGCCACTCCAAAAGATAATTATCCTTTACCCAACATAGATTTGATAGTCGATAGTACTGCAAATCATGAAATGTTTTCATTCATGGATAGCTATTCAGGCTATAATCAAATCAAACTAAGTCCACGAGATCAGGGTAAGACCGCCTTCACAACCCCATGGGGCACGTACTGCTATACAGTCATGCCCTTTGGTTTGAAAAATGCTGGCGCAACATACCAACGAGCCATGAACACGATCTTCCATGATCAAATTCATGAGCTTGTAGAAGTGTATGTAGATGATCTCTTGGCGAAATCCAAAACCCGATGCACCCATATCGAATGTTTACAAAAGATTTTCGAAAGGCTTAGGCTTTACAAAGTAAAGCTAAACCCTCAAAAATGTGTGTTCGGGGTAGAATCAGGGAAGCTTCTAGGCTTTATGGTAAGCCAAAGGGGAATAGAAATCGACCCCTCTAAGTGTCGAGCCATCATAGACATGGCTCCACCCTCCAATCTCACCCAAATTTGTAGCCTCCAAGGTCGATTACAATCCGTGCGCCGATTCATATCGAATCTGGCAACTAGATGCGAACCCTTCAACAAACTGTTGAGGAAGGGTACGAAATTCTTATGGGATGACGAATGCCAAAAGTCCTTCAAGAGACTGAAGGCATACTTGGTTAATCCCCCCGTTTTGAATCCTCCAAAACAAGGAAAACCGCTTTTATTATACATCTCCGTGCATGTAAATGCTTTAGGAGCCCTGTTGGCTCAATACGAGGATGACACCCATAAGGAGTATGCCATCTACTATATTTCAAAAACTCTCTTGGCTTATGAACGAAATTATCAAGCCATGGAGAAGACGTGCTTGGCCCTAGTCTGGGCCTGCTAGAAGTTCAGACACTATTTCCTAGATCATGAGATCTGGATAGTGTCCAAGCTTGATCCAATCAAGCACTTGTTCGAAAAACCCATTCTCACGGGTAGATTGGGCAAATGGCAGCTCCTTCTAATGGAGTATGATCTGAAATACCATCACTAGATCTCCATTAAGGGGCAAGCCCTAGCAGATTACGTGGCTGAATTCCCTTTAGAGGACGCATATCCCACTCTTGTCGAAATGCCTGATGAAGGCATATTGCAAAACTATTTTCAAAACCACATTTTGGCAAATTCTTTCGAAAACCAAGTGTGGAAGATGCACTTCGACGGGGCACGAAACCAACGAGGGGCTGGTGCTGGGGTCATCCTAATCTCTCCTGAAAAGGGTGAGATTCCCATAGCAGCCCGCTTAGATTTCGAATGTTCCAACAACGTAGCTGAGTATGAAGCACTCATACAAGGCTTAAGGATTTCGAAAACTCTAGGGGCATCGTGCATTGAGGTCTTTGGAGATTCGCTCCTTGTCATAAACCAAGTTTTAAAAATTTGGCAAGTACGTAATGAGAAACTACTTCCATATCACGAGTTAGCCACTCGATTGGTCCAATCCTTCCAGTCGTGTAAACTTACACACGTAGGAAGAGAGGACAATGGCATCGCCGATGCCCTCTCCTCCTTGGGTTCAGCCCTGAAGGTCGATCCCATTTCAGGGACCAGATCTTTGGAAATATGGCATGTGCCCCATCCATCCACACACGACTTGGATATTTGCCAAAACAACCCAGAGTCTATTGAAAAACCCTGGTTCTATGACATAAAACAATTTTTAGAAAATGGGGGATTTACCGAGGATGCCACATCCAAAGATAAGGCATTCATTCGTAAGATTTCGACCCGATACACCATTCTGGGTGGGGTTTTATACAAAAAAGTTTTACCGGCATTCTGCTTAGGTGTATCGACCTAGAGGAGGCTAGGATAGTAATGCATGAGTTCCACTATGGAGAATGTGGAGGTCATGTTAATGCCAACATGATGGCAATGAAAATACTTAGAGGGGGCTATTTCTGGTCCACCCTGAAAAAGGATTATCACGATCATGTTAGGAAGTGTCATCCGTGTCAAGTGCATGGGCACGCCATTCATATCCCTTCATTTGCATTGCATTCCGTGGTCAGCCCCTGGCCATTTACCATGTGGGCGTTTGACATCGTAGGCCCAATATTTCCAAAGGCCTCGAATGGGCATCGATTTATTTTAGCAGCCACGGAGTATTTCTCCAAGTGGGTGGAAGCCATTTCCCTAACCAATGTAATGGGGCAACATGTGGTGGCTTTCATCCGGAGGAATATCTTGGCTCGATTTGGGGTTCCACGAGACCTTGTGTCTGATAATGGTATCCCATTCAAGAATGAGCGGATGGTTAAGTTGTGCAACACGTATGGCATAACTCACCACTTCTCCTCGCCCTACTACCCTCAAGGCAACGGCCAAGCCGAAGCCACAAACAAGACTCTCATTAGTATTATTGAGAAAACCTTAGAGAAGGGTAGGACGTGGCACGAGAAGCTGGATGAAGCCTTATGGGCTTATAGGACTTCCATCCGGACTCCCACGAATGCCACACCATTCGAGTTGGTCTATGGCACAAACGCCATTCTTCCCATTCATACTCAACTGCATTCATTTCATACATCCATAGCACTCAACCTCCCCCTAGAGACGCTTCAGCATGCTAGGATGGCCGAACTAGATTTGCTAGATGAGAGGCGACTCCTTGCCATGGATCATGCTCATGCATACCGGCAAAAGATAGCCCGACATTATAACAAACACATGAGACCTCGCCACTTTGAAGTGGGAGATCTGGTCTTAAAAACCATCCACCATCGTGGCCCACACCCCCTAGGCAAGTGGCGCCCCAACTGGGATGGACCCTATGTTGTACGAGCAACCACTACGAACAATTCGTATTGGTTGATCGATGTAGAAGGTAGGAATTTAGTAGATCCTATCAATATTCAATACTTAAAGAAGTATCATGTGTAGGATTTGGATTAAATTCCAGTTTTCGAAAATTTTATAGGGATAGCTGCCCTGAGACATGTGAATAAGGTGCAAAGGCGAACTCGTGTGACCCTGAGTGAGAGAATTCGCACTTGTGAAAGAGTGGAGCTTTCAAAATCATGGTTGCATTTCAAAATCCTTCTTCTTACAAAGAAAGACCTAGTTCAACATAGCAAGATACTTGCAAGTAGTACGTGCTATTTCTAAATAGGCTGATCTGGAATGGTTCGAGTGTAGGCTTGGGATAAGTCCTCCCCTCTTCTCTTCTCCTTCTAAAAGGAAAACAAAGGCCCAAAACAAAAGGGAATTTCCCATTCAAAGTCTCTTTCCAAAAGAAAGAAACCAGACTTCAAAAAGAAAAATCAATTCTCTTATGAAAAAGAGGGATTAAAGAAAAAATACTCCCAAAGGGAGACCCTCTATGAAAAAAAGGAAAAAGAGGCCAAAAAGCTTAAAAAGAGCAGTTTTCCGCCTTCTATGCCTTAAACCACAGGACACTTCAGAAGGGACCGTGGTATCTCTTTCCCATCCCTGGCTTATCCCAAGCTAAAGCATGGTTCATTTCGAGGAATCCTAAAGTAAAAATAGGATTTACTTACTTGAATTTCATCTTGTTTGAGAATTCGACGTTTCGAGTAAGGCGTAGGAATTTGAAATGAAGCTTGTTTTCTTATAAAACCTCCGCTAGATAAGCGAGTATTAAGACTCAAACAAGGGCAAGCACGAAGAGCTCGAGATCCTTAGGATCGAGGCTCAAGACAGTTGTCCCTTTTGTACATAGCTTTTGTAAATAAGTTTTGAAAACCAAACATCGAACAGCATAGGATTTGCTCACTTGGAGCAGTAGGCCTTGTAAGTCTCTAGAGTTCGACCACATTTGGTCTCTGGGAGGTCGCCACTTTTGGCACCACACCCATGTCATTTGCATTCCACGCATGATACTTGCATGAACATGATCCCATTTAGGACCAGATTCCATAGTATAACCCTTTGGCGTGATATCTCCTCCTACCAGAGTTTGTAAATTGAGATTTTGCTAAAAATGGGATGATCCCATATTCTTTGTGGCTAGATCTAGGAAGACATTAAAAGGGGTGTTTGTCATCTTTGCCCTTATCCAAATCGATTTGGACAAGGCCAAAGAGGGGCATCTGTAAACACCCCGAAATCCCACGAATTTCTTAAACAAATCTGGTTTTGTAAAAGCAGCCCCAAAGGGCCATTTTTGAGTCTGGAAACCCAGGAGCCTTCCAGACAACCCTGTATATACGTTTTAAACTTCATACTTCAAAAATATGTAATATAGCTTTTGAAAACCTGTTAAAACACGTTTTTGAAACCCCGAAGCGGCTTGACCCGATCAAGACAGGACCAGCAAAGTCTAAGAAGAGCCCAGAACCGGAGCACATGTCGAGCCCGGCACAACAACTCTTGTATCACATCCATACCCCCAGGATCTCGAACGTCCAAGACCCTGTTCTTATCAAAATATCATTTGAAGTCATCTCCGGAAGGCAGAAACGGAGGCGGACGACCATGTTGGCGAAGACCCAACGCAGACGGAGTACTGATGCTGTCAGGCCCCGCACGAATCGTCCGTTTCGAACCCAGCTCGAAGGAGTCAGAGTTCAGTTTGGATTGGATCTAGACCATATATATCCAGATCCCAATCCAAACCCATATGTGGACGTGGATTTAGATTTGGATCCAGAGATCCAATCCAATATCCATATCCATGGCCCACATCACCTTCTCATAAATGGAGGTGGGGCCCACTTGAAATTCACGTGGGATATTGGGCATGAGAGAGAGTGGGGATGGAAAATATCAAGAGTGTTGTAATTAAGCTTGACTTGTGTGTCAAGTTTGGGGTTAATCATATGGGTTAGCCTAATTGAGTGGGTTTAAGCTTGTAATTAGCCAAAACCCAACCTAGGGCTGCACCAACATGAGGTGGTTAAGGTCTATGGGCCATGCAAAGGGAGCTCCTTCACCTAAACCTAACCCAAAACACCTAATCCAAGCCTACCCCCCTAATCCACCCCTAATCTGAGCCTAATCACCTAACCCACTTCCCTAATCCCGGCCTAATCCCAACCTAATCACCTAACCCACTTCCCTAATCCTTCCCTAAACCTAGGTTAATTTCCCTAATCCTAGCCTAAACCTAGCCTAATCACCTAACCTAGCTCACTAAACCTCACCCTAAAACCCAACCACCTAACCTAGCCCTAAACCCCTAAACCATCCTTATTCCACAATCTACCCAAACCCCTAGTTTTCAAAATATCTGGCCCAACCCTTTTCAGCCCATCTTATCTACATACCACCCTACCTAAACCACCTAACCACTACCCCAAGCCCAGCCCTAACCGACCTACCCATCCCTATTTAAACCCCCCCCCCCTTGGGGGCGGGTTTTTGGGGATCTAGAAGGGGCCTTTCCAGCCCAGCCGGGACGACTCTCCACTTCCCCAAGCTCCACCTGCTCCACCTCCCAGCACCACCCGCACCACCACCGCCACCACCATCCCAGCCGAAGCCCCCTCCATCATCATCCTCTTCACCCAACCGAACCAGCTGAGCCCCCACATCCGGTTGCTCCTCTTCCAGCCACCGCTTCTCTCCATACGGTTAGTACTCCTTTCTTCGTCTTACCTTCCTCACTCCCTCTCCACTCTCAGCCACCTAAACCCTATCACAACACCCTACCACTAGCCATTTCTCCTTTGCTGCCACCCTTCTCACTCAGCCGAACCTAGTCATCCTAGCCACCTAGCTACATTCAGCCACCCTATAAGACTCCCATTCGGCCTTCCCTTAAACTCCCCTTTGGTCCATATTCCCTAACACTCTATACTCTCCATTCGTGACCCTACATATTCACTTGGCCCAGCCTTTAATCCCCCACATCAAGGCGACACCCACTTGCAGCCGGCCACCTTCGAGGCGCCTATCCCGCGCCCCACTTGCAGCCGGCCAGTGCCCTTTTTCATTCCCCCTCGCGGAGCTCCCGTTTGCAGCCCAAGGCGAAGGCCAAGCCCACGCTCAAGCAAGGCCTCTACGGATCAGCTACTCGTAAGTGCCTAAACTCGGTCTTTAGTTGTATACTTGCTTGAGATTCAATTTGATACGGGGTTGTAATAACGGAGCATAGTCTCCCCCCACTTGTAATAACGTGGCTTGGCACACCCACACACGTGCACTCTCTGAGTCGTGCACGATTTTGAACACACACGGGCCTAATCAGCCCCTAATACATAAGTATATATATTTTCATTTTCGAAGGGTTTTGCTTAAGATTGGGTGCGTTGTCTTTCCATTCAAGCACTCACACACATTGAGCTTTCGCTCTTATTTGAAAGACCCAAGTAAGGGCCGACCTATACTATTTGGGTTTCATTTCATGTCGTGTGAGCAAGTCTTTCAGTTCAAGCACTCTCACACACATTGAGCTTTCGCTCTTATTTGAAAGACCCAAGTAAGGGCTGACCTATACTATTTGGGTTTCATTTCATGTCGTGTGAGTAAGTCTTTCAATTCAAGCACTTTCACACACATTGAGCCTTCGCTCTTACTCCCCAAGACCTTAGTAAAGGCCTTATTGCAGTTATATTTGGGTTTCATTTATGTCATGTGTGTAGTACTTCAATTCAAGCACTCTCACACACATTGAGCCTTCGCTCTTACTCCCAAGACCTTAGTCAAGGCTATACTGCAATTTATATTTGGGTTTAATTTCATGTCGTGTGTGTAAGTCTTTCAATTCCAACACGCACCCACATTGAGCCTTCGCTCTTATTTGCAAGACCCGAGTAAGGGCTCATATACATAATCTATATACATATCTCCCTTCGGTTATTTCCCTTCGGTTATTTCCCTTCAGTTATTTCCCTTCAGTATTGTCTTTACATTTCGGGTTTTCCCTTTGGAGTAGCGTGAGTTTGCATTGCATCTACGCCATACCACGAGGTAGGACGCATATTGCATCAAAGCAAGCCCCGCTCGAATTCGCCCACGTAGTGGAGTGTTCATAACACACAAACTAGGTGGCCCGAAAAGGGATAAAAGAAAAGACTTAGGCACGTGCAAATCCACGTGATAAATCCACGTGATCTAAAACATGCAATCGCATTTTAAAGACCCGAAATAGACACCTCGAACCGCTTCGTAGACTTTCTCTCCAAAAAACTCGATTTTTGCAAAGCGTACAAACTGACCCTTGCGCATCGGTACAAGAAAGTCTGCGACGACAAGAGCTTACTTGCTCACAGTCGCCACGTTTAGAAGTCAGTGTTAAAAACATCTTCGCTAGCTTAGGTAAGCTAGCTGGCACGCCCTGTTTTGCATACATAGGCCTTAGACACACGAGAGGATCTGCTCCAAGCCCTGAAAAAGGCAAAGAGGCGGGGATTTTCGCGCGTCTACAGGGATTGGCACGCCTGGTGGGACCCGAGCCTTTCAAAAATCGAGTTTTAAGTAGAAGTCTTGCGAAAATTTTAAAAAGGTGTCGTTTTAACTTGTTTTCTTTTGCTTGTACTTAGGATATTTTGAAAAAGCTTGAAAAGCATGTCAAAATCCAATCCAAGGGAAGTGTCGAGCCAAGGCTCATGCGCATCAAGTTCTCACTCTAGGAGGATTTTCAAAAACAAAATAAAACTAGATGAAATCGAGGACTTGAGAAGGGAGTTTGAGGCCAAAATCGATGCTCTCAGCCAAGAGGCTGAAGTAGGCGATTCATGTTCATCAAACGGTGAACAAAGGCCTAAAAAGAAATCTGAAAAACCTCGCAAGCAAAAAGAGGCCTCCGTAATAGAAGGCAACCAATACCACGAGTCCTTCACACAAAAGGACTGTAAAGCCCTACAGCTGTTGCTAAAAGGGCAGAATAAAGAGAAAAGAAGCTACGCCCTGTCTGATTTCCTTCCTATGGACTACGAAACAAACAGTGACGATGAAATACCGAACTTCCATCGGTATGATGGCATGGGAGACCCTAGGTCTCACAGCTTTTCTCACGTCGAGCCCATAAGAAGAAAAAGGACTCGATGAAATGGGTGTATTGGTTCCCTTTATCCCTTAAAGGCACAACTGCCAAATGGCTGGCTTCCTACGACTTAAGCCAGTTCGTTACTTTTGAAGAGTTAGCGAACTGCTTCATACAAAGATTTGCACACAACGTAGAAGTCACGCCAACCCTGAATACCTTAAGGGATACAAAGCAAGGCATGAACGAAGACGTACATGCCTTCATTATAAGATGGAGGTCGCTTTTGGGCCAAGTGCGAGAGCCCATATCCGAAGGATGCGCAGTAATGCTCATCCTGGATAATTTTAAAAGCGAGTTAAAAACCCTTCTCTCGCTCCATGAGATTTCAACTTTCCATAAGTTGATCAAAAAGGCCTCCCTTTTCGAAACCAACTTGCGAAAAGGGACATACGACCACTTATGGAAAGGAAGTGCCATTCCAAAAACCCGTTTGGAAAAGCCCATCGCATATGGGCTACCCACGACGGACAAAGGGGCAAAACCCCATAAAATCGCCAATGTCCGGGTGGATCCAGGCATGGCTGGCACTTCCAAAAATTTTGAAAAATTAGAAAATAAGAGGGAACGCAATTTTCAAAAACCGGTTGAAAAACGGGAGTATACTCCGCTGGGGCAACCTGTGTCGGAGGTCCTAGACCTCTTACTTGCCCAGGGCATGATAGAACTCCCTGAAATCCCCGAAGGAGTCACGTCCAAAGGGGAGTATTTAAACCGATTTTGTAAGTATCATCGGCTCAAAGGCCATGATACCAAACGCTGCTTCTCTCTCTTAAATAAAATTGAGAACTTGATAGTAGAAGGCCGGCTCCAGGTCACTGCGGAACCTGAGCCACCTCAAGCTATCTTAAAAGAACCCTTTCCCAAACACGCCAGTGGTAGTGGGAAAGGAAAGGAGGTATGTACCCTCACCATTTCCAAGGAACTAGCGCAAAAGCCAGAACCTGGTCGACCTACTTGTGCGCCCATCCTTGTACTATACAAGAGGCCCGCCCAAGTCGTCGTTCGGGGACCACCAAAAGTGGAAACCCCGGTAAAACCAGTTTTGAAAATCCAAGGTTCTCCTCAGCTCATCCTTAGAGCCAAGTTTAGCGCGAACCCTAGGCTGGTCGTGGGGGAAGTCACTAGATCCGGGAGGATCTATCAACCCCCGCACCTTCAAGGTGCTCAAAAGGTGGTCAGTGTGCCTGGCCCCTCAAAAGCATGTATCCCTAGTGGTATGCCAAAAGCAGATAAGGACAAAGTCATCCTAAATCCTTATGATTTCGAAAACCACCTTTCAAAGATTCCTATTCACATGTCTATCCTCGAGCTTATAAAAACCTCGCCTAGGCACAGACTTGTATTAGAGAAAATTCTAGAAAGGGCCAAGGTTGATTCGAACATAAGTTCGGAATCCTTGTCTGCCCAAGTGGCTTTATTAGGAGCAAAATCGCCCATCACTTTTTCGGAAGATGATGTAGATAGACCCTACGAAACCCATAACCGGGCCCTACATATCGAGGTGGTTCTAAACAACCACTCTCTGGACAGGTGCCTAGTCGATGGTGGAGGAGGGCTCAACATCCTTCCACTTCACGTGGCGTACAAAATCGGAGTCACCTTGACTTCAGTGAACCCAAGGCCCATCGTTATCACTAGATATGATGGGAATGCGTCTAGGCCTTTAGGATCCATCGAACTCCCAATGGAAACGGGAGGGATCGAACACACGGGGGTGTTCCATGTCTTGAACATCCACCCCCATTATAACCTGTTGCTGGGAAGACCCTGGATACACAGTTTGTGCGCTGTGCCATCCACCTTCCACAGGTGTGTCAAGATCCCTTTTAGGGACCAGGTCGTAGTGATCCTAGGTGAGAGTCACCCACAGCTTCAGGGGATCATAAACTCCCATTGTTTATCGAGCTCCCAGGCCCTTGAGGCTAACCTGGGGCAAATTATGGTTGAGCCTCCTCGGCTCGTGTTGAACAACCCTAGGAAGGTTGTATGTGTGAAGGGGGCCGCCCAAAGCAGGCCCCCTCCCGACTCTAATCCTCCTAGGAAAACCCAAACGTTCCCTATTTCCAAAACCCCTGGACAAAAGGCCATACGAGCCTAATATGGACGATAGCATGTTCCAGGACCACGACCTATATTCCATCTTTTCAAAAAACAAAAGGTCGTGGAACATGTTATTGAACATGGGCTACACGCCCTACAAAAGTCTAGGGGCACAAAACCAGGGTCTCCTAGAGCCCATCCTTCCTAGGGCCAACCCAAGCCGATATGGGATCGGCTATACTCCCCGAATACCACCGGAGCCACCCCCTGTGACCACCTGGGTCAAGGGTGCCCCGGAACCTGCCTTAGAAGAGACCTACGATTTAGACCTCCTATTCCGAGTCTAACCCGTAGTGTTTTCCCTTTGTAGGTATGACGGAAGATCCCTTTTTCTAAAAATACCAAAAACATTTGAAAACTTAAAATAAAAAAAAATCGAAAAACAAGAAAAACCAAAAACAATGGAAAAGCAAAAACTCGAAAAAAGAGTGCTTTGTATAGTTCCCAAAGTTCTTGTTTTACAAAAACCCAAAAAAATCGAAAATTTGGAAAATACCAAAAAGATTTTGTACATAGCTGCTCCTGGTACGACTTTGGCGAAAGAAAAGGATTTCGAAAGAAACGTCGTCTGCATAGCCAGACCAAAAATTTCGAAATCACTTGAAAATCCAAGTACAAAACCAGGTTATTTTGAAAACCACGCATCAAGTTCCCTCGGGTCTATAGCCCACGAGAATGATCAAAGCCCAGAAGTGAATCCCCTTGAGGAAGATCCCACTTCTGAGCTCCCAGAATTTCATAGAATTCTCGATTTTGAAAGACCTTCCCAATCAGTAGGAGGAGATTTCATAGAGGTGAACCTAGGGGATGATTCCAATCCCAAAACCATCAAAATAGGCGCATGCTTGCATGAAACTGAAAAGTTAGCATTCATTGCATTTCTACGAACCTATTTAGATGTGTTTGCATGGACGTATGAAGACATGCCGGGCATAGATCCCAGCATAGTCGAGCATCGTCTTCCCTTAGATGTAGGTATAAAACCAATAAAGCAGAAGCTTAGGAAAATACACCCGAATGTACACACGCAAGTAAAAGAGGGTTTAGAAGATCTGCTAAAAGCCGGATTTATAAAACCCATTGCGTATTCTGATTGGTTGTCAAATATCGTGGTGGTTCGAAAAACCAATGGGAAAATTCGAATATGCATCGATTTCAGAAACCTGAATAAAGCACTCTAAAGGATAATTATCCTTTACCAAACATAGATTTGATAGTCGATAGTACTGCAAATCATGAAATGTTTTCATTTATGGATGGCTATTCAGGCTATAATCAAATCAAACTAAGCCCACGAGATCAGGGTAAGACCGCCTTCACAACCCCATGGGGCACGTACTGCTATACAGTCATGCCCTTTGGTTTAAAAAATGCCGGCGCAACATACCAACGAGCCATGAACACGATCTTCCATGATCAAATTCATGAGCTTGTAGAAGTGTATGTAGATGATCTCTTGGCAAAATCCAAAACCCGATGCACCCATATCGAATGTTTACAAAAAATTTTCGAAAGGCTTAGGCTTTACAAAGTAAAGCTAAACCCTCAAAAATGTGTGTTCGGGGTAGAATCAGGGAAGCTTCTAGGCTTTATGGTGAGCCAAAGGGGAATAGAAGTCGACCCCTCTAAGTGTCGAGCCATTATAGACATGGCTCCACCCTCCAATCTCACCCAAGTCCGTAGCCTTCAGGGTCGATTACAATCTGTGCGCCGATTCATATCAAATCTGGCAACTAGATGCGAACCCTTTAACAAACTGTTGAGGAAGGGTACGAAATTCTTATGGGATGACGAATGCCAAAAGTCCTTCGAGAGACTGAAGGCGTACTTGGTTAATCCCCCCGTTTTGAATCCTCCAAAACAAGGAAAACCACTTTTATTATACATCTCCGTGCATATAAACGCTTTAGGAGCCCTGTTGGCTCAATACGAGAATGACACCCATAAGGAGTATGCCATCTACTATATTTCGAAAACTCTCTTGGCTTATGAACGAAATTATCAAGCCATGGAGAAGACGTGCTTGGCCCTAGTTTGGGCCTGCCAGAAATTCAGACACTATTTCCTAGATCATGAGATCTGGATAGTGTCCAAGCTTGATCCAATCAAGCACTTGTTCGAAAAACCCATTCTCACGGGTAGATTGGGCAAATGGCAACTCCTTCTAATGGAGTATGATTTGAAATACCATCACCAGATCTCCATTAAGGGGCAAGCCCTAGCAGATTACGTGGCTGAATTCCCCTTAGAGGACGCATATCCCACTCTTGTCGAAATGCCTGATGAAGACATATTGCAAAACCATTTTCAAAACCACATTTTGGCAAATTCTTTCGAAAACCAAGTGTGGAAGATGCACTTCGACGGGGCACGAAACCAACGAGGGGTTGGTGCCGGGATCATCCTAATCTCCCCCGAAAAGGGCGAGATTCCCATAGCAGTCCGCTTAGATTTCGAATGTTCCAACAACATAGCTGAGTATGAAGCACTCATACAAGGCTTAAGGATTTCGAAAACTCTAGGGGCATCATGCATCGAGGTCTTTGGAGATTCGCTCCTTGTCATAAACCAGGTTTTAAAAATTTGGCAAGTACGTAATGAGAAACTACTTCCATATCACGAGTTGGCCACTCGATTGGTCCAATCCTTCCAGTCGTGTAAGCTCACACACGTAGGAAGAGAAGACAATGGCATTGCCGATGCCCTCTCCTCCTTGGGTTCAGCCCTGAAGGTCGATCCCATTTCAGGGACCAGATCTTTGGAAATATGGCATGCGCCCCATCCATCCACACACGACTTGGATATTTGCCAAAACAACCCAGAGTCTGTTGAAAAACCCTGGTTCTATGACATAAAATAATTTTTAGAAAATGGGGGATTCACCGAGGATGCCACATCCAAAGATAAGGCATTCATTCGTAAGATTTCGACCCGATACACCATTCTGGGTGGGGTCTTATACAAAAAGAGTTTTACCGGCATTTTGCTTAGGTGTATCGACCTAGAGGAGGCTAGGACAGTGATGCACGAGTTCCACGACGGAGAATGTGGAGGTCATGTTAATGCCAACATGATGGCGATGAAAATACTTAGAGGGGGTTATTTTTGGTCCACCCTGAAAAAGGATTGTCACGATCATGTTAGGAAGTGTCATCCATGTCAAGTGCATGGGCACGCCATTCATATCCCTTCATCGGCATTGCATTCCGTGGTCAGCCCCTGGCCATTTACCATGTGGGCGTTTGACATAGTAGGCCCAATATTTCCAAAGGCCTCGAATGGGCATCGTTTTATTTTAGCAGCCACGGAGTATTTCTCCAAGTGGGTGGAAGCTATTTCCCTAACGAATGTAATGGGGCAACATGTGGTGGCTTTCATCCGGAGGAATATCTTGGCTCGATTTGGGGTTCCA
This sequence comes from Brasenia schreberi, assembly GCA_036023115.1. Lineage (NCBI taxonomy): Eukaryota > Viridiplantae > Streptophyta > Magnoliopsida > Nymphaeales > Cabombaceae > Brasenia > Brasenia schreberi. Next base: position 20,293,048 of record JAYKKT010000090.1, read on the forward strand.
CGAGACCTTGTGTCTGATAATGGTACCCCATTCAAGAATGAGCGGATGGTTAAGTTGTGCAACACGTATGGCATAACTCACGACTTCTCCTCGCCCTACTACCCTCAAGGCAACGGCCAAGCCGAAGCCACAAACAAGACTCTCATTGGTATCATTGAGAAAACCTTAGAGAAGGGTAGGACATGGCACGAGAAGCTGGATGAAGCCTTATGGGCTTATAGGACTTCCATCCGGACTCCCACGAATGCCACACCATTCGAATTGGTCTATGGCACAAACGCCATTCTTCCCATTCATACCCAACTGCATTCATTCCATACATCCATTGCACTCGACCTCCCCCTAGAGACGCTTCAGCATGCTAGGATGGCCGAACTAGATTTGCTAGATGAGAGGCGACTCCTTGCCATGGATCATGCTCGTGCATACCGGCAAAGGATAGCCTGACATTATAGCAAACACATGAGACCTCGCCACTTTGAAGTGGGAGATCTGATCTTAAAAACCATCCACCATCGTGACCCACACCCCCTAGGCAAGTGGCGCCCCAACTGGGATGGACCCTATGTTGTACGAGCAACCACTACGAACAATTCGTATTGGTTGATCGATGTAGAAGGTAGGAATTTAGCAGATCCTATCAATATTCAATACTTAAAGAAGTATCATGTGTAGGATCTGGATTAAATTCCAGTTTTCGAAAAATTTCAAAGGGATAGCTGCCCTGAGACATGTGAATAAGGTGCAAAGGCGAACTCGTGTGACCCTAAGTGAGAGAATTCGCACTTGTGAAAGAGTGGAGTTTTCAAAATCGTGGTTGCATTCCAAAATTCTTCATCTTACAAAGAAAGGCCTAGTTCAACATAGCAAGATACTTGCAAGTAGTACGTGCTATTTCTAATTAGGCTGATCTGGAATGGATCGAGTGTAGGCTTGGGATAAGTCCTCCCCTCTTCTCTTCTCCTTCCAAAAGGAAAACAAAGGCCCAAATCAAAAGGGAATTTCCCATTTAAAGTCTCTTTCCAAAAGAAAGAAACCAGACTTCAAAAAGAAAAATCGATTCTCTTATGAAAAAGAGGGATTAAAGAAAAAATACTCCCAAAGGGAGACCCTCTATGAAAAAAAGGAAAAAGAGGCCAAAAAGCTCAAAAAGAGCAGTTTTCCGTCTTCTATGCCTTAAACCACGGGACGCTTCAGAAGGGACCGTGGTATCTCTTTCCCATCCCTGGCTTATCCCAAGCTAAAGCATGGTTCATTTCGAGGAATCCTAAAGTAAAAATAGGATTTACTTACTTGAATTTCATCTTGTTTGAGAATTCGGCGTTTCGAGTAAGGCGTAGGGATTTGAAATGAAGCTTGTTTTCTTATAAAACCTCCGCTAGATAAGCGAGTGTTAAGACTCAAACAAGGGCAAGCACGAAGAGCTCGAGATCCTTAGGATCGAGACTCAAGATAGTTGTCCCATTTGTAAATAGTTTTGTAAATAAGTTTTGAAAACCGAACATCGAACAGCATAGGATTTTGCTCACTTGGAGCAGTAGGCCTTGTAAGTCTCTAGAGTTCGACCACACCTGGTCTCTGGGAGGTCGCCACTCTTGGCACCACACCCATGTCATTTGCATTCCACGCATGGTACTTGCATGAACATGATCCCATTTAGGACCATATTCCATAGTATAAACCTTTGGCGTGATATCTCCTCCTACCAGAGTTTATAAAATTGAGATTTTGCTAAAATGGGACGATCCCATATTCTTCGTGGCTAGATCTAGGGAGACATTAAAAGGGGTGTTTGTCATCTTTGCCCTTATCCAAATCTATTTGGACAAGGCCAAAGAGGGGCATCTGTAAACACCCCGAAATCCCACGAATTTCTCAAAATCCATCTGGTTTTATACAAGCAGCCCCAAAGGGCCATTTTGAGTTTGGAAACCCAGGAGCCTTCCTAACAACCCTGTACATATGTTTTAAACTTTATCTTTCAAAAACATATAATATGGCTTTTGAAAACCCTTTTAAAACATGTTTTGAAACCCCGAAGTGGCTTGGCCCGATCAAGACAAGACCAGGAGAGCCCAGAAGAGCCCGGAACCGAAGCACATGTCAAGCCCAGCGCAGCAACTCTTGTTCTGATTCACATCCCAGGATCTCGAACGTCTAAGACCCTGTTCTTATCAAAATAGCATTTGAAGTCATCTCCGGAAGGCAGAAACGGAGGCGGACGACTATGTTGGCGAAGACCCAACGCAGACGGAGTACTGATGCTGTCAGGCCCCGCACAAATCGTCTGTTTCGAACCCAGCTCGAAGGAGTCAGAGTTCAGTTTGGATTGGATCTGGACCATATATATCCAGATTCCAATCCAAACCCATATGTGGACTTGGATTTGGATTTGGATCTAGAGATCCAATCCAATATCCATATCCATGGCCCACATCACCTTCTCATAAAGGGAGGTGGGGCCCACTTGAAATTCACGTGGGATATTGGGCATGAGAGAGAGTGGGGGTGAAAAATATCAAGAGTGTTGTATTAAGCTTGACTTGTGTGTCAAGTTTGGGTTTAATCATGTGGGTTAGCCTAATTGAGTGGGTTTAAGCTTGTAATTAGCTAAAACCTAACCTAGGGCTGCACCAACATGGGGTGATCAAGGTCTATGGGCCATGCTAAGGGAGCTCCTTCACCTAAACCTAGCCCAAAATGCCTAAACCTAGCCTAAACCCCTAATCCACCCCTAATCTGAACCTAATCACCTAACCCACTTCCCTAATCCCGTCCTAATCCCAACCTAATCACCTAACCCACTTCCCTAATCCTTCCCTAAACCTAGATTAATTTCCCTAATCTTAGCCTAAACCTAGCCTAATCACCTAACCTAGCTCACTAAACCTCACCCTAAAACCCAACCACCTAACCTAGCCCTAAACCCCTAAACCACCCTTAGCCCACGATTTACCCAAACCCCTAGTTTTAAAATATCTGGCCCAACCCCTTCCAGCCCACCTTATCTACATACCACCCTACCTAAACCATCTAACCACTACCCACAGCCCAGCCCTAACCGACCTACCCATCCCCTATTTAAACCCCCCTCCTTGTGGGCGGGTTTTCCAAGTGGGAACCACTCTCTCACCCAGCCGGGCCCTCTCCTTCTCCCTTCTCTCACCCAGCCGGGACCACTCCCCACCTCCGCCTGCTCCATCTACTCCACCAGCCACCACCTGCACCGCCACCTTCCCTCTTCCATCCACCACCACCATTTGCCCAGCCGGACGCCATCACCTCCACCCAACCGAACCAGCCGACAGCCACCTGCCCGCCACCTTCCCACTTCATCCGCCACCTCTCCCCATTCGGTAAGTACCCTGCACCTTACCTTGCCCCCTTCTCTACCACCTCTCCACTCTTAGCTACCCATCCTACCTTCATCTCAGCCCCTTTGCCACCACCATTTTAACCTAGCCGAACCTAGTATAACCCAAGCTGCCGGCCACTTCCTAGCCATCATCTCCCATTCGGCCAACTAACCTAGGTGTCCTATTCGGCCTTCCCACCAGCACACCCTTCTAGGTCCAGTTACCCTAAACTCTCAACTTCCCTAGTGACCCTAATAACCCACTTATTCAGCCACTTTAAACCCCCTACTTGGAGGCGCCATCTACTTGCCACCGGCCCCCTTCGAGGCGTCTATCCCGCGCCCCACTTGCAGCCGGCCAGCACCCTTGATCACCTACCTTCGCGGAGCTCCCACTTGCAGCCCAAGGCCAAGCCCACGCTCAAGCAAGACCTCTACGGACCAGCTACTCGTAAGTGTCTAAACTCGGTCTTTAGTTGTACACTTGCTTGAGATTCAATTTGATACGGGGTTGTAATAACGGAGCATAGTCTCCCCCCGCTTGTAATAACGTGGCTTGGCACAACCACACACGTGCACTCTCTTAGTCGTGCACAATCTTGAACACACACGGGCCTAATCAACCCCTAATATATAAGTGTACATATACTTTCATTTTCGAAGGATTTTTGTTTAAGTTGGGTGCGTTGTCTTTCAATTCCAGCACTCTCACACACATTGAGCTTTCGCTCTTATTTGCAAGACCCAAGTAAGGGCTCATATACATAAGATATATACATATCTCCCTTCGGTTATTTCCCTTCGGTTATTTCCCTTCGGTTATTTCCCTTCGGTTATTTCCCTTTTGTTATTTCCCTTCAGTATTGTCTTTACATTTCGGGTTTTCCCTTTGGAGTAGCGTGAGTTTGCATTGCATCTACGCCATACCACGAGGTAGGACGCATATTGCATCGAAACAAGCCCCGCTCGAATTCGCCCATGTAGTGGAGTGTTCATAACACACAAACTAGGCAACCCAAAAAGGGATAAAAGAAAAGACTTAGGCACGTGCAAATCCACGTGATCTAAAACATGCAATCGCATCTTAAAGACCCGAAATAGACACCTCGAACCGCTTCGTAGACTTTCTCTCCAAAACTCGATTTTTGCAAAAGCGTACAGACTGACCCTTGCGCATCGGTGCAAGAAGGTCTGCGACGACAAGAGCTTACTTGCTCACAGTCGCCACGTTTAGAAGTCAGTGATAAAAAATATCTTCGCTAGCTTAAGTAAGCTAGCTGGTACGCCCTATTTGTATACATAGGCCTTAGACGCACGAGAAGATCCACTCCAAGCCCCGGAAGGGACGAAGAGGCGGGGATTTTCGCGCGTCTAAATATAGCCGATCCCATATCGGCTTGGATTGGCCCTAGGAAGGATGGGCTCTAGGAGACCCTGGTTCTGCGCCCCTAGACTCTTGTAGGGCGTGTAGCCCATGTTCCACGACTTTTTGTTTTTCGAAAAAGTTGGATACAAGTCGTGGTCCTGGAACATGCTATCGTCCATATTGTGCTCATATGGCCTCTTGTCTAGGGGCTTTGGAAATAGGGAACGCTTGGGTTTTTGTAGAAGGATTAGAGTCGGGAGGGGGCTTGCTTTGGGCAGCCCCTTCACATATACAACCTTCCTAGGGTTGTTCAACACGAGCCGAGGTGGTTCAACCATAATTTGCCCCAGTTTAGCCTCATGGGCTTGGGAGCTTGATAAACAAGGGGAGTTTATGATCCCCTGAAGCTGTGGGTGACTCTCACCTAGGATCACTACGACCTGGTCCCTAAAAGGGATCTTAACACACCTGTGGAAGGTGGATAACACAACGCACAAACTGTGTATCCAGGGCCTTCCCAACAACAAGTTATAATGGGGGTGGATGTCCAAGACATGGAACACCCCCGTGTGCTTCATCCCTCCCGTTTCCATTGGGAGTTCGATGGATCCTAAAGGTCTAGACGCATTCCCATCGTATCCAGTGATAACGATGGGGCTTGGGTTCACTGAAGTCAAGGTGACTCCGATTTTATACGTCACATGAAGTGGAAGGATGTTGAGCCCTCCTCCACCATCGACTAGGCACCTGTCCAGAGAGTGGTTGTTCAGAACCACCTCGATATGCAGGGCCTAGTTATGGGTTTCGTAGGGTCTATCTACATCATCTTCCGAAAAAGTGATGGGCGATTTTGCTCCTAATAAAGCCACTTGGGCAGACAAGGATTCCGGACTTATGTTCGAATCAACCTTGGCCCTTTCTAGAATTTTCTCTAATACAAGTCTATGCCTAGTCGAGGTTTTTATAAGCTCTAAGATAGACATGTGAATAGGAATCTTTGAAAGGTGGTTTTCGAAGTCATAAGGATTTAGGATGACTTTGTCCTTATCTGCTTTTGGCAGAACACTAGGGATACATGCTTTTGAGGGGCCAGGCACACTGACCACCTTTTGAGCACCTTGAAGGTGCGGGGGTTGATAGATCCTCCTGGATCTAGTGACTTCCCCCACGACCAGCCTAGGGTTCGCGCTAATTTTGGCTCTAAGAATGAGCTGAGGAGAACCTTGGGTTTTCAAAACTGGTTTTACCGGGGATTCCACTTTGGTGGTCCTTGAATGACGACTTGGGCGGGCTTCTTGTATAGTACAAGAATGGGCGCGCAAGTGGGTCGACCAGGTTCTGGTTTTTGCGCTAGTTCCTTGGAAATGGTGAGGGTACATACCTCCTTTCCTATCCCACTGCCACTGGCGTGTTTGGGAAAGGGTTCCTTGAAGATAACTTGAGGTGGCTCAGGTTCCACAATGACCTGGAGCCGGCCTTCTGCTATCAAGTTCTCAATTTTATTTAAGAGGGAGAAGCAGCGTTTGGTATCATGGCCTTTGAGCCGATGATACTTACAAAATCGGTTTAAATACCCCCCTTTGGAAGTGACTCCTTCGGGGATTTCAGGGAGTTCTATCATGCCCTGGGCAAGTAGGAGGTCTAGGACCTCCGACACAGGTTGCCCCAGCGGAGTGTACTCCCGTTTTTCAACCGGTTTTTAAAAATTTCGCTCCCTCTTATTTTCTAACTTTTCGAAATTTTTGGACGTGCCCGCCACGCCTGGATCCACCCAGACATTGGCGATTCTATGGGGCTTTGCCCCTTTGTCCGTCGTGGGTAGCCCGTATGTGATGGGCTTTTCCAAGCGGGTTTTTGGAATGGCACTTCCTTTTCATAGATGATCGTATGTCCCTTTTCGCAAGTTTGTTTTGAAAAGGGAGGCCTTTTTGATCAACTTATGGAAAGTTGAGATCTCATGGAGCGAGAGAAGGGTTTTTAACTCACTTTTAAAGTTATCCAGGATGAGCATGACTGCGCATCCTTCGGATATGTGCTCTCGCACTTGGCCCAAAAGCGACCTCCATCTTATAATGAAGGCATGTACATCTTCGTTCATGCCTTGCTTTGTATCCCTTAAGGTATTCAGAGTCGACGTGACTTCTACGTTGTGTGCAAATCTTTGCATGAAGCAGTTCGCTAACTCTTCAAAAGGAGCGAACTAGCTTAAGTCGTAGGAAGCCAGCCATTTGGCAGCTGTGCCTTTAAGGGATAAAGGGATTCATCGAGTCCTTTTTCTTCTTATGGGCTCGACATGAGAAAAGCTGCAAGTGAGACCTAGGGTCTCCCATGCCATCATACCGATGGAAGTTCAGTATTTCATCGTCACTGTCTATTTCGTAATCCATAGGAAGGAAATCAGACAGGGCGTAGCTTCTTTTCTCTTTATTCTGCCCTTTCAGCAACTGCTATAGGGCTTTACGGTCCTTTTGTGTGAAGGACTCGTGGTATTGGTTGCCTTCCATTACGGAGGCCTCTTTGTGCTTGCGATGTTTTTCAGATTTTTTCATAGGCCTTTGTTCACCGTTTGATGAACATGAATCGCCTACTTCAGCCTCTTGGCTGAGAGCATCGATTTTGGCCTCAAACTCCCTTCTCAAGTCCTCGATTTCATCTAGTTTTATTTTGTTTTTGAAAATCCTCCTAAAGTGAGAACTTGATGCGCATGAGCCTTGGCTCGACACTTCACTTGGATTGGATTTTGACATGCTTTTCAAGCTTTTTCAAAATGCCCTAAGTACAAGCAAAGAAAAATAAGTTAAAATGACACCTTTTTCAAAATTTTCGCAAGACTTCTACTTAAAAACTCGATTTTTGAAAGGCTCACGTCCCACCGAGCGTGCCAATCTCTGTAGACGGGCGAAAATCCCCGCTTCTCACCTTTTCAGGGCTTGGAGCGGATCCTCTCGTGTGTCTAAGGCCTATTTATGCAAACAGGGCGTGCCAGCTAGCTTACCTAAGCTAGCGAAGATATATTTAAAACTGACTTCTAATCGTGGCGACTGTGAGCAAGTGAGCTCTTGTCGTCGCAGACCTTCTTGCACCGATGCGCAAGGGTCAGTCTCTACGCTTTGCAAAAATCGAGTTTTGGGATAGAAAGTCTACGAAGCGGTTCGAGGTGTCTAATTCGGGTCTTTTAGATGCGGTTGCATATTTTAGATCACGTGGATTTGCACGTGCCTAAGTCTTTCCTTTTATCCCTTTTCGGGCCACCTAGTTTGTGTGTTATGAACACTCCACTACATGGGCGAATTCGAGCGGGGCTTGCTTTGATGCAATATGCGTCCTACCTCATGGTATGGTGTAGACGCGCGAAAATCCCCGCCTCTTCGCCTCTTTCGTGGCTTGGAGTGGATCTTATCGTGCATCTAAGGCCTATGTATACAAATAGGGCGTGCCAGCTAGCTTACTTAAGCTAGCGAAGATATATTAACACTGACTTCTAAACGTGGCGACTGTGAGCAAGTGAGCTCTTGTCGTCGCAGACTTTCTTGCACCGATGCACAAGGGTCAGTCTGTACGCTTTTGCAAAAAATCGAGTTTTGGGGAGAAAGTCTACGAAACGGTTCGAGGTGTCTATTTCGGGTCTTTAAGATGCGATTGCATGTTTTAGATCACGTGGATTTGTACGTGCCTAAGTCTTTTCTTTTATCCCTTTTTGGGTCGCCTAGTTTGTGTGTTATGAACACTCCACTACATGGGCGAATTCGAGCGGGGGTTGCTTCGATGCAAATATGCGTCCTACCTCGTGGTATGGCGTAGATGCAATGCAAACTCACGCTACTCCAAAGGGAAAACCCGAAATGTAAAGACAATACTGAAGGGAAATAACAGAAGGGAAATAACCGAAGGGAAATAACCGAAGGGAAATAACCGAAGGGAAATATGCATATATCTTATGTATATGAGCCCTTACTTGGGTCTTGCAAATAAGAGCGAAGGCTCAATGTGGGTGCGTGCTTGAATCGAAAGACTTACACACACGACATGAAATAAAACCCAAATATAAATTGCAGTATGGCCTTGACTAAGGTCTTGGGAGTAAGAGCGAAGGCTCAATGTGTCTGAAAGTGCTTGAATTGAAAGACTACACACACGACATAAATGAAACCCAAATATAACTGCAATAAGGCCTTTACTAAGGTCTTGGGAGTAAGAGCGAAGGCTCAATGTGTGTGAAAGTGCTTGAATTGAAAGACTACACACACGACATAAATGAAACCCAAATATAAATTGCAGTATGCCTTGACTAAGGTCTTGGGAGTAAGAGCGAAAGCTCAATGTGTGTGAGTGTAGAATTGAAGTACTACGCACACGACATAAATGAAACCCAAATATAACTGCAATAAGGCCTTTACTAAGGTCTTGGGAGTAAGAGCGAAGGCTCAATGTGTGTGCGTGTGGAAAATGGAAAGACAACACACACGACTTAATTAAAAACCCCCTTGACTTAAAATATATAAATATAACTATATATTAAGGGCTTGTTAGGCCCGCGTGTGTGTAAAAAGTGTACGACTAAGAGCGGAAAGGCTCAAGTGCGCATGTGTGTGGGTGTGTCAAACCACGTTATTACAATCGGGGGGAGACTATGCTCCGTTATTACAATCCCGTATCAAATTGAATTTCAAGCAAGTGTATGACTAAAGACCGAGTTTAGACACTTACGAGTAGCTGGTCCATAGAGGTCTTGCTTGAGCGTAGGCTTGGCCTTGGGCTGCAAGTGGGAGCTCCGCGAAGGTAGGTGGTCAAGGGTGCTGGCCGGCTGCAAGTGGGGCACGGGATAGACGCCTCAAAGGGGGCCGGTGGCAAGTAGGCGGCGCCTCCAAGTAGGGAGTTTAGAGTGGCTGAATAAGTGGGTCTTAGGGTCACTAGGGAAGTTAGGTACTTAGGGAAACTGGACCTAAAAGGTGAGCTAGTGGGAAGGCCAAAGAGGACACCTAGGGGGGTTGGCCGAATGGGAGATGGTGGCTAAGTAGTGGCCAGCCACTTGGGTTATCCTAGGTTCGGCTAGGCTTAGGTGGTGGCGGCAAAGGGGCTGAGCTGAAGGGAAGATGGGTGGCTAAGAGTGGAGAGGTGGTAGAGAGTGGCTTTGAGGGAGTTAGGGGGACTTACCGAATGGGGAGGAGTGGCGGATGGAGTGGGAGAGTGGCGGGCAGGTGGCTGTCGGCTGGTGGAGTTGGGAAAAGATGGTGGCGTCCGGCTGGGGGGCAGTGGTGGTGGACGGAAGAGGGAAGATGGCGGAGCAGGTGGCGGCTGGTGGAGGAGCTGGAGCTGCTGGGGAGTGGTCATGGCTGGATGAGAAATGGGAGAAGGAGAGGGCCCGGCTGGATGGAAGGGGTGGTTCCCACTTGGAAAACCCGCCCACAATGAGGGGGGTTTAAATAGGGGATGGGTAGGTCGGTTAGGGCTGGGCTGTGGGTAGTGGTTAGGTGGTTTAGGTAGGGTAGTATGTAGATAAGGTGGGCTGGATGGGGTTGGGCCAGATATTTTAAAACTAGGTGTTTTGATAAATCGTGGGCTAAGGGTGGTTTAGGGGTTTAGGGCTAGGTTAGGTGGTTGGGTTTTAGGGTGAGGTTTAGTGAGCTAGGTTAGGTGATTAGGCTAGGTTTAGGCTAGGATTAGGGAAACTAATCTAGGTTTAGGGAAGGATTAGGGGAGTGGGTTAGGTGATTAGGTTGGGATTAGGCCGGGATTAGGGAAGTGGGTTAGGTGATTAGGTTCAGATTAGGGGTTTAGGCTAGGTTTAGGCATTTTGGGTTAGGTTTAGGTGAAGGAGCTCCCTTAGCATGGCCCATAGACCTTGATCACCCCATGTTGGTGCAGCCCTAGGTTAGGTTTTAGCTAATTACAAGCTTAAACCCACTCAATTAGGCTAACCCACAAGATTAAACCCAAACTTGACACACAAGTCAAGCTTAATACAACACTCTTGATATTTTTCACCCCCACTCTCTCTCATGCCCAATATCCCACGTGAATTTCAAGTGGGCCCCACCTCCATTTATGAGAAGGTGATGTGGGCCATGGATATGGATATTGGATTGGATCTCTGGATCCAAATCCGAATCCAAGTCCACATATGGGTTTGGATTGGAATCTGGATATATATGGTCCAGATCCAATCCAAACTGAACTCTGACTCCTTCGAGCTGGGTTCGAAACGGACGATTCGTGCGGGGCCTGACAGCATCAGTACTCCGTCTGCGTTGGGTCTTCGCCAACATAGTCGTCCGCCTCCGTTTCTGCCTTCCGGAGATGACTTCAAATGCTATTTTGATAAGAACAGGGTCTTGGACGTTCGAGATCCTGGGATGTGAATCAGATACAAGAGTTGCTGCGCCGGGCTTGACAGGTGCTCCGGTTCCGGGCTCTTCTTAGCTCTCCTGGTCCTGTCTTGATCGGGCCAAGCCGCTTTGGGGTTTCAAAACATGTTTTAAAAGGGTTTTCAAAAGCTATATCATATGTTTTTGAAAGATAAAGTTTAAAACATATACACAGGGTTTGTTTGGAAGACTCCTGGGTTTCCAAACTCAAAAATGGCCCTTTGGGGCTGCTTGTATAAAACCAGATTCGTTTAAGAAATTCGTGGGATTTCGGGGTGTTTACAGATGCCCCTCTTTGGCCTTGTCCAAATAGATTTGGATAAGGGCAAAGATGACAAACACCCCTTTTAATGTCTCCCTAGATCTAGCCACGAAGAATATAGGATCGTCCCATTTTAGCAAAATCTCAATTTTACAAACTCTGGTAGGAGGAGATATCACGCCAAAGGGTTCACTTATGGAATCTGGTCCTAAATGGGATCATGTTCATGCAAGTACCGTGCGTGGAATGCAGATGACATGGGTGTGGTGCCAAGAGTGGCGACCTCCCAGAGACCAGGTGTGGTCGAACTCTAGAGACTTACAAGGCCTACTGCTCCAAGTGAGCAAAAAAACCCTATGCTGTTTGATGTTCGGTTTTTAAAACTTATTTACAAAAGCTATTTACAAAAGGGACAACTGTCTTGAGCCTCGATCCTAAGGATCTCGAGCTCTTCGTGCTTGCCCTTGTTTGAGTCTTAACACTCGCTTATTTAGCGGAGGTTTTATAAGAAAACAAGCTTCATTTCAAATTCCTACGTCTTACTCGAAACGTCGAATTCTCAAACAAGATGAAATTCAAGTAAGTAAATCCTATTTTTACTTTAGGATTCCTCGAAATGAACCATGCTTTAGCTTGGGATAAGCCAGGGATGGGAAAGAGATACCACGGTCCCTTCTGAAGCGTCCCGTGGTTTGAGGCATAGTAGGCGGAAAACTGCTCTTTTTGAGCTTTTTGGCCTCTTTTTCCTTTTTTCCATAGAGGGTCTCCCTTTGGGAGTATTTTTTCTTTAATCCCTCTTTTTCATAAGAGAATCGATTTTTCTTTTTGAAGTCTGGTTTCTTTCTTTTTGAAAGAGACTTTAAATGGGAAATTCCCTTTTGGTTTGGGCCTTTGTTTTCCTTTTGGAAGGAAAAGAGAAGAGGGGAGGACTTATCCCAAGCCTACACTCGATCCATTCCAGATCAGCCTATTTAGAAATAGCACGTACTACTTGCAAGTATCTTGCTATGTTGAACTAGGCCTTTCTTTGTAAGAAGAAGGATTTTGAAATGTAACCACGATTTTGAAAACTCCACTCTTTCACAAGTGCGAATTCTCTCACTTGGGTTCACACGAGTTTGCCTTTGCACCTTATTCACACGTCTCAGGGCAGCTATCCCTATAAAATTTTCGAAAACTAGAATTTAATCCAGATCCTACACATGATACTTCTTTAAGTATTGAATATTGATAGGATCTGCTAAATTCCTACCTTCTACATCGATCAACCAATACGAATTGTTCGTAGTGGTTGCTCGTACAACATAAGGTCCATCCCAATTGGGGCGCCACTTGCCTAGGGGGTGTGGGCCACGATGATGGATGGTTTTCAAGACCAGATCCCCCACTTCAAAGTGGCGAGGTCTCATGTGTTTGCTATAATGTCGGGCTATCCTTTGCCGGTATGCACGAGCATGATCCATGGCAAGGAGTCGCCTCTCATCTAGCAAATCTAGTTCGGCCATCCTAGCATGCTGAAGCGTCTCTAGGGGGAGGTCGAGTGCAATGGATGTATGGAATGAATGCAGTTGGGTATGAATGGGAAGAATGGCGTTTGTGCCATAGACCAATTCGAATGGCGTGGCATTCGTGGGAGCTCGGATGGAAGTCCTATAAGCCCATAAGGCTTCATCCAGCTTCTCATGCCACCTCCTACCCTTCTCTAAGGTCTTCTCAATGATACCAATGAGAGTCTTGTTTGTGGCTTCGGCTTGGCCGTTGCCTTGAGGGTAGTAGGGCGAGGAGAAGTGGTGAGTTATGCCATACGTGTTGCACAACTTAACCATCCGCTCGTTCTTGAATGGGGTACCATTATCAGACATAAGGTCTTGTGGAACCCCAAATCGAGCCAAGATATTCCTCCGGATGAAAGCCACCACATGTTGCCCCATTACATTCGTTAGGGAAATGGCTTCCACCCACTTGGAGAAATACTCCGTGGCTGCTAAAATAAAACGATGCCCATTCGAGGCCTTTGGAAATATGGGGCCTACAATGTCAAACGCCCACATGGTAAATGGCCAGGGGCTGACCACGGAATGCAATGCAGATGAAGGGATATGAATGGCGTGCCCATGCACTTGACATGGATGACACTTTCTAACATGATCGTGACAATCCTTTTTCAGGGTGGACCAAAAATAACCCCCTCTAAGTATTTTAATCGCCATCATGTTGGCATTAACATGACCTCCACATTCTCCATCGTGGAACTCGTGCATCACTATCCTAGCCTCCTCTAGGTCGATACACCTAAGCAGAATGCCGGTAAAACTCTTTTTGTATAAGACCCCACCCAGAATGGTGTATCGGGTCGAAATCTTACGAATGAATGCCTTATCTTTGGACGTGGCATCCTCGGTGAATCCCCCATTTTCTAAAAATTGTTTTATGTCATAGAACCAGGGTTTTTCAATAGACTCTGGGTTGTTTTGGCAAATATCCAAGTCGTGTGTGGATGGATGGGGCGCATGCCATATTTCCAAAGATCTGGTCCCTGAAATGGGATCGACCTTCAGGGCTGAACCCAAGGAAGAGAGGGCATCGGCAATGCCATTGTCCTCTCTTCCCACGTGTGTGAGCTTACACGATTGGAAGGATTGGACCAATCGAGTGGCCAACTCGTGATATGGAAGTAGTTTCTCATTACGTACTTGCCAAATTTTTAAAACCTGGTTTATGACAAGGAGCGAATCTCCAAAGACCTCGATGCATGATGCCCCTAGAGTTTTCGAAATCCTCAAGCCTTGTATGAGTGCTTCATACTCAGCTACGTTGTTGGAACATTCGAAATCTAAGCGGACTGCTATGGGAATCTCGCCCTTTTCAGGGGAGATTAGGATGATCCCGGCACCAGCCCCTCGTTGGTTTCGTGCCCCGTCGAAGTGCATCTTCCATACTTGGTTTTCGAAAGAATTTGCCAAAATGTGGTTTTGAAAATGGTTTTGCAATATGCCTTCATCAGGCATTTCGACAAGAGTGGGATATGCGTCCTCCAAGGGGAAGTCAGCCACGTAATCTGCTAGGGCTTGCCCTTTAACGGAGATCTGGTGATGGTATTTCAGATCATACTCCATTAGAAGGAGTTGCCATTTGCCCAATCTACCCGTGAGAATGGGTTTTTCGAACAAGTGCTTGATTGGATCAAGCTTGGACACTATCCAGATCTCATGATCTAGGAAGTAGTGTTTGAATTTCTGGCAGGCCCAGGCTAGGGCCAAGCACGTCTTCTCCATGGCTTGATAATTTCGTTCATAAGCCAAGAGAGTTTTCGAAATATAGTAGATGGCATACTCCTTATGGGTGTCATCCTCGTATTGAGCCAACAGGGCTCCTAAAGCGTTTACATGCACGGAGATGTATAATAAAAGCGGTTTTCCTTATTTTGGAGGATTCAAAACGGGGGGATTAACCAAGTATGCCTTTAGTCTTTCGAAGGACTTTTGGCATTCGTCATCCCATAAGAATTTCGTACCCTTCCTCAACAGTTTGTTGAAGGGTTCGCATCTAGTTGCCAGATTCGATATGAATCAGCGCACAGATTGTAATCGACCTTGAAGGCTGCGGACTTGGGTGAGATTGGAGGGTGGAGCCATGTCTATGATGGCTCGACACTTAGAGGGGTCGACTTCTATTCCCCTTTGGCTCACCATAAAGCCTAGAAGCTTTCCTGATTCTACCCCGAACACACATTTTTGAGGGTTTAGCTTTACTTTGTAAAGCCTAAGCCTTTCGAAAATCTTTTGTAAACATTCGATATGGGTGCATCGGGTTTTGGATTTCGCCAAGAGATCATCTACATACACTTCTACAAGCTCATGAATTTGATCATGGAAGATCGTGTTCATGGCTCGTTGGTATGTTGCGCCGGCATTTTTCAAACCAAAGGGCATGACTGTATAGCAGTACGTGCCCCATGGGGTTGTGAAGGCGGTCTTACCCTGATCTCGTGGACTTAGTTTGATTTGATTATAGCCTGAATAGCCATCCATAAATGAAAACATTTCATGATTTGCAGTACTATCGACTATCAAATCTATGTTTGGTAAAGGATAATTATCCTTTGGAGTGGCTTTATTCAAGTTTCTGAAATCGATGCATATTCGAATTTTCCCATTGGTTTTTCGAACTACAATGATATTTGACAACCAATCAGAATACGCAATGGGTTTTATAAATCCGGCTTTTAGCAGATCTTCTAAACCCTCTTTGACTTGCGTGTGTACATTCGGGTGTATTTTCCTAAGCTTCTGCTTTATTGGTTTTACACCTACATCTAAGGGAAGATGATGCTCGACTATGCTGGGATCTATGCCCGGCATGTCTTCATACGTCCATGCAAACACATCTAAATAGGTCCGTAGAAATGCAATGAATGCTAACTTTTCAGTTTCATGCAAGCATGCGCCTATTTTGATGGTTTTGGGATTGGAATCATCCCCTAGGTTCACCTCTACGAAATCTCCTCCTACAGATTGGGAAGGTCTTTCAAAATCGAGAATTCTATGAAATTCTGGGAGCTCAGAAGTGGGATCTTCCTCAAGGGGATCCACTTCTGGGCTTTGATCATTCTCGTGGGCTTTAGACCCGAGGGAACTTGATGCGTGGTTTTCAAAATAACCTGGTTTTGTACTTGGATTTTCAAGTGATTTCGAAATTTTTGGTTTGGCTATGCAGACGACGTTTCTTTCGAAATCCTTTTCTTTCGCCAAAGTCCTACCAGGAGCGGCTATGTACAAAATCTTTTTGGTATTTTCCAAATTTTCGATTTTTTTGGGTTTTTGTAAAACAAGAACTTTGGGAACTATACAAAGCACACTTTTTTCGAGTTTTTGCTTTTCCATTGTTTTTGGTTTTTCTTGTTTTTCGATTTTTTTTTATTTTAAGTTTTCAAATGTTTTTGGTATTTTTAGAAAAAGGGATCTTCCGTCATACCTACAAAGGGAAAACACTATGGGTTAGACTCGGAATAGGAGGTCTAAACCATAGGTCTCTTCTAAGACAGGCTCCGGGGCACCCTTGACCCAAGTGGTCACAAGGGGTGGTTCCGGCGGTATTTGGGGAGTATAGCCGATCCCATATCGGCTTGGGTTGGCCCTAGGAAGGATGGGCTCTAGGAGACCCTGGTTTTGTGCCCCTAGACTCTGGTAGGGCGTGTAGCCCATGTTCAACAACATGTTCCACGACCTTTTGTTTTTTGAAAAGATGGGATACAAGTCGTGGTCCTGGAACATGCTATCGTCCATATTAGGCTCGTATGGCCTTTTGTCCAGGGGTTTTGGAAATAGGGAACGTTTGGGTTTTCCTAGGAGGATTAGAGTCGGGAGGGGGCCTGCTTTGGGCGGCCCCTTCACACATACAACCTTCCTAGGGTTGTTCAACACGAGCCGAGGTGGCTCAACCATAATTTGCCCCAGGTTAGCCTCATGGGCTTGGGAGCTCGATAAACAAGGGGAGTTTATGATCCCCTGAAGCTGTGGGTGACTCTCACCTAGGATCACTACGACTTGGTCCCTAAAAGGGATCTTGACACACTTGTGGAAGGTGGATGGCACAGCGCACAAACTGTGTATCCAGGGTCTTCCCAGCAACAGGTTATAATGGGGGTGGATGTCCAAGACGTGGAACACCCCCGTGTGTTCGATCCCTCCCGTTTCCATTGGGAGTTCGATGGATCCTAAAGGCCTAGACGCATTCCCATCGTATCCAGTGATAACGATGGGGCTTGGGTTCACTGAAGTCAAGGTGACTCCGATTTTGTACGCCACGTGAAGTGGAAGGATGTTGAGCCCTCCTCCACCATCGACTAGGCACCTGTCCAGAGAGTGGTTGTTTAGAACCACCTCGATATGCAGGGCCTGGTTATGGGTTTCGTAGGGTCTATCTACATCATCTTCCGAGAAGGTGATGGGCGATTTTGCTCCTAACAAAGCCACTTGGGCAGACAAGGATTCCGGACTTATGTTCGAATCAACCTTGGCCCTTTCTAGAATTTTCTCTAAGACAAGTCTATGCCTAGGCGAGGTTTTGATAAGCTCTAGGATAGACATGTGAATAGGAATCTTTGAAAGGTGGTTTTCGAAATCATAAGGATTTAGGATGATTTTGTCCTTATCTGCTTTTGGCAGACCACTAGGGATACATGCTTTTGAGGGGCCAGGCACACTGACCACCTTTTGAGCACCTTGAAGGTGCGGGGGTTGGTAGATCCTCCCGGATCTAGTGACTTCCCCCACGACCAGCCTAGGGTTCGCGCTAAACTTGGCTCTAAGGATGAGCTGAGGAGAACCTTGGATTTTCAAAACTGGTTTTGCTGGGGTTTCCACTTTTGATGGTCCCCGAATGACGACTTGGGCGGGCCTCTTGTATAATACAAGGATGGGCGCACAAGCAGGTCGACCAGGTTCGGGCTTTTGCGCTAGTTCCTTGGAAATGGTGAGGGTACATACCTCCTTTCCTTTCCCACTGCCACTGGCGTGTTTGGGAAAGGGTTCCTTGAAGATAGCTTGAGGTGGCTCAGGTTCCGCAGTGACCTGGAGCCGGCCCTCCGCTATCAAGTTCTCAATTTTATTTAGAAGAGAGAAGCACCGTTTGGTATCATGGCCTTTGAGCCGATGATACTTGCAAAATCGGTTTAAATACCCCCCTTTGGACGTGACTCCTTCGGGGATTTCAGGGAGTTCGATCATGCCCTGGGCAAGTAAGAGGTCTAAGACCTCCGACACAGGTTGCCCCAGCGGAGTGTACTCCCGTTTTTCAATTGGTTTTGAAAAATTGCGTTCTCTCTTATTTTCTATTTTTTCAAAATTTTTAGAAGTGCCCGCCATGCCTGGATCCACCCGGACATTGGCGATTTTATGGGGCTTTGCCCCTTTGTCCGTTGTGGGCAGCCCATATGCGATGGGCTTTTCCACACGTGTTTTTGGAACGGCACTTCCTTTCCATAAGTGGTCGTATGTCCCTTTTCGCAAGTTGGTTTCGAAAAGGGAGGCCTTTTTGATCAACTTATGGAAAGTTGAAATCTCATGGAGCGAGAGAAGGGTTTTTAACTCGCTTTTGAAATTATCCAGGATGAGCATTACTGCGCATCCTTCGGATATAGGCTCTCGCACTTGGCCTAAAAGAGACCTCCATCTTATAATGAAGGCATGCACGTCTTCGTTCATTCCTTGCTTTGTATCCCTTAAGGTATTCAGGGTTGGCGTGACTTCCACGTTGTGTGCAAACCTTTGCATGAAGCAGTTCGCTAATTCTTCAAAAGTAGCGAACTGGCTTAAGTCGTAGGAAGCCAGCCATTTGGCAGCTGTGCCTTTAAGGGATAGGGGGAACCAATACACCCATTTCATCGAGTCCTTTTTCTTCTTATGGGCTCGACGTGAGAAAAGCTGCAAGTGAGACCTAGGGTCTCCCATGCCATCATACCGATGGAAGTTCGGTATTTCATCGTCACTGTCTGTTTCGTAATCCATAGGAAGGAAATCAGACAGGGCGTAGCTTCTTTTCTCTTTATTTTGCCCTTTCAGCAGTTGCTGTAGGGCTTTACGGTCCTTTTGTGTGAAGGACTCGTGGTATTGGTTGCCTTCCATTACGGAGGCCTCTTTTGCTTGCGAGGTTTTTCAATTTTCTTTTTAGGCCTTTGTTCACCGTTTGATGAACACGAATCGCCTACTTCAGCCTCTTGGCTGAGAGCATCGATTTTGGCCTCAAATTCCCTTCTCAAGTCCTCGATTTCATCTAGTTTTATTTTGTTTTTGAAAATCCTCCTAGAGTGAGAACTTGATGCGCATGAGCCTTGGCTCGACACTTCACTTGGATTGGATTTTGACATTCTTTTCAAGCTTTTTCAAAATTTCCTAAGTAAAAGCAAAGAAAACAAGTTAAAACGACACCTTTATAAAATTTTCGCAAGATTTCTACAAGTAAACTCGATTTTTTGAAAAGGCTCACGTCCCACCGGGCGTGCCAATCTCTGTAGACGCGCGAAAATCCCCGCCTCTTCGCCTCTTTCGTGGCTTGGAGTGGATCTTATCGTGCGTCTAAGGCCTATGTATACAAATAGGGCGTGCCAGCTAGCTTACTTAAGCTAGCGAAGATATATTAACACTGACTTCTAAACGTGGCGACTGTGAGCAAGTGAGCTCTTGTCGTCGCAGACTTTCTTGCACCGATGCACAAGGGTCAGTCTGTACGCTTTTGCAAAAAATCGAGTTTTGGGGAGAAAGTCTACGAAACGGTTTGAGGTGTCTATTTCGGGTCTTTAAGATGCGATTGCATGTTTTAGATCACGTGGATTTGTACGTGCCTAAGTCTTTTCTTTTATCCCTTTTTGGGTCGCCTAGTTTGTGT
The DNA here is from genome assembly GCA_036023115.1 of Brasenia schreberi. Taxonomy (NCBI): domain Eukaryota; kingdom Viridiplantae; phylum Streptophyta; class Magnoliopsida; order Nymphaeales; family Cabombaceae; genus Brasenia; species Brasenia schreberi. The sequence continues at coordinate 20,312,781 of JAYKKT010000090.1, forward strand.
GTTATGAACACTCCACTACATGGGCGAATTCGAGCGGGGGTTGCTTCGATGCAAATATGCATCCTACCTCGTGGTATGGCGTAGATGCAATGCAAACTCACGCTACTCCAAAGGGAAAACCCGAAATGTAAAGACAATACTGAAGGGAAATAACAGAAGGGAAATAACCGAAGGGAAATAACCGAAGGGAAATAACCGAAGGGAAATACGTATATATCTTATGTATATGAGCCCTTACTTGGGTCTTGCAAATAAGAGCGAAGGCTCAATGTGGGTGCGTGCTTGAATCGAAAGACTTACACACACGACATGAAATAAAACCCAAATATAAATTGCAGTATGGCCTTGACTAAGGTCTTGGGAGTAAGAGCGAAGGCTCAATGTGTGTGAAAGTGCTTGAATTGAAAGACTACACACACGACATAAATGAAACCCAAATATAACTGCAATAAGGCCTTTACTAAGGTCTTGGGAGTAAGAGCGAAGGCTCAATGTGTGTGAAAGTGCTTGAATTGAAAGACTACACACACGACATAAATGAAACCCAAATATAAATTGCAGTATGCCTTGACTAAGGTCTTGGGAGTAAGAGCGAAAGCTCAATGTGTGTGAGTGTAGAATTGAAGTACTACGCACACGACATAAATGAAACCCAAATATAACTGCAATAAGGCCTTTACTAAGGTCTTGGGAGTAAGAGCGAAGGCTCAATGTGTGTGCGTGTGGAAAATGGAAAGACAACACACACGACTTAATTAAAAACCCCCTTGACTTAAAATATATAAATATAACTATATATTAAGGGCTTGTTAGGCCCGCGTGTGTGTAAAAAGTGTACGACTAAGAGCGGAAAGGCTCAAGTGCGCATGTGTGTGGGTGTGTCAAACCACGTTATTACAATCGGGGGGAGACTATGCTCCGTTATTACAACCCCGTATCAAATTGAATTTCAAGCAAGTGTATGACTAAAGACCGAGTTTAGACACTTACGAGTAGCTGGTCCGTAGAGGTCTTGCTTGAGCGTAGGCTTGGCCTTGGGCTGCAAGTGGGAGCTCCGCGAAGGTAGGTGGTCAAGGGTGCTGGCCGGCTGCAAGTGGGGCACGGGATAGACGCCTCAAAGGGGGCCGGTGGCAAGTAGGCGGCGCCTCCAAGTAGGGAGTTTAGAGTGGCTGAATAAGTGGGTCTTAGGGTCACTAGGGAAGTTAGGTACTTAGGGAAACTGGACCTAAAAGGTGAGCTAGTGGGAAGGCCAAAGAGGACACCTAGGGGGGTTGGCCGAATGGGAGATGGTGGCTAAGTAGTGGCCAGCCACTTGGGTTATCCTAGGTTCGGCTAGGCTTAGGTGGTGGCGGCAAAGGGGCTGAGCTGAAGGGAAGATGGGTGGCTAAGAGTGGAGAGGTGGTAGAGAGTGGCTTTGAGGGAGTTAGGGGGACTTACCGAATGGGGAGGAGTGGCGGATGGAGTGGGAGAGTGGCGGGCAGGTGGCTGTCGGCTGGTGGAGTTGGGAAAAGATGGTGGCGTCCGGCTGGGGGGCAGTGGTGGTGGACGGAAGAGGGAAGATGGCGGAGCAGGTGGCGGCTGGTGGAGGAGCTGGAGCTGCTGGGGAGTGGTCACGGCTGGATGAGAAATGGGAGAAGGAGAGGGCCCGGCTGGATGGAAGGGGTGGTTCCCACTTGGAAAACCCGCCCACAATGAGGGGGGTTTAAATAGGGGATGGGTAGGTCGGTTAGGGCTGGGCTGTGGGTAGTGGTTAGGTGGTTTAGGTAGGGTAGTATGTAGATAAGGTGGGCTGGATGGGGTTGGGCCAGATATTTTAAAACTAGGTGTTTTGATAAATCGTGGGCTAAGGGTGGTTTAGGGGTTTAGGGCTAGGTTAGGTGGTTGGGTTTTAGGGTGAGGTTTAGTGAGCTAGGTTAGGTGATTAGGCTAGGTTTAGGCTAGGATTAGGGAAACTAATCTAGGTTTAGGGAAGGATTAGGGGAGTGGGTTAGGTGATTAGGTTGGGATTAGGCCGGGATTAGGGAAGTGGGTTAGGTGATTAGGTTCAGATTAGGGGTTTAGGCTAGGTTTAGGCATTTTGGGTTAGGTTTAGGTGAAGGAGCTCCCTTAGCATGGCCCATAGACCTTGATCACCCCATGTTGGTGCAGCCCTAGGTTAGGTTTTAGCTAATTACAAGCTTAAACCCACTCAATTAGGCTAACCCACAAGATTAAACCCAAACTTGACACACAAGTCAAGCTTAATACAACACTCTTGATATTTTTCACCCCCACTCTCTCTCATGCCCAATATCCCACGTGAATTTCAAGTGGGCCCCACCTCCATTTATGAGAAGGTGATGTGGGCCATGGATATGGATATTGGATTGGATCTCTGGATCCAAATCCGAATCCAAGTCCACATATGGGTTTGGATTGGAATCTGGATATATATGGTCCAGATCCAATCCAAACTGAACTCTGACTCCTTCGAGCTGGGTTCGAAACGGACGATTCGTGCGGGGCCTGACAGCATCAGTACTCCGTCTGCGTTGGGTCTTCGCCAACATAGTCGTCCGCCTCCGTTTCTGCCTTCCGGAGATGACTTCAAATGCTATTTTGATAAGAACAGGGTCTTGGACGTTCGAGATCCTGGGATGTGAATCAGATACAAGAGTTGCTGCGCCGGGCTTGACAGGTGCTCCGGTTCCGGGCTCTTCTTAGCTCTCCTGGTCCTGTCTTGATCGGGCCAAGCCGCTTTGGGGTTTCAAAACATGTTTTAAAAGGGTTTTCAAAAGCTATATCATATGTTTTTGAAAGATAAAGTTTAAAACATATACACAGGGTTTGTTTGGAAGACTCCTGGGTTTCCAAACTCAAAAATGACCCTTTGGGGCTGCTTGTATAAAACCAGATTCGTTTAAGAAATTCGTGGGATTTCAGGGTGTTTACATATGGCATAGATGCAATGCAAACTCACGCTACTCCAAAGGGAAAACCCGAATGTAAAGACAATACTGAAGGGAAATAACCGAAGGGAAATAACCGAAGGGAAATGACTTGTAAAGTAAATGCCGAAGGGAGATATGTATATAGAGTAGGTATATGGGCCCTTACTCGGGTCTTGCAAATAAGAGCGAAGGCTCAATGTGGGTGCGTGCTTGAATTGAAAGACTTACACACACAACATGAAATTACACCCAAATATAAATTGCAGTATGGCCTAAGCTCAATGTGTGTGGGAGTGCTTGAATTCGCACACGACATGAAATGAACGGTTTGTGCGGGGCCTGACAGCATCAGTGCTCCGTCTGCGTTGGGTCTTCGCCAACATGATCGTCCGCCTCTGTTTTCGCCTTCCGGAGATGACTTCAAACGATGTTTCGATGATAACAGGGTCTTGGACGTTCGAGATCCTGGGGGTGTGGATTTGAACGAGAGTTGCTGTGCCGGGCTCGACATGTGCTCCAGTTTCGGGCTCTCCTTAGCTCTCCTGGTCCTGTCTAGATTAGGCCAAGCAGCTTCGGGGTTTCAAAATATGTTTTAAAAAGGTTTTCGAAAGCCATATTGTATGTTTTTGAAATACAGAGTTTAAAACATATGTACAGGGTTGTCTGGAAGGCTCCTGGGTTTCCAGACTCAGAATGGCCCTTTGGGGCTGCTTTTACAAAACCAGATGAATTTGAGAAATTCGTGGGATTTCGGGGTGTTTACATATTTCAATTCTACACTCACACAAATTGAGCTTTCACTCTTATTCCCAAGACCTTAGTCAAGGCCATATTTTAATTATATTTGGGTTTCATTACAAGTTGTGTGAGGTGTCTTTCATTATACACACAACACCCACGCACACGTTGGCGACCTTCGGGCCCATATATATTATAAGTATTTCCCTTCGGCTATGTCTTTAAGATTTGGGTTTTAAGGTTCAGAAGTGTGCGTAGTCTTTACATATATACATGACACACACTTGCACAATTGAGCCTTTCCACTCTTAAGATATAGCCATATTTCCCTTTTGCAATTTCCCTTTTGCAAATTTACATTAAGTCATTTCCCTTCTGCATTGTCTTTCAATTTGTGTTTTCCCTTTGGAGTTGCGTGAGTTTGCATTGCATATACGCCATACCACGAGTTAGGACGCATATTGCATCAAAGCAAACCCCACACTCCCACTGAAAATCGCCCAACTTAGGTCACTTGTGCACACACACCTAGTTGGCCCGAAAAGAGATAAAAAGAAAGACATAGGCACGTACAAATCCACGTGAAAATAAAACTTGAAACCATACAAATCAGCCCAATCGAACACCTCAAACATTTTTCCTAGGTTATCATGTTTAAAACTCGATTTTCTAAGCGTACAGACTGACCCCTGCGCATCGGTACAAGAAGGTCTGCGACAAAAAGAGCTTGCTTACTCACAATCGCTCCGATAGAAGTTAGATTTCAAAAACTTTTTTCGCTAGCTTAAGCAAGCTAGCTGGCACGCCCTTTTGCTAAAATACGACTTAGACACACGAAAAGATTCGCTTCAGGCCTAAGAACCAGAGGTGAGGATTTTCAGTGTCTACAGATTTGTTATGCCCGGTGGGACGTGAGTCTTTTGAAAAAATGAGTCATATTAGAAACCTTGCGAAAAATTTTCCAAAGGTGTCATTTTAACTCTTTTACTTGTTGTACTTCATACATATGATTTTGAAAGCTTGAAAGCATGTTGAAATCAAATCCAAGTGAAGTGTCGAGCCATGGCTCATGCGCATCAAGTTCTCACTCTAGGAGGTTTTTGAAAAATAAAAACAAACTAGAAGAGGTAGAAGATTTGAGAAGGGAATTCGAGGCCAAAATCAATGCTCTTAGCCAAGAGGCTGAAGTAGGCGATTCATGTTCATCGAATGGTGAACAAAAGGCCAAGAAAAGACCTAAAAAACCTCGCAAACATAAAGAGGCCTCCGTAATGGAAGGCAACCAATACCACGAGTCCTTCACACAAAAGGACCGTAAAGCCCTACAACAGCTGCTTAAAGGGCAAAGTAAAGAGAAAAGGAGTTATGCCCTGTCTGATTTCCTACCTATGAATTATGAAATAGACAGTGACGATGAAATACTGAACTTCCATCGGTATGATGGCATGGGAGACCCTAGGTCTCACCTGCAACTTTTCTCATGTCGAGCCCATAAGAAGAAAAAGGACTCGATGAAATGGGTGTATTGGTTCCCTCTATCCCTTAAAGGCACAGCTGCCAAATGGCTGGCTTCCTATGATCTAAGCCAGTTCACTACTTTTGAAGAGTTAGTGAACTGCTTTATGTAAAGATTTGCACATAACGTAGAAGTCACGCCGACTTTAAACACTTTAAGGGATACAAAGCAAGGCATGAACGAAGATGTGCATGCCTTTATTATTCGATGGAGGTCCCTTTTAGGTCAAGTGCGAGAGCCAATATCCGAAGGATGTGCAATCATGCTCATCCTGGATAATTTTAAAAATGAGTTAAAAACCCTTCTCTCTCTTCATGAAATCTTAACTTTCCATAAGTTGATTAAAAAAGCATCCCTTTTCAAAACCAATTTAAAGAAAGGGATATATGATCACTTATGGAAAGGAAGTGTCATTTCGAAAACCCGCTTGGAGAAGCCCATCACTTATGGGCTACCCACGATGGACAAAGGGGCAAAACCCCACAAAATTGCCAATGTCCGAGTGGATCCAAGCCCGGCGGACACTTCGAAAAATTTTGAAAAAATAGAAAACAAAAGAGAGAAAAACTTCTAAAAACTCTTTGAAAAATGGGAGTACACTCCCTGGGGCAACCTGTGTCGGAGGTCCTAGACCTCCTACTTGCCCAGGGCATGATTGAACTCCTCGAAATTCCCAAGGGAGTCACTTCCAAAGGGGGATTTTCAAACCGCTTTTGCAAGTATCATTGGCTCAAAGGCCATGATACAAAGCGGTTTTCTCTCTTTTAAATAAAATTGAGAACTTGATAGCGGAGGGCCGGCTTCAGTCACTGAGGAACCCGAGCCAGCTCAAGCTATCTTTAAAGAACCCTTTCCCAAGCACGCCAGTAGCAGTGGGAAGAGAAAAGAGGTATGTACTTTCACCTTTTCAAAAGATCTAGCGCATCCATCTGAGTCTGGTCGATCCACTTGTGCGTCTACTCTTGTACTTTACAAGAAACCCGCCCAAGTAATCATTCGGGGACCACCAAGAGCTGAATCCCCGGCTAAACCAGTTTTAAAGATTCAAGGTGCTCCAAAACTCACGGTTAGAGCCATATTAGGTGCGAACCCTAGGTTGGTCGTGGGGGAAGTAATAAGATCCGGAAGGATCTATCAACCCCCGCACCTACAAAGTGCTAAAAAGGTGGTCAGTGTGCCTGGCCCCTCAAAAGCATGTATTCCTATAGTTCTGCCAAAAGCAGACAATGGGAAAATCATTTTAAACCCTTATGATTTCGAAAACCATCTTTCAAAGATTCCTATCCACATGTCCATCCTAGAGCTAATACAAACTTCGCCTAGGCATAGACTCGTGCCAGAGAAAATTCTAGAAAGAGCTAAGATTAGTTCGAACATAACCCCTAAATCCCTGTCTGACCAAGTGGTGTCAATAGGAGCAAAATCACCCATCACCTTCTCGGAAGATGATGTAGAAAGATCCTACGAGTCCCATAACCAGGCCCTGCATATTGAGGTGGTTCTAAATAACCACTCTCTGGACAGGTGCCTTGTCAATGGGGGAGGAGGGCTCAACATCCTTCCACTTCATGTGGCGTATCAAATCGGAGTCACCTTGACTTCTGTAAACCCAAGTCCCATCGTTATCACTGGATACAATGGGAATGCGTCTAGACCCTTAGGATCAATCGAACTCCCTATGGAAACGGGAGGGGTCACACACATGGGGGTGTTCCATGTCCTGGACATCCACCCCCACTATTACCTGTTGTTAGGAAGGCCTTGGATACACAGCTTGTGTGCTGTGCCATCCACCTTCCACAGGTGTGTTTACCCTTTCAGGGACCAAGTCGTGGTGATCCTAGGTGAGAATCACCCTCAGCTTCAGGGGATCATAAACTCCCCTTGTTTGTCGAGTTCCTAGGCCCATGAGGCTAACCTGGGGCAGACCATGGTCGAGCCGCCAAGGCTCATATTGAAAAATCCTAGGAAGGTCGTATGCGTCCGGGGACCACCCAAGGCTGGCCCCCTCAAAGTCCTGACCCTTCTAGGAAGACCCAAACAACCTTTATTTCCAAAACCCCTGGACAAGAAGCCATATGTGCATGATATGGACGACAGCAAGTTCCAGGACCACGATTTGTATTCAAATTTCTCAAAAAACAAAAAATCGTGGAACATGCTGTTGAACATGGGCTATACGCCCTATAAGAGTCTAGGGGCACAAAACCAAGGTCTCCTAGAACCCATAGTGCCTAGGGCCAACCCAAGCCGATATGGGATCGACTATACTCCCAAAATACCACCAGAGCCACCCCCTGTGATCACCTGGGTCAAGGGTGCCCTGGAGCCTACCCTAGAAGAAACCTACGATTTGGACCTCTTATTCCGAGTCTAACCCGTAGTGTTTTCCCTTTGTAGGTAAGATGGAAGATCACTTTTACAAAAATACAAAAACATTTGAAAAACTCAAAATCAAAAAAATGGAAAAATTACAAAAACCAAAAACATTGGAAAATCAAAAACTCAAAAATAGAGTAGTTTGTATAGTTCCTAAAGTTTTTGTTTTGCAAAAACACAAAAAAATTGAAAATCTACAAAATACCAAAAAGATTTTGTACATAGCTGCTCCTGGTAAGGCTTTGGAAAAAGAAAAGGATTTCAAAAGGAACGTCGTCTGCATAACCAGACCAAAAATTTCGAAATCAATTGAAATTCCAAGTGTAAAACCAGGTCTTTTGAAAATCCACGTATCAAATTCCCTCGGGTCTATAACCCACGAGAATGATCGAAACCCAGAAGTGGATCCCCTTGAGGAAGATCCCACTTCTGAGCTCCTAGAGTTTCATAAAGTTCTCGATTTTGAAAGACCTTCCAATTCAGTAGGAGGAGATTTCATAGAGGTGAACCTAGGGAGTGATTCCAATCCCAAACTCATTAAGGTAGGCGCATGTTTGCATGAGCATGAAAGATCAGCATTCATTGCATTTCTACGAACCTACTTAGATGTGTTTGCATGGATGTATGAAGACATGCCAGGCATAGATCCCAGCATTATCGAACATCGTCTTCCCTTAGACGCGGATGTGAAACCCATAAAGCAGAAGCTTAGGAAAATACATCCGAACGTACACGCACTAGTTAAAGAGGGTTTAGAAGATCTGCTAAAATCCGGATTTATAAAACCCATTGCGTATTCTGATTGGTTATCAAACATCGTTGTTGTTTGAAAAACCAATGGGAAAATTCGAATATGCATCGATTTCCGAAACCTGAATAAAGCCACTCCAAAGGATAATTATCCTTTACCAAACATAGATTTGATAGTCGATAGTACTGCAAATCACGAAATGTTTTCGTTTATGGATGGCTATTCAAGGTACAACCAAATTAAATTAAGTCCACGAGATCAGGGAAAGACCGCATTCACAACCCCGTGGGGCACGTACTTCTATACAGTCATGCCCTTTAGTTTGAAAAATGCCGGCGCAACATACCAGAGAGCATTGACCACGATCTTCCATGATCAGATTCATGATCTCGTAGAAGTGTATGTAGATGATCTCTTGGCAAAATCCAAAACCCGATGCACTCATATCGAATGTTTGCAAAAGATTTTCGAAAGGCTTAGACTTTACAAAGTAAAGCTAAACCCTCAAAAATGTGTATTCGGGGTAGAGTCCGGAAAGCTTCTAGGCTTTATGGTGAGCCAAAGGGGTATAGAAGTCGACCCCTCTAAGTGTCGAGCCATCATAGACATGGCTCCACCCTCCAATCTCACACAGATTCGTAGCCTCCAGGGTCGATTACAGTCCATTCGCAGGTTTATATCAAACCTGGTGACTAGATGCGAACCCTTCAACAAACTGTTGAGGAAGGGCACGAAATTCTTATGGGATGATGAATGCCAAAGGTTCTTCGAGAGACTAAAGGCATACTTGGTTAATCCCCCCGTTTTGAATCCTCCGAAACAAGGAAAACCTCTTTTGCTTTACATTTCCGTGCATACGAATGCTTTGGGAGCTCTATTAGCTCAATACGAGGATGACACCCATAAGGAGTATGCCATCTATTATATTTCGAAAACTCTCTTGGCTTACGAAAGGAATTATCAAGCCATGGAGAAGACGTGCTTGGCCCTAGTCTGGGCCTGCCAGAAATTTAGACACTATTTCCTAGATCATGAGATCTGGATAGTGTCCAAGCTTGATCCAATCAAGCACTTATTCGAAAAACCCATTCTCACTGGTAGATTGGGCAAATGGCAACTCCTTCTAATGGAGTATGACCTGAAATACCATCATCAGATCTCCATTAAGGGGCAAGCCCTAGCAGACTACGTGGCTGAGTTCCCCTTGGAGGATGCATATCCCACACTTAGTGAAACGCCTGATGAAGGCATATTGCAAAACCATTTTCAAAACCACATTTTGGCAAACTCTTTCGAAAACCAAGTGTGGAAAATGCACTCAAATTCTCAGACATCCAAGCCCCTGATATCAACAGTTTGTTCAAAATGAGCTCCGGATGGTGAGAAGAAGAGCGGACGACAATGTTGGAGAAGACCCAACGCAAGACGGAGTACTGATGCTGTCAGGCCCTACACAAACCGTCCGTTTCGAAACGCCATGAAGGAATCAGAAAATCAGATTTGGGCCAGATCTGGACCATATATATCCAGATCCATACCCAACATGCATTTGGATTTGGATCCAAACATCCAAATCCAATATCCACATCCATGGCCCACATCACCTTCTCATAAATGGAGGTGGGGCCCACAGATATTTCACGTGAAAAGCTTGGGTAGAGAGAGAAAAGGGGGGATAAAGTATGAGTGAGAAAGTTGGTAGGCTTGACTTTTGGTCAAGGGTGGGTTAACCTTGTGGGTTTAGCCTAGAGTGTGGGTTTGAGCTTGTATGCACCTACACCTAACCTGGGGCTGCACCAACTTTGATATGGCTGCAACTGGGTCCATGGACCGGCGCCAAGGGGAGGTTCCAAAAACCTAGCCCTAAGCTAGCCCACCTCACCTAGCCACTCTCCCCTAAACCTGACCCAAACCTAGCCACTATCACCCAAAACCACCCCAACCTCACCTAGCCGACCTCACCTAGCTCACCTCACCTAACTAGACCACCTAGACCCTAACTAACTAAACCTAAACCCACCTTAATACACCTAATTAAACCCCTAACCACTAAGTCCCAGCCCACCTAACTGACCTACCCTAAACCACCAAACAGCCACCCTAACCGACCTACCCCAAACCACCCCACAAGCCCACCTTATTACAAATATCTAGCCTATACCACCCTAACCGACTCAACCCTCTTTGGCCTATAAAAACCCTCCTATCTTGCGGGTTTTGCACTCTCTCTCTTACACACACATCCCCCCTCACTCCCTCCCAACTGCACCACTTCCACCGCCACTTCATCAACCGGCTACCACCTTCCCCACTTCCACCGCCACTTCATCACCCAGCTGCCACCTCTTCGCTTCAACCAACTTCCAGCACCTTTCACCTTCGGCTGCCACCTCCTTCCACCACCTTCATCCATCAGCACCCCTGCCACCCACGGTTAGTACCCCACCTCAACTCCATCTAGCCTTTCACCCCCCTTTCTTTCCCGGCAGCACACTCCACCACCTGCCACAACCGCCCAACCTTCTCCCTTACACCCGGCCCAACTGCACCCTACCTCACTACCTTCCGTCAATACTAACCACCCTAGCCCCTAGCTGAACCTTCTCCCTTAGTCATCCACCACCTAGCCAACACCCTTGACCCGCCACCACCTAGCCAACACCCTAACCTGCCGCACCTAGCCACTCCATCCCCCGGCCAACATCAAGAGCTCCATCCGGCTAGCGCCCTACCTGCCGCCAACCTACATCCAAGGAGCTCCCCTTCGGCTGTCCAAGGCGACTCTCTAGGCCAAAGCCAAGCAAGTTGAGCACGGACCAGCTACACGTAAGTGCCTAACTCGGTCCTTGATATGAACTTGCTTACATTTAATTAAATTTGATATGGGGTTGTAATAATGTGGTTTGGCACACCCACACACACATGCACTTGAGCCATTCCGCTCTTAGCTGCATACCATTTTGGCACACACACGGGCCTAACCAGCCCCTAAGATATAGTTATACTTATATATATTCAGCTGCGTGGGTTGTAACTTAAGTCGTGGGTGTTGTCTTTCAATTCCACACTCACACACATTGAGCTTTCGCTCTTACTCCCAAGACCCTAGTAAGGGCCGTATTGCAATTCCATTTGGGTGTCTTAATTCAAGTTGTGTGCGTGGCCTTTCAATTCCACACTCACACACATTGAGCTTTCGCTCTTACTCCCAAGACCCTAGTAAGGGCTGTATTGCAATTTCATTTGGGTTTTAATTCAAGTTGTGTGCGTGATCTTTCAATTCCACACTCACACACATTGAGCTTTCGCTCTTATTCCCAAGACCCTAGTAAGGGCCGTATTGCAATTTCATTTGGGTGTTTTAAATTCAAGTTGTGTGCGTGGTCTTTCAATTCCACACTCACACACATTGAGCTTTCGCTCTTACTCCCAAGACCCTAATAAGGGCCATATTGCAATTCTATTTGGGTTTTACATTGCAAGTCGTGTGAGTTGTCTTTACATATACACACAACACCCACGCACACGTTGGCGACCTTCGGGCCCATATATATTATAAGTATTTCCCTTCCGCTATGTCTTTAAGATTTGGGTTTTAAGGTTCAGCTGTGTGAGTAGTCTTTCCATATATACACGACACACACTTGCACAATTGAGCCTTTCCGCTCTTAAGATATAGCCATATTTCCCTTTTGCAATTTCCCTTTTGCAATTTACATTAAGTCATTTCCCTTAAGTATTGTCTTTCAATTCGGGTTTTCCCTTTGGAGTTGTGTGAGTTTGCATTGCATATTCACCATACCACGAGTTAGGACGCATATTGCATCAAAGCAAGACCCACACTCCCATGCAAAAATCGCCCAACTTAGGTCAGTTGCGCACACACCTAGTTGGCCTTAAAAAGTATAAAAAGAAAGACATAGGCACGTGCAAATCCCACGTGAAATAAAACTTGTAATCGTACAAACAAAGCCCAAACACTTCGGGTATTTTTTTAAAGAGGTTTGATTTAAAAGACTTTGCCAAACGTACAGACTGACCCTTGCGCATCGGTGCAAGAAGGTTTGTGACGAAAAGAGCTCACTTGCTCACCGTCTCCTCGATAGAGTCAGATTTCAAAACTTACTTCACTAGGTTGAGTAAGCTAGCTGGCATGCCCTTTTGTTATAAAAACGACTTAGACACACGAAAAGGTTCACTTCGGGCCTAAGAACCAGAAGTGAGAATTTTTCGTGTCTACAAGTATCTCCTCCTTTTCAGGGGATACGAGGATGACCCCTGCGCCAGCCCCTCATTGGTTTCATGCCCATCGAAGTGCATTTTCCACACTTGGTTTTCAAAAGAGTTTGCCAAAATGTGGTTTTGAAATTGGTTTTGTAATATGCCTTCATCAGGCATTTCATCGAGTGTGGGATATGCATCCTCTAAGGGAAAGTCAACCACGTAGTCTGCTAGGGCTTGCCCCTTAACGGAGATCTGGTGATGATATTTCAAGTCATACTCCATTAGGAGGAGTTACCATTTGCCCAACCTACTGTAGACACGGAAAATCTTTACTCCTGGTTTTTAGGCCTGAAGTGAACCTTTTCGTATGTCTAAGTCGCTTTTATAAAAAGGGCGTGCCAGCTAGCTTACTCAAGCTAGCGAAGTAAGTTTTGAAAATCTGACTCATTTGGGGAGACTATGAGCAAGTGAGCTTTTTTCGTCGTAGACCTTCTTTCACCGATGCGCATGGTCAGTCTATACGCTTTAGCAAAGTCGTTTTTGAACAAGTAACCTCTTTGAAAATATACGAAGTGTTTGATTGGGTTTTGTTTGTATTGTTGCAGATTTTATTTCACGTGGGATTTGCACGTGCCTATATCTTTCAATTTTATGCTATTTAGGCCAACTAGGTGTGTGCGCAAGTGACCTAAGTTGGGCGATTTTTGCACGGGAGTATGGGGCTTGCTTTGATGCAATATGCATCCTAACTCGTAGTATGGCGAATATGCAATGCAAACTCACACAACTCCAAGGGAAAACCCGAAATTGAAAGGCAATGCTTAAGCGAAATTGCGTAAATGTAAATTGCAAAAGGGAAATTGCAAAAAGGAAAATATGGCTATATCTTAAGAGCGGAAAGGCTCAATTGTGTATGTGTGTGTCGTGTATATATTGAAAGACTACTCACACAGCTGAACCTTAAAACCCAAATCTTAAAGACATAGCGGAAGGGAAATACAACTATATATATGGGCCCGAAGGTCGCCAACGTGTGCGTGGGTGTTGTGTATATATGTAAAGACAACTCACACGACTTCGAATGTAAAACCCAAATTGAATTGCAATATGGCCCTTATTAGGGTCTTGGGAGTAAGAGCGAAAGCTCAATGTGTGTGTGTGGAATTGAAAGGCCACGCAGACAACTTGAATGAAAACCCCAGATTAAATTGCAATATGGCCCTTATTAGGGTCTTGGGAGTAAGAGCGAAAGCTTAATGTGTGTGAGTGTGGAATTGAAAGACAACACCCACGACTAAAATGAAAACACACGCAACTGAACTTATATTAATAAAATTATATCTTAGGGGCTGTCAAGGACCGTGTGTGTGCAAAAAGGTGTGCAACTAAGAGCGGAAAGGCTCAAGTGCACGTGGGTGCTTGTGTGTCAAACCAAGTTATTACATCTTGGGGGGAGACTACGCTCCATTATTACAACCCCATGTCAAAATTTAATTGAACATAAAGCAAGTTCATATCATGGACCAAGTTTAGGCACTTACATGTAGCTGGTCCATCTTCAACTTGCTTGGACTTGGCCTTGTGATCCGCCTTGGGCAGCCAATAGGAGTCCCTTAGGTGGATGGTTGCGGCAGGTAGGAGTGTTGGCTGGCTGATGTTGAGGCATGGTAGGGAAGGTAGGCTGAGCTAGGGTGGGATGCTGGGAATTGGGATGGGTTTTGGGGACAGGTAGGGCTCGTATAGAAGTGGAGATGGTTGGAAAATGGTGAAGGGATGCTGGGAATTGGGCGACTAAGGGTGGCAGGTGGATGGGCAGGCGTTGGGTGGTGCTCGACTGGGAAGAAGGGAGGTGCTAGCTGGGTGGAAGGGAGAAGGGCAGGTGGATGAGAGTGGTGGCAGGTGGATGGGTGGAAGAGAGAGTGGTACTAACCGTGAAGGAGGCGGCAGATGGATGGGAGTGGTGGTCGGATGGAAGAAGGTGATAGAGTCGGCTGGAGCTCCTCGCGGAAGGTGGAGTTGGAGTGGCAGGTGCTGCTCGACTAGGAGTGGAAAGGGTGAAGAGAGGTGCTGGCCGGGTGGAAGAGTAGCAGGGAGCATGAAGAGGGGGAACCAGCTTGGAGAGGGAACCCGCAAGTGGAAGGGTGGGGTTTATATAGGTTGGGAAGGATAAGGGAGCTAGGGACTTAGTTAGGTTGGTGAGTGGGTAGTTAGGGTGTGGCTGGGTCTAGTTTAGGAAGCAAGGTCGGTTGGGTTTCTAATAGCTAAGGTCGTTTAGGCTTAGCTAGTTAGGGAGTGGCTGGGTCTAGTTAGGAACCAAGCTTAGTTAGGTGGGCTGGGGGTAGATATTGATATTAGGTGGGCTGGGATATATTGTGGGCTAGATATTTTATGGGTTGGCATGGGGGTGGCTGCAACTAGCTTAGGTCGGTTTGGGGATATTGTGGGTTGGGCTAGTGGTTTGGGGTAGGTCGGTTAGGTGGGCTGGGTTTAGTTGGTTAGGGACTTAGTTAGGTGAACTAATGTTAGCTTAGGGATAGTTGGTTAGGGTCTAGGTGGTCCAGCTAGGTGAGGTCGGCTAGGTGAAGTGGGTGTGGTTTTGGGTGAGAAGGGCTAAGTCTAGGTTAGGTTTGGGTTATGTTTTAGGAACAATGGCTAGGTGAGGTAAGCTAACCTAGGGCTTGGTTTAGGAACCACCCCTTGGTGCCGGTCCATTAGCTTAGTTGCAGCCATATCCAAGTTGGTGCAGCCCTAGGTCAAGTGTAGGTGCATACAAGCTTGAACCCCACACTCTTGGTTAAACCCACAAGGCTAACCCACTTTTGACCAAAAATCAAGCCTACCAACTTTCTCACTCATACTTTATGGCCCCCTTTCTCTCTCTACCCAAGCCTTCCAAGGCATTTTACGTGAAACTTTGTGCGCCCCTCACCCCCATTTATGAGGAGGTGAAGTGGGCCATGGATATAGATATTAGATTTGGATCTTGCATTGGGTCTTTGCCAACATTATCGTTCGATATTCTTCTCACCTTCAGGAGTTCATTTTGATCATTTTTCTGATATTTGGGGCTTGGATGTCTGAGAATTTAGGGATGCTTTTGACATGAGAGTTGATATGCTGGGCTTGAAGTATGCTTCGGGTCGCGGCTCTCCTTTGCCTTTTCGATCTGCTTTTGTTAGGCCAGGAGGCTTTTGGGGCTTCAAAATACTTTTTAAAGTCTAAAAAGTAATATGTATGAAGTTTTAAAATGTATGTATAGGTTTAGAATATGTACAGGGTTGTCTGGAAGGCTCTTGGGTTTCCAGACTCAAAATAGCCCTTTGGGGCTGCTTTTGTAAAACCAGGCATGTTTGAGAAAATCATGGGATTTCGGGGTGTTTACACCTACCTGTGAGGATGGGTTTTTCGAACAAGTGCTTGATTGGGTCAAGCTTGGACACTATCCAGATCTCGTGATCTAGGAAGTAGTGTCGAAATTTAGGCCCAGACCAAGCCCAAGCACGTCTTCTCCATGGCTTGATAATTCCTTTCATAAGCCAAGAGAGTTTTCGAAATGTAATAGATGGTATACTCCTTGTGGGTATCATCCTCGTATTGAGCTAACAAGGCACCCAAAGCGTTTGCATGCACAGAAACATAAAGCAGAAGAGGTTTTCCTTGCTTTGGGGGTTTAAAACAGGGGGATTAACTAAGTATGCTTTTAATCTTTCAAAAGATTTTTGGCAATCGTCATCCCATAAAAATTTCGTCCCTTTTATTAAAAGTTTGTTGAAGGGTTCGCATCTAGTTGCCAGGTTTCAGATAAACTTGCGAATGGATTGGAGTCGACCTTGGAGGCTACGAATTTGTGTGAGATTGGAGGGTGGAGCCATGTCTATGATGGCTCGACATTTAGAGGGGTCGACCTCTATGCCCCTTTGGCTCACCATAAATCCTAAAAGCTTTCCGGATTCTACTCCGAATACTCACTTCTGAGGGTTTAGCTTTACTTTGTAAAGTCTAAGCCTTTCGAAAATCTTTTGTAAGCATTCGATATGAGTGCATCAAGGTTTTGACTTAGCCAAGAGATCATCCACATATACCTCTATGAGCTCATGAATCTGATCATGAAAGATCGTAGTCATAGCTCTTTGATAGGTGGCATTGGCATTTTTCAAACCAAAGGGCATGACTGTATAGCAGTACGTGCCCCATGGGGTTGTGAAAGAAGTTTTAGCCTGATCTCGTGGAGCTAATTTGACTTGATTATACCCTGAATAGCCATCCATGAATGAAAACATTTCATGATTTGCAGTACTATCGACTATCAAATCAATGTTGGGTAAAGGAAAGTTATCCTTTGGAGTGGCTTTGTTCAGGTTTCTGAAATCGATGCATATTCGAATCTTTCCACTGGTTTTTCGAACAACAACTATATTGGATAACCAATCAGAATACGCAATGGGTTTTATAAATCTGGCTTTTAACAGATCTTCTAAACCCTCTTTGACTTGTGAGTGTATGTTCGGATGAATTTTCCTAAGTTGGTCTATACCCGGCATGTCTTCATATGTCCATGCAAACACATCTAAGTAGGTTTTCAAAAATGCAATGAATGATGATCTTTCATGCTCATGCAAACATGCACCTACCTTAATGAGTTTGGGCTTTGAATCACTCCCCAAGTTTATCTCTATGAAATCTCCTCCTACTGAATTCAAAGGTTTTTCAAAATCGAGAATTTTATGAAATTCTGGGAGCTCAGAAGTGGGATCTTCCTCAGGGGGATCCACCTCCGGGCTTTGATCATTCTCGAGGCCTATAGATCCTAGGGAATTTGATGTATGGATTTTGAAAATACCTAGTTTTTGACTTGGGGTTTCGGGTTTCGTTCATGTGAATTTGCTTGGGAGAGGCTTGGGAGAGTGCATAAAGTAAGAGAGAGAAGAATGGTGGGCTTGACTTTGTCAAGTGGGCTACCATGTGGGCTTGATCAAGGGTGTGGGTTCAAGCCTTGTGAACCTAGACTAACCATGGGGCTGCACTAACATGATGAATGGCGTGGACATATGGCTGCAAAAGGGTGGACTCGGCTCCAAGAGGTAGGTCTCTAAACCCAACCCTAACCTAGCTCTAACCGACCCATCTAACCTAGCCCTAACCAACCCACCTAACCTAGCCCACTTCACCCAACCGACCCACAAAACCTCACCCTAACCTAGCCAACCGCCTCACTTCATCCCACCGACTCTACCCACTTCACCCAACTGACCCGACTCACTTGCGCTAAACCGACCTACCCATAACCCCTAAACTTGACCCACCTAACCCACTTGACCCTAACAGACCTGACCTAGCCATAAAACCATAACCAAGTGCACCTTGCACTCGGTTTTAACCTAGCCTAAAACACCCTACCAACCGGCTGGATGCCCCAGCACATCTGGCCTGCCACCTACACCCGCACACCCAACTGCCTCAACCACCCACACGGCACCCAACTGCTGCGCGCCCTGCGCCATGCCCTACCGCATCTACCGCGCACCCTATTGCGCACGCTCCCCAGCATCCTGGCCAGCCCTTCACCACATCGCACCCTTTCCCTCACCGCGCGACACTACCGCGCGCGCCCTACGCGACACAACTGTGCCTTGCCACCCAGCAGTGCCTGCCCCGCCTGCCACGTCCAACACCCATGTCGCGCGCCCTGCTGCACCACAACGCGTAGCGTCCTGCCGCACAGTGCCCAGCCGTGCAGTGCACTTGCTGTGCGTCCCCTTGCCAGCCTGCCTTGCCATACCCACCTGCAACGCCCCGCTCCTCAACAGCACCCGGCCTACACTCCAACAGGGCATACCCATGCGCGTTCTGCCGTGACCTACCTAGGTCCTACCCCTAAACCAACCGAGTGCACATAGCACTCGGCCAAGCCTGGTTGGTCGTGCACCAACCTTGACAAAACCCCCTTTCAAATCCTAACCAAGCTAGGTGTTGGTTGCACCTAGCTCATACCCATTTCCCTAAATCAAACCTAGACCTAACTAGGACCATACCCACTACACCCTAAAACCAAACCTTTTGGCCGAACCCAGCCCATACTAAGCCCCAAAAACACTTGGCCGTGCCCAAGTGAATCCATACCCAAGCCTCAGGTCGAAGCCCACCTAAAGGGACCTATCTCGTGGCTGCCAAGGCGGACAGACCCGAGCGACTCGAGAGGCAAAACCGACCAATTGTAAGTGTTTATTTACATTCGGTTTTACATTACTCGCTTAAATTAAATTCAATTCGATACGGGGTTATAATAATGGAGCGAAGTCTCCCCCCGAAATGTAATATTTGTGTTTGAAACACATCCACAGACGTGCACTTGAGCCTTCTCGCTCTTAATTACACAAAAAGGACACCCACGTGCACTTGAGCCTTTCTGCTCTTATATTGCACACGATTGCACACACATTGAGCCTTTCCACTCTTAAGCTAAAGTATATATTTCAATTCGGGTATTTACTTTAGTGAAAGCTGTGTGAGTTGCAATTCAATTTCGGGTGTATTTACATTCAAGTCGTGTGAGTTGTCATTTAAATTTCACACTTACACACACGTGCATTGAGCCTTTCCGCTCTTAATCTAACATATATATTTCAATTCGGGTATTTACTTTAGTGAAACTCATGTGAGTTGTCATTTAAATTTCACACTTACACACACGTGCATTGAGCCTTTCTGCTCTTAAGCTAAAGTATATATGTAAGCATGAAAATCTTCACTCCTGGTTTTGAGGCCGGGAATGAACCTTTTCGAGTTTATGTCGCTTTTAAGGGCGTGCCAGCTAGCTTACTCAAACTAGCAAAGATTTTTGGAAATATTGACTTTTTGGCGACTGTGGATAAGCGGGATCTTTTCGCTTGAAACCTTCTTGAACCGGTGCTCAAGGGTCAGTTTAAGTGCTTAGAAAACTTCGATTTCAAACAAACATGAACTTTTGAAAGAAAAGCAAGTATTTCAACGATTGTATGCCTAAATTGCAGTTTTTATTACGGGGGTTGTACGCTTTTCAAGTCTTTGAGTTTTAGCTATCTTAGGTTGGATGTGTGTGCTTCAAGTGGCCTAAATTGAGCGAGTTTGAGTGTAGTTTCGGGGTTTTCTTTTTGAAAAGGCGCAAGTGCAAGGATGCACGAATACTTTTCGGGTTTGATATGATGTGAGCTAGGCTTGAATTGAAAGCAACTCACACACACAACTTAATGTAAATACCCGAATGTAAGTGCAACTCACGCAACTAAAAGGGAAATACCCGAACTTGGAAAGCAACTCACATTACTTGAATGTAAATTAAGGAAGGGAGATATACTTATTTATTTAAGAGTGGAAAGGCTCAATGCACGCGTGTGTGTAGTGTAGAATTGAAATGACAAACTCACACGACTTGAATTGAACTTGCCGAAATTGAAATATAAGTATATAAGAGCGAAAAGGCTCAATGTGTTCGTGTGTGTTGTGTATAAATGGAAAGACAACTCACACGACTTGAATTGAACCACCCGAAATATAAGTGCATACACAACTTGAATGTAAAACTCACGTAGCTTGAAAGTATATAAATACTCTATATCTTATTGTAGACGCGCGAAAATCCCCGCCTCTCGCCTTTTTCAGGGCTCGGAGCGGATCCTCTAGTGTGTCTAAGGCCTATGTATGCAAACAGGGCGTGCCAGCTAGCTTACCTAAGCTAGTGAAGATATTTTTAACACTGACTTCTAAACGTGGCGACTGTGAGCAAGTAAGCTCTTGTCGTCGCAGACCTTCTTGCACCGGTGCGCAAGGGTTAGTCTGTACGCTTTGCAAAAATTGACTTTTGGAGAGAAAGTCTACGAAGCGGTTCAAGGTGTCTATTTCGGGTCTTTAAAATGCGATTGCATGTTTTAGATCACGTGGATTTGCACGTGCCTAAGTCTTTTCTTTTATCCCTCTTTGGGCCACCTAGTTTGTGTGTTATGAACACTCCACTACATGGGCGAATTCGAGCGGGGCTTGCTTTGATGCAATATGCGTCCTACCTCATGGTATGGCATAGATGCAATGCAAACTCACGCTACTCCAAAGGGAAAACCCGAAATGTAAAGACAATACTGAAGGGAAATAACCGAAGGGAAATATATATATAGATTATGTATATGAAACCTTACTCGGGTCTTGCAAATAAGAGCGAAGGCTCAATGTGGGTGCGTGCTTGAATTGAAAGACTTACACACACGACATGAAACTAAACCCAAATATAAATTGCAGTATGGCCTTGACTAAGGTCTTGGGAGTAAGAGCGAAGGCTCAATGTGTGTGAGAGTGCTTGAATTGAAGTACTACACACACGACATAAATGAAACCCAAATATAACTGCAATAAGGCCTTTACTAAGGTCTTGGGAATAAGAGCGAAGGCTCAATGTGTGTGAGAGTGCTTGAATTGAAAGACTTACACACACGACATGAAATGAAACCCAAATAGTATAGGTCGGCCCTTACTTGTGTCTTTCAAATAAGAGCGAAAGCTCAATGTGTGTGAGAGTGCTTGAATTAAAAGACTTACTCACACGACATGAAATGAAACCCAAATAGTATAGGTCGGCCCTTACTTGGGTCTTTCAAATAAGAGCGAAAGCTCAATGTGTGTGAGTGCTTGAATTGAAAGACAACGCACCCAACTTAAGCAAAACCCTTCGAAAATGAAAGTATATATATACACTTATGTATTAGGGGCTGATTAGGCCCGTGTGTGTTCAAAATCGTGCACAACTAAGAGAGTGCACGTGTGTGGGTGTGCCAAGCCACGTTATTACAAGCGGGGGGAGACTATGCTCCGTTATTACAACCCCGTATCAAATTGAATCTCAAGCAAGTATACAACTAAAGACCGACTTTAGGCACTTACGAGTAGCTGGTCCGTAGAGGCCTTGCTTGAGCGTGGGCTTGGCCTTCGCCTTGGGCTGCAAACGGGAGCTCCGCGAGGGGGAATGACAAAGGGTGCTGGCCGGGTGCAAGTGGGGCGTGGGATGGGCGCCTCGAAGGTGGCCGGCTGCAAGTGGGTGTCGCCTTGATGTAGAAAATTAAAGGGGCTGGGCCAAGTATGTAGGTAGGGTCACGAATGGAGAGTCTAGAGTGTTAGGGAATATGGACCTAAGGGGGTTTAAGGGAAGGCCGAATGGGAGTCTAATAGGGTGGCCGGATGTAGCTAGGTTGCTAGGATAACTAGGTTCGGTTGAGTGAGAAGGGTGGCAGCAAAGGGGAATGGCTGGTGGTAGGGTGTTGTGGTAGGGTTTAGGTGGCTGAGAGTGGAGAGGGAGTAGAGAAGATGAGACGAAGAAAAGGGGTACTAACCGAATGGAATGAAGATGGCGCTCGGCTGGGCTTGGGGAAGGCAGTGAGGCTTGGCCGGGAGGTGGTGGAGATGGCAGTGCAAGTGGTGGTGCGATGGAGGGATGGTGGTGGTGCGGGCGGAGCAGGTGGAGTAGCTGGAGCAGGTGGAGCAGCTGGGGAAGTGGAGGAAAGAGAGGGCCCGACTGGGATTGGTGAGGGGTTCTAGCCTGGAAAACCCGCCCCTAAGGGGGGGGTTTATATAGGGAGTTGGGTAGGTCGGTTAGGGCTGGGTTTGGGGTAGTGGTTAGGTGGTTTAGGTAGGGTGGTATGAAGATAAGGTGGGCTGGAAAGGGTAGGGCCAGATATTTTAAAAACTAGTGGTTTGGGTAGATTGTGGGCTAGGGGTGGTTTAGGGGTTTAGGGCTAGGATAGGTGGTTGGGTTTTAGGGTGAGGTTTAGTGAGCTAGGTTAGGTGATTAGGCTAGGTTTAGGCTAGGTTTAGCGAAATTAACCTAGGTTTAGGGAAGGATTAGGGAAGTGGGTTAGGTGATTAGGCTCGGATTAGGGGTGGATTAGGGTGGAAGGCTAGGATTAGGTGTTTAGGGTTAGGTTTAGGTGAAGGAGCTCCCTTTGCATGGCCCATAGACCTTAACCACCTCATGTTGGTGCAGCCCTAGGTTAGGTTTTGGCTAATTACAAGCTTAAACCCACTCAATTAGGCTAACCCATATGATTAACCCCAAACTTGACACACAAGTCAAGCTTAATTACAACACTCTTGATATTTTCCATCCCCACTCTCTCTCATGCCCATAATCCCAGGTGAATTTCAAGTGGGCCCCACCTCCATTTATGAGAAGGTGATGTGGGCCATGGATATGGATATTGGATTGGATCTCTGGATCCAAATCCAACTCCAAGTCCACACATGGGTTTGGATTGGGATCTGGATATATATGGTCCAGATCCAATCCAAACTGAACTCTGACTCCTTCGAGCTGGGTTCGAAACGGACGATTTGTGTGGGGCCTGACAGCATCAGTACTCCGTCTGCGTTGGGTCTTCACCAACATGGTCGTCCGCCTCTGTTTTTGCCTTCCGAAGATGACTTCAAATGACATTTTGATAAGAACAGGGTCTTGGACGTTCGAGATCCTGGGGGCATGGATGTGATACAAGAGTTGCTGTGCCGGGCTCGACATGTGCTCCGGTTCCGGGCTCTCTTTGACTTTGCTGGTCCTGTCTTGATTAGGCCAAGCTGCTTTGGGGTTTCAAAAACGTGTTTTAAAAGGTTTTCAGAAGCTATATTATATATTTTTGAAATACAGAGTTTAAAACATATGTACAGGGTTGTCTGGAAGGCTCCTGGGTTTCCAGACTCAAAATGGCCCTTTGGGGCTGCTTGTACAAAACCAGATGAATTTGAGAAATTCGTGGGATTTCGGGGTGTTTATAGATGCCCCTCTTTGGCCTTGTCCAAATCGATTTGGATATGGGCAAAGATGACAAACACCCCTTTTAATGTCTCCCTAGATCTATCCACGAAGAATATGAGATCGCCCCAATTTTAGCAAAATCTCAATTTACAAACTCTGGTAGGAGGAGATATCACGCCAAAGGGTTTTTTCTATGGAATCTGGTCCTAAATGGGATCATGTTCATGCAAGTACCATGCATGGAATGCAAATGACATGGGTGTGGTGCCAAAAGGGGGCGACCTCCCAGAGACCAGGTGTGGTCGAACTCTAGAGACTTACAAGGCCTATTGCTCCAAGTAAGCAAAATCCTATGTTGTTCGATGTTCGGTTTTCAAAACTTATTTACAAAAGCTATTTACAAAAGGGACAAACTGTCTTGAGTCTCGATCCTAAGGATCTCGAGTTCTTCGTGCTTGCCCTTGTTTGAGTCTTAACACTCGCTTATCTAGCGGAGGTTTTATAAGAAAACAAGGCATATTTCAAATTCCTACGCCTTACTCGAAACGTCGAATTCTCAAACAAGATGAAATTCAAGTAAGCAAATCCTATTTTTACTTTAGGATTTCTCGAAATGAACCATGCTTTAGCTTGGGATAAGCCAGGGATGGGAAAGAGATACCACGGTCCCTTCTGAAGCGTCCCGTGGTTTAAGGCACAGACAGCGGAAAACTGCTCTTTCTGAGCTTTTTGGCCTCTTTTTCCTTTTTTTCATCGAGGGTCTCCCTTTGGGAGTATTTTTTCTTTAATCCCTCTTTTTTATAAGAGAATCGATTTTTCTTTTAAATTCTGATTTCTTTCTTTTGGAAAGAGACTTTGAATGGGAAATTCACTTTTGTTTTGGGCCTTTGTTTTCCTTTTGGAAATAGAAGAGAAGAGGGGAGGACTTATCCCAAGCCTACACTCGATCCATCCCAGATCAGCCTATTTAGAAATAGCACCTACTACTTGCAAGTATCTTGCTATGTTGAACTAGGCCTTTCTTTGTAAGAAGAAGGATTTTGAAATGTAACCACGATTTTGAAAACTCCGCTCTTTCACAAGTGCGAATTCTCTCACTCAAGGTCACACGACTTTGCTTTTGCACTTTATTCACATGTCTCGGGCAACTATCCCTTTAAAATTTTCGAAAACTGGAATTTAATCCAGATCCTACACATGATACTTCTTTAAGTATTGAATATTGATAGGATCTGCTAAATTCCTACCTTCTACATCGATCAACCAATACGAATTGTTCATAGTGGTTGCTCGTACAACATAGGGTCCATCCCAGTTGGGGCGCCACTTGCCTAGGGGGTGTGGGCCACGATAGTGGATGGTTTTTAAGACCAGATCTCCCACTTCCAAGTGGCAAGGTCTCATGTGTTTGCTATAATGTCGGGCTATCCTTTGCCGGTATGCACGAGCATGATCCATGGCAAGGAGTCGCCTCTCATCTAGCAAATCTAGTTCGGCCATCCTAGCATGCTGAAGCGTCTCTAGGGGGAGGTCGAGTGCTATGGATGTATGGAATGAATGCAGTTGGGTATGAATGGGAAGAATGGCGTTTGTGCCATAGACCAACTCGAATGGTGTGGCATTCGTGGGAGTCTGGATGGAAGTCCTATAAGCCCATAAGGCTTCATCCAGCTTCTCGTGCCACGTCCTACCCTTCTCTAAGGTTTTCTCAATAATACTAATGAGAGTCTTGTTTGTGGCTTCGGCTTGGCCGTTGCCTTGAGGGTAGTAGGGCGAGGAGAAGTGGTGAGTTATGCCATACGTGTTGCACAACTTAACCATCCGCTCGTTCTTGAATGGGGTACCATTATCAGACACAAGGTCTCGTGGAACCCCGAATCGAGCCAAGATATTCCTCCGGATGAAAGCCACCACATGTTGCCCCATTACATTGGTTAGGGAAATGGCTTCCACCCACTTGGAGAAATACTCCGTGGCTGCTAAAATAAATCGATGCCCATTCGAGGCCTTTGGAAATATTGGGCCTACGATGTCAAACGCCCACATGGTAAATGGCCAGGGGCTGACCACGGAATGCAATGCAGATGAAGGGATATGAATGGCGTGCCCATGCACTTGACACGGATGACACTTCCTAACATGATCGTGACAATCTTTTTTCAGGGTGGACCAAAAATAGCCCCCTCTAAGTATTTTCATCGCCATCATGTTGGCATTTACATGACCTCCACATTCTCCATCGTGGAACTCATGCATCACTATCCTAGCCTCCTCTAGGTCGATACACCTAAGCAGAATGCCGGTAAAACTCTTTTTGTATAAGACCCCACCCAGAATGGTGTATCAGGTCGAAATCTTACGAATGAATGCCTTATCTTTGGATGTGGCATCCTCGGTGAATCCCCCATTTTCTAAAAATTGTTTTATGTCATAAAACCAGGGTTTTTCAAAAGACTCTGGGTTGTTTTGGCAAATATCCAAGTCGTGTGTGGATGGGTGGGGCGCATGCCATATTTCCAAAGATCTGGTCCCTGAAATGGGATCGACCTTCAGGGCTGAACCCAACGAGGAGAGGGCATCGGCGATGCCATTGTCCTCTCTTCCTACGTGTGTGAGTGTACACGACTGGAAGGATTGGACCAATCGAGTGGCCAACTCGTGATATGGAAGTAGTTTCTCATTACGTACTTGCCAAATTTTTAAAACCTGGTTTATGACAAGGAGTGAATCTCCAAAGACCTCGATGCATGATGCCCTAGAGTTTTCGAAATCCTTAAGCCTTGTATGAGTGCTTCATACTCAGCTACGTTGTTGGAACATTCAAAATCTAAACAGACTGCTATGGGAATCTCGCCCTTTTCAGGGGAGATTAGGATGACCCCAGCACCAGCCCCTCGTTGGTTTCATGCCCCATCGAAGTGCATCTTCCACACTTGGTTTTTGAAAGAGTTTGCCAAAATGTGGTTTTGAAAATGGTTTTGCAATATGCCTTCATCAGGCATTTCGACAAGAGTGGGATATGCGTCCTCTAAGGGGAATTCAGCCACGTAATCTGCTAGGGCTTGCCCCTTAATGGAGATCTGGTGATGGTATTTCAGATCATACTCCATTAGAAGGAGTTGCCATTTGCCCAATCTACCCGTGAGAATGGGTTTTTCGAACAAGTGCTTGATGAGATCAAGCTTGGACACTATCCAGATCTCATGATCTAGAAAATAGTGTCTGAACTTCTGGCAGGCCCAAACAAGGGCCAAGCACGTCTTCTCCATGGCTTGATAATTTCGTTCATAAGCCAAGAGAGTTTTCGAAATATAGTAGATGGCATACTCCTTATGGGTGTCATCCTCGTATTGAGCCAACAGGGCTCCTAAAGCATTTACATGCACGGAGATGTATAATAAAAGCGGTTTTCCTTGCTTTGGAGGATTCAAAACAGGGGGATTAACCAAGTATGCCTTCAGTCTCTCGAAGGACTTTTGGCATTCGTCATCCCATAAGAATTTCGTACCCTTTCTCAACAGTTTGTTGAAGGGTTCGCATCTAGTTGCCAGATTCGATATGAATCGGCGAACGGATTGTAATCGACCCTGGAGGCTACGGATTTGGGTGAGATTGGAGGGTGGAGCCATGTCTATGATGGCTCGACACTTAGAGGGGTCGACTTCTATTCCCCTTTGGCTCACCATAAAACCTAGAAGCTTCCCTGATTCTACCCCGAACACACATTTTTGAGGGTTTAGCTTTACTTTGTAAAGCCTAAGCCTTTCGAAAATCTTTTGTAAACATTCGATATGGGTGCATCGGGTTTTGGATTTCGCCAAGAGATCATCTACATACACTTCTACAAGCTCATGAATTTGATCATGGAAGATCGTGTTCATGGCTCGTTGGTATGTTGCGCCGGCATTTTTCAAACCAAAGGGCATGACTGTATAGCAGTACGTGCCCCATGGGGTTGTGAAGGCGGTCTTACCCTGATCTCGTGGACTTAGTTTGATTTGATTATAGCCTGAATAGCCATCCATAAATGAAAACATTTCATGATTTGCAGTACTATCGACTATCAAATCTATGTTTGGTAAAGGATAATTATCCTTTGGAGTGGCTTTATTCAGGTTTCTGAAATCGATGCATATTCGAATTTTCCCATTGGTTTTTCAAACTACAACGATATTTGATAACCAATCAGAATACGCAATGGGTTTTATAAATCCGGCTTTTAGCAGATCTTCTAAACCCTCTTTGACTTGCTTGTGTACATTCGGGTGTATTTTCCTAAGCTTCTGCTTTATGGGTTTTACATCTGCATCTAAATGAAGACGATGCTCGACAATGCTGGGATCTATGCCCGGCATATCTTCATACGTCCATGCAAACATATCTAAATAGGTTCGTAGAAATGCAATGAATGCTAACCTTTCGGTTTCATGCAAGCATGCGCCTATTTTGATGGTTTTGGGATTGGAATCATCCCCTAGGTTCACCTCTATGAAATCTCCTCCTATTGATTGGGAAGGTCTTTCAAAATCGAGAATTCTATGAAATTCTGGGAGCTCCGAAGTAGGATCTTCCTCAAGGGGATCCACTTCTGGGCTTTGACCATTCTCGTGGGCTATAGACCCGAGGGAACTTGATGCGTGTTTTTCGAAATAACCTGGTTTTATACTTGGATTTTCAAGTGATTTCGAAATTTTTGGTCTGGCTATGCAGACGACGTTTCTTTCGAAATCCTTTTCTTTTGCCAAAGTCCTACCAGGAGCAGCTATGTACAAAATCTTTTTGGTATTTTCCACATTTTCGATTTTTTTGGGTTTTTGTAAAACAAGAACTTTGGGAACTATACAAAGCACTCTTTTTTCGAGTTTTTGTTTTTCCATTGTTTTTGGTTTTTCTTGTTTTTCGATTTTTTTTTATTTTAAGTTTTTCAAATGTTTTTGGTATTTTTAGAAAAGGGATCTTCCATCATACCTACAAAGGGAAAACACTACGGGTTAGACTCGGAATAGGAGATTTAAACCATAGGTCTCTTCTAAGACAGGCTCCGGGGCACCCTTGACCTAGGTGGTCACAGGGGGTGGCTCCGACGGTATTCAGGGAGTATAGCCGATCCCATATCGGCTTGGGTTGGCCCTAGGAAGGATGGGCTCTAGGAGACCCTGGTTCTGCGCCCCTAGACTCTTGTAGGGCGTGTAGCCCATGTTCAACAACATGTTTCATGACTTTTTGTTTTTCGAAAAAGTTGGATACAAGTCGTGGTCCTGGAACATGCTATCGTCCATATTAGGCTCGTATGGCCTCTTGTGCAGGGGCTTTGGAAATAGGGAACGCTTGGGTTTTCCTAGGAGGATCAAAGTCGGGAGGGGGCCCGCTTTGGGTGGCCCCTTCACACATACAACCTTCCTAGGGTTGTTCAACACGAGCCGAGGTGGCTCAACCATAATTTGCCCCAGGTTAGCCTCATGGGCCTAGGAGCTTGATAAACAAGGGGAGTTTATGATCCCCTGAAGCTGTGGGTGACTCTCACCTAGGATCACTACGACCTGGTCCCTAAAAGGGATCTTGACACACCTGTGGAAGGTGGATGGCACAGCGCACAAACTGTGTATCCAGGGCCTTCCCAGCAACAGGTTATAATGGGGGTGGATGCCTAAGACATGGAACACCCCCGTGTGTTCGATCCCTCCCGTTTCCATTGGGAGTTCAATGGATCCGAAAGGTCTAGACGCATTCCCATCGTATCCAGTGATAACGATGGGGCTTGGGTTCACTGAAGTCAAGGTGACTCCGATTTTGTACGCCACATGAAGTGGAAGGATGTTGAGCCCTCCTCCACCATCGACTAGGCACCTGTCCAGAGAGTGGTTGTTTAGAACCACCTCGATATGCAGGGCCTGGTTATGAGTTTCGTAGGGTCTATCTACATCATCTTCCGAGAAAGTGATGGGCGATTTTGCTCCTAATAAAGCCACTTGGGCAGACAAGGATTCCGGACTTATGTTCGAATCAACCTTGGCCCTTTCTAGAATTTTCTCTAATACAAGTCTATGCCTAGGCGAAGTTTTTATAAGCTCTAGGATGGACATGTGAATAGGAATCTTTGAAAGGTGGTTTTCGAAGTAGGATGACTTTGTCCTTATCTGCTTTTGGCAGACCACTAGGGATACATGCTTTTGAGGGGCCAGGCACACTGACCACCTTTTGAGCACCTTGAAGGTGTGGGGGTTGATAGATCCTCCCGGATCTAGTGACTTCCCCCACGACCAGCCTAGGGTTCGCGCTAAACTTGGCTCTAAGGATGAGTTGAGGAGAACCTTGGATTTTTAAAACTGGTTTTACCGGGGATTCCACTTTTGGTGGTCCCCGAATGACGACTTGGGCGGGCCTCTTGTATAGTACAAGGATGGAAGCACAAGTAGGTCGACCAGGTTCTGGCTTTCGCGCTAGTTCCTTGGAAATGGTGAGGGTACATACCTCCTTTCCTTTCCCACTACCACTGGCATGTTTGGGAAAGGGTTCCTTGAAGATAGCTTGAGGTGGCTGAGGTTCCGCAATGACCTGGAGCCGGCCTTCTGCTATCAAGTTCTCAATTTTATTTAAGAGAGAGAAGCAGCGTTTGGTATCATGGCCTTTGAGCCGATGATACTTACAAAATCGGTTTAAATACCCCCTTTGGAAGTGACTCCTTCGGGGATTTCAGGGAGTTCTATCATGCCCTGGGCAAGTAAGAGATCTAGGACCTCCGACACAGGTTGCCCCAGCGGAGTATACTCCCGTTTTTCAACCGGTTTTTGAAAATTGCGTTCCCTCTTATTTTCTAATTTTTCGAAATTTTTGGAAGTGCCCGCCATGCCTGGATCCACCCGGACATTGGCGATTTTATGGGGCTTTGCCCCTTTGTCCGTCGTGGGCAGCCCATATGCGATGGGCTTTTCCAAACGGGTTTTTGGAACGGCACTTCCTTTCCATAAGTGATCGTATGTCCCTTTTCGCAAGTTGGTTTCGAAGAGGGAGGCCTTTTTGATCAACTTATGGAAAGTTGAAATCTCATGGAGCGAGAGAAGGGTTTTTAACTCGCTTTTAAAATTATCCAGGATGAGCATTACTGCGCATCATTCGGATATGGGCTCTCGCACTTGGCCCAAAAGCGACCTCCATCTTATAATGAAGGCATGTACGTCTTCGTTCATGCCTTGCTTTGTATCCCTTAAGGTATTCAGAGTCGGCGTGACTTCTACGTTGTGTGCAAATCTTTGCATGAAGCAGTTCACTAACTCTTCAAAAGTAGCGAACTGGCTTAAGTCGTAGGAAGCCAGCCATTTGGCAGCTGTGCCTTTAAGGGATAGAGGGAACCAATACACCCATTTCATCGAGTCCTTTTTCTTCTTATGGGCTCGACGTGAGAAAAGCTGCAAGTGAGACCTAGGGTCTCCCATGCCATCATACCGATGGAAGTTCGGTATTTCATCGTCACTGTCTGTTTCGTAATCCATAGGAAGGAAATCAGACCGGGCGTAGTTTCTTTTCTCTTTATTCTGCCCTTTTAGCAACTGTTGTAGGGCTTTACGGTCCTTTTGTGTGAAGGACTCATGGTATTGGTTGCCTTCCATTACGGAGGCCTCTTTTTGCTTGCGAGGTTTTTCAGATTTCTTTTTAGGCCTTTGTTCACCGTTCAATGAACATGAATCGCCTACTTCAGCCTCTTGGCTGAGAGCATCGATTTTGGCCTCAAACTCCCTTCTCAAGTCCTCGATTTCATCTAGTTTTATTTTGTTTTTGAAAATCCTCCTAGAGTGAGAACTTGATGCGCATGAGCCTTGGCTCGACACTTCACTTGGATTGGATTTTGACATGCTTTTCAAGCTTTTTTCAAAATGTCCTAAGTACAAGCAAAGAAAACAAGTTAAAATGACACCTTTTACAAAATTTTCGCAAGACTTCTACTTAAAAACTCGATTTTTGAAAGGCTCACGTCCCACCGGGCGTGCCAATCTTTGTAGAGGCGCGAAAATCCCCGCCTCTCGCCTTTTTCAGGGCTCGGAGCGGATCCTCTCGTGTGTCTAAGGCCTATGTATGCAAACAGGGCGTGCCAGCTAGCTTACCTAAGCTAGCGAAGATATTTTTAACACTGACTTCTAAACGTGGCGACTGTGAGCAAGTAAGCTATTGTCGTCGCAGACCTTCTTGCACCGGTGCGCAAGGGTCAGTCTGTACGCTTTGCAAAAATCGAGTTTTGGAGAGAAAGTCTACGAAGCGGTTCGAGGTGTCTATTTCGGGTCTTTAAAATGCGATTGCATGTTTTAGATCACATGGATTTGCACGTGCCAAAGTCTTTTCTTTTATCCCTCTTCGGGCCACCTAGTTTGTGTGTTATGAACACTCCACTACATGGGCGAATTCGAGCGGGGCTTGCTTTGATGCAATATGCGTCCTACCTCATGGTATGGCGTAGATGCAATGCAAACTCACGCTACTCCAAAGGGAAAACCCGAAATGTAAAGACAATACTGAAGGGAAATAACCGAAGGGAAATATATATATAGATTATGTATATGAGCCCTTACTCGGGTCTTGCAAATAAGAGCGAAGGCTCAATGTGGGTGCGTGCTTGAATTGAAAGACTTACACACACGACATGAAACTAAACCCAAATATAAATTGCAGTATGGCCTTGACTAAGGTCTTGGGAGTAAGAGCGAAGGCTCAATGTGTGTGAGAGTGCTTGAATTGAAGTACTACACACACGACATAAATGAAACCCAAATATAACTGCAATAAGGCCTTTACTAAGGTCTTGGGAATAAGAGCGAAGGCTCAATGTGTGTGAGAGTGCTTGAATTGAAAGACTTACACACACGACATGAAATGAAACCCAAATAGTATAGGTCGGCCCTTACTTGTGTCTTTCAAATAAGAGCGAAAGCTCAATGTGTGTGAGAGTGCTTGAATTAAAAGACTTACTCACACGACATGAAATGAAACCCAAATAGTATAGGTCGGCCCTTACTTGGGTCTTTCAAATAAGAGCGAAAGCTCAATGTGTGTGAGTGCTTGAATTGAAAGACAACGCACCCAACTTAAGCAAAACCCTTCGAAAATGAAAGTATATATATACACTTATGTATTAGGGGCTGATTAGGCCCGTGTGTGTTCAAAATCGTGCACAACTAAGAGAGTGCACGTGTGTGGGTGTGCCAAGCCACGTTATTACAAGCGGGGGGAGACTATGCTCCGTTATTACAACCCCGTATCAAATTGAATCTCAAGCAAGTATACAACTAAAGACCGACTTTAGGCACTTACGAGTAGCTGGTCCGTAGAGGCCTTGCTTGAGCGTGGGCTTGGCCTTCGCCTTGGGCTGCAAACGGGAGCTCCGCGAGGGGGAATGACAAAGGGTGCTGGCCGGGTGCAAGTGGGGCGTGGGATGGGCGCCTCGAAGGTGGCCGGCTACAAGTGGGTGTCGCCTTGATGTAGAAAATTAAAGGGGCTGGGCCAAGTATGTAGGTAGGGTCACGAATGGAGAGTCTAGAGTGTTAGGGAATATGGACCTAAGGGGGTTTAAGGGAAGGCCGAATGGGAGTCTAATAGGGTGGCCGGATGTAGCTAGGTTGCTAGGATAACTAGGTTCGGTTGAGTGAGAAGGGTGGCAGCAAAGGGGAATGGCTGGTGGTAGGGTGTTGTGGTAGGGTGTTGTGGTAGGGTTTAGGTGGCTGAGAGTGGAGAGGGAGTAGAGAAGATGAGACGAAGAAAAGGGGTACTAACCGAATGGAATGAAGATGGCGCTCGGCTGGGCTTGGGGAAGGCAGTGAGGCTTGGCCGGGAGGTGGTGGAGATGGCAGTGCAAGTGGTGGTGCGATGGAGGGATGGTGGTGGTGCGGGCGGAGCAGGTGGAGTAGCTGGAGCAGGTGGAGCAGCTGGGGAAGTGGAGGAAAGAGAGGGCCCGACTGGGATTGGTGAGGGGTTCTAGCTTGGAAAACCCGCCCCCAAGGGGGGGGTTTATATAGGGAGTTGGGTAGGTCGGTTAGGGCTGGGTTTGGGATAGTGGTTAGGTGGTTTAGGTAGGGTGGTATGAAGATAAGGTGGGCTGGAAAGGGTAGGGCCAGATATTTTAAAAACTAGTGGTTTGGGTAGATTGTGGGCTAGGGGTGGTTTAGGGGTTTAGGGCTAGGTTAGGTGGTTGGGTTTTAGGGTGAGGTTTAGTGAGCTAGGTTAGGTGATTAGGCTAGGTTTAGGCTAGGTTTAGAGAAATTAACCTATGTTTAGGGAAGGATTAGGGAAGTGGGTTAGGTGATTAGGTTAGGATTAGGCTGGGATTAGGGAAGTGGGTTAGGTGATTAGGCTCGGATTAGGGGTGGATTAGGGTGGATGGCTAGGATTAGGTGTTTAGGGTTAGGTTTAGGTGAAGGAGCTCCCTTTGCATGGCCCATAGACCTTAACCACCTCATGTTGGTGCAGCCCTAGGTTAGGTTTTGGCTAATTACAAGCTTAAACCCACTCAATTAGGCTAACCCACATGATTAACCCCAAACTTGACACACAAGTCAAGCTTAATTACAACACTCTTGATATTTTCCATCCCCACTCTCTCTCATGCCCATAATCCCACGTGAATTTCAAGTGGGCCCTACCTCCATTTATGAGAAGGTGATGTGGGCCATGGATATGGATATTGGATTGGATCTCTGGATCCAAATCCAACTCCAAGTCCACACATGGGTTTGGATTGGGATCTGGATATATATGGTCCAGATCCAATCCAAACTGAACTCTGACTCCTTCGAGCTGGGTTTGAAATGGACGATTTGTGTGGGGCCTGACTGCATCAGTACTCCGTCTGCGTTGGGTCTTCGCCAACATGGTCGTCCGCCTCCGTTTCTGCCTTCCGGAGATAACTTCAAATGACATTTTGATAAGAACAGGGTCTTGGACGTTCGAGATCCTGGGGGCATGGATGTGATACAAGAGTTGCTGCGCCGGGCTTGACATGTGCTCCGGTTCCGGGCTCTCTTTGACTTTGCTGGTCTTGTCTTGATTAGGCCAAGCTGCTTTGGGGTTTCAAAAACGTGTTTTAAAAGGTTTTCAAAAGCTATATTATATATTTTTGAAATACAGAGTTTAAAGCATATGTACAGGGTTGTCTGGAAGGCTCCTGGGTTTCCAAACTCAAAATGGCCCTTTGGGGCTGCTTGTACAAAACCAGATGAATTTGAGAAATTCATGGGATTTTGGGGTGTTTACACTTATGAGCAACAAAGGCCTAAAATGTGCGTGAGAGTGTAGAGCAAGTGCTCGAGTGCTCTTGTGTGCAAGTGTGGAAGCATAAATGACAAACTCACATGACTTGAATGTAAAACCCACGTAGCTGGAAAATATAGAAATATGCTATATCTTATGAGCAACAAAGGCTGAAAAGGTGCGTGAGAGTGTGGAGCAAGTGCTCAAGTACTTGTGTGTGTATGTGTGGAAGCTTAAACGACAAACTCACACAACTTAAATGTAACAACCCAAATTAAGTTGCAACTCACACGGCTTGTACTAAAGCCTTTTGAGTAAGAGCGAAAGCTCAATATGTGTGCAATAGTGTGCAACTAAGAGCGGAAAGGCTCAAGTGCACGTGGGTGTCTTGTGTACGTTTTAAGAGCAAAGAGGCTCAAGTGTGCATGTGTGGCTTGTGTATCAAGCACCAATATTACATTTCGAGGGGAGACCACGCTCCATTATTACAACCCCATATCAAAATTGAATTGAGTATTAAAGGAGTAATGTAAAAGACCGAATTTTAAACACTTACAATGATTCGACTTTTCTCTCCAATCTACTCGTGCTTGGGCTTGTGTCCACCTTGGCAGCCAAGAGGGGTCTCCCTAGGTGGGTTGGTTGACATGAGTTTGGGCTTTAGAGGGGGTGCTTGGGAGTGCCTAGGTTTGGCCAAAAGGGCTGGCTCTAGTCAGCCACGGTTAGGTTAAGTGTCTTAGGTGCGGGCAGGCTAAGGTAGGATACGACTGGAGTGGGCTGGTCCCAATCAGTCCTAAGGTGCAGCTGGGTGGTATGGTAGGTAGGTGCTGCAGGCAGTCGGGGCACAGCAGTTCGGCACTAGGGCATCGCAGCAGGGCACACCGGGTCGCACAGAGCGTCTAGACTTCATTTTTGTTCATTTTTATCATTTGAGGCTTGGATTTCTGCTATTTTGGTGCATGCTTTTGGCTTGCCTTTTGGTGCTCTAGGCTTGCAGTTTGCTTCTGGCCTTGGCCTTCCTTTTGCCTTTTGACCTTGGCTTTTATTAGGTGAGGGTGCTTTCTTTGGGCTTCTGAACCTGCTTTCTGAGGCTGCTTTTGTATTCAGGCTTCACCTGTTGGCTTTTGGCTTTTACAAAATTGGGACTTGGCCCATATTTGAGAAATTCAATTTGAACAGGGTTTAGACAAAATTTAAAGCTTTCGCAACTCCTGGGTTTTCGAAAACTCTAGAATCTGGTTTTGAAATGAATTTTCAAACCAGGTGTTAGTTTTTGAAATTCATTTGATTTTGGGGTGTTTACAATATATTTCAATTTGGGTATTTACTTTAGTGAAAGTTGTGTGAGTTGTCATTTCAATTTCACACGAGAAGCACACAAAAGCACTCGAGCCTTTCCACTCTATACACTTACACACATTGAGCCTTTTTGATCTTAGGATATAACATATTTATATATTTTCAAGTTGTGTGAGTTTACTTCATGTCGAGTTGCATTTCCCTTTGTGTGGATTTACATTAAGTCACGTGAGTTGCTTTACATTTCTGGTATTTACATTTGTGAAAGCTGCGTGAATTGCACTTCAATTTCGGGTATTTACATTTGAGAAAGTTGTGTGAGTTGCCCTTTCAATTCGAGCCTAGCTCACATCATCACTTTCAAAACCTGAAAAGATTTTACATCCTTACATTCGTTAGCTTTCAAAGAAGCCTCGAATCTAAGCACAAACCACGTTAAAAATAGGCCACATGTGCACACACATATCAAGCCTAAATAGCTAAAAACTCAAAAGACTTAGGTTCCTCCAAAGTCGTAATAAAACTTGCAAAGAACGCATACATCGAGATTCATCGAATATTGGTATTTTCAAAGTTTTGTAAAACCGAAGTTTAAAGCGTTTAAACTGACCCTTGAGCATCGGTTCAAGAAGGTTTAAACGAAAAGATCTCGCTTTCCCATAATGACTAGAAAAGTCAGAATATTTTTAAAATCTTCGCTAGCTTGAGCAATCTAGCTGGCACGCTCGCAGAAACAAACTTAGGTGCGAAAAGGTCTATTTCCAATCTCAAAAACCAGGAGTGGAAATTTTTATGTCTACAACCTCCTCCCCCATCAACCAAACACTTGTTTAGAGGATGGTGATTCAATACCACCTCTATATGCAAGGCTTGGTTATGGGTTTGGTATGATCGTTCTAGCTCATCTTTCGAGAACACAGTGGGGGCTTTAGCACAGATAGGTGAGACTAGGAAGGATAGGGACTGAGGGGTTATGGTCGAGTTAACCTTGGCTCTTTCTAAGATTTTCTCTAAGACCTGTCTATGCCTGGAGGAAGTTTGGATTAGTTCTAGGATAAACATATTTATAGGGATCTTGGAAAGATGTGCTTCAAAATCATATGGGGTTAATACATTTTTTCCTTTGTTCATGACCTGAGATGCTTTGGGAATGCATGATTTTGAAGGGCCAAGAATAATGACCACTTCTTTGGTAACATCTTTGGCTAGATGTGAGGGTTGATAGATCCTTCCGGACCTAGTCACCTCGCCCACTCCTTCCCTAGGGCTCGTTCCTATGTTGGCTCTAATTTTATCCTTCGGAGCACCCCGAATTTCTAAAATAGCTCTAGTCGGGGGCGAGACTCTAAGTGCTCCCCGAATTACTACTTGCTTGGCTTTTTTTATTATGATAAGAGAAGGTGGTGTGTGACAGGTAGTGGAATCCATATGCAATCCATGCTCCTAACCATTCAAGGAAACCGAGAAAACATACCTCTTTGTCCTTCCCACTAGTGCTTGCGTGATTGGGGAAGGGCTCTTTAAGAACGGCTTGGGTAGGCTCTGGTTCCTCAGTGACTTGGGGCCGGCCCTGCTCTATCAAGTCTTCGATTTTATTTAAAAGGGAGAAATATTTATTTGTATCATGGCCCTTAAGCCTATGATACTTGCAAAATTTGTTAAAAAATCTCCCTTTTGGAGGTGTCCCCTCGGGAATCTCGGGGAGTGTTACCATTCCTTGGGCGAGCAGGAGGTCGAGAACCTCCGAGATGGGCCGCCCCAATGAGTTATACTCTCTCTTTTCAAAAGTTTTTTGAATCTTTTTTTCAATTTTTGGTTCATTTCTCTTTGAAGTGTCGGTCAGGTTCGTTTCCACTCGGACATTAGCAATTTTTTGGGGTTTTGCCCCATTATCCGCAGTGGCCTTTTTTATTAGTTTATGGAAAGTTGAAATTTCGTGCAAAGAAAGAAGTGTTTTAAACTCTGTTTTGAAATTTTCAAGGATGATCATTAATGCGCATCCTTCGGAGATGGGCTCTCTCAGTTGCCCAAGGAGGGACCTCCATTGAACGATGAATGCATGTACATCCTCGTTCGATGCATATTTTGTGTCCCTAAGGGTGTTCAAAGTGGGGGTCACTTCAACGTTATGGGAAAACCTTTGCATGAAGCTATTCACCAACTCTTCAAAAGTTGTGAATTGGCTTAGGTCGTAGGAAGCGAGCCATTTGGAAGCAGTTCCCTTAAGGGAGAGGGGGAACCAATATATCCATTTGGTAGAGTGTAAACACCCCAAAATAAAATCATTTCATAAAACCAATACCTAGTTTTGAAAGCCCATTTCAAAAACCCATAGTGAGTTTTCGAAAACCCAGGAGCTTCCAAAAGCTTGTAAATTTTGTTTTGAAACCCCGGTTAAATGTGGATTTCTTAAACTCGGGCAAAGTCTCAATTCTATAAAAGAGCCAAAATGGAACAGGTGAAGCATAGAAGAGGACGCTTGATCAAGAAGCAACCCAGAAAGCAACTCAAAAGGGGCCAAATCGAAAGCAGCCTCAAAAACAGGTGTAGAAGCCCAAAAGCAGCACCCTAGCTTGATAAAAACCAGGGTCAAAAGGCGAAAGGAGGGCCCAGGTTTGAAGCAGACCGCAAGCCTAGAGCACCTAAAAGCCAAATCAAGCATCCCCATTCAAGCAACAGAAATCTGAACCAGAAAAGATGAAAATAAGTAGAAACGGAGTCCAAAAAGGCGAGAAGGAGTCCAGACGATAAAGTTGGGTAAAACCCAACACCAGATGGAGCGCTGATGAAGCCAGGGCCCACACAAAACGTCTGCCTCAAAAAGCCAAGAAAGACCATCTAGAAAAAATTTGGATTGGATTTGGACCATAAATATCCAGATCCATATCAAAATAGTGTTTGGATTGGATCAGATCTGGACCAAAATATCCAGATTCATATCCATAAAAATGTTTGGATTTGGACTGGATCTAGTCATAAATATCTAGATCCAAATCCAAATAGTATTTGGATTTGGATCCAGATCTCAAACCAATATCCAAACCCAAGACCCACCTCACTTGCCTATAAATAGAGGTGAGGGGGTCTCCAAGAGGGGGTTCACGTGAATTGCTTGGGAGGAGAGACAGTGAGAGAGGCTAGCTATGGAGCTTAGCTATGGGTTAGCCATGTGGGCTTGATCAAGGGTGGGCTCAAGCCTTGTACAAGCCTAACCTAGCCAACGAGCTGCAACCAAGGTGGACTCGACCAAGAAAGGCTGCAACCAAGATGGCATGGACGTGGGCTCAACCAAGAAAGATTGACTCCAAGAGGTAAGCCGCCCTAAACCTAGCCCCAACCTAGCCTAGGTTCGAACCTACCTAACCCACTCATCCCCCCCAACTGAACCTAACCTACACCCCTGTAAACACCCAAAAATTTTCAAATATTTTCAAAAACTCCTAAATTTTGAAAGCCAATTTAAAGCCTTTATGAACCTTTAAATTCAAAACCCCAAATTTTAAAATTTAAGCCTTTTGGGGAATATTTCAAAATAAAGATTTTAAATTCAAACAACTCATGAGTTTTTGAAGCAGATAAACAGGTGAGACCCAATCTTGGATCCACATCGATTCCCAAAAAGCAAAGAAGATAAAGTTGGAGCATATCAGAATCAAGATCAAATTCTAAAGCTTATCCGAAACCAGGAGAAGATCGAGCTTATCCAGGACCTAGTTCAAGCTCATCCAATTCAAGAACATTTCAAGTTGAACTCGAGACCATGGTGAAGCTGTATGGAATCAAAATCAAAGTGGAGCCGGATCATTCAAAGAATCAAATACCAAATGAGGCATTGAATTGGAAGAGCCTAATTAGGCATACCCGGCCACTACTTGGTATCAAGTTCAATACATGCTAGGACAAAACATTAGACAAGCTTGAATCGGCTACACCCAAAGACTAAGTCGGCTGCAACTAGGCCCAGCCCACATGGGCTGGTTCAAGTCAACAAGAGGGACCACATATAGCTGGGCCAAATTGGATCAAGAACCAACAAGGAGCTGGTCCAATCCGCCCCATGGAAGGGGCTAGAAACCAGCCCCCTTGGCCTATAAAAGGGGCCAATGGGGAGCAAGTTGGAGGAGCTTGGGTTATCTTCATCTCTCATCAAAATTTTGGGAATTGGGGCTGGAAAAGAGGGCCTACACAAGGGAAAATCGTGGGCTGCAAGTGAAGGGAAAGAGAGGGGAAAAAGAGGGTAGACATAGGAGGGAGAGTGCGGAAAATAGAAGGAAGAAGAAGAAGGGCTGGCCGGATTCCACTCTTGGAATTCCAACCGATCGGAGACAAAAGTTGTAAGTACTTCTTCCTTTGTTTTTAAAACCTTCTTCCATATTAATTCAATTGAATTGGGGTTGTATTAATGGAGCAAAGTCTCCCCCCACGTTGTAATAGTGAGTAGATTTGATGCCCTCATTTACATTTGCAGAATTTTCACTATTGCACATACGCACTCCATGTGTTTGCTTATATGCTTCTTCCCCAATATAATCTATAATCACTCTATATTCTCTACCCCCTCTATGCTTCTGCTTATAAATATGATTTCCCTTCATTTCAATTCAGCAATTTAATTTGGGAATGTAGAGTTGTTGCATTTTAAATTCGGGTGAGTTTGCATCATTAGATTCTTAAAAACCGAAATCTGAACTTCCAGCATCTCTACATCTGATGATTGCCGCAATTTTAATTTCCGAACGGTTGATCCTTTTTATCTAAAATTTTGCACACTTGTTCCACACACATTTGGACACTCTGTATAAAATTGGCAAGATTTTAGGGCCGCTCAGACACGTAATAAAAGCATATTAAGAACGACCAGATTTCTGTACCACTGTCTGCACAGTCGGATTTCCTGAAACAGAGGTTGGGTAAAAGTCCCATATCTCTGTCCACAGGAGTCCAAATCAGTTGATTTTTGATGCATTGGAAAGCTAACCTCCATAGATTTCCAGCAACATTAAAATCATCAAAATCGGAGTTCTGAGCAGAGAGATACAGACTCATCTTTGAGTTTCTGTATTTCTAAAACAGAACTGTTCCGAGTCAGTGAGGTGGTCTGAGTAGATTATTTGTTTCTGATTCAATACTACTCCAAATGCAGATTTGAAAAAGGCTACAGTCTCTCACACTACCAGCTTCGTCTGGTAAAATTTTGATAATTTTTGGAAGTCTGTGACACCTTTAAAACTCCCCTAGAAAACAGCTCTAAAAACAGAATTCTCTGTTTTTAGCAGCTTGAGTTTTTCAAGTATTGAATCTGAGTGCACAAGTTCAACAAAATTTTCAAAGACACTTGTTTATGTAAAAGGGAGTCGTGTTTTGCTGTAAAATGAAGTTCCTAAGCGCTCAACACTGACCCTTGAGCATCGGCTCAAGAAGGTGTGAGTGAAAAGATCTCGCTTGTACACAATCGCCTAGAAGTCTTACAAACATTTGCTAGTTTTGAACTAGCTGG
Source organism: Brasenia schreberi (assembly GCA_036023115.1). Lineage (NCBI taxonomy): Eukaryota > Viridiplantae > Streptophyta > Magnoliopsida > Nymphaeales > Cabombaceae > Brasenia > Brasenia schreberi. The sequence goes on from JAYKKT010000090.1 coordinate 20,354,115, forward strand.
CATGCTCGCGCAAGCGTAGGGGTGGAAAGTTTCATTTCAAGTTTGTTTCATAAACTTTGGAATGAGAATTTTCATGTCTACAACCCCCCCTAAAACCAGCCTAACCGAGTGCTAAGGGCACTCGGTCTTTCTTGAACCAAACACCCTCACCGTCGCTAGCCCCACGCATCTGTCGTTGCGCCCTACGCACCCGATTGAGCCCCTAGCGCGCTACCTGTGCCTTTGCGCGCCCATCACTGAACCCAGCGACGCCCTGTGCACCCTACGGTATCTCCTAGCGCCTTGCTGAAACAGCGCACGTCTAGCGTGCGATGTCTTCCGCGCGTCCAACGTGCCGACTCAGCTCGTCTAGCACCTAGCGCTGCAGGCCACCCCAAACAAAACACCACGGCCTGCTCCTTTGCAGGCCGTTTCCATTAAAAGACCCACGGCCTGCTAGGCCGACCGTGTCCCATATACCAAGCCAAACCCACAGCCTGCTCCTTTGCAAGCGTTTCCTTATAGAAAACCGGCCACCTCCCTTGGCCGAACACCCCAAAAGAACTCGAGCCATCCTTGGCTCGAGTCACCTTAACCTAGACAAACCTAACTAGGACCAACCCATCCTACACCCTTCAAATAAGGCCCACTCGAGCCACCCTTGGCTCGAGTCACACCAAACCACAAGCCCCTCTAAGGCCCTAAACCCGAGTGCTCCCAAATCGCTTTGCTAGCCCCAAAGCCCCCAAGCTCTCAAACCTCACCCCACACAGCTTACCTCTTGGTTGCACGCCATCAAGGCTCGCCATTTGAAGGAGTCAGCCCCTGTAAACCCAGGAGCCTTCCCAAAACCCTGTAAATCTTGCTTTAAACCCTGTAAATAGTGTTTTGAAACCCCATGTCCAAATATGAGCTTTTTAAACCCGGGCTAAGCCCCATTTTCCAAGAAGCCAAAGACGACACCTGATCGAGAAGTAGCCCAACAAGTGGCTCACAAAGGCCAATTCCATAAGCAGGCTCAGAAGCAGTTTCCAGGGCCCAGAGAGCAACATGACCTGATAAAAGCTAGGTTCAAAAGGCAAAAGGAAGGCCCAGGCACGAGGCATATTGCAAGCCAGGAAGCACTAGGAAGCTAGATTGAACATCCTCACCCAAGCATGAAGAATCTGAACCGAAAAAGTCAGAAATGAGCAGAAACAGAGTCCGAAAAGGCGAAAAGGAGTCCGGATGACAAAGATTGGGGAAACCCAACACCAGACGGTGCGTTGATGAAGCCAGGGCCCAGACAGATCGTCCGCCTCGAAAAGCCAAGAAGGACCCTCTAGAGAAAATTTAGATTGGATCTTGACCATAAATATCCAGATCTGAATCCAAATAGTGTTTGGATTTGGATCGATCCAAATAGTATTTTGTTTGGATTGGATCCAAATAGTGTTTGGATTGGATCAGATTTGGACCAAAATATCCATATCCATATCCATAAAAATGTTGGATTTGGATCGGATGTGGATCTCAAAATATCCAAGATCCAAGATCCAGATCCAAATAATGTTTGGATCGGACATGGATTCCACGATCCAAACCCAAGACCCATATTCAAGTGTGGAAGATGCACTCTGATGGGCTCGAAACCAAAGAGGGGTTGGGGCAGGCATCGTCCTCATATCCCCTGAAAAGGGAGAAATACCCATAGCCATTCGCCTAGATTTCGAGTGTTCCAACAATACAACCGAGTATGAAGCACTCATACAAGGCTTAAAAATTTTGAAAACTCTAGGGGCATCATGCATCGAAGTCTTTGGAGATTCTTTACTTGTCATAAACCAAGTGTTAAAGATTTGGCAAGTTAAAAATGAAAAACTTCTTCCATGCCACGAGTTGGCCACCAAGCTGGTCGAGTCGTTAAAATCGTGCACTCTCACACACGTAGGGAGAGAGGATAATGGCGTAGCCGATGCCCTCTCATCCTTGGGCTCAGCCCTGAGGGTCGATCCCACTTTGGGAACCAGACCCTTAGCACACACGATCTTGAAATTTGCCAAAACAAGCAAACTGGTACTGAAAAACCTTGGTTTCATGACATAAAAAGTTTTCTAGAAAATGGGAGATTTGCCGAACATGCCACATCCAAAGATAAGGCTTTCATTCGAAAAATTTCCGCCCGATATACGATTTTGGGAGGGGTTCTTTATAAAAAGAGCTTTACTAGCATCTTACTAAGGTGTGTCGACCTGGAGGAGGCTAGGATAATAATGCATGAATTCCACGATGGAGAATGTGGAGGGCATGTAAATGCCAATATGATGGCAATGAAAATACTTAGAGCAGGTTATTTTTGGTCCACCTTAAAGCAGGATTGCCATGACCATGTTAGGAAGTGTCACCCATGTCAAGTGCATGGACACGCCATCCATATCCCTTCATCTTCATTGCATTCCGTGGTTATCCCCTGGCCATTCACCATGTGGGCGTTTGATATCATAGGGCCAATATTCCCTCATGCGTCAAATGGGCATAGGTTCATATTAGCAGCCACCGAATACTTTTCCAAGTGGGTTGAAGCTACCTCCCTGACCAATGTTCAAGGGCAACATGTAGTAGCATTCATTAGAAAAATATTTTGGCTCGCTTTGGGGTTCCAAAGGACTTAGTGTCCGATAATGGTACCCCCTTCAAAAATGAGAGGATGGTTAAGTTATGTAACACGTATGGCATAACTCACCACTTCTCATCACCCTACTACCCTCAAGGCAACGGTCAAGCCGAAGCCACCAATAAGACTCTCATAAGCATTATTGAGAAGACTTTAGAGAAGGGTAGGATGTGGCATGAGAAGTTGGATGAAGCCTTATGGGCTTATAGGACTTCCATCCGAACTCCCACAAATGTCATGCCATTTGAGTTGGTCTATGGCACAAATGTCATTCTCCCCATTCATACCAAAATTCATTCATTTCATACATCCACTGCACTCGACCTTCCCCTAGAGACGCTACAGCATGCTAGAATGGCCGAACTGGATTTGTTAGATGAGCGGAGGCTGCTTGCCATGGATCATGCACATGCATACCGGCAAAGGATAGCGCGACACTATGAGAAGCATATGAGACCTCGCCACTTCAAAGTGGGAGACCTTGTGCTCAAAATTATCCAATATCGTGGCCCACACCCACTTGGAAAGTGGCGGCCCAAGTGGGATGGCCCTTATGTTGTGCATGGAACCACCACTAACAATGCATACTGGCTAATTGATGTCGAGGGTAGGAACTTAGCCGACCCTATGAATGCTCAATTTTTTAAAAAATACCATGTGTAGGGTCTAAGCTAAGCCCTATATTTCGAAAATATGTTCAAAACCTCCTTTTTGAAACTTCGTGAGTAAGGATCAAAGCAAATCGTGCAACCCTGAATGAGAGACTCGATTGCTTGTGAAGAACAGAGTTTTCCAAAACTAATGGGGCACATTTCAAAAATCCTTCTTCTTACAAACGAAGGCCTGATTCAAAATAGCAAGATACTTGCAAGTAGTACGTGCTATTTCTAAATAGGCTGATCTGGGATGAATCGAGTAGATCCTTGGGATAAGTCCTCCCCCCTTCTCTTCTCCTTCCGAAAGGAAAATTTGGCGAAAACAAAGGGAAATCCCTGCCAAAATCTCTTTCCCAAAGAAAGAAAAGTTGAATCCCAAAAATAGAAAATCAGTTCTTCTATGGAAAAGAGGGAATAAAGAAAAAATACTCCCAAAGGGAGACCCTCTATGAAAAAAAAAATAGAAAAAAGGTCAAAAGCTCAAAAAGAGTAGTTTTCCGCCTCTGTGCCTTAAACCACGGGACACTCCAAAAGGGATCATGGTAAACTCTTTCCCATCCCTGCGACTTATCCCAAGGTAAAAAAAGATTCATTTTAAGGAATCCTAAAGTATCCCAATTAGGACTAGAACCATGTAGGCAAGTCCCCTTTGGCAAAAATCTCCTCCTACCAGGCTTAAAAGAAAATGTTTTCTAAAACCTGGGATGATCCCATACTTTCGAAGATAGATCCAAGGAGACATTAAACAGCAGTGTTGTCGTCTTTGCCATTATCCAAATCAATTTGGATAATGCCAAAGAGGGGCATCTGTAAACACCCCAAAATCCCACGACTTTTATAAAACATACCTGGTTTACAAAATCAACAACAAAAAGGCATTTTGAGTTCTGAAAACCCAGGAGCCTTCCCAAAATCCTATAAATCTTGCTTTAAACCCTGTAAATAGTGTTTTGAAACCCCATGTCCAAATAGGAGCTTTTTAAACCCAGGCTAAACCCCATTTTCCAAGAAGCCAAAGACGAACAGGTGAAGCATGCAAAGACGATACCTGAACGAGAAGCAGCCCAACAAGTGGTTACAAAGGCCAATTCCAGAAGCAGGCTCAGAAGCAATTTCCAGAGCCCACAAGAGCATCTTGGCCTGATAAAAGCCAAGTTCAAAAGGCGAAAGGAAGGCCCAATCATGAGGCAGATTGCAAGCCAGGAAGCACCAGGAAGCTAGATCGAACATCCTCACCCAAGCATCAAGAATCGGAACCAGAAAAGTCAGAAATGAGCAGAAATAGAGTCCGAAAAGGAGTCCAGACGACAAAGATTGGGGAAACCCAATACCAGACGGAGCGCTGATGAAGCCAGGGCCCACATAAATCGTCTGCCTCGAAAAGCCAAGAAGGACCATCGAGAGAAAATTTGGATTGGATTTGGACCATAAATATCCAGATCCATATCCAAATAGTGTTGGGATTTGGATTGGATCCAAATAGTGTTTAGATTGAATCGGATCTGGACCAAAATATCCATATCTATATCCATAAAAATGTTGGATTTGGATCGAATATGGATCTCAAAATATTCGAGATCCAAGATCCAGATCCAAATAGTGTTTGGATCGGACATGGATTCCACGATCCAAACCCAAGACCCATATCCAAGACCCACTTCATTTGCCTATAAATAGGAGTGAGGGGGTCTCCAAGAAGTTCACGTGAAATCCAACTTGGAGGAGCTTGGAGGAGAGAGAGGGTATTAAGGTGAGTGGTTAGTGCTTTCTTAATTTTGCTTAGTGGGTTAATTGTGGGCTTAAAGAGGGATTAGTGTGGGCTGCACTACCTTTATTTAGGGCTGGATTTGCTTGAACAAGGAGGCATGGAGTGGCTGATGTGGAGCTTGAACACACCCCAAGACCGCATCTTAGGTAAGCCTAGCAAACTCACCTAGCCCACCTCTCTCGAACCCCTCTAAACCACCTAAGCTGACTCCACCTAGACCTAGCCAAGCCCACCTAACTACCCTACAACACCCCTAACCCTAATTAAACCCACCTAAACCCCCAACCGACTCCACCTTAAAACTCCCAGCCACCCCTAGCTCTACTCGCTCCCGCTCCGTGCACCCTGCAAGCGCCGCACGTCTCCCTGACGCCGCGCGCCCCCTGCGACGCGCGCCTAGCGCCTGTCGCCCTAACTCCTCGCCTAGCACCTAGCGCCTGGCACCCACCGACCTTCTACCGACCTGTCATCCTACCACGCCCCAGCCACTACCTGCCACCATCTCCTAGCCTAGCATCCCCAACCAACACCACCTCCTAGCCTTCCATCCCACCGCCTTACACTCCTTAGCCGACCTTCACCTCACCTAGCTTTTACTTGTAAGTGTTTCAAATTCGGTATTTACATATCTCCTTCTACATTCTATTCAATTTGGATACAGGGTTGTATTAAAGGAGCTTTGTCTCCCCCCGGGATGTAATAACAATGCTTGATACATGAAGCACACACGAGCACTTGAGCTTTAGCTCTTAATCTCGTACATCAAGCACACACATGCACGATTGAGCCTTCGCTCTTACTTCAAAGACTCTAGTAAGAGCTACGTGAGTTGTCTTCAATTTACACACTTCACCCACGCGTGCATTGAGCCTTCGCTCTTATCATATATATGTATTTACATTCAGCTGGGTTGTTACATTAAGTCATGTGAGTTTGTCATTTCAATTACACACTCGCACCCAAAGACACCCGAGCACTTGCTCAAGCACCTCACGCACCATTTTGGCCTCGGCAGCCACTAAGATATAGCCATATCTCTATATTTTCAGCTGCGTGAGTTTTCCCGGTTCAGTTGTGTACGTCTTTCAATTCCGGGTTGTTAATTTTCAGTCGTGTGAGTTGCATTTCAATATATACACAACACACACGCTCACGTTGGTGACCTTCGGGCCCATATATATATATAGTTGTATCTCCCTTTCGGTTGAGTTTTACATTTCAAGTCGTGTGAGTTGTCTTTACATTTATACACAACACACACGCACACACTGGTGACCTTCGGGCCCAAGATATAGCTATATTTCCCTTCCACAATTTCCCTTCGGCTATGTCTTTCAATTTTGGGTTTTAAGGTTCAGTTGTGTGAGTTTGCATTGCATATCCGCCATACCACGAGATAGGGTGCATACTTGCATCAAAGCAACCTCGAACCACCCATGAAAAATCGCCAAAACTTAGGCACTTGATGCATACATTTCATGCCTAAGTGGCTAAAACTAAAGACATAGGAACGTGCAAATCCCACTTGAATAAAATCCACAATTAGACAAACAAATCGATCAAATACTTTCATACCTTTTCAAAAAGGCCATGCTTGTTTAAAATCAAGATTTCTAAAAGCATAAAAACTGACCCTTGAGCATTGGTTCCAGAAGGTTTGCGACGAAAAGAGCCCACTTGTCCACAGTTGCCCCTAAGTTAGATATTTCAAAACTTACTTCGCTAGTTTGAGTAAGCTAGCTAGCATGCCCTTTAAAAGTGACTTAGACATACGAAAAGGTTTACTCTAGGCCTAAGAACCCAAAGTGGAAATTTTCTCGTGTCTACAGAAATTTTCACGCCCGATGGGATGTGGGTCTTAAGAAAAGTCGATACAAACAAGCAAACCTCTTGAAAAATTTTCAAGAAAAGTATTTTAACTCTTTGTCTTGTGCATTTCATAGTTGGGTTTTAAAAAGCATCGGAGTCATGTGGAGTTCAAACTCCAACGAAGTGACCAGCCAGGTCTCGCATACATCAAGTTCTCACTCTAGGAGATTTTCGAAAAATCGAAACAAAAAAGAGGAAATCGAGGATTTGAGAAGGGATTTTGAGGCCAAGATCACTACCGTTAGCCAAGAGGCTGAAGCAGCTGATTCATGTTCGTCACATGACGAACCCATAAAGAACAAAAAGAAATTTTAAAAGTCTCGAAAGCACATGGAGACCTCTGCCATGGAGGGCAACCAATACCACGAGTCCTTCACTCACAAGGACCGTAAAGCCCTATAGCAGCTACTAAAAGGGCAAAACAAAGAGAAAAGAACCTACGCCCTGTCTAATTTTCTTCCTTTAGATTATGAAACAGACAGTGATGATGAAATACCGAATTTCTATCGGTATGATGGCACGGGAGACCCTAGGTCTTACTTGCAACTTTTCTCTCATCGAGCCCATAAGAAAAAGAAAGACTCGATGAAATGGGTGTATTGGTTTCCCCTTTCCCTCAAAGTTACGGCTTCAAAATGTCTTGCTTCCTATGATCTAAGTCAGTTCGCAACCTTTGAAGAGTTGGCGAACTGCTTTATGCAAAGATTTCCGCATAACGTAGAAGTCACACCCACTTTAAACACTTTGAGGGATACTGAACAAGGATCGAACGAAGATGTGCATGCATTTATCATTCGATGGAGGTCCCTTCTTGGGCAAGTACAAGAACCCATATCAGAAGGGTGTGCAGTAATGCTCATCCTGGATAATTTCAAAAACGAGTTGAAAACTCTTCTCTTCCTACACGAAATCTCGACTTTCCACAAGTTGATTAAAAAGGCATCCCTTTTTTAAACAAATTTGAAGAAAGGCATCTACGATCATTTGTGGAAAGGGAGTGTGGTTTCAAAACCCCACTTGGAAAAACCTGGAACTTACGGGTTACCCACGATGGACAAAGGGGCCAAGCCCCACAAAGTTGCAAACGTCTTAGTGGATCCAAGCCCGGCGAGCACTTTTGAAAATTTCGAGAGTTTTGAAAACAAAAAAGACAAAAAAATATAAAACCTTTTAAAAAACGGGAGTATACTCCACTGGGGCAACATGTGTCGAAGGTCCTAGACCTCCTACTTGCCCAAGGAATGATCGAACTCCCCGAGATTCTTGAGGGAACCACTTCCAAAGGGAGATTCTTAAATCGATTTTGCAAGTATCATCGGCTCAAAGGCCATGATACAAAGCAATATTTTTCCCTACTCAACAAGATTGAGAACTTAATCAAGCAAGGCCGGCTCCAGGTCACTGAGGAACCAGAGCCTGCCCAAGTGATTTTCAAAGAACCCTTCCCCAACCACGCAAGTACCAGTGGGAAGGGCAAAGAGGTATGTGCTCTCTCAATTTCAAAGAGTCTAGTGCATGCATTTCATTCTGGTTTGGCTACTTGCGCACCATCTCTCATCCTTCATAGGAAAATTGCCCAAGTAGTAATCTGGGGAGCGCCCAGAGTTCCGCCCCCGGTTAAACCTGTTTTACAAATTCAAGGTGCTTCAAAGCACACGAGTAGAGCCATCATAGGCGTGAGCCCTAGGTTGATCATGGGGGAGGTGACTAGGTCCAAAAGGATCTATCAACCTTCGTATCTACAAAGTGCTAAAAAAGTGGTCAGTGTTCCTAGCCCTTCAAAAGCATGTATTCCTAGGATCTTGCCAAAAACGGACAAAGGCAAAGTTGTTTTAACCTTGTATGATTTTGAAAATCATCTTTCAAAGATTCCAATTAACATGTCCATCCTAGAGCTGATACAAACCTCGCCTAGGCATAGACTTGTTTTAGAGAAAATTTTAGAAAGAGCCAAGGTTAGCTCAAACATAACCCCTGAGTTCTTATCAAACCAAGTGGCATCTATAGGTGCAAAAACTACCATCGTGTTCTCGGAAGAGGATATCAAAAGACCATATAAATCCCACAACCAAGCCCTGCATATCGAGGTGGTATTGAATCACCATTCTCTAGATAGGTGCCTAATTGATGGGGGAGGAGGTCTCAACATCCTTCCGCTCCACATGGCGTATCAAATCGGAGTCGCCTTGACCTCTGTGAACCCAAGCCCCATCATAATCACTGGATACGATGGGAATGCATCTAGACCATTAGGATCTATAGAATTACCCATGGAAATGGGAGGGATAACTCACATGGAGGTGTTCCATGTCTTGGACATCTACCCCCACTATAACCTATTGCTGGGAAGGCCCTGGATACACAGCCTGCGAGATGTACCATCCACCTTCCATAGGTGTGTCAAAATCCCTTTTGAAAACCAAGTCATGGTAATCCTAGGTGAGAGTCATCCTCAACTTCAGGGAATACAGAATTTCCCTTGCTTGTCGAGTTCTCAAACCCACGAGGCCAACTTGGGGCAAGTATTGGTCGAGCCACCCAAGCTCGTCCTTCAAAACCCTAGGAAAGTGTTGTGTATCAAGGGGCAACCCAAGGCTAGCCCACTCAAAACCATCACGATCCTAGGAAAGACCAAGAGTCGTTCATTCCCAAAACCCCTAAACAAAAAGCCATATGAGCATAACATGGACGATAACAAGTTCCAGAATCATGATTTATATCAAAATTTCTCAAAAAACAAAAAATCATGGAACATGCTATTAAATATGGGCTATATGCCATACAAAAGTCCAGGGGCACAAAACCAGGGTCTCCTAGAGCACATAGTGCCAAAGGCCAACCCAGGCCGATATGGGATAGGCTATACTCCCAAAATACCCCCAGAGCCCCCACCTGTGACCACCTGGGTCAAGGGTGCCCTGGACCCTAGTGAAGCAGAAACCTACGATTTATACCTCTTGTTTAGAGTCTAACTTGTGGCGTTTTCCTTTGTAGGTATGATGGAAGATCCCTTCTTAAACCAAAAATCAAAAAAATTGGAAAAACTCAAAATTCAAAAACAAATTGAAAAACCTCAAAAACCAAAAACATTAGAAATTTGTGCAAAAACCAAAAAAACTATTGTTTGTATAGCTCCAAATGTCCTTGCTTTACAAAAATCCAAAAAAATCAAAATTTCAGAAATACCCAAAAACAAAATCCTGTATATACCAACTCCTCGTAAAAGTTTGGGAAAAGCCAAGGATTTCGAAAAGAAAGTTGTCTTCGACCAAAAATTTAAAAACCCGTTGAAATTCCAAGTCAAAAACCAGGTGTTTTCAAAACTAATGCATCAAGTTCAAATTCCCTAGGATTCAATACTCCCGAGAATGATCAAAGCCCAGAGGAAGATCCAACCTTCGAGCTCCCAGAGTTTCATAAAATTCTTGATTTTGAAAAACCTTCAAATGTGTAAACACCCCGAAATCCCACGAATTCCTCAAAATAACCTAGTTTTGTAAAAGCAGCCCCAAAGGGCCAATTGAGTCTGGAAACCCAGGAGCCTTCCAGACAAACCTGTACATATGTTTTGAACTTTATATTTCAAAAATATACAATATGGCTTTTAAAAACCTTTTTAAAACATGTTTTGAAACCCCGAAGCAGCTTTGGCCTAAGCAAGACAGGACCAGGAAAGCTAAGGAGAGTCCGGAACCGGAGCACATGTCAAGCCCGGCACAACAACTCTCATAGGATTCACACATGTTTTCGCGCGTCTACAGAGATTGGCACGCCCGGTGGGATGTGAGCCTTTCAAAAATCAAGTTTTAAGTTAGGAGCTTACAAAAATTTTCAAAGAGGTGTCGTTTTTAACTTGTTTTCTTTGCTTGTACTTAGGAAATTTTGAAAAAGCTTGAAAAGCATGTCAAAATCCAATCCAAGTGAAGTGTCGAGCCAAGGCTCATGCGCATCAAGTTCTCATTCTAGGAGGATTTTCAAAAACAAAATAAAACTAGATGAGATCGAGGACTTGAGAAGGGAGTTTGAGGCCAAAATCGATGCTCTCAGCCAAGAGGCTGAAGTAGGCGATTCGTGTTCATCAAATGGTGAACAAAGGCCTAAGAAAAAATCTGAAAAACCTCGCAAGCACAAAGAGGCCTCCGTAATGGAAGGCAACCAATACCACGAGTCCTTCACACAAAAGGACCGTAAAGCCCTACAGCAGTTGCTGAAAGGGCAAAATAAAGAGAAAAGAAGCTACGCCCTGTCTGATTTCCTTCCTATGGATTACGAAACAGACAGTGACGATGAAATACCGAACTTCCTTCGGTATGATGGCATGGGAGACCCTAGGTCTCACTTGCAACTTTTCTCACGTCGAGCCCATAAGAAGAAAAAGGACTCGATGAAATGGGTGTATTGGTTCCCTTTATCCCTTAAAGGCACAGCTGCCAAATAGCTGGCTTCCTACGACTTAAGCCAGTTTGCTACTTTTGAAGAGTTAGCGAACTGCTTCATGTAAAGATTTGCACACAACGTAGAAGTCACGCCGACTCTGAATACCTTAAGGGATACAAATCAAGGCATGAACAAAGACGTACATGCCTTCATTATAAGATGGAGGTCACTTTTGGTCCAAGTGCGAGAGCCCATATCCGAAGGATGCGCAGTCATGCTCATCCTGGATAACTTTAAAAGCGAGTTAAAAACCCTTCTCTCGCTCCATAAGATCTCAACTTTCCATAAGTTGATAAAAAAGGCCTCCCTTTTCGAAACCAACTTGCGAAAAGGGACATACGATTACTTGTGGAAAGGAAGTGCCGTTTCAAAAACCCGCTTGGAAAAGCCCATCACATACGGGCTACCCACGATGGACAAAGGGGCAAAGCCCCATAAAATCGCCAATGTCCGGGTGGATCCAGGTGTGGCAAGCACTTCCAAAAATTTTGAAAAGCTAGAAAATAAAAGGGAGCAAACCTTTCAAAAACCGGTTGAAAAACGGGAGTACACTCCGCTAGGGCAACCTGTGTCGGAGGTCCTAGACCTCCTACTTGCCCAGGGCATGATAGAACTCCCTGAAATCCCCGAGGGAGTCACTTCCAAAGGGGGGTATTTAAACAGATTTTGTAAGCATCATCGACTCAAAGGCCATGATACCAAACGCTGCTTCTCCCTTTTAAATAAAATTGAGAACTTGATAGCAGAAGGCCGGCTCCAAGTCACTGCGGAACTTGAGCCACCTCAAGCTATCTTCAAAGAACCCTTTCCCAAACACGCCAGTGGCAGTGGGAAAGGAAAGGAGGTATGTACCCACTTGTGCGCCCACTCTTGTATTATACCAGAAGCCCGCCCAAGTTGTCATTCGGGGACCACCAAAAGTGGAATCCCCGGCAAAACCAGTTTTGAAAATCCAAGGTTCTCCTCAGCTCATCCTTAGAGCCAAGTTTAGCGCGAACCCTAGGCTGGTCGTGGGGGAAGTGACTAGATCCGGGAGGATCTATCAACCCCCGCACCTTCAAGGTGCTCAAAAGGTGGTCAGTGTGCCTGGCCCCCTCAAAAGCATGTATCCCTAGTGTTCTGCCAAAAGCAGATAAGGACAAAGTCATCCTAAATCCTTATGACTTCGAAAACCACCTTTCAAAGATTCCTATTCACATGCCTATCTTAGAGCTTATACAAACCTCGCCTAGGCATAGACTTGTATTAGAAAAAATTCTAGAAAGGGCCAAGGTTGATTCGAACATAAGTCAGGAATCCTTGTCTACCCAAGTGGCTTTATTAGGAGCAAAATCGCCCATCACTTTCTCAGAAGATGATGTAGATAGACTCTACGAATCCCACAACCAGGCACTGTATATCGAGGTGGTTCTGAAAAAACACTCTCTGGACAGGTGCCTAGTCGATGGTGGAGGAGGGCTCAACATCCTTCCACTTCATGTGGCGTATAAAATCGGAGTCACCTTGACTTCAGTGAACCCAAGCCCCATCATTATCACTGGATACGATGGGAATGCATCTAGACCTTTAGGATCCATCGAACTCCCAATGGAAATGGGAGGGATCGAACACACGGGGATGTTCCATGTCTTGGACATCCACCCCCATTATAACCTGTTGCTGGGAAGGCCCTGGATACACAGTTTGTGCGCTGTGCCATCCACCTTCCACAGGTGTGTCAAGATCCCTTTTAGGGAACAGGTCATAGTGATCCTAGGTGAGAGTCACCCACAGCTTCAGGGGATCATAAACTCCCCTTGTTTATCAAGCTCCTAGGCCCATGAGGCTAACCTGGGGCAAATTGTGATCGAGCCGCCCAGGCTCGTGTTAAACAACCCTAGGAAGGTTGTATGTGTGAAAGGGCCGCCCAAAGTAGGCCCCCTCCTGATCTTATCCCTTCTAGGACGATCCAAGCGTTCCCTATTTCCAAAACCCCTGGACAAAAGGTCATATGAGCACAATATGGACGACAGCATGTTCCAGGACCATGACTTATACCAAACCTTTTCAAAAAACAAAAAGTCGTGGAACATGTTGTTAAACATGGGCTACATGCCCTACAAGAGTCTAGGGGCACAGAATCAGGGTCTCCTAGAGCCCATCTTTCCTAGGGCCAATCCAAGCCGATATGGGATCGGCTATACTCCCCGAATACCACCGGAGCCACCCCCTGTGACCACCTGGGTCAAGGGTGCCCCGGAACCTGCCTTAGAAGAGACCTACGATTTAGATCTCCTATTCCGAGTCTAACCCGTAGCGTTTTCCCTTTGTAGGTATGACGGAAGATCCCTTTTCTAAAAATACAAAAACATTTGAAAAGCTTAAAATAAAAAAAATCAAAAAACAAGAAAAACCAAAAACAATGGAAAAGCAAAAACTCGAAAATAGAGTGCTTTGTATAGTTCCCAAAGTTCTTATTTTACAAAAATCCAAAAAAATCGAAAATTTGGAAAATACCAAAAAGATTTTGTACATAGCTGCTCCTAGTAGGACTTTGGTAAAAGAAAAGGATTTCGAAGGAAACGTCGTCTGCATAGCCAGACCAAAAATTTCAAAATCACTTAAAAATCCAAGTACAAAACCAGGTCTTTTTGAAAACCACGCATCAAATTCCCTCGGGTCTATAGTCCACGAGAATGATCGAAGCCCAGAAGCGGATCCCCTTGAGGAAGATCCCACTTCTGAGCTCCCAGAATTTCATAAAATTCTCGATTTTGAAAGACCTTCCCAATCAGTAGGAGGAGATTTCATAGAGGTGAACCTAGGGGATGATTCCAATCCCAAATCCATCAAAATAGGTGCATGCTTGCATGAAACTGAAAGGTTAGCATTCATTGCATTTCTACGAACCTATTTAGATGTGTTTCCATGGACGTATGAAGACCTGTCGGGCATAGACCCTAGCATTGTCGAGCATCGTCTTTCCTTAGATGCAGGTGTAAAACACATAAAGCAGAAGCTTAGGAAAATACACCCGAATGTACACACGCAAGTCAAAGAGGGTTTAGAAGATCTGTTAAAAGCCGGATTTATAAAACCCATTGCGTATTCTGATTGATTGTCAAATATCGTTGTCGTTCGAAAAACCAATGGGAAAATTCGAATATGCATCGATTTCAGAAACCTGAATAAAGCCACTCCAAAGGATAATTATCCTTTACCAAACATAGATTTGATAGTCGATAGTACTGCAAATCATGAAATGTTTTCGTTTATGGATGGCTATTCAGGCTATAATCAAATCAAACTAAGTCCACGAGATCAGGGTAAGACCGCCTTCACAACCCCATGGGGCACGTACTGCTATACAGTCATGCCCTTTGGTTTGAAAAATGCCGGCGCAACATACCAACGAGCCATGATCACGATCTTCCATGATCAGATTCATGAGCTCGTAGAAGTGTATGTAGATGATCTCTTGGCGAAATCTAAAACCCGATGCACCCATATCGAATGTTTACAAAAGATTTCCGAAAGGCTTAGGCTTTACAAAGTAAAGCTAAACCCTGAAAAATGTGTATTCGGGGTAGAATCAGGGAAGCTTCTGGGCTTTATGGTGAGCCAAAGGGGAATAGAAGTCGACCCCTCTAAGTGTCGAGCCATCATAGACATGGCTCCACCCTCCAATCTCACCCAAATCCGTAGCCTCTAGGGTCGTTTACAATCCGTTTGCCGATTCATATCGAATCTGGCAACTAGATGCGAACCCTTCAATAAACTGTTGAGGAAGGGCACGGAATTCTTATGGGATGATGAATGCCAGAAGTCCTTCGAGAGACTGAAAGCATACTTGGTTAATCCCCCCGTTTTGAACCCTCCAAAGCAAGGAAAACCGCTTTTACTTTACATTTTCGTGCATGCAAATGCTTTAGGAGCCCTGTTGGCTCAATACGAGGATGACACCCAAAAGGAGTATGCCATCTAATACATTTCGAAAACTCTCTTGGCTTATGAACGAAATTATCAAGCCATGGAGAAGACGTGCTTGGCCCTAGTGTGGGCCTACCAGAAATTCAGACACTATTTCCTAGATCATGAGATCTGGATAGTGTCCAAGCTTGATCCAATCAAGCACTTGTTCGAAAAACCCATTCTCACGGGTAGATTGGGAAAATGGCAACTCCTTCTAATGGAGTATGATCTGAAATACCATCACCAGATCTCCATTAAGGGGCAAGCCCTAGCAGATTACGTGGCTGAGTTCCCCTTAGAGGACGCATATCCACTCTTGTCGAAATGCCTGATGTAGGCATATTACAAAACCATTTTCAAAACCACATTTTGGCAAATTCTTTCGAAAACCAAGTGTGGAAGATGCATTTCGATGGGGCACGAAACCAACGAGGGGCTGGTGCTGGGGTCATCCTAATCTCCCCTCAAAAGGGCGAGATTCCCATAGCAGTCCGCTTAGATTTCGAATGTTCCAACAACGTAGCTGAGTATGAAGCACTCATACAAGGTTTAAGGATTTCGAAAACTCTAGGGGCATCATGCATCGAGGTCTTTGGAGATTCGCTCCTTGTGATAAACCAGGTTTTGAAAATTTGGCAAGTACGTAATGAAAAACTACTTCCATATCACGAGTTGGCCACTCGATTGGTCTAGTTCTTCCAATCGTGTAAACTCACACACGTAGGAAGAGAGGACAATGGCATCGCCGATGCCCTCTCCTCCTTGGGTTCAGCCCTGAAGGTCGATCCCATTTCAGGGACCAGATGTTTGGAAATATGGCATGCGCCCCACCCATCCACACACGACTTGGATATTTGCCAAAACAACCCAGAGTCTATTGAAAAGCCCTGGTTTTATGACATAAAACAATTTTTAGAAAATGGGGGATTCGCCGAGGATGCCACATCCAAAGATAAGGCATTCATCCGTAAAATTTCGACCCGATACACCATTCTGGGTGGGGTTTTATACAAAAAAGTTTTACCGGCATTCTGCTTAGGTGTATCGACCTAGAGGAGGCTAGGATAGTGATGCATGAATTCCACGAGGGAGAATGTGGAGGTCATGTTAATGCCAACATGATGGCCATGAAAATACTTAGAGGGGGCTATTTTTGGTCCACCCTGAAGAAGGATTGCCACGATCATGTTAGGAAGTGTCATCCATGTCAAGTGCATGGGCACGCCATTCATATCCCTTCATCTACATTGCATTCCGTGGTCAGCCCCTGGCCATTTACCATGTGGGCGTTTGACATCGTAGGCTTGATATTTCTAAAGGCCTCGAATGGGCATCGATTTATTTTAGCAGCCACGAAGTATTTCTCCAAGTGGGTGGAAGCCATTTTCCTAACCAACGTGATGGGGCAACATGTGGTGGCTTTCATCCAGAGGAATATCTTGACTCGATTTGGGGTTCCACGAGACCTTGTGTCTGATAATGGCAGCCCATTCAAGAATGAACGGATGGTTAAGTTGTGCAACACGTATGGCATAACTCACCACTTCGCTTCGCCCTACTACCCTCAAGGCAACGGCCAAGCTGAAGCCACAAACAAGACTCTCATTAGTATAATTGAGAAAACCTTAGAGAAGGGTAGGACGTGACATGAGAAGCTGGATGAAGCCTTATGGGCTTATAGGACTTGTAGACACCGAAAATTTTCACTTGCGGGTTCTTAGGCCTGCGTGAACCTTTTCGCAATCTACTTCGCTTTATGGGCGTGCCAGCTAGTTTACTTTAACTAGCAAAGTATGTTTTGAAAACAATCTGACTTTTGAAAGGCGATTGTAGGCAAGCGGGATTTTTACGTCGCAGACCTTCTTGCACCGATGCGCAAGGGTTAGTCTGTACGCTTAGAGACTTCGTTTTGAAACAAGTTTAACTCAAAATATATTTTGAATGAAGAAGTGTTTTAAAACCTTTTCAAAACCATGCATTTGGGCGATTTTGACTTTGTAAGGGTTGGACGACCCTAAGTCTTGCACGATTTGATTCGGGTTTGTACGATTCTCAGATTTTAGATCACGTGGATTTGCACGTGCCTAAGTCTTTCTTTTTATCCCTTTATGGGCCACCTAGGTGTGTGTTATGAACACTCCACTACATGGGGCGAATTTGAGCGGGAGTACGGGGCTTGCTTCGATGCAATATGCGTCCTACCTCGTGGTATGGCGTAGATGCAATGCAAACTCACGCTACTCCAAAGGGAAAACCCGAAATTAAAAGACAATGCCGAAGGGAAATTGCCGAAGGGAAATGACTTGTAAAATAAATAGCGGAAGGGGAAATATGGCTATATCTTAAGAGCGGAAAGGCTCAATTGTGTAAGTGTGTGTCGTGTATATATTGAAAGACAACGCACACGACTTGAACCTTAAAACCCGAATCTTAAAGACGTAGCCGAAAGAAATACTTTATATAGAGTATATGTAGGGGCCCTTACTGGGGTCTTGTAAATAAGAGCGAAGGCTCAATGTGTGTGCGTGCTTGAATTGAAAGACTTACACACACGACATGAAATGAAACCCAAATATAAATTGCAGTATGCCTTGACTAAGGTCTTGGGAGTAAGAGCGAAAGCTCAATGTGTGTGAGTGTAGAATTGAAGTACTACGCACACGACATAAATGAAACCCAAATATAACTGCAATAAGGCCTTTACTAAGGTCTTGGGAGTAAGAGCGAAGGCTCAATGTGTGTGCATGTGGAAAATGGAAAGACAACACACACGACTTAAATAAAAACCCCCTTGACTTAAAATATATAAATATAACGATATATTAAGGGCTTGTTAGGCCCGTGTGTGTGCAAGAAGTGTACGACTAAGAGCGGAAAGGCTCAAGTGCACGTGTGTGTGGGTGTGTCAAACCACGTTATTACAATCGGGGGGAGACGAAGCTCCTTTACTACAACCCCGTATCAAAATTTAATAAAACACCAAATGTAAGGACTTACAACTCACCTAGCCCGCTATGTGGGGTGTGTCTAGGACGCGTACGCCTTGCGTATGGAGCCCGGATCACATGAAAGTGGAACCGGCTAGCTTGGAGGTGTTTGAGAACCTTTGAGGACTTGGGAGAGGTGTTTGAGTAGGCTTTGTATGGGCCTGGTTTTGGGCTTTGTATGGGCCTGGTTTGGGATGACTCGAGTTGGGTTCTAGGGGAGCTTGGGGCAACTCGGGCTGTCTTGGTGCAGCCCGGGGTTTTACCTTGCAAGGGGGTGCCTTAGGATGACTCGAGCCAAGGTGGTTCGAGTTATGTTTTAGGAGAAACCCTAACTAGGTTAGGTTCAGTCAATCAAGGCCAAGGCAGGTCGGCCAGGGCTGAGCTAGGGCTCGGCCTGGCTGGGTGCTGGTCGAATGTTGGTCGAGGTAGGTCTAGGGTGAAGCCAGGTTAAGTCGGCCAGGTATGTTGTCTTGGGGGCGGGCTGGCTGAAGGTGAATCACGGCCAGATGTGAGTGGCCCAAGGAAACGGCCAGCCTTGTGGCAGGCCAGGGCTTTAGTGGTGTGGATGATGCATGGCCTGCACCAGCAGGCCGTGGGCTTGGGGGTGAAGGAAGGGATACGGCCTGCACTAGCAGGCCGTGGGGTTTCTAGGGAGAGGTGGCCTGCCGAGTGGCAGGCCCTGCCCTTGGTAAAGGAGGGGAAGCCCGGCCTGCACTAGCAGGCCGTGGGCTTGTAGGGAGAGGGCCTGCCGAGTGGCAGGCCTTGGCTAGGCTTTGATGAGGCACGGCCTGCACCAGCAGGCCGTGGGTTTACTAAAGAGAATGGCCTGCCAGGGAGCAGGCCATTAGGTGTGGTTTGGGGCGAGGGATGGTGGCGGTTTTTAGGTGGTGGTAGGTTAGTCGGGGCAGGTAAGGTGCAGGCGGAGTTGGGTCAAGGCGGGGTTTGGTTGAGGCGGTGATAGATAGGTTCAGCCAGGTTGCAGGTTGGTTGGGGAAGGGGTTTTGGGGAGTTCGGCCAGCACTTGGCTGGGCTTATTTGTGGTGGTTTAGGTTTAGTTAGGTGTAGGTGGGTTCATATGGGTTAGGTTTAGAAGGGTAGAGAGAAGGGCTAGGTTTAGTTGAGGCTTACCTTAGGTGCAGCCCACTAGGTCCAGCCACCTCCAATCGGTCCAGCCCACTTCCACGCCCGCGGTCCACCTCTTGGTGCAGCTAGGCTCGAGTTGGTGTAGCCCCCTTTGATCTAGCCTTGGCCAACATGGCTCAAGCCCACTTCACTCATGAGCCCACATGGCTAGGTTTATCACTCCCTCTCTCTCCTCCCAAGCATTTGCATGAACCCTTTACATGGACCCCCTCACCTCTATTTATAGAGATTTAAGGTGGGTCTTGGATTTGGGTTTGGGTTTGGTGTTTGGATCCATACCCAAACCCAAACACTATTTGGATCTGGATATTGGATCTCGGATATTTTGAGATCTGTATCCGATCCAAACCCAATATTTTTATGGATACGGATATGGATATTTTGATCCAAATCCGATCCAATCCAAACACTATTTGGATCCAATCCAAATCCAAACACTATTTGGATCGACCCAAACACTATTTGGATTGGCCCAAATCCAAACACTATTCATTACATGGATTTGGATCTGGATATATATGGTCCAGATCCAAATCAAAATTTCTTCGGACAGTCCTTCTTGGCTTCTTGAGGCGAACGATCTGTGCGGGCACTGGCTTCATCAGCGCTCCGTCTGGTGCTGGGTTTTTCCCAACTTTGTCGTCCGGACTTCGTCTCGCCGTTCTGGACTCCGTTGAGCTTTTCATCAAATGGGCTCTGCTTTCTTTTGTTTTTTTATCAGGGAGTGGCTTCTGAAGCTCTGGGCTTGAATCCTCTTCGGGCCTAGGGTCTTCTTTTGCCTTCTGTACCTGTTTTCACATTTCAAAACAGGTCGTCGTTTTGGCTCAAACGAGCTTTTTGGTGTTTTGAGAGTTTTTGAAAAATAGAAGATTTGGGGTGTTTACAGATGCCCCTCTTTGGCATTATCCAAATGTATTTGGATAATGGCAAAGAAGAAACACCCCGTTCTCTCAAATTTTCTCGAGAATACACCATTTGTTTCACAAAAACCCTGTTTTCTTTTTACACAGGTGGGGATTTTTAGCAAAAGGGGGCTTTTCCTAGCTATTTCCCTATATGTATGATCATGCACGATTGACTCTTTGAATGCATGCATGAGAAAAATTTTATTTTTTTGTTTTTGAGCCCGAAGAGAGCCTTTTGAGGCTGGTTGCTCCGAGCAGGTTTTACCCATGTCTTTTTGACATTCGTGGGTTTTTCGAAAATTTCTTTTTGAAAAGGAACTCCTTTTAACTTGTATCGAAAAGGACTTCCATTTTGCATACTTCCCTTCATTCGGGTTTCAATACCTGCTACTCAGTAGAGGTTTTTGGGTAGGAAAACTTGGAAAGCATTTCAAAGTTCCATTTCCTACAAAACAGAGTCGAGTTCTCAAACAAAATGAAATCCAAATAAGCCGATTTTATTCGTACTTTAGGATTTTCGCAAATTTGAATCTTTTTCCTCGGGGATAAGCCGTAGGGATATGGGAAAGAGATACCACGGTCCCTTCTGAAGCGTCCCGTGGTTTTAGGCAAAGAATCGGAAAATCGCTCTTTGGAGCTTTGGCTTTTTGTTTCTTTTTCATAGAGGGTCTCCCTTTGGGAGTATTTTTTCATTAATCCCTCTTTTCTTTAAAGGAGAGCAGCTCTTTGGAGGAGTTTTTGTATTCCCTGTTTATGAAGGGAAGACCTCTTTGGGAGGAGTGTTTTTATATCTCCTTTTCTTTTGAACGAGAAGACCTCTTTCGGAGGAGTTTTTGTATTCCCTGTTTATGAAGGGAAGACCACTTTCGGAGGAGTTTTTGTATTCTCGATTTTTTTTTCTTTCTTTTGAAAATAGCCAATTTTCCTTTTCGGAGAGAAAGTAGGATGGGGGAGGGCTTATCCCTTTGGTTACTCGATTCAAACGAGATCGTCCTATTTCTTAATAGCATCTGCTATTCGAAAATATTTTGATATTTTGAACAAGGCTTAATCTTGTAAGCCAGGGTTCTTTGAAATATAGCCAATTCATTTTTGGAAGACTCTACTTTTCGAAAAGTATAGATTCCTCCATTCGGGGTTATACAATCTACTTCGATCCTTCTTTCAAGAAGTTTCAAAGGAGTTCGATTTTTCAAAATCTTTTTGAAAAAGAATTCAGCATAAACCCTTTTGAATATTCGGGCATTTTCGGGGTTTTGCTAATTTCTATCCACAATATCAACAAATTTCTAATTTTTGTTGCCCTTTCGAAGACATGGGGACATTTCTACTCGAGTTTGCCACCCTTTTGGGCTTTCTTCGGGGTGATATGATGCATGCTATGCACTCCATGTGATTTAAAATGGAAATACATGTTTTTATGCAATGATGAACACATGAAATGTATCTCACAAATCATGAAGGAGATGCGTTTACTTATCCATGGAAAGTGTCTAGGGGCTGTGTTTAAAAATGCCCCTAGCTTGATGGGAATTTCGCATGGCCATATGGTGAAGGGCCATGGTTTTTCAAAGGGATTTTGGATGGACAATGGTATGTTCATGTCCATGCACTTCCATGGTTTTTCTAACATGATCATGATACTTTTTGCTCAAGGATGGGAAACATAACCAGCCCTAAGTGATCGTCATGGCCATCAGGTTTTAGTTTTGACATGGTCTCCATATTTCATCGTGAGATTCATGTTCTTTATCCTAACACAATCAAGGTTTTTATATAAACCAGAAGTTGAAGAAAATCTTTCTTTTCAAAGCCATGAAAGGTTTTTGTGAAATGTGTAACCCTTTTTCAAGATTCTCATTTCCTTTTTTAAAATTTGCCTCGAAGGTGTTGGTTTTGATTTGTATGGAGACATGCCTATGAAGGCTCGATACTTAGGGGGTCGACTCTTATTGCCCCTTTGGTTTTGCAAAACCCTGAATTCGATTTCTAGAATGATGTCTAGACTCGATGCATATGAATGATTTCAAAGTGTAATGCATGATGCTTATGCACACACTATGGGTTAACTTATTTCTAAAAATCCCCAATTTTCCATAAGTTAAGGATTTTTGCGAAGTTCAGGAAGCTTGGAGGTGTTTATTCCTCCTTGCTTTGGTGATTCTCGAGCTTTTCATTTTTGAAAAAGCTCTAGGCAAAAGGGTAGATAGGACCAGCTTTTTGCACACTTGGTTTCAGGGAGTATATACAATTTTCGAAAGCATTTTTACAATTTTTCGAAAATGGGCTTTGTACATGGCCAAAGGCTTTTGGAAATAAATTTCTTTTTGTAATTTTCGTTTTTCCAAATGTTTTTGAGATTTTGAGAGTTTTCAACTTTTTTTGTCTTTTTCAAAAGTAGGGATCTTCCATTGAACCTTCAAAGAAAACATTCATGAATCAGACTCTAATCAGATAGGTCTAAGACATGGGTTTCGGTTTTAGAGGTTCTACAAGGCACCCTTGACCCAGATGGTCTT
Source organism: Brasenia schreberi (assembly GCA_036023115.1). Classification (NCBI taxonomy): domain Eukaryota; kingdom Viridiplantae; phylum Streptophyta; class Magnoliopsida; order Nymphaeales; family Cabombaceae; genus Brasenia; species Brasenia schreberi. The sequence goes on from JAYKKT010000090.1 coordinate 20,376,982, forward strand.
AGGTGGCGGCTCTGGTGGTATGGGTGGGCTGTAGCCCAGTCCATATCGTTTCCTATTGGTTTTAGGTAGGACAGGCTCAAGCCTACCTTGGTTTTGGGTTCCCAGGCCCGCGTAGGGTTTATATCCCATATTCAGAATCATGTTCCAAGACTTTTTGCTTTTCGAAAAGTTTTGGTATAAATCATGGTCTTGGAACATGGAATCGTCCATGTTGGGGACATATACCCTTTTGGATATCAGGAGTTTGGATTCCGGGGTGATGGAAGACTTGGGCTTCCATACAAACCTGGTTTGGGACTTTGCCCTCAAGGAAAGCCAAGCTTGGTTCCTTGAGGAGTTTTGGACATAGCAGGGTTATGGAAAACTTATGGTTCCATACCCTATTTTGGGAAAAATTTACTTCAAGGGGAGCCATGCAAGGTCCCTTGAAGTTTTTGACTTGGTCCCTAGGTTCAACTCGTGGTGCCCCTAGGGATTGATTTTTTTGTTTCAAAGCCATAGCCTTGGCTCCAGGGCACAAGACTAGGCTCGAAGAAGTGGGTTTTTCTATGGTAGGGTTATGAGCTCCTAAGATGTCGATGCATGCATTAGGGGTCTCCATGTCTACCATTTTCGGAACTTCTTTTTGTTTTTGAAATTCCTTTGAATGGTGCGCGACAGTTGGCGCACCTTGAAAATCCTCAAGTTTTGGCACAGTTTGTGGGTTTGTGTGTGCAAAGGGGTTATCCAATGCATCTGATGACCCTACATGAAGAAGAGAGTCTTGAGAAGGATGGGTTTCAGGCATACCTCTTTGTGGCTTGTCTACCTTTTCGGGGTGAGAGCAGGCCGATTTCTCGGGTAACTCTGTTTTGAGCCCCCGGGGTTTAACGAGGCGTTCCCTTTCGAAACCTTCCTGTTTTTCACTCTCGTTCCTTTGTAGGGTGTGGACTTCATGTCCCACTGTATGTGTGTGCCTAGAATTAGGACTTTTACTTGAAGTTTTCGAAATTCCAAAATTTTGTTTTTCAATTTTTTGGTCTTTTTCCAAATTTTCAAGATTTTTTTGGTTTTTTGAAATAGAAAAATCTTTTTTTGGTTTTTCTATGGATTTTGAAAAGCTTGAAGTTGTAGGAGTGGACGACTTATCCCTTTGCCGGGATTTGTCTCTAATCTCCAATCCTTCGTTGAGTTTGAGATCGGTTTTCAATTCACGATCTGTATGTGCCCTCGAAGAGCTGCTATGTGTTCGATGGGCTTTAAGCTCCTTGCTTAAAGCATCCATCTTTTGAAATATTTTTTCAATCTCATCGAGCTCTCTTTGGGCTTTATCTGATTTGAAAACCTCTTTTAGTTTACTCAACGAAGATTTTTGTAGCTTTCTATCCATTTTCATGCAATTTTCCTAAGTATGCACGATTTTTGAAAAACACTCTTTTTTTCGAAAATTTGAGTATAACTCGTTTGTTTGAAGTCTGCTTAAGTCCCGGGTCCCACCGGGCGTGCCAAATTGTAGACACCGAAAATTTTCACTTGCGGGTTCTTAGGCCTGCGTGAACCTTTTCGCAATCTACTTCGCTTTATGGGCGTGCCAGCTAGTTTACTTTAACTAGCAAAGTATGTTTTGAAAACAATCTGACTTTTGAAAGGCGATTGTAGGCAAGCGGGATTTTTACGTCGCAGACCTTCTTGCACCGATGCGCAAGGGTTAGTCTGTACGCTTAGAGACTTCGTTTTGAAACAAGTTTAACTCAAAATATATTTTGAATGAAGAAGTGTTTTAAAACCTTTTCAAAACCATGCATTTGGGCGATTTTGACTTTGTAAGGGTTGGACGACCCTAAGTCTTGCACGATTTGATTCGGGTTTGTACGATTCTCAGATTTTAGATCACGTGGATTTGCACGTGCCTAAGTCTTTCTTTTTATCCCTTTATGGGCCACCTAGGTGTGTGTTATGAACACTCCACTACATGGGGCGAATTTGAGCGGGAGTACGGGGCTTGCTTCGATGCAATATGCGTCCTACCTCGTGGTATGGCGTAGATGCAATGCAAACTCACGCTACTCCAAAGGGAAAACCCGAAATTAAAAGACAATGCCGAAGGGAAATTGCCGAAGGGAAATGACTTGTAAAATAAATAGCGGAAGGGGAAATATGGCTATATCTTAAGAGCGGAAAGGCTCAATTGTGTAAGTGTGTGTCGTGTATATATTGAAAGACAACGCACATGACTTGAACCTTAAAACCCGAATCTTAAAGACGTAGCCGAAAGAAATACTTTATATAGAGTATATGTAGGGGCCCTTACTGGGGTCTTGTAAATAAGAGCGAAGGCTCAATGTGTGTGCGTGCTTGAATTGAAAGACTTACACACACGACATGAAATGAAACCCAAATATAAATTGCAGTATGCCTTGACTAAGGTCTTGGGAGTAAGAGCGAAAGCTCAATGTGTGTGAGTGTAGAATTGAAGTACTACGCACACGACATAAATGAAACCCAAATATAACTGCAATAAGGCCTTTACTAAGGTCTTGGGAGTAAGAGCGAAGGCTCAATGTGTGTGCGTGTGGAAAATGGAAAGACAACACACACGACTTAAATAAAAACCCCCTTGACTTAAAATATATAAATATAACGATATATTAAGGGCTTGTTAGGCCCGTGTGTGTGCAAGAAGTGTACGACTAAGAGCGGAAAGGCTCAAGTGCACGTGTGTGTGGGTGTGTCAAACCACGTTATTACAATCGGGGGGAGACGAAGCTCCTTTACTACAACCCCGTATCAAAATTTAATAAAACACCAAATGTAAGGACTTACAACTCACCTAGCCCGCTATGTGGGGTGTGTCTAGGACGCGTACGCCTTGCATATGGAGCCCGGATCACATGGAAGTGGAACCGGCTAGCTTGGAGGTGTTTGAGAACCTTTGAGGACTTGGGAGAGGTGTTTGAGTAGGCTTTGTATGGGCCTGGTTTTGGGCTTTGTATGGGCCTGGTTTGGGATGACTCGAGTTGGGTTCTAGGGGAGCTTGGGGCAACTCGGGCTGTCTTGGTGCAGCCCGGGGTTTTACCTTGCAAGGGGGTGCCTTAGGATGACTCGAGCCAAGGTGGTTCGAGTTATGTTTTAGGAGAAACCCTAACTAGGTTAGGTTCAGTCAATCAAGGCCAAGGCAGGTCGGCCAGGGCTGAGCTAGGGCTCGGCCTGGCTGGGTGCTGGTCGAATGTTGGTCGAGGTAGGTCTAGGGTGAAGCCAGGTTAAGTCGGCCAGGTATGTTGTCTTGGGGGCGGGCTGGCTGAAGGTGAATCACGGCCAGCCTTGTGGCAGGCCGGGGCTTTAGTGGTGTGGATGATGCACGGCCTGCACCAGCAGGCCGTGGGCTTGGGGGTGAAGGAAGGGATACGGCCTGCACTAGCAGGCCGTGGGGTTTCTAGGGAGAGGTGGCCTGCCGAGTGGCAGGCCCTGCCCTTGGTAAAGGAGGGGAAGCCCGGCCTGCACTAGCAGGCCGTGGGCTTGTAGGGAGAGGGTCTGCCGAGTGGCAGGCCTTGGCTAGGCTTTGATGAGGCACGGCCTACACCAGCAGGCCGTGGGTTTACTAAAGAGAATGGCCTGCCAGGGAGCAGGCCATTAGGTGTGGTTTGGGGCGAGGGATGGTGGCGGTTTTTAGGTGGTGGTAGGTTAGTCGGGGCAGGTAAGGTGCAGGCGGAGTTGGGTCAAGGCGGGGTTTGGTTGAGGCGGTGATAGATAGGTTCAGCCAGGTTGCAGGTTGGTTGGGGAAGGGGTTTTGGGGAGTTCGGCCAGCACTTGGCTGGGCTTATTTGTGGTGGTTTAGGTTTAGTTAGGTGTAGGTGGGTTCATATGGGTTAGGTTTAGAAGGGTAGAGAGAAGGGCTAGGTTTAGTTGAGGCTTACCTTAGGTGCAGCCCACTAGGTCCAGCCACCTTCAATCGGTCCAGCCCACTTCCACGCCCGCGGTCCACCTCTAGGTGCAGCTAGGCTCGAGTTGGTGTAGCCCCCTTTGATCTAGCCTTGGCCAACATGGCTCAAGCCCACTTCACTCATGAGCCCACATGGCTAGGTTTATCACTCCCTCTCTCTCCTCCCAAGCATTTGCATGAACCCTTTACATGGACCCCCTCACCTCTATTTATAGAGATTTGAGGTGGGTCTTGGATTTGGGTTTGGGTTTGGGGTTTGGATCCATACCCAAACCCAAACACTATTTGGATCTGGATATTGGATCTCGGATATTTTGAGATCTGTATCCGATCCAAACCCAATATTTTTATGGATACGGATATGGATATTTTGATCCAGATCCGATCCAATCCAAACACTATTTGGATCCAATCCAAATCCAAACACTATTTGGATCGACCCAAACACTATTTGGATTGGCCCAAATCCAAACACTATTCATTACATGGATTTGGATCTGGATATATATGGTCCAGATCCAAATCAAAATTTCTTCGGACAGTCCTTCTTGGCTTCTTGAGGCGAACGATCTGTGCGGGCACTGGCTTCATCAGCGCTCCGTCTGGTGCTGGGTTTTCCCCAACTTTGTCGTCCGGACTTCGTCTCGCCGTTCTGGACTCCGTTGAGCTTTTCATCAAATGGGCTCTGCTTTCTTTTGTTTTTTTATCAGGGAGTGGCTTCTGAAGCTCTGGGCTTGAATCCTCTTCGGGCCTAGGGTCTTCTTTTGCCTTCTGTATTTGTTTTCACATTTCAAAACAGGTCGTCGTTTTGGCTCAAACGAGCTTTTTGGTGTTTTGAGAGTTTTTGAAAAATAGAAGATTTGGGGTGTTTACAGGACTTCCATCCAGACTCCCACGAATGCCACACCATTCGAATTGGTCTATGGCACAAACGCCATTCTTCCCATTCATACCCAACTGCATTCATTTCATACATCCATTGCACTCCACCTCCCCCTAGAGACGTTTCAGCATGCTAGGATGGCCGAACTAGATTTGCTAGATGAGAGGCGACTCCTTGCCATGGATCATGCTCGTGCATACCGGCAAAAGATAGCCCGACATTATAGCAAACACATGAGACCTCGCCACTTTGAAGTGGGAGATCTGGTCTTAAAACCATCCATCATCGTGGCCCACACCCCTTGGAAAAGTGGCACCCCAACTGGGATGGACCCTATGTTGTACGAGCAACCACTACGAACAATTCGTTTTGGTTAGTCGATGTGGAAGGTAGGAATTTAGCAGATCCTATCAATATTCAATACTTAAAGAAGTATCATGTGTAGGATTTGGATTGAATTCTAATTTTCAAAAATTTTAGGGATAGCTGCCCTGAGACAAGTGAATAAGGTGCAAAAGCAAAGTCGTGTGACCCTGAGTGAGAGAATTCGCACTTGTTAAAGAGTGGAGTCTTCAAAATCGTGGTTACATTTCAAAATCCTTCTTCTTACAAAGAAAGGCCTAGTTCAATATAGCAAGATACTTGCAAGTAGTACGTGCTATTTCTAAATAGGCTGATCTGGAATGGATCGAGTGTAGACTTGGGATAAATCCTCCCCTCTTCTCTTCTACTTCCAAAAGGAAAACAAAGGCCCAAACAAAAGGGAATTTCCCATTCAAAATATCATTCCAAAAGAAAGAAACCAGAATTCAAAAGAAAAATCGATTCTCTTGTGAAAAAGAGGGATTAAAGAAAAAATACTTCCAAAGGGAGACCCTCTATGGAAAAAACAAAAGAAGGAAAAAGAGACCAAAAAGCTCAAAAAGAGCAGTTTTCTGCCTTCTATGCCTTAAACCACGGGACGCTTCAGAAGGGATCGTGGTATCTCTTTCCCATCCCTGGCTTATCCCAAGCTAAAGCATGGTTCATTTCGAGGAATCCTAAAGTAAAAATAGGATTTACTTACTTGAATTTCATTTTGTTTGAGAATTCGACGTTTCGAGTAAGGCGTAGGAATTTGAAATATAACTTGTTTTCTTATAAAACCTCCGCTAGATAAGCGAGTGTTAAGACTCAAATAAGGGCAAGCACGAAGAGCTCGAGATCCTTAGGATCGAGACTCAAGACAGTTGTCCCTTTTGTAAATAAGTTTTGAAAATCGAACATCGAACAGCATAGGATCTGCTCACTTGGAGCAACAGACCTTGTAAGTCTCTAGAGTTCGACCACATCTGGTCTCTGAGAGGTCGCCACTCTTGGCACCACACCCATGTCATCTGCATTCCACGCATGGCACTTGCATAAACATGATCCCATTTAGGACCAGATTCCATAGTAAGAACCCTTTGGCATGATATCTCCTCCTACCAGAGTTTGTAAATCGAGATTTTGCTAAAGATTGGGGCGATCCCATATTTTTCGTGGATAGATCTAGGGAGACATTAAAAGGGGTGTTTGTCATCTTTGCCCTTATCCAAATCGATTTGGACAAGGCCAAAGAGGGGCATCTATAAACACCCCAAAATCCCATGAATTCCTCAAAACAACCTGGTTTCGTAAAAGCAGCCCCAAAGGGCCATTTTGAGTCTGGAAACCCAGGAGTCGTCCAGACAAACCTGTACATATGTTTTGAACTTTATATTTCAAAAATATACAATATGGGTTTTAAAAACCTTTTTAAAACATGTTTTGAAACCCTGAAGCTGCTTTGGCCTAAGCAAGACAGGACCAGGAAAGCTAAGGAGAGCCCGGAACTGGAGCACATGTCAAGCCCGGCACAACAACTCTCATATCGAATTCACCCCCAGGATCTCGAACGTCCAAGACCCTGTTATCATCAAAACATCATTTGAAGTCATCTCCAGAAGGCGAAAACAAAGGCGGACGATCATGTTGGCGAAGACCCAACGAAGACGGAGTACTGATGCTGTTAGGCCCTGCACAAACCATTCGTTTCGAACACAGCTCGAAGGAGTCAGAGTTCAGTTTGGATCGGATCTGGACCATATATATCCAGATCCCAATCCAAACCCATGTATGGACTTGGATTTGGATTTGGATTCAAAAATCCAATCCAATATCCATATCCATGGCCCACATCACCTTCTCATAAATGGAGGTGGGGCCCACTTGAATTTCACGTGGGATTATGGGCATGAGAGAGAGTGGGGGTGGATAAGATCAAGTGTGTGTTGTATTAAGCTTGACTTGTGTGTCAAGTTTGGGGTTAATCATGTGGGTTAGCCTAGTTAAGTGGGTTTAAGCTTGTAATTAGCCAAAACCTAACCTAGGGCTGCACCAACATGATGTGGTTAAGGTCTATGGGTCATGCAAAGGGAGTTCCTTCACCTAATCCTAACTAAAAATACCTAATCCTAGCCTTCCACCCTAATCCTGTCCTAATCTGAGCCTAATCACCTAACCCACTTCCCTAATCCCGGCCTAATCCCAACCTAATCACCTAACCCACTTCCCTAATCCTTCCCTAAACCTAGCCTAATCACCTAACCTACCTCACTAAACCTCACCTTAGAACCAACCCACCTAGCTAAACCCTAAACCTCTAAACCATCCCTAGCACACAACCTACCCAAACCCCTTGTATTTAAAATATCTGGCCCTACCCTTTCCAGCCCACCTTATCACCACACCACCCTACCTAAACCACCTAACCACTACCCTAAAACCACCCCCAACCGCCTCTTACAGCCCTACATAAACCCCCCCCCTTTGGGGCGGGTTTTTCCCATCTCCAAGCTCCATCTTCCACCAGCCGGGTCCTCCACTCTCCAGCCCAGCCGACTCCCATCTTGCTCCACCTGCCCCACAGCCAGCCACCACCTGCGCCACTACCTCCCAGCCGAGCACCACCACCACCACCACTCCAGCCGAGGTCCACATCGCCACCCTTCCTCCCGGCCGAACCTCATCCTGCACATCCTCTTCACCCGGCTGCTCCCCTTCCATCCGCCACCACCTCCCATCATCCGGTTAGTATCCTCCACCTTACTCCTTCTCCACTCCCTCTCCACTCTCAGCCACCTAACCCACTACCATATCACTGTAAACACCCCAAAAACCCAAATACTTTTCAAAACCAAATGCCTGGTTCGAAAACCAGTTCAAAAGCTAAGTTTGGAATTTTTGAAAAAAACTCAGGAACTCAAAACAGTTCAAAATTCTGTTTTCCAACCCTGTTTGAAACATGAAAAATCTTGAAAATGGATGAAAGTCCTATTTTTACGAAAGACCAGACGAACAGATGAAGCCTGGCTCAAAACAGTCGCAAAAGATTCAAAAAGTTCAAAGGTCAAGCCCAGCCCGATGAAAAGTGAATTTCGAGGATGAAAAAGAAGCCCAGGCCACAAACGCGTTTCAAGCCTGAAGCATCAAAGGCCAAGCCAAAAGCATCTCTGAAATCACGAAAAATCCAAGTCAAAAGCAAGAAGAAACAGTCGAAACAGAGTCTAGAAAGACGAAAAGAAGCTCGGACGATGAAAATGGGAAAAACCCAGCGTAAGACGGAATCTTGATGAACTCAGGACCCGCACAAAGCATCCAGCAAGGACTGAAGAAGAGAAAATTTTGGATCAAATCTGGATCCAAAAATCCAGATCCAGATCCAAGATCCATATCCAAACGAAACTTGGATTGGATTGGATCCGGATTTTAGAAACCAACAAAGGATCCATATCCACACAAGGGGCCTATAAAAGGACGTGAGTGGGCTACCTTGGAGGGGGACGAATTTCCAGCATTTCACGTTGGTAGTTTGGGGGGGGAAGAGAGAGAGAGAGAGAGAGAGGAAGGTCAACAAAAGGGGCTGGCCTTCCCCTCTTGTTTTGTAAAATCATGGGTTGATCTTGTGGGCTGCACTCAAGTGTAAGTTGAAGCATTTCACGCCTTGTATGTTGCTGGAAATGAAGAGAAACCTGGCGGCATTGGATGGGCTTTCTTCAATGGAGATTGGCTGCGTTGGAAACGAGATCAAATGGGCTGATAGATTGTCAAGGTAAGCCCCTCAAATCCTGCCCAAAGCCCCCTCTTTTTGTACCTCTCAAAACCACCTAAACTCTAAAACATAAAACGTCAAAAAGTCCAGCCAAGATGCTGGCCGAACTTCACTAAAGGAACGATCCTAGTTCTACCTAAGACTACTCTAATCTAGAACCATACCCAGCTCGGCCATTGGCTGGCCAAGCTCACCTTAGATCCCTCCCAACCAAACCATCTAGCACTAAACCACCTAAACTATTTCCTAAACCAAAACTACTCCTAGAGACCTAGCCAAAACCGAGTGTCTAAAACACTCGGTTCCTTCCTTTAGACGAACCCATTTTCACCCATCTAGTTCGGCCCATGCTAGCTGAGTTCATCTTAGGTTTTTCCCTAAACTAAATCCATTACCTAAGTTAGATCCTAACCAAAAGAACTAACCTAAACCTACCCAGCTCGGCCACCCTTTGGCCGAGCCACTCCCTTAGGATCTCACGTGAGATCAAACACCCAACACCAGCCCAAGCTCGGCCACCCTTTGGCCAAGCATTTCCCTAGAGCTTACCTTAGGACTTCCCCTAAGATCACTCACTATCCCTAAACCAATCTCGACCCATTGTGAGACGAGTATCCCTTCGCATCTCGCCCGAACCACTTCCTTAGACATCCCCTAAGTCGACCATTAGCTGGTCGGTTTTTTTTCCTTAGAACCTTGAGCTAACCTTCGACCAAAACAAACCACCTAGACCTAACTTAGATCCGTTAGTTTTCACCCTAGATCTATCATATCTAAGCCCAAAACCCATAGTGCATTAGCTTGTCAATCTAGCCTAGGTCACGATCTAGGATCAACCTTCTACGCAGCTGGTCGTCTCGCAGAGGAAAGTCCATCCAACGGCTATATCCAAGGTCAGGTTTCGTTGAAAAAGGAAGCCCAAGCAAACGACGAGTAAGTGCTCGAATCTGGTTCTTTACGTTGTTTCAAATTCAATTCAATTTGATACGGGGTTGTAATAATGGAGCGTAGTCTCCCCCCGGGATGTAATATTATGGTTTGAAACACGAATCACACACGTACACTCGAGCCTTTCCGCTCTTAACTGTAAACATTTCACACACCTTTGCTTTGGAGTTGCGTGCGTGTGTTCTATTTCAAGTTCTCACACGTGCACCCAAGTTCACATGAGCGCTTGCTCCATACTCACACGCACATTTTGGGCCTCGACAGTCCATAGGATATAGCCATATTTATATACTTTCAGTTGCGTGGGTTTTATATTCAAAGTCGTGTGCATTTCAATTCCAGCTCTCACATGTGCACCCAAGTTCACATGAGCGCTTGCTCCACACTTACAAGCACATTTTGGGCCTTGTCAGCCCATAAGATATAGTTGTATCTATATACTTTCTGCTGGGTTTTAAGGTTCTGCTGTGTGAGTTGTCTTTTAATTTATACACAACACACACTCGCACAATTGAGCCTTTCCGCTCTTAAGATATAGCTATATTTCCCTTCTGCAATTTCCCTTCTGCAATTTCCCTTTTGCAAATTCCCTTTTGCAATTTCCATTTTGTCCTGTCTTTAAATTTCGGGTTTTCCCTTTAAGTTGTGTGAGTTGCATCGCATACACGCCACACTCGAGATAGGAAGCATATTTGCATCGAACAATCTTAAGGCAAATCGTGTAAAAATCTGCCAAAATCAAGCACTTGATGCACACAAACACAAGCCTGAATTGGCTAAAAATCCAAGAAAATAGGAACGTGTAGATCCCTTGTATAAAATTTGCAATTTTGACAAAACCAATTGATAAAAACACTTTTACGTTTTCAAAAGAGTCGTGTTTGTTCAAAAATCAAAATTTTCTTAAAAGCGTACAGACTGACCCTTGAGCGCCGGTTCAAGAAGGTCTGTGGCGAAAAGATCCCACTTATCCACAAGTCGCCTTAAAAGTCAGATATTTTTCAAAACTTACTTCGCTAGTTTGAGAAAGCTAGCTGGCACGTCCTTCTTAAAAGCGATGTAAACACGAAAAAAATTCGCTTCAGGCCTAAGAACCCGGAGTCGAGGATTTTTCGTGTCTATAGATTTGGCAGCGCCGGTGGGACGTGGGTCTTAAAGAAAATCGATACAAACAAACAGGTCTCTTGAAAAAAAAAATTCCAAGAAAAAGTGTTTTAACTCTTTGTCTTTTTGCATTTTCATAGTTTGGATTTTAAGTCATCGGAGTCATGTCGAGATCAGACTCCAATGAAGTGTCTAGCCGTGCCTCATGCACCTCAAGTTCTCGATCTAAAAAAATTTTGAAAACTCAAAACCAAAGAGATGAAATAGAGGAATTGAGAAAAGATTTTGAGGCCAAGATCGCTGCTCTTAGCCAAGATGCTGAGGCAGCTGATTCATGTTCGTCAAATGGCGAACAAAAGGCCCGAAAAAGATTTGAGAAAACTCGCAAATACAAGGAGACTTCCCCAATAGGAGGCGACCAATACCACGATTCATAAGGATCGTAAAGCCCTACAGCAGCTGCTAAAAGGGCAAAATAAAGAGAAAAAGACGTACGCCCTGTCTGATTTTCTTCCGTTAGATTATGAAACAGACAGCGACGACGAAATACTGAATTTCCATCAGTATGATGGCACGGGAGACCCTAGGTCTCACCTGCAACTTTTCTCTCATCGAGCCCACAAGAAAAAGGAGTCGATGAAATGGGTGTATTGGTTTCCTTTATCCCTCAAAGGTACAGCTTCGAAATGGCTAGCTTCCTATGATCTGAGCCAGTTCGCAACTTTTGAAGAGTTAGCGGACTGTTTCATGCAAAGATTTTCACACAACGTAGAAGTTACGCCTACCTTAAATACTTTGAGGGATACAAAGCAAGGTATGAACGAGGATGTACATACATTTATCGTTCGATGGAGGTCCCTCCTTGGGCAGGAGCGAGAGCCCATATCCGAAGGATGCACAGTAATGCTCATCCTGGATAATTTTACAACTGAATTGAAAACCCTTCTCTCCCTACACGAAATCTCTACTTTCCACAAACTAATTAAAAAGGCATCTCTTTTTGAAACAAACTTGAAAAAAGGGATTTACGACCATCTGTGGAAAGGAAGTATAATTTCAAAAACTTGATTAGAAAAACCTGGCAATTTCGGGTTACCCGCCATGGACAAAGGGGCAAAACTCCACAAAATCGCTAATGTCCGGGTAGATCCAAGGTTGGCGGGCACTTCAAAGAATTTTGATAATTTCGAAAACAGAAAAGACAAAAAAATACAAAAATCCTTTGAAAAACGGGAGTACACTCCTCTGGGGCAACCTGTGACGGAGGTCCTAGACCTCCTACTCGCCCAAGGAATGATCGAACTCCCCGAAATCCCTGAGGGAATCACTTCCAAAGGGAGGTTTTTAAACAGATTCTGCAAGTATCATCGGCTCAAAGGTCATGATACGAAGCAATGTTTTTCCCTCCTAAACAAAATCGAGAACTTGATTGCAGAGGGCCGGCTCCAGGTCACTAAGGAACCAGAGCCTGCCCAAGCTATTTTCAAAGAACCCTTCCCTAATCATGCAAGTACCAGTGGGAAGGGTAAAGAGGTATGTGCTCTCACGATTTCGAAGAGTTTAGCGCATACATATAAGTCTGGCTTTTCTACTTGTGCATCTACCCTCATCCTTCATACGAAATCCGCCCAAGTAGTGATTCGGGAACCACCAAGAGTTCCGTCCTCAGTTAAACCAGTTTTAAAAATCTGAGGTGCTCCAAAATATCCGATTAGAGCCATGGTAGGTATGAATCCTAGGTTGATCGTGGGAGAGGTGACAAGATCCGGAAGGATCTATCAGCCCCCACATCTGCAAAATGCTAAAAAAGTGGTCAGTGTACTTGGCCCCTCAAAAGCATGTATTCCTGGAGTTCTGCCCAAAACGGACAAAGGAAAAATTGTTTTGAACTTGTATGATTTTGAAAACCATCTTTCGAAGATTCCCATTAACATGTCCATCCTAGAGCTAATACAAACCTCGCCTAGGCATAGACTTGTGTTAGAAAAAATCCTAGAAAGAGCAAAAGTTAGTTCAAATATTACCCCAGAGTCCTTGTCCAACCAAGTGGCGTCCATAGGTGCAAAAACGCCTATCGTGTTTTCGGAAGAGGATCTCGAAAGACCTTACAAATCCCATAATCAGGCCCTACACATCGAGGTGGTATTGAATCACCACTCTCTGGATAGGTGTCTAGTTGACGGAGGAGGAGGGCTCAATATCCTTCCGCTTCACATAGCATATCAAATCGGAGTCACCTTGACTTCCATGAATCCAAGCCCCATCGTAATCACTGGATACGATGGAAATGCGTCCAGACCCTTAGGATCCATTGAACTCCCCATAGAAACGGGAGGGATAGCTCACGTGGGGGTATTCCATGTTTTGGACATCCACCCCCACTACAACCTATTGCTGGGAAGGCCTTGGATACATAGCCTGCATGCTGTGCCGTCCACCTTCCATAGGTGCGTAAAAATCCCTTTCGAAAATCAAGTCGTTGTGATCCTAAGTGAGAGCCATCCACAACTGTAGGGGATTCAGAGCTCCCCATGTCTGTCAAGTTCCCAGACCTACAAGGTCGACCCGGGGCAAACCATAGTCGAGCTACCAAAGCTCACCCTTCAGATGCCTAGGAAGGTTGTATATATTCAGGGGTCGCCCAAGGCTGGCCCACTCAAGACGTTAACCATCCCAGGAAAATCGAAACGTCAGTTGTTTTCAAAACCCCTGGACCGAAAACCTTATGTGCATAACATGGACGATAGCAAGTTCCAGGACCACAAATTATATGAAAACTTTTCCAAAAACAAAAAATCCTAGAACATGTTATTGAACATGGGGTATATGCCTTACAAAAGTCTAGGGGCACAAAACCAGGGTCTCATAGAACCCATCTTGCCTAAGGTCAACCAAAACCGACATGAGATCGGCTATACTCCCAGAATACCACCAGAACCACCCCCTGTGACCACCTGGGTCAAGGGTGCCTTGGAGCCTACCCAAGCAGAAACCTACGATTTAGGCCTCTTGTTCGGAGTCTAACCCGTGGCGTTTTCCTTTGTAGGTATGATGGAAGATCCCTCAATAAAAAACCCAAAAACATTTGAAAAATCTGAAATTCAAAAAATTGAAAAATCCCAAAAATCAAAAACATTTGAAAAAGATCAAAAAATCGAAAAAACAGTTATTTGTATAGTTCCCAAAGTTCTTTCTTTGCAAAAATCTAAAAAAATCAAAAATTTGCAAAATACCAAAAACAAAATCCTGTATTTAGCAGCTCCTGGCAAAGGTTTTGAAAAAGCAAAGGATTTCGAAAAGAAAGTCCTCTTCATAAGAGGACCAAAGTCTTCAAAACCTCTAGAAAATCCAAAACAAAAACCAGGCGTTTGCGAAAACTATGCGTCAAGTCCAAATTCCCTAAGATTCAGAATTCTTGAGAATGATCAAAGACCAGAAGTAGATCCTCTCGAAGAAGATCCTACTTCTGAACTCCCAGAATTTCACAAAATTCTCGATTTTGAAAAACCTTCGAAATCAATAGGAGGGGATTTCATAGAGATAAACTTAGGGAATGATTCGAAGCCCAAACTCATTAAGGTAGGTGCATGTTTGCATGAGCATGAAAGAGCATCATTCATCGAATTTTTGAAAGCCTACGTTGATGTGTTCGCATGGACGTATGAAGACATGCCGGGTATAGACCCGAATGTTGTAGAGCATCGCCTTCCCTTAGATTCAGATGCAAAACCCGTAAAACAAAAGCTTAGGAAGATACATCCGAATGTGCATTCACAAGTCAAAGAGGGTTTAGAAGATCTGTTAAAAGCCGGATTTATAAAACCCATTGCATATTCTGATTGGTTATCCAATATAGTTGTTGTTCGAAAAACTAGTGGGAAAATTCGGATATGCATCGATTTTAGAAACCTGAATAAAGCCACGCCAAAAGATAATTTCCCTTTACCAAACATTGATTTGATAGTCGATAGTACTGCAAATCATGAAATGTTTTCATTCATGGATGGCTATTCAGGATATAACCAAATCAAACTAAGCCCACGAGATCAGGCTAAGACCGCTTTCACAACCCCATGGGGCACGTACTGCTATACAGTCATGCCCTTTGGTTTGAAAAATGCTGGCGCCACGTACCAGAGAGCTATGACCTCGATCTTTCACGATCAGATTCATGAGCTCGTAGAGGTATATGTAGATGATCTCCTGGCTAAGTCAAAAACTCGATGCACTCATCTCGAATGCTTACAAAAGATTTTTGAAAGGCTTAGACTTTATAACATAAAGCTAAACCCTCAAAAGTGCGTATTCGGTGTAGAATCCGGTAAGCTTTTAGGATTTATGGTAAGCCAAAGGGGCATAGAAGTCGACCCCTCTAAGTGTAGATCCATCATAGACATGACTCCACCCTCCAATCTCACGCAGATTCATAGCCTCCAGGGTCGATTACAATCCATTCGCAGGTTTATTTCAAACCTGGCAACTAGATGCGAACCCTTCAACAAGTTGATGAGGAAGGGTATGAAATTTTTATGGGATGACGAGTGCCAAAAATCATTTGAAAGGTTAAAAGCGTACTTAGTTAATCCCCCTGTTTTAAACCCTCCAAAACCAGGAAAACCTCTTCTACTTTACATTTCTGTGCATGCGAATGCCTTGGGAGCTCTGTTAGCTCAATACGAGGATGACACTCACAAGGAATGTGCCATATACTATCTTTCGAAAACTCTCCTGGCTTACGAAAGGAATTATCAGACCATGGAGAAGACATGCTTGGCCCTAGTTTGGGCCTGCCAGAAATTTCGACACTATTTCCTAGATCATGAGATCTGGATAGTGTCCAAGCTTGACCCAATCAAGCACTTATTCGAAAAACCCATTCTCACGGGTAGATTGGGCAAATGGCAACTCCTTCTAATGGAGTATGATTTAAAATACCATCACTAGGTCTCCATTAAGGGGCAAGCCCTAGTAGACTACGTGGCTGACTTCCCCCTAGAAGACGCGTATCCCACACTCAATGAAATGCCTGATGAAGGCATATTGCAAAACCATTTTCAAAACCACATTCTGGCAAACTCTTTCGAAAAACAAGTGTGGAAGATGCACTTCGACGGGGCACGAAACCAACGAGGGGCCGGTGCTGGGATCATCCTCGTATCCCCTGAAAAGGGAGAGATCCCCATAGCAATTCGCCTAGATTTCGAATGTTCCAACAATATAGCCGAGTATGAAGCACTCATACAAGGTTTAAAAGTTTCGAAAACTCTAGGGGCATCATGCATCGAGGTCTTTGGAGATTCACTCCTGGTCATAAACCAAGTTTTAAAAATTTGGCAAGTTCAAAATGAAAAACTACTTCCATATCACGAATTGGCCACTCGACTGGTCAAGTCATTCCAATCATGTACACTCACACACGTGGGAAGAGAGGATAATGGCGTTGCTGATGCCCTCTCATCCCTAGGTTCATCCCTGAGGGTCGATCCCACTATGGGAACCAGAACCCTTGAAATATGGCACGCACCCACTCCTTCCATACATGATTTGGAAATTTGCCAAAATAACAAGGATCTGGATGAAAAACCTTGGTTTTATGACATAAAGCATTTTTTAGAAAATGGGGGATTCGCTGAAGATGCCACATCTAAAGATAAGGCATTCGTCCGAAAAATTTCTACCCGATACACGATTTTAGGTGGGGTTCTGTATAAAAAAAAGTTTTACCGGCATCTTACTAAGATGTGTCGACCTAGAGGAGGCTAGGACTGTTATGCATGAATTCCATGATGGAGAATGTGGAGGTCATGTCAATGCCAACATGATGGCAATGAAAATACTTAGAGCAGGTTATTTTTGGTCCACCCTGAGAAAAGATTGCCACGATCATGTTAGGAAATGTCATCCGTGTCAGGTGCATGGTCATGCCATCCATATCCCCTCATCATCACTGCATTCCATAGTCAGCCCCTGGCCATTCACCATGTGGGCGTTTGATATCGTAGGACCAATTTCTCCAAAGGCATCGAATGGACACGGGTTCATTTTAGCAGCCACTGAGTATTTTTCCAAATGGGTCGAAGCCACCTCCCTGACCAACGTCCAGGGGCAACACGTGGTAGCTTTTATTAGGAAAAACATCTTGGCTCGATTTGGAGTTCCAAGAGATCTCGTGTCTGATAATGGCACCCCATTCAAAAATGAGCGGATGGTCAAGCTGTGCAACAAGTATGGCATAAATCATCATTTCTCGTCGCCTTATTACCCTCAAGGCAACGGCCAAGCCGAAGCCACCAACAAGACTCTCATCAGCATTGTTGAGAAAACAATAGAAAAGGGTAGAACATGGCATGAGAAGCTGGATGAAGCCTTATGGGCTTATAGGACTTCCATCCGCACTCCCACAAATGCCACGCCCTTTGAGTTGGTCTACGGCACCAATGTCGTTCTCCCCATTCATACACATCTGCATTCATTTCACACATCCATTGCACTCGACCTCCCCATAGAGACACTTCAGCATGCTAGGATGGCCGAATTAGATCTGTTAGATGAAAGGCGACTCCTTGCTATGGATCATGCTCACGCATACCGGCAAAGGATCGCCCGACATTATGAGAAGCATATGAAACCTCGCCATTTCAAAGAGGGAGATCTTGTTTTAAAAATCATCCACCATCGTGGCCCACATCCACTCGTAAAGTAGCGGCCCAAGTGGGATGGCCCTTACGTTGTACGTGGAACCACCACGAACAATTCTTATTGGTTAACTGATGTCGAGGGTTGGAATTTAGTAGATCCCATTAATATTCAGTATTTGAAAAAGTATCACGTATAGGGTCTGAGTTAAATTCCCATTCTGCAAAAAAAATTTTTTGGGAAAATCTATTTTGAAACTTCGAAATCAAGGACTCAAGGTGAGTTGTGTAAACCTGGATGAGAGAATCAACATTTTGTGAAAAAGGTAGAGCTTTTCAAATATGTGGTTACATTTCAAAATCCTTCTTTTTACAAAGAAAGGCCTAGTTCAATATAGCAAGATATTTACAAGTAGTACGTGCTATTTCTAAATAGGCTGATCTGGAATGGATCGAGTATGACCTTGGGATAAGTCTTCCCCTCTTCTCTTCTCCTTCCAAAAGGAAAACTTGGCCAAAATAAAGGGAAATTCCCGCCAAAATCAATTTCCAGAGAAAGAAACCTGAATCAAAAGAAAAAATTGATTCTTCCATGGAAAAGAGGGATTAAAGAAAAAATACTCCCAAAGGGAGACCCTCTATGAAAAAAGAAAGAAAAAGGCCAAAAAGCTCAAAAGAGCAGTTTTCTGCCTTCTCTGCCTCAAACCATGGGACACTTCAGAAGGGACCGTGATACTTCTTTCCCATCCCTACGACCTATCCCAAGCAAAACATGGTTCATTTCAGGGAATCCTAAAGTAAAAATAGGATTTACTTAACTTGAATTTCATCTTGTTTGAGAATTCGACGTTTTAAGTAAGGAGTAGGAATTTTAAAAATGTAGCTTGTTTTCTCGTAAAACCTCTGCTAGTTTAGCAAGTGTCGAGGCTCAAGTAAAGGCAAACACGAGGAGCTGAAGGTCCTTAGGATCAACGGTTCAAAAAGGTTTTTTCCTTCTAAAAATGAATTTTCCAAAAACTCGAACATCGAGCATACGTAAGGCCCGCTCACTTGGAGCAGCAGGTCTTCATAAAAGTCTCAAAAGTTCGACCATATGATTTGGTCTCTAGGTGGTCGCCCTTTCTAACACCTCATCCATATCATGCACCTTTGCATATCCACGCATGAACATTTCATATATGATCTCCACTTAGGGCTAGATCCATAGAAAGTCCCCTTTTGGCAAAAAAATCCCCTCCTATCGAGTTTTAAAAGAAAGGTTCTTTTTCTCAAAATTTGGGACGATCCCATATTCTCAAGATCAAATCCGGGAGAAAACAAACAGGGGTGTTATCTTCTTCGCCATTATCCAAATCAATTTGGATAATGCCAAAGAGGGGCATCTGTAAACACCCCAAAAACCCAAATACTTTTCAAAACCAAATGCCTGGTTCGAAAACCAGTTCAAAAGCTAAGTTTGGAATTTTTGAAAAAAACTCAAGAACTCAAAACATTTCAAAATTTTGTTTTCCAACCCTGTTTGAAACATGAAAAATCTTGAAAATGGACGAAAGTCCTATTTTTACGAAAGACCAGACGAACAGATGAAGCCTGGCTCAAAACAGTCGCAAAAGATTCAAAAAGTTCAAAGGTCAAGCCCAGCCCGATGAAAAGTGAATTTCGAGGACGAAAAAGAAGCCCAGGCCACAAACGCGTTTCAAGCCTGAAGCATCAAAGGCCAAGCCAAAAGCATCTCTGAAATCACGAAAAATCAAAGTCAAAAGCAAGAAGAAACAGTCGAAACAGGGTTTAGAAAGACGAAAAGAAGCTTGGACGATGAAAATGGGAAAAAACCAGCGTAAGACGGAATCTTGATGAACTCAGGACCCGCACGAAGCATCCGGCTTGAAACGCCAGAAAGGACTGAAGAAGAGAAAAATTTGGATCAAATTTGGATCCAAAAATCCAGATCCAAATCCAAGATCCATATCCAAACGAAACTTGGATTGGATTGGATCAGGATTTTAGAAACCAACAGAGGATCCATATCCACACAAGGGGCCTATAAAAGGACGTGAGTGGGCTGGCTTTGAGGGGGACGAATTTCCAGCATTTCACGTTGGTAGTTTGGGGGGGGAAGAGAGAGAGAGAGAGAGAGAGAGAGAGAGGAAGGTCAACAAAAGGGGCTGGCCTTCCCCTCTTGTTTTGTAAAATCGTGGGTTGATCTTGTGGGCTGCACTCAAGTGTAAGTTGAAGCATTTCACGCCTTGTATGTTGCTGGAAATGAACAGAAACCTGGCGGCATTGGATGGGCTTTCTTCAATGGAGATTGGCTGCATTGTAAACGAGATCAAATGGGCTGATAGGTTGTCAAGGTAAGCCCCTCAAATCCTGCCCAAAGCCCCCTCTTTTCGTACCTCTCAAAACCACCTAAACTCTAAAACATAAAACGTCAAAAAGTCCAGCCAAGATGCTGGCCGAACTTCACTAAAGGAACGATCCTAGTTCTACCTAAGACTACTCTAATCTAGAACCATACCCAGCTCGGCCATTGGCTGGCCAAGCTCACCTTAGATCCCTCCCAACCAAACCATCTAGCACTAAACCACCTAAACTATTTCCTAAACCAAAACTACTCCTAGAGACCTAGCCAAAACCGAGTGTCTAAAACACTCGGTTCCTTCCTTTAGACGAACCCATTTTCACCCATCTAGTTCGGCCCATGCTAGCTGAGTTCATCTTAGGTTTTCCCCTAAACTAAATCCATTACCTAAGTTAGATCCTAACCAAAAGAACTAACCTAAACCTACCCAGCTCGGCCACCCTTTGGCCGAGCCACTCCCTTAGGATCTCACGTGAGATCAAACACCCAACACCAGCCCAAGCTCGGCCACCGTTTGGCCAAGCATTGCCCTAGAGCTTACCTTAGGACTTCCCCTAAGATCACTCACTATCCCTAAACCAATCTCGACCCATTGTGAGACGAGTATCCCTTCGCATCTCGCCCGAACCACTTCCTTAGACATCCCCTAACTCGACCATTAGCTGGTCGGTTTTTTTTCCTTAGAACCTTGAGCTAACCTTCGACCAAAACAAACCACCTAGACCTAACTTAGATCCGTTAGTTTTCACCCTAGATCTATCATATCTAAGCCCAAAACCCATAGTGCATTAGCTTGTCAATCTAGCCTAGGTCACGATCTAGGATCAACCTTCTACGCAGCTGGTCGTCTCGCAGAGGAAAGTCCATCCAACGGCTATATCCAAGGTCAGGTTTCGTTGAAAAAGGAAGCCCAAGCAAACGACGAGTAAGTGCTCGAATCTGGTTCTTTACGTTGTTTCAAATTCAATTCAATTTGATACGGGGTTGTAATAATGGAGCGTAGTCTCCCCCCGGGATGTAATATTATGGTTTGAAACACGAATCACACACGTACACTCGAGCCTTTCCGCTCTTAACTGTACACATTTCACACACCTTTGCTTTGGAGTTGCGTGCGTGTGTTCTATTTCAAGTTCTCACACGTGCACCCAAGTTCACATGAGCGCTTGCTCCATACTCACACGCACATTTTGGGCCTCGACAGTCCATAGGATATAGCCATATTTATATACTTTCAGTTGCGTGGGTTTTATATTCAAAGTCGTGTGCATTTCAATTCCAGCTCTCACACGTGCACCCAAGTTCACATGAGCGCTTGCTCCACACTTACAAGCACATTTTGGGCCTTGTCAGCCCATAAGATATAGTTGTATCTATATACTTTCTGCTGGGTTTTAAGGTTCTGCTGTGTGAGTTGTCTTTTAATTTATACACAACACACACTCGCACAATTGAGCCTTTCCGCTCTTAAGATATAGCTATATTTCCCTTCTGCAATTTCCCTTCTGCAATTTCCCTTTTGCAAATTCCCTTTTGCAATTTCCATTTTGTCCTGTCTTTAAATTTCGGGTTTTCCCTTTAAGTTGTGTGAGTTGCATCGCATACACGCCACACTCGAGATAGGAAGCATATTTGCATCGAACAATCTTAAGGCAAATCGTGTAAAAATCTGCCAAAATCGAGCACTTGATGCACACAAACACAAGCCTGAATTGGCTAAAAATCCAAGAAAATAGGAACGTGTAGATCCCTTGTATAAAATTTGCAATTTTGACAAAACCAATTGATAAAAACACTTTTACGTTTTCAAAAGAGTCGTGTTTGTTCAAAAATCAAAATTTTTTGAAAAGCGTACAGACTGACCCTTGAGCGCCGGTTCAAGAAGGTCTGCGGCGAAAAGATCCCACTTATCCACAAGTCGCCCTAAAAGTCAGATATTTTTCAAAACTTACTTCGCTAGTTTGAGAAAGCTAGCTGGCACGTCCTTCTTAAAAGCGATGTAAACACGAAAAAAATTCGCTTCAGGCCTAAGAACCCGGAGTCGAGGATTTTTCGTGTCTACAATCACCCTAACACCAGCCATTCCACTTGCCGCTACCATTCCCACTCGGCCAGGCCATAACCACCCTAACTACCCGCCACTACCTAACCACCCTAGCTATACCCGGCCATTCCATTGAACCCCCTAAGTCCTGTCCACTCTACCTCACCACACCCGCCACTACCTTACCCCATCTCCTAGCTAGTTCCCTTCCCTTCCACCACTCCTAGCCACCCTAGCAGCCCCTCGCCACCAAGTCCCCTTAGTCAGCCACTCCAATCGACTGTCACCCCTTCATTCGGCCAGCCACCTCCTTTCCCCTAGACATTCCATTAGACCTTCCCTTAGACTCCCCCTTGGTGCCATACTCCCTAACACTACACCCTTCCTAGTGACCTTACTTAGGCCTTTAGCCCAACACACCAAAACCAGCCCATCCTTAGCAGCCGGCCATCTTCAAGGCGCCTCTTCCGTGCACCAAGGACATCCGGCCAGCACCTCCCTTTGCCGTTCAACTCCGCGGAGCTCACTTTTGCAGCCCAAGGTGAAGGTCAAGCCCACGCTCAAGCAAGGCCTCTTTGGACCAGCTATTAGTAAGTGCCTAACTCGGTACTTAGTTGTATACTTGCTTAAGATTCAATTTGATACGGGGTTGTAATAACGGAGCATAGTCTCCCCCCGCTTGTAATAACGTGGCTTGGCACACCCACACACGTGCACGATTTTGAACACACACGGGCCTAATCAGCCCCTAATACATAAATATATATATATATGTACTTTAATTTTCGTAGGGTTTTTGCTTAAGTTGGGTGTGTTGTCTTTCAATTCAAGCACTCACACACATTGAGCCTTCGCTCTTATTTGAAAGACCCAAGTAAGGGCCGAGCTATACTATTTGGGTTTCATTTCATGTCGTGTGTGTAAGTCTTTCAATTCAAGCACTCACACACTTTGAGCCTTCGCTCTTATTTGAAAGACCCAAGTAAGGGCCGAGCTATACTATTTGGGTTTTCATTTCATGCGTGTGTGTAAGTCTTTCAATTCAAGCACTCACACACATTGAGCCTTCGCTCTTATTTGAAAGACCCAAGTAAGGGCTGGGTTATACTATTTGGGTTTAATTTCATGTTGTGTGCGTGGTACTTCAATTCAAGCACTCACACATATTGAGCTTTCGCTCTTACTCCCAAGACCTTAGTTAAGGCCATACTACAATTTATATTTGGGTTTTATTTCATGTCGTGTGTGTAAGTCTTTCAATTCCAGCACGCACCCACATTGAGCCTTCGCTCTTATTTTTTAAGACCCAAGTAAGGGCACGTATATACCCTATATACATATCTCCCTTCGGCATTTACATTACAAGTTATTTCCCTTCGGTTATTTCCCTTCGGCATTGTCTTTACATTCGGGTTTTCCCTTTGGAGTAGCGTGAGTTTGCATTGCATCTACGCCATACCACGAGGTAGGACGCATATTGCATCGAAGCAAGTCCCGTATTCCCGCTCAAATTCGCCCATGTAGTGGAGTGTTCATAACACACAAACTAGGTGGCCCATAAAGGGAAAAAAGGAAAGACTTAGGCACGTGCAAATCCACGTGATCTAAAATCTGCAATCGTATCTAAATGACCCGAATTAGATACCTCGAATCGCTTCGTAGGCTTTCTATACCCAAAAACTCGATTTTTCAAAGCGTACAGACTGACCCTTGCGCATCGGTGCAAGAAGGTCTGCGACGACAAGAGCTCACTTGCTCACAGTCGCCACGATTAGAAGTCAGTTTAAAATATATCTTCGCTAGCTTAGGTAAGCTAGCTGGCACGCCCTGTTTATATAAATAGGCCTTAGACACACGAGAGGATCCGCTCCAGGCCCTGAAAAGGCGAAGAGGCGGGGATTTTCGCGCGTCTACAAAATGTTGTAGGAGGGGATTTCGTAGAAATCAACCTAGGGAGTGAAACAAAGCCCAAGCACATTAAGATAGGCGCATGTTTGCATGAGCATGAAGCATCATCATTCATTGCATTTTTGAAAACCTACATCGATATGTTTGCATGGACGTATGAAGACATGCCGGGTATAGACCCAAGAGTCGTCGAGCATTGTCTTCCCCTAGATTCGAATTCGAAACCCATAAAGCAAAAGCTTACGAAGATTCATCCAAACGTGCATACGCAGGTTAAAGAGGGTTTAGAAGATATGCTAAAAGCCGGTTTTATAAAACCCATTGCGTATTCTGATTGGTTGTGAAATATTGTTGTAGTTCGAAAATCCAATGGAAAAATTCGAATATGCATCGATTTTAGAAACCTAAACAAAGCCACTCCAAAGGATAACTTTCCTTTACCCAATATTGATTTGATAGTCGATAGTACTGCAAATCATGAAATGTTTTCATTCATGGATGGCTATTTAGGGTATAACCAAATCAAATTAGCCCCAAGAGATCTGGCTAAAACTGCTTTCACAACACCCTAGGGCACGTACTGCTATGACTACGATCTTTCACGATCAAATTCATGAGCTCGTAGAGGTATATGTGGATGATCTCTTGGCTAAATCAAAAACTCGATGCACTCATATCGAATGCTTACAAAAAATTTTTGAAAGGCTTAGGCTTTACAAAGTAAAGCTAAACCCTCAAAAGTGTGTGTTCGGAGTCGAATCTAGTAAGCTCTTAGGCTTTATGGTAAGCCAAAGGGGCATTGAAGTCGACCCCTCTAAGTGTAGAGCCATCATAGACATGACTCCACCCTCCAATCTCACGCAAATTCGTAGCCTCCAAGGTCGCCTCCAATCAATTCGCAGGTTTATTTCAAACCTCGCTAAAAGATGCGAACCTTTCAACAAACTTTTGAGAAAACGGGTGAAATTCGTGTGGGACGATGATTGACAAAAGGCTTTCGAAAGACTAAAAGCATATTTGGTTAATCCTCCTGTTTTAAACCCTCCAAAGCAAGGAAAACCTCTTTTTCTTTATATTTCTGTGCATGCAAATGCTTTGGGTGCATTGTTAGCTCAATATGAGGATGATACCCATAAAGAGTATGCCATCTACAATATTTCGAAAACTCTATTGGCTTATGAAAGAAACCATCAAGCCATGGAGAAGACTTGCTTGGCCTTGGTATGGGCCTGCCAGAAATTTCGATACTACTTCCTAGATCATGAGATCTGGATAGTGTCTAGGCTTGATCCTGTAAACACCCCAAAATCCCACGACTTTCCAAAAACATACCTGGTTTACAAAAGCAGTCCCAAAGGGACATTTTGAGTTTGGAAACCTAGGAGCCTTCCAAAAACCCTGTACATATTCGAAAACACATACGTACTATTTTAAACTCTGTACATATTGCTTTTAATCCTATAAATAGTATTTTGAAGCCCTTTATCAAATAGGAGTTTTTGAAACCCGGGCTAAGCCCCATTTTTTCAAAAGGTAAAGGCGAACAGGTGGAGCATGCGAAGATGACACCTGATCCAAAAAACAGCCCACCAAGCCAGTCACAAAGGCCAAAACCAAAAGCAGCTTTAGAAGTCTGTTCTAAAGCCTAGAAGAGCAACCTGGCCTGATAAAAGCCAGGTTCGAAAGGTGAAAGGAAGGCCCAGGCATGAAGCAGATGGCAAGCCCGGATCACCAGAAAGCTAGATCAACCATTCTCACTCAAGCATCCTGAATGTGAACCAAGAAGACCATAAATGAGCAAAAATGAAGTTCAAAAGGCAGAAAGGAGTCCGGACGACACAGATTGGGGAATCCCAACACCAAACGGGTCACTGATGAAACCAGGGCCCGCACAGATCATTCACCTCGAGAAGCCACGAAGGACTATCCAGAAAATTTTTGATTTGGATCTGGACCATAAATATCCAGATCCAAATCCATATAGTGAATAGTGTTTGGAATTGGGCCAATCCAAATAGTATTTGGGCCAATTCAAATAGTGTTTGGATTGGATCAGATCTGGACAAAATATCCAAATCCATATCCATAAAAATGTTGGATTTGGATCAGATACGAATCTCAAAATATCCAAGATCCACGATCCAGATCCAAATAATGTTTGGATTTGGGTCTGGATCCAAATCCCAAACCCAAACCCAACTCCAAGACGCACCTCAAATGCCTATAAATAGAGGTGAGGGGGTCCATTGTAAGGGGTTCACATCAAATTCAAGGGAGGAGAGAGAAGGTCCAAGGTGAGTGCTTTAGTGCTTTCTTTGTTTAGGGTTTTATTAATTGTAGTTTAGTGTGGGATTAGTTAAGGGCTGCCCCACCCTAATTGAAGGGCTGATATTGCTTGGACAAAGAGGCTTAAGGTGGCTAATCGGAGCTCAAGCACACCCTAAACCGTTGTTAAAAGGTAAGCCCCTAATCCTCCCTAAACCGTTGTTAAAAGGTAAGTCCCTAATCCTCCCTAAACCACTCTTCTTAACCCCTCTTAGCCTCCCTAAATAACCTCAACCGACCTCACCTAATCCTAATTAAAACTCACCCTAACCCTAACCGACTCCACCTAAGACCCTAACCGACTCCCCCCTAATCCTCACAGCCACCCTAACATCACCGCACCCTGCGGGCACCATGCGCGCCGCCCCCTGCGCGCGCCCTGCACGCTCCATGCCAACCTGCCACCCGCCTGGCGCCTAGCGCCTGGCGTCCACCTACTGCCCGACCTTCCGTAGCCAACCTCCACCTGCCGCCTCCTTCCCGGCCAACACCATCACCTGCCGCCTCCCTTCCACCCGGCCAACACCATCACCTGCCACCTCCCTTAACTCCTAGTCGTGACCCCTCGCCTACCATCCCAACTCCACGCCATACCACAACCGAACCCCTCCTAGTTCCGCATCACCCCACCTACCTAGCACCGTGACCTTAGCCCCCATATCACCTACCCTCCGCACCTTACCACACCCCATACCATATTCCATCCGTGACCACCTTGACTAGAACCGCCTTAGTTCCCATACCCCATCCGTGACCCATATCATCCCATACCCAACCTAACCCAACCTCAGTCGTGACCTATCCCATATCCACTCTCTTATCCCACACACCTCACCATCACCCCACCTAAACACTAAGACCTGCCACTACCTTTTCTTGCCCATACCCACACCAAAACCCGCCACCCTCTAGTGTCGTGAACCTCATCCCTCAAGCCAAACCCTCAAGCTTGAAGGCTCCATGTAGCCATCTTTCGATTGAAGCTTCAAGGAAGACTCATCCGTGGGTGTGAAGCCAAGCAAACTCGCAAAGATTGGAGTGGACAAACATCCGAATCACGTAAATGTTTTAATTCGGTATTTCATATCTCCTTTCTACGCTTTGATTCAATTTGGATACGGGGTTGTATTAAGGGAGCCTTGTCTCCTCCCGATTGTAATAACTTGGTTTGCTACACGAAGCACACACGAGCACTTGAGCCTTAGCTCTTACTCATACACAAGCACCCACGTGCACCATTGAGCCTTCGCTCTTACTCCTAGGACTCTAGTAAGAGTTGCGTGAGTTGTCTTTAAATTTATACACTCACACACGCGTGCATTGAGCTTTCGCTCTTATTCTATATATGTATTTCAATTCAGCTGGGTTGTTACATTAAGTCGTGTGAGTTTGTCTTTCATTTACACTCACATACAAAGAACACCCGAACGCTTGCTCACGCACCTTACGCACCATTTTGGTCTTGGCAGTCGCTAAGATATAGTCCTATTTCTATACTTTCTGCTGCATTTTCCAGGCTCAGCTGCGTGTGTTTGTTTTTCCATCTACACCCCAACACAATACGTGCACATTGGCGACCTTTGGGCCCATATATATATAGTTGTATTTCCCTTCCGCTATGTCTTTAAATTTCGGGTTTTAAGGTTCAGCTGTGTGAGTTGCATTTCTATTTATACACGGCATATACTTACACAATTGAGCCTTTCCGCTCTTAAGATATATCTATATTTTCCTTTTGCAATTTCCCTTTTGCAATTTCCCTTCGGCTATGCAATTCCGGGTTTTCCCGTTCAGTTGTGTGAGTTTGCATTGCATATTCGTTATACCACGAGCTAGGGTGCATATTTGCATCAAAGCAAACCCCATACACCCGTGCAAAAATCGCCCATACTTAGGCACTTGATGCACACATCACACGCCTAAATCGGCTAAAAACCCGAGACATAGGAAACGTGCAAATCCTACGTTTATAAAAATCTGCAACAAGGCAAGTGAAACCGACCAAACACCTTGCATACTTTTCAAAGAGGTTGCGTTTGCTCAAAATTGACTTTTTAAGCATACAGACTGACCTTTGCGCATCGGTGTAAGAAGGTCTGCGACGAAAAGAACCTACTTGTCCACAGTCACCCCAAACAAGTTAGATATTTTCAAAACTTACTTTGCTAGCTTGAGTAAGCTAGCTGGCACGCCCTTTAAGCGACTTAGACATAAGAAAAGGTTCGCTCTAGGCCCTAAGAAACCCGGGTATAACCTGTCCTTATGGGTAGGCTGGGTAAATGGCAGCTCCCCATAATGGAGTATAACCTGAAATTCCACCATCAAACTTCCATCAAAGGGCAAGCCCTAGCCGACTATGTGGCTGACTTCCCTTTAGAGGATTCGTATCCCACACTTGACAAAATGCCCGATGAAGGCATATTTCAAAACCAATTTCAAAATCATATTTAATCAAACTGTTTAAATGAAAACCAAGTGTGGAAGATGCACTTCAATGGGGCTCGAAACCAAAGAGGGGCTGGGGCAGGCATCGTCCTCATATCCCCTGAAAAGGGAAAAATACCCATAGCCATTCGCCTAGATTTCGAGTGTTCCAACAACACAGCCGAGTATGAAGCCCTCATACAAGGCTTAAAAATTTCGAAAACTCTAGGAGCATCATGCATCAAAGTCTTTGGAGATTCTTTACTTGTCATAAACCAAGTGTTAAAGATTTGGCGAGTTAAAATGAAAAACTTCTTCCATACTACGAGTTGGCCACCAAGCTGGTCGAGTCATTCAAATCGTGCACTCTGTAGACGCTGAAAAATCCCCGCCTCTGTTTCTTAGGCCTGAAGCGAATCTTTTTGTGTGTCTAAGTCGTATTTAAGCAAAAGGGCATGCCAGCTAGCTTGCTTAAGCTAGCGAAGAAATGTTTTGAAATCTGACTTCTATCGGGGCGACTGTGAGCAAGTGTAGACGCGCGAAAATCCCCGCCCCTTCTGCCTTTTTCAGGGCTCGGAGCGGATCCTCTCGTGTGTCTAAGGCCTATGTATGCAAACAGGGCGTGCCAGCTAGCTTACTTAAGCTAGCGAAGATATATTTAACACTGACTTCTAAACGTGGCGACTGTGAGCAAATAAGCTCTTGTCGTCGCAGACCTTCTTGCACCGATGTGCAAGGGTCAGTCTGTACGCTTTGCAAAAATCGAGTTTTTCGAGAGAAAGCCTACGAAGCGGTTCGAGGTGTCTATTTCGGGTCTTTAAAATGCGATTGCATGTTTTAGATCACGTGGATTTGCACGTGCCTAAGTCTTTTCTTTTATCTCTTTTCGGGCCACCTAGTTTGTGTGTTATGAACACTCCACTACGTGGGCGAATTCGAGCGGGGCTTGCTTTGATGCAATATGCGTCCTACCTCGTGGTATGGCGTAGATGCAATGCAAACTCACGCTACTCCAAAGGGAAAACCCGAAATGTAAAGACAATACTGAAGGGAAATAACTGAAGGGAAATAACCGAAGGGAAATAACCGAAGGAAAATGACTTGAAATATAAATGCCGAAGGGAGATATGTATATATAATATGTATATGAGCCCTTACTCGGGTCTTGCAAATAAGAGCGAAGGCTCAATGTGGGTGCGTGCTTGAATTGAAAGACTTACGCACACGACATGAAATTAAACCCAAATATAAATTGCAGTATGGCCTTGACTAAGGTCTTGGGAGTAAGAGCGAAGGCTCAATGTGTGTGAGAGTGCTTGAATTGAAGTACTACACACACGACATAAATGAAACCCAAATATAACTGCAATAAGGCCTTTACTAAGGTCTTGGGAATAAGAGCGAAGGCTCAATGTGTGTGAGAGTGCTTGAATTGAAAGACATACTCACACGACATGAAATTAAACCCAAATAGTATAGGTCGGCCCTTACTTGGGTCTTTCAAATAAGAGCGAAGGCTCAATGTGTGTGAAAGTGCTTGAATTGAAAGACTTACTCACACGACATGAAATGAAACCCAAATAGTATAGGTCGGCCCTTACTTGGGTCTTTCAAATAAGAGCGAAAGCTCAATGTGTCTGAAAGTGCTTGAATTGAAAGACTTATGTAGATGCGCGAAAATCCCCGCCTCTTTGCCTTTTTCAAGGCTTGGAGCGGATCCTCTCGTGTGTCTAAGGTCTATGTATGCAAACAGGGCGTGCCAGTTAGCTTACCTAAGCTAGCGAAGATATTTTTAACACTGACTTCGTGGCGACTGTGAGCAAGTAAGCTCTTGTCGTCGCAGACCTTCTTGCACCGATGCGCAAGGGTCAGTCTGTACGCTTTGCAAAAATCGAGTTTTTGGAGAGAAAGTCTACGAAGCGGTTCGAGGTGTCTATTTCGGGTCTTTAGAATGCGATTGCATGTTTTAGATCACGTGGATTTGCACGTGCCTAAGTCTTTTCTTTTATCCCTTTTCGGGCCACCTAGTTTGTGTGTTATGAACACTCCACTACGTGGGCGAATTCGAGCGGGGCTTGCTTTAATGCAATATGCATCCTACCTCGTGGTATGGCGTAGATGCAATGCAAACTCACGCTACTCCAAAGGGAAAACCCGAAATGTAAAGACAATACTGAAGGGAAATAACTGAAGGGAAATAACCGAAGGGAAATAACCTAAGGGAAATAACCGAAGGGAAATAACCGAAGGGAAATAACCGAAGGGAGATATGTATATAGATTATGTATATGAGCCCTTACTCGGGTCTTGCAAATAAGAGCGAAGGCTCAATGTGGGTGCGTGCTGGAATTGAAAGACTTACACACACGACATGAAATTAAACCCAAATATAAATTGCAGTATGGCCTTGACTAAGGTCTTGGGAGTAAGAGCAAAGGCTCAATGTGTGTGAAAGTGCTTGAATTGAAGTACTACACACACGACATAAATGAAACCCAAATATAACTACAATAAGGCTTTTACTAAGGTCTTGGGAGTAAGAGC
This sequence comes from Brasenia schreberi, assembly GCA_036023115.1. Classification (NCBI taxonomy): domain Eukaryota; kingdom Viridiplantae; phylum Streptophyta; class Magnoliopsida; order Nymphaeales; family Cabombaceae; genus Brasenia; species Brasenia schreberi. Next base: position 20,408,189 of record JAYKKT010000090.1, read on the forward strand.
GAAGGCTCAATGTGTGTGAAGGTGCTTGAATTGAAAGACTTACTCACACGACATGAAATGAAACCCAAATAGTATAGGCCGGCCCTTACTTGGGTCTTTCAAATAAGAGCGAAAGCTCAATGTGTGTGAGTGCTTGAATTGAAAGACAACGCAGCCAACTTAAGCAAAACCCTTCAAAAATGAAAATATATATACTTATGTATTAGGGCTGATTAGGCCCGTGTGTGTTCAAAATCGTGCACGACTAAGAGAGTGCACATGTGTGGTTGTGCCAAGCCACGTTATTACAAGCGGGGGGAGACTATGCTCCGTTATTACAACCCCGTATCAAATTGAATCTCAAGCAAGTATACAACTAAAGACCGAGTTTAGGCACTTACGAGTAGATGGTCCGTAGAGGCCTTGCTTGAGCGTGGGCTTGGCCTTCGCCTTGGGCTGCAAACGGGAGCTCCGCGAGGATGGGTGACCAAGGGTGCTGGCCGGCTGCAAGTGGGGCGCGGGATAGGCGCCTCGAAGGTGGCCGGTTGCAAGTGGGTGTCGCCTTGATGTGGGCGATTAAAGGGGTGGGCCAAGTAAGTGTGTAGGGTCACGAATGGGGAGTATGGACCTAAAGGGAGTTTAAGGGAAGGCCGAATGGGAGTCTTAGGGGGAAAGAGACGGCTTGCCGGGTGTAGTTAGGGTAGTTAGGTAGTGGCCAGTAGTTTAGGTTGTGCTAGGTTCAGCCAAGTGAAAAGGGTGGTGACAAAGGGCTGAGATGATGATAGGGTGGGTGGCTAGGAGTGGAGAGGGAGTAGAGAAGGATTTAGGTAGAGTTGGGGAATGCTTACCGAATGGGGAGAGGCGGTGGATGGACGAGAGAAGCCGGGTGGTTGGGATGGAGAGCAAGCGGTGGCGTCCGGCTGGGAGATGGTGGTGTGAGCTGTGGTGGGGTGGAGGGATGGTGGTGGTGCAGGCGGCGCAGGTGGAGCAGGCGGGCAGGTTCGGCTGGGTGAGGAAATGGGGGAAGAGAGGGCCCGGCTGGGATTTGTGAGGGTCCTTCTAGCTTGGAAAACCCGCCCCCAAGGGGGGGGTTTAAATAGGGATGGGTAGGTCGGTTAGGGCTGGGCTTGGGGTAGTGGTTAGGTGGTTTAGGTAGGGTGGTATATAGATAAGGTGGGTAGGAAAGGGTTGGGCCAGATATTTTGAAAACTAGGGGTTTGGGTAGATTGTAGGCTAGGGGTGGTTTTGGGGTTTAGGGCTAGGTTAGGTGGTTGGGTTTTAGGGTGAGGTTTAGTGAGCTAGGTTAGGTGATTAGGCTAGGTTTAGGCTAGGATTAGGGAAATTAATCTAGGTTTAGGGAAAGATTAGGGAAGTGGGTTAGGTGATTAGGTTGGGATTAGGCCGGGATTAGGGAAGTGGGTTAGGTGATTAGGCTCAGATTTGGTGAAGGATTAGGGGGGTAGGCTTGGATTTGGTGTTTTGGGTTAGGTTTAGGTGAAGGAGCTCCCTTTGCATGACCCATAGACCTTAACCACCTCATGTTGGTGCAGCCCTAGGTTGGGTTTTGGCTAATTACAAGCTTAAACCCACTCAATTAGGCTAACCCACATGATTAACCCCAAACTTGACACACAAGTCAAGCTTAATTACAACACTCTTGATATTTTCCATCCCCACTCTCTCTCATGCCCATGATCCCATGTGAATTTCAAGTGGGCCCCACCTCCATTTATGAGAAGGTGATGTGGGCTATGGATATGAATATTGGATTGGATCTCTGGATCCAAATCCAAATCCAAGTCCACATATGGGTTTGGATTGGGATGTGGATATATATGGTCCAGATCCAATCCAAACTGAACTCTGACTCCTTCGAGCTGGGTTCGAAACGGATGATTTGTGCGGGGCCTGACAGCATCAGTACTCTGTCTGCGTTGGGTCTTCGCCAACATGGTCGTCCGCCTCCGTTTCTGCCTTCCGGAGATGACTTCAAATGATATTTTTATAAGAACAGGGTCTTGGACGTTCGAGATCCTAGGGGTGTGAATCAGATACAAGAGTTGCTGTGCCGGGCTTGACATGTGCTCCGGTTCCGGGCTCTTCTTAGCTCTCCTAGTCCATGTCTTGATCGGTCCAAGCTGCTTCGGGGTTTCAAAAACGTATTTTTAAAAGGTTTTCAAAAGCTATATTATATATTTTTGAAATGCAGAGTGTAAGACATATATACAGGGTTGACTGGAAGGCTCCTGGGTTTCCAAACTCAAAAATGGCCCTTTGGGGCTGCTTTTATAAAGCCAGGTTTGTTTAAGGAATTCGTGGGATTTCGGGGTGTTTACAGATGCCCCTCTTTGGCCTTGTCCAAATTGATTTGGATAAGGGCAAAGATGACAAACACCCCTTTCAATGTCTCCCTAGATCTATCCACGAAGAATATGGGATCGCCCCAATCTTTAGCAAAATCTCAATTTACAAACTCTGGTAGGAAGAGATATCACGCCAAAGGGTGTACTATGGAATCTGGTCCTAAAATGGGATCATGTTCATGGAAGTACCATGCGTGGAATGCAAATGACATGGGTGTGGTGCCAAAAGTGGCGACCTCCCAGAGACCAGATGTGGTTGAACTCTAGAGCCTTACAAGGCCTATTGCTCCAAGTGAGCAAATCCTATGCTGTTCGACGTTCGGTTTTCAAAACTTATTTACAAAAGCTATTTACAAAAGGGACAACTGTCTTGAGCCTCGATCCTAAGGATCTCGAGCTCTTCGTGCTTGCCCTTGTTTGAGTCTTAACACTCGCTTATCTAGCGGAGGTTTTATAAGAAAACAAGCTTCATTTCAAATTCCTACGTCTTACTTGAAACGTCGAATTCTCAAACAAGATGAAATTCAAGTAAGTAAATCCTATTTTTACTTTAGGATTCCTCGAAATGAACCATGCTTTAGCTTGGGATAAGCCAGGGATGGGAAAGAGATACCACGGTCCTTTCTGAAGCGTCCCATGGTTTGAGGCACAGAAGGCGGAAAACTGCTCTTTTTGAGCTTTTTGGCCTCTTTTTCCTTTTTTTCATAGAGGGTCTCCCTTTGGGAGTATTTTTTCTTTAATCCCTCTTTTTCATAAGAGAATCGATTTTTCTTTTTTGAAGTCTGGTTTCTTTCTTTTGGAAAGAAACTTTGAATGGGAAATTCCCTTTTGTTTTGGGCCTTTGTTTTCCTTTTGGAAATAGAAGAGAAGAGGGGAGGACTTATCCCAAGCATACACTCGATCCATTCCAGATCAGCCTATTTAGAAATAGCACGTACTACTTGCAAGTATCTTGCTATGTTGAACTAGGCCTTTCTTTGTAAGAGGAAGAATTTTGAAATGTAACCACGATTTTGAAAACTCCGCTCTTTCACAAGTGTGAATTCTCTCACTTAGGGTCACACGAGTTCGCCTTTGCACCTTATTCACATGTCTCAGGGCAGCTATCCCCATAAAATTTTCGACAACTGGAATTTAATCCAGATCCTACACAAGATACTTCTTTAAGTATTGAATATTGATAGGATTTGCTAAATTCCTACCTTCTACATCGATCAACCAATACGAATTGTTCGTAGTGGTTGCTCGTACAACATAGGGTCCATCCCAGTTGGGGCGCCACTTGCCTAGGGGGTGTGGGCCACGATGGTGGATGGTTTTTAAGACCAGATCTCCCACTTCAAAGTGGCGAGGTCTCATGTGTTTGCTATAATGTCGGGCTATCCTTTGCCGGTATGCACGAGCATGATCCATGGCAAGGAGTCGCCTCTCATCTAGCAAATCTAGTTCGGCCATCCTAGCATGCTGAAGCTCCTCTAGAGGGAGGTCGAGTGCTATGGATGTATGAAATGAATGCAGTTGAGTATGAATGGGAAGAATGGCGTTTGTGCCATAGACCAACTCGAATGGTGTGACATTCGTGGGAGTCCGGATGGAAGTCCTATAAGCCCATAAGGCTTCATCTAGCTTCTCGTGCCACATCCTACCCTTCTCTAAGGTTTTCTCAATAATACTAATGAGAGTCTTGTTTGTGGCTTCGGCTTGGCCGTTGCCTTGAGGGTAGTAGGGCGAGGAGAAGTGGTGAGTTATGCCATACGTGTTGCACAACTTAACCATCCACTCGTTCTTGAATGGGGTACCATTATCAGACACAAGGTCTCGTGGAACCCCAAATCGAGCCAAGATATTCCTCCGGATGAAAGCCACCACATGTTGCCCCATTACATTCGTTAGGGAAATGGCTTCCACCCACTTGGAGAAATACTCCGTGGCTGCTAAAATAAATTGATGCCCATTCGAGGCCTTTGGAAATATCGGGCCTACGATGTCAAATGCCCACATGGTAAATGGCCAGGGGCTGACCACGGAATGCAATGCAGATGAAGGGATATGAATGGCGTGCCCATGTACTTGACACGGATGACACTTCCTAACATGATCGTGACAATCCTTTTTCAGGGTGGACCAAAAATAGCCCCCTCTTAGTATTTTCATCGCCATCATGCTGGCATTAACATGACCTCCACATTCTCCATCGTGGAACTCATGCATTACTATCCTAGCCTCCTCTAGGTCGATACACCTAAGCAGAATGCCGGTAAAACTCTTTTTGTATAAAACCCCACCCAGAATGGTGTATCGGGTCGAAATCTTACGAATGAATGCCTTATCTTTGGATGTGGCATCCTCGGTAAATCCCCCATTTTCTAAAAATAATTTTATGTCATAGAACCAGGGTTTTTCAATAGACTCTGGGTTGTTTTGACAAATATCCAAGTCGTGTGTGGATGGATGGGGCGCATGCCATATTTCCAAAGATCTGGTCCCTGAAATGGGATCGACCTTCAGGGCTGAACCCAAGGAGGAGAGGGCATCGGCGATGCCATTGTCCTCTCTTCCAACGTGTGTGAGTTTACACGACTGGAAGGATTGGACCAATCGAGTGGCCAACTCGTGATATAGAAGTAGTTTCTCATTACGTACTTGCCAAATTTTTAAAACTTGGTTTATGATAAGGAGCGAATCTCCAAAGACCTCAATGCACGATGCCCCTAGAGTTTTCGAAATCCTTAAGCCTTGTATGAGTGCTTCATACTCAGCTACGTTGTTGGAACATTCGAAATCTAAGCGGACTGCTATGGGAATCTCACCCATTTCAGGGGAGATTAGGATGACCCCAGCACCAGCCCCTCGTTGGTTTCGTGCCCCGTCGAAGTGCATCTTCCACACTTGGTTTTCGAAAGAATTTGCCAAAATGTGGTTTTGAACATGGTTTTGCAATATGCCTTCATCAGGCATTTCGACAAGAGTGGGATATGCGTCCTCTAAAGGGAATTCAACCACGTAATCTGCTAGGGCTTGCCCCTTAATGGAGATCTGGTGATGGTATTTCAGATCATACTCCATTAGAAGGAGTGGCCATTTGCCCAATCTACCCGTGAGAATGGGTTTTTCGAACAAGTGCTTGATTGGATCAAGCTTGGACACTATCCAGATCTCATGATCTAGGAAATAGTGTCTGAACTTCTGGCAGGCCCAGACTAGGGCCAAGCACGTCTTCTCCATGGCTTGATAATTTCGTTCATAAGCCAAGAGAGTTTTCGAAATATAGTAGATGGCATACTCCTTATGGGTGTCATCCTCGTATTGAGCCAACAGGGCTCCTAAAGCATTTACATGCACGGAGATGTATAATAAAAGCGGTTTTCCTTGTTTTGGAGGATTCAACACGGGCGGATTAACCAAGTATGCTTTCAGTCTCTCAAAGGACTTTTGGCATTCGTCTTCCCATAAGAATTTTGTACCCTTCCTCAACAGTTTGTTAAAGGGTTCGCATCTAGTTGCCAGATTCGATATGAATCGGCGAACGGATTGTAATCGACCCTGGAGGCTACGGATTTGGGTGAGATTGGAGGGTGGAGCCATGTCTATGATGGCTCGACACTTAGAGGGGTCGACTTCTATTCCCTTTTGGCTCACCATAAAGCCTAGAAGCTTCCCTGATTCTACCCCGAACACACATTTTTGAGGGTTTAGCTTTACTTTGTAAAGCCTAAGCCTTTCGAAAATCTTTTGTAAACATTTGATATGGGTGCATTGGGTTTTGGATTTCGCCAAGAGATCATCTACATACACTTCTACAAGCTCATGAATTTGATCATGGAAGATAGTGTTCATGGCTCGTTGGTATGTTGCGCCGGCATTTTTCAAACCAAAGGGCATGACTGTATAGCAGTACGTGCCCCATGGGGTTGTGAAGGCGGTCTTACCCTGATCTCGTGGACTTAGTTTGATTTGATTATAGCCTGAATAGCCATCCATGAATGAAAACATTTCATGATTTGCAGTACTATCGACTATCAAATCTATGTTGGGTAAAGGATAATTATCCTTTGGAGTGGCTTTATTCAGGTTTCTGAAATCGATGCATATTCGAATTTTCCCATTGTTTTTTCAATCCACAACGATATTTGACAACCAATCAGAATACGCAATGGGTTTTATAAATCCGGCTTTTAGCAAATCTTCTAAACCCTCTTTGACTTGCGTGTGTACATTCGGGTGTATTTTCCTAAGCTTCTGCTTTATGGGTTTTACACCTGCATCTAAGGGAAGACGATGCTCGACTATGCTGGGATCTATGCCAGGCATGTCTTCATACGTCCATGCAAACACATCTAAATAGGTTCGTAGAAATGCAATGAATGCTAACTTTTCAGTTTCATGCAAGCATGCGCCTATTTTGATGGTTTTGGGATTGGAATCATCCCCTAGGTTCAACTCTATGAAATCTCCTCCTACTGATTGGGAAGGTTTTTCAAAATCGAGAATTCTATGAAATTCTGGGAGCTCAGAAGTGGGATCTTCCTCAAGGGGATCCACTTCTGGGCTTTGATCATTCTCGTGGGCTATAGACCCGAGGGAACTTGATGTGTGGTTTTCAAAATGACCTGGTTTTGTACTTGGATTTTCAAGTGATTTCGAAATTTTTGGTCTGGCTATGCAGACGACGTTTCTTTCGAAATCCCTTTCTTTTGCCAAAGTCCTACCAGGAGCAACTATGTACAAAATCTTTTTGGTATTTTCCAAATTTTCGATTTTTTTTGGTTTTTGTAAAACAAGAACTTTGGGAACTATACAAAGCACTCTTTTTTCGAGTTTTTGTTTTTCCATTGTTTTTGGTTTTTCTTGTTTTTCGATTTTTTTGATTTTAAGTTTTTCAAATGTTTTTGGTATTTTTAGAAAAGGGATCTTCCGTCATACCTACAAAGGGAAAACACTACGGGTTAGACTCGGAATAGGAGGTCTAAATCGTAGGTCTCTTCTAAGACAGGCTCCGAGGTACCCTTGACCCAGGTGGTCACAGGGGGTGGCTCCGGCGGTATTCGGGGAGTATAGCCGATCCCATATCGGCTTGGGTTGGCCCTAGGCAGGATGGGCTCTAGGAGACCCTGGTTCTGCGCCCCTAGACTCTTGTAGGGCGTGTAGCCCATGTTCAACAACATGTTCCACGACTTTTTGTTTTTTGAAAAAGTTGGATACAAGTCATGGTCCTGGAACATGCTATCGTCCATATTAGGCTCATATGGCCTCTTGTCCAAGGGCTTTGGAAATAGGGAATGCTTGGGTTTTCCTAAGAGGATTAAAGTCGGGAGGGGGCCTGCTTTGGGCGGCCCCTTCACACATACAACCTTCCTAGGTTTGTTCAACACGAGCCGAGGTGGCTCAACAATAATTTGCCCCAGGTTAACCTCATGGGCCTGGGAGCTTGATAAACAAGGGGAGTTTATGATCCCCTGAAGCTGTGGGTGACTCTCACCTAGGATCACTACGACCTGGTCCCTAAAAGGGATCTTAACACACCTGTGGAAGGTGGATGGCACAGCGCACAAACTGTGTATCCAGGGCCTTCCCAGTAATAGGTTATAATGGGGGTGGATGTCCAAGACATGGAACACCCCCGTGTGTTCGATCCCTCCCGTTTCCATTGGGAGTTCGATGGATCCTAAAGGTCTAGACGCATTCCCATCGTATCCAGTGATAACGATGGGGCTTGGGTTCACTGAAGTCAAGGTGACTCCGATTTTGTACGCCACATGAAGTGGAAGGATGTTGAGCCCTCCTCCACCATCGACTAGGCACCTGTCCAGAGAGTGGTTGTTTAGAACCACCTCCATATGCAGGGCCTGGTTATGGGTTTCGTAGGGTCTATCTACATCATCTTCCGAAAAAGTGATGGGCGATTTTGCTCCTAATAAAGACACTTGGGCAGACAAGGATTCCGGACTTATGTTCGAATCAACCTTGGCCCTTTCTAGAATTTTCTCTAATACAAGTCTATGCCTAGGCGAGGTTTTTATAAGCTCTAGGATAGACATGTGAATAGGAATCTTTGAAAGGTGGTTTTCGAAATTATAAGGATTTAGGATGACTTTGTCCTTATCTGCTTTTGGCAGACCACTAGGGATACATGCTTTTGAGGGGCCAGGCACACTGACCACCTTTTGAGCACCTTGAAGGTACGGGGGTTGATAGATCCTCCCGGATCTAGTGACTTCCCCCACGACCAGCCTAGGGTTCGCGGTAAACTTGGCTCTAAGGATGAGCTGAGGAGAACCTTGGATTTTTAAAACTGGTTTTACTGGGTTTCCACTTTTGGTGGTCCCCGAATGACGACTTGGGCGGGCCTCTTGTATAGTACAAGGATGGGCGCACAAGTAGGTCGACCAGGTTCTGGCTTTTGCGCTAGTTCCTTGGAAATGGTGAGGGTACATACCTCCTTTCCTTTCCCACTGCTACTGGCGTGTTTGGGAAAGGGTTCCTTGAAGATAGCTTGAGGTGGCTCAGGTTCCACAGTGACCTGGAGCCGGCCTTCTGCTATCAAGTTCTCAATTTTATTTAAGAGAGAGAAGCAGCGTTTGGTATCATGGCCTTTGAGCCGATGATACTTACAAAATCGATTTAAATACCCCCCTTTGGACGTGACTCCTTCGGGGATTTCAGGGAGTTCTATCATGCCCTGGGCAAGTAAGAGGTCTAGGACCTCCGACATAGGTTGCCCCAGCGGAGTTTACTCCCATTTTTCAACCGGTTTTTAAAAGTTTCGCTCCTTCTTATTTTCTAATTTTTCAAAATTTTTGGAAGTGCCTGCCACGCCTGGATCCACCCGGACATTGGCGATTTTATGGGGCTTTGACCCTTCGTCCATCGTGGGTAGCCCGTATGTGATGGGCTTTTCCAGACGGGTTTTAGAAACGACACTTCCTTTCCATAAGTGATCGTATGTCCCTTTTCTCAAGTTGGTTTCGAAAAGGGAGGCCTTTTTGATCAACTTATGGAAAGTTGAAATCTCATGGAGCGAGAGAAGGGTTTTTAACTCGCTTTTAAAATTATCCAGGATGAGCATTACTGCGCATCCTTCGGATATGGGCTCTCGCACTTGGCCCAAAAGCGACCTCCATCTTATAATGAAGGCATGTACGTCTTCGTTCATGCCTTGCTTTGTATCCCTTAAGGTATTCAGAGTTGGGGTGACTTCTACGTTGTGTGCAAATCTTTGCATGAAGCAGTTCGCTAACTCTTCAAAAGTAGCGAACTGGCTTAAGTCGTAGGAAGCCAGCCATTTGGCAGTTGTGCCCTTAAGGGATAGAGGGAACCCATACACCCATTTCATCGAGTCCTTTTTCTTCTTATGGGTTCGACGTGAGAAAAGCTGCAAGTGAGACCTAGGGTCTCCCATGCCATCATACCGATGGAAGTTCGGTATTTCATCGTCACTGTCTGTTTCGTAGTCCATAGGAAGGAAATCAGACAGGGCGTAGCTTCTTTTCTCTTTATTCTGCCCTTTTAGCAACTGTTGTAGGGCTTTACGGTCCTTTTGTGTGAAGGACTCGTGGTATTGGTTGCCTTCCATTACGGAGGCCTCTTTTTGCTTGCGAGGTTTTTCAAATTTCTTTTTAGGCCTTTGTTCACCGTTCTATGAACATGAATCGCCTACTTCAGCCTCTTGGCTGAGAGCATCGATTTTGGCCTCAAATTCCCTTCTCAAATCCTCGATTTCATCTAGTTTTATTTTGTTTTTGAAAATCCTCCTAGAGTGAGAACTTGATGCGCATGAGCCTTGGCTCGACACTTCACTTGGATTGGATTTTGACATGCTTTTCAGCTTTTTCAAAATACCCTAAGTACAAGCAAAGAAAACAAGTTAAAACGACACCTTTTTACAAAATTTTCGCAAGACTTCTACTTACAAACTAGATTTCTTAAAGGCTCACGTCCCACCAGGCGTGCCAATCTCTGTAGACGCGCGAAAATCCCCGCCTCTTTGCCTTTTTCAGGGCTTGGAGCGGATCCTCTCGTGTGTCTAAGGACTATATATGCAAACAGGGCGTGCCAGCTAGCTTACCTAAGCTAGCGAAGATATTTTTAACACTGACTTCGTGGCGACTGTGAGCAAGTAAGCTCTTGTCGTCGCAGACCTTCTTGCACCGATGCACAAGGGTCAGTCTCTACGCTTTGCAAAAATCGAGTTTTTGGAGAGAAAGTCTACGAAACGGTTCGAGGTGTCTATTTCGGGTCTTTAGAATGCGATTGCATGTTTTAGATCACGTGGATTTGCACGTGCTTAAGTCTTTTCTTTTATCCCTTTTCGGGCCACCTAGTTTGTATGTTATGAACACTCCACTACGTGGGCGAATTCGAGCGGGGCTTGCTTTGATGCAATATGCGTCCTACCTCGTGGTATGGCTTAGATGCAATGCAAACTCACGCTACTCCAAAGGGAAAACCCGAAATGTAAAGACAATACTGAAGGGAAATAACTGAACACTACGTGGGCGAATTCGAGCGGGGCTTGCTTTGATGCAATATGCGTCCTACCTCGTGGTATGGCTTAGATGCAATGCAAACTCACGCTACTCCAAAGGGAAAACCCGAAATGTAAAGACAATACTGAAGGGAAATAACTGAAGGGAAATAACCGAAGGGAAATAACCGAAGGGAAATAACCGAAGGGAAATAACCGAAGGGAAATAATCGAAGGGAAATAACCGAAGGGAGATATGTATATAGATTATGTATATGAGCCCTTACTCGGGTGTTGCAAATAAGAGCGAAGGCTCAATGTGGGTGCGTGCTGGAATTGAAAGACTTACACACACGACATGAAATTAAACCCAAATATAAATTGCAGTATGGCCTTGACTAAGGTCTTGGGAGTAAGAGCAAAGGCTCAATGTGTGTGAAAGTGCTTGAATTGAAGTACTACACACACGACATAAATGAAACCCAAATATAACTGCAATAAGGCCTTTACTAAGGTCTTGGGAGTAAGAGCGAAGGCTCAATGTGTGTGAAGGTGCTTGAATTGAAAGACTTACTCACACGACATGAAATGAAACCCAAATAGTATAGGTCGGCCCTTACTTGGGTCTTTCAAATAAGAGCGAAAGCTCAATGTGTGTGAGTGCTTGAATTGAAAGACAACGCACCAACATAAGCAAAACCCATCAAAAATGAAAATATATATACTTATGTATTAGGGGCTGATTAGGCCCGTGTGTGTTCAAAATCGTGCACGACTAAGAGAGTGCACGTGTGTGGTTGTGCCAAGCCACGTTATTACAAGCGGGGGGAGACTATGCTCCGTTATTACAACCCCGTATCAAATTGAATCTCAAGCAAGTATACAACTAAAGACCGAGTTTAGGCACTTACGAGTAGCTGGTCCGTAGAGGCCTTGCTTGAGCGTGGGCTTGGCCTTCGCCTTGGGCTGCAAACGGGAGCTCCGCGAGGATGGGTGACCAAGGGTGCTGGCCGGCTGCAAGTGGGGCGCGGGATAGGCGCCTCGAAGGTGGCCGGTTGCAAGTGGGTGTCGCCTTGATGTGGGCGATTAAAGGGGTGGGCCAAGTAAGTGTGTAGGGTCACGAATGGGGAGTATAGAGTGTTGGGGAGTATGGACCTAAGGGGAGTTTAAGGGAAGGCCGAATGGGAGTCTTAGGGGGAAAGAGATGGCTGGCCGGGCGTAGTTAGGGTAGTTAGGTAGTGGCCGGTAGTTTAGGTTGTGCTAGGTTCGGCTAAGTGAAAAGGGTGGTGACAAAGGGCTGAGATGATGATAGGGTGGGTGGCTAGGAGTGGAGAGGGAGTAGAGAAGGATTTAGGTAGAGTTGGGGAATGCTTACCGAATGGGGAGAGGCGGTGGATGGACGAGAGAAGCCGGGTGTTTGGGATGGAGAGCAAGCGGTGGCGTCCGGCTGGGAGATGGTGGTGTGAGCTGTGGTGGGGTGGAGGGATGGTGTTGGTGCAGGCGGCGCAGGTGGAGCAGGCGGGCAGGTTCGGCTGGGTGAGGAAATGGGGGAAAGAGAGGGCCCAACTCGGATTTGTGAGGGTCCTTCTAGCTTGGAAAACCCGCCCCCAAGGGGGGGGCTTTAAATAGGGATGGGTAGGTCGGTTAGGGCTGGGCTTGGGGTAGTGGTTAGGTGGTTTAGGTAGGGTGGTATATAGATAAGGTGGGCTGGAAAGGGTTGGGCCAGATATTTTGAAAACTAGGGGTTTGGGTAGATTGTGGGCTAGGGGTGGTTTAGGGGTTTAGGGCTAGGTTAGGTGGTTGGGTTTTAGGGTGAGGTTTAGTGAGCTAGGTTAGGTGATTAGGCTAGGTTTAGGCTAGGATTAGGGAAATTAATCTAGGTTTAGGGAAAGATTAGGGAAGTGGGTTAGGTGATTAGGTTGGGATTAGGCCGGGATTAGGGAAGTGGGTTAGGTAATTAGTTTCAGATTAGGGGTGGATTAGGGGGGTAGGCTTGGATTAGGTGTTTTGGGTTAGGTTTAGGTGAAGGAGCTCCCTTTGCATGGCCCATAGACCTTAACCACCTCATGTTGGTGCAGCCCTAGGTTGGGTTTTGGCTAATTACAAGCTTAAACCCACTCAATTAGGCTAACCCACATGATTAACCCCAAACTTGACACACAAGTCAAGCTTAATTACAACACTCTTGATATTTTCCATCCCCACTCTCTCTCATGCCCATGATCCCACGTGAATTTCAAGTGGGCCCCACCTCCATTTATGAGAAGGTGATGTGGGCCATGGATATGGATATTGGATTGGATCTCTGGATCCAAATCCAAATCCAAGTCCACATATGGGTTTGGATTGGGATCTGGATATATATGGTGCAGATCCAATCCAAACTGAACTCTGACTCCTTCGAGCTGGGTTCGAAACGGATGATTTGTGCGGGGCCTGACAGCATCAGTACTCTGTCTGCGTTGGGTCTTCGCCAACATGGTCGTCCGCCTCCGTTTCTGCCTTCCGGAGATGACTTCAAATGATATTTTGATAAGAACAGGGTCTTGGACGTTCGAGATCCTGGGGGTGTGAATCAGATACAAGAGTTGCTGTGCCGGGCTTGACATGTGCTCCGGTTCCGGGCTCTTCTTAGCTCTCCTGGTCCATGTCTTGATCAGGCCAAGCTGCTTCGGGGTTTCAAAAACATATTTTTAAATGGTTTTCAAAAGCTATATTATATATTTTTGAAATACAGAGTGTAAGACATATATACAGGGTTGACTGGAAGGCTCCTGGGTTTCCAGACTCAAAAATGGCCCTTTGGGGCTGCTTTTACAAAACCAGGTTTGTTTAAGGAATTCGTGGGATTTTGGGGTGTTTACAACTTACTCACACGACATGAAATGAAACCCAAATAGTATAGGTCGGCCCTTACTTGGGTCTTTCAAATAAGAGCGAAAGCTCAATGTGTGTGAGTGCTTGAATTGAAAGACAACGCACCCAACTTAAGCATAAACCCTTCGAAAATGAAAGTATATATATATATACTTATGTATTAGGGGCTGATTAGGCCCGTGTGTGTTCAAAATCGTGCACAACTAAGAGAGTGCACGTGTGTGGGTGTGCCAAGCCACGTTATTAAAAGCGGGGGGAGACTATGCTCCGTTATTACAACCCCGTATCAAATTGAATCTCATGCAAGTATACAACTAAAGACCGAGTTTAGGCACTTACGAGTAGCTGGTCCGTAGAGGCCTTGCTTGAGTGTGGGCTTGGCCTTCGCCTTGGGCTGCAAACGGGGGCTCCGCGAGGGTGGATGACAAAGGGTGCTGGCCGGCTGCAAGTGGGGCGCGGGATAGGCGCCTCGAAGGTGGCCGGCTGCAAATGGGTGTCGCCTTGATGTGGGCGATTAAAGGGCTGGGCCAAGTAAGTGTGTAGGGTCACTAGGAGAGTCTAGAGTATTGGGGAGTATGGACCTAAAGGGGATTTAAGGGAAGGTCGAATGGGAGTCTTATAGGGTAGCCGGATGTAGATGGGATGGTTAGGTAGTGGCCGGTAGTTTAGGTTGTGCTAGGTTCGGCTAAGGGATAATCGTGGTAGCAAAGGGCTGATGTGTAGATGATGGTATGGTGGGTGGCTAGGAATGGAGAGGGAGTAGAGAAGGAGTTAGGTAGCGTTGGGGGGGTACTTACCGAATGGGGAGAGGCGGTGGATGGAAGAGAGAAGCCGGGTGGTTGGGGTGGAGAGCAAGTGGTGGCGTCCGGCTGGGAGATGGTGGTGGCGTCCGGCTAGGAGATGGTGGTGGGATGGAGAGCAGGTGGCGGTGTAGGTGGAGTAGGTGGAGGTGTAGGTAGAGCAGGTGGGGGATGGTGGGACTCGGCTGGACTTGGGGAAGGAAGGGACCCGGCTGGGATTGGTGAAGCCACTAGCTAGGAAAACCCGCCCCCAAGGGGGGGGGGGGTTTAAATATGGATGGGTAGGTCGGTTAGGGCTGGGTTTGGGGTAGTGGTTAGGTGGTTTAGGTAGGGTGGTATGTAGATAAGGTGGGCTGGAAAGGGTTGGGCCAGGTATTTTGAAAACTAGTGGTTTGGGTAGATTGTGGACTAGGGGTGGTTTAGGGGTTTAGGGCTAGGTTAGGTGGTTGGGTTTTAGGGTGAGGTTTAGTGAGCTAGGTTAGGTGATTAGGCTAGGTTTAGGCTAGGATTAGGGAAATTAACCTAGGTTTAGGGAAGGATTAGGGAAGTGGGTTAGGTGATTAGGTTGGGATTAGGCCGGGATTAGGGAAGTGGGTTAGGTGATTAGGCTCAGATTAGGGGTGGATTAGGGGGGTAGGCTTGGATTAGGTGTTTTGGGTTAGGTTTAGGTGAAGGAGCTCCCTTTTGCATGGCCCATAGACCTTAACCATATCATGTTGGTGCAGCCCTAGGTTAGGTTTTGGCTAATTACAAGCTTAAACCCACTCAATTAGGCTAACCCACATGATTAACCCCAAACTTGACACACAAGTCAAGCTTAATTACAACCCTCTTGATATTTTCCATCCCCACTCTCTCTCATGCCCATGATCCCACGTGAATTTCGAGTGGGCCCCACCTCCATTTATGAGAAGGTGATGTGGGCCATGGATATGGATATTGGCTTGGATGTCTGGATCCAAATCCAAATCCAAGTCCACATATGGGTTTGGATTGGGATCTGGATATATATGGTGCAGATCCAATCCAAACTGAACTCTGACTCCTTCGAGCTGGGTTCGAAACGGACGATTCGTGTGGGGCCTGACAGCATCAGTACTCCGTCTGCGTTGGGTCTTCGCCAACATGGTCGTCCGCCTCCGTTTCTGCCTTTAGGAGATGATTTCAAATGATATTTTGATAAGAACAGGTTCTTGGACGTTCGAGATCCTGGTGGTGTGAATCAGATACAAGAGTTGCTGTGTCGGGCTCGACATGTGCTCCGGTTCCGAGCTCTTCTTAGCTTTCCTGGTCTTGTCTTGATCGGGCCAAGCCGCTTCGGGGTTTCAAAAACGTGTTTTAACAAGGTTTTAAAAGCTATATTAGATATTTTTGAAATATGAAGTTTAAAACATATATACAGGGTTGTCTTGAAGGCTCCTGGGTTTCCAGACTCAAAAATGGCCCTTTGGGGCTGCTTTTACAAAACCAGGTTTGTTTAACAAATTCGTGGGATTTCGGGGTGTTTACAGATGCCCCTCTTTGGCCTTGTCCAAATAGATTTGGATAAGGGCAAAGATGACAAACACCCCTTTTAATGTCTCCCTAGATCTAGCCACGAAGAATATGGGATTGTCCCATTTTTAGCAAAATCTCAATTTACAAACTCTGGTAGGAGGAGATATCATGCCAATGGGTTTTACTATGGAATCTGGTCCTAAATGGGATCATGTTCATGCAGGTACCATGCGTGGAATGCAAATGACATGGGTGTGGTGCCAAGAGTGGCGACCTCCCAGAGACCAGATGTGGTCGAACTCTAGAGACTTACAAGGTCTATTGCTCCAAGTGAGCAAATCCTATGCTGTTTGATGTTCGGTTTTCAAAACTTATTTACAAAACTATTTACAAAAGGGACAACTGTCTTGAGCCTCGATCCTAAGGATCTCGAGCTCTTCGTGCTTGCCCTTGTTTGAGTCTTAACACTCGCTTATCTAGCGGAGGATTTATAAGAAGACAAGCTTCATTTCAAATTTTTACGCCTTACTCGAAACGTCGAATTCTCAAACAAGATGAAATTCAAGTAAGTAAATCCTATTTTTACTTTAGGATTCCTCGAAATGAACCATGCTTTAGCTTGGGATAAGCCAGGGATGGGAAAGCGATATCACGCTCCCTTCTGAAGCGTCCCGTGGTTTAAGGCATAGAATGCGGAAAAACCGCTCTTTTTGAGCTTTTTGGCCTCTTTTTTCCTTTTTTTCATAGAGGGTCTCCCTTTGGGA
Organism: Brasenia schreberi; assembly: GCA_036023115.1. Taxonomy (NCBI): domain Eukaryota; kingdom Viridiplantae; phylum Streptophyta; class Magnoliopsida; order Nymphaeales; family Cabombaceae; genus Brasenia; species Brasenia schreberi. The sequence continues at coordinate 20,424,933 of JAYKKT010000090.1, forward strand.
GTATTTATTTTTTATTTTTTATTTTTTTTCTTTAATCCCTCTTTTTCATAAGAGAATCGATTTTTCTTTTTGAAGTCTGGTTTCTTTCTTTTGGAAAGATATTTTGAATGGGAAATTCCCTTTTGTTTGGGCCTTTGTTTTCCTTTTGGAAATAGAAGAGAAGAGGGGAGGACTTATCCCAAGCCTACACTCGATCCATTCCAGATCAGCCTATTTAGAAATAGCAAGTACTACCTGCAAGTATCTTGCTATATTGAACTAGGCCTTTCTCTCTAAGAAGAAGGATTTTGAAATGTAACCACGATTTTGAAGACTCCACTCTTTCACAAGTGCAAATTCTCTCACTCAGGGTCACACGACTTTGCCTTTGCACCTTATTTTCATGTCTCAGGGCAGCTATCCCTTTAAATTTTCGAAAACTGGAATTTAATCCAGATCCTACAAATGATACTTCTTTAAGTATTGAATATTGATAGGATCTGCTAAATTCCTAACTTCTACATCGATCAACCAATACGAATTGTTCGTAGTGGTTGCTCGTACAACATAGGGTCCATCCCAGTTGGGGCGCCACTTGCCTAGGGGGTGTGGGCCACGATGGTGGATGGTTTTTAAGACCAGATCTCCCACTTCAAAGTGGCGAGGTCTCATGTGTTTGCTATAATGTCGGGCTATCCTTTGCCGGTATGCACGAGCATGATCCATGGCAAGGAGTCGCCTCTCATCTAGCAAATCTAGTTCGGCCGTCCTAGCATGCTGAAGCGTCTATAGGGGGAGGTCGAGTGCTATGGATGTATGAAATGAATGCAGTTGAGTATGAATGGGAAGAATGGCGTTTGTGCCATAGACCAATTCGAATGGTGTGGCATTCGTGGGAGTCCGGATGGAAGTCCTGTAAGCCCATAAGGCTTCATCCAGCTTCTCGTGCCACGTCCTACCCTTCTCTAAGGTTTTCTCAATAATACTGATGAGAGTCTTGTTTGTGGCTTCGGCTTGGCCATTGCCTTGAGGGTAGTAGGGCGAGGAGAAGTGGTGAGTTATGCCATACGTGTTGCACAACTTAACCATCCGCTCGTTCTTGAATGGGGTACCACATGTTGCCCATTACATTGGTCTCGTGGAACCCCAAATCGAGCCAAGATATTCCTCCGGATGAAAGCCACCACATGTTGCCCCATTACATTGGTTAGGGAAATGGCTTCCACCAACTTGGAGAAATACTCCGTGGCTGCTAAAATAAATCGATGCCCATTCGAGGCCTTTGGAAAGATTGGGCCTACGATGTCAAACGCCCACATGGTAAATGGCCAGGGGCTGACCACGGAATGCAATGCGGATGAAGGGATATGAATGGCGTGCCCATGCACTTGACATGGATGACACTTCCTAACATGATCGTGACAATCCCTTTTCAGGGTGGACCAAAAATAGCCCCCTCTAAGTATTTTCATCGCCATCATGTTGGCATTAACATGACCTCCACATTCTCCATCGTGGAACTCATGCATCACTATCCTAGCCTCCTCTAGGTCGATACATCTAAGCAGAATGCCGGTGAAACTCTTTTTGTATAAGACCCCACCCAGAATGGTGTATCGGGTCGAAATCTTACGAATGAATGCCTTATCTTTGGATGTGGCATCCTCGGTAAATCCCCCATTTTCTAAGAATTGTTTTATGTCATAGAACCAGGGTTTTTCAATAGACTCTGGGTTGTTTTGGCAAATATCCAAGTCATGTGTGGATGGGTGGGGCACATGCCATATTTCTAAAGATCTGGTCCCTGAAATGGGATCGACCTTCAGGGCTGAACCCAAGGAGGAGAGGGCATCGGCGATGCCATTGTCTTCTCTTCCTATGTGTGTGAGTTTACACGACTGGAAGGATTGGACCAATCGAGTGGCCAACTCATGATATGGAAGTAGTTTCTCATTACGTACTTGCCAAATTTTCAAAACTTGGTTTATGACAAGGAGCGAATCTCCAAAGACCTCAATGCACGATGCCCCTAGAGTTTTCGAAATCCTTAAGCCTTGTATGAGTGCTTCATACTCAGCTACGTTGTTGGAACATTCGAAATCTAAGCGGACTGCTATGGGAATCTCGTCCTTTTCAGGGGAGATTAGGATGACCCCATGTAGACGCGCGAAAATCCCCTCCTCTTCGCCTTTTTCAGGGCTTGGAGCGGATCCTCTCGTGTGTCTAAGGCCTATGTATGCAAACAGGGCGTGCCAACTAGCTTACCTAAGCTAGCGAAGATATTTTTAACACTGACTTCTAAACGTGGCGACTGTGAGCAAGTAAGCTCTTGTCGCCGCAGACCTTCTTGCACTGATGCGCAAGGGTCAGTCTGTACGCTTTGCAAAAATCGAGTTTTTGGAGAGAAAGTCTACGAAGTGGTTCGAGGTGTTTATTTCGGGTCTTTAAAATGCGATTGCATGTTTTAGATCACGTGGATTTGCACGTGCCTAAGTCTTTTCTTTTATCCCTTTTCGGGCCACCTAGTTTGTGTGTTATGAACACTCCACTACGTGGGCGAATTCGAGCGGGGCTTGCTTTGATGCAATATGCGTCCTACCTCGTGGTATGGCGTAGATGCAATGCAAACTCACGCTACTCCAAAGGGAAAACCCGAAATGTAAAGACAATACTGAAGGGAAATGACTGAAGGGAAATAACCGAAGGGAAATAACCGAAGGGAAATAACCGAAGGGAAATTACCGAAGGGAGATATGTATATAGATTATGTATATGAGCCCTTACTCGGGTCTTGCAAATAAGAGCGAAGGCTCAATGTGGGTGCGTGCTGGAATTGAAAGACTTACACACACGACATGAAATTAAACCCAAATATAAATTGCAGTATGGCCTTGACTAAGGTCTTGGGAGTAAGAGCGAAGGCTCAATGTGTGTGAGAGTGCTTGAATTGAAGTACTACACACACGACGTAAATGAAACCCAAATATAACTGCAATAAGGCCTTTACTAAGGTCTTGGGAGTAAGAGCGAAGGCTCAATGTGTGTGAGAGTGCTTGAATTGAAAGACTTACTCACACGACATTAAATAAAACCCAAATAGTATAGGTCGGCCCTTACTTGGGTCTTTCAAATAAGAGCGAAAGCTCAATGTGTGTGAAAGTGCTTGAATTGAAAGACTTACCCACACGACATGAAATGAAAACCCAAATAGTATAGGTCGGCCCTTACTTGGGTCTTTCAAATAAGAGCGAAAGCTCAATGTGTGAGTGCTTGAATTGAAAGACAACGCACCCAACTTAAACAAAACCCTTCGAAAATGAAAGTATATATATGCACTTATGTATTAGGGGCTGATTAGGCCCGTGTGTGTTCAAAATCTTGCACGACTAAGAGAGTGCACGTGTGTGGTTGTGCCAAGCCACGTTATTACAAGCGGAGGGAGACTATGCTCCGTTATTACAACCCCGTATCAAATTGAATCTCAAGGAAGTATACAACTAAAGACCGAGTTTAGACACTTACGAGTAGCTGGTCCGTAGAGGCCTTGCTTGAGCGTGGGCTTGGCCTTCGCCTTGGGCTGCAAACGGGAGCTCCGCGAGGATGGGTGACCAAGGGTGCTGGCAGGCTGCAAGTGGCACGCGGGATTGACGCCTCGAAGGTGGCCGGCTGCAAATGGGTGTCGCCTTGATGTGGGCGATCAAAGGGGTGGGCCAAGTAAGTGTGTAGGGTCACGAATGGGGAGTATAGAGGGTTAGGGCATATAGACCTAAGGGGAGTTTAGGGGAAGGCCGAATGGGAGTCTTAGGGGAAGGCTGAATGGGAGTCCTATAGGGTGGAAGAAATGGCTGGCCGGGTGCAAATGGGATGGTTAGGTAGTGGCTGGTAGTTTAGGTTGTGTTAGGTTCGGCCAAGTGAAAAGGGTGGTGACAAAGGGCTGAGATGATGATAGGGTGGGTGGCTAGGAGTGGAGAGGTAGTAGAGAAGGGTTTAGGTAGAGTTAGGGAATGCTTACCGAATGGGGAGAGGCGGTGGATGCAAGAGAGGAGCCGGGTGTAGATGGGATGGCGAGCAAGTGTGGCGTCCGGCTGGGAGAGGGTGGTGGCGTCCGGCTGGGAGATGGTGGTGGTGGAAGAGAGAAGGTGGCGGTGCAGGTGGAATAGGTGGAACAGGAGGGAGGTGATGGAACTCGGCTGGACTTGGGGAAGAAGGGGACCCGGCTGGGATTGGTGAGGGCGGCCAGCTTGGAAAACCCGCCCCCAAGGGGGGGGTTTAAATAGGGATGCGTAGGTCGGTTTGGGCTGGGCTTGGGGTAGTGGTTAGGTGGTTTAGGTAGGGTGGTATGTAGATAAGGTGGGCTGGAAAGGGTTGGGCCAGATATTTTGAAAACTAGGGGTTTGGGTAGATTGTGGGCTAAGGATGGTTTAGGGGTTTAGGGCTAGGTTAGGTGGTTGGGTTTTAGGGTGAGGTTTAGTGAGCTAGGTTAGGTGATTAGGCTAGGTTTAGGCTAGGATTAGGGAAATTAACCTAGGTTTAGGGAAGGATTAGGGAAGTGGGTTAGGTGATTAGGTTCAAATTAGGGGTGGATTAGGGGTTTAGGCTAGGATTAGGCGTTTTGGGTTAGGTTTAGGTGAAGGAGCTCCCTTTGCATGGCCCATAGACCTTAACCACCTCATGTTGGTGCAGCCCTAGGTTAGGTTTTGGCTAATTACAAGCTTAAACCCACTCAATTAGGCTAACCCACATGATTAAACCCAAACTTGACACACAAGTCAAGCTTAATTACAACACTCTTGATATTATCCATCCCCACTCTCTCTCATGCCCATGATCCCACGTGAATTTCAAGTGGGCCCCACCTCCATTTATGAGAAGGTGATGTGGGCCATGGATATGGATATTGGATTGGATCTCTGGATCCAAATCCAAATCCAAGTCCACATATGGGTTTGGATTGGGATCTGGATATATATGGTCCAGATCCAATCCAAACTGAACTCTGACTCCTTCGAGCTGGGTTCAAAACGGACGATTCGTGCGGGGCCTGACAGCATCAGTACTCCGTCTGCGTTGGGTTTTCGCCAACATGGTCGTCCGCATCCGTTTCTGCCTTCTGGAGATGATTTCAAATGATATTTTGATAAGAACAGGGTCTTGGACGTTCGAGATCCTGGGGGTGTGAATCAGATACAAGAGTTGCTGTGCCGGGCTCGACATGTGCTCCGGTTCCGGGCTCTTCTTAGCTTTCCTGGTCCTGTCTTGATCGGGCCAAGCCGCTTCGGGGTTTCAAAAACGTGTTTTAACAAGGTTTTAAAAGCTATATTATATATTTTTGAAATATGAAGTTTAAAACATATATACAGGGTTGTCTGGAAGGCTCCTGGGTTTCCAGACTCAAAAATGGCCCTTTGGGGCTGCTTTTACAAAACCAGGTTTGTTTTGAAGAAATTCGTGGGATTTCGGGGTGTTTACACCCCAGCACCAGCCCCTCGTTGGTTTCTTGCCCCATCGAAGTGCATCTTCCACACTTGGTTTTCGAAAGAATTTGCCAAAATGTGGTTTTGAACATGGTTTTGCAATATGCCTTCATCAGGCATTTCGACAAGAGTGGGATATGCGTCCTCTAAGGGGAATTCAGCCACGTAATCTGCTAGGGCTTGCCCCTTAATGGAGATTTGGTGATGGTATTTCAGATCATACTCCATTAGAAGGATTTGCCATTTGCCCAATCTACCCGTGAGAATGGGTTTTTCGAACAAGTGCTTGATTAGATCAAGCTTGGATACTATCCAGATCTCATGATCTAGGAAATAGTGTCTGAACTTCTGGCAGGCCCAGACTAGGGCCAAGCACGTCTTCTCCATGGCTTGATAATTTCGTTCATAAGCCAAGAGAGTTTTCGAAATGTAGTAGATGGCATACTCCTTATGGGTGTCATCCTCGTATTGAGCCAACAGGGCTCCTAAAGCATTTACTTGCACGGAGATGTATAATAAAAGAGGTTTTCCTTGCATTGGAGGATTTAAAACAGGGGGATTAACCAAGTATGCCTTCAGTCTCTCGAAGGACTTTTGGCATTCGTCATCCCATAAGAATTTCGTACCCTTCCTCAACAGTTTGTTGAAGGGTTCGCATCTAGTTGCCAGATTCGATATGAATCGGCGCACGGATTGTAATCGACCTTGGAGGCTACGGATTTGGGTGAGATTGGAGGGTGGAGCCATGTCTATGATGGCTCGACACTTAAAGGGGTCGACTTCTATTCCCCTTTGGCTCACCATAAAGCCTAGAAGCTTCCCTGATTCTACCCCGAACACACATTTTTGAGGGTTTAGCTTTACTTTGTAAAGCCTAAGCCTTTCGAAAATCTTTTGTAAACATTCGATATGAGTGCATCGGGTTTTGGATTTCGCCAAGAGATCATCTACATACACTTCTACAAGCTCATGAATTTGACCATGGAAGATCGTGTTCATGGCTCGTTGGTATGTTGCGCCGGCATTTTTCAAACCAAAGGGCATGACTGTATAGCAGTACGTGCCCCATGGGGTTGTGAAGGCGGTCTTACCCTGATCTCGTGGACTCAGTTTGATTTGATTATAGCCTGAATAGCCATCCATAAACGAAAACATTTCATGATTTGCAGTACTATCGACTATCAAATCTATGTTTGGTAAAGGATAATTATCCTTTGGAGTGGCTTTATTCAGGTTTCTGAAATCGATGCATATTCGAATTTTTCCATTGGTTTTTCGAACTACAACGATATTTGATAACCAATCAGAATACGCAATGGGTTTTATAAATCCGGCTTTTAGCAGATCTTCTAAACCCTCTTTGACTTGCGTGTGTACATTCGGGTGTATTTTCCTAAGCTTCTGCTTTATGGGTTTTACACCCTCATCTAAGGGAAGACGATGCTCGACAATGCTGGGATCTATGCCCGGCATGTCTTCATATGTCCATGCAAACACATCTAAATAGGTTCGTAGAAATGCAATGAATGCTAACTTTTCAGTTTCATGCAAGCATGTGCCTATTTTGATGGTTTTGGGCTTGGAATCATCCCCTAGCTTCACCTCTATGAAATCTCCTCCTACTGATTGAGAAGGTCTTTCAAAATCGAGAATTCTATGAAATTCTGGAAGTTCAGAAGTGGGATCTTCCTAAGGGGGATCCACTTCTGGGCTTTGATCATTCTCGTGGGCTATAGACCCGAGGGAACTTGATGCGTGGTTTTCAAAATGACCTGGTTTTGTACTTGGATTTTCAAGTGATTTCGAAATTTTTGGTCTGGCTATGCAGACGACGTTTCTTTCGAAATCCTTTTCTTTTGCCAAAGTCCTACCAGGAGCAGCTATGTACAAAATCTTATTAGTATTTTCCAAATTTCCGATTTTTTTGGGTTTTTGTAAAACAAGAACTTTGGGAACTATACAAAGCACTCTTTTTTCGAGTTTTTGTTTTTCCATTGTTTTTTGTTTTCCTTGCTTTTCGATTTTTTTGATTTTAAGTTTTTCAAATGTTTTTGGTATTTTTAGAAAAGGGATCTTCCATCATACCTACAAAGGGAAAACACTACGGGTTAGACTCGGAATAGGAGATCTAAATCGTAGGTCTCTTCTAAGATAGGCTCCGGGGCACCCTTGACCCAAGTGGTCACAGGGGGTGGCTCCGGCGGTATTCGGGGAGTATAGCCGATCCCATATCGGCTTGGGTTGGCCCTAGGAAGGATGGGCTCTAGGAGACCCTGGTTCTGCGCCCCTAGACTCTTGTAGGACGTGTAGCCCATGTTCAACAATATGTTCCACGACTTTTTCTTTTTTGAAAAAGTAGGATACAAGTCGTGGTCCTGGAACATGCTATCGTCCATATTAGGCTCGTATGGCCTCTTGTCCAGGGGCTTTGGAAATAGGGAACGCTTGGGTTTTCCTAGGAGGATTAAAGTCGGGAGGGGGCCAGCTTTGGGCGGCCCCTTCACTCATACAACCTTCCTAGGGTTGTTCAACACGAGCCGAGGTGGCTCAACCATAATTTGCCCCAGGTTAGCCTCATGGGCCTGGGAGCTTGATAAACAAGGGGAGTTTATGATCCCCTGAAGCTGTGGGTGACTCTCACCTAGGATTACTACGACCTCGTCCCTAAAAGGGATCTTGACACACCTGTCGAAGGTGGATGGCACAGCGCACAAACTGTGTATCCAGGGCCTTCCCAACAACAGGTTATAATGGGGGTGGATGTCCAAGACATGGAACACCCCCGTGTGTTCGATCCCTCCCGTTTCCATTGGGAGTTCGATGGATCCTAAACGTCTAGACGCATTCCCAACGTATCCAGTGATAACGATGGGGCTTGGGTTTACTGAAGTCAAGGTGACTCCGATTTTGTACGCCACATGAAGTGGAAGGATGTTGAGCCCTCCTCCACTATCGACTAGGCACCTGTCCAGAGAGTGGTTGTTTAGAACCACCTCGATATGCAGGGCCTGGTTATGGGTTTCGTAGGGTCTATCTACATCATCTTCCGAGAAAGTGATGGGCGATTTTGCTCCTAATAAAGCCACTTGGGCAGACAAGGACTCCGGACTTATGTTCGAATCAACCTTGGCCCTTTCTAGAATTTTCTCTAATACAAGTCTATGCCTAGGCGAGGTCTTTATAAGCTCTAGGATAGACATGTGAATAGGAATCTTTGAAAGGTGGTTTTCGAAGTCATAAGGATTTAGGATGAATTTGTCCTTATCTGCTTTTGGCAGACCACTAGGGATACATGCTTTTGAGGGGCCAGGCACACTGACCACCTTTTGAGCATCTTCAAGGTGCGAGGGTTGATAGATCCTCCCGGATCTAGTGACTTCCCCCACGTCCAGCCTGGGGTTCGCGCTAAACTTGGCACTAAGGATGAGCTGAGGAGAACCTTGGATTTTCAAAACTGGTTTTACCGGGGTTTCCACTTTTGGTGGTCCCCGAATGACGACTTGGGCGGGCCTCTTGTATAGTACAAGGATGGGCGCACAAGTAGGTCGACCAGGTTCTGGCTTTCGCGCTAGTTTCTTGGAAATGGTGAGGGTACATACCTCCTTTCCTTTCCCACTGCCACTGGCGTGTTTGGGAAAGGGTTCCTTGAAGATAGCTTGAGGTGGCTCAGGTTCCGCAGTGTCCTGGAGCCGGCCTTCTGCTATCAAGTTCTCAATTTTATTTAAGAGAGAGAAGCAGCGTTTGGTATCATGGGCTTTGAGTCGATGATACTTACAAAATCGGTTTAAATACCCCCCTTTGGAAGTGACTCCTCCAGGGATTTCAGGGAGTTCTATCATGCCCTCGGCAAGTAGGAGGTCTAGGACCTCCGACACAGGTTGCCCCAGCGGAGTATACTCCCGTTTTTCAACCGGTTTTTGAAAATTGCGTTCTCTATTATTTTCTAATTTTTCAAAATTTTTGGAAGTGCCCGCCATGCCTGGATCCACCCGGACATTGGCGATTTTATGGGGCTTTGCCCCTTTGTCCGTCATGGGCAGCCCATATGCGATGGGCTTTTCCAAACTGGTTTTTGGAACGGCACTTCCTTTCCATAGGTGATCGTATGTCCCATTTCGCAAATTGGTTTTGAAAAGGGAGGCCTTTTTGATCAACTTATGGAAAGTTGAAATCTCATGGAGCGAGAGAAGGGTTTTTAACTCGCTTTTAAAATTATCCAGGATTAGCATTACTGCACATCCTTCGGATATGGGCTCTCGCACTTGGCCCAAAAGCGACCTCCATCTTATAATGAAGGCATGCACTTCTTCATTCATGCCTTGCTTTGTATCCCTTAAGGTATTCAGGGTTGGCGTGACTTCTACGTTGTGTGCAAATCTTTGCTTGAAGCAGTTCGCTAACTCTTCAAAAGTAGCGAACTGGCTTAAGTCATAGGAAGCCAGCCATTTGGCAGCTGTGCCTTTAAGGGATAAAGGGAACCAATACACCCATTTCATCGAGTCCTTTTTCTTCTTATGGGCTCGACGTGAGAAAAGCTGCAAGTGAGACCTAGGGTCTCCCATGCCATCATACCGATGGAAGTTCGGTATTTCATCGTCACTGTCTGTTTCATAATCCATAGGAAGGAAATCAGACAGGGCGTAGCTTCTTTTCTCTTTATTTTGCCCTTTTAGCAACTGTTGTAGGGCTTTACGGTCCATTTGTGTGAAGGACTCGTGGTATTGGTTGCCTTCCATTATGGAGGCCTCTTTTTGCTTGCGAGGCTTTTCAGATTTCTTTTTAGGCCTTTGTTCACCGTTCGATAAACATGAATCGCCTACTTCAGCCTCTTGGCTGAGAGCATCGATTTTGGCCTCAAACTCCCTTCTCAAGTCCTCGATTTCATCTAGTTTTATTTTGGTTTTGAAAATCCTCCTAGAGTGAGAACTTGATGCACATGAGCCTTGGCTCGACACTTCACTTGGATTGGATTTTGACATGCTTTTCAAGCTTTTTCAAAATATCCTAAGTACAAGCAAAGAAAACAAGTTAAAACGACACCTTTTTACAAAATTTTCGCAAGACTTCTACTTACAAACTCGATTTTTGAAAGGCTCATGTCCCACCGGGCGTGGCAATCTCTGTAGACGTGCGAAAATCCCCAACCCTTCCGCCTTTTTCAGGGCTCGGAGCAGATCCTGTCGTGTGTCTAAGGCCTATGTATGCAAACAGGGCGTGCCAGCTAGCTTACTTAAGCTAGCGAAGATATATTTAACACTGACTTCTAAACGTGGCGACTGTGAGCAAGTAAGCTCTTGTCGTCGCAGACCTTCTTGCACCGATGTGCAAGGGTCAGTCTGTATGCTTTGCAAAAATCGAGTTTTTGGAGAGAAAGCCTACGAAGCGGTTCGAGGTGTCTATTTCGGGTCTTTAAAATGCGATTGCATGTTTTAGATCACGTGGATTTGCACGTGCCTAAGTCTTTTCTTTTATCCCTTTTTGGGCCACCTAGTTTGTGTGTTATGAACACTCCACTACGTGGGCGAATTCGAGCGGGGCTTGCTTTGATGCAATATGCGTCCTACCTCGTGGTATGGCGTAGATGCAATGCAAACTCACGCTACTCCAAAGGGAAAACCCGAAATGTAAAGACAATACTGAAGGGAAATAACTGAAGGGAAATAACCGAAGGGAAATAACTGAAGGAAAATGACTTGAAATATAAATGCCGAAGGGAGATATGTATATATAATATGTATATGAGCCCTTACTCGGGTCTTGCAAATAAGAGCGAAGGCTCAATGTGGGTGCGTGCTTGAATTGAAAGACTTACGCACACGACATGAAATTAAACCCAAATATAAATTGCAGTATGGCCTTGACTAAGGTCTTGGGAGTAAGAGCGAAGGCTCAATGTGTGTGAGAGTGCTTGAATTGAAGTACTACACACACGGCATAAATGAAACCCAAATATAACTGCAATAAGGCCTTTACTAAGGTCTTGCGAATAAGAGCGAAGGCTCAATGTGTGTGAGAGTGCTTGAATTGAAAGACATACTCACACGACATGAAATTAAACCCAAATAGTATAGGTCGGCCCTTACTTGGGTCTTTCAAATAAGAGCAAAGGCTCAATGTGTGTGAAAGTGCTTGAATTGAAAGACTTACTCACACGACATGAAATGAAACCCAAATAGTATAGGTCGGCCCTTACTTGGGTCTTTCAAATAAGAGCGAAAGCTCAATGTGTGTGAAAGTGCTTGAATTGAAAGACTTACTCACACGACATGAAATGAAACCCAAATAGTATAGGTCGGCCCTTACTTGGGTCTTTCAAATAAGAGCGAAAGCTCAATGTGTGTGAGTGCTTGAATTGAAAGACAACGCACCCAACTTAAGCAAAAACCCTTCAAAAATGAAAGTATATATATATACTTATGTATTAGGGGCTGATTAGGCCCGTGTGTGTTCAAAATCGTGCACAACTAAGAGAGTGCACGTGTGTGGGTGTGCCAAGCTCCGTTATTACAACCCCGTATCAAATTGAATCTCAAGCAAGTATACAACTAAAGACCGAGTTTAGGCACTTACGAGTAGCTGGTCCGTAGAGGCCTTGCTTGAGCGTGGGCTTGGCCTTCGCCTTGGGCTGCAAACGGGAGCTCCGCGAGGGTGGATGACAAAGGGCGCTGGCCGGCTGCAAGTGGGGTGCGGGATAGGCGCCTCGAAGGTGGCCGGCTGCAAATGGGTGTTGCCTTGATGTGGGCAATTAAAGGGCTGGGCCAAGTAAGTGTGTAGGGTCACTAGGAGAGTCTAGAGTATTGGGGAGTATGGACTTAAAGGGGATTAAGGGAAGGCCGAATGGGAGTCTTATAGGGTAGCCGGATGTAGATGGGATGGTTAGGTAGTGGCCGGTAGTTTAGGTTGTGCTAGGTTCGGCTAAGGGATAATGGTGGCAGCAAAGGGCTGATGTGTAGATGATGGTATGGTGGGTGGCTAGGAATGGAGAGGGAGTAGAGAAGGAGTTAGGTAGCGTTGGGGGGGTACTTACCGAATGGGGAGAGGCGGTGGATGGAAGAGAGAAGCCGGGTGGTTGGGATGGAGAGCAAGTGGTGGCATCCGGCTGGGAGATGGTGGTGGCATCCGGCTAGGAGATGGTGGTGGGATGGAGAGCAGGTGGCGGTGTAGGTGGAGTAGGTGGAGCAGGTGGGGGATGGTGGGACTCGGCTGGACTTGGGGAAGGAAGGGACCTGGCTGGGATTGGTGAAGCCACTAGCTAGGAAAACACGCCCCCAAGGGGGGGGGGGTTTAAATAGGGATGGGTAGGTCGGTTAGGGCTGGGTTTGCGGTAGTGGTTAGGTGGTTTAGGTAGGGTGGTATGTAGATAAGGTGGGCTGGAAAGGGTTGGGCCAGATATTTTGAAAACTAGTGGTTTGGGTAGATTGTGGGCTAGGGGTGGTTTAGGGGTTTAGGGCTAGGTTAGGTGGTTGGGTTTTAGGGTGAGGTTTAGTGAGCTAGGTTAGGTGATTAGGCTAGGTTTAGGCTAGGATTAGGGAAATTAACCTAGGTTTAGGGAAGGATTAGGGAAGTGGGTTAGGTGATTAGGTTGGGATTAGGCCGGGATTAGGGAAGTGGGTTAGGTGATTAGGCTCAGATTAGGGGTGGATTAGGGGGGTAGGCTTGGATTAGGTGTTTTGGGTTAGGTTTAGGTGAAGGAGCTCCCTTTTGCATGGCCCATAGACCTTAACCATATCATGTTGGTGCAGCCCTAGGTTAGGTTTTGGCTAATTACAAGCTTAAACCCACTCAATTAGGCTAACCCACATGATTAACCCCAAACTTGACACACAAGTCAAGCTTAATTATAACCCTCTTGATATTTTCCATCCCCACTCTCTCTCATGCCCATGATCCCACGTGAATTTCGAGTGGGCCCCACCTCCATTTATGAGAAGGTGATGTGGGCCATGGATATGGATATTGGATTGGATCTCTGGATCCAAATCCAAATCCAAGTCCACATATGGGTTTGGATTGGGATTTGGATATATATGGTCCAGATCCAATCCAAACTGAACTCTGACTCCTTCGAGCTGGGTTCGAAAAGGATGATTTGTGCGGGGCCTGACAGCATCAGTACTCCGTCTGCGTTGGGTCTTCGCCAACATGGTCGTCCGCCTCCGTTTCTGCCTTCCGGAGATGATTTCAAATGATATTTTGATAAGAACAGGGTCTTGGACGTTCGAGATCCTGGGGGTGTGAATCAGATACAAGAGTTGCTGTGCCGAGCTCGATGTGTGGTCCGGTTCCGGGCTCTTTTTAGCTCTCCTTGTCCTGTCTTGATCGGGCCAAGCCACTTCGGGGTTTCAAAACATGTTTTAAAAAGGTTTTCAAAAGCTATATTATATATTTTTGAAATATGAAGTGTAAAACATATATACAGGATTGTCTGGAAGGCTCCTGGGTTTCCAGACTCAAAAATGGCCCTTTGGGGTTGCTTTTACAAAACCAGGTTTGTTTAAGAAATTCGTGGGATTTCGAGGTGTTTACAGCAAGCAAGCTCTTTTCGTCGCAGACCTTCTTGCACCGACGCGTAAGGGTCAGTCTGTATGCTTAGAAAATTGAGTTTTTAAACATGATAACCTAGGAAAATGTTTGAGGTGTTCGATTGGGCAGATTTGTATGGTTTCAAGTTTTATTTTCACGTGGATTTGCACGTGCCTATGTCTTTCTTTTTATCCCTTTTCGGGCCAACTAGGTGTGTGTGTGCACAAGTGACCTAAGTTGGGTGATTTTGAGCGGGAGTGTGGGGTTTGCTTTGATGCAATATGCGTCCTAACTCGTGGTATGGCGTATATGCAATGCAAACTCACGCAACTCCAAAGGAAAAACCCGAATTGAAAGACAATGCAGAAGGGAAATGTCTTAATGTAAATTTGCAAAAGGGAAATTGCAAAAGGGAAATATGTCTATATCTTAAGAGCGGAAAGGCTCAATTGTGCAAGTGTGTGCCGTGTATATATGTAAAGACTACACACTGTTGAACCTTAAAACCCAAATCTTAAAGACATAGCCGAAGGGAAATACTTATAATATATATGGGCTCGAAGGTCACCAACGTGTGCGTGGGTGTTGTGTGTATATTGAAAGACAACTCACACGACTTGTAAATAAAACCCAAATATAATTGCAATAGGCCTTGACTAAGGTCTTGGGAGTAAGAGCGAAAGCTCAATGTGTGTGAGTGTAGAATTGAAATACTACGCACACGACATGTAATGATACCCAAATATAATTGCAATAGGCCTTGACTAAGGTCTTGGGAGTAAGAGCGAAAGCTCAATGTGTGTGAGTGTAGAATTGAAATACTACGCACACGACATGAATTTAAACACCCAAATATAATTGTAATAGGCCTTGACTAAGGTCTTGGGAGTAAGAGCGAAAGCTCAATGTGTGTGAGTGTAGAAATGAAATACTACGCACACGACATGAAGTAAAACACTCAAAACGAAATTGTAACATGTTCCTTACTCGGGTCTTGAAAATAAGAGCGAAAGCTCAATGTGTGTGAGTGTGAAAATTGAAAGACAACACACACAACTTAAACAAAACCCCATGCAACTTAAATTATATACGTATAGCTATATCTTAAGGGCTAATTAGGCCCATGTGTGTGTCAAAATCTGCGATTGTAGATTTTAGATCACGTGGATTTGCACGTGCCTAAGTCTTTCCTTTTCTCCCTTTATGGGCCACCTAGTTTGTGTGTTATGAACACTCCACTACATGGGCGAATTTGAGCGGGGCTTGCTTTGATGCAATATGCGTCCTACCTCGTGGTATGGCGTAGATGCAATGCAAACTCACGCTACTCCAAAGGGAAAACCTGAATGCCGAAGGGAACTAACCGAAGGGAAATGACTTTTAATGTAAATGCCGAAGGGAGATTCGTATATAGAGTATGTATATGGGCCCTTACTCGGGTCTTGCAAATAAGATCGAAGGCTCAATGTGGGTGCGTGCTTGAATTGAAAGACTTACACACACGACATGAAATTAAACCCAAATATAACTTGCAATATGGCCTTGACTAAGGTCTTGGGAATAAGAGCGAAAGCTCAATGTGTGTGAGTGCTTGAATTGAAGTACTACACACACGACATGAAATTAAACCCAAATATAACTCGCAATATGGCCTTGACTAAGGTCTTGGGAATAAGAGCGAAAGCTCAATGTGTGTGAGTGCTTGAATTGAAGTACTACGCACACAACATGAAATTAAACCCAAATATAACTTGCAATATGGCCTTGACTAATGTCTTGGGAATAAGAGTGAAAGCTCATTGTGTGTGAGTGCTTGAATTGAAGTACTACGCACACAACATGAAATTAAACCCAAATAGTATAACACGGCCCTTACTTGGGTCTTTCAAATAAGAGCGAAGGCTCAATGTGTGTGAGTGCTTGAATTGAAAGACTTACACACGCGACATGAAATGAAAACCCAAATAGTATAGGTCGGCCCTTACTTGGGTCTTTCAAATAAGAGCGAAGGCTCAATGTGTGTGAGTGCTTGAATTGAAAGACAACACACCCAACTTAAGCAAAACCCTATAAAAATTAAAGTATATGTATCTATTTATGTATTAGGGGCTGATTAGGCCCGTGTGTGTTCAAAATCGTGTACAACTAAGAGAGTGCACGTGTGTGGGTGTGCCAAGCCACGTTATTACAAGCGGGGGGAGACTATGCTCCGTTATTACAACCCCGTATCGAATTTAATCTCAAGCAAGTATACAACTAAAGACCGAGTTAGGCACTTACTAATAGCTGGTCCGAAGATAACTTGCTTGAGCGTGGGCTTGGCCTTCGCCTTGGGCTGCGAAAGGGAGCTCCGCGAGGTTGAACGGCAAGGGGTGCTGGCCGAGTGTCCTTGGTGCGCGGAAGAGGCGCCTTGAAGGTGGCCGGCTGCTAAGAAAGGGCTCTTTTTGACGTGTTGGGCTAAAGGGCCTAAGTAGGGTCACTAAGGATAGGGTTTAGTTTTAAGGTAAGTTGTGCAAAGGGTGAACCTAAGGGAAGGTTTAACGGATCACCTAAGGTTGGTGGGTTGCTAGGGTGGCCGAATGAAATGACAGTCGGTTGGAGTGGCCGACTAGGAGGATTTGGTGGTGGCGGGTAGTTAGAGTGGCTAGGAATGGCGTAAGGTAGGGGAACTAGCTAGGAGATGGGGCCAGGTGGTAGTGGGTGTAATATGTGTATTGGGGTGATATGGGCTGGTTTTAGGGAGTCGGATAGGGTGGCCGAATGGAGCTAAGGTGTCTAGGTGGTGGCGGGTAGTTAGGGTGCCTACGGGCCTGGCCGAGTGGGACTGGTGGCAGCAAGTGGAATGGATGGTGTTAGGGTGCTATGGGAGTGGATTAGGTGGTTGAGAGTGGAGAGGGAGTGAAGAAGGAGTAAGGTAGAATGTAGGGTACTTACCGAGTGAAGAGGTGGTGGCGGATGAAAGGGAATCAGTCGGGTGATTGGGAGGCTCGGGATGAAGTTCAGCCGGGTGAAAGTGGCGGTGGTGGTGCTCGGCTGGAAGGTAGTGGTGCAGGTGGTGTTCGGCTGGCTGTGGGACAGGTGGAGCAGGAGGGGAGTCGGCTGAGCTGGGAAGTGGAGGACCCGACTGGTGGAAGGTGGGGCTGCTAGCTGGGAAACCTGCCCCCAAGGGGGGGGTTTATATAGGGCTGGGCTAGGTCGGTTAGGGCTGGGTTTGGGGTAGTGGTTAGGTGGTTTAGGTAGGGTGGTGTGGTGATAAGGTGGGCTGGAAAGGGTAGGGCCAGATATTTTAAATACAAGTGGTTTGGGTAGGTTGTGGGCTAGGGGTGGTTTAGAGGTTTAGGGTTTAGCTAGGTGGGTTGGTTCTAGGGTGAGGTTTAGTGAGGTAGGTTAGGTGATTAGGCTAGGAGTAGGCTAGGTTTAGGGTAATTAACCTAGGTTTAGGGAAGGATTAGGGAAGTGGGTTAGGTGATTAGGTTGGGATTAGGCCGGGATTAGGGAAGTGGGTTAGGTGATTAGGCTCAGATTAGGGCCGGATTAGGGTGGAAGGCTAGGATTAGGTGTTTTTGGTTAGGTTTAGGTGAAGGAGCTCCCTTTGCATGGCCCATAGACCTTAACCATATCATGTTGGTGCAGCTCTAGGTTAGGTTTTGGCTAATTACAAGCTTAAACCCACTTAATTAGGCTAACCCACATGATTAACCCCAAACTTGACACACAAGTCAAGCTTAATTACAACACACACTTGATCTTATCCACCCCCACTCTCTCTCATGCCCATAATCCCACGTGAAATTCAAGTGGGCCCCACCTCCATTTATGAGAAAGTGATGTGGGCCATGGATATGGATATTGGATTGGATTTTTGAATCCAAATCCAAATCCAAGTCCATACATGGGTTTGGATTGCGATCTGGATATATATGGTCCAGATCTGATCCAAACTAAACTCTGACTCCTTCGAGCTGTGTTCGAAACGAATGGTTTGTGCGGGGCCTGATAGCATCAGCACTCCGTCTTCATTGGGTCTTCGCCAACATGATCGTCTGCCTCTGTTTTTACCTTTCGGAGATGACTTCGAATGATGTTTTGATGATAACAGGGTCTTGGACGTTCGAGATCCTGGGGGTGTGGATTTGATACGAGAGTTGCTGTGCCAGGCTCGACATGTGCTCCAGTTTCGGGCTCTCCTTAGCTTCCTTGGTCTTGTCTGGATTAGGCCAAGCTGCTTCGGGGTTTCAAAACATATTTTAAAAGGTTTTCAAAAACCCATATCATATATTTTTAAAATATAAAGTTCAAAACATATATACAGGGTTGTCTGGAAGGCTCCTGGGTTTCCAAATTCAAAATGGCCCTTTGGGGCTACTTTTACAAAACCAGATGGATTTGAGAAATTCATGGGATTTCGGGGTGTTTACACCCTCCTCCACCATCGACTAGGCACCTGTCCAGAGAGTGGTTATTCAAAACCACCTCGATATGCAGGGCCTGGTTGTGGGATTCGTAGGGTCTATCTGCATCATCTTCCGAGAAAGTGATGGGCGATTTTGCTCCTAATAAAGCCACTTGGGCAGACAAGGATTCCGGACTTATGTTCAAATCAACCTTGGCCCTTTCTAGAATTTTCTCTAATACAAGTCTATGCCTAGGTGAGGTTTGTATATGCTCTAAGATAGACATGTGAATAGGAATCTTTGAAAGGTGGTTTTCGAAGTCATAAGCATTTAGGATGACTTTATCCTTGTCTACTTTTGGCAGAACACCAGGGATACATGCTTTTGAGGGGCCAGGCACACTGACCACCTTGTAGGTGCAGGGATTGATAGATCCTCCCGGATCTAGTCACTTCCCCCATGACCAGCCTAGGGTTTGTGCTAAATTTGACTCTAAGCATGAGTTGAGGAGCACCTTCGATTTTCAAAACTGGTTTTGCCGGGGATTCCACTTTTGGTGGTCCCCGAATGATGACTTGGGCGGGCTTCTTGTATAATAGAAGAGTGGGCGCACAAGTGGGTCGACCAGACTCTGGTTTTTGCTCTAGTTCCTTAGAAAAGGTGAGGGTACATACCTCCTTTCCTTTCCCACTGCCACTGGCGTGTTTGGGAAAGGGTTCTTTGAAGATAGCTTGAGGTGGCTCAGGTTCCGCAGTGACCTGGAGCCGTCCCTCCGCTATCAAGTTCTCAATTTTATTTAAAAGGGAGAAACAACGTTTGGTATCATGGCCTTTGAGCCGATGACACTTATAAAATCGGTTTAAATACCCCCCCTTGGAAGTGACTCCTTCGGGGAGTTCTATCATGCCTTGGGCAAGTAGGAGGTCTAGGACCTCCGACATAGGTTCCCCAGCGATGTATACTCCCATTTTTCAACCGGTTTTTGAAAGGTTCGCTCCCTTTTATTTTCTAACTTTTCAAAATTTTTGGAAGTGCCTGCCACGCCTGGATCCACCCGGACATTGGCGATTTTATGGGGCTCTGCCCCTTTGTCCATCGTGGATAGCCCGTAAGTGATGGGCTTTTCCAAACGGGTTTTAGAAATGGCACTTCCTTTCCATAAGTGCTCGTATGTCCCTTTTCTCAAGTTGGTTTCGAAAAGGGATGCCTTTTTTATCAACTTATGGAAAGTTGAAATCTCGTGGAGCGAGAGAAGGGTTTTTAACTCGCTTTTAAAGTTATCCAGGATGAGCATGACTACTTATCCTTCGGATATGGGCTCTCGCACTTGGCCCAAAAGTGACCTCCATCTTATAATGAAGGCATGTACGTCTTCGTTCATGCCTTGCTTTGTATCCCTTAAGGTATTCAGAGTCGGCGTGACTTCTACGTTGTGTGCAAATCTTTGCATGAAGCAGTTTGCTAACTCTTCAAAAGTAGCGAACTGGCTTAAATCGTAGGAAGCCAACCATTTGGCAGCTGTGCCTTTATGGGATAAAGGGAACCAATACACCCATTTCATCGAGTCCTTTTTCTTCTTATGGGCTCGTCGCGAGAAAAGCTGCAAGTGAGACCTAGGGTCTCCCATGCCATCATAACGATGGAAGTTCGGTATTTCATCATCACTGTCTGTTTCGTAATCCAAATGAAGGAAATCAGATAGGGCGTAGCTTCTTTTCTCTTTATTCTGCCCTTTCAGCAATTGCTGTAGGGCTTTACGGTCCTTTTGTGTGAAGGACTCGTGGTATTGGTTGCCTTCCATTACGGAGGCCTCTTTGTGCTTGCGAGGTTTTTCAGATTTTTTCTTAGGCCTTTGTTCGCCATTTGATGAACACGAATCGCCTACTCCAGCTTCTTGGCTGAGAGCATCGATTTTGGCCTCAAACTCCCTTCTCAGGTCCTCGATCTCATCTAGTTTTATTTTGTTTTTGAAAATCCTCCTACAGTGAGAACTTGATGCGCATGAGCCTTGGCTCAACACTTCACTTGGATTGGATTTTGACATGCTTTTCAAGCTTTTTCAAAATTTCCTAAGTACAAGCAAAGAAAACAAGTTAAAAACGACACCTTTTTAACAAAATTTTTCGCAAGCTTCTAACTTAAAACTCGATTTTTGAAAGGCTCACGTCCCACCGGGCGTGCCAATCTCTGTAGACGCAGGAAAATCCCCGCCTCTCTCTGGCCTTTCTCAAGGCCTGGAGCAGATCCTCTCGTGTGTCTAAGGCCTATTTATATAAACAGGGCGTGCCAGCTAGCTTACCTAAACTAGCGAAGATGTATTTGAATCCGACTTCTAACGTGGCATCTGTGAGCAAGTGAGCTCTTGTCGTTGCAGACCTTCTTGCACCAATGCGCAAGGGTCAGCCTGTACGCTTTAAAAATCGAGTTTTAGGATAGAAAAAGCTTACGAAAGCGGTTCGAGGTGTTTAGTTCGGGTCTTTAGAATGCGATTGCAGATTTTAGATCACGTGGATTTGCACGTGCCTAAGTCTTTCTTTTATCCCTTTATGGGCCACCTAGTTTGTGTGTTATGAACACTCCACTACATGGGCAAATTTGAGCGGGGCTTGCTTTGATGCAATATGTGTCCTACCTAGTGGTATGGCGTAGATGCAATGCAAACTCACGCTACTCCAAAGGGAAAACTTGAATGTAAAGACAATGTTGAAGGGAAATAACCGAAGGGAAATGACTTGTAATGTAAATGCCGAAGGGAGATATGTATATAAGGTATGTATATGGGCCCCTACTTGGGTCTTGCAAATAAGAGCGAAGGCTTAATGTGGGTGCGTGCTTGAATTGAAAGACTTACACACACGACATGAAATGAAACCCAAATATAACTTGTAGTATGGCCTTGATTAAGGTCTTGGGAATAAGAGCGAAAGCTCAATGTGTGTGAGTGCTTGAATTGAAGTACTACGCACACAACATGAAATTAAACCCAAATAGTATAACACGGCCCTCAATGTGTGTGAGTGCTTGAATTGAAAGACTTACACACACGACATGAAATGAAAACCCAAATAGTATAGCACGGCCCTTACTTGGGTCTTTCAAATAAGAGCGAAGGCTCAATGTGTGTGAGTGCTTGAATTGAAAGACTTACACACACGACATGAAATGAAAACCCAAATAGTATAGCACGGCCCTTACTTGGGTCTTTCAAATAAGAGCGAAGGCTCAATGTGTGTGAGTGCTTTAATTGAAAGACTTACACACACGAGATGAAATGAAAACCCAAATAGTATAGCACGGCCCTTACTTGGGTCTTTCAAATAAGAGCGAAGGCTCAATATGTGAGAGTGCTTGAATTGAAAGACAACACACCCAACTTAAGCAAAACCCTATGTAAGTTAAAATATATATATATATATATATATATATTATATACTAAGGGCTGATTAGGCCCGTGTGTGTTCAAGATAGTGCACGGCTAAGAGAGTGCACGTGTGTGTGGGTGTGCCAAGCCACATTATTACAAGCGGGGGGAGACTATGCTCCGTTATTACAACCCCGTATCGAATTGAATTTTAAGCAAGTATACAACTAAGGACTGAGTTAGGCACTTACTAATAGCTGGTCCGAAGATGCCTTGCTTGAGCGTGGGCTTGGCCTTCGCCTTGGGCTGTAAGAGGGAGCTCCGCGGAGTTGAACGGCAAAGGGTTGCTGGCCGGCTGCAAATGGGGCGCGGAGGAGGCGCCTTGAAGATGGCCGGCTGCTTGAGAGGAGCTGGTTTTGTGTGTTGGGCTAAAATGCCTAAGTAGGGTCACTAAGGGAGGATGAGGTTAGGGAGTATGGCACTAAGGGAGCCTAAGGGAGTACCTAGGGGAAGGATATGGCTGGCGGGTGGCTGGCCGAAGGGATAGGTGACAGTCGGTTGGAGTGGCCGACTGCTAGGGAGACTTGGTGGTGGCGGGCTGCTAGGGTGGCTAGGCAATGGTGGAGGGGAAGGGAACTAGCTAGGATATGGGGTAAGGTAGTGATGGATGTGGTGAGGTAATATGGGTAGGTCTTAGGGAGTTGGGTGGAGTGGCCGGGTGTAGTTAAGGTGTCTAGGTAGTGGCGGGTAGTTAGAGTGGTTGAGGCTTGGCCGAATGGGAGTAGTGGTGATAAGTGGCTGGTGTTAGGGTAAGGTGGTGATAGTGTAGGTGGTTGAGAGTGGAGGGGGAGCAGAGAAAAGGTGGAGTGGAGTATGGGGTACTAACCGGATGATGGGAGGCGGCGGTTGGTTGAGGAGCAGCCCGGGTGTGGTGGAGTGGCTGGTTTGGCCGGATGAAGAGGATGGCGACGGGTGGCTGGGGAGTGGTGGAGCAGGTGGAGCACGGTGGTGGCTGGTGGTGGTGCAGGTGGAAGAGCCGGCTGGGAGTGGGGCAGGTGGCTGGGAGAGTTGATGGAAGGTCGGCTGGAAATAGAGGACCCAAAAGCTGAAAAACCCGCCCACTAGGGGGGGGGGGGTTTATAGCCTTTGTGAAGGGCGGTGGGGCTGGTTTTGGGGTAGTGGTTAGGTGGTCTAGGGGTGGTGGTAAGGTAGTAAGGTGGGCTGGTATTAGGGTAGGGCCAGATATTTTAAATACAAGCGGTTTTGGGTAGGTTGTGTGCTAGGTTTAGGTGGGGTGGTTTAGAGGTTTAGGGTTTAGCTAGGTGGGTTGGTTTTGGGGTGAGGTTTAGTGAGGTGGGTTAGGTGATTAGGCTAGGATTAGGTTAGGTTTAGAGAAATTAACCTAGGTTTAGGGAAGGATTAGGGAAGTGGGTTAGGTGATTAGGTTGGGATTAGGCCGGGATTAGGGAAGTGGGTTAGGTGATTAGGCTAGGATTAGTTCCGGATTAGGGTAGAAGGCTAGGATTAGGTGTTTTTGGTTAGGATTAGGCTAAGGAGCTCCCTTTGCATGACCCATGGACCTTAATCACATCATGTTGGTGCAGCCCTAGGTTAGGTTTTGTCTAATTACAAGCTTAAACCCATGTTAACTAGGCTAACCCATATGATTAACTCCAAACTTGACACACAAGTCAAGCTTAATTACAACACTCTTTGATCTTATCCTCCCCCACTCTCTCATGCCCATAATCCCACGTGAAATTCAAGTGGGCCCCACCTCCATTTATGAGAAGGTGATGTGGGCCATGGATATGGATATTGGATTGGATCTCTGGATCCAAATCCAAATCCAAGTCCATACATGGGTTTGGATTGCGATCTGGATATATATGGTCCAGATCCGATCCAAACTGAACTCTGACTCCTTCGGGTTGTGTTCGACACGAACGGTTTGTGCGGGGTCTGACAGCATCTGTACTCCGTCTGCGTTGGGTTTTCGCCAACATGATCGTCCGCCTCTGTTTTTGCCTTCCAGAGATGACTTCAACTGATGTTTTGATGATAACAGGGTCTTAGACGTTCGAGATCCTGGGGATGGATTTGATATGAGAGTTGTTGTGCCGGGCTCGACATGTGCTCCGATTTCAGGCTCTCCTTAGCTTTTCTGGTCCTGTCTTGCTCGGGCCAAACTGCTTCGGGGTTTGAAAAACATGTTTAAAAAGGTTTCTAAAGCCATATTATACATTTTTGAAATACAAAGATCGAAAACATATGTACAGGGTTGCCTGGAAGGCTCCTGGGTTTCCAGACTCAAAATGGCCCTTTGGGGCTGCTTTTACAAAACCAGGTTGATTTGAGAAATCCGTGGGATTTCGGGGTGTTTACACACACGCATGTCAAAGAGGGTTTAGAAGATCTGTTAAAAGTCGGATTTATAAAACCCAATTGCGTATTCTGATTGGTTGTCAAACATCATTGTAGTTCGAAAAACCAATGGGAAAATTCGAATATGCATCGATTTCAAAAACCTGAATAAAGCCACTTCGAAGGATAATTATCCTTTACCAAACATAGATTTGATAGTCGATAGTACTGCAAATCATGAAATGTTTTCATTTATGGATAGCTATTCAGGCTATAATCAAATCAAACTAAGTCCACGAGATCAGGGTAAGACCGCCTTCACAACCCCATGGGGCACATACTGCTATACAGTCATGCCCTTTGGTTTGAAAAATGCCGGCGCAACATACCAATGAGCCATGACCACGATCTTCCATGATCAAATTCATGAGCTCGTTGAAGTGTATGTAGATGATCTCTTGGCGAAATCCAAAACCCGATGCACTCATATCGAATGTTTGCAAAAGATTTTCGAAAGGCTTAGGCTTTACAAAGTCCCTCAAAAATGTGTATTCGGGGTAGAATCAGGGAAGCTTCTGGGCTTTATGGTGAGCCAAAGGGGTATAGAAGTCGACCCCTCTAAGTGTCGAGCCATCATAGACATGGCTCCACCCTCGAATCTCACCCAAATCCGTAGCCTCCAGGGTTGTTTATAATCAGTTCGCCAATTCATATCAAATCTGGCAACTAGATGCGAACCCTTCAACAAACTGTTGAGGAAGGGCACGAAATTCTTATGGGATGACGAATGTCAAAGGTCCTTCGAGAGACTAAAGGCATACTTGGTTAATCCCCCCATTTTGAATCCTCCGAAGCAAGGAAAACCGCTTTTTACTCTACATCTCTGTGCATGCGAATGCTTTAGGAGCCCTATTGGC
Source organism: Brasenia schreberi (assembly GCA_036023115.1). Classification (NCBI taxonomy): domain Eukaryota; kingdom Viridiplantae; phylum Streptophyta; class Magnoliopsida; order Nymphaeales; family Cabombaceae; genus Brasenia; species Brasenia schreberi. The sequence goes on from JAYKKT010000090.1 coordinate 20,449,945, forward strand.
TCAATACGAGGATGACACCCATAAGGAGTATGCCATCTATTATATTTCGAAAACTCTCTTGGCTTATGAACGAAATTATCAAGCCATGGAGAAGACGTGCTTGGCCCTAGTCTGGGCCTGCCAGAAATTCAGACACTATTTCCTAGATCATGAGATCTGGATAGTGTCCAAGCTTGATCCAATCAAGCACTTATTCGAAAAACCCATTCTCACGGGTAGATTGGGCAAATGGCAACTCCTTCTAATGGAGTATGACCTGAAATACCATCACCAGATCTCCATTAAGGGGCAAGCCCTGGCAGATTACGTGGCTGAGTTCCCCTTAGAGGACGCATATCCCACACTTGCTAAAATGCTTGATGAAGGCATATTACAAAACCATTTTCAAAACCACATTTTGGCAAACAATTTTGAAAACCAAGTGTGGAAGATGCACTTCGATGGGGCACGAAACCAACGAGGGGCTGGTGCTGGGGTCCTCCTCATCTCCCCTGAAAAGGGCGAGATTCCCATAGCAGTCCGCCTAGATTTCGAATGTTCCAACAATGTAGCTGAGTATGAAGCACTCATACAGAGCTTAAGGATTTCGAAAACTCTAGGGGCATCATGCATCGAGGTCTTTGGAGATTCGCTCCTTGTTATAAACCAGGTTTTGAAAATTTGGCAAGTACGTAAAGTTATATTTGGGTTTAATTTCATGTCGTGTGTGTAGTCTTTCAATTCAAGCACGCACCCACATTGAGCCTTCGCTCTTATTGGCAAGACCCGAGTAAGGGCCCATATATACCTTATATACATATTTCCCTTCGGTTATTTCCCTTCAGCATTTACATTTCAAGTCATTTCCCTTAAGTCATTTCCTTTCGGTATTGTCTTTACATTCGGGCTTTCCCTTTGGAGTAGCGTGAGTTTGCATTGCATGTATGCCATACCACAAGTTAGAGCGCATATTGCATCAAAGCAAACCCCATACTCCCGCTCAAAGTCGCCCCATGTAGTGGAGTGTTCATAACACACACCTAGGTGGCCCATAAAGGGATAAAAAGAAAGACTTAGGCACGTGCAAATCCACCCGATCTAAAATCTGGAAATCATATTAAAGACCCGAATCAAAACACCTCAAACCGCTTTCTTATGCTTTTTCCACTCAAAACTCGATTTTTAAAGCGTACAGACTGACCCTTGCGTATCGGTGCAAGAAGGTCTGCGATGACAAGAGCTTGCTTGCTCACAGTCGCCACGTTAGAAGTCAGGTTAAAATATATCTTCGCTAGCTTAGGTAAGCTAGCTGGCATGCCCTGTTTATTCAAATAGGACTTAGACACACGAAAAGGTTCGCCCCAAGCCTAAGAAACCAGGGAGGCGGAGGTTTTTCGTGTCTACAAGGTCTTCATAAGACTCCCTAGTTCGACTATTACTTTAATTCTCTAGGAGACCATACTTCCTATCATATCATCCCATGCCTCTCATTCATATTCACGCATGGAAGCTTGCATCAATCCCAATTAGGACTAGAACCATGTAGGTAAGTCCCCTTTAGCAAAAATCTCCTCCTACCAGGCTTAAAAGAAAATGTTTTCTAAAAACTGGGACGATCCCATACTTTCGAGGATAGATCCAGGGAGACATTAAATAGGGGTGTTGTCGTCTTTGCCATTATCCAAATCAATTTGGATAATAATACCAAAGAGGGGCATCTGTAAACACCCCAAAATCTCACGACTTTCATAAAACATACCTGGTTTACAAAATCAACTCCAAAAAGGTACTTTGAGTTCTGAAAACCTAGGAGCCTTCCCAAAACCCTATAAATCTTGCTTTAAACCCTATAAATAGTGTTTTAAAACCTGTAAATAGTGTTTTGAAACCCCATGTCTAAATTGGAGCTTTTTAAACCCGGGCTAAGCCCCGTTTTCCAGGAAGCCAAAGACGAACAGGTGAAGCATGCAAAGACGACACCTGATCGAGAAGCAGCCCAACAAGTGGCTCACAAAGGCCAATTCCAGAAGCAGGCTCAGAAGCAATTTCCAGAGCCTAGAAGAGCATCTTGGCCTGATAAAAGCCAAGTTCAAAAGGCGAAAGAAAGGCCCAAGCACGAGGCAGATTGCAAGCCAGGAAACACAAAGAAGCTAGATCGAACATCCTCACCCAAGCATCAAGAATCTGAACCGGAAAAGTCAGAAATGAGCAGACACAGAGTCCGAAAAGGCAAAAAGCAGTCCGAACGACAAAGATTGGGAAAACCCAACACCAGACGGAGCGTTGATGAAGCCAGGGCCCGCATAGATCGTCCACCTCGAAAAGCTAAGAAGGACCATCCAGAGAAAATTTGGATTGCATCTAAACCATAAATATCCAGATCCATATCTAAATAGTGTTTGGATTTGGATTGGATCCAAATAGTATTTGGATTGGATCGGATCTGGATCAAAATATCAAGATCCATATCCATAAAAAATGTTAGATTTGGATCGGATATGGATCTCAAAATATCCGAGATCTAAGATCCAGATCCAAATAGTGTTTGGATCGGACATGGATTCCACGATCCAAACCCAAGACCCATATCCAAGACCCACTTCATTTGCCTATAAATAGGAGTGAGGGGGTCTCCAAGAAGTTCACGTGAAATCCAACTTGGAGGAGCTTGGAGGAGAGAGGGTATTAAGGTGAGTGCTTAGTGCTTTCTTAATTTTGCTTAGTGGGTTAATTGTGGACTTAAAGGGGGATTAGTGTGGGCTGCACCACCTTGATTTAGGGCTGGATTTGCTTGAACAAGGAGGCGTGGAGTGGCTGATGTGGAGCTTGAACACACCCCAAGACTGCACCCTAAGGTAAGCCTAGCAAACTCACCTAGCCCACCTCTCTTGAACCCCTCTAAACCACCTAAGCCGACTCCACCTAGACCTAGCCAAGCCCACCTAACTACCCTACAACACCCCTAACCCTAATTAAACCCACCTAAACCCCCAACCGACTCCACCTTAAAACTCCCGGCCACCCCTAGCCCCACCCGCTCCCGCTCCATGCACCCTGCACGCACCCTGCAAGCGCCCCGCTCTCGCACCGTGCGTCTCCCTGACATTGCGCGCCCCCTGCGACACGCGCCCAACGCCTGGCGCCCACCAACCTTCTACCGACCTGCCATCCTACCACGCCCCAGCCTCTACCAGCCACCATCTCCTAGCCTATCATCCCCAACAAACACCACCTCCTAGCCTTCCATCCCACCGCCTTACACTCCTCAGCTGACCTTCACCTCACCACACACCCCGACTCCATAACCCCCACCAACACCCGCCACCTCCTAGCCTTCCATCCCACCGCCTTACACTCCTTAGCCGACCTTCACCTCACCACACACCCTGACTCCATAACCCCCACCAACACCCGCCACCTCCTAGCCTTCCATCCCACCGCCTTACACTCCTTAACCGACCTTCACCTCACCACACACCCCGACTCCATAACCCCCACCAACACCCGTCACCTCCTTGGCCGTAACCCCACAAAACCCCACTAAGACCCACACCCACTCTTGCCGTGAACCTTCACCTCTCAAGCCAAAAGCCCACCAAGCTCAAAGGCTCCAGCCAGCCACTTCACGTCTCAAGCTTCAAGGGAGCACGTCCGTGGTTGTAAAGCTAGCACAAGCCCGTGTAGATTGGAGTGGACAAGCATCTGAATCACTTGTAAGTGTTTCAAATTCGGTATTTACATATCTCCTTCTACATTCTATTCAATTTGGATACGGGGTTGTATTAACGGAGCTTTGTCTCCCCCCCGAATGTGATAACAATGCTTGATACACGAAGCACACACGAGCACTTGAGCTTTAGCTCTTAATCTCGTACATCAAGCACACACATGCACGATTGAGCCTTCGCTCTTACTCTAAAGACTCTAGTAAGAGCTGTGTGAGTTATCTTCAATTTACACACTTCACCCACGCGTGCATTGAGCCTTCGCTCTTATCATATATATGTATTTACATTCAGCTGGGTTGTTACATTAAGTCGTGTGAGTTTGTCATTTCAATTACACACTCGCACCCAAAGACACCCGAGCACTTGCTCAAGCACCTCACACTCCATTTTGGCCTTGGCAGCCACTAAGATATAGCCATATCTCTATATTTTCAGCTGCGTGAGTTTTCCCGGTTCAGTTGTGTACGTCTTTCAATTTCGGGTTGTTAATTTTCAGTCGTGTGAGTTGCATTTCAATATATACACAACACACACGCTCACGTTGGTGACCTTCGGGCCCATATATATATATAGTTGTATCTCCCTTTCGGCTGGGTTTTACATTTCAACTCGTGTGAGTTGTCTTTACATTTATATACAACACACACGCACACGTTGGTGACCTTCGGGCCCATATATATATAGTTGTATCTCCCTTTCGGCTGGGTTTTACATTTCAAGTCGTGTGAGTTGTCTTTACATTTATATTTCCCTTACGCAATTTCCCTTCGGCTATGTCTTTCAATTTCGGGTTTTAAGGTTCAGTTGTGTGAGTTTGCATTGCATATCCGCCATACCAGGAGATAGGGTGCATACTTGCATCAAAGCAACCTCGAACCACCCATGCAAAATCGCCAAAACTTAGGCACTTGATGCACACATCTCACGCCTAAGTGGCTAAAACCAAAGACATAGGAACATACAAATCCCACGTGAATAAAATCTGTAATTAGACAAACAAATCGATCAAATACTTTCATACCTTTTCAAAAAGGACATGCTTGTTTAAAATCGAGATTTCTAAAAGCGTACAAACTGACCCTTGAGCATCAGTTCAAGAAGGTTTGCGATGAAAAGAGCCCACTTGTCCACAGTCGCCCCTTAAGTCAGATATTTCAAAACTTACTTCACTAGTTTGAGTAAGCTAGCTGGCACGCCTTTAAAAGTGACTTAGATATACGAAAATGTTTACTCTAGGCCTAAGAACCCGGAGTGGAAATTTTCGCTTGTCTACAGCAACTTAGACATGAAAAAGGTTCACTTCAGGCCTAAGAACCCAGAGTGAAAATTTTCGCGTGTCTATAAGAATTGACATGCTCGGTGGGACCTGAGTCTTAAGAAAAATCGATAAAAAAAGCAAAGCTCTTGAAAAAATTTCCAGAAAAGTATTTAACTCTTTGCCTTTTTTGTGCATTTCATAGTTGGTTTTTGAAAAGCATCGGAGTCATGTCGAGTTTAGACTCCAATGAGGTGGCCAGCCATGTCTCGCGCACATCAAGTTCTCACTCAAAGAGATTTTCGAAAACTAGAAATAGGAGAGAAGAAATAGAGGATTTGCGAAAAGATTTTGAAGCCAAAATCGCTGCGCTTAGCCAAGAGGCCGAGGTAGCTGATTCGTGTAAGTCTCATGGCGAACCAACAAAGGCTAAAAAGAAATTTGAAAAACCTCGAAAACCCAAGGAAACCTCCGCTATGGAGGGAAACCAATACCACGAGTCCTTCACTCACAAGGACCGTAAAGCCCTACAGCAGTTGCTAAAAGGGCAGAATAAAGAGAAAAGAACATACGCCCTATTTGATTTCCTTCCTTTGGATTATGAAACAGATAGTAACGACGAAATACCAAATTTTCATTGGTATGATGGCACGCGGGATCCTAGATCCCACTTGCAACTCTTTTCTCGTCGAGCCCACAAGAAAAAGAAGGACTTGATGAAGTGGATTTATTGGTTTCCCCTTTCCCTCAAAGGAACTGCTTCAAAATGGCTTGCTTCGTACGATTTGAGTCAGTTCGCAAACTTTGAAGAGTTAGCGAACTGCTTTATGCAAAGATTTTTGCATAATGTAGAAGTGACGCCAACTCTAAATATTTTGAGGGATACAAAACAAGCGGCAAACGAGGATGTACATGCATTCATTATTCGATGGAGGTCCCTCCTGGGCCAAGTAAGAGAGTCGATATCAGAAGGATGTGCAGTGATGCTCATCCTCGATAATTTTAAACCTGAGTTAAAAACCCTTCTCTCCTTACATGAAATCTTGACTTTTCATAAATTGATTAAGAAAGCTTTCATTTTCGAATCAAATTTAAAGAAGGGAGTCTACGATCATCTGTGGAAAGGGAGTGTTTTACAAAAGACTCGGTTGGAAAAACCCGGCACATATTGATGCCCACGATGGACAAAGGGGCAAAGCCCCTAAAAATTACAAACGTCTGAGTGGAAACAAACCCGGTCGGCACTTCAAAAATAATCGAGCAAAAAAAGGAAAATTTGCAAAAAGGTTTTGAAAAATGGGAGTACACGCCCTTAGGGCAGCCTATTTCGGAGGTCCTAGACCTCCTACTCGCACAAGAGATGATTACACTCCCAGAAATTCCAGAGGGGACACCCCCAAAAGAGAAATTTCTAAATAGATTTTGACAGTATCATCGACTGAAAGGTCATGATACCAGCAAGTGTTTTTCCCTTTTAAACAAGATTGAGAACTTCATAGCACAGGGCCGGTTCCAGTTCACTGAGGAACCATAGCCTGCCCAAGCTATTTTCAAAGAACCCTTCCCCAATCACGCAAGCACTAGTGGGAAGGGCAAAGAGGTATGTGCTTTCTCGACTTCAAAGAGTCTAGTGCATTCATCTCATGCTGGTTTTACTACTTGCGCACCATCTCTCATCCTTCATAGGAAAATTGCCCAAGTAGTAATCCGGGGAGCACTTAGAATCCCGCCCCCGATTAAAACCATTTTACAAATCCAAGGTGCTCCAAAGCACACAAGTAGAGCCACAATAGGTGTGAGCCCTAGGCAGATCGTGGGGGAGGTGACTAGGTCCAAAAGGATCTATCAACCCCCACATCTACAAAGTGCTAAAAAAGTGGTCAGTATTCTTGGCCCTTCAAAAGCATGTATTCCTAGAGTTTCACCAAAAACGGACAAAGGAAAAATTGTTTTAACCTTGTATGATTTTGAAAATCATCTTTCAAAGATTCCAATTAACAAGTCCATCCTAGAGCTAATACAAACCTCGCCTAGGCATAGACTTGTCTTAGAAAAAATCCTAGAAAGAGCCAAGGTTAGCTCAAATATAACCCTTGAGTCCTTGTCAATCCAAGTGGCGCCTATATGTGTAAAAATGCCCATCGTGTTCTCGGAAGAGGATATCGAAAGACCAGATGAAACCCACAACCAAGCTTTGCACATCGAGGTAGTGTTGAACCACTATCCTCTCGACAAATGCTTAGTTGATGGGGGAGGAGGTCTCAACATCCTTCCGCTCCACGTGGCGTATCAAATCAGAGTCACCTTGACTTCCATAAACCCAAGCCCCATCGTAATCTCTGGATACGATGGGAATGCATCTAGACCACTAGGAGCCGTGGAATTACCCATGGAAATGGGGGGCATAGCCCACTTGGGGGTGTTCCATGTCCTAGACCCACCCCCACTACAACCTATTGCTGGGAAGACCATGGATACACAGCTTGTGAGTTGTGCCATCCACCTGGTGTATCAAAATTCCCCACGAAGACCATATAGTGGTAATTCTAGGTGAGAGTCATCCTCAGCTTCAGGGAATTTAAAATTTCCCGTGCTTGTCAGCTTCTCAAGACTACGAGGACAACCTTGGTGAGCCCTTGGTCGAGCCACCAAAACTCGTCCTCCCAAAGCCTAAGAAGGTCTTGTGTATCAAAGGGCAGCCCAAGGCTTGTCCACTCAAAACCTTAACCATCCTGGGAAAGACCAAGTGTCGCCTATTCCCTAAATCCCTAGACAAAAAAATGTTCATGTATAACATGGACGATAGCAAGTTCCAAAATCATGAACTATATCAAAAAATTTCAAAAAACAAAAAATCATGGAACATGCTATTGAACATGGGATAGATGCCATACCAAAGTCTAGGGAATCAAAACCAAGGTTGCCTTGAGCCCATACTGCCTAGAGCCAACCCAAGCCGATATGGGATCGGCTATATTCCAAAAATACAACTAGAACCACCACCTGTGACCACCTGGGTCAAGGGTGCCCTGGAACCTAGTGAAGCAGAAACCTACGATTTAGACCTCTTGTTTAGAGTCTAATTTGTGGCGTTTTCCATTGTAGGTATGATGGAAGATCCCTTCTTAAACCAAAATCCAAAAAACTTGAAAAATCTCAAAATTCAAAAACAATTTGGAAAAACTCAAAAACCAAAAACATTTGAAAAGGATAAAAAAATCGAAAAAAGTGTTGTTTGTATAGCTCCAAGTGTTTGTGCTTTACAAAAAAAAAAAAAATCAAAAAATCAGAAATTCCCAAAAACAAAATCCTGTATATACCAGCTCCTGGTAAAAGTTTGGAAAAAACCAAGGATTTTGAAGAGAAAATTGTCTTCATAACAAGACCAAAAACTTCGAAACCTGTAGAAATTCCAAAACAAAAACCAGTATTTTCAAAACCCATGCATCAAGTTCAAATTCCCTAGGATTCAATATTCTCTCTAGAATGATCGAAGTACGGAAGAAGATTCGCTTCTCCTTGAGGAGGATTCAACTTCCGAGCTCCCCGAGTTTCATAAAATTCTCGATTTTGAAAAACCTTCGAATTCTATAGGAGGGGATTTCATAGAGAACAACCTAGGGAGTGAAACAATCCCTAAACACATTAAGATAGGCACATGTTTGCATGAGCATGAAAAATCATCATTCATTGCATTCTTGAAAACCTATATAGATGTGTTTGCATGGACGTATGAAGACATGCCGAGTATAGACCAAAGAGTCGTAGATCATTGTCTTCCCCTAGATTTGGATGCGAAACCCATAAAGCAAAAGCTTAGAAAGATTCATCCGAACGTACATGCGCAAGTTAAAGAGGGTTTAGAAGATCTGCTAAAGGCTGGTTTTATAAAACCCATTGCCTATTCTGATTGGTTGTCAAATATTATTGTAGTTCCAAAATCCAATGGAAAAATTCGAATATGCATCGATTTTAGAAACCTGAACAAAGCCACACCAAAGGATAACTTTCCTTTACCTAACATTGATTTGATAGTCGATAGTACTACAAATCATGAAATGTTTTCATTCATGGATGGCAATTCAGGATACAACCAAATCAAATTAGCCCCAAGAGATCAGGCTAAAACTGCTTTCACCACACCCTGGGGCACATACTGCTATACAGTTGTAGACGCAGGAAAATCCCCGCTCGTCCCCTTTGGCTTCTCTGGGCCTCGAGCGGATCCTCTCTTGTGTCTAAGGCCTATTTATATAAACAGGGCGTGCCAGCTAGCTTACCTAAGCTAGCGAAGATATATTTGAACCTGACTTCTAACGTGGCGACTGTGAGCAAGTGAGCTTTTGTCGTCGCAGACCTTCTTGCACCGATGCGCAGGGGTCAGTTTGTACGCTTTAAAAAACTGAGTTTTGGGATGGAAAAAGCTTACGAAAGCGGTTCGAGGTGTTTAATTCGGGTCTTTAGAATGCGATTGCAGATTTTAGATCATGTGGATTTGCACGTGCCTAAGTCTTTCTTTTTATCCCTTTACGGGCCACCTAGGTGTGTGTTATGAACACTCCACTACATGGGGCGAATTTGAGCGGGAATACGGGGCTTGCTTCGGTGCAATATGCGTCCTACCTCGTGGTATGGCGTAGATGCAATGCAAACTCACGCTACTCCAAAGGGAAAACCCCAATGTAAAGACAATGCCGAAGGGAAATAACCGAAGGGAAATGACTTGTAATGTAAATGCCGAAGGGAGATATGTATATAGGGTATATACGGGCCCTTACTTGGGTCTTGCAAATAAGAGCGAAGGCTCAATGTGGGTGCGTGCTTGAATTGAAAGACTTACACACACGACATGAAATAAAACCCAAATATAACTTGCAATATGGCCTTGATTAAGGTCTTGGGAATAAGAGCGAAAGCTCAATGTGTGTGAGTGCTTGAATTGAAGTACTACGCACACAACATGAAATTAAACCCAAATAGTATAACACGGCCCTTACTTGGGTCTTTCAAATAAGAGCAAAGGCTTAATGTGTGTGAGTGCTTGAATTGAAAGACAACACACCCAACTTAAGCAAAACCCTACGTAAGTTAATATATATATATATATATATTAGGGGCTGATTAGGCCCGTGTGTGTTCAAAATTGTGCACAACTAAGAGAGTGCACGTGTGTGTGGGTGTGCCAAGCCACGTTATTACAATCGGGGGGAGACTATGCTCCGTTATTATAACCCCGTATCGAATTGAATTTTAAGCAAGTATACAACTGAGGACCGAGTTAGGCACTTACTAATAGCTGGTCCGAAGATGCCTTGCTTGAGCGTGGGCTTGGTCTTCGCCTTGGGCTGCAAGAGGGAGCTCCGCAGAGTTGAACGGCAAGGGGCTGCTGGCCGGGTGCCTTAGGTGCGCGGAAGAGACGCCTTGAAGGTGGCCGGCTATTTGAGAGGGGCTGGTTTTGTGTGTTGGGCTAAAATGCCTAAGTAGGGTCACTAAGGGATCCTAAGGTTAGGGAGTATGGCACTAAGGGAGCTTAAGGGGGTGTCTAAGGGAGTACCTAGGGGAAGGATATGGCTGGCGGGTGACTTGGCCGAATGGGTGTATGGCAGTCGGTTGGAGTGGCCGACTAAGGGGACTTGGTGGTGGCGGGCTGCTAGGGTGGTGATGGGTGGAGGATGGGAAGGAGGCTAGCTAGGGTATGGGGTAAGGTGGTGGTGGATGTGGTGAGGTAATATGGGCAGGTCTTAGGGGGTTAAATGGAGTGGTCGGGTGTAGCTAGGGTGTCTAGGTAGTGGCGGGTAGTTGGGGTGGCTAAGGCCTGGCCGAATGGAAGTGGTGGCGGCAAGTGGCTGGTATTAGGGTAAGGTGGTGGTATGGTGGGTGGCTGAGAGTGGAGAGAGAGTGGAGAAGGAGTAAGGTGGAGTGTGGGGTACTAACCGAACGATGGGAGGCGACGGGTGGTTGAGAAGCAGCCGGGTGTGGTGGAGTGGCTGGTTCGGCTGGATGAAGAGGATGGCGACGGGTGGCTGGGAGTGGTGGAGTAGGTGGAGCACGGTGGTGGCTGGTGGTGGTGCAGGTGGAGCACGGTGGAGGCTGGTGGTGGTGCAGGTGGAGGAGCCTGCTGGGAGTGGGGCAGGTGGAAGATGATGGAAGATGGGCTGGAAATGGAGGACCCAAAGCTGAAAAACCCGCCCACTAGGGGGGGGGGGTTTATAGCTTTTGTGAAGGGCAGTGGGGCTGGTTTTGGGGTAGTGGTTAGGTGGTTTAGGGGTGGTGGTGTGGTGATAAGGTGGGCTGGTATTAGGGTAGGGCCAGATATTTTAAATACAAGGGGTTTTGGGTAGGTTGTGTGCTAGGTTTAGGTGGGGTGGTTTAGAGGTTTAGGGTTTAGCTAGGTGGGTTGGTTTTGGGGTGAGGTTTAGTGAGGTGGGTTAGGTGATTAGGCTAGGATTAGGTTAGGTTTAGGGAAATTAACCTAGGTTTAGGGAAGGATTAGAGAAGTGGGTTAGGTGATTAGGCTAGGATTAGGACCGGATTAGGGTAGAAGGCTATGATTAGGTGTTTTTGGTTTGGATTAGATTAAGGAGCTCCCTTTGCATGACCCATAGACCTTAATCACATCATGTTGGTGCAGCCCTAGGTTAGGTTTTGGCTAATTACAAGCTTAAACCCACTTAATTAGGCTAACCCACATGATTAACCCCAAACTTGTCACACAAGTCAAGCTTAATTACAACACACACTTGATCTTATCCTCCCCCACTCTCTCTCATGCCCATAATCCCACGTGAAATTCAAGTGGGCCCCACCTCCATTTATGAGAAGGTGATGTGGGCCATGGATGTGGACATTGGATTGGATCTCTAGATCCAAATCCAAATCCAAGTCCACACATGGGTTTGGATTGGGGTCTGGATATATATGGTCCAGATCCAATCCAAACTGAATTCTGACTCCTTTGAGCTGTGTTCGAAACGAACGGTTTGTGCGGGGTCTGACAGCATCAGTACTCCGTCTGCGTTGGGTCTTCGCCAACATGATCGTCTGCCTCTGTTTTCGCCTTCCGGAGCTGACTTCGAAAGATGTTTTGATGATAACAGGATCTTAGACATTCGAGATCCTGGGGATGGATTTGATATGAGAGTTGTTGTGCCGGGCTCGACATGTGCTCCGGTTCCAGGCTCTCCTTAGCTTTTCTGGTCCTGTCTTGCTCAGGCCAAACTGCTTCGGGGTTTCAAAACATGTTTAAAAAGGTTTTTAAAGCTATATTATACATTTTTTGAAATATAAAGTTCAAAGCATATGTACAGGGTTGTTTGGAAGGCTCCTGGGTTTCTAGGCTCAAAATAGCCCTTTGGGGCTGCTTTTACAAAACCAGATTTGTTTTGAGGAATTCGTGGGATTTCGGGGTGTTTACAACAGTCATGCCCTTTGGTTTGAAAAATGCCGGCGCCACCTACCAAAGTGCCATGACTACGATCTTTCACGATCAAATTCATGAGCTCGTAGAGGTATATGTGGATGAACTTTTGGCTAAATAAAAAACTCGATGCACCCATATCGAATGTTTACAAAAAAAATTTGAAAGGCTTAGGCTTTACAAAGTAAAGCTAAACCCTGAAAAATGCGTCTTCGGAGTAGAATCCGATAAACTCTTGGGCTTTATGGTAAGCCAAAGGGGCATAGAAGTTGACCCCTCTAAGTGTAGAGCCATCATAGACATGTCTCCACCCTCCAATCTTACCCAAATTCGTAGCCTCCAAGGTCGCCTCCAATCAATTCGCAGGTTTATTTCAAACCTAGCTACAAGATGCGAACCTTTCAACAAACTTTTGAGAAAAGGGGTGAAATTCGTATGGGACGATGATTGCCAAAAGGCTTTCGAAAGACTAAAAGCGTATTTGGTTAATCCTCTTGTTTTAAACCCTCCAAAGCACGGAAAACCTCTTTTGCTTTACATTTCTGTACATGCGAATGCTTTGGGTGCATTATTAGCTCAATATGAGGATGATACCCATAAAGAGTATGCCATCTACTATATTTCGAAAACTCTATTGGCTTATGAACGAAATTATCAAGCCATAGAGAAGACATGCTTAGCCTTGGTATGGGCCTGCCAGAAATTTCGACACTACTTCCTAGATCATGAGATATGGATAGTGTCTAGGCTTGATCCAATCAAGCATCTGTTTGAAAAACCTATCCTCACGGGTAGGCTGGGTAAATGGATGACCTGAAATTCCACTATCAAACGTCCATCAAGGGCCAAGCTCTAGCCGAGTATTTGACTGACTTCCCTTTAGAAGATGTGTATCCCACACTTGACAAAATGTCTGATGAAGGCATATTTCAAAACCAATTTCAAAATCATATTTTATCAAATTGCTCAAACGAAAACCAAGTGTGGAAGATGCACTTAGATGGGGCACGAAACCAAAGAGGGGCTAGGGCAGGAATCATCCTCATATCCCCTAAAAAGGGAGAAATACCCATAGCCATTCGCCTAGATTTCTAGTGTTCCAACAATGCAGCCGAGTATGAAGCACTCATACAAGGCTTAAAAATTTCGAAAACTCTAGGGGCATCATGCATCGAAGTCTTTGGAGATTCTTTACTTGTCATAAACCAAGTGTTAAAGATTTGGCAAATCAAAACCAAAAAATACTTCTTCCATACCACGAGTTGGCCACCAAGCTGGTCGAGTCGTTCAAATCGTGTACACTCACACACGTAGGGAGAGAGGATAATGAAATAGTCAATGCCCTCTCCTCCTTGGGCTCAGCCCTAAGGGTCGATCCCACTTTGGGAACCAGACCCTTCGAAATATGGCATTCGCCCACTCCATCCACACACGATCTTGAGATTTGCCAAAACAACCAAACTGATACTGAAAAACCTTGGTTTGAAGACATAAAAAGTTTCTTAGAAAACGAAGGATTTTCAGAATACGCTTCGTCCAAGGACAAAGCTTTTATACAAAGAATTTCAACCCGATATTTGATTTTGGGAGGGGTTCTTTACAAAAAGAGTTTCACTGGCATTTTACTAAGGTGTGTCGACCTGGAGGAGGCTAGGATAGAAATGCATGAATTCCACGATGGAGAGTGTGGAGGGCATGTAAATGCCAATATGATGGCAATGAAAATATTTAGAATGGGTTATTTTTGGTCCACCTTAAAGCAGGATTGCCATGACCATGTTAGGAAGTGTCACCCATGTCAAGTGCATGGACACGCCATCCATACCCCCTCATCCACATTGCATTCCGTGGTCAACCCCTGGCCATTCACCTTGTGGGCGTTTGACATCATAGGACCAATATTTCCTCATGCATCAAATGGGCATAGGTTCATACTCGCAACCACTGAATATTTTTCCAAATGGGTTGAAGCTACCTCCCTGACCAATGTTCAAGGGCAACATGTAGTGGCATTCATTTGGAGAAACATTCTGACTCGCTTTGGAGTTCCAAAGGACTTAGTGTCTGATAACAGAACTCCCTTCAAAAACGAGAGGATGGTTAAGTTATGTAACACGTATGGCATAACTCACCACTTCTCATCGCCCTACTACCCTCAAGGCAACGGCCAAGCCGAAGCCACAAATAAGACTCTCATAAGTATCATTGAGAAAACTTTAGAGAAGGGTAGGACGTGGCATGAGAAGCTGGATGAAGCCTTATGGGCTTATAGGACTTCCATCCGAACTCCCACAAATACCACGCCATTTGAGTTGGTCTATGGCACAAACGCCATTCTCCCCATTCATACCAAAATTCATTCATTTCATACATCCATTGTACTCGACCTTCCCCTAGAGATGCTACAGCATGCTAGAATGGCCGAACTTGACTTATTAGATGAGCGAAGACTCTTTGCCATGGATCATGCACATGCATACCGGCAAAGGGTAGCCCGACACTATGAGAAACATATGAGACCTCGCCACTTAAAAGTGGGAGACCTTGTACTCAAAGTCATCTAATATCGTGGCCCACATCCACTTGAAAAGTGGCGGCCCAAGTGGGATGGCCTTTATGTTGTACGTGGAACCACCATGAACAATGCCTATTGGCTAGTCGATGTTGAGGGTAGGAACTTAGCCGACCCTATGAATGCTCAATTTTTAAAAAAGTACTACGTGTAGGGTCTAAGCTAAGCCCTATTTCAAAAATATTTTGAAAACCTCCTTTTGAAACTTCATGGGTGAGGATCAAAGCAAATCATGCAACCCTGAATGAGAGAGTCGATTGCTTGTGAAAAAGCGGAGTTTTCCAAAACCAATTGGTCACATTTCAAAAATCCTTCTTCTTACAAAAGAAGACCTGGCTCAAAATAGCAAGATACTTGCAAGTAGTATGTGCTATTTCTAAATAGGCCGATCTGGGATGAATTGAGTAGATCCTTGGGATAAGTCCTTCCCCCTCTTCTCTCCTCTTCCCCAAAAGGAAAATTTGGCCAAAAAGAAAAAGGGAAATCCCTGCAAAATCTCTTTCCTAAAAAGAAAGTTGAATCAAAAGAAAAATCGCTTGTTCTATGGAAAAGAGGGAATAAAGAAAAAATACTCCAAAAGGGAGACCCTCTACGAAAAACAGAAAAAGGCCAAAAGGCTCAAAAAGAGCAGTTTTCCTCCTCTTTGCCTCAAACCGCGGGACACTCCAGAAGGGACCGTGGTAAACTCTTTCCCATCCCTGCAACTTATCCCAAGGTGAAGAAAGGTTCATTCTAGGGAATCCTAAAGTAAAAATAGGATTTGCTTACTTGAATCTCATCTTGTTTGAGAGTTAGACGTCTGAGTAAGGCATAGGAATTTTGAAATATGGCTTGATTTTTGAATAAAACCTCCGCTAGATTAGCGTGTGTCAAGACTCAAATAAAGGGGAAACACGAAAAGCTAAAATCCTTAGGATCGAAGCTAAAAGGAGCTTTCCTCTTTCAAAAACAAGTTTAGAAAATCCTCGAACATCGAGCAACATAAGACCAGCTCACTTAGTGTAGCAGGTCTTCATAAGACTCCCAAGTTCGACCATTACAGTAAAACTCTAGGAGACCATACTTCCTAGCATCTCATTCCATGCCACTCATTCATATGTATGCATGGACACTTGCATCAATCCCATTCCGGACTAGCACTATCTTAGGCAAAGTCCCCTTGGGCAAAAATCCACTCTTACTAGGCTTAAAGAAAATGTTTTTCTCAAAACTGGGATGATCCCATATTCTCAAAGACGAATCCAAGGAGAAAGCAAATAGGGGTGTTGTCATCTTTGCCTTCATCCAAAAGAATTTGGATAATGCCAAAGAGGGGCATTTGTAAATACTCCAAAATAAAATCATTTCATAAAACCAATACCTGGTTTTGAAAGCCCATTTCAAAAACCCATAGTGAGTTTTCGAAAACCCAGGAGCTTCCAAAAGCTTGTAAATTTTGTTTTGAAACCCTGGTTAAATGTGAATTTCTTAAACTCGGGCAAAGTCCCAATTCTGAAAAGAGCCAAAATGGAACAGGTGAAGTAGGGAAGATGACGCATGATCAAGAAGCAGCCCAAAAAGTAGCTCAAAAGGGGCCAAATCGAAAGCAGCCTCAAAAACAGGTGCAGAAGCCTAAAAGCAACACCTTGGCTTGATGAAAACCAGGGTTAAAAGGCGAAAGGAGGGCCCAGGTCCAAAGCAGACCGCAAGCCTAGAGCACCTAAAAGCCAAATCAAGCATCCCCATCCAAGCAACAGAAATTTGAACCAGAAAAGACGAAAATAAGCAGAAACGGAGTCTAGAAAGGCGAGAAAGAGTCCGGACGACAAAGTTGGGCAAAACCCAGCACCAGACGGAGCGTTGATGAAGCTAGGGCCCGCACAAAATGTCCACCTCGAAAAGCCAAGAAAGACCATTCAGAGAAAATTTAGATTGGATTTGGACCATAAATATCCAGATCCATATCCAAATAGTGTTTGGATTTGGGTCTAATCCAAATAGTGTTTGGATTTGGATTGGATCCAAATAGTGTTTGGATTGGATCGGATCTGGACCAAAATATCCAAATCCATATCCATAAAAATATTTGGATTTGGACCGGATCTGGTCATAAATATCCAGATCTCAAACCCATATCCAAACCCAAGACCTACCTCACTTGCCTATAAATAGAGGTGAGGGGGTCTCCATGAGGGGGTTCACGTGAATTGCTTGGGAGGAGAGAGAGTGAGAGAGGCTAGCCATGGAGCTTAGCCTTGGGTTAGCCATGTGGGCTTGATCAAGGGTGGGCTCAAGCCTTGTACAAGCCTAACCTAGCCAAGGTGGACTCGACCAAGAAAGGCTGCAACCAAGATGGCATGGACGTGGGCTCAACCAAGAAGGACAGGCTCCAAGAGGTAAGCCGCCCTAAACCTAGCCCCAACCTAGCCTAGGTTCGAACCTACCTAACCCACTCACCCCCCCCAACTGAACCTAACCTACACCCCCCCCTAAAACCAGCCTAACCGAGTGCTAAGGGCACTCGGTCTTGCTTGAACCAAACCCCCTAGCCGTCGCTAGCCCCGTGCATCTGCCACTGTGCCCTGCGCACCCGACTGAGCCCCTAGTGCGCTACCCGCACCTCTGCCCGCCGATCGCTGAACCCCACGGTGCCTTGTGTGCCCTGCGGTATCCCCTAGCGCCTTGCTGAAATAGCGCGCGTCTAGCGAGCCATGTCTTCCGCGCGTCTAGCACGCCGACTCAACCCGTCTAGCGCCTAGCGCTGTAGGTCGCCCCAAACAAAACACCAGGCCTGCTCCATTGCAGGCCGTTTCCATTAAAAGACACACGGCCTGCTAGGCCGGCCGTGTCCCATATACCAAGCCAAACCCACGGCCTACTCCTTTGCAGGCCGTTTCCTTATAGAAAACCCGCCACCTCCCTTGGCTGAACACCCCAAAAGAACTTGAGCCATCCTTGGCTCTCAAACCCCACCCAACACGGCTTACCGCTTGGCTGCACGTCATCAAGGCTCGCCATTTGAAGGAGTCGGCCCCCGTTGCTGCAACATGGAGATGCCGTGATCCATGCTCAACACAAAGAAGGTGGACGTGACCTACCAAAAGCCCGAATCCAAAGCTAGGAAAAGTGTAAGTCTTTTGATATATATATCAAGTTGCTTTTCCTATTCAATTCAATTTTTGATATGGGGTTGTATTAATGGAGCGTGGTCTCCCCCCGGGATGTAATATTGACACACGAGACACATACATGCACTTGAGCTTTAGCTCTTATCTCGTACACCAAGTACCCACATACACAATTGAGCTTTTGCTCTTACTCCAAAGACTCTAGTAAGAGCCATATAAGCTGCATTTTCATTCAGGTTGTTACTTTAAAGTCGTGTGAGTTGTCATTTAAGATTCCACACTCACACCCAAAAACACCCGAGCTCTTGCTCAAACACATTCACGCACATTTTGGCCTTGGCAGCCCTTAAGATATAGATATATCTATATACTTTCAGCTGCGTGAGTTTTCCCGGTTTAGTTGTGTATGTCTTTACATTCCGGGTTGTTAAATTTCAGTCGTGTGAGTTGTCTTTACATTTATACACAACACACGCACACATTGAGCCTTTCCACTCTTATATCTATATTTCCCCATTCCGCAAGTTAAATTTCAGTCGTGTGTGTGAGTTGTCTTTCAATTTATACACCACACACACGAACACGTTGATGCCTTTGGCTCATATATATATATACGTATTTTCCATTCCGCACTTTATATTTAAGTCGCATGGCTTTTAAATTCAAGTTGCGTGAGTTGTCTTTACATTTATACACAAACACACACGCACACATTGAGCCTTTCTGCTCTTATATCTATATCTCCCTTCCGCAATTTCTCTTCCGCAATTTACATTCAAGTCGTGTGAGTTGCATTCAATTTGGGTATTTCCCTTTAGCTATGTCTTACAATTTCGGGTTTTACATTCAAGTTGTGTGAGTTGCATAGCATATCCGCCAAACCCGAGATATTGTGCATACTTGCATCCAAACATGCTCCGAATACCCCGTGTAAACATGTCAATCTTAGGTCACTTGATGCACACACATCCCGCCTAAGTAGATAAAACTTAAAGACTTCGATACGTGCAACCCCACGTAAATAAAATCTGCAAATAGGCACACAAAGCGATCAAGTACTTTCATATTCTTTTCAAAAGTCCATGCTTGTTCAAAATCGATATTTCTAAGCGTTTAAACCGACCCTTAAGCACCGGTTCAAGAAGGTTTACAATGAAAAGATCCCACTTGTCCACAGTCGCCCCATAAGTCAGATATTTCAAAAATACTTCGCTAGTTTGAGTAAGCTAGCTGGCACGCCCTAAAGCGACTTAGATACGAAAAAGGTTCACTTCATGCCTAAGAACCCAGAGTGAAAATTTTCACGTGTCTATATAGAGTCCTTCTTCTTTTTATAGGCTCTGCAAGCAAAGAGTTGCAGGTGGGATCTAAGGTCCCCCGTGCCATCATACCGATGGAAGTTCGGTATGTCATTCGTCACTATCTGTTTGGTAATCTGAAGGAAGAAAATCATATAGGAAGTACGATCTTTTCTCTTTGTTTTGACCTCTCAACAGTTGTTGGAGGGCTTTTCGATCCTTCAGTGTGAAGGATTCGTAATTTTGGTCCCCCTCCATGACGGAGGTCTCTTTGGGCCTTTTTGACTTGTTAGGCTTTTTCTTAGCCTTGGCATGTTTGCAATGAGATGAGCAGGACTTGGCCACCTCGGCTTCTTGGCTAAGGAAGGTGATCCTTGCTTCAAATTCCTTTTGCAAGTCTTTGAGCTCTTCTTTTTTGCTTTTGGAAGTGGTTTTTGAAAACTTTTTGGAAAATGGACTTGATGAGCATGAGGCTCGGCTAGACACTTCATTAGAGTCTGAACTTGACATGATTCAGAGTTTTGAAAATCCAACAAGTGCAGAAGTAAAGTTAAACACTTTTCTTGAAAATTTTCAAAGTTTTTGACTTGTTTGAATTTGAAGTTCGCTTAAGACTCGAGTCTCACCAGGCGTATCAATCCTATAAACATGAAAATTTCCACTCCCAAGTTATAGAAAACTCGAAGTCAACCTTTTCGTGCCTACGTTTGTGTGAGCATGCCACTTAGCTTACACAAACTAGCAAAGGCTTTTTAAACGTTTTTCTGACTTTGGCGCTTGTAGGCAAGCGGATTCTTTTCGCTTTAAACCTTCTTCAACTGATGCTCAAGGGTCGGTTTAAGCGCTTAGGAACTTCAATTTGTAAACAAGTTTTACTTCAAACGACAAGTGTTTTGAACGAATTCGGTTCGTGCACTCTTTGCCAATTTTATTACGGGGTTGGATGACCCTAAGATTCTAGCAAGTTTTACTTATTTTGGCCTGATGTGTGTGGAATGTGTGGGCCTAGTTTTAGGCATGATTTGGAGTGAGTATCGAGGGATTTTTCGCAATGAGCAGATGCAGAGATACTGAAAATCCTGTTTTGGGTTTTTGAGAACGATGACGTGAACTCACCCAAATTGAAATTGCACCCACTCTACATCCGAAATAAAACTCACGTGAATTGAAAGTGTATTCACTCTACTTTCACGAAAGTAAAACTCACGTGAAATGAAAGTGCACTCACGCGAAATGAAACTGCAATCACTCTACATTCCCAAAGTAAACTCACGCGAAATGGAAGTGCATTCACTCTACTTTCATAAAAGTAAAACTTACGTGAAATGAAAGTGCATTCACTCTACTTTCCCAAAATAAACTCACGCGAAATGGAAGTGCAATCACTCTACATTCCTAAAGTAAACTCACGTGAAATGTAAGTACAATCACTCTACATTCCCAAAGTAAACTCACACGAAATGGAAGTATATTCACTCTACTTTCATGAAAGTAAAACTCACGTGAAATGAAAGTGCATTCACTCTACTTTCCCGAAAGTAAAACCCACACGAAGTGAAATATGTATACTTGATTAAGAAAAGATGGGGTTCGAAGAATAAAATGTTAATAAAGTATATTGAGGCAAAGAGCGGAAAGGCTCGAGTGCACGTGAATGTAGACAGCGAAAAGGCTCAAGTGCATGTAGGTGTAATCGTGTTCATCCACCAATTAAGAGCGAAAAGGCTCAAGTGCACGTGGGTGTAGTCGTGTTCATCCACCAATTAAGTGACGAGCGAAGAGAGCTAATCAAGAATACAACATGGGGGGAGACTGCGCTCCATTAATACAAGCCCTTTTCGAATTGAATTAAATAGAGAAATGCCTTAAAAACAAAGTTTAAAAGCACTTACAAGTTTTCTCGAAATGCTAAAAATTTTGTGTAAAGAAATAGACGATTTTCTTCCTTGCAAGCTTCCCCTTCCCTTTGGTCTTTGGTGCAAACCCTTTCCCTTTGCTCGAGCCCACCTTTCTCCCCCTTGGTTCGGTCCACGTAGCCCACGGCTGCCCCAAGGTGCAACCCCGTTTGCCTTGGTTTGGTCCAAGCTACCCCAAGTGTAGGCTTACCTTCAACTGTGCTCCACCCTTGCCAAGCCCCAAGCTCCACCTTCTCCTCCAAAGCCTTGCTTGAGCCCACCCTCTTGAGCTCCAACCTCTCTTCTCAAGCCTTCAACCCCTTCACAAGCCCCCCCTTGGCCTATAGAGTGGATCCTTGGGTCCAACCCGATCCAAATTTGATGGATCTTTTTGGGTAGGTTTGGATCTTTCGGTCTAAGATCCAATCCAAAAAATTTCTTTTGTATCCTTCTTTGGGGCATGGATTTTGGACCTTTGGGTCCATATCCAATCCAAAAAAAAAAATTTGTGTCCTTCTTTGGGGCATGAAATGGACGCTTTTCGAGCGGGCTCCGGTTTCTCGGTGACCCGATTTTATACTAGGTTTTTCCCAGCCCCTTTAACCTACCAATGCTTGCTTTCAGGACTTTTTATTTGATGCTTGATTTGATCCGTTTGGCCCCTTCTTGAGCTTGCACTTGATGAGGTTGATCCCAGATTTTGAAGCGGACACAGATTTTCATTTTGACAGGCCCGATTCTTGATTTTAGTCTCTTACGGTGCTTGATTTTTGAGGGTCTCACCTTCATTTTACATTTTTGAGGTTGAACTCTTCTTTGAAATGGACACCGGGTTAGATCTTCCATCTCGCTTTTATCCGGATAGGATGGGCCTCTCCTTCACTTTTTGACTTGATCTCGAGCTAGATTTTGGATCAGGTTTCACCTGTCCGTTTGATCTGTTTTGAAATCCATGGGCTTTTAACTTGAATTTAAAACCTTTATTTTGAAATATTTCCCAAAAGGTTTAAACTTTAAAATTTAGGGTTTTTAAAAGTTCAGTAAGGTTGTAAGCTGGTTTTTGAAATTTATGAGTTTTTGGAAACATCACAATTTTGGGTGTTTACAGATGCCCCTCTTTGGAATTGATCCAAATGTATTTGGATAATGTCAAAGAAGAAAAGATCCCTTTGTTTTCCTTCTTGGATCTTAACTTGAGAATATGGATCATCCCAATTTTTTAAAAACCCTTTTCTTTATGATACGTAGGAGGGAATTTTAGCTAGAGGGGACTTGGCCTGTGGTGGTTCTAGTCCTAATTGGGATCATGTACTCGACGACCTTGTACGCATGCATGGGCATGAGTGGGTGACATGGATGATATGCATGGGAATATGATTTTCTAGAGACCCTAAACATACAATGATTGAACTTGGGAGGCTCATGAAGGCCAGTTGCCCCAAGTGAGCTGGTCTCATGTTATTTGATGTTCGAGGTTTTCAAAATGTATTTTCGGAAGAGGGGAAACCCTTTTAACTTCAATCACACGGATCTCTAGCTTCCTGTGTTTCCCTTCACTTGAGTCTTAATACCTATTACTTAGTAGAGGTTTTATAAGAAAACCAGGAAACATTGCAAAAATTCTACTTCTTACCCAACAATGTCTAATTCTCAAACAAAATGAGATTCAAATAAGAAAATCCTATTCTTACTCTAGGACTCTCCTAAATGAACCTTTTTTCATTGGAATAAATCGTAGGGATATGGGAAAAAGTTACCACAGTCCCTTCTGAAGCGTCCCATGGTTTAAGGCCAAGAGACAGAAAATTACTCTTTTTGAGCTTTTGGGCAATTTTTTTCTTTTCTTTTATAGAGGGCCTCCCATTTTGGAGGATTTTTCTTTTATTTTCCCCTCTTTTCTTTTTCAATCAAAGAACTACTCTCTTTTTGGAGAAATTTTTCTTTTTTCCATTTTGCCTTCTTTTAAAGGAAACTTTTGGAGGGATTTTCATATCCTCTTTTTCTGCTTTTTGCCAAATTTTCCTTTTTGAGAAGAGAAGGAAAAAGGGGAGATACTTATCCCAATGGTTTACTCGGTCCATCTAAGATCACCCTATTTTAAAATAGTATGTACTACTTGAAAATATTTTGCTATGTTAAACCAGGCCCTCTTTTGTAAGAGGAAGACTTTTGAAATGTAACCCATTGATTTTGAAAACTCTACTTTTCAAAAAGCACTAATTCCCTTGTTCAAGGTCACACGATCCACCTTTATCCTTCTTTCAAGAAGTTCAAAGGAGATCCCATTTTAAAGCATTTTCAAAAGGATTTAGCATAGACCCTACACATAATATTTTTTTAAGTATTGGGCATTTATAGTGTCTACTAAATTTCTACCCTCAACATCAATCAACCACGATGTGGATGTGGGCCACGATGGTGGATGATTTTCAACAAAGGGACCATCCCACTTGGGCCGCCACTTTCCAAGTGGATGTGGGCCACGATGGTGGATGATTTTCAATACAAGGTCTCCCACTTTGAAGTGGCGAGTCTTCAAAAAATTTCAAAAAGAAAAGGATGTTCAAAATATGGTAAACATAGTTACTCCTAAGGCATGCATCAACATCCTAGATACACCTAACCCTACCATGCATAAACAAGTCTCCTCGAGCCTAGGCTTGTATCATGAACTCAAGCCTATAGCCATGAGCCTTCATAAATCCACCATGGGACCGATCATGGCTTCCCTTGGAATCCCTACCTCTCCAAAGTGCAAGGGATCAAGCATGTTCTCCCTTGGCACCCAAATAAACACAAGCCATCGACTCCTAGGGGCACACTTGGTTGCACCTAGGATCCATCCCCCTATCATCCATCTACTACGAGAAATCGAGCCACACCCGACCAAGGTCATCCATCTCCTAGAGGCACCCAAGTCCAAGCCATCCAAACCTAGGGTCACGTGGAAGCCCAAGTCTTCCACCATCCATACTACCCACCTCCCACCTTCATACCTGACATGGATGGCACCAAGTTCCAAGGCCACCCCTTATATAAAAAATTTTCAAAACTCAACAAGCCTTGGAACATGATGTTGAATATGGGGTACACACCTTATCAAGGTCTAGGAGCCCATAGCCAAGGTAGGTTAGAGCCTATCCTACCCACACCTAACGTGAGTCGATATGGATTGGGCTATACCCCATCCATACCTCCTCAGCCACCACCAAAGACCACTTGGGTCAAGGGTACCCTAGAACCGAAGCTGACCTACCTTGAACTGAGCCCATTTGAAGGACTCGGCTGCACCCCTTGGACTTGGCTGAAGTCGACCTACCTAACTCACAGTTGCAACAGGCCGAACCATCTCGAACCTCTTTGGCTGAACCAAGCTTGACTTGGCTGCAACATCAATCCCTCTTTGACTTGGCTGAACCATCAAGTGCTCGCCAAACCCAGTTGAACCACCTGGCCGACCTGCACTTTGACTTGACCCAGTTGGCTATAAACTGAATCGAACCTGGTGTTGGCCGACCTACACCTGGTCAATCTTGACTTGGCTGTAACATCAACCACTCTTAGGGATTTCTTTTCTAGTTTTCAAAATTTCAAAGTTTTGTTTTTCAATTTTTTTGTCTTTTCGAAAATTTTCCAAATTTTTTTGAGTTTTTGAAATAGGAAAATCTTTTTTGATTTTTCTTTGGAGGTTGGAGAGCTTGGATGCTTGGGAATGGATGATTTTATCCGCCTTCGGGTTTCATGTTTAACCTCATATCCTTCGTCGAGTTTAAGATCGGTTTTCTTTTCATGATCTCTATGTGCTCGAGATGAGCTGCTATGTGATCGTTGTGCCTTAAGATCATTGCTTAAAGCATCCATCTTTCTAAAATTTCTTTGATAGTAGCTAGCTCTTCTTGGGCTTTAGATGATTTGAAAACCTGCTTTGATTTACTCGACGAGGATTTCCTTGGCTTTTCATCCATTTCTTGCAAATTTTGGTGCACAGGTTTTGAAAACACGCTTTTTGAAAGTTTTGAAGTTTTACTTGTTTGATTTGAAGTTTGCTTAAGACCCGAGTCCCACCGGGCGTGCCATTCCTATAAACATGAAAATTTTCACTTTCAGGTTATAAGACTCGAAGTGAACCTTTTCGTGCCTATGCTTGCACAAGCATGCTAGCTAGCTTACACAAACTAGAGAAGGTTTTTAAACGTTTTTCTGACTTTTGGCGATTATAGGCAAGCAGACTCTTTTCGCTTTCAACCTTCTTGAACCGACACTCAAGGGTCGGTTTAAGCGCTTAGAAACTTCAATTTTCAAACAAGTTTTTACTTCAAACAATAAGTGTTTTGACGAATTCAGTTCGTGCACTCTTTGTAAATTTTATTACGGGGCTGGGCATCCCTAAATTTCTTGCAAGTTTTATTTGTTTAGACCTGATGTGTGTGCGGAATGTGTGGCCTAGTTTCAGCGTGGTTTGAGTGAGGGTTTGAGCGATTTGCAGCAATGAGCGGATGCAAAGATGCTATAAATTCTGTTTTGGGTTTTTGAGAACTATGATGCGAACTCACCCAAATTGAAATTTGCACCCACTCTACTTACACGAAAGTAAACTCACTCAAATTGAAAGTGTAGTCACTCTACTTTCACGAAAGTAAATTCATGCAAATTGAAGTATTGTCACTCTACTTTCACGAAAGTAAACTCACGCGAATTTAAATGCAGCCACTCTACTTACGTGAAAGTAAAACTCACACAAATTGAAGTGCAGCCACTCTACTTACGTGAAAGTAAACTCACGCAAATTGAAGTGCTTTCACTCTACGAAAGTAAACTCACACAAATTGAAGTGCACCACTCTACTTACACGAAAGTAAACTCACGCGAATTTAAGTGCAGCCACTCTATGTAAGTAAAGCTCACGCTAAATGAAATACGTATACTTGCTTAAGAAAAGAAGGGGTTTGAAGTATAGAATGTTTATAATGTATATTGGGGCAGAGAGCGGAAAGGCTCAAGTGCATGTGAGTGTCAAGAGCGGAAAGGCTCAAGTGCTCGTGGGTGCGATCGTGTTCATCCACCAGGTAAGAGCGAAAAGGCTCAAGTGCTTGTGGGTGCGATCATGTTCATCCACCAGTTTAAGAGCAAAAAGGCTCAAGTACTTGTGTGTGCGATCATGTTCATCCACCAGTTTAAGAGCTAAAAGGCTCAAGTGCTCATGGGTGCGATCGTGTTCATGCACTAATATTACAACAAGGGGGGAGGCTTCACTCCATTACTACAACCCCGTTCCAAATTGAATTTAAAGGAAAAAGCAGTTTGAAATAAAGCTTTAAAGACTTACACTTTTCCCCTCAATCGAGCTCGGGATTTGGTTAGCTTGGTTCACTCAAGCCCACTTTTGGGTGTGGTTTGGTGCTTGGGTTCAGCCCAAAATCCACACCCCACAAAAGGACGAGAGTCACAAAAAGGCAGGATTTGAAAAGGAATGCCTCAAAAAGCAACGGGAGCTCAAAACAGAGTCACCCAGGAAAGAGGCCTGCTCTCACCATAAAAAGGTAGACGAGCCGAAAGGAGGTATGCCTGAAACCCATCCTCCTCTAAACTCTCTTCTTGATACAGGGTCCTCAGATGCATCGAAGCACACTCATGCACCCACAAACCCACAAAATGTGCCCCAAAAAGAGGATTTTCAAGGTGTGCCAAATGTCCCACACCACAAAAAAGAATTTCAAAAACAAAAACAAAAAAAGGTTCAAAATATGGCAGATCCTAAGGCATGCATCAACATCCTAAGAACCCCTACCATGAATGAACCCAATTCCCCAAAACATCCAAAAGCCCTCAAGGGACCGAGCATGGTTTCCCTTGAAAAACATATCTCCCAACCAAGGGTCGTGTGGAAACCCAAGTTTTCCACCACCCCAAATTCCACTCCTGGTTTTTGAGACCGGAAATGGACCTTTTCGCACCTAAGTTCGTTTCTGCGAGCGTGCCAACTAGCTTGCTCAAGCTAGCGAAGATTTTTTTTTGAAATATTCTGACTTTTCTAGCGATTGTGGGGAAGCGGGATCTTTTCGTTTAAATCTTCTTGAACTGATGCTCAAGGGTCAGTTAAAACGCTTAAAAATTTTGTTTTTACAAAACTTTGAAAAGACCAGTGTTCGAAGAATTCGATGTATGCCTTGTTTGCAAGTTTTATTATGACTTTGGACGAACCTAAGTCTTTGGAGTTTTAGCTATTTAGGTCTGATATGTATGTGCACATGTGGCCTATTTTCAACGTGGTTTGAGCATGGATTCTGGGCTTCTTTGAAAGCGAGCGAATGCAAGGATGCAAAATCTTTTCAGGTTTTGAAAGAGATGATGTGAGCTAGGCTCGAATTGAAAGGGCAACTCACATGACTTTCACAAATGTAAATACCCGAAATTGAAGTGCAACTCACACAACTTTCACAAATGTAAATACCCAAAATGTAAAGCAACTCACGCGACTTAATGTAAATCCACACAAAGGGAAATGCAACTCGACGTGAAGTAAACTCACACAACTTGAAAATATATAAATATGTTGTATCCTAAGAGCGAAAAGGCTCAATGTGTGTGAGTGTATAGAGTGGAAAGGCTCGAGTGCTTTTGTGTGCTTCTCGTGTGAAATTGAAATGACAACTCACACAACTTTCACTACAGTAAATACCCAAATTGAAATATATACTTTAGCTTAAGAGCGGAAAGGCTCAATGCACGTGTGTGTAAGTGTGAAATTTAAATGACAACTCACACGACTTTCACTAAAGTAAATACCCGAATTGAAATATATACTTTAGCTTAAGAGCGGAAAGTCTCAATGCACGTGTGTGTAAGTGTGAAATTTAGATGACAACTCACACGACTTGAATGTAAATCCACCTAGAATTAAATTGCAACTCACACAGCTTTCACTAAAGTAAATACCCAAATGAAAATATATACTTTAGCTTAAGAGCGGAAAGGCTCAATGTATGTGCAATCGTGTGCAATATAAGAGCGGAAAGGCTCAAGTGCACATGGATGTCCTTTGTGTGTAATTAAGAGTGAGAAGGCTCAAGTGCACATGTGTGGATGTGTTTCAAACACAAATATTACATTTCGGGGGAGACTTCGCTCCATTATTACAACCCCTTATTGAATTAAATTTAATTTAAGCGAGTAATGTAAAACCGAATGTAAATAAACACTTACAAGTGGTCGGTTTTGCCTCTCGAGTCACTCGGGTCCGTCCTCCTTGGTAGCCATGAGATAGGTCCCTTTAGGTGGGCTCCGACGTGAGGCTTGGGTATGGATTTACTTGGCTGTGGCCAAGTGGGTTTTGGGGCTTAGTATGGGCTGGATCTGGCCAAAGGGTGCAGGTTTAGGACATGGTGGGGGTGGTCCTAGTTAGGTCTAGGTTTGGTTTAGGGAAAGGGATATGAGCTAGGTGCAGTCAACACCTAGCTTAGTTAGGATTTGAAAGGGGGTTGTCAAGGTTGGTGCACGGCCAACTAGGCTTGGCCGAGTGCTAGGTGCACTCGGCTGGTTTAGGGTGGGATATAGGTGGGTCACGGTAAAAGGGGTGCAACAAGCCGACAGGGCACTGTTGTGGTTTCACAGGGGGTGTGCGGCTAGCGCACGGCAGGGCGCTGCGCGGGATAGGGTGGTGCGTTGGAGTACGGTAGGTCATGGTGCGGGGGAGTTTGATGCGGCAGGGGCGCTGGCTAGGCGTGAAGCAAGCGCGGCAGGTGGGTGCTGCGGTGCGCAGCAGGTAGGGAGCGTGCGCAGCAGGTAGGCAGGGTATGCTGCTGGAGTGCAACGGGGTGTGGGTGGTAACGCGAGTGTGTGTGGCTTGTGCAGGGTGGCAGGTCGGGTGCAGTAGGCCGGGGGTGTTGATGAGGCGGTTAGGTGGGTAGGTTTAGGGTGAAGTGGGTTGAGCTAGGGTGCGGTTTTGGGTTAGGTTTAGGTGGGATTTAAGGGAGTCGGTTTGGGCTAAGTTAGGTCGGTTTAAGTGAAATGGGCTAAGTCTAGGCTAGGTTTGGGTTAGGTTTAGTGGCTAAGTCAGGGTTAGGTTTTAGGGACCTACCTCTTCAAGCCAAGTCCACTGTGCGCAGCCCTTGTCCATGCCGTCCATCATGTTGGTGTAGCCCCATGGTTAGTCTAGGTTCACAAGGTTTGAACCCACACCCTTGATCAAGCCCACATGGCTAACCCACTTGACAAAGTCAAGCCCACCATTCTTCTCTCTCTTACTTTATGCACTCCCCCAAGCCTCTCCCAAGCAAGTTCACGTGAACTTTCACCCCCCCCCCCCCCCCCTTGCTTCTATTTATAGGCAAAGGGGTGGGTCTTGGGTTTGGATCTTGGATTTGGATTTTATGATCCAAATTCGATCCAAACACTATTTGGGTCTTGATCTAGATATTTATATCAAGATCCAATCCAAATTCTTCTTTCTTCAGTCCTTCTTGGTGTATTGAGACGGGCGGTTTTCACAGTCCCTGGCTTCATCAATGCTCCATCTTGGGCTGGGTTTTTCCCAACCTTCTTGTCCGATCGTCTTCTCACATTATGAACTTCGTTTTGGGTTTGATTTCTGGTATTTCAAGCTTGGGCTTGGATTTCTGATGGCTTTGTCGGTGCTTTGGCTTTGCATTTCACATTCCAGGGATGAAGTCTGCTTCTAGCCTGGATTCTTCTTTTGCTTTTTGGCTCTGCTTTCATCAGGTCGGGCTGAACTTTCGTCCTTTTACCTGTTTTTGGAGCTGCTTTTCAATCAGGCTCCACCTACTTGATTTGGCTGCTTAACAAATTTTGGATTTTGGCCCGAGTTTAAGAAACCTTTGTTTTGAAGGGTTTTCAGACAAAAAGTTTAAAACTTTGCAACTCTGGGTTTTTGAAAGTTCAAAATTTAGTTTGAAAATGGTTTTTGCAAACTAGGTGTTTGTTTGAAAATGATTTGATTTTGGGGCGTTTACAGAGGTCTACAGACAGAGTAATGGGATGAAAACCCAGACTCTGTTGTAGAAAAACAGGTTGGACAAACAGTTGACAGAAATTATTTCGGTTTTGCACAGTTTTAATTACATGGTTGCACGGACCTAAAATTCTTAAAAATTTTATTAGAAGTGGGCTTATGTGTGTAGAACATGTGTGCAAAGTTTCGGAGCAATTGAAGCAGAGGTTAGAGAATTAAAAATACAACAATCAACATATGTCGAGATAATAAAATCCAGTTTCAGGTTTTAGAAACATACGTGATGCAAACTCACATAAATTGAAATTGTAACAACACAACATCATGAATTAAACTCACACGAATTGAAATTGCTGCAACACAATATCACGAATTGAAATTGCTGAAAGAAAATGAAGGAAAATATGTATATAAGCTTAAGCATAGAGGGGGTAGAGAGTATAGAGTATTCTATAGAATATATTGGGGAAGAATCGCATAAACAAACACGTAGAGTGCATGTGTGAGAATGAAAATTCAGCAAATCGAATCATTATTACAACATGGGGGGAGACAAAGCTCCATTAATACAACCCCTTTCAAATTGAATTAGAGAGGAAGAATGATTAGAATCAAAGTATGAGAATACTTACAGATTTTTCACCCAATTGTCGAGAATTCCAAGAGTGGAATCCGGCCTCCTTCTTCCTTGCCTCTCAAACTCACTTGCACTCAATGGCCTAGATCTACCCCACTCTCCCCTCTCTAACTTCACTCCCTTGCAGCCACGACCTAACTTGTGCACCACCTCCTTGCTAAACCCAAGAACAACCCTTCTCTCACTAATCCCCAAGATGAAAGATAGGAAATGAAAGCTCCAAGATGGTGAACCCGACCCCCCCTTTGGCCCTATTTATAGGCCAAGGGGATGGTTCTAGGCCCTTCATTGGGGTGGGTTTGGCATGCTCCAAGTTCAACCCCAATCTAAAGTGGAGTGGTCCCCTCGTGATGATATGGACCAGGCCCATGTGGGCTGGTTCCTTAAGTTGATTCAAACTCATCTTGGTTCATCCGGGTTCACCCTCATGGCCGGCTAGGTGTAGTGTGGCCCATTGACTTGATCTTTATTACAATATGAAGTAGCCTTGAGTTTGAGTGAGGGTTTGAGCGATTTGCTGCAATGAGCGGATGCAGAGATGCTATAAATTTTGTTTTGGGTTTTTGAGAACGATGATACGAACTCACCCAAATTGAAATTTGCACCCACTCTGCTTACACGAAAGTAAACTCATGCAAATTGAAAGTGTAGTCACTCTACTTTCATGAAAGTAAACTCACTCAAATTGAAGTGTTGTCACTCTATTTTCATGAAAGTAAACTCACGCGAATTCAAATGCAGCCACTCTACTTACGCGAAAGTAAAACTCATGCAAATTGAAGTTCAGCGATTGTACTTATGTGAAAGTAAACTCACGCAAATTGAAGTGCTTTCACTCTACGAAAGTAAACTCATGCAAATTGAAGTGCAGCCACTCTACTTACGTGAAAGTAAACTCACACGAATTTAAGTGCAACCACTCTACGTATGTAAAACTCATGCCAAATGAAATACGTATACTTGCTTAAGAAAAGAAGGGTTTAAAGTATAGAATGTTTATAATGTATATTGGGGTAGAGAGTGGAAATGCTCAAGTGCTTGTGGGTGCGATCGTGTTCATCCACCAGGTAAGAGCGAAAAGGCTCAAGTGCTTGTGGGTAAGATCGTGTTCATCCACCAGTTTAAGAGCGAAAAGGCTCAAGTGCTCGTGGGTGTGATAGTGTTCATGCACTAATATTACAACAAGGGGGGAGGCTTCGCTCCGTTACTACAACCCCGTTCCAAATTGAATTTGAAGGAAAAAGCAGATTGAAATAAAGTTTTTAAGACTTACACTTTTCCCCTCAATCGAGCTCGGGATTTGGTTTGCTTGGTTCACTCAAGCCCACTTTTGGGTGTGGTTTGGTGCTTGGGTTCAGCCCAAGTTGCAGCCGTGTGGCTTGTTGGTTCGGCCAAGTGCAGGTCGGCCAGGTGGTTCAGCTGGGTTTGGCAGCACTTGAACTCACACAGTTGGAAAGTATATAAATACACTATATCTTATGAGCAACAAAGGCTCAAAAGGTGCATGAGAGTGTGGAGCAAGTGCTCACGTACTTCTTGGGTGCGAGTGTGAAATTTAAATGACAAACTCACACGACATGAATGTAACAACCCAGAATTGAAATTGCACAGCTTTCACTAAAGTCTTTAGAGTAAGAGCCAAGGCTCAATGTGTGTGCAATAGTGTGCAACTAAGAGCGGAAAGGCTCAAGTGCATGTGGGTGTCTTGTGTACGTTTTAAGAGCAATATGGCTCAAGTGTACATGTGTGCTTGTGTATCAAGCACCAATATTACATCTCGGGGGGAAACCACGCTCCATTATTACAACCCCGTATCAAAATTGAATTGAATTTAAGAGGAGTAAGTGTAGACGCAGGAAAATCTCCGCCTCTCTGGCTTCTCAGGGCCTTTAGCAGATCCTCTCGTGTGTCTAAGGCCTATTTATATAAACAGGGCGTGCCAGCTAACTTACCTAAGCTAGCAAAGATATATTTGAATCTAACTTCTAACGTGGCGACTGTGAGCAAGTGAGCTCTTGTCGTCGCATACCTTCTTGCACCGATGCGCAAGGGTCAGTCTGTACGCTTTAAAAATCGAGTTTAGGGTAGAAAAAGCTTACGAAGCGGTTCGAGGTGTTTAATTCAGGTCTTTTAAATGCGATTGCAGATTTTAGATCACGTGGATTTGCACGTGCCTAAGTCTTTCTTTTTATCCCTTTATGGGCCACGTAGGTGTGTGTTATGAACACTCCACTACATGGGGCGAATTTGAGCGGGAGTACGGGGCTTGCTTCGATGCAATATGCGTCCTACCTCATGGTATGGCATAGATGCAATGCAAACTCACGCTACTCCAAAGGGAAAACCCGAAATGTAAAGACAATGCCGAAGGGAAATAACCGAAGGGAAATGACTTGTAATGTAAATGCCGAAGGGAGATATGTATATAAGGTATGTATATGGGCCCTTACTTGGGTCTTGCAAATAAGAGTGAAGGCTCAATGTGGGTGCGTGCTTGAATTGAAAGACTTACACACACGACATGAAATAAAACCCAAATATAACTTGCAATATGGCCTTGATTAAGGTCTTGGGAATAAGAGCGAAAGCTCAATGTCTGTGAGTGCTTGAATTGAAGTACTACACACACAACATGAAATTAAACCCAAATATAACTTGCAATATGGCCTTGATTAAGGTCTTGGGAATAAGAGCGAAAGCTCAATGTGTGTGAGTGCTTGAATTGAAGTACTACGCACACAACATGAAATTAAACCCAAATATAACTTGCAATATGGCCTTGATTAAGGTCTTGGGAATAAGAGCGAAAGCTCAATGTGTGTGAGTGCTTGAATTGAAGTACTACGCACACAACATGAAATTAAACCCAAATAGTATAACACGGCCCTTACTTGGGTCTTTCAAATAAGAGCGAAGGCTCAATGTGTGTGAGTGCTTGAATTGAAAGACTTACACACACGACATGAAATGAAACCCAAATAGTATAGCTCGACCCTTACTTGGGTCTTTCAAATAAGAGCGAAGGCTCAATGTGTGTGAGTGCTTGAATTGAAAGACAACACACCCAACTTAAGCAAAACCCTACATAAGTTAATATATATATATATATATATATATATATATATATTTATTTATATATTAGGGGCTGATTAGGCCCGTGTGTGTTCAAAATCATGCACAACCAAGAGAGTGCACGTGTGTGTGGGTGTGCCAAGCCACGTTATTACAAGCGGGGGGAGACTATGCTCCGTTATTACAACCCCGTATCGAATTAAATTTTAAACAAGTATACAATTAAGGACCGAGTTAGGCACTTACTAATAGCTGGTCCGAAGATGCCTTGCTTGAGCGTGGGCTTGGCCTTCGCCTTGGGCTGCAAGAGGGAGCTTCGTGGAGTTGAACGGCAAGGGGGGCTGCTGGCCGGCTGGAAATGGGGCACGGGAGAGGTGCCTTGAAGATGGCCGGCTGCTTAGCGAAGGGCTGGTTTTGTGTGTGGGGCTAAGGTGACTATGTAGGGTCACTAAGGGTGGTTGTAAGGTTAGGGAGTATGGCCCTAAGGGGGAGCCTAAGGGAGTGTCTAAGGGAAGTAGGTGACTGGCGGGTGGCTTGGCCGAATGGGTATATGGCAGTCGGTTGGAGTGGCCGACTGCTAGGGAGACTTGGTGGTGGCGGGCTGCTAGGGTGGCTAGGCAATGGTGGATGGGAAGGAAGCTAGCTAGGGTATGGGGTAAGGTGGTGGTGGGTGTGGTGAGGTGATATGGGCAGGTTTTAGGGAGTTCGGTGGAGTGGCCGGGTGTAGCTAGGGTGTCTAGGCAAAGGCGGGTAGTTAGGTTGGTTGAGGCTTGGCCGAATGGGAGTGGTGGCGGCAGGTGGCTGGTGTTAGGGTAAGGTGGTGGTAGTATAGGTGGCTGAGAGTGGAGGGGGAGTGGAGAAGAGGTGAGGTGGAGTATGGGGTACTAACCGGCGATGATGGGAGGCGGCGGGTGGTTGAGGAGCAGCCGGGTGTGGTGGAATGACTGGTTCGGCCGAATGGAAGCGGTGGTGACAGGTGGTTGGCCGGCTGGGGTGTGGTGGAGCAAGTGGAGCACGGTGGTGGCTGGTGGTGGTGCAGGTGGAAGAGCCGGCTGGGAGTGGGGCAGGTGGTTGGGCTCGGTTGGGCTGGAAAGGGGGGTGAGAGAGTTGATGATGGGAGATGGGAAACCCGCCCCTTAGGGGGGGGTTTATATAGGGCTGCAAGAGGCGGTTGGGGCTGGTATTAGGGTAGTGGTTAGGTGGTCTAGGGGTGGTGGTAAGGTAGTAAGGTGGGCTGGTATTAGGGTAGGGCCAGATATTTTAAATACAAGGGGTTTTGGGTAGATTGTGTGCTAGGTTTAGGTAGGGTGGTTTAGAGGTTTAGGGTTTAGCTAGGTGGGTTGGTTTTGGGGTGAGGTTTAGTGAGGTGGGTTAGGTGATTAGGCTAGGATTAGGTTAGGTTTAGGGGAATTAACCTAGGTTTAGGGAAGGATTAGGGAAGTGGGTTAGTGTAAACACCCCAAATCTTCTATATTTCAAAAACTCTCAAAACACCAAAAAGCTCGTTTGAGCCAAAACGACAACCTGTTTTGAAATGTGAAAACAGGTATAGAAGGCAAAAGAAGACCCTAGGCCCGAAGAGGATTCAAGCCCAGAGCTTCAGAAGCCACTCCCTGATAAAAAAAAAATAAAAGAAAGCAGAGCCCGTTTGATGAAAAGCTTAACGGAGTCTAGAACGACAAAGTTGGGGAAAACCCAACACCAGACAGAGCGCTGATGAAGCCAGTGCCCGCACAGATCGTTCGCCTCGAGAAGCCAAGGACTGTCCGAAGAAATTTTGATTTGGATTTGGACCATAAATATCCATATCCAAATCCATGTAATGAATAGTGTTTGGATTTGGGCCAATCCACATGTGTTTGGGTTGATCCAAATAGTGTTTGGATTTGGATTGGATCCAAATAGTGTTTGGATTGGATCGGATCTGGATCAAAATATCCAGATCCATATCCATAAAAATGTTGGGTTTGGATCGGA
This sequence comes from Brasenia schreberi, assembly GCA_036023115.1. Classification (NCBI taxonomy): domain Eukaryota; kingdom Viridiplantae; phylum Streptophyta; class Magnoliopsida; order Nymphaeales; family Cabombaceae; genus Brasenia; species Brasenia schreberi. The sequence continues at coordinate 20,485,850 of JAYKKT010000090.1, forward strand.
TACAGATCTCAAAATATCCGAGATCCAATATCCAGATCCAAATAGTGTTTGGATTTGGGTCTGGATCCAAACCCCAAATCCAAGACCCACCTCAAATCTCTATAAATAGAGGTGAGGGGGTCCATGTAAAGGGTTCATGCAAATATTTGGGAGGAGAGAGAGGGAGTGATAAACCTAGCCATGTGGGCTCATGAGTGAAGTGGGCTTGAGCCATGTTGGCCAAGGCTAGATCAAAGGGGCTGCACCAACTCGAGCCTAGCTGCACCAAGAGGTGGACCGCGGGCGTGGAAGTGGGCTGGACCGATTGGAGGTGGCTGGACCTAGTGGGCTGCACCTAAGGTAAGCCTCAACTAAACCTAGCCCTTCTCTCTACCCTTCTAAACCTGACCCATATGAACCCACCTACACCTAACTGACCCTAAACCGCCCCAAGTAAGTCCAGCCAAGTGCTGGCCGAACTTCACAAAACCCCTTTCCCAACCGACCTGCCCTAGCTGGCCGAACCCCACCTCGCCACCAACCAACATCCCTTAGTCGCCGCCCCCACCACCGGCCGCAACCTGGCCGAACCTACCTATCACCGCCTCAACCAAAACCCACCTTGACCTGCACTACCTAAGCCTACCACCACCTGCCCTTAACCACCCAACTCCACCTTCACCTCACCTACCCCGACTAGCCTACGACCACCTACAAACCGCCGCCCCTAACCTGCCTTTAACCGAACCCCACTTCGCCACCATCCCTTGCCCCAAACCAAACCCAATGGCCTGCTCCTTGGCAGGCCATTCCCTTTAGTAAACCCACGGCCTGCTGGTGCAGGCCGTGTCTCATCCAAACCCAACTCGAGTCATCCCAAACCAGGCCCATACCAAGCCAAAAACCAGGCCCATACAAAGCCTACTCAAACACCTCTCCCAAGTCCTCAAAGGTTCTCAAACACCTCCAAGCTAGCCGGTTCCACTTCCATGTGATCCGGGCTCCACACGCAAGGCGTACGCGTCCTAGACACACCCTACATAGCGGGCTAGGTGAGTTGTAAGTCCTTACATTTGGTGTTTTATTAAATTTTGATACGGGGTTGTAGTAAAGGAGCTTTGTCTCCCCCCGATTGTAATAACGTGGTTTGACACACCCACACACACACGCACTTGAGCCTTTCCGTTCTTAGTCGTACACTTCTTGCACACACACGGGCCTAACAAGCCCTTAATATATAGTTATATTTATATATTTTAAGTCAAGGGGTTTTTAATTAAGTCGTGTGTGTTGTCTTTCCATTTTCCACACGCACACACAATGAGCCTTCGCTCTTACTCCCAAGACCTTAGTAAAGGCCTAATTGTAGTTATATTTGGGTTTCATTTCATGTCGTGTGTGTAAGTCTTTCAATTCAAGCACGCACACACATTGAGCCTTCGCTCTTATTTGCAAGACCCAAGTAAGGGCCCCTACATATACTCTATATAAAGTATTTCTTTCGGCTATGTCTTTAAGATTCGGGTTTTAAGGTTCAAGTCGTGTGCGTTGTCTTTCAATATATACACGACACACACTTACACAATTGAGCCTTTCCGCTCTTAAGATATAGCCATATTTCCCCTTTCGCTATTTACTTTACAAGTCAATTCCCTTCAGCTATTTACTTTACAAGTCATTTCCCTTCGGTTATTTCCCTTCAGCAATTTCCCTTCGGCATTGTCTTTTAAATTCGGGTTTTCCCTTTGGAGTAGCGTGAGTTTGCATTGCATCTACGCCATACCACGAGGTAGGACGCATATTGCATCGAAGCAAGCCCCGTACTCTCGCTCAAATTCGCCCCATGTAGTGGAGTGTTCATAACACACAAACTAGGTGACCCATAAAGGGATAAAAAGAAAGACTTAGGCACATGCAAATCCACGTGATATAAAATCTGAAAATCGTACAAACCCGAATCAATCGTGCAAATATGCCAAGACTTAGGCTATTTCGATGCATGCATATCGTGCCTAAGTAGATTAAAATTTGAAAGACTTAGGGTCATCCAACCCTTACAAAGTCAAAATCGCCCAAATGCATGGTTTTCAAAAGGTTTTAAAACACTTCTTCATTCAAAATATATTTTGAGTTAAACTTGTTTCAAAACGAAGTCTCTAAGCGTACAGACTGACCCTTGCGCATCGGTGTAAGAAGGTCTGCGACGTAAAAATCCCGCTTGCCTACAATCGCCTTTCAAAAGTCAGATTATTTTCAAAACATACTTTGCTAGTTAAAGTAAACTAGCTGGCACGCCCATAAAGCGAAGTAGATTGCGAAAAGGTTCACTTCAGACCTAAGAACCCGCAAGTGAAAATTTTCCGTGTCTACAGTTAGGTGATTAGGCTAGGATTAGGACCGGATTAGGGTAGAAGGCTAGGATTAGGTGTTTTGGTTAGGATTAGATGAAGGAGCTCCCTTTGCATGACTCATAGACCCTAATCACATCGTGTTGGTGCAGCCCTAGGTTAGGTTTTGGCTAATTACAAGCTTAAACCCACTTTAATTAGGCTAACCCACATGATTAACCCCAAACTTGACACACAAGTCAAGCTTAATTACAATACACTTTGATCTTATCCTCCCCCACTCTCTCTCATGCCCATAATCCCACGTGAAATTCAAGTGGACCCCACCTCCATTTATGAGAAGGTGATGTGGGCCATGGATATGGATATTGGATTGGATCTTTGGATCCAAATCCAAATCCAAGTCCATACATGGGTTTGGATTGGGATCTGGATATATATGGTCCAGATCTAATCCAAACTGAATTCTGACTCCTTCAGGCTGTGTTCGAAATGAACGGTTTGTGCGGGGTCTGATAGTATCAGTACTCCGTCTGCATTGGGTCTTCGCCAACATGATCGTTCGCTTCTATTTTCGCCTTCCGGAGATGACTTCAAATGATGTTTTGATGATAACAGGGTCTTGGACGTTCGAGATCCTGGGAGTGGATTTGATATGAGAGTTGCTGTGCCGGGCTTGACATGTGCTCTGTTTCCGGGCTCTCTTTGGCTTTTCTGGTCCTGTCTGGATTTAGGCCAAGCTGCTTCGGGGTTTCAAAAACGTGTTTTAAAAGGTTTTTTAAAAGCCGTATTATATATTTTTGAAATATAAAATTCAAAACATATGTACAGGGTTGTCTGGAAGGCTCCTGGGTTTCCAGACTCAAAATAGCCCTTTGGGGCTTCTTTTACGAAACCAGGTTGTTTTGAGGAATTCGTGGGATTTCGGGGTGTTTACAGTAAGGTAAAAACCGAATTTAAACACTTACAAGTGGATGACTTTTCCTTGCTCGTGCTTGGGCTTTGGTGCACCTTGGCTGCCAAGAGGGGTCTCCCTCGGTGGGTTATTGGCATGAGTTTGGGCTTGGGCGAGGCGTGGCTGCTTGGAGCTTGGGAGTGCCTAGGTTCGGCTGAATATAGGGCTAGTTAGGGTGAGTGTCCTAGGCGTGGGCTGGCTAAGGCAAGTCACTGTTTTATGAGTGTATGGCCCTAAGGAAAGTCACGACCAAAGGGGGTATGGTGCGGGCTGGCTCTAGTCGGCCATAAGGGGAAGGCTTAGGTGGTTTGTGGCTGGAGTTGGCCAAGGTAGGTCACGGCCTGTAAACACCCCGAAATGCCATGAATTTCTCGAATCCACCTGGTTTTATAAAAGCAGCCCCAAAGGGCCTATTTTGAGTCTGGAAACCCAAGAGCCTTCCAGGCAACCCTGTACATATGTTTTAAACTTTACATATTTCAAAAATGTATAATATGGCTTTAAAAACATTTTAAAACACGTTTTTGAAACCCCGAAGCAACTTGGCCTAATCCAGAGAGGACCATAAAAGTTAAGGAGAGCCCGGAACCGGAGCACAAGTCGAGCCCGGCACAGCAACTCTCACATTGAATCCACCCCCAAGATCTTGAACGTCCAAGACCCTGTTATCATCAAAACATCATTTGAAGTCATCTCCGAAAGGGGAAAACAGAGGCGGACGATCATGTTGGTGAAGACCCAACGCAGACGGAGTACTGATGCCCGAAGGAGTCAGAATTCAGTTTGGATCGGATCTGGACCATATATATCCAGATCCCAATCCAAACCCATGTGTGGACTTGGATTTGGATTTGGATCCAGAGATCCAATCCAATATCCACATCCATGGCCCACATCACCTTCTCATAAATGGAGGTGGGGCCCACTTGAATTTCACGTGGGATTATGGGCATGAGAGAGAGTGGGGGAAGATAAGATTAGAGTGTGTTTGTAATTAAGCTTGACTTGTGTGTCAAGTTTGGGGTTAATCATGTGGGTTAGCCTAATTAAGTGGGTTTAAGCTTGTAATTAGCCAAAAGCTAACCTAGGGCTGCACCAACATGATATGGTTAAGGTCTATGGGCCATGCAAAGGGAGCTCCTTCACCTAAACCTAACCCAAAGCACCTAATCCTAGCCTTCCACCCTAATCCACCCCTAATCTGAGCCTGAGCACCTAACCCACTTCCCTAATCCCGGCCTAATCCCAACCTAATCACCAAACCCACTTCCCTAATCCTTCCCTAAACCTAGGTTAATTTCCCTAAAACTAACCTAATCCTAGCCTAATCACCTAACCCACCTCACTAAACCTCACCCCAAAACCAACCCACCTAGCTAAACCCTAAACCTCTAAACCACCCCACCTAAACCTAGCACACCATCTACCCAAAACCCCTTGTATGAAAATATCTGGCCCTACCCTAATACCAGCCCACCTTATCACCACACCACCCCTACCTAAACCACCTAACCACCCTCCTAATACCAGCCCCAATCGCCCTTCAAAAAAACTATAAACCCCCCCCCCCCCCCCCCTACTGGGCGGATTTTCAAGCTCTTCCATCCCCTTTCCAGCCCAACCGAGCCCAGCCAGCCCAGCCGACTCCAACCTTGCTCCACTTGCCCCACAGCCAGCCACCACCTCGCTCCACCTGCTCCACCACATCCCAGCCGGCCAACCATCCGTCGCCACCCTTTCCATCCGGCCGAACCACCCACCTCAACTGCCCGGCTGCTCCTCTTCCATCCGCCGCCTCCCATGACCACCGGTTAGTATCTTCACTTCACTCCACCTCTCCTTCACTCCCCCTCCACTCCCAGCCACCAACACCACCACCACATCACCCTAACACCAGCCACCTTCCATCCTACCCATTCGGCCAAGCCTCAGCCACTCCAACCACCCGCCATTACCTAGACACCCTAGCTACACCCGGCCACTCCACTTAACTCCCTAAGACCTACCCATATCACCTCACCACAGCCGGCCACTACCTTACCCCATACCCTAGCTAGCTCCCGTCCCATCTACAACAGCCCTAGCTACCTTAGCAACCACCACCACCGAGTCTCCCTTAGTCTGCCACTCCAACCGACTGTCATATACCCATTCGGCCAGCCACATACTTCCCCTAGGCACTCCCTTAGGCTCCCCCTTAGTGCCACATTTCCTAACACTACACCCTCCCTTAGTGACCCTACTTAGTCACTTTAGCCCAACACGCCAAGGCAGCCCCCTTCCTAGCAGTCGCCACCTTCGAGGCGCCCCTCCCGCGCACCTAAGGCATCCGGCCAGCAGCCCCTCTTGCCATCCAACTCCGTGGAGCTCCCTCTTGCAGCCCAAGGCGAAGGCCAAGCCCACGCTCAAGCAAGGCATCTTCGGACCAGCTATTAGTAAGTGCCTAACTCGGTCCTTAGTTGTAGACTTGCTTGAATTCAATTTGATACGGGGTTGTAATAACGGAGCATAGTCTCCCCCTGCTTATAATAACGTGGCTTGGCACACCCACACACACGTGCACTCTCTTAGTCGTGCACGATTTTGAACACACACGGGCCTAATCAGCCCTAATACATAAGTATATATATATATACTTTAACTTACGTAGGGTTTTGCTTAAGTTAGGTGTGTTGTCTTTCAATTCAAGCACTCACACACATTGAGCCTTCGCTCTTATTTGTAAGACCCAAGTAAGGGCCGTGTTATACTTACTATTTGGGTTTAATTTCATTTTGTGTGCGTAGTACTTCAATTCAAGCACTCACACACATTGAGCTTTCACTCTTATTCCCAAGACCTTAGTTAAGGCTATATTGCAAGTTATATTTGGGTTTTATTTCATGTCGTGTGTGTAAGTCTTTCAATTCAAGCACTCACACACATTGAGCCTTCGCTCTTATTTGTAAGACCCAAGTAAGGGCCGTGTTATACTATTTGGGTTTAATTTCATGTTGTGTGCGTAGTACTTCAATTCAAGCACTCACACACATTGAGCTTTCGCTCTTATTCCCAAGACCTTAGTTAAGGCCATATTGCAAGTTATATTTGGGTTTTATTTCATGTCGCGTGTGTAAGTCTTTCAATTCAAGCACGCACCCACATTGAGCCTTCGCTCTTATTTGCAAGACCCAAGTAAGGGCCCGTATATACCCTATATACATATCTCCCTTCGGCATTTACATTACAAGTCATTTCCCTTCGGTTATTTCCCTTCGGCATTGTCTTTACATTCGGGTTTTCCCTTTGGAGTGGCATGAGTTTGCATTGCATCTACGCCATACCACGAGGTAGGACGCATATTTCATCAAAGCAAACCTCGTACTCCCCCTCAAAGTTCGCCCCATGTAGTGGAGTGTTCATAACACACACATAGGCGGCACATAAAGGGATAAAAAGAAAGACTTAGGCACGTGCAAATCCACGTGATCTAAAATCTGCAATCGCATTAAAAAGACCCGAATCAAACACCTCGAACCGCTTTGGTAGGCTTTTTTTTACCCCAAACTCGATTTTTAAAGCGTACAGACTGACCCTTGCTCATCGATGCAAGAAGGTCTGCGACGACAAGAGCTCACTTGCTCACAGTCGCCACGTTAGAAGTCAGGTTAAAATATATCTTTGCTAGCTTAGGTAAGCTAGCTGGCACGCCTTGTTTATACAAATAGGACTTAGAAACGCGAAAGGATCCACTCCAAGCCCTGAGAAGCCAAGGGAGGCAGGGATTTTCCTTCGTCTACAGAGTTTGGCACGCCCGGTGAGACCTGAGCCTTTCAAAAATCGAGTTAGGTCTAGAAGCTTAAGAAAAATTTTGTTGAAAAAGGTGTTGTTTTTAACTTTGTTTTCTTTACTTGTACTTAGAAAATTTTGAAAAAGCTTGAAAAGCATGTCAAAATCCAATCCAAGTGAAGTGTCGAGCCAAGGCTCATGCGCATCAAGTTCTCACTCTAGGAGGATTTTCAAAAACAAGATCAAACTAGATGAAATCGAGGACCTGAGAAGGGAATTTGAGGCCAAAATCGTTGCTCTCAGCCAAGAGGCTGAAGTAGGCGATTCGTGTTCATCAAACAGTGAACAAAGGCCTAAGAAAAAATCTGAAAAGCCTCGCAAGCACAAAGAGGCCTCCGTAATGGAAGGCAACCAATACCACGAGTCCTTCACACAAAAGGACCGTAAAGCCCTACAGCAATTGCTGAAAGGGCAGAATAAAGAGAAAAGAAGCTACGCCCTGTCTGATTTCCTTCCCATGGATTACGAAACAGACAGTGACGATGAAATACCGAACTTCCATCGGTATGATGGCATGGGAGACCCTAGGTCTCACTTGCAGCTTTTCTCACGTCGAGCCCATAAGAAGAAAAAGGACTCGATGAAATGGGTGTATTGGTTCCCTTTATCCCTTAAAGGCACAGCTACCAAATGGCTGGCTTCCTACGACTTAAGCCAGTTCGCTACTTTTGAAGAGTTAGCGAACTGCTTCATGCAAAGATTTGCACACAACGTAGAAGTCACGCCGACTCTGAATACCTTAAGGGATACAAAGCAAGGCATGAACTAAGACGTACATGCCTTCATTATAAGATGGAGGTCACTTTTGGGCCAAGTGCGAGAGCCCATATCCGAAGGATGCGTAGTCATGCTCATCCTGGATAACTTTAAAAGCGAGTTAAAAACCCTTCTCTCGCTCCATGAGATCTCAACTTTCCATAAGTTGATCAAAAAGGCCTCCCTTTTCAAAACCAACTTAAGAAAAGGGATATACGATCACTTATGGAAAGGAAGAACCGTTTCTAAAACCCGCCTGGAAAAGCCCATCACTTATGGGCTACCCATGGTGGACAAAGGGGCAAAGCCCCATAAAATCGCCAATGTCTAGGTGGATCCAGGCGTGGCAGGCACTTCCAAAAATTTTGAAAAACTAGAAAATAAAAGGGAGCGAACCTTTCAAAAACTGGTTGAAAAACGGGAGTATACACCGCTGGGGCAACCTATGTCGGAGGTCCTAGACCTCCTACTTGCCCAAGGCATGATAAAACTTCCTGAAATCCCTGAAGGAGTCACTTCCAAAGGGGGGTATTTAAATCGATTTTGTAAGTATCATCGGCTCAAAGGCCATGATACCAAACGCTGTTTCTCCTTTTTAAATAAAATTGAGAACTTGATAGCGGAGGGCCGGTTCCAGGTCACTGCAAAACCTGAGCCACCTCAAGCTATCTTCAAAGAACCCTTTCCCAAACACGCCAGTGGCAGTGGAAAGGAAAGGACGTATGTACCCTCACCTTTTCTAAGGAACTAGCGCAAAAACCAGAGTCTGGTCGACCCACTTGTGCGCCTACTCTTGTATTGTACAAGAAGCCCACCCAAGTCGTCATTCGGGGACCACCAAAAGTGGAATCCCCAGCAAAACCAGTTTTGAAACTCCAAGGTTCTCCCCAACTCATCCTTAGAGCCAAATTTAGCGCGAACCCTAGGCTGGTCGTAGGGGAAGTGACTAGATCCGGGAGGATCTATCAACCCCCGCACCTACAAGGTGCTAAAAAGGTGGTCAATGTGCCTGGCCCCTCAAAAGCATGTATCCCTAGTGTTCTGCCAAAAGCAGACAAGGATAAAGTCATCCTAAATCCTTATGACTTCGAAAACCACCTTTCAAAGATTCCTATCCATATGTCTATCCTAGAGCTTATACAAACCTCGCCTAGGCATAGACTCGTGCTAGAGAAAATTCTAGAAAGGGCCAAGGTTGATTCGAACATAAGTCCGGAATCCCTATCTGCCCAAGTGGCTTTATTAGGAGCAAAATCGCCCATCACTTTCTCGGAAGATGATGTAGATAGACCCTACGAGTCCCACAACCAGGCCCTGCATATCGAGGTGGTTCTGAATAACCACTCTCTAGACAGGTGCCTAGTCGATGGGGGAGGAGGGCTCAACATCCTTCCACTTCATGTGGCGTATCAAATCAGAGTCATCTTGACTTCAGTAAACCCAAGCCCCATCGTTATCACTGGATACGATGGGAATGCGTCTAGGCCGTTAGGATCCATCGAACTCCCAATGGAAACGGGAGGGATCGCGCACACGGGGGTGTTCCATGTCTTGGACATCCACCCCCATTATAACCTGTTGCTGGGAAGACCCTGGATACACAGCTTGTGCGTTGTGCCATCCACCTTCCACAGGTGTGTCAAGATCCCTTTCAAGGACCAAGTCGTAGTGATCCTAGGTGAGAGTCACCCACAGCTTCAGGGGATCATAAACTCCTCTTGTTTATCGAGCTCCCAGGCCCATGAGGCTAACCTGGGGCAAATTGTGATTGAGCCGCCAAGGCTCGTGTTGAACAACCCTAGGAAGGTTGTATGTGTGAAGGGGCCGCCCAAAGTAGGCCCCCTCCCGATTCTAACTCTTCTAGGAAAACCCCAGCGTTCCCTATTTCCAAAGCCCCTAGACAAGAGGCCATATGAGCACAATAAGGACGATAGCAAGTTCCAGGACCACGATCTTTATCAAAAATTTTCCAAAAACAAAAAATCATGGAACATGTTGTTGAACATGGGCTACACGCCTTACAAGAGTCTAGGGGCGCAGAACCAGGGTCTCCTAGAGCCCATCCTTCCTAGGGCCAACCCAAGCCGATATGGGATCGGCTATACTCCGAGAATACCGCTAGAGCCACCCCCTATGACCATCTGGGTCAAGGGTGCCCTGGAACTTGCCTTAGAAGAGACCTACGATTTCGATCTCCTATTCCGAGTCTAACCCGTAGTGTTTTCCCTTTGTAGGTATGACGGAAGATCCCTTTTATAAAAGTACAAAAAACATTTGAAAAACCTAAAATCAAAAAAATCGAAAAAGAAGAAAAGCCAAAAACAATGGAAAAACAAAAACTCGAAAATAGAGTGCTTTGTATAGTTCCCAAGGTTCTTGTTTTACAAAAACCCAAAAAAATCGAAAATTTGGAAAATACCAAAAAGATTTTGTATATAGCTACTCCTGGTAGGACTTTGGCAAAAGAAAAGGATTTCGAAAGTGTAAAACCCCGAAATCCCACGAATTTCTCAAATCCATCTGGTTTTGTAAAAGCAGCCCCAAAGGGCCATTTTGAGTCTGGAAACCCAGGAGCCTTCCAGATAACCCTGTATATATGTTTTAAACTTTATATTTCAAAAATATATGATATGGCTTTAAAAACTTTTTTAAAACATGTTTTGAAACCCCGAAGCAGCTTGGCCTGATCAAGACAGGACCAAAAAAGCCAAGGAGAGCCCGGAACCGGAGCACATGTCGAGCCCGGCACAGCAACTCTCGTATCAAATCCACACCCCTAGGATCTCGAACGTCCAAGACCCTGTTATCATCAAAACATCGTTTGAAGTTATCTCCGGAAGGCGAAAACAGAGGCGGACGATCATGTTGGCGAAGACCCAACGAAGACGGAGTACTGATGCTGTCCGGCCCCGCACAAACCGTTCGTTTCAAACACAGCTCGAAGGAGTCAGAGTTCAGTTTGGATCGGATCTGGACCATATATATCCAGATCCCAATCCAAACCCATGTTGGACTTGGATTTGGATTTGGATCCAGAGATCCAATCCAATATCCTTATCCATGGCCCACATCACCTTCTCATAAATGGAGGTGGGGCCCACTTGAATTTCACATGGGATTATGGGCATGAGAGAGAGTGGGGGTGGATAAGATCAAGTGTGTGTTGTAATTAAGCTTGACTTGTGTGTCAAGTTTGGGGTTAATCATGTCGGTTAGCCTAATTAAGTGGGTTTAAGCTTGTAATTAGCCAAAACCTAACCTAGGGCTGCACCAACATGATATGGTTAAGGTCTATGGGCCATGCAAAGGGAGCTCCTTCACCTAAACCTAACCCAAAGCACCTAATCCTAGCCTTCTACCCTAATCCACCCCTAATCTGAGCCTGAGCACCTAACCCACTTCCCTAATCCCGGCCTAATCCCAACCTAATCACCTAACCCACTTCCCTAATCCTTCCCTAAACCTAGGTTAATTTCCCTAAACCTAGCCTAATCACCTAACCTAGCTCACTAAACCTCACCCTAGAACCAACCCACCTAACTAAACCCTAAACCTCTAAACCACCCCTAGCCCACAACCTACCCAAACCACTTGTATTTAAAATATCTGGCCCTACCCTTTCCAGCCCACCTTATCATCATACCACCCTACCTAAACCGCCTAACCACTACCCCAAACCCAGCCCTAACCGACCTAACCCAGCCCTATATAACCCCCCCCCCCCCCTTGGGGGCGGGTTTCAGAATCAAGCAGCCCACCCATTCCCAGTCGGGTCCTCCACTTCCCCAAGCTCAGCCGAATTCTGCCTGCTCCACCTGCTCCACATCCCGCCACCACCTACACCACTACCTTCTAGCCGAATGCCACCACCACCGCCACCATCATCCGGTTGATTCCCTTCCACCCGCCACCATTTCTTCACCCGGTAAGTCCCCTACATCCTACCTTACTACTTCTTCACTCCCTCTCCACTCTCAGCCACCTTATCCACTCCCCTATCACCCTAACACCAGCCCTTCCACTTGCTGCCCCCCTTCTCACTCAGCTGAACCCATCGCTCCCTAACAACCCGCCACCACCTAGACCTTTTAGACCCATTCGGTCATCCTAATACACCTACTATAACCACTACCCCCTGGCCCCATCTCCTAGCTAGCTCCCCTACCTTACATCACTCCTAACCACTCCAACTACCCGCCACCACTAAGTCCTCCTAGTCGGCCACTCCAACCGACTGTCACTTCATTCGGCCACCATAGCAACCCGCCAACCCTAGGTGATCCGTTAAACCTTCCCTTAGGTTCACCCTTTGCACAACCTATCTTAAAACTAAACCCTATCCTTAGTGACCCTACTTAGGCCCTTTAGCCCAACACGCCAAAAAGAACCCGTCTCTAGTAGCCGGCCACCTTCAAGGCGCCTCTTCTGTGCACAAAGAACATCTAGCCAGCACCTCCCCTTGCCGTTCAACCTTGAGGAGATCCCTTTTGCAGCCCAAGGCGAAGGCCAAGCCCACGCTCAAGCAAGGCATCTTCGGACCAGCTATTAGTAAGTGCCTAACTCGATCTTCAGTTGTATACTTGCTTGAGATTCAATTCGATACGGGGTTGTAATAACGGAGCATAGTCTCCCCCCGCTTGTAATAACGTGGCTTGGCACACCCACACACGTGCACTCTCTTAGTTGTGCACGATTTTGAACACACACGGGCCTAATCAACCCCTAATACATAAGTATATACATATACTTTCATTTTTGTAGGGTTTTGCTTAAGTTGGGTGTGTTGTCTTTCAATTCAAGCACTCACACACATTGAGCCTTCGCTCTTATTTGAAAGACCCAAGTAAGGGCCGACCTATACTATTTGGGTTTCATTTCATGTCGTGTGTGTAAGTCTTTCAATTCAAGCACTCACACACATTGAGTCTTCGCTCTTATTTGAAAGACCCAAGTAAGCGCCGACCTATACTATTTGGGTTTCATTTCATGTCGTGTGTGTAAGTCTTTCAATTCAAGCACTCACACACATTGAGCCTTCGCTCTTATTTGAAAGACCCAAGTAAGGGCCGTGTTATACTATTTGGGTTTAATTTCATGTTGTGTGCGTAGTACTTCAATTCAAGCACTCACACACATTGAGCTTTCGCTCTTATTCCCAAGACCTTAATCAAGGCCATACTGCAAGTTATATTTGGGTTTAAGACCTTAATCAAGCACCCACACACATTGAGCTTTGGAGTAGCGTGAGTTTGCATTGCATGTACGCCATACCACGAGGTAGGACGGATATTGCATCAAAGCAAGCCCCGCTCAAATTCGCCCATGTAGTGGAGTGTTCATAACACACAAACTAGGTGGCCCAAAAAGGGATAAAAGGAAAGACTTAGGCACGTGCAAATCCACGTGATCTAAAAACTGCAATCGCATCCAAAAGACCCGAATTAGACACCTCGAACCGCTTCGTAGGCTTTCTATCCCAAAAACTCGATTTTTGCAAAGCGTACAAACTGACCCTTGTGCATCGGTGCAAGAAGGTCTGCGACGACAAGAGCTCACTTGCTCACAGTCGCCACGATTAGAAGTCAGTTTAAAATATATCTTCGCTAGCTTAGGTAAGCTAGCTGGCACGCCCTGTTTACATAAATAGGCCTTAGACGCACGAGAGGATCCACTCCAAGCCCACAGAAAAGGCGGGGAGGCGTGGGGATTTTTTCGCGCTTCTACAGAAAGAAACGTCGTCTGCATAACCAGACCAAAAATTTCGAAATCACTTGAAAATCCGAGTAGAAAACCAGGTCTTTTTGAAAATCACGCATCAAATTCCCTCGGGTCTATAGCCCATGAGAATGATCGAAGCCCAGAAGTGGATCCCCTTGAGGAAGATCCCACTTCTGAGCTCCCAGAATTTCATAAAATTCTTGATTTTGAAAGACCTTCCCAATCAGTAGGAGGAGATTTCATAGAAGTGAACCTAGGGGATGATTCCAATCCCAAAACCATCAAAATAGGCGCATGCTTGCATGAACATGAAAGATCAGCATTCATTGCATTTCAACAAACCTATTTAGATGTGTTTGCATGGACGTATGAAGACATGCCGGGCATAGACCCCAGCATTGTCGAGCATCGTCTTCCCTTAGATACGGATGTAAAACCCATAAAGCAGAAGCTTAGGAAAATACACTCGAATGTACACACGCAAGTCAAAGAGGGTTTAGAAGATTTGTTAAAAGCCGGATTTATAAAACCCATTGCGTATTCTGATTGGTTGTCAAATATCGTTGTAGTTCAGAAAACCAATGGAAAAATTCGAATATGCATCGATTTCAGAAACCTGAATAAAGCCACTCCAAAGGATAATTATCCTTTACCAAACATAGATTTGATAGTCGATAGTACTGCAAATCACGAAATGTTTTCGTTTATGGATGGCTATTCAGGCTATAAGCAAATAAAACTAAATCCACGAGATCAGGGTAAGACCGCCTTCACAACCCCATGGGGCACGTACTGCTATACAGTCATGCCCTTTGGTTTGAAAAATGCTGGCGCAACATACCAACGAGCCATGATCAAATTCATGAGCTCGTAGAAGTGTATGTAGATGATCTCTTGGCAAAATCCAAAACCCGATGCACTCATATCGAATGTTTACAAAGTAAAGCTAAACCCTCAAAAATGTATATTCGGGGTAGAATCAGGGAAGCTTCTGGGCTTTATGGTAAGCCAAAGGGGTATAGAAGTTGACCCCTCTAAGTGTCGAGCCATCATAGACATGGCTCCACCCTCCAATCTCACCCAAATCCGTAGCCTCCAGGGTTGTTTACAATCCGTTCGCCGATTCATATCGAATCTGGCAACTAGATGCGAACCCTTCAACAAACTGTTGAGGAAGGGCACGAAATTCTTATGGGATGACGAATGCCAGAAGTCCTTCGAGAGACTAAAGGCATACTTGGTTAATCCCCCCGTTTTGAATCCTCCAAAACAAGGAAAACCGCTTTTACTCTACATCTTCGTGCATGCGAATGCTTTAGGAGCCCTGTTGGCTCAATACGAGGATGACACCCATAAGGAGTATGCCATCTACTATATTTCGAAAACTCTCTTGGCTTATGAACGAAATTATCAAGCCATGGAGAAGACATGCTTGTCCCTAGTCTGGGCCTGCCAGAAATTCAGACACTATTTCCTAGATCATGAGATCTGGATAGTGTCCAAGCTTGATCCAATCAAGCACTTGTTTGAAAAACCCATTCTCACGGGTAGATTGGGCAAATGGCAACTCCTTCTAATGGAGTATGACCTGAAATACCATCACGAGATCTCCATTAAGGGGCAAGCCCTAGCAGATTCCGTGGTTGGGTTCCCCTTGGAGGACGCATATCCCACACTTGTTGAAATAACTAATGAAGGCATATTACAAAACCATTTTCTTGGCAAACAATTTCGTAAACCAAGTGTGGAAGATGCACTTCGATGGGGCACGAAACCAACGAGGGGCTGATGCTGGGGTCATCCTCATCTCCCCTGAAAAGGGCGAGATTCCCATAGCAGTCCGCCTAGATTTCGAATGTTCCAACAACGTAGCGGAGTATGAAGCACTCATACAAGGCTTAAGGATTTTGAAAACTCTAGGGGCATCATGCATCAAGGTCTTTGGAGATTCGCTCCTTGTTATAAACCAGGTTTTGAAAATTTGGCAAGTACGGAATGAAAAACTACTTCCCTATCACGAGTTGGCCACTCGATTGGTCCAGTCCTTCCAATCGTGCAAACTCACACACGTAGGAAGAGAGGACAATGGCATCGCCGATGCCCTCTCCTCCTTGGGTTCAACCCTAAAGGTCGATCCCATTTCCAAGATTCGGTCTTTAGAAATATGGCATGTGCCCAACCCATCCACACACGATCTAGATATTTGCCAAAATAACCCATACTCTATTGAAAAACCCTGGTTTTATGACATCAAACAATTTTTAAAAAATGGGGGATTCGCCGAGGATGCCACATCCAAAGATAAGGCATTCATCCGTAAGATTTCGACCCGATACACCATTCTGGGTGGGGTTTCATACAAAAAAAGTTTTACCGACATTCTGCTTAGGTGTATCGACCTAGAGGAGGCTAGGATAGTGATGCATGAATTCCACGATGGAGAATGTGGAGGTCATGTCAATGCCAACATGATGGCAATGAAAATACTTAGAGGGGGCTATTTTTGGTCCACCCTGAAGAAGGATTGTCACAATCATGTTAGGAAGTGTCATCCATGTCAAGTGCATGGGCACGCCATCCATATCCCCTCATCTGCATTGCATTCCGTGGTCAGCCCCTGGCCATTTACCATGTGGGCGTTTGACATCGTAGGCCCAATATTTCCAAAGGCCTCAAATGGGCATCGATTTATTTTAGCAGCCACGGAGTATTTCTCCAAGTGGGTGGAAGCCATATCCCTAACCAACATGCTGGGGCAACATGTGGTGGCTTTCATTCGGAGGAATATCTTGGCTCGATTTGGGGTTCCACGAGACCTTGTGTCCGATAATGGTACCCCATTCAAGAATGAGCGGATGGTCAAGTTGTGCAACACGTATGGCATAACTCACCACTTCTCTTCGCCCTACTACCCTCAAGGCAACGGCCAAGCCGAAGCCACAAACAAGACTCTCATTAGTATAATTGAGAAAACCTTAGAGAAGGGTAGGACGTGGCACGAGAAGCTAGATGAAGCCTTATGGGCTTATAGGACTTCCATCCGGACTCCCACGAATGCCACACCATT